>CM028130.1:537030000-538267500 GCA_016271365.2 Neoceratodus forsteri | reverse complement strand
TAAAAAAGAAATAAAAGTCTGCAGTACTGGTGTGGCTTTATTCTGTAGTGTGCAGATGAACTAATCCACTGGATTGCTGTTTGTAAGTCTGCATGGTGATGTCACCATGCTGACATTTTGCTATGAGTAGGAGAAAGTACTGGACAGGTTTGTAAGACTGTGGTGTTCCACTGAGTTGTTTGGTTCGGATATGACTCTCAGTACTCCGCTGTTTTCTCCATATACTACAGTGGTCTGTTTGTGTCTGCCCCTCCCCCACCTCTGCCTGAACTATATGCACTTTTTCATTGGTGGACTGTAAGTTTCAGTTACATACTTCGACTATCACTTTGTTTTAAGCCATTTTTAGAGCCCCTTTAATACAAGCTTTAGGAAGTAACTGCTTTGGCTCCCTTTGAAACACAGCTGTAGGCAGTAATTGCTCTGAATCATTTTGGGGGTATATAGGATAAATAGTTTTATGGATAGTGCTAACTCCACTGATTTTCACAATATGTGTTTTCTAAAAACAAGGGCTGTTTTATAAAGAAATTTGCTCTTGAAAAAGTGTAGCATGAAACAGAATGTGCCCACTACACAGCTGACTGCATTCCTGGCAGCTGTAACTTGAGTTGTCTGTTGAACTTGTCTACAGTTAACCCTTTGCAGTTCAGGTCCCAGCTCTGCTGCTGGCTTGACAGAGCATCTTAGAAATGGAGACTATAAGAAGTTCTTTGCTTGTCAGCTGCTGCTGCTTTTGTTGACCTCTTTTTAATGCACACTGAGCTATCTTTGAAAGAAAAAAAAAACAGATGCAAGTGCAATAGCCAGAGAAAGTGTTGCCTGACTTCTTTGAAGTGAGATTTCCTATCTGTCCCCTTCCAGCTTATTCTGCATCTTATGAACTGGGTATAATGTTTGCTGATTCTGATTACAGTGCATCATAGATTAATATGAATTTATGCTTTAAAATCTCACTGAGCAGCCCATTGCACGTGCATGGGTTTGGGGAAAAAGTGGAGCTGGCAGGCTCCATGATCGCCGGCCTTGACCCTGCTGACTCCCAGCAAGTTGGATGTTGGCTTATAGGGGTGGGGGGAGGCTGGCACCCCTCGCCACCAGCCCTGTCATGGGGGGAGGGGTAACCCGTGAGGGATGGCCGGGTGGAACAGGTGCGGGTGATGCCTGGCTGGAGAAATGAGTCCCCTCCAAGACACCTGCCAGCTCCGAGGAGGAGCTAAAAGTACATATGGAAAACAAAACCCTCATTGAGCAATGTGAAATATTGCCTTCTCCATGTGGGACAGAAGGTTTCTGAGGGGTAAAATGACTGACGTATCTTGTCATGTGTGACAGTTGAGAGGTATGCTGAGCTGGACTATTTGGGATAAACAATCCTCCCCAAAATATCCAAAAATAAATCCCATGCATTTCATTAAAAGGGAGTCATTGGTGGTGCTGGGACACCATGCAATTTCTAGTGCAAAAACGGTGAACCTGGAGTCAATGACTGTGGGGGGTTTAGGTTTGACTCCTACCACTACCCCTGGTTAGTTATGCGACTTTCATTCAGCAAGGGTTGGACCACCCAAGGCTTCCTGTGGATTCTGTGAACTTAGCTTCATGACAAGCCATGCCTCACAATCTTCTGTAACTCGCTGAAATGTGGGGCACATTGGATATCTGAAATGTGAGAAAATGTGAGACGCTGTCCCTCAACACATGGAACACATGGTTAAATGGAACTACACGCTCAGATGTGAGAGGTATGGAACATGCCTCAACTACAGTACCTGGAGAAAGAAAAGGTGGGGAATCAGCATCAACACCAACTGGAGTTAGCTATCTGCAAGTTAACCCCTTGCTAGCCTGGTCCCAGCTATGCTAAAAACCAAAAAATAATAATAATGAAGAAATAAAACACCGATCCCTTTGACAGCCCACCCAATCTGCCCTAATCAGCCTGATACATTGAAGTTAGCTGACTGTCTACAAGATAAGCCCTTGAAGTCTTGCTCCCAGCTCTGCCACTCAGCAGTGCCACCTCTTCCTTTGCAAAGGAGTAGCTGGCTTGTCAGAGCAACTTCACAAGAAGCCTTAATAATTCAGACATCCTGCCCCTTGCCAGACTCTGATGCCTGTGAAACTTCTCAAGTCCTGGGCAAAATGATGCTTCGGCTGAGATTTGAACATTTTCACATTCCGGGTTCATGAGGCGTGGCGATAAGAAGACATTGTTGAAAATTTGGGGTTAAAATCTCAAAAAAAAAAAAAATTATGAAGCAATGTTGAAATTCTTCAATGTTTTTCTTATAAATTTACTACCAGTATTTTTTCAGATTCAGACTCCATCTTTTCAACATAGCCTTTTTAAACCCACATCATGAACAAGGTAGGTGTAATTCTTCAAACCCCCTCTAAAACATTTTGTTTTGTTTACACACAGAGCAGCTCAAAAGTAATTTGACAAGTGTGCAAGACAGGTTATATGGGCTAATGCGTGTTTTTTTTTTTTTTTTTTTAAGGCATCATACATCTCCATCTGCTAACTCGCATTTGGTTTGACGAGCTTGCTTATCTTTCTAAGCACTATATATTTGTCAGCTGCAGTCTCTTGTTTACCTACAAAACATATCAACAGTAAAAAAAAAAAAAAAACTCCAGCTACTGTGAACTGTCTAACTTGCTGAGTTTGAAGAGAAACATATTACAGAGTGGCAAACAGAGCTCTTTCTTTCTGGTATGTGAAACCCACCAGCAACAGTCATAAAGTATGTCGATGCCTACATCAGCAACTTAAATTCCTGACCACAGCAGTAAAAGCAGCTCAACAGCAGCCTCTTTCGGCATAACAGAGACATTGTTGCACATACTGGAAAGTCTTGAAAAGAAAAAACAAAGGTTTTTGTTTTTTTAATGGACCCTGAAGCTCCACAACAACCTACTAAAACCATGACTGCAATTGGCAGAGTGCCAGAATTTGATAAATCAAAAGAGGACTATGATTCTTATTTGGAACTCTTTGAACACTGGTTAGAGGTAAATGAAGTTCCTGATGCAAAAAAGGCAATGGTCTTCCTAGCAGTTTTGGGACCTACAGTGTACCAACTCCTCAAGAATTTGACTGTACCTTTCAAACTGGTGGATGTGCTGTATACCCAACTCACAGAGACACTTTCACTGCATTTCAAACCCAAGCCAATTTTCATTGCAGAACGCTTCAGCTGTTCTCATTGGAACCAAGAGGAGGGGAAAGCTCTTGCCGATTACATCATTGCTTTGAAGTATCTGGCAAGCACTTGTGACTTTGGCCAGTTTCTGAAGGATGCTTTCTGGGATTGCTTTGTCTGCAGTCTGAGAGGAGAAGCCTATCAAAAATGCCTGTTGTCAGAAAAGGAATTAACATTCAAAACAGCCTGTGAGAAGGCCCTTGCTATGGAGCTCACTCAGAA
Organism: Neoceratodus forsteri; assembly: GCA_016271365.2. Lineage (NCBI taxonomy): Eukaryota > Metazoa > Chordata > Ceratodontiformes > Ceratodontidae > Neoceratodus > Neoceratodus forsteri. The sequence goes on along the minus strand of CM028130.1, from coordinate 538,264,069 downwards.
GGATACTAGAGAACTACCGGGACATTCTGAACCCCAAAGAAGTGAAGTTCACAAGGTCACCTATACTCCAGCACCCAAGGGACATTCCACACCATAAAGTGGTCCTTTATCTGTTTATCAACAGCCCCAAACATTTTGAAAGCCAGCACTACAGGGCACATCCATAAAGTCAAAGCCGTGTTACAGATGTGGAGGTAACCACCAGAAAAGCATATGCCGATTTTGACACAAGAAATGCTGCGGTTGTGGAAAAGTAAGTCACATACTGAAAGTGTGCAAATGTACATCACGGACAGCTACTGCATGGTATGTCACAGATGGCACTGCAACCACTGAACCAGAAGATGAGGCATTGTGCATGTTCATGGTTTCTGCAACACAGGCAAAGGCAGCAGAAATTTACCTCTAAATGGAGCTAGCAGAAAACCTGGTTAGCATGCAGCAAGACACCGGCACCTCAGTATCTCTTCTGCCAGAGCACATCTACAGAGAGAAATATCAACAGTGCTCATTGCAACCATCGTATATTCAACTCTCATCTTACTCGGGAGGCCCAATCCCTGTGCTAGGGGAGCTTGAAGTACCAGTTACCCACAAGGGAGGAACGTGGACCCTGCCTCTAGTGGTGGTACAAGGAGAAAGACCTGCATTACTAGGCAGAGACTGGCTCACACAGATCAAATTGAACTGGGAAAAAAATCTTCAGCTTAAATGCTGTGACCAAAGTACCCCAAGATGCACTAAAAAAAGTATTGGACAAACATAGCCCTATTTTCAAGGACAGTTACGGCGCAATTTGGGATTTCAAGGCAAAGGTCAGAGTACAACCAGGAGCCGCTCCAATTTTCCATAAGCCTTGACCAGTATCTTATGTGTTAAGGGAAGTGGTAGAGAAGGAAGGGAACTGTCTCGAAATCCATGGTATCATCTCACAAGTAGAGAGGAGCGACTGGGCTGCCCTTTTCATTGTGGTACTGAAACAAGACAAAGCAGTGAGGTTGTGTGGTGACTACAAGGTTACAGTGAACCGTTGTATACAGCCAGACCCATACCCATTACCAAATGGATAGGACTAGATTGCCACACTCTCAGGGGCCAAGTTCTTTAGCAAGTCAGACTTATCTTTTGCATACCAGCAGTTGGAACTCGAACCAGAGCTGGAACAGTATCTAACCATCAACACCCACAAGGGACTTTACTGGTATCATTGCTTGGTATATGGAGTTTCCACAATGCCAGCAATTTTCCAGAACACAATGGACTAGATACTGCATGGACTGGACCATGTAGCGTGCTTTATGGACAATATCTTGGTAACAACACCCACAGTGGAAGAGCATCTGACAATCCTGGAATGAGTTCTGGCCAGACTGCAGTATCATGGACTTAGAGTAAAGCTAGCCAAATGCCAATTTCTGAAAAGTTCTGTTGAGTACCTAGGTTACTGGATCAACGCCCAAGGCATACACCCGACAGAGAGCAAGGTGGATGCTATAGTCAAAGCACCTGCACCAACAAATGTGACAGAGTTAAGATCATTTTTAGGACTCTTGAACTACTATGGACACTTGCAGCCACTCCATGACTTGCTACAGAAAGAAGCTCAATGGAACTGGTCACCACAGTGTGAGGAAGCATTCCAGGCTTGCATGAAACATCTTCTAATCAGCAAATGGTTAGTGCATTATGACCCTGACAAATCTCTGAGGCTGGCATGTGATGCGTCATCATATGGAGTGGGGAAGTCATCTGTCATGTGCTACCTTCTGGGGAGGAACACCTGATCATTTTTGCTTCCAGGACCTTGTCCCCAAGTGAAAGAAACTACAGTATGCTGAGATCGAGAAAGAAGCTTTGAGCATAATTTTCAGTGTCAAGAAGTTCCATAAATACTTGTATGGACGGAAATTCACTCTGCTAATAGATCACAAGCCAAAGCCTACAATACCAACTCTCACAGCACACAGAATGCAGCAGTGGGCCCTGATTTTGTTGGCATATGACTATGACATTGAATTCAGACGTTCTCACCATCACACAAATGAAGATGCATTATCGAGACTGCCATGCAAAGATGCTACAGAGAAGGAAGATGATGGGGCAGCATTCCATCTTTCACATCCTGAGGAATTACCCATTGCTTCACAGGATGTCGTAGCAGAGACACAGTAAGATCATGTACTCTCTAAAATCCTAGATTTCACCCTAAATGGTTGGCCCAATTTCATGAGTGACCCAACTCTCTGGCCTTTATTAGACAAGAAGGACCAGTTGTCCACAGAGCAAGGCTGGGTTCTGTGGGGAGCTTGAGTTGTGATACGTCCAAAGTTCTACAAGAGATTACTTTCTGACTTACATGACAGTCATCCTGGAATCTCTCAAATGAAGGCATTGGCCAGAGGATACCTCTGGTGGCAAGGACTTGACCAAGATATCCAACATCTTGTCAACCAATGTGCGTCATATGTGGCTGTCCGGAACCAACCATCAACTACACCCCTGCATCCATGGTCCTGAACTACCACAGCATGGGAGTACATCCATGTCGACTATGCTGAAGTGGACAAACAGCATTTCCTAGTAGTAAATGATGTCCACTCCAAATGGCTGGAAGTGTTGCCCACACAAGCCACGACCACTGAAAAGACTGTAAACCTTCTGAGACAACTTTTTGTCTCTTATGGCCTACCACAGGACTTAGTGTCGGACAATAGACCCCAGTTTTCTTCCCATGACTTCAAACTGTTCTTAAAGTAGAATGGCGTCCGACATATTTTGACTCCACCTTACCATCCAGCATCCAATGGCACAGCCGAAAGAGCTGTATGGACATTCAAAAAAGAGCTTGGAATAATCCAGACTGACAGCAAGTACCTACAGCTTAAAGGTTGGCTCATTTCTTGTTCGCTTACAGAAATACTCCTCACACAGTCACAGAGTGAACACCTGCTGAACTGTTTCTCAAGTATCAACCTCGTACCCATTTGTGATTGCTCAAGCCAGAGTTAGCCGACACTGTCGCAATGCATCAACTACAACAGCAAAGGGGTATGACAAGTCAGTACGAATTTCTCATCCTGGGGAGAGGGTGATGGTTTGAGACTGTAGACATCCCAAGACTTCTTGGATTCCTGGGGTGGAGATTGAAACATGTGAATCTTTGACTTATGCAGTTTGTGTGGGACATCGACTTGTTCACGTACATGTGGATCACCTGCTGCATTCCCAAGGTTCCAACAAATGAAGCAGAAGACGTCACTCCAGATGAGGACAGTGACACAGAGGACTTTGCTCCTGCCCGTGAAGTTCCACTGGGGCCAGTGCCAAATAATAACAAAACACCTGCTTCACCAGCAGTGGTTGTTCCAGCCCATAGATATCCCATTAGGCACCAAAGACCACCACAAAGACTTGACCTTTGAAGTCATATACTGAACCTGTACCTCTGTGCAACTGAACTCTTACTTGTACTGTTACTTAGTTAGTGACAAGTTCTATCCAAGGGGCAGAAACATAGAAACATAGACTTTGACGGCAGATAAGGACCACTTGACCCACCCAATCTACTCATTTCCCTACCTACTGGATAAGCTGCAGATTCTAGTTAACCAACCGCCTACTTCCTGCCAGCCCCCACTACAATTGTCTTACGTCTGTCCCATGCATGTTTGAATTCCCCCACTGTTTTAGACCCAACAACCTCCCAAGGAAGGTGGTTCCACGCATCCACCACTCTCCGTGAAAAAAAATTTCCTCACATTACCCCTGAGCCGTCCCCCCTCTATCTTTAAATTGTGCCCCTTGTTCTTACACATCTCTTTTTCTGAAAGATGCTACCCTCCTGGACTTTGTTGATTCCCTTCAGGTACTTGAACGTTTCTATCACGTCTCCCCTGTCCCTTCTTTCATCAAGGGTATACTATTAAGCTCTCTCAGTCTCTCTTCATATGGTTTCTGATGCAGACCCTGCACCGTTTTAGTTGCCCTCCTCTGGACTGCTTCCATTCTGTCTATGTCCTTGCTTAGATGAGGTCTCCAAAACTGCACACAGTACTCCAGATGGGGTCTCACCAACTGTCTGTACAGAGGGATAACCACTTCCCTTTTTCTACTTGTGATGCTCCTTTCTATGCATCCCAGTATCCCCCTGCCTCTCCTTACTGACTTCTCACATTGCTTACCAACCTTTAGATCATCTGATATGACTAACCCCAGGTCCCTTTCCATTTTTGTTGTTGTTAGTACCTCCCCTGCTATTGTGTACTCTTCTCCTGGGTTTTTGTTTCCCAGGTGCATTACTTTGCACTTCTTTACATTGAATCTAAGTTGCCATATGTCTGACCATTCCTCCAGCCTTGCCAAGTCCCTTCTCATCCTTTCTACCCCTTGTGTATCAACTCTGTTACAGATCTTTGTGTCATCTGCAAAGAGGCATACCTTTCCCTCCAGACCCTCTGCAATGTCACCTATAAAGATGTTAAAGAGGACTGGACCCAGTACTGAGCCCTGAGGTACGCCACTAGTGACCCCCCGTTCTTTGGAATGTGTTCCATTCACTGTTACCTTCTGTGTCCTGTTTTGCGGCCAGTTTGCTACCCAGGCTACCACCCTGGGACCCACTCCCAGGCTGGCTAACTTAATTATTAATCTTTTGTGCAGGACTGTGTCAAATGCCTTGCTAAAGTCTAGGTAGGCCATATCCACAACCCCTCCCTGGTCTATTACTTTGGTCACCCAGTCAATAAAATCTACTAGATTCGTCTGACATGACCTTCCTGCTGTAAATCCATGCTGCTTTGGGTCCTGTGCCCTGCTGGCCTCTAGGTACTCGACAATTCTTTCTTTCAGAAGTGATTCCATCATTTTCCCTACCACTGAGGTCAAACTTACAGGTCTGTAGTTTCCTGCTTCTGCCTTGCTCCCACTTTTGTGAAGGGGAATCACATCTGCCCTCCTCCAGTCCTCAGGTACAACCCCATCCTCCCATGATTTGTTAAAAAGTGTGGTCAATGGTGTCACTAGGTCCTCCCTTAGTTCTTTTAGGATTCTGGGGTGAACCCCATCAGGCCCCATGGCTTTGTCCACCTTGAGTTTTAGGAGTTCTTTCAGGAATAATCCCCTGAACTTGTTTCTGGGTACTGAATAGTCTACTTTGCCCAGAAATTAGGAAATGTTACTGTTGAAGTATTTAAGACATGTTTCTGTCTAAGGGGGAGGAGTGTAGTATAGACATGGATACATATAGTAGTATATACATGGATATATATATGGTAGGAAGTCTGAGGAACACCATTAGGGTTGTAGTTTATGCATATGGATATCTGTAGTCCTAAAATATAATTTTCTGTCATGCCCAGTGAGTTTTTCTTTGTGTATGTGCACTGATGTGTGTCCATTATCTTTGGGAAGAATAAAGAATGCCACTGAACATAGAACCTGTAACTGAGTCCCCCTGCACAGGCAAATAAAATACTACATTTCAACATGAGAAATGCCACGTTTGTGGAAAACTTCCGGTGATGTCAGCAGATGAGGACTTCTGGTGACATCAGCAGACTAATGGCTGTCTAGCCCTAGTGCTCCGTCCCCCAACCGACAGCAATCCTCTTGAATCACCTGCTAACAAGATGTCTTCACCTGCAAAACAGAAGAGAAATAAACCAGGTAAACTTATGTCTACTCCGGCACAAAAATTAAAAGAATTGCTCCTCAACGAGCGAATGGATGGCTTAAAGGCCCAAGAGACATCAGAAGGCCTGTTACAGATCAGCCCGCATGGTGAGGGAGCACACCCCGACCTCATCACAACAATCATGCAAACGGCCCGCACAGTATCCAAGATCGATCAGACTCTCATGGACCTTAAAACTGATATAAATAACATCAGCCACAAAACCGATCAACTAGAGCTGTGTGTATCTCAAGTCTCAGAACAAAGAGACAGACAAGATAGGTTAGTCCTGTATCTACTCGCCAGAGATTTTGAGCTCATTCACCGCCTGGATTACCTGGAAGGTAGAAGCAGGAGGCAGAATGTAAGGGTATATGGGGTACCCGAGGGATCGGAGGACAAGAACCCAAATGTCACTGCCTTCCTGCAAGAACTTCTCCATGATCTGCTTGATCTTCCCTCGGACTTTGATCTGGCCATGGATCGAGCACATAGGTCCCTCGGACCCAGACCCCGAAATGCTTAGGCGAGACCTCTTTCCATCATCACTAAACTTACTTCGTATAGAGCCAAGGAGGACCTACTACAGAAGGCCTGGCAGTGAGGAACCGTACTATTCTCCGGGCACCGAATCAACATTGACAATGACCACACAGCTGCTGTGCAAGAGAACAGGAGAAGCCTATGGCCAATCTTAAAGCAGTTCCAGGCAAAAAATGTGAAAGCCCAAATTCTTCACCCTGCGAGGCTTAAGGTCTTTACAGAAAATGGGTCCAAAATCTTCCAGGACCTGTTAGCTGCCTCCCCATATCTTGAGAGCATGGGAATTGCAACACCTCCCCTTTCAAAGGAAAAGCTGGAGAGAGACTTACTCGCTTCTGCCTGGTCTGTCGCTCGGAGAGGAACATTCCGACCTGGATCCACACAGACAAACCTCCATGCTGATGTCTCAACCTTGCTCCCGTGTTATGGTGAGCAAGCCAAGGTAAACAAGAAGGTCCCACATCTACAGGACCAGGCCGCGGGATCCTCTCTGAATGATAATCTTCAACCCAAGGTGGAAACCTGAGTACATCTGCCGTGAAGCCCACTTTTTACAGGGCTCATCTGCCTTTTTGAGATGCTCCTTCCCCACTCTCCTTGCCTCATTTCCATGAGATCTGCATCCGCCCCAGAGTAGTGCTCTCGGGTTTGCTGCAACAGCGCATCCACACTCTGTGAGGTGTAATGATTTTTTTACTGGCAACCTGTGAGTACCCCTCTAATTTACCACACATTTTTACGCTTGCTGTATATGAGAGCCCTATGCCTGGGGGGGGGAGCCGGACGTCTCGCATTCCATTTCACGCTACACCGACAGAGGCGCACATTAAAAACCCAGCAACAACACCTCTGCTGATCACTCTCATCCACCTGTGGCCTTCAGCGGCCCACCGAGGTAGTGTCTACCGGACTGGCCAAGTTCTCCGACTGTAAGGGCACGAAGCACTTTTAATAATACAACTACAGGACTCCGCCATGTGCCCCTATGCATGTGCCCGACTTCACGCACTCTCTGCAAGGGATCGATCAGTCTCTGTACCCCTACTTGTGGGATTGCACCTCCCCCAGGCAGCGAGAGTTCTTGTGGATGGGTTAGGGGCCTCCCTGGGGTATTAAATGGAGTCTTCCAAGACAAATGCTATGGTTACACTTGGTACTTGTTAAGGGCTCTGTTCTAGCCTGTTTAGGGGGAGTTGAAAATACAGCTATTAAGTCACTCTGTATTGCGGTTTAATTTTTCTTTCTCTCCCACACGTGGGGTAAGATATTTGAGCTGGGTGACCACTTATGGTTGAGCTACCCACAAATTATGTCTGGATATGCTTTTGCTACTTGATTTCATTCATACCAGCCGTCTATCTACTTAGATAGGAGGGAGCTGTGTGCGTGACTCCTACAGTATGCGCATACCAATAAATATGACAAGCCCCCTAGTGGCCATCCAGGGTGTATTTTTTTTTTTTTCTTTCTCCTTAGACATCTCACAGTGTATACAGTCAATGGAGTTGTATTCTGGTGATCTCATATATTTGAAACTTGATGGGTCGGTTTCGGGGGAGGGATAGCCTAAGAACATGCCTACTGCTGACCAAAGGGCTAGCTCCACATGGGATAGTTCCCAAGAGTTCGAGGGCAAGCTAATATTTTTCTGGGGCCACATCCTTTTTTGCATATTTGCATTTGCCCTGCAGCTGGGTGAAATCCACCAGCCTTCCCTTGGAAGTCTATCTAGACTCACGTGGAGGAGGAGGAGGCACCAGGGCCTGAAAATCCTGTATTCCTCTAAATCTTTCTTCTAAAAATAATTCTTCTGGCCTCAATATGGAACTGGCCAGTGTATAAAATTCTTGCCCCTTATCAGGCTCTCTTAGTTTTGTTACAACCATTCACTCGTTTCCAGTGGTTGCTCTTTTGGTTACTTAGGACAAATGGGTACATATATATTAACAGATCCAAGAGGTTTCAGCAATGTTTGCATTATTTTCCCTTGTATCATTTATCAGAAAATTTGCTTCCCCTGTTTCTCAATGGTTAATCAGTACACAGAAGTACTCTCTTATAACATTATCGGCTGCTCTAACCCTATTAAGAGGAAGCAAATCCTGAAATTTCTAACAGCACAAAAGTGTGAGGTGAATTTCTTACAAGAGACGCACCTGTCCCCCTCTGAGGTCTTAAAGCTGAAGTCTAGAAGTTACCCCAGTCTGTTTCACTCCTCGTTGGGCTCCGGCAGGAAGAGAGGTGTAGCCATTTTGCTCTCTGCATCCTTTCCTTTTGAGTCCGAGGAGGTGATTGAAGACCCAGGGGCAATATATATCCTGGTGGTGGGCAGAGTCCAGGATATGCAGGTCACCTTAGTAAATGTCTATGCACCCCCTGGGTTCCCTGTCTCATTCTACTCCTCCTTATCTCAACTCATAGCAGAAAAAACAAAAGGTATCCTCATAATGGGGGGTGACTAGAATTTAACATTAGACAGGAACTTGGATACCACTTCAAGAATCCCTAGCCTGGAGTTAAGGAAAGCCCGAGCTCTTAAAAAAAATTTTCATCAGATTGGCCTGATGGACATCTGGAGGGAAAAATACCCTAAGGCCAGGGATTATCCTTATTTTTCCCACAGATTTAAAATCTTCTCCCGACTGGACACCTACTTCACATTTGCCAGGGATCTTCATTGTTTCCCCTCAATGTGGGTAAGAACTTCCACCCTGTCTGATCACATTCCCATTTTCTTGGAAGTCGACCTTTTCTTACCTAGGAAAAACACTCACTGGAGACTGAATACGTCACTCATGCAGGGCAAAGAAGTGGTAGACAAATTAAGGCAACAAATTAAAGACACCATAGCCATAAATACAACACTAGGGGTTACGCCACAGATTGTGTGGGATACCCCTAAGGCTATTATCAGGGACAAACTGATTTCCATAGCATCCCAGAAGAAAAAAGCCAGGGGGCAAAAACAACAGGAACTCCTGGCTCAAATAAAAGGGCTTGAGGACTCTCATAAAACCAAATGGGAGGGACAGAGGGACTTAGAGTTGAAGGGACTTAGGAAAGATCTACAGAAGCTTCAAAGGGACGAAATCGAAAGGTCTTTCTTCTACCTGAAACAGAAATATTATGAGGGTGGTCCCAGGGAACCAAACTCCTGGCATTTCGCTTAAGGCAACATGCTGCCAGAGTTACAATTGCTAAAATAATCTCACCATCTACTGACCTTCTCCTCAGTAAATCGGAACAAATAGCAGAGGCTTTTGTCTCCTATTACACCAAACTTTACAGCCCCCAGGCAGATATGACTCTTGCGGACAAAATGAAATATCTTTGGGCCTTACCCCTTTCCAACCTTTCATTGGAGAAGGGTCAAGTTCTAACTATGCCAATTTCACAACAGGAAATCCTTAATACCGTGCAAAACTTAAAAACAGGGAAATGTCCCAGCCTGGATGGCTTCAGCGCCAAATTGTACAAGGCTTTCAGGACCGAGACAATACCACTGCTAGCAGAGGTGTTCTCTGAAATCTGGAAGGAGGGGAATCCGTTCCCCCCTCCCCCATGGCAATACGCCACTATTTCTCTCCTACATAAAGAAAACAAAGACCCTACCCGATGCAAATCTTAACTCCCTATTTCCATCCTTAATGTAGACTATAAGATATTCACCTCAATTATAGCTTCCAGATTAAATGCCCTTCTTCCTGACCTAATCAACATGGACCAAATTGGATTTATCTCAGGCCACCAGGCCCCAGACAGCATTCGCGCCACGTTAAATGTGATTGACATTATTCACCGTACTCGCTTTCCCACCTGCTTGATGGGCCTAGATGCAGAGAAGGCCTTCGACAAGGTGTCATGGGGGGGTTTATTTTCAGTCCTGGCATGTATGGGTTTTCCACAGGTCTTCACTGTCACCATCAAGACACTTTACTCTGGCCCACAGGCTTATATCAGAGTAAACAGTGGGATCTCCACTAGGTTCAGATTGGGTAGAGGTACCAGTCAGGGCTGCCCATTATCCCCTCTCCTGTTCACCCTATACATTGAACCCCTGGTCAAAGCCATCTGTACCTCAGACTCCATTTACAGGATTGAAGTGGGGGGCCAACATCGAAAGATATCTCTCTATGCAGACGATGTTCTGCTCTGCTTGTCCCATTCCGAACAGTCTATCCCACAGGACTGGTCTGTTCTGTCAGAATATGGAAAGCATTCTGGGTACTCTGGTAACAAGACCAAGACCGAGGTCCTTAGCTTCTGTTACTCCCCCTCTAGGTCAATACAAGAACTTCTCCCTCTCAATTGGATGGCGGAAAAGATGAGATACCTGGGGATCTGTGTTACTAAACATAACTCCCAATTATTCAAAACAAATTATACCCCCCTTGTAAAACAAATGAAGCAAGACCTTGACAGGTGGGCCCTAATAAACTTTCCTATGTACTCAAGGATCCAAACAATTACCATGAATATCCTCCCCAAGTTTATATACCTATTCCAATGTCTCCCAACCTTTATCCACAAATCACATTTTCAGGCCTGGCAAAAGCTAATCTCTAAATTTATCTGGAACAATAAGAAACCTAGAATAAACATACACATCCTCCAGGTGCATAAAAGTAAAGGGGATAGATCCCTCCCAACCCTAGAGGACTACTATCTAGCCTCACAATTGAAAATGGCCTTGCAGTGGTGCACCCCAACATACTCGTCCAATTGGAAAAAAATTGAAAAGGGGGAAGAAGAGGAGCATGGTCCCTTGCTGTGGACCCGATTCATCCATCCCTCCCTCCAGATCACACCCTGCTCAACCACCTCTCCTCTCCACTGTTAGAGACACTATAAAAGCTACCCACAGGATCTGCAGAAGTACAGACTAGGGACCTCACTCTGGCCTCTCTATAGACTAGCTAGGGACCCTGATGTTCCCCCAGCCTCACTTGATCACACTTTTCGCAATTGGGAGAGGATGGGTCTAGTCCATATGAATCAGTTTCTTAAAGGACAGATAATAAGGGATTTTACCACCCTCAAAAACACATTCAGCCTACGAAATTCCGACCACTATAGGTTCTTACAAGCTAGGGCCTATGTAAATAAATGTCAAAAGGCTGACCAAGATCCATTAAGGGCTGCTCCTTTTCTCGATTGCCTTCAGGCTATTTTGTCTGCCAAGAAAAACAAAGGGTTGATTTCTGCAATTTACAAGGCTATGGCTAATCTAAAGAATGATCCCCTAGAGAAAATCAAACTGAACTGGCAGAAGGAGGAGAGTAGAGACATGGGTGAGATTAACTAGGACTCGGTCTTCCATATTGTTACTAAAACTACCTGCTCACCACACTGGCAAGACTTTGGCTGGAGAGTCAGGGTACGTTTCTTCCTCACCACCTCAGTCTTGCATAGGAGAGACCCTGGGAGACAATCAACCTGTTGGTAGCTTTGTGGGGAAGTGTCAGCAAACCACCTGCACATCTTCTGGCAATGTCCTCATACTGGGCCCTTCTGGGAGGCTGTGACCAGGGTGCTGAAAGACCTATTTACTTTGGATGCCCCCATGGACTGGCCTAATGCAATTTTGGGGAGCCCCTTGGGGGTCTGAAGGATGTGGACTCACTGTATCTCTGGGCCATACTTCTAACAGCAGCACATAAAGCGATCACTCGATACTGGTTGAAATTTGAGCTACCTACTAGACACACCTGGATACAGGTGACACAGGAAATTGCAGAGGTTGAAGAGCTGACATTTAAGATCAACCAGAAAACACACGTTTACACCCACAGATGGACGAGGTGGCAAATTTGGTTAGACACCGTTGAGGGCCCGAGTCCTCTTCCAGCTGCCCTGAGGGACCTCCCAAACTCACCTTTGTGAGGCAGGAGGGGTTGCTGGCCCTAGTTTGGGTCGGGTCCAACTGTCTGAATAGAAGATGGTCATGTGGGGGTTGGGGAGACCTTTTCTTTTAAACACTGTTAGAATAACAGCTGTTAACAATTGATGCCTGGGATTTTTATAAAGTTATATAGAACTGATGTGTTAATGGAATCGAATCAGTATATGAGCTTTTAATCTCTGTGCTGTAACCCTGTTTATGGTAAATGTACCCAACTGATGTTAATAAACTTGAATTAAAAAAAAAAGAAATGCCACATTTGTGGAAAAGTGGGTCACACACTGAAAGTGTGCAAAAGTACATCATGGACTGCTACTGTATGGTATGTCACAGATGGCCCTGCAACCACTGAAACAGAAGATGAGGCATTGTGCCTGTTCATGGTTTATGCAACATGGGCAAAAGCATCAGAAATTTAACTCCAAATGGAGCTAGCAGGAAACCCGGTTAGCATGCAGCTAGACACTGGAGACTCAGTATCTCTTGTGCCAAAGCACATCTACAGAGAGAAACATCAGCAGCCGGTTCAGCCTCACACTGGAGGCCAGGCTAATGGCTACCAGTGGCACAATCCTACCAGTCCTTGACTACGATAATGTGGTTTCCGGTGCAGCTTCAGAAACCACCCTCCGCCAAGTCCAGACAACTCTCAACAAAGCGTGCAGATTTGTGCTCAATGCCGACCATCTCATGCAGACAAGCAATCTCTACTCTAGGACCAAATGGCTTCCTCTCCATGACTGAATAAAAATCCTGACCTGCCTGCTAGGGAAGAAAGCTCTACTAGGTCTCACACCTCCCTCCATACAGGCACTATTCCAGTCAGTCCCCTCCCAGCATGCCACTAGGAGAGTAACAAAACATGTCTTTCTGGAAAACAACACTGGGCAGGCGAGCCTTTGCAGTTAGGGCCCCTACCTGGCTAAATGACCTTCCTTATGCCATCACAAGCCTTACACACCTTGGCTACTTCAAAGCAGCACTCAGGAAATCCCTCACACCACCAGAACACTGCAACTGCCAGACCCAACCTCCACCTAGTGTTCCCACAATTCATGACATGACCTATCCCCTAGCCTCCGCAGCCCAATGCTGATTGCTTTAGCACTCCCACTAACAATTGCTCTCCCCTCTACTCCCCTCTTCTACCTTCTCCCCCCCTGGTTGAGACTGAACGGCTATATCTGTGGAAGCTCTGTATTAACATGATTGTCTACTATCAACTGTGAATGTATTTGCATTCTGAGCTACACACACTGAACGTATTTACACATTGTGCTAACTAAAGTTTACCTGACAATGCTTGCTAGCTGCATCTGACAAAACTTCACCTGATTTATCTATGGATGCTCTGTATTGATCGGCACCTGTCCTTAGCTGTTGAATGCAGTTGAATGTTGTACTACACAAAGTAAGTGTATTTGCATATTGTATCGTCTAAAAGTTCATCTGACAATGCTTGCTAGCTGCTACTGTCTTCCCCTACTTCCTGTATATATTACTTGTCTCCCCTTCCAATTTGTCTGATGAGGAACCTTTGTAAATGAGTTTTTAGCTCAAAGGTGTATTTTCAAAATGTTACTAAATGAAAAGAAATAAATAAAATGAATAAGAATTCTGCAATGCTGCTAAAACCCAGGACCTCAGGGGCAGCAGCAAAGCACCGTGCTGGGGGTGAATACAGTACCACATTATTTTTATATGGACCACTTACATCATATAATAGCAGAACAAATAAGGGGGGAAAAGATCTGAAACAGAATCCACAGCTTTTAAGTGCTTATAAAGGAATGTTTATGTTTTGCTTTAGAGTTAGTGGATATTGAGTAACTGGGTGTTGTCATGGAAGCAGGCACACCTTCCCCTCTCCCCATGTTCTCTGATAGGGCTGTTTTGATCTGGCTGTATAGGTAGGTTCTTCATCCCCAACCCCCGTGTTCTGTGCTAGGGCTGTTTTGATCTGGCTGTGTAGGTAGGTTCATCCCCCCCACCGGTGTTCTGTGCTAGAGCTGTTTTGATCTGGCTGTATGGTAGCCCCGTATTCTGTGCTAGTGATGTTTTGATCTGGCTTTATAGGTAGGTTCTTCACCCCACCAGTGTTCTGTGCTAGGGCTGTTTTGATCAGGCTGTATAGGTAGCCTCCCCACCCCGTGTTCTGTGCTAGGGCTGTTTTGATCTGGCTATAGGTGGGCTCTTCATTCCCCCTGTGTTCTGTGCTAGAGCTGTTTTGATCTGATTGTATAAGTAGGTCTCTCCCCCCTTCTGTGCTAGGGCTGTTTTGATCTGGCTGTTTAGGTAGTTTCTTATATTACACTAACACACCTGACAGTTTATGTGTGAACCTTTCAAATACCACTGAGTTCTACAGACGTGCTGGACTCTGCACAGGGATAGTCTTATTAAACTACCTTCAAGTGTGTTGTATTTTAAGTATCTATTCATTACTGTTAATTATTATATGTCAGTGAGGTACAGTTGCTAGCACTCTTGCCTAGGAGTCACTCTCATAGTAATCGTGTCAAAATCTCACACATAGAGCTTGTTTTTTTTTTTGTTAAATACAGCATTTGTTGTGGATTTGCATTTGTGCATTAAATTACCCAGTTGAACTGTATGGTCACAGTCTACCCTGAATGCTCTCCACACTTGGATTTTTGTGACTATTTTGAGTTTTAGCCAGACTCCAAAGAACACCGCCCCTGCATTACAGTGCAAAAGCCTTCTTTGTTTTTTTTCATGGGACATAACACAATTTATGTAAAAGTACTATGTTTTAGAACACACACACACACACACTGACAAAATCAAAACGAAAAACAACAGTAGAATCAATGTGTGACAGGGTGATTTTTTAAAAAATATATCCACAATGACAATTGATGACTTTTTCAGAGGTATGCCAGGGTGAGCAAATTTTGTCAAAAAAAAAAAAGCAGCAGCCCATATTTTTTTTTTTTATTGTGTATGTTTGTGTTGTGCACAATGAGAAGGAGGGGATTCATCTCCTGGCACTCTCAACTAATCTCCTTGGTTGAGTTCACTTACCTGACAGTGATATGTACAACCACGCTGAACAATCTAACACACGGATGTCACTTTTTGTTAGGCAATGAAATCATGAATTAATGTGCCTTTTTTATTTAAAAAAAAACTGCAGATGTTATCACTCAGCCTATTATGAGTGATCCAGTTGTCCTACAGAGAAAACACTTTTTCGTGCTCCAGTGAGAGTGCCACCTATGCAGACCAGCTGGTTGCTTTTGCCGGTGTTTATATGCAGCCAAACATAGAAGGAATTCCCATTCTAATCTCGATTACTTCTGTGTTTGGCTACACATTAACCCCTATGTAGAAGCACAGATGTCTAAGCCCCATAGCTGCATACTAGTCTAGAACTAGGACTGGACTTGATAACAGGTAGGAAAACTGACCTCAGGAGAGGTATCTGTGTCTAAGCTCAGCCCTCTGATCAACCCTCACAGTTCTCCCCAGCAGGGCACCCAGCTAAACCTTTCCAGGAGAATTTTAACAGTGGTCACATTCCACTGATCTGTCTGCTCAGTGGACTCCACAGATTCCTTTGGGCAGTTCCTTGTTTCCCCTAGCAGTTTTGAATGAAGACCACTTCAATAAGGTATTTACAGACGCATAGGGAAAATACAAAATAAACAAAGGACGTTTTTGATCATGTGTGCACCCGGAGTGTGCCTAGCATGCCATTAGAGAACTGGAAGTCTCTATAAAGTTTATCTTATGGGGGGCACTAGAGAAAGACATACTTCACATCATCTCTTCCCTCTTAACAACTTCAGCGATTTAATTGGATTTTTTTCTAACTCTGAGGAAATAATCCAAAGTAGAACACCTTCAGGCATCCATCTCTGGGTCATTTTTTGTAAGCATGGGGCGCCCTAAAGAAACAGGAGGAGCGAACCAAAAGTCCAGAGGACAATGCCACAGGACCTGAATGAAGCTCCAAGCACCTCCAAGTCCTCCACAATGCAACAGGCGGGGAAATCCCCACCTTGAGACTCGGTTCTCAAGGTGGTTCAGGAAATGGCCAGCAAAATAGAATGTATCCTAGAAAGAATGGGTTCCCAAGATGCTAAAATAGAGGTTGCGACCACCTCAGCTAAGGAAGCGGATGAACGATCCCAGAAAACACTTACAGTGACCTCAAAACTTACACAAGAAAATTCACATCTAAGGGCTTGTTTAGAGACACTAGAAAATGGAGACCGAGCAATGAACATCCATCTGACTGGTCTCCCCGAAGGAGTAGAAGGGAAGAATATTTTGCTTTACATGCGTACCTGGCTGACAGCAACTTTACAACTCTTGGATCCTTGGAATGAAATGGACCTTCGATGGGCCTATCACATCAATCCTTGCACCCTGCAGACCAACAGTTTTCAGTCATGTACTACCATGCTGATCACAGCAGGGCCAGAGATATGTAATTTCATTCTAGATGCAGCAAAGGCCAGACATCTACTAAAACATGAGGGTCAAGATGTCTGATTATTCCCAGATTGGGCATATGCCTTGTGCAATAAAAGGAAGCAGTTTGACACCGTTAGACAGCAGCTCAGAGGCCTGGGAGTAGTGCATTCACTTCCGGCACCAGCACGACTCTGGGTACAGTACAGGGGAAAACTTTTCAATTTGGGGACCCCAAAGATGCCAGCAAGTGGACTCTGAAAACTGTGGCTGATTTTAAAAGAGCCCCAGAACACCAGGAGTCTGAAGATTCAGAGGCCTAAGAGGGAGAACTGTGAATACCTTCCTTGTGGCATTTTAGAGGAGCTGACACTGACGCTGTTCTCAGGACACTGGCCATCTAGATGTTAGACAGCTAGGGTTTTGTATGATGCTCTTGTGTCTAAAAAGGTTTGCTGTGTGTTTAAAATTATCATTGGTTGCTTGTTTACTGAACCACAAATGATCATCTGTTGCCTTGCTGTCTGTCTGATAGGGTTCCCTGAGTAGTTCGTGCTTTTGCATAGGTTTGAGGTGCTGGAAATGGTCACCAGCTGCCTTGCAGTTGACAGAAAATGTTCTCAACAAGGGTAATGGGCTGCGTGGAAGTTCGACAAATAGGGTCCCCTGGATTATTCATAGCTTCACAAATGTTTACTATGTTTAAGTAGGGTAATCTGCTGCCTTGATGTTTGACAGCTAATGTTTCACAAACTGCTCTTTGATCTACAAATGCTCACTAGGAGCTGGGAATGGTCATCAGCTGCCTTGATGCTTGACAAATAGGTTACTTGAGAGGCTCTGGTGATTTAAAAAAAATGATTTAAAAATGTTGGTAACACTGGAAAAAGTCTCCGGCTCCCTCGATATCTCCCTGTTAAGGTTTCCTAGGCTGCATTCGCCTTCACAACGTGGTTGTGACTAAAATGGCCGCCGATTGCTCTGATGGTCGACTGCTAATGTTCCCAGGCTGCTAGTGCATTTATTATTGTTTGTAATATGTGGAATACCGCACATCCGAACAGCAAACAATGTGTTAAAAATGTTTACAGAAATAAAAATGTTGCTAGAGAAGTAAGTTAGCCCCTCAATCTCACATTTCGATCACCACATGTTGTGCAATTCAAGAAGAGATTGTGGGCACTATGCAGCTGAAATATAGGGGCATTAAGGCGGGAAGATCCAAGGGCTGGTTAATAGTTTTTGACCCTCTGCTTAATGTTAGAAAGTAGAAAATCTGTTGGAGTTGGAGTTGAGGAAGGGGGAATTAAGGGTATGTAGTACATAGATAAATGTTTTATACAAAAGTTTCTTGCAGGTTGTGGAAATAGTAACTGTGCTAGTTACAGAAAAGCTTTATTTGTTTAATCTTCTTCATGTTGTTGGATCCACATGTCTTGTGAGGCTCAGCATATCTGAAGCATATCCAAAGAATTTATTCTGCTTAAAAAAATCTGTGATTTCCCCCAAATGGAGTAACAAAACTGTATACTAAAAAAATCCTGAAGCTAATATGAAATGTAGATTACTGCTGACTGTATTAAGTAACTGGATATGTATACAGATGTATTATGCTTTGTAGCATGGTTTATTGAAAACTCAAAGTTAAAAAAAAGTTTATCTTTTGCTGTTTTTGAGGTATTCTAGCAGCCTGTGTTGGTGATGCAGTTGCGTATTTTCCCCATACATCTGTGTTTTGGTTAAATTTCACACTTGGCTGGGTCATCACCCTGTTGTTGATCATCTCCTTCTCCTCCTCATCTAAGAAGAAATAGGTGACCCCGTGGGCAGCTTCGTGGGGTCACCCATGGACAGCGCACTATAATTTAGGTGGGTGATCTGATACAGTTGATCTCCCATCAATGACACAGCGCAAGGGAGGTCAGGAGGAGGCAGCCAATCTAGAATCTTAATGAACAAAATGCTTCATGCCTGAAACACTGGAGTATTGTATTTGGTTTATCAGCTGCAGCCAGAGCACTTACAACTTCACAGAGCCAGTAGGATTATTACTATAAGGACCATGTGGAGAAGGGCATGCAGGTCAAATTGCCAATGCATGCACAAAGCAGGGTAACCCTTGGAAATCTGGGCACAGACTTTTGTGACACCCCTGCTTATAGAACTGTTACAGGCAGGCGACAAGGGTGTCTCAGAAGCAGTGACTGAGAACAGAGGAGCTGGTGGTGGTATCAGGATTATCTCTGGACAGTGTGATGTGATAAATTTTAGGGGTCCAACCCCAGAGTTATTGTTCCAGTATGTATAGGTTTAGGTTCAGCATCATCTGGTTATCAATGTTTTGCAGGGCTTGACCTCTGATGGTAAATTATGCATTCATCGATGTATGACTGTTGTAATATTGTATATGGGGAATTGAAGGAGGCAGATTTGCAAATGTGTTGGAGGGAGCAGGTTTGTGTTGCTGCTGCTGTAAAACTGTGGATATCCCCATATACAATATAACAGTAGTCACACGTTGATGCATGCATGATTTACAGTCAGAGGTCAAGCCCTGCAAAACATCAATAACCGGGTGGTGTTGTACCTAAACCTATGCATAACAGACAAAATAGCTGTGCAACTGCACCCCTAATATGTAACACGTCACACTTCAACAACAAAATCAGCCAAAGTAGACTATATCAATTAAAGCATTAAATTTTTTGAAGGACTTCTGTAACAAAAGAAAAAAAAAACTTTGTTTCATGTTATTGCACAGCAGCTGTATTGGCTCTGACCAGAATTTGTTCCTATATGCTATCACTGCATCCAGCACCTTGAATTATCTATGTGACAGTATGACTTGTCTTTTAAGATAAGCAGACTTATAGGTCTTTTTTTTTTTTTTAAAACACATTCTTTGAATACTTAGAGAGACTGGTACTTTGCCAATATCAGTTAACAGATGAGGAGCTAAGAGTGGCAGCAGATTGACTACAGAGGAGAGAGGAGCTCAAAGCTGGGAAGAGTGTTAAACACACACAGAAGCCCTCCATTTGGTATGCTGCTGAGTTTACTCAGTTAAAACTTATGTTTTATTACATATATTTAGTATATTTAGCTAACTGGATTTGATATGTTTTATGGCTGTACTTGGAGGATTTCTTTCTTTTTTCACTGCCACAGCTAACCTCCAATGGCGCTCCACGAAGCAAAGAGTTTAAGGCTTGGAGGATGGAGACCAGGTGTTGTGGAGAACTATAGAACGGCAGAATGACAGAACATTGCTTACTCACTGTCTATTCACTGCCTAAGTTTTTGCTTGACTCTGGTACGCTGTAGAGTTTTAATTTTATTTATGTTTATCTTTTTTCACATAACTATATAAACATATCTGTTTTAAAACACAATAAAACACCTGCACCTGAAGGAGTTTTTTCCCTGTTGTGTCTCGCTCTCCTAGTTTTTTTCCCCTCAAGGACTCCTGCTGAAATATTGGGATATTGGTACCTGAGAGATTGCCCTCGTATCAAAATGAAGAGCAAGGCAGTTGACTTTGAACTTTGGCCCAAATAACTCAAAAGAATATTTTATTTTATTTCATCATCCAGAAATTCTCTTAAAATATATCTGAAACTGCAAGGATACACAGATTTGATGAACTGATAAATACAGAACTCAAGAACTTTGGAAAATAAATTACGGGAGATAATCTACAATTTATTTATTAATTATGTTTAGCATGTCTAGCATTGTAAACTAAATAACATCTTTAAAGCACATTGAAGGGTTTAAGGCTTAGGGAGTGAGTGCTCTTATTTTATATTATTTAATGTGCTGAAGTGCTTAAAGTATTTATTTTTGAATTTGTATGTTTTGCTTGTCTTAGAAGATACTTGATTTGATGTTCAACTGGAATACTTAATTGACTGAATGGGCCTTGCGGTCCTTATCTGCTGTCAACTTCTATGTTTCTATGAATCTCATGGGGAGGTTCTCCCTGCTCTTAATTAATCTGAGTGATAGCTCCCATTGTACCGTGGTTCATTGCTGCTCATTGCTGTCTTATTAGGGTGGTTGTGATAATTTAGACCTGGGCATGAGGCTTTTGCAGGATCCACTGAGCTACTGGTTAGGGTTTATTGAACCAGCCTTCATTACAGATTGCTTACTCCCATCAATTGGGAGCGGATTGTTTTGACAGGACCCTGCAGCTTTATTTAGCTGTAGTATAGTAACAGAAATTAGTTAATTAATCCAGTCAAATTAGGGGATAAAATACCCACAGGCTGATTGTTGATAGCTTTCTTGACTCTGGTTCCCTGTAGGGTCAGATGTGTTTTGGCTCCAGGCTTCTATATGATTTTTTTTTTGTGATTTGAAAGGTATATCTTTTTCTTTTACCTGCCATAAGCTTTCTTTGCTTTGTTAACTAAAAGTGGTGGCCAAGTAACTTGATTTTTTCTTGGATGTGTGATTGTGTGCTTGTTTCTAGGGAATTCCTTCCTGAGTATGTTGTAAAAACACAATAAGCGGCACAATTGCAGCAAAGCCGTTTTGGTTAAATTTTAGGCTCAAAGGAAGAAAATCGACTTGCTCACTGACAGTCCAGCAGGCAGGAAACAGGAAAGCTATGAGAGTCAGAGGAGGACAAGAGAAGGGGTACTTCCACCCAGCCACCCACCCCCATCCCCAACCACCCCACGCTACACTCCTTTTATAGGGTACCACAGTTGTGACATTTCCTGTGGCAGAGCAGGAAGGGGCGGATCAGTGGGGCCTCCACAAGGTGATCTCATTTACAGGGCACTAGTAATTTAACTTGTTATAACAAGTTAAACAAACACAATTAAACCATTACTTGCATTTTTTCCTTCTAATTACTCTGACTAGGTTACAAACCCAGCAACTTATTTGGAATGGATTTCATTAACTGCAGGTACTGTGGAACAATTTTCAGAAGGACAGTCTTACAGGATTTAGGACACTGTCCTACATGCTGAGCCTTTGAGATCTTAGGTTTCAGCTCCAGGCAGCATGGGCAGAGATTGCATGCTCAAATTTCATATTGAAGAGGAAATACATTATAAGAACTACCCGCCATTTCCCAAGCATCCAACAGAAAAACCTCGACCGCAGAGGGTTGTTGGTCCAGGAGGTTGGCAGGTGGTTAGGAGGAGCAAATCAGGTGCCCCATCACTCTCTGCTCTCCAACACATTACCTCCAAAAACCATATAAACACTACAAACAGGTATCTGCCTCTATCTCTGAAATCAAATAAAGAGGCAGAAGACACTGCAAAGCAGGACACTGCGGCACAGGAGCTAACACAACAATACTCACCCAAATCAGGAACCAAAACTAAACAAGCACAAGGAAATCCAAAAACTTCTGATCATAGGAGACTCCATGATTCGGAGTTGATACCCATCTCCAGCCAGGGTGATGGTCAGATGTCTCAGGTACATCAGCATGGAGAGACACTGACCGCATTGTTAAAATTGTTCACAAAGCAGGAGAAACATTGATGTCCTAGTACACATAGGGACTAATGATCTCGCCAGCCGGTCAGTTGTGGAGACCAAGGAACACCTGACTAGGCTGGGTGACAAACTATCATCTATTCGTCCGGCATCTCCTTCTCTGAGATCCTGCCAGTCTGGGAGAAGGGAGCAGATGGACGGAAGGTCAAAGAAGGGAGATAGGAGCTAAACCGCATGGCTCAAGGACTGGTGCCAGGAAAAAGGACACGAATTTGTAGGGAACTGGCAACAGTTCTGGGAGCGAAAGTTCTTTAAATTTGATGGACTGCATCTGACTAAAGGGAGTCAGTGCATTGGGGCAGAAGTTTGACGTCTTTGCAGAATATTTAAACTAGCAAATGGGGAGAGGGGTGCAGCACCCCATACGTCGAATGGGAAGAACACCCCTCCCCCCTCAGCTAGTGGTCAAACAGGAATTCAGCATGTTTGCCGTTCATTTGCATCCCAGTAAGAAAAAGGTTTGTCTCCCATACGATGCACTGGGGTAATGCAAACTTCACCCAACAACTAACACACAAAATCTGGCCAATGGAAAATCATGTACAAAATGCTCACAGCCTGGGAAATAAGATCCCAGACCTGCAGGCAATAATGTCAGAGGCTAAACTGGACATAGTAGCAATTAGTGAGCGTGGTTTACCAGTAACCACATGGAAGACTTCGGTACCTGGCTATGTATTGTTCAGAAGAGACCAAAGTGCAAAAGGGGAGGGTGGCCCTGTATGTTAATGAAAATATCAAAGCTACAGAAATTCAGAATACACATAAGGAGCCAGAAGAACTGTGGGTCACCCTGGAAACAGAAATGGGACAGCCATAAGAACTGGGTTGTCTACAGGCCCCAGACCAGAGGAGGACATAGACACATTACTGTTAGAAGATATACAAAACATGACAGCTAAAGGGGAGGTTCTGATAATGGGAGACTTCAACATGCCAGATACAGATTGGTCAATACCAGCAGGAACATCTGCCAGAACTAGACTCATAGTGGATTCCCTGCAGGAGGAGGGCCTCAAACAACTGGTACAGCAACCCACAAGAGACAGGGCTATCCTAGATCTAGTACTGACTAACAAAGAAGGGATCACAGATCTCCAGGTAGAAGGTCACCTGGGGCCAGTGACCATCACATGGTATGGTTCAATTTGGCTACTACATCTAAATCATCCCATTCCAAAGCAAAATATGGGACTTCAGAGGAGCTGACTTTGATAAGATGGCCAACAGAGTTAAGCTAGCCCTGGCAAAGAAACACAGGTGAGAGGTACAGGCAGTGGGCAAGCATTAGGATACAATACTTGAAGCAACATCCCATTGTGTTAGACAGAAAGGAAGTGCAAAGAAGAAGGAAACCACTTTGGTTCTCAAATACAGTAGCAGAAAGGTCAGAGCAAAAGGCTGGCCTTCAGAAAATATAAGGAACACAGCGGATGAAGATAGGGAGGCATATCAAACTGCCCTAAGGGAAGCAGGTAAGGCAGTAAGGCAGGCAAAGTCCCAAACTGAGGAAACACTAGCACGAACAGTAAAGAAGGTGACAAGACTTTCTATAGATACATTAGTGAAAGGAGAAAGTCCAGAGCAGCGTATTGCTAAGCTTAATGGAGAAAAGGAGCATGTGAGGAGGAGGGACCCTGTAAAGGCATCTATCCTAAATAGATACTTTTGCTCAGTATTTACTGAAGAGAAGGTAGGGCAGGGCCCACAGCTCAGCATCATGGACACAGGGGAGGAGGTGAGCACCACTCCCTTCACAAAAGAAAGGGTCCTACAAGAGCTTGCTAAGCTCAGGGTGGATAAGGCAATGGGACCTGATGGCATACATCCCAGGGTACTTAAGGAGCTAAAGGAGGAACTAGCAGAGCCATTAGCAGAATTGTTTAGTGAGTCTCTGAGCACAGGAGAGGTCCCAGAAGACTGGAGAAGGGCTCATGTGATCCCACTCCACAAGAGTGGTAGCAGGGAGGAGGCGGGGAACTACAGACCGGTCAGTCTTACCTCAGTAGTGGGCAAGATTATGGAGGCCTCCTTAAGGAAAGGATAGTGCAACACCTGGAATCCATAGGGCACAGGATCCAAGACAGCATGGGTTTACAAAGGAAGGTCCTGTCAAACTAATCATAGATTTCTTTGACTGGGTAACCGGAGTGGTGGACCAGGGGAGCAGTTGATGTAGCCTACCTTGACTTCAGCAAAGCTTTTGACACTGTTCCACATAGAAGATTGATAAATAAGCTGGTAGGCTCCGAGGTGGGTCAGAAGTTGGTCAACTGGTGGCAAACTGGTTGACTGGCAGAAAACAGAGAGTGGTGGTAAATGGTATACAGTCAGAAAGATGCAAGTCACAAGTGGGGTGCCTCAGGGATCAGTCCTGGGGCCAGTCCTATTCAACATCTTCATTAGTGACCTCGCAGATGGACTAGAGGGTAAGGCTTGTCTGTTTGCAGATGACACCAAGATCTGCAACAGAGTAGATGATCCAGATGGGGTGGGCAGAATGAGAAGAGATCTGGATAAACTAGCAGAATGGTCAGAAAAGTGGCAACTGGATTTAATGCAAAGAAGTGCAAAATCATGCACATAGGGAAGAGAAACCCTGAAGCCACTTATAGGCTGGGAGGGGAGTTGCTAGCAGTCGCAAAGGAAGAAAGAGACTTGGGCATCATCATCACTGATGACCTAAAATCATCCAAGCAGACCTCTAAAGCAGTAGGTAAGGCTAGGGGGGTGTTAGGGTGTATTAGTAGGGTATCACAAGTCGTAAGAGGGAGGTAATAATCCTCTGTACAAGACATTAGTTAGGCCCCATCTGGAGTACTCGTGCAGTATTGGAGGCCACACCTTCACAAGGACATTAACCAAATTGAGGCAGTCCAGAGAAGGGCAACCAAAATGGTGCAGGGACTGCATCAGAAGACATATGAGGACAGATTAACGGAGCTCAATATGTATACCCTTGAGCAAAGGAGGGAGAGAGGTGATATGATCGAGACATTTAAACACCTTAAGGGCATAAACAAGGTGAAAGAGTCTAACATGTTTAAATATAAGAAAATAGCAGGACAAGAGGACACAGCATGAAGATTAGAGGAGGCCGATTAAGGGGAATGTGAGGAAATTATTTTCACAGAAAGGGTGGTAGATGCATGGAATGGCTTACCACAAGAAGTGGTGGCTATGAATACAGTGCAGGGCTTCAAACAGGCATGGGATAGGCATAAGGGAGCAATACAAATGACTATGAATAGATAGGTCACTGACAGAGCAAAGGCCGATGGCACATTTATAAGGTAGAAAAAGAAATGGGCAGACTGGATGGGCCTTGCGGTCCTTATCTGCCGTCAACTTCTATGTTTCTATGTTTCTATGAAGGTGGGAGAGGGCACAGATGGAGTTGACGTAGGAGGGAAGGAATGAGAACCAGAATTTGGAGAGAAATGAGGCACCATGCAATAGATGGGGAGGGGTGGTGGCTAGAGCATGGAGAGAGAGCATTGGTAGAGGAGACGGTGATGAGTTAGTGGGGGGAGGGGTTGAGGTAGAGCACTTCCAGGGATGTTAATCTGCCTCTCACTGCAACATGTCATCTAGTTGTTAAAGTACGTTGTTTTGTATGGAGAGCTATTTTTTTTTTATAATCTTTATTTATTGATCAGAGTATCGTACAGAACACTGCTATATAATAATGTATCAATGTACATTGACATCAACATAGATCATCACAGACAAGTTACAGAAGACCGTCTCAAATCAGAGCCATTAATCGAGCTACGCTTAATATACCTTCTATTCAAATGCCAATTATTGAGCAATTTCTATTATAGGAAAACCTATTAAAAAACATGAGGTCCAGGCTGCTGTCCCCGTCCAATCTAAAATATTCTATTAAAAAAACCCAAAACAACTGAGTACAGTGTATACTCCAAAGTTATGGTACAAAGCTGGAGTCTTCCTGGACGTACCTAGTTTTTGATTGCCGAGACTGGTAGACAAGCTCATCAGCCTTGGTATATAATTGCTGATATAAAGGGCTCAGTTCTTAGTTGCTAAGTACTGGCAGTAAATAGTTGGGGCACAGTTTAGCACCAATCCCTTAACTGGGATTCCCCCCCCCCCAAATAATGCTCAAAGTAGTTTGGATAGCCCTTGTGATGGTGCACATCAAAGTGCCCTCTTGCACAGATGGCCGGGGTTGTCATGTGACTGGCACACTGGGTAATTCGTAGTGTCAGTTACCTTGGGCATAGCAGTTTTGAGGCACCCCTGCCTAAGAACTTTTCTGAACTAGACAGCAGGGGTGACTGAATGCTGCACCTTGATTGTGAAAGGATGTTGGGGACAGAGTTCAGGGCGAGACTAATGTTGGGGAAGCATGTATGCAGGACCAGTGCTAGGGAAGAAAGGTCCACTTGCCTACCAGGGACTGTTTAAGGTTGGGAGCCCACCGGACTACCAGGGACAGCTTTTGGTTGGGGGGGCCTATCTGACTACCAGAGACTGTTTTTGGTTGGGAGCCCACTGGACTACCAGGGACTGTTTTCAGTTGAGAGCCCACTGGACTACTAGGGATTATTTTTGGTTGGGAGCCCACTGGACTACTAGAGATTATTTTTGGTTGGAAGCCCATTGGACTACCAGAAACTGTTTCGGGTTGGGCCCCACTGGACTACCAGGGATTGCTTTTGGTTGGCGGCCCACTGGACTGCTAAGGACTGTTTTTGGTTGGGGTCCCATTGAACTACCAGGGTCTGTTTTTAGTTGGGAGTCCACTGGACTACTAAGGATTACAACACTGGAAGGACATTGACATTATTGTACAAGTGGGACAAAGGTACCAGTTGTGTGCAGGCAGATTTTAGTGCTGGAACAGATCATGTGGAAGTTTAAAGGTAGATAGAAAACCAGCAACTAGGAAAGCATATAGTCTAAAGTGGAAAAGGTTCACTATGTGGTGTAGAAATTATCACCCCTGGTGAGGTAGAGATTGCTCAAATACTGGAATATTTATTGCATTTGAAACAGGAAGGGTTAAAACCATTTTTCCTGGATGACCCACCAACATAGCGGTAGCATTACTGCTCATGATGCCGATGACCTGGCTTCGGGAACAAGACTAGTCCATCAGAGGGCTGGCCGTGGAGAGGAGGATCATGCATCCCAGCAGACGGTCTCCTCCTCCAGGAGGGGTGACTGACAGGTCCACCACTGCTGTACTGCCACCCATGTGACCACAATTGGTATTGCGGGGAAAAGCACTCTGATGGGGATGCTGGAGTGAGCGCTGTTCTAAGTCAGGTATGTTGGCATGCCAGCACTCAACGTGGCAAGCTTCTCATGAGAGAAGGGGACATAAGGGGAAAGATGGGGCAGGACTGGGCATATGAAGCCTCTGCTTGTCAGCCATGCCAAGCATTAGGCTCCCACTACCACCATCCAGGGACTACCCCCTTCACCTCTGCTGTGGGTGACCAGATAGATGCTGGGGAAGAAATGCCAAAGTGGCTGCATATATACCTGGCCCTGGGGGAAACTAGGGGGACAGCACTGCAGTGTGTGACAGGTTGACCATGGGGTCTTGGAAAGGTTGGTGGTATAGCCTCAACAAGCAGGAAAGACACTTGATTCTGGTGGAAGGAGGTCCTAGCCTGGGAGGATAAAGTTTGTTTGAAGAAAAAAAAAATCCTTCTTAATGTGCATATGACTGCTGTTTCAGCTTACAGATTTTCAACAACTGCTGCTTTGCCTCCAATCCTGTTTTCAGTAGGTTCTTAGCATCTGCCTGTGAAGGAACCAGTCCCACCATGGAACCTGAGTCTGGTTCTTACTCAGCTAATTAGCTCTCTATTTGAGCCTATGGGTTCATCAACTTTTAAGCATTTAACAATGAGACCCTTGTGTTTTTTCTTTACATGTAAATGTCTATTATAGTTTCAGTCAATAGAACCATAGAGTTACAGCACATTGAAAATACTTTTTTGAGTTTTGCTAGTCGTCATCTTAATATATTTTGCAGTTGTTACCATTAAACCATAATAATCTGGTTAAACTTCTGAGGCATGAATGATGCATGTTACTAGTTATATACAGTATAACTACCATAATTACCAAAAACCAAATAAATAAATAAATAAAACTGTAGATCAACAAGCTATTCATTGCCCTGAAGTTTTGAACTCTAACAGTTTAAGTGGGTGTTGTCCAGTAGAAAAAAAATATTAAGGGGACAGTTTCAAAGAGGTCTTATGGTTCATAAAGGTCCTGAGTATGATGTGAAATTTGTGCTTTATCACTTATTATAAAATGGCAAGAAAAATTCCTGGGCTCTGATTGGTCAGTGCTGAGCTTCAACAGTGATGTTGTCCCAGCACATCATGCATATTCAAAAAGCAACTAAAATGTATTTTAAAAATGCATTCTTTCACCTTTTTTCTTTTGCGAACAAGCCATTTTATAATTGCAGTAATGCACTCCAGGGCATGTGCTATGGGGATAACATCACTTCTCAGGTGTTGGACAAACTTGGCCTACAGCCTCGTGTCCAACCACTCAAGATGTGATATTATCCCAACACGGCACACACCCTTGCAATGCATTATTGCTTAAATGACTTATCAAGTGTTTCTGCAACAGTTTTAAAAACATTAACTTCAACCAACAAGCAGTGCTAAAAACTCATTACCAGTATGTTCTCTAACAATTAAGTAAGCAGTAACCCACAGCAGGGTGTGCGGTTATTTGGGGATTAATCAACACCCTGGGTGTATTGTGAGGCATGGGGCCTGGGCGGAGCCATCATACAGCACCTGGGTGTTGATTAATCTCAATAACTGCATACCCTGGATGGGTTATTGGACTTGTAACATGGGGTGTGCTCAAAAGAAGGAGAAAACAACATAAAGGGGTTTTCTCCCTCTTTAAAAGCCAAAAAATTACTGCATACTGCCACCTAAAAAAATAGTCCATGACAAATAATGGCAATCTGACTGATGTCATGCACATACAGATGTCAGAAAGTGTGCTGATATCATTTCTGACATTTGTTGTGCATAATATCGTTTCTGACACTGCTGCTGTGTACTGCAAGATGCAAAACAGGGCTGCCTGTCTTCATGGTACAGGCAAGGTGTCTGTCACTTGCTGATTGAGCGACTCTCTCTTTCTCTCTCTCTGGAGTTTGACTATATCAGATATTTATACAAAAGAATACATTTTTGAACAACCACTGCTATTCACTGATACGTTTACTACATGCACACAAAGCCATAAAGCACAAACCTAATTGGTTTTCAGGATCTAAAGCAAACCCTGGCTAAACGCTCACTTCGGTGTTATAATTCTATTAGGGAACCCACTTTAATCTTCTTTCCTAAGAATAGATCGTACAGTAACGGACATCGCACAGAGAGAGAGACAGAACTGGTCCCACCGCATGGTGCCCTGTTCACGGTGTGAGGTCATCGAAAGAGACAGATACAGAAACACACAGTGGAGAGAGAACAGTGCAGCCAGTTTGTCTCTCTCTCAGGCCTTGTACACACTTGTGAACTGCATTTAAAAATGTTTTATAAATCAGATTAACGTTTACCGTGCTTATGCATCTGCACTGATTTTTTAACCCATTCTTTAGTCTATGTTTACACACACTTTGCGAACACACTGCATATCAGTTGTGACCACCGTGCTTAGCTGTTTGCTGAGTGGAATTAGGGTGAAGCATGGAAATGCTGTACACATTACTTGAGGTAAGCATGTTATAGTTAAACCATTTTTGAAACCGGACTCTAAACTAGGTAGATTCAGGATTAAAGCATGGTTATCAAAAATGGTTTAATTGTGGCTGAAATGTGTCTCTGAATGGTGTTAGATGGGTCTTAAACTGTGTTAAGCTTTCTAACATGATTTAAGTACCCGAGTGTGTACAGGGCCTCAGTGTCTCTTGTTCCAAATGGAATGTCACTCTCGCTAATGTGGGACGGGGATCAGACATCACACAGTAACAGAGATCGCACACTGAGAGAGAGAGGGAGAGAGAGCTGGTCCTGCTGCATGGTGTGAGGTCATTGGGAGAGAGATGGTCCCGCAGCATGATGCCCTGTTAGCAGTGTGACCAGAATTCACAATGACATGTTCCTCTCGCTCTCTTGCCAAATAGGCACTCACCACCATGATTCCTGGTCTACCACTCTCTCTCCAGACTAGGTACCGTGCCATAGATGCAGGGACAAGTAGGAGATCTGCTGGGCCAGTGGGTGGGCATGTTCTGGCTGCTGTCCTGGAGTGTTGAGAGACAGAGAGAGAGAGAGAGAGAAAGAGAGAAAAAGACAGAGACACAGAATGTCTGTCATGCTGTGTGTCTCACAAATGGGATCCTATTCAGTGCCTGGAGAGAGAGAGAGAGAGAGAGAGAGAGGGGAAGTGTCAGAATTCACAATGACATATCCTTCTCGTTCTTTCGCCAGAGACTTGCACCACAGCTCCGGGTCTACCACTCTCTCTCTCTCTCTGGACAAGGTACCATGCCATAGGTGCAGGGAAAAGTAGGAGATCCGCTGGGCAGGTGGGTGGGTGTGTTCTGACTTGTGTCTGTCTCTCGCTGCTGTGTACAACACTGACAGTGGGTTGGAGCTCTCTCCCATATACACTGCAGCCACCTGCATATCTCCGACCCCCTTTCAGTACTTCCAACTGTCTCCACTCCTGTACTAAACCCCCCCAAGGTGTTCACGGTACACACAGGCTGGAAGCCAGGCAAGAGATGTGACAAAGAGCCACGGTAAGTAATCAATAACCCTGCACAGTGTGTTCATGATATGAAATACGCAAGCTCTCTCTCACACTCTCTCCCTCACTATGCTACTCAGTAACTCTGTAACTGGATTGGGGTTTGCAGTCATACTGCTGCCTGACTAGCGTAGCAAGTGATTTAATGGCTGCCACTCAGATTGCATTTCTGCCACAAGAAGAAGATTGGGACTGCTCAGTGATCATTCCACCCGTGGCCATTTCACCGCTTGCTGTGCGGGTATCATGGATTAATCAACAGTCACCTGAGAGGTCTGCATCAATCACCTAGCTGGATTTTACTATCCCATGTTATAATTACCTTTATCTGTTCTGTTAGGAAGGTCATTTGTGTACCAGGGAGTCGGAGGAGAGAAGCATGCCACTGCCAGCAAGTGTCAGATTTCCACTTTATGGAGCAAAATCATCCCTCTCCCTCATTAGTTTATCCACTTTGCCTATTTGTGTAGAAATGCTGGATGCATGTCTGTGGTGCAGTTTGGCAGTGATTTGTTCCACTTTGTATGTTATTGACTGTATCTTGCCATTCACTGTACTCTTGGTATGTTCTCTGATAACCACAATCACATGACTGATTTTTTTTTCTCTCCTACTATCAAAATATTAAGTACATAGAGAATAATGCATATGTAGGTGTGTGATATGCAGTTTTTTTACACACCCAAGGTGTGTGATAATATATTAACCTTGAGAGCGAAGCTCGAGAGGTTTATATATTGTCACACACCGAGGGTGTGTAAAAAAAACTGCAGATCACACACCTGCATATGTGTATTTTTTATAATAACTGGTGCTAAGTAAACAAAGC
The DNA here is from genome assembly GCA_016271365.2 of Neoceratodus forsteri. Classification (NCBI taxonomy): domain Eukaryota; kingdom Metazoa; phylum Chordata; order Ceratodontiformes; family Ceratodontidae; genus Neoceratodus; species Neoceratodus forsteri. The sequence goes on along the minus strand of CM028130.1, from coordinate 538,232,374 downwards.
TCAGAGTCTTAGCATTAAGCGCTTCCTGCATTGCTGATTCGACCTCTGTATGGTCTCCATGGCATGCTGGTTGTTATGATGACAAAGTGAAGGTTCAATGGCTTCTTCATTGTTTAAAATAAAAAAAAAAACTGTGAAAGGTTCAATTTTCCGAGTCGGTAAGTACCTTAGCGTGGTACACACAACCTGGCATGAGACAGTGAAAGCCATATCAACTCGCAGGTTGATATGACTTTGCCATATCAACTCGCAGGTTGATATAACTTTTTACAAGTCTCAAAAACAGGTTGATATCAGGGATCATCAGTTATTATTGTACTATTTCTCTCTGGGTAGATTAACATTAATTATAAAAAGGGTCTCGGAAATGCTCCATTCTGATCGGTTTTCAGCATTCTGACAGCCTTACATTAATCTTTGTTACACTGTCATGTCCTGATCACCATGGCACATGCATTCTTCTTCTCAACATTCCATTCTCTAGCACTGCTAAATGACTGGAATGATGCATTCTGATTCTAACCCAGCATTCTTAAACAGTTGGTGTATGAACTATTTTGTTAAAAATCTCCCCCACAATGATGAAAACATTCAAATGGTACACTTGTAACACTTATTTTTAAATCAGTTTTTATAATAGCAATAAGGCCCTCCCAGGAGTTAGAGTAACAGTCAGTTAATCATTCCTTAGGGGTAATATGGCACTTAGCTGTGCCTCATGCCATATTATGCCCCTAGGGAGTGATTACCATGCCCCCCCTGGGAAGGATTAACAGACTATGCTAACCCCTGGTCATGCCTTATTGCTTAATAAAGCTTTTGAGAGAAATCAGTCTGCTCCTGTTATTATTTCATCCATTTCTTTCTTTGCCCCAGAAGGGTTCAGTTCTTGGACATGAAACAAATATATGTGTGTGATTCTCTTTGGTTTCCCTGCAATTCTTCCAGCAATCTGCTATCTGCCCTAGCTGATACTCTGCTTGTACTACTGTCATTCAGAATTACCTGGTCTGTACCTTCCAGGTAACCTCTTTCCACATGCAACAGGTAGTTTTTCTATGAATCTGTGTGCAAGTTGCTGCCCCATTCCAGTTCTGAAAGTTCTGTTTTGAGCTTCTGCACCCATTTAAGCCATATTACATTTGTATTTAAAAGATGCATTTGCATGAAAGCTTGATAACATTTAAAAATGAGATGTCGTAGGGTAGTGTGTGACAGGGTTGAATAAGGCCCTGCCTCATTTGTTAAGCAGAAAGAGTTTAAACACAAGGGTCTGTTCTATCCTCTCCTTTTCTGTCTCCTCTCTGTCTTTTCTCTGTCTGGTTGTACAACCAGATTTTCTTGTGAGACCAAGGAACTGATCACTCCAACGGTTTCGCAGTTCTCCGCCTCTCGCTATCTCTCTGCCGTCCCTTGCTATTTCTGTTCCCCCCTTGCATATCTGCAGTTATAAAAAATATATGTGAATCTCTGTGTAAAACTATATGTGATACTGGGATTCTTTGTTTAAAACTGTATATAATTATACTGTTGAAATGTTTGCAAAAAGTTATTTGGAACTCAAGGGGTTAACCTGTTATGCAGTTTTTAAGCCCTTTGCAGAGTTGTTAACAAGAGGTCAGTTCTGGGACACCATGTACTGTTTTGCTGCACCTGCAAGGAATGAAACTGGCAAGAACATTCTGTAAACTTATAAGAACATTCTGTGAGAAGCAGGCTCTCTTAATGAGTTCCCAGACAAAGACATAAAAACAGCAGCAATACTTTTGCTAGACAGACAAAGAGAGTGCAAGATTGAAACTTGGAATTAAGAGATACCCTCAGAAGAAGGACTTAGTTTTCTCTGTACTGCCTTTGCAAATAAGTTATACTGAATAATTTTTATTTTTTATTTTGCTGTTATTGAGAAAAATAAAATGCTATTTGCAAATTTTGAAACTGCTCCTGGTTTTCCTATGCTTCCTGACCTGTTCCTCAACAACATAGTGTCAGTAAGCAACTGAAATTTTACTAAAAGGTCTGTACCAGCTCCTGACCTGTGAGGCGGCCAAAAGCTGTGAGACAGGCAACAGCTGTCTGGATAACGACTGCAATAGTTAGACCATAAGCCTACCAGCATACAGCTGAGTGATAGTGAGGAGTTTTATACAAGTCCTTTTAAGGGCTGTGCTATATTCTGGTACCACTGTAGGGCTGCTTAATTTTAGGGGCTAATCCTGGTTAGAGCAACTGCTTTGTGAAGCAAATCTGTAGTCAGGGATGCCTGGTTGTTGTCACGTGACTCCAGGGCCCCGACTTCAAAAATGCTCGCGGTGCGAGCGTACCGCGGGTGAGTGCACGGAGACACACACAGAGACGCGCATGTCTAGCAGGGTCTTGCAGGTTTCCAGGTTAGTTTGGTTGTACATGTTAGAGTAAACGTTTTACGTTTATTGTGTGAAGTCCTATATTGGACTTGATTTTACCTAGGAATTGAAATGAATATTGAGACTTTACATACGTTGTCATATACACTCCATTCTGGAACTATCCTTTATGTTTATTCAGTTTGTGGGCATGTTTTGTGTAACGTACCTGCTAATAGCAACTCTGAGTTTATAACAAAGTGCTCAAATTGCGTGTCTTTGGAAGCTATGAAAAAAGATTTAGAGGCTGTTATTAACGAATTCAAAGCAGTAAAAGAAATTAAAGAACTGGAAAACTACATTGCCAATATGGTTAGAAACCTTCTAAGTACATCAACTATATTAGCCCAAAGTTGCAGTTCTCTACAAACACATAATTTAGTTGAAAGTTCGGTTTCAGCTAGTTGCCCTAACAAGGGTATTTGTGTATTAACCTCCCAACCTAATTTTAACAGCTATGTCGATCCTGTCTTACCTGCTGTAAGTCAGAAAAATGATAGTTCACATCAAAAACCCTCAAACAAAAGAATGAGAGACATACAGGTCGACCAGTATGAGGATGGGTTGGAGAATGTTACAAAACGGAAATATAAGAAGGATAGACGTGCTGATTTTGCCAATTCTATACCTTCAAAAGTTACTTCTGAAGTAGATCTAAATAAAGATATTCACATGTCTAAGAATAGATACTTCTGTTTGTCAAATGATCAAATGGATCAGGAAGATCAGACCTGCCTCTATAATTCTGCCAACAATTATTATTGGTGACTCTATAGTGAAATATACAGTATTAATTCTTATATTATTAACTCCGAAAGTGAAGTATCAGTTTTTTCTTTTCCTGGAGCCAGAATTGAAGATATAGCGGATAGGATAGACTCTCTCATTACTTGCCCTTCAAATGTCATCTTACATGTGGGTACAAACAACGTTGGTCATACTCATGAGAAAGATGATTGTTTTGAATTAATTCAGTTACGAAATAAAATAAAAAGATTGTAACATATACATCTCCAGTATATTACTAATACCAAGGACTAGGATTGAAAAAAATCATACTATTGAAAGGATTAATGTTAGACTTGCAAATTGGTGTTCATTAAATAATTTGGTGCTTATTGATCACTGGAAAAACTTTTCCTCAAATTTTCGCCTTTTTGCTAAGGATGGATTACATTTAAATAGACTAGGAGCAATAAAATTATGTACTGTGTTTAGCACCTACATTCCATCAATAACTTTAATATCTAAGGGGGCAAACAATAAGCCTAACACTTCTCATTTATAATCTTCTTTGGCTTATGTAGCTAATAATAAACATGCTGTGAAGTTTATGTTATTAAATGCATGAAGTTTGGTTAATAAAACAAATGAACTACTTTTAAGAATACACATCGATAAGCCTAATGTCATTGGAATCACAGAAACTTGGTGGTCTAGTGACCAGGCCTGGGAAACTTGTATTCCTGGCTACTCTCTATTCTACCATAGTAGATCAAATTGGAGAGGCGGTGGGGTAGCTGTTTTCAGTGCCTCATCAGTAAGTGTATTTGATGTTTCACATAAAATTAAAAAAGTGGATTCATTGGTCGAGTCAATTTGGCTAAGGATTAAACAACTTAATACTAATTTATTTTTAGGGCTTTGTTATAGACCACCAGATTCAAAACCCAAAATTTTAAATGATATTATTGAGGAAATGTCATTTGCGGCTGATCTAGGCAATATTTTGTTTATGGGGGACCTCAATATGGGTGATATAAACTGGACAAATAAGTCTGCTAAAACTAATGCATCAAAACCTTTTTTTTAACTCATGTTTAGAATTGAATTTGGTTCAACATGTTCATTTCCCTACTCGTGAATCCAATATTTTAGATATTGTGTTAGGTAGTGAACTTATAACAATATATAATTGTCACCCCTCGGCTCCATTAGATAATAGTGACCACTGCATTATTATCTTTAAAACTAATTTAGTTCAATGGGACGTAGATAACATTACAAAAAATATTTGCCTTTCATAAAACTAATTTTATAGCACTAAATGAACATCTTGCTGCTATTGATTAGTTTGCTATGTTAAAAAACAAAAACATTAACGATATGTGGGATCTTTTTTCTACAACAATTTTGAGCACAGCCAAAAAATTAATCCCTAAAGTTGCTAAGAAGAAATTGAGCCACCAACCAAAATGGCTCAATTTAAAATTACATAAATTAATAAAAAAGAAAAAGAAAATTTACAAAAAATATAGATCTAATAAATGTAGTAGAACCTTAAATGCATTTAGACAAATTCAAAAATTATGTAAAAGAGAAATTAAAAAGGCTAAAATATTTATGGAAACATCATTAGCAAAAAAGGCACATAAGGGTGATAGTAAATTACTATTTAGTTACATTAATTCTTTCAAAAAACAAATATGTAAGGTAGGCCCTATTATTTCCGGTTCAGGAACTTTTACCCATCCTAGTGATATGGCTGAACTCTTTAATTCACAGTTTTGTGAGGCTTTTTCTAACAACAATGGAAGTAGTACTACCAAATTTGATGTTCATTTATTCCACGATGCTGACATATCATTATAAACTATTGAATCTAAATTAAAGGAAGTTAAAAAAGGATCATCTGCAGGCCCCAATGGAATTTCTGGGGACTTAATTCATTTAATGAAAGCTCACCTCTGCGTACCTTTAAAAATCCTTTTTGATACAAGTCTGAATACTGGACTGGTTCCAGCTGGATGGAAACTTGCCAATGTAATCCCACTATTTAAAAAAGGTGCTAAAAGTAATTCAGACAACTATTGTCCAATCAGTCTGACTTCAATTTGTTGCAAACTTTTGGAATATATCATTAAGGATGGTCTAACTTCTGTAGTATCTAGATGAGATCAAACTCAACATGGATTTATTAAGGGTAGATCGTGTATATCGAATTTGTTATGTTTCTACGATTATGTCAGTCAAAACTTGGATAGGGGCGTTCCCTGTGATGTTATTTTTTTGGATTTTAAAAAAGCTTTCGATTCTGTTCCTCATTGGGCCTTGATTAAAAAACGACAGCTTTTTAACATCGATCCAATTTATGTTAGATGGATTTCGAACTGGCTGTCAAGTAGAAAGCAGAGAGTCATAATCGACGACCATATTAGCAGTTGGAAAGATGTAAAAAGTGGTGTTCCGCAGGAATCCATCCTGGCTCCTTTAATCTTTCAGGTCTTTATATCTGACTTATCCACAAATATTAAAAGTATTTCCATCAAATATGCAGATGATTGTAAAACCTGTAATATCTGTAGTAATGATTATGACGTTATGGTTATTCAGGAAGACCTAAAGATTCTTGAAACTTGGTCTCAAAAATGGAACCTCTACTTCACCACCTCAAAATGCTGTGTCCTGCACTTTGGGAAAAAAAACTTAAAACATCATTATTTTTTGTATGATAAGTTGTTAATTAGTAAGGACTGTGAAAAAGATCTTGGTATAACTGTTGAGGTAGGGTTGTCATTTTACCCATATTACTAATACCATAAATAAAGCAAATAAGATTAGGTGGGCTATTCGTCATACTATGACATCAAATAATCCAGATGTACTTCTTCCTCTATATAGAGCATATGTTAGACCTCATCTGGATTTTGGTTCACAGCTGCGGAGCCCATATAAAAGAAAGGATGCAGTTAGACTTGAGAGAGTACAGAGAAGGATAACTAAATATTTAGTATCCTTAAAAACAGCTTCATATCTAGGTAGGTTGTTAAAATTCAATTTAATGTCACTAGAGGAGAGAAGAATAAGAGGTGATCTGTTGCTTTTATGGGATTTGCATAATGATGAATATTTATTTATTCATAGTGGTCTTGACCATAAACAGACTAAGATTAATACTAGAGGTCATCCACTTCAATTATCTAGAAAAAAAACACCATACTAAAAAAAAAAAGAGCTCACTTCTATTCACAACGAGTTTTTTCATCATGGAACAAATGATCAACTAGTGTTGTAATTAGCGACAATAAATTGACTTTCAAAAACAGACTCGATGCTTTTGGGAATTTGAATAAGTTCCCAACTAATTAATTGTAGGCCTGAGGCCATTATGGGCAGTTTAGACTGTATGCCTCCTACAGCATCTAAGTATGAATCTTGGAGAGGACCCATTTTATTAAGGTGCAAAGATAACCTTCTGCTGTATACACTTTGTTCCATAATTTGTATTATCAGATAGTCTCAGATTTGTCAGAATCTGGAAAAAAAAAATCAGACCTCTCTAGGCCATATCTTTTCTTTCTTTCTTTAAGTTATGTGGACATAGCTGTTGTATTGTCCTCAGGAACAGTTATATGAAATGCGGGCCAGTTCTCACCTATGACCATACCGGATATTGACATACGGACATATGAAATGCCAGCAGAAACAGGCCACACAGTTTATCGAGTCTATTAATTTGTGCAGCTAGCCCCAGAGACCCCACGGACACAGGGAGAAAAGCAGTATCACACAGGATGGAATTAAATAGCCCAAATTATGATCTGAGTAACAAAGATCCAGCAACCTGATTGGCTGAATGCTTTTCCTACACATGATTAAAATCAACAACACAATCGTGGGTAACAAAAAAATGCCAGCCAACAGGTCTTTTTTACCTACTTAAAATCCTTGCTCCATAATGCCCACGCTTTGCCCAAACATAAAATGTCTGGCTTCACTTTCCAATTTCTAATTGCTACCACCAACCACAAGTTAAACCCCATCCTAACTGCTTGTTCTGAAACAAAAAAAACAAACAGCTGCTCTGCAAACAAAACTGAAGCAGTCAGCATGATTACCTTCATAGGCTGCCCCCTCGACTTCATCTTAACCTCACTCCACACAACGCAGACCCTGCCCTTCATCTAATTACAAAAAAAGGGACAAGTCCACAAATCCAGTAAAAAAAAACAAACTTGTTCTCACCAAGAAATAACAAACAGTGACATTACAAAATCATTCTCTCTGAGCGTAGTTTTTTCAGTGACTGCACTCACATTTCAAATCAGCATCACTAGCTACACTTACCAAACTCCTCCTTTCAGTCCCTCCGCTACATTCTTTCAAAATAAAATATTTCCACAGTGAGAAACATAGAAACGTGTCGGCAGAAAAGGATGCCATCGGCCCATCTAGTCTGCCCCAATACTTTCACCCTACTCTCCACCCCTGTGCCCCCCCCATGTAGCTACCTATCCCCTCTTTCCCATTAGTGTACTTGTCCTGCTCTTTATTGCTTAATTCCATATAGTTATCCCATGCCCTCTTGAATTCCCCCACTGATTTTGTAACCACCACCCTCTCTGGTAGCTTATTCCATGGGCCCACTACCCTCTCAGTAAAGTAGTGCTCCCTAGTATTTCCTTTGTATTTTCCACCCTCCAGTTTGAAGCCATGTCCCCTAGTTTTTGAATTTACTTTCCTCTTGAAGATATTCTCTTCCTTCACATTGTTTATTCCCTTCAGATAGTTAAAAGTTTCGATCATATCCCCTCTCTCCCTCCCTCCTTGTTTCCAGGGAATACATGTTAAACTCCTCCATCCTCTCTTAATATGTCCTCCCTTGCATGCCCTGCACCATTGTGGGTGCCCTCCTCTGAACTCTCTCCACCCTATCAATGTCTTTTTGTAGGTGAGGTCTCCAAAACTGTACCCCATACTCCAGATGTGGATGTACCATGGACCTGTACAGGGGCATGATCTCCTCTCTTTTCCTACTAGTAATACCCCTCCCTATGCAAGTCAGCATTCTGTTTCCCTTGCCCACTGCCTTATTGCACTGATTTGCTGCCTTTAAGTTATCTGATATGATAATCCCCAGATCCCTCTCCTGATGCGTTGTCAGAATCTCCTCCCCCCTAGTGTGTAAGTGGCTTTTGGATTATTGTGCCCTATGTGCATTATTTTGCATTTATTTGTATTGAATCTCAATTGCCAACTCTCCGACCACCTCTACATCTTTATTAGGTCCTCTCTCATTTGCTCTACCCCTTTTAGTGTGTCCAACCTGTTGCAGATTTTTATATCGTCCGCAAATAGGCACACTTTCCCATTTAGTCCCACTGCTATATCTCCAATGTAAATGTTAAATAGTATTGGCCCCAGTACTGACCCCTGTGGTACCCCACTTGTCACCCTTTCCTCCCTTGAGTGAACCCCATTTACCACCACCCTCTTGGCCTCTGTCCCTAAGCCAACTTTCCACCCAATTAGTTATTTTCTTCCCTATCTCCAAATTGCCCAACTTGCTCACCAGCCTCCTGTGAGAGATGGTATCGAAGGCCTTGCTAAAGTCCAAATAGACCACATCCAATGCCCCTCCCTGATCACTCATCTCATCACCCAGTTGAAGAATTTGATCAGGTTCATCTGGCATGATCTTCCCTCTGTGAACCCATGTTGTCTGTTGTCCTGAAGACCACCTTCTGCCAAGTAGTGTACTAACCTTTCTTTAAGGAGTGTCTCCATAAGCTTGCCCACTACCAAGGTGAGACTGACCGGGCGATAGTTACTTGGCTCATCCTTCCAACAGTCCCTGTGCAATGGCACCATGCCTGCTCTTTTCCAGTCCCCTGAAACTCTCCCCGTGTCCAGAGACAAGTTAAACAGCCTCGTTAGTGGTGCCACCAGCTCTTCCCTTAGCTCCCAGAGCACCCTGTGATGAATAGCTTCCAGCCCTATGCCTTGTCCACCCTTAACTTACCCAATTCCTCCAATACTCTGCTCTACATGAAAGGGCTAATGTCTTCCTCCCTGTCTTCCATGCCTTTTCCCCTCAATTCTGGTCCCCTTCCCTCTTTTTCGATTGTGAAAACTGAGCAGACGAACCTGTTCAGTAATTCTGCTTTTTTCTCGTCCCTCTCAACTGGTGCTCCCCCTCCTCTTTAAGTCTCATTATACCCTTCTTGTTTTTTCTTCTCTCACTTATGTATTTGAAAAATTTTTTGTCCCACCTTCTGGCCTCTTTTGCTATCTTCTCCTCTGCATCCGCCTTCACTCTTCCTGATTGTCTGCCCTGCCACTCTAAGCTTTTCCCTGTATTCCTCCCTTTCCTTCCTTCCTTCCTTGTGTTTTTTTTTTTTTGTATGCCCTGAAAGCCCTCTTTTTCTCCCCATTACCTTTCCTACCTCTTTAGAGAGCAAAGTGGCCTCCTTTCTTGTTTGCTCTTCCCCACCTTTCTAATGTACCTCTCATTGGCATTAACAATTCCTCCTTTTATTGCCCCCTCAGTTCTTCCATGTCCCCCCAGCTTTTCCTTGTATTCCATGTCATCCCTGAAGAATTCCCTCATTTTATAGAAATCCACCCACCAGACATCCAACACCTTTGGTGGTGGTTCAACTCCCTTCTGTCCCTGCCCCAAGACTAAACCTAACTACTCTGTGGTCACTTGCCCCAAAATTTTCCCCCCACTGAGACCTCTGCCATACTGTCATCATTTGTCAGAATTAAGTCCAATGTAGCCCCACTCCTAGTTGGTTCACTGACCAGCTGTTGCAGGCGTGCTTGCTGCATGGCATCCAGTATCACCCTACTCCTTGCTGATGCTGCCGTTGGAATTTACCAGTCCACATTTGGGAGATTAAAATCCCCCACCAACAGAAGTTCCTCCTTCCTTGCCATCTTTTGTATCTCTTTTATAAACTCCTCATCCACTTCCTCCCCTTGATTCAAAAGCCAGTAGGCCACTCCCAGTTGTATTGCCTCTCCAGTCCTTTTGACTAACATGACCCAGAGGACCTCGGCCAATCCCAGACTGTCCTACATTTCTGTCACCTTTAACCCCTCCTTAACGTATAGTGCCACCCTTCCCCCTTTTTCCCTGTTCTATCCTTTCTTAAAAGGCTGGACCCCAGAATAACCACTTCCCAGTCATGATTTTCCATCCACCATGTCTCCATTATGGCAACCAGATCCAGGTCCTCCTCCATCATCATTGCCTCTAGCTCCCCCAATTTATTTCCCATACTTCTAGCATTTACCAGTATACCCCTCCACCAATTTGCCCCCTTGCGCAATCTTTTTTATCCCTATATCCCCTGCCCCCTCCTGCAGGGGAGTGCTAACTAGGCAAGCCCCTCATGATTCTTCCTCCATCCCTTTCCTAGTTCCATACTACCCCCTCCTAGTTTAAATCCTTTCCCAGGGCACCATCTATATACCCTTGTAACTTCCCCCTTAACACCCTCGTGCCATCATTTATATGTAACTTGTCCCTAATGTATAGATTTTCCCCTGCCCAAGTGTCACCCCATTCCCCTAAGCAAGTGAATCCCTCCGCCTTAAACCACTCCCTTAGCCAGTGATTAAAATAATTTATTCTCAGCTGTCTAGCAGTGCTAATGCAGTGAACAGGCAAGAACTCTAAGAAAGCCAGAGAGCTAACCTCTTCCCTACACCCCCTAGCTAGCTCCCTGAACCTTCTTTGTACTTCCTCTACATCGTCTCCAGCCGTGTCATTTGTCCCTAGGTGTAGGACCAGGTGTGGCTTTCCTCCCAGTAACCCAATACGCTCCCTTATTTTTGGCAGTGCCCTTCCTGCTTCCATCCCTGGTTTGCAGAAGACTGACCTCCTTCTATAGGCTACTCCCTTTCTCAGCCAGTGGTGAGAGAAGGCCAAAACTGCTAGAGTGACAGGGGTGGGGGGTGAACACTGAGACAATGACATCCAGGGAGCAAGGGATGGAGTTACAGCAGAGACCAAAAGGACAAGCGCAGTGTGTAAATGGGGAGCAACAACTAGCAGCAGCACCACCTGTTGATAAAGACAATAAGAATTGTGGACTTTTCCAAAAATACATATACCTACACATACAATTTCCATGTACCAAAAAATCATTAAACAAATTATCTGAGCTGGCCCAGTAGTGCTGAGGGCTGAGGTGCTGGATGCCACACCTCATTCCATGCTGGCGACCCGGGTTCAGTGATGGACTCGTGTTGCTGGTCGTCGGCAGGGGGGAGAGAGGGATTGAGTGCCCACTGGTGGCTCTCCCTCTCTGGAGAGGGTTACAAGCATGCCCTGCTGCTCTACTGCCATCTCCCAGGTGAACCTGGGTATTGACAGTGCAGTCAGGGTAGCAGAAAGAATGGGAGGGTCTGACATTGGCTGAGGGCCCTGGGTGGAGCCACGTCCCAGTGTGCTCCTGTCCCTTGGCCCTCCCTGCATGCCGGCATCAGCAGGGGGAAGGCACAAAGAAAAGAGGAAAGAATCTCTTGTCGAGCCTAGGTGTCGATCTCTCCGTTCACCCACCTACCAGGGTAAGGGCCGACTCTGCTGTGCAGGCACTCCTCTGAAGTTGGGAAGGTAAGGGGGAACCTTCCTCACCCCACCTGGGGGTGGTCATCCGGGCCTCTAGAACAGTACCAGGAGCAGCCTAGCATTCTAGGGGCAGACACTGCAGCAGTAGTAAGGGTGTGAGAGATCTGAAAGAGTGGATTGATGGGGTGGGGAGGAAGTTAGGAGGGATAAAGAATAAGTTAAAAAACAAACAAAGCAAAAAAAAATTATCTAAACCTTTTTTTATTTAAAATTTACACTAAAAGGATTCCAGTTTATGATCGCATTAATACATTCCAGGATGTGATCTATCATGGGATATCATCACTTCTTAGGTGCATGAAATACTCTGCCTGTGACCTTGTGCCTCACAATGCACCCAAGACTTCACGATATCCCATGATATTTTTTTTTTGATATACCACACCCTGTTGTGTATTATTGCTTAAATGTGGTGCTCTTTTCTCCTCATAACGCTTAGTCAAATATGTAGTGTTTGTTGTGTATGGGTGAAGAGTTTAATCAGTTCTTTCAAAGTGCCCGCTGTTCAGGTTGGGGTATCCTCAATCAGTGTGTCATCAGTTGACAGTATCTGATCTTTGATGGACAGAGGGACTCCATTTGTATGGGCAGAGTGTGAGCCAGTAGGGGCAGATGAAGTTTTCTGGGTGGTTTCTAGTCTGTGGCCCACCTTCTTTGTGTTGGACGAACCCTGGTCTGACCCAGCTTCTTTTAGAGTGCTGGGATTTGCTCAGTCCAATTATGGTGGAGATCAGGAGATGTTCCCTTGGGGAGGGTTTTTTTCCATCTGCCCTTAAAAAGGCAGTGGTGAGCCCCTCCTCAAGAAACCTTCATTGAACCCTGATGATTGTTACAAATACAGGCCTGTCTCAAACCTTCCCTTTTTGGGGAGGTTGACTGAGAAAGTGGTGGCAGTGCAGTTGGAACACCACCTAGAAAAATATGATATCTATGAGCCTTTCCAGACTGATTTCCATCCTTGGCATAGTATGGAGTGTCACCAACTCACTCAACCGGTCAGCCTTCTACTCCCAAAGTGCCAACCTCTGAGCATATGATTTATGTACAGTGAACAGAACAAGGTAACTCTCTTGTCTGTTTGTGGGTGCAAGTCACCTTAGTCTCAAGCTCTGGAGGGATTCAAACTGATAACCTCTAGTTAGTGTACCCAATTATCAGGCTCAGACAATACTGTCTTCGGGGGGCCAGATATCTTTGCCTCCGGGCACCCAACCAGGTCTTTCAAATGAAGCCTTAGAACTCTATGCAAGACTTTAGAGAACTCTATCCATTTCCCAGTTTGGTATAGAATAAGCCCATTCACAGTGTACTTATAACCTTTTAAAAGCTCCTCTTAAAATAAAAAGAAATGTCTAAGGCCCTCCATGCAGTTTTGTTTGTAAAAAAATATCTTTACTTTAAAAATATCAAAACAGAACAATTACAGAACAAATATATATCCCAACACATACAGCCTTAAAACAAACAGGTAAAAAAGTACAGTTCCTACAATTTATAACTTCAGACTGGTATACTCTAATGCTTACTTTCTTTCAGTGCTTTTAGGATCTCCCTTCTCTCAGTCAGAAATATTTTCTTGTGTCTCTGTCAGGTTCTTTCAGCACTTAAACACACCTCTGAGCCGGCCTTCTCATGAGGTCACTAACTCTGCCTTGGTGTATCAAACTCTATATTTTACAATACAGGGTCTCCAAATATACAATACAGGGTCTCCAAATAAAATATTTAAAAAAAAACATATGAGATTACCTCACTGACTTTCCTCTCCACAGGTTAACTGGTCAGAACTGGTTTTTGCTCTGCTACACATATATCTCAAAAGTTTCTTTGCTCTAACTCACTGTATTCAAAACAAAAGTGTATTGGCCTCTTTAATCCCATCTGGACCTTGGAATCTACACCTCAGGTCTTTCTGATGTAATTCAAGGGTTCCTTGGGAAATGTATTTTGGACATTCCAAATCCATCTGGGTCCTCCCTGGCTCAGATATCAAACCTCTTCAATGTCCATTCTGGCCTCTCTCGACACGCCTCCCCACAAGTCCTTCCTGGCAAATATGTAAGTCAAAGGATCTCCCTGAGGGCATTATGAATGGCTAATCTTATTTCCTGGGATGAAAGCAAATTGACAAGGTAATTGCACCCCAGATCTCTGCAGTTTAAAATATCTCCTGTCCTTTGAACTTACCCCTGGGGGTCTTGATGTGTCAGTTCCAGTAAGACAGCCTTTTCCTTGAACTGGCCTTCCCTTCACATATTTTATATGTAATAACAAAAATTAATACAACACTCGAGCACTCAGAGCTGGCTGTCTACATCACATGGAGACCATGCTAGTCAGGGTGCACCATGATCTCCTTCTAGCGGGGGATAGTGGGTGGTGTTCCATTCTTGAATTGCTAGACTTCTCTTTGGCCTTTGACATGGTGGATCATGGGGTGCTATTGGCTCATCTGAGGCACTATGAAGGACTCTCAGGAGTGGTGTTGTAGTGGTTTAAGTCCTATACATCCAGCAGGGTGCAGCAGGTGACACTTGGCTCTTTTACATCAAGCAATGCTGCACTCTGTTGGGGTGTGCCTCAGGGATTGATTCTAGCCCCCATGTTTGCCATTGGGAGAGAGCATTAGATGCTATGGCTCAGGTTTTCATTGCTATGCCGATAATTCCCAGCTGTATGTGTCTTGTGCCCCTGGTGCTGCTGCAGTGGTTTCAGAACTGAGTGAGTGTCTTAGGGAAATCCAGGATTGGATGACAGTCAGCTGGCTTTAGACAGAACTCTTCAAGAACTGAGGTGTTATTGGTGGAGCCAGGCCAGTTGGGTTCAGCAGCAATGAGTAGTAACGCCATCCTACCTTTGCTGGATGGTGTGACACTTCGAGCTGCAGACAGGGTGAGGAATCTGGGGGTCATTGTGGGCTCCAAGCTGACCTTAGAATATCAAGTGTCAGCTGTTGTCTGCAGTGGCTTCCATCATCGGCAAAACATTGCCTGGATCAAGCTCCATCTTGAACCGACTGATCTGGCAACACTGGTGCATGCCTTAGTCATGTCAAGATTGGATTACCGTAATGCTCTTTACCTTGAGTTATCCATGAGACTATTGTGCCTTTTGCAGCTAGTCCAGAATGCGGCAGTCTGGCTGATTGCTGGCACCTCCTATTCAAGCATATCATGCCAGTTCTCCGTGCTCATCACTGGCTCCCAGTGCAGTGGTGCATCAGTGTCATGGTGTGCTAGTTGACATACAAGGCTCTGCGTGGTCCGGTCCAGGCTACCTGAAAGACCTCCGAGTACCTTATGCTCCTGGCCATTCCCTCTGATCAGTGGAGGCAGGCCTGTTGGTGGTGCTGAGATCTTGTTTGAAATCCTTGGGCAATAGGGCATTTGGTGTGGTGGCCCTGGTCCTGTGGAACACCCTTCCTCGGTAAGTGAGAGGTGCTTCTTCACTGGCCATATTTAAAAAAAATCCCTAAAATGTAACTTTTTACTTTAAGTTTTGGGCCTGGCTTTGTGGCATAATGTTTTAATGTCTAGTATTTACTGGTCTTAAATCTGTTATTCTTGCTGTACTTATTGTGAGGCACCCAGAGTCCTTGGGATTGGGCGCCATATAAATACAATTGCCTTGCCCTGGTTTTATTTCCTTGTAAGACACACTCTATTATCTATTATTTTTTGTAATATAGGGATCGGATTACAAAAATGAATTAGCCCAACAACGGGCACCTGACCACTCCACTAGACACTTGCTCAACAACGGGCACCTGATGACTACACTGAACACTCACTTGTGCCAGGATCACTGAGCTGAAGACTCACTCACTCAGATAGTGTCAGTAGGCAGCTTTGTGTGAGTCTTGCTTGTTAGTTCACTGCCGAGCTGAGTGAAGGCAAGGTCAACCAGGTAGTGATTTAAATTTAAAGCGAAACAAAACAAAAAAATTGCCAATCATAGAATGCAGGGAAATTACTCTTACTAAGCGAGAGACAGCCGCCGTGTTCTGCCCGCCCACAGACAAAATCCGGCCAATCACAAGGCACACTTTGAAACACCTCACCTCGCCTGTCTTGGAAGGGCACTTGGCACCATGGCAACCAGGTTACTGTGGGAGGCAGACTTGTGCTTGCGCTGTTCTATTTCTCTGATAATATTATCGTTCAGAGCACAAATATTAGACTCTGAATGACAGTATTATGGCTCATCAACTGTGCTGTTGTCACTTTTGGGGCAGTAGTATTATTGAATTTTTTTTGTATGCTTTACAAGCATGTAAAATGATATATGCTTATATTACAATAGAATTAAAAAATATATATATTGTTCAGGATAGTTATATACGAAGACAATACAAACAGAAAACAAAGTCCTTCATCTGAGGGTATCTCTAATTCCAAGTTTCAATCTCCCTAGCAAAAATATTGCTGCTCTTTTCATAACAAGTCTTTGCCTGACAATTAACTTCTTCATCCTGAGCTCGTTAAGGAGACATCCTGTTTCTCACAAAATATATCAGAGTTCTTGTCAGTTTTTTGCAGAGCAGGGGTGCAAAGAGAACAGTGTCACAAGTGGCTGGCCTCCTGCTGACAGCTCTGCAAAAGACTTTGCAAACAAACCTGAGAGGAGCTCAAACTGCATCTAAGGTTAACCTTCTAAATTCCAAATAACACTCTGCAATCATTTCAACAGTATAACCATATACATTTTCAAACCAAGGGATCCCAGTTTCACATATATTTTTATATCCACAGACATGCAAGGGGGAAGAAAAGACAGAAACAACAAGTGAAGGCAGAGAGATAGTGAGAGGCAGAGAATCACAAGATCATCGGAGTGACCAGTTCTTAGGTCTCATAGGAATATTTGGTTGTGAACCAGACAGATGAGACAGAAGAGGAGAGGACAGAACAGATCCTTGTGTTTAACTCTTTCTGCATGACAAATGGGACAGGGCCTTATTCAACCCTGTCACATACCCGTGTTAGGGTCACTTTATGGTCAAGGGTATAAGAGAGATGTATGACAGCATTCCTTAATCTGGAGGATGCCCACTTTGTTGGGTTGTACCAGGCCTCCATCACACAACTGCATGACAGAGGAGAGTGGGATTTGGGGCAGGGCAATTCAAATACCCATTAGTATGAAGCAGCAAACTACAAAACTGTCACTATGCATAACGTTGTGACTACGATACTCAGGTTGCTTGGCAAACAGCCTGTTGGTTAAAATTCGGTTTTGTAGACTAAGAATGGGGAATAGCCATTGTTGTATTACCTTTGTCATTTCTCCCAGATGGGATGTATTAATTAGGAAGGATGTTTCGAAAGTCTAGGGTGCAGATCTTTCATTTTAATGTATAGGTGAAGAAAGACCTTGTATTTCAATCTTTGTCTGATTGGGGGGGGTAGTTAAATATATTTCTAGCATCTTCACAGAAACATGGAATGTGTCAGCAGAAAAGGACCAGTAGGCCCATCTAGTCTGCCCTATTTTCCCTGCCTATAACTACACTCTGGGCCCTATGCAGTCACAGGTGTCCCTTCCTCCTCCCTTTTCCCTACTTATTATGCTCACGTGTCTATTCCATGCATGCTTGAAGCTCCCCACTGTCTTGACCCCCACCACTTCTCCTAGCAGGCAGTAGTTAAATTGGAAATGCTTAGGAGGTGGAACTGTAATCTCTAAATTTGTAGGAGGTGGAACTGTCATGCCTAGGAGGTGGAACTCTGCATAGCATTCAATGGAGAAAGGTGTCAGAGGAGGTGGAACAGAGTTCCTGTGAATTTCTGCCCAATTTAACCTCTGCTATCAGGCTGTTTCAGGTGTTGGCCACCCTTTCTATGAAGAAGTATTTCCTCACATCCATCTTAATGCCCTCCCCCAAGCTTCATAGCATGCCTCCATGTTCTGGTGCTCCTCCCCTGAAAGGGACTCCCCTCCTGCACTTTGTTCACCCCCATTAGGTACTTATAGGTCTAAGTAATGTCCTCTGTCAATCTCCTGTCTTCCAGGGAGCATCTGTCAAGTTCCTGCAGCCTCTCCTCATATGGTTTCTTATGCAGCCCCCACACCATTTTGGTAGCCCTCCTCTGGACTGCTTCCCCCCCATTAATGTCTTTGCGGAGGTGCAGCCTCCAGAGCTGGACACAATACTCCAGGTGGGGTCTCATTAGTGAGTGATACAGTGGCAACACCACCTCCCTTTTCCTGCTACAAATCCCCCTCCCCAGGCAGCCCAGCATCTGGCTAGCCTTGCCTACTGCCTTGTCACATTGCCCTGCCACTTTGACACCAGATATGATTACCCAAAGTTCCCTCTCTTGCTTGGTGACTATAAGTACCCCCCCCCCATCTTATATACAGCCCTTGAGTTTCTCTGCCTCAGGTGCATAACTTTGCACTTTTTGGCATTGAAACCTAGCTGCCACATCCTAGACCACATCTCTAGTTTCCCCAGACCCCTTTGCATTCTCTCCATCACTTCCTGGGTGTCTACCCTGTTGCACATTTTTGTGTCATCTGCAAAGAAATGCACCTTCCCCTCCAATTCTCAGCAATGTCACTTCTGAAGACATTGAAGAAGACAGGACCAAGTACCAATCCCTGTGGTACTCCACTGATAACTCTCCCATCCCCCGAGTGACTGTCATTTACCACCACCCCCATCCTCTTATCTTTCAACAAGTTTGCTATCCACCTTACCACCTTCTATCTCATCTCAGGTTGCTAAGTTTATCAGCCTCCTGTGTGGTACAGTGTCAAAGGCCTTACTGAAGTCCAGATATGTCACACACACTGCCCTGCCCCTATCCTCCTCCCTCATAACCCAGTCAAAGAAATCTATGAGATTTGTTTGACATGACCACCCCCCTTTGAAACCATGCTGCCAGTAGCTCTGCAGCCCATTTGTCTCAAGGTACTCCATCAGTTTCCCCACCACTGATGTTAAACTGACTGGACTGTAATTACTAGCCTTCTCCCTGCTGCCATTCTTGTACAGATGGACAACATCAGCCCTTCTCCAAGCCTCCAGAACCACCCGTGTTCAATAAGTTGCTGAATAGTTTTGCCAGAGTGGCAGCTAGTACTGTGCTCAGTTCTTTTAGCACTCTTGGGTGGATCCTGTCCAGCCCCATTGCCTTGTTTTCCGCCAGGGCTTCAAATCCCAGAGAGACTCTATCTTTCAAAAATGGATTTGAGTCCACTCCCCCTCTCTCCGGTACCTAGTGATGCATGCTGGTCCATCCCTTCCCCCCTCTGCAGTGAATTCCAAGCAGAAATTGTAATTTATTTTTATACATATTTTTCTCCCCCCCAGGCTCTGGTCGGCTTGGACATCCTGACCAACCCCCCCAGCCCAGACACCCGACATCAGGCTGACCTGCTCATTTCCCCCACGGATTACCCCCCGTGATGGTGTGGTGAGGAGCTCCCCTCCCTAGCCCAACTCACCTGAGCAGGATCTGGATGAGGAGGCACCATTCAGGTCGGGCTGCGGGGGGTTGGAAGCTCATGCTGCCCAGCTGAAGCCACTTTTTCCATTCTTCCTTCCCTGGGAGTGCTGACATGCAGTGTCATCTGGGCACATTGTGTCGATGTCTGCCGCACTCCACCCCCTTTACGGTACCGCTCTAGTAGTGCCCTCCGGTCGTCACCAGGGGCCGCTACAGAGCAGTGGCTCCTTGGATCCCTCCCTGGGATAGGAGAGCAGTCCACTGGATGCTCAGTCCTATCCCTCCCCTGCCAACTCCTCGTGGCACGGACTCACGTTCAAACCCGGGTGGCCAGCATGGCACGAGGTGTGGCATCCAGTGCCTCAACCCTCAGCACCACCTGGCTGGCTTAGAAATATTAATTTAAAATGTTTGCTTTTCCTGATCATCTTCTGCACAATCCCCCCCACCCCCGCTCTCCTGATCCTTACTATCCTCCTCCTTCCTTCCTCTTTTCGTTCACATACCTGAAGAAAGTCTTGTCTCCTTATTTACCTCATGGGTGATCCTCTGTTCTGGTTCAGCCTTTGCTGCCTTCACCCTCCTCCTTTTGTTTAGATATACCTACATGCTCCCCTTGTACTTCTAAAAAGTTGTTTTTTCTGCCTTACCACACTAGCCACCTTCTCAGCGAAACACAGCAGCCTCTTCCTCTTCCTACCCTTCCTTATCTCCTTCAAACAGCTTGCTATTGTCTTGGTTATTCCCTCCTTTATCCTTTCCAATTGCTCCTCCTCTTCCCCCTCCCAGTCACCTCCCCCCACAAGGCATTTCCTAAGGCAGTCTTCCATTTTTTAAATCTGCTCTCTTGCAGTCCAGGGCCCTTGTTCTAGTGTGGTTCTTCTCCTGCCCAATCCGTATGTGAAACCACATTGTACAATGGTCACTCCAACCCAGAGGGCTACCCACTGCGACATCTGCAATGCTGTCCCTGTTTGTAAGCACCAGATCTGGCACTGCCCTATCTGTAGTGGGTTCTGTAACCAGTTGCCTAAGAAATGTCCCATACAGAGAGTCTAGGATGGCCTTTCTTCCAGTTGTAACTGCTGCCAGAATGCTCCAGTCTTCATCAGGCAGATTAAAATTCCCCATAATCAATACCTCCCCTTTGCTTACCATTCTGCCTGTGACCTCACCCAAAATACCATCGAACTCCCCCTCCATGTATAAAGGCCCTGGACTCTGACTACAAACCAACCCAAAGAACCTCCAGCCCTTCCTTATCCCACTTGTGTCCTTGTAACTCCATGGCCCTTGTACCTTCCGTAACATATAATCCCCCCCATTCCTTGCTGACCTATCTTTTCAAAACATGGTGTAACCCAGAATGGCCACATCCCAGCTGTGGATGTCTGTGCACCATGACTCTGTTCTGGCCACCAGATCCAGTTCTGCCTCTGCAATGTTTGCCTCAAGGTCAGGAATTTTATTTCTTAGGCTCTTTGTGTTGGCATACATGGCTCTCCACTCCTTTAGTCCCTCCTTGCCCATCCTTTGCCCCCCTTTCCTGAGTCCATCCTTCATCTCGCCCTTGTCCTTGGTGCTGTCCTCCCCCTTTAATCTCCCACTGTCCACCCTTCTTAATTCTCCTCTGTCTTAGAACCACCTCCTGACCCTAACACCCCCTTGCCCCTAGGCCCCTCTACCACAGAGGAATGTATTTCTCATGGGTTTCTCCTCTCTGATGCTCCATTTTCAGGGGGGGGGCATTCACTGCCTCCTTCATTATATTTGCCTCCCCTTGGCTAGTTTAAATGGACATAGAAGTAGCATTTACATCTTCCACCCGGGACTGCCATTACCCTCTGGGATGGATGGAGGCCATCTCCCTTGTACAGGCCTTCATCCAGCTAGGTAGGCTGCCAGTCTCTGATGTAGCCAAACCCCTCCTCCCTGCACCATGCCGTCAGTCAGTCGCTGAAGACCTTGGTGCGATGTTCCCATGCCCCCTCCCCCCCGGCTGTACACAGGTTGCATCTTAGTGAAGGCCACCGTGCAAGCTACCTGCTTCAGGCCCCTCCCCAGCTCCCTAAACCTATGCTGCACCACCTCTTCTGCATCCCTTGCCAGGTCATTGGTCCCTAGATGGACAATGACATCCAGCTTTTCTTCTTGCCCTGCCACCCTAGCGAGCCTAAGGATTTGCTCCCCATCCTTCTGTGCTGAGGTGCCAGTTAGGCACCTCACCTCCCACTTTCCTTTCCATCCTGTTCCCAAAACTACCTCCTTAACAACTGAGTCCACCACCAGAAGTTGCTTCCTCTTCCTCTAGGGTCCACTGTCTCCCACCTGGGGCCTCCCCTCTGGAGGGTCCTCACACCCTCCCTTGCTAATACCACTGGTGCCTCCTCTGGGCAGTCCTGTCCCACCAATGCAGTGAAAGAGTTGGATAGTGGCACTTAGTGAGGAATATGTTTTCAACCTCTGCCCCACCCTCCTGGAGCCCACTGCAGTCCACTTGGCCCTCTTCTTTGCACTCTCTGAGGCAACGGTGGTGGACCTGGTGGCCCCTGGATGGGAGAAGAGGTACCCCAAATCCTAGCCTGGAGTCTAGTGACCTCCTCTTTTCAGTGCAGAAAGGTGCATGCAGATGGAGCAGTACATCAGTCTCCAAAAGGTCTCCCTGAAGACTGCCGCTCCACAGCCATTGCACTGCACCACTCCCATCATTCTCAGCACTACCGTCCCTATGACTAAAGAACTTGTACCCTTACCCCGTTAGGGTTTTTCCAGATTTCTCTCTTCTTTTTGGTTTACCACCTGTTGCTGTACCCTAAATAGTGTTCCAATTCGCTTTCGCCGTACTGCTTTCAATAAGCTTTTTGAAGTTTACCCCTTTAGTGTTAGCCTAACCCTTCATTAGCTGACCCTAAATATGGTTTATACTGTTACCCCTTTTTTCACTCCCTTCTTACCCTTACCCTAGATAGGGTTTTTAAGTTTCCCCTCCGTGATTCCTGTCTACCCTTACACAAGATAAGGTTTTCTAAGTTTCCCCTTTGTCTCCCCAGCTTACCCCTAGATAGGGTGTATTAACAGTGCCCTTTTCAGGTGTTTACAGTTCCTATACCGTTTAACACAGGTGTCAACAAGTATACAGGTATCTACCTTACCTCACCGGACTGACAGAGTTATCTGCATGCCTACTGTCGACACCTGAGATGCCAATCTCACACCTGTTCCACTCCCATGCTGGGACATGAATGTGTGTGAGACACATCAGGAGTGCTCCCTTTGTCCTCCCCTGTGGCACCTCCTCCAGTTGGGACTTCCTGCTAAGCCTGGCTACAACTAGAGATCCTCAGCCACTATGTGACCCTCTTCTGCCTCTTCTCCGATCGCAGAGCTGGAGAGAGAGAGCATGAGAGGAAGCTTCTGTCCTCCTTGATCCCGTGGCTATTCAGTGATGTGGGCTACTCTGTCCAGTGGTTAGTAAGCCCAAGAGTGCGCAGAGTCCCCCATAGGCATACATTAGTTAGTCTCTTACTGCAGAGCTTAGGTATGATAAAGGTCCCTTGGGCAGCTTTGAATGCTCCATTTCTCCTATAGAGGGTACATTTTAAGCTCCTTCTAAAGCTGGTCTATTTTATCTTTACGAGGGACCATAGGTTTTATAAGGCTTTTACAGTAGGCTATATGTCTCCCCAGGTATCTGTAGTACAAGGTACTTGTCAGGTCACTCCTTTTCCCCCTATGAAGAATGTTGTGTAAGCCCTTTCTGAGGTATGTCTGTCTTTCCACTAGGAGAAATAGCAGCACTGTAAAGTCAGATTTGATGCCCTTAATCTGAAAGAGAAGGTGTAACCATGATTTGCTGTTAGTCCACGACAGTCTTGGTATTACTGTGGACTGTATGAAGCTATTGCTGTAAAAGAAGTAATATATAATGGCGAAGTACTTTGATTTGTAATCACGTTAATGATGTACTCCTTTCTACTTCAGATAAGAAAACAGAACCCTGAATGCTGGATTTTAAAGCAGTTTGCAACACGATTTAGTTGTGTTACTGCTATCGGCCACCATTATGAGGGTATTTTCTTTTGTCTGCACTTTAAAGTCCTGAATTATAAAACGTGTGCGCATTTCTGTGCCGTATCTATGGTGTTTTCTTACTTATATTTTATTGTTTTATATGAAACAATAACATACAATACCTCATGCTAGACATCTTGTTTATTTATTTGAATTTTGGTAACCGGGTGAGCCTGCTGAGACCATGCAGTCCCTTTTTCAGGGACAACCTGGGCAGACAATACAGTACAATACTATTCAATACAATATGATACACAGAACAGGAATACAAACAAGCATTTGTCAATGCCGAATGTTGCTTGCTTGCATGTGCTGTTTAGGTATTTGGAAGTCACTGGAGTGCAAATATTGAAAATTCGTGAACTTACGAACGTGCGTAGGAACTGCGCAACGCACGCTCGTAAAACAGTCATTTTTAGGAATTTTTTCACCAAATTTTCAACATAGCCATTTTAGGACCTCTGCTCATGAACAGTGTCACTGTGATTTTCTTAATGTGTCCCATACATTGATTTCAAGACACTGATCATGCCGCCACAAGTAGTTAAGGGCGGAAACATGTTTTGGGCAAGATGGAAAATGACAGCTGTACTGCTCATAAGGAGGTGTGGTAAAATGGCAATGTTGAAAACTGGAGTGAAAATACTGAAAATTTGGCGAACTTACAGTGCACATAGAACTGCCAGCGTCGACGCTTGTAAAACAGTCATTTTAGGAATTTGTTCACCAAATTCAACATAGGCTTTTGAGAGCTCACCTTATGAAGCATGGCACTGTATTTGTTGACAATCAGACCCAGAAGGTGATTGCAATGACCACGAAATGACCTTCGGCCAGATTAACGCCATGACAGTGCAAGAATTCATGAGGAGGGGTCCCAAAATCCCATGTTGAAAATTTGGGCCCAAAATTCCCAAAATGCCTAAGATATAAATAAAGTTGAAAACCCTATTTATTCCATTTTACAGCTTACAGGCATTCCTCAGTTCGCGGT
Source organism: Neoceratodus forsteri (assembly GCA_016271365.2). Lineage (NCBI taxonomy): Eukaryota > Metazoa > Chordata > Ceratodontiformes > Ceratodontidae > Neoceratodus > Neoceratodus forsteri. The sequence goes on along the minus strand of CM028130.1, from coordinate 538,208,089 downwards.
CAGCTTTGAAGAGTGCGGACATGTTCCCGGTCCCCAATGACTGCCGTGTGGAGCTCCAGAAGTAAGTATGGGGTGAGGGGTGGGGAGGCAGGTGCGCAGTGGGTGGGTGCGGGTTTTGGGGAGCAGAGACGGCGAGGGAACGTTTTGGTTGCAGGTTTTTTTTTTTTTTAATTCAGACGATGATGTTTGCCACACTGGGTGGGCCCCAGCATGGCAGGAAAGGCTGTTTGGGGGCTGGAGCTGACGGGGATTGGGCACCCCACGGCTATAACAGGGATTTGCCACACTGGGGTGGGCTCCCAGCGTGGCACCTGGAAAGTTTTTTTTGGGGCGCAGTCAGAGCCATCAGGGATTGGGCACCCCGCTACTACAATTTTTTTGCCATGCTGGGGTGGGCCCAGCTGGCACCTGGACAGCTTTTTGTGGCCGGGAGGCGTGAGCCGACGGGATTGGGCACCCCGTCAGCCATACAGTGTGTGCGGGGGAGGGAGCGATCAGCACGCGATGCATGCCGCGTGTGTTGGGGGAGAGCCTGCTCACTGAAGCGAGCTCTCCCTTTCAACTGTATGCCACTGCATTTTCCTGCTGTCATAGACAGCTGCAGCAGTCATTGGAGAACTGCAGCCGTGCCTGCAAACTCACTGACTGAATTGGAGGACGGGGTGCCACACCTCTGAAAACTCGAATGATGGCACTATGTTTCTTGCACATGCATGCAAGCAACATAAAAATGAGCAGCAAATATTATGAATAGCAGTTATACAATCAGCAAACAGTTGACAAGGGCAGCTAAACAGCAATGAAGGTACTCTAAGGTCAAGGGTAGGCAAGGTAACAAAAGTTGCAACAGTGAGTAAATAACATGCATAAATTACAAAATTATATACAGTGAGATATACATATTTACAGAGAGATGTACATATTTACAAAAGTTCAGTGTAGTAGATTAAATTGAGATTTAATCTACAGAAGATCTGCCTTGAAAAATGCATCTGTGATAATTAATTTGAGAGTAAATAGGGCACAAAGACAACAGGGGTTAGCAAAAACAAATGCAGGTAGGAGGTTTGAGCAGGAACGCAGCAAGCAATTTTTTGAAAACTGCTAGAGGGGCAGGAGAGGAGATGAGGATGTAGCATTCCAGGCACTGGTGGCAGAGAGAGCAAAAGACTACCTCCCTGCAAGACGGCGAGGTTTTGGGTTGCTAAAATAGGTAATGTGGATGACCTGAGTAGATGAACAATTTCTTTGCAATAGATGATGTCTCTTCGACAAGGTGGATTGAAAAGATTCACTAACTTATATACAAAGCATAATGTGAGGTACTGTAGCCTTGAGTCATAATCCAGCCAATGTAGAGTAGTCATGATACTGCAGTGGCATCTTCTAGGTTCAGCCCTTAAGGCAAAGCACCCAGTCCTATAATAGAGTTGTCAGAGCTGGGCAATGGATGAAGGTTGAGCAGAGAGAAGTAGTCGTGCACCATAGAAAAGTATAGGGATGAGTGATGTGGAAGCACTTTTCTGGCAGGAGGTGGCCGATAAAAGGAGGCAGACGGTATAACAGATCTAACTTCTGGCTGATAAGTTTTAATTAGCAAGGAGACATGGGTCTCTAGAGAGAAGGCTGAATCAAGGTGCATTCCTAAGTATTTAAAGGTCTGGACTACTTCTATGAAATCCCTGGAAAGTGAGCAGATTTTGAGAGGGTGTTGTGAGAAGGTTTTAGAGGAGGGATTGTGGAATACCATAGCCTTGTTTTTTTGGTTTTAAAAATTAGATGGTTATCTGAGAACCATAATATGAGTGCATTGAAATCTGAATTAAGACTCTGATTAAGCCAGTCCATGTTTTTGGAGGAATGGAATTGAATGACGTAGTCAGCATAAAGTTGCACTGATGCACCACTGTAGAAATTGAGTAGCTTGTTAATGAAGCGTGAGAAGAGTAACAGACCCAGGACAGATCCCTGAGGTACTCCATGAGTTATGGGTCTGAGAGAAGACAGTGATCCAGACCACTTTACTCTTTGGGATCTCCCAATGAGACAACTCTTTAGCCAGGTTAGTGCTAAACAGTCAAGACCCAGGCAGTTAAGTTTTCTTAGTCGGAAGTGGCGGTTGACAAGGTTAAAGGCCTTCGTCAAGTCAACAAACACTGCTGCTGTTACAAGGCATTTGTCACTTGCATTGAGAATATAGGCCATAGTCATACTATAGTCCTTTCTAAAGCCATGCTGGCAGTCAGTGAGTAGGAGGTGTGTCTCCAAATAGGACTGTAACTGGTTATAAAGAATCCTCTCTTGCATTTTAGCCAGGGAGCAGCGAATTGAAATAGGTCTTCAATTTTCGATGGCAAGGGAACCACCTTTGTGGAGGGGAACTACAACAGCCACTTTCCATTTGCTCGGAACTGAACTGGAAATGAAGGACCTGTTAATTAGATTATAGATAGGTGCAGCAAGTGTGTTTGCCCCTAATTTAAGGAAGCTGGTCTCAATGGTATCATGACCAGGGGAGCTCTCTTCTTTGAGTGTTAATAACAATCAGAGAACTGCCTTTTTGGTTGTGATTCTTAGTGGAAATGGGGTGTGAGCCTAGACTAGTATGGGGATGTCCAGGAATGTAGGAGTCAGGAGTCGGTGAAAGATGAGAAGTGTACCTATCCAGGTCATGAAAAATGTATTTATTCCTTCTGCTATGGAGGGGGGGGGTCTTGTAGGAGGTTGCCACCTGAGAGAATAGAACTAGGACACTGCTCTGATTTACCCTTGATTAAAGAGTTAATCTGTTTCCAAAATTCTTTAGGTTTGCTAAGGTTTTCTGTTTGGAGTGAGTGCTTGGTTTTGCAAGAGTTTCTCAATTGTCAATAAATTAACCAGTTGGAGTGAAGATGACTAGTCTTGAAGGATTTCCATGCAGCATCTTGGTTTTTCATGAGGGACCTTATTTCCCTGAAAAGCCAAGGAGCTTTGATGCCTTTGGACCTGCTTTTTTGTTAGGGTGCGTGCCTGTTGATAATGTTGGTAAAGGTCATAATAAAATAGTCTTGGGCCTCATTGACAGTGGGTAGGTTGGACAGTGGGCCCCAGTCAGTATTATTAATTGAGGTCAGAAACTCATTTAAGTTAAAATGTGTCATATTTCTGGACTCCAGGATTATGGGAGGGGATGCTTCAAAATTGTTGCGCCATATGCAATATACAGGAGAGTGGTCAACATGTAATATATGAATACCATCAAGTACACAGTTAATATTAATCTAAGCAATCTGATGTATGGTCATGGGGGTATTCCATAAATGTCCATAAGTCCAACAGGAGTCCCAAATGGCTGCACCCTACAAGCTTGCCGTGGTCAAAGCCTGAAAGTTAAAATCCACACATGGATAATATATATAGTTATAACAACAGGAGAAGAGGTGTTTTTACCTATAGGGCAGTAAGAATCTGGAATCAACTACAACAGGAAGTGATAGAAGCTACAACTCTAAAATAATTCAAAAAGACATTAGACACTTACTTATTGGACATCAGGTAATAAAAGCCCCACAATAGCGGGAGGTAGGTTATATGGGCACATTGCTACTCCTACCTAGATAACCTAGTATGAAACCTAGTATGAAAATATTCAACAGCCTGTGTTGATGTGACCCTGATCCAAACACTTGTTATAGGTCCGAACATGTATAGCACCCCCAGTGCTACCCCTTGATCAGAAAACTGCCATCTTAAAATATTGTAAAATCAGTGAGCTGGATAACTACATAAGATAAAAGCAATAAGAAAAAACAAGAACTTAGTTTGATTTGTATTATAGTGCACAGTAAGACATTAGTAGAATTTGCTGCATTAACCTGTAGAAATTACAACCCGTAAAACTAAATGACAGAAAGAGAACTGCCATTGTTCAAAACACCAAATGGCCGATACAGCCCCAAGCAAATACAGCTTCCCTTTCTAGACTTCATGTCTCTTCATCTTCCAAATTATCTGGTTCAGCTGCTCTAGACGATTCAAACTCCCTTGCTATGGTTTCAGCTAGTTTCCCTGCCTTCGCAGGGTCTGTGTATTGGAAAGTGTGGCCACCGTAATGGATTCTGAGGTGGGCAGGCATAAGGAGAGAGTGCACCATGCCAAGGCTCCTCAATCTGGCACAGACCCCATCAAATCTTTTCCTCCGAGCTCTGGTGGCATAGGAAAGGTCGGGGAAGATGTGTAAAGTAGTGCCATTATAGTTAAGGCACTCTGTACTCTCGAAGCTTGCAGGATAGTGTCCCTTACCCTAACTCCATTAGTCACCAGTAGAACTGTACAGGGCAAGGCAGTCTGAGCTGCTGCTGTGTGAGGGGAAATGCAGTAAGCTCTACCAAAATGTGAAGCTGTATCTGGACCCAATTTCAAAGCACCCGGTAGCCAATCCTTCAGAAAATCCAGAAGATCCTCGCCTTCAGAGCTCTCTGGAAACCCTACAGTCCACACATGAAAAGGCATTACTGGAATTCTCAAGAGCCTCCAATTGATACTTAAGTTGCGAGTTTTCATGGATTAGTTAGTTAGTTAGTAGCGGTAAGGGCTTGTAGAGCCTGGGACCCTGCCACAGCTGCCATTTTTGTGGCCACTTTAATTTTAATGTCCTGTTCCCCCATGTGGCTGAGGATAGTTTCCACTTTCAGGTCGATGGCCTGCATAGACAATTATAGCACCTTCCAAGGGGGTTCACCTCCAGCCACTGTCGCCCCCATGTTAATGGCTTGTGGCTCCATTGGTTGTTGGGCCTTGGATCCGCCCGCCCCATTTTTTTTAAATTTTTTTTAATTTCTTTTATTTCAAGTTTTCTCCACACGTATACAGAAGAAATACTTAACATTTAAAGTAGAGAAAATAGTAAATAGCATTTACAAATTGGTCAGCAGAATCATGTTATCCTTAGGGTCCAAACAGCATTAAAGCTTTACAGCTCGTTATTGATCAATTTTTAGTAAAAATCCATCTCCATGGGATACTCCTTTTTTCATGAGTTGAGAAAGGGAGTTCACTCCTAATGTTGTAGAATGGCCAATTGTATTTGAAAAATGGTAAGATCATTAAATATAAGTAATGTTTTCTGTCCTGATGCCTCAGGTTCCAATAACCCCTTATGTTTTATTTTGGCTTTAATAGCAAATAGTTACCCATCCCTATCCACAGCAGCAGCTGAGACTGCCTTGCCCCGTACAATTCTGCTGGTGACTAATGGAGTCGGGGTAAGGGACACTATCCATATATGAACAAAGTGCAGGGCTTCAAACAGGCATGGGATAGGCATAAGGGAGCAATACAGATGAGTATGAATAGATAGGCCATTGACAGAGCAAAAGCCGATGGCACATTTATAAGGTTAAAAAAAGAAATGGGCAGACTGGATGGGCCTTGCAGTCCTTATCAGCCATCAGCTTCTATGTTTCTATTCCACTGACAGAATCATGGACAAAAGTTGGGATCCACTGAGGAATGGTAGAGAACCCATCTCTGCCATTTCAACATGTGAGATGGACCTTTGTTTTGTATTTTAGCATTAAGACTTTCTAGCTGGCATGTGTCAGACATAATAACTCTCCATTCTTGAACTGTTGGTATCTGTGACGACATCCAACATCTGGTTATAGCTTTTTTAGCTGCTAGGAAACAAACTGGGAGAAGAGTATTGTACCATGAAGGAGCGTGGTCAGGAAAGGCGCCAAATAGAAACTGCTCAGCTGTAAGTTCAGCTGGTTCACTGAATAAAGCTATAAGTTCTATTTGAAAAGTAAACCAGAATGGCATAAGACTTGGGCAGATCCAGAATACATGACCCAGGGTGGCCCAAGGACATCCACAACCTTGCCAGCATATGCCGTATTCTTCCGGTAGAAATTTAAGAAGGACCGCTGGAGTCCAAAAGTACCGGGAGCGGCACTTCCATGCAAATTCCCTCCAAAGGGGGAATGAAGTAGTCTTCACGACTCTTAATGCAGACCTCACCCATGTCTCCATGGAAATTTCCAGAAAGAGGTCTCTGTTCCATTCCTGCAGGATAGAGGCAGTGGACTCTGATTGTTCGTTCCTCAACTCTTTATAAATAAACCTATAACATGAGCTCCCAAGGCCCCTCTAGTAGCTTCTATAAAGATTTTTAGTAGGGGTAGGGAAGGGCATTTTAACCTGGATGGTTTTGTTTCGTAATATATGATTACAAACTTGAAAATAATGAAACAGGTCAGAATTATGAAGTGTGTACTGGGACTGTAACTTTTCAAAGGGGAGAATCCTCTGGGGGGAGAAAAATTGGAAAACATGAGAGAGTCCCATCTTTCTCCAGGTAGAGAAGACGTGGTCCATGTGAATAGGGGAAAAAGTCTCATCTTCAGAAATTAACTTACAATATTCATATACTGTATGGATGGGGCCGGATCTTCTCATGCATTTTCATAATTTATAGGTTTGGGATGTAATATTCGTAAGGGCTGTGGCTGACACAGATCTCTCCTCCGAGGAAAACAAAATTTTCTTAATATCAAAAAGATCATTTAAGTGAAATTCCATGGTTTTCCAAGGGGACTTATAAGACTCCGCCAGCCACAGTACCAATATTCTCTAAATGCTGATTTAGCATATAAGCTAAAGTCGGGGAGGTTAAAACCCCCTGTGCCAAAGATAGTTTTAAAATTGAGAGTCTTATTCTGGGACGGCCCTTGCCCCAGACAAAACCAGATATCAATCTATTCCAGGATCTAAAGTAATACTTCAAGGGAAAAAAGGGGATATTCCGAAGCAAGTATAGAATCCAGGGAAGAATGTTAGTGTGGACAATCTCAATTCGTTGATGGAAAGGAAAAAAACCTGTGGCCCACCTGTCTAAGTCTGATTGAATTAGTAATGTAAGAGGTTCATAATTAATTGTCTCCATGACCCCCGGGTCTAATGGAACCTGGAGGCCCAAGTATTTTATTTTTGTCAACAACCACCTGAAAGGATAAGCCTTCTTCAGTTGTTGAGGGGGGACAAAACTAAATGCTAAGATTTCCATTTTAGCCACATTCAACTTGAAGCCTGCTATTCCTTCATATAGGGTCAACATTTTCCACGTAGCTGGAATAGACACTGTGGGGGACAATAAAGTTAACAATATGTCATTGGCAAACATGCTAATTTTATGTTCCTGTTGTCCAATTGGTATGCCTTCGACCCGAGTTGTATTCTGTAGTACAGACAGCAGAGGTTCATGGTATAGTGCAAAGAGGTAGGGAGACAGGGGACAACCCTGTCGTGTCCATCTACCCAGTTGGAGAAGGGAAAACAGAGCACCATTAACATGGACATAGGCCCTCAGAGATTTGTAGAGATTAGTTAAACAAATGATAAATCAGGAGGGAAATTAGAAGGCCCCAAGGGTGTCCCAAAGAAAAGGCCACGAAACTCGGTTGGAGGCCTTTTCGGCGTCAAGGTTAATAAATATTGATGGAATTTTTCTGGAACATATAAACTCCTGCAGAACCAATGCTCTATGGATATTATCAGTAGTACTTCTATTTTTAATAAAGCCTGATTGATCGGGATGTATTATTTGTGGGATAATGAATTCCAATTTGGAGGCCACAATGGCCATGTAGATTTTATAATCTACATTTAAAATAGTGATAGGGTGATAGGATCCCAGATCTGAGGGGTCCTTATGTGGTTTAAGTATTGGGGCAATTGTTGCAAAATCCCAGGATTGGGGGGACAGACCACCCTGGGAAATTTTGTTAAATAGGGAGTGCAATTTAGGGGTTAGCTCCTTTATAAACATCTTGTACCATTCAGATGTACAGCCATCTGGACCCAGACAGCGGCCCAGTTTAGGGTTTTTTATTGTCTCCGTTATCTCTAAATGGGAGATAGGAGATTCTAATGTATTAATTTGGAGAGGGGACAATGTAGGGAGGTTGGCATGTTCTAAAAATTGTAAGGATTCAATTTGGCAGGGGGACAAGTCTGGGGAGTACAACCTTCCACAGTAGTCTGAAAAAGCTTGTAGGATATGACTATCGGAATGATGTGATTTCCCAGTTGATAGATTTTTAAGCTTCAAAATAGTGGAGGAGCATTTTTGAGATTTGAGCTTATGTGCTAATTTCTTGACCCTCCCCGTAGACTGTTTGTCGAAGATAAAGTAAGGACTGTTGTATTTTGTTGTCCATAATCTTCTGCAATGCAGCCTTATTGTCTCTGCAAATCAGTGTTGCCCTCTCCATATAACAGCTGGTCATTTAATAGTTGGTTTGAAAGCATTCGGTATTTAGCCTCTCTTTCCTTAATTTTTTTAGTCATAGGTGCTGTTATTTTTCCCCAGATTGTTGCCTTCATCACATCCCATTGCATTGCCTCAGAGATGTCTGGAGAGTTATTCTCCAAGAAAAATAAAGGGAGTCTGGTTTTTAGTGCCTCCTGGAATTCCCCATCCACCAGAATCAACTGATTCAATCTCCAAAGAGTCCGCTTTATTTCCCTGTCCATATCTAACTTCAGAGTCAGGGGGTGATGGTCAGATAGTAGTTTTGGGCTTCTAGAGATATCCTGAACCAGAGACTGATGTTCACAAGATGTCATAAAATAGTATAATCTAGAGTAGGACTTAAATCTTGGGGAATATAGGTGCAGCCAGGTGTAGAAGGAAACAGACATCTCCACACACCTACAAAACCTAGTCCATGGTATTTTTGAACTGTTTTGTAGTGGAAGAGTTCCTATGTTTCTGCTGGTTGGAACAATCAATGTGTGGGGACAAGGTTAAATTGAGGTCTCCTCCCAAAATCAGCTGGCCATGGAGGTCTAACAGTGTCGATATGAAACCCCGAAAAATGGGAAATTTTGTCTGTGGGGAAAATAAACACTGGTTAATGTTACCTGTTGGCCATATAAGAGACCCTTAACTATTACATATTGTCTTCGGCATCAATATGTGTTTGTAGTATTTCCATGGGAGTGTTTTGGGGGATTAAAATAGCCGCCCCCTTGTTTTCTACCCCTAGGATGCGACGAGGCAACAACCTGGTATCTCCTTCCCCAGCTTAGTTTAAGATGCTCAGCCTCAGAAAGGTGAGTCTCCTGGAGAAAAATAAGATCTGAGGGGTGTCTAGAGAGGTATTGCATAAGGCAAGCTCTTCTGATGGGGTCATGGAGACCATTAATATTGTGCGATATAATTTTAACTGGATTAACTGGTGTCATTTTGAATTTTTAAGGTTTTAATTTGAAATCTTTTTTTCCCCTAGGGTGAATGTTTCAGTTTTAGTATAATAATTCAGTCCCAGTCTGACGACAAGCCCAGAATAAAGCTGGTATAGGTTATAAGTTCGAGAAAACCTCCTCGTTCTGTTGTGGTTAATTAGGGCCTTTGCCTGCTGGGGATTTATAAAGTTATGCCCGATGTTGTGGGGTTAGGTAGATAATGTAAAAGTGTTCCAAACCAGTAGTTTTTCCATAACTCTTGTCCTGTTGTCCCTTCATCGCAACCCTTGCATAAAGGGTGTTTTTTCCCTATGGGATCCCGCCCCCAGCAGGTGGTAGCCCAGCAATTTTATTCTGTGGGCTAGGGAAAAAGGCAGTGGGGCTCCAGAAGGCCGGGACACTGACAGAAGCAGCAGAGGGAATAAGGGGCAGTAGTCTCCGAGAAAGAGCCCTCTAGCCTGGGAAATCATCCCCGCCATCAGAGAGCAGGCAAAGGTCCAGATGGCAACCTATGGCCAAATTTTTATAGAGGAAATAGTTTCAGTGTTTAAAGTTAATGTGCTGCCTGGATTCAAAGAAGACACCCCCCTGCCCCCGCAGCATCCCACCTCAACTTTCGCCCCCCCTCCCTTCAACCAGAGGAGATTAGGCCCCAAATTAAGGTAAAGAGAAAAATTATCAGTACCTAGGGACAGATTAGGTAGGCATTATTGGGTTTCGATACTGCTCTAAACACTTCAAAATTACATCAAGAAGCAGTATTGATGTTTGTGGCTGGTTGGAGCGGTCCGCTTGGTTCCCTTGCCCCGGCACGATCTCATCGACTCTGCAACCTTCTCGGTAATTATTCCTCTGTGCAAAAGGTCTGCCTTGGCTTCTGATGCCAAAGTGTAGGTTTGCTGGCCCGATGGAAGGAAAACCAACAGCTTTGAGGGGTAACGGGTGCGGAACCTTATTTTCTGTGTGTGCAGAATAGGAAACAATGGGCTATAGTCCTGATGTTGTTTCTGAGTGCAGGTGGCATAATCGTTTTTGAACAGCAAGCGTTGCTGACCCCACATCACTTGGCCCTTCTTAAAAGGGTCTCTTTTGTTTGGTAGCTTAGTAGGTGTATGACGAAGGAGCGAGGCCTTTCAGAACGGGAGGGTTTAGGGCCTAAAGCTCTGTGAGTCCTTTCAACATCCAGTCGGAAATCTGGATCCAACTCTAAGGTTAAGTGCAAAAAGTAGTCAGCAAAGGCTCTGGGATCATCTCCCTCTTCCTCTTCAGAAAGCCCAAAGATCCAAATATTTCTCCTTCTTCCCCGATTTTCCGCATCCTCCTGCCGAATGGACATAGCCAACTGTTCGGCTGCAAGGGACCTGATGGTTTTCTCAAGTACATCAAGTCTGGTGGAGTTTAGAGATCTGGTGGTCTGCCTTTGCGACTCTGCTCTGTAAGGTACCTATATCATTTCTGATATCATTTAGCGATCCATGGACCTCACCTCTGAAGTCTGTGATCGCTTGCAGAATGGTTTCTGAGTTTGGCTCCAAAGGTTTTTTAGAGCCCTTTGTCTTCTGGGATGTATTCATTTTTTTTCTGAACCCAGTGTAGGTCTGGTTTGTAGGTCGCAATCCTCAGACATGTGGTCCTCTGCTTCAGTCAAATCTGTAATGGACTGGAACCAGTTGCGATTTTGTTTCGTCATATTCAACAGCAGGAGCACTTGTTAAAGAGAATTAGTGGGCATAAAGCCCTTGAATTCAGATTTTTTTAGCTTGTATAGTGCTCTTTTTGATAAATTCAGGTGGGAGCCTCTCGTTCTGTGTCTTCATCCAGGCATGCTGGAACTGGAAGTCGCTCTCGCTTCACCTTTTGGTGATCGGCCCGTTGTGCAGTATAAAATATATATCCAATGGTGCAGCTCAATGAGAGGAATCAAATTCAATAAATTTGATCTTGATCCAGCCACTAATAATATAACTTTTTGATGTTATAAAGGCTTCCGATGGAGGAACTATAAAATGCGCATCTGTGCAGCAGGCGTGCTCAACAGTGCCCCCCATATCTATATTGTTAATAGCTCTAAAGTATCGCTAATCACCCTCTCCATCCAGCAAGTGGTAGTTTGATTTTAATCCAGTTTGCACATTTATTTTTTGCACTTTATTCACTTTAGGCAGTATCACTTTAATTTTCCTGTTTAAAAGGCATACTATGAGTTACATCTGGGACTCCTGAGGAAGCCAAGGGCCAAAACCGGTTCAGAAAGTGATTGCTTTTGTATTGCCTGCCATTTAATATTCATTTTTTAAGTATTTATTTTGCAGCTTGCACTTTTGTTTTGCACTCACACTAATATAAAGAACAGTTATGTAAGAACTTACTGTAACAGTAGATCTTTGAGGGAATCTCTGCCATCAGGTCCCACCTATGGAACTTAGCCATCAGGCATCAGGATCCCATGGAAGCTTTTTCTGCAGCAGTCTATTAGGGGCTGCCCACGCAGACGTCAGGCTCCATCACACACCCTATATAAGCATGAGCGGCCCCGCTCCCTCCTCAGTTATTTCCCTAGCTGGAGGCAATGGAAGACAGGAGTCCTGCCAGGGAATGGGGGAGAGAGAGAGAGAGAGTGCCCAGCTAGCAGAAAGTCTGGAGCAACAGGACAGCCAAGCAGGAGAGAGAGAGAGAGAGAGACAGGGGGCTGGAGGGAGGGATGGCATGACCTAATGACAGAGATTCCCTCAAAGATCTACTGTTACAGTAAGTTCTTACATAACTGTTCTATCTTCTTCAGAGATATCTCTGTCATCAGGGTCACACCTATGGAACGGGGCCCAAGCAGTGCTGAGAACAAGGACAGTCTGGGTGGCAAGAGGCTAGAGGCCTAGGAAAGAAGGCCCTGAAGCACATCTAGGCCAATGTCTGCCCTTCTTCTGCAAGTAATGCCCAGACTGTAGTGCTCTGTAGTGCTTGGTGAAAGTGTGGACAGTACTCCAAGTGGCAGCAGCACAAATCTCGGCTGCAGACACACCCCTGAAACAGGCAACTGTAGTGGCCATGCCCCTGGTAGAATGGCCCTTAACAACCCCAGGAAGTTCCTTACTGTACTTCCTGTAACAAAAAATAATGCAGCTGATCAACCATTTGGACAAGCACTGTTTTGAAACTGGAGCGCCGTCTCTGCCAGGGGCGAAATAAACAAACAACTGAGAGGACTTCTGCAGTCCCTCGTAAGGTGTGTATAGTAACACAAAATTAGTATGGAGCAATGCTTCCCCTGGATTGGCATGCTCTGGTAAATACACAGGCAGGTGAATGGACTGATTTAGGGTACATTCAGACACCACCTTAGGAAGAAACTTAGGGTTAGTACGCAAGGAGGCCCTGCCTTTGAGGAAAATCAAATAAGGCTGCTCACACATGAGAGCCTGTTGCTCTGAAATTCTTTGAGCAGAAGTAACAGCAACTAAAAGGAACATTTTCCAAGACAGAAAGCATAGCTTGCATGATGCGACTGGCTCAAAAGGAGGCAGGGTCAGCTTCTCCAGAACAAAATTCAGGTTCCAAGCCAGAACCAGGTTATGGATAGGAGGCTTCAAGTGGAGAGTGCCTTGCAGGAAAGTACAGGCCACATCCAGCTGTGCCAGCGTACGGCCATCAATGGGAACATGAAATGCTGATCTAGGTGACAGGTGCACTTTAAGAGAGGAGTATTTAAGTTCTACATCAGACAACGTCAGGAGATACTCCAGAACTTTGTTCAGCAGACAGATGAAAAGGTCCAGGCTATGAGAAACGTCCCAGATAGCAAACTGCTTCATTTTCTCATTTCATTTTTATTTTTATACTGGAAAGGCATGTGATCAAAACTGCCCGTTTTCACCAGCATCCAGTGACAATACATCAAGAAATACAAAGCAGGGTCAGGAGTTATACAGACACTTATTCAAGGAGTGAAAGAACATAAAACTGAGAATGACAAAGTCAAGGGTTTTTAAGTTTTTTTCTATATAGGTTTTTCTCCACTTTCCTGCGGTGCTGGCAGGTGGCTTCGGACCCTCCCTTGGAGGGGCTCATTCTCCAGTCCCAGCTCTCCCACACCCTGCCCTACCAGTATGTCCCCCATGGGTTGCCCCCCCAATAGGGCCAGGGACGAAAGGCATCGCCCCCTCCAAACCAACATTTAGACTCTGAGGGTGCTGCAGGGGTCATCATGGAGCCTGCCAGTGTCTATTTTTCACATTTTCTCTCCTCACCACGGTTGCTTGGGTGCATGTGGAGGCACGCACATGCAGTGACCCTCAGCACCCTTCTTATTCTAGTCGCTCCCGTCTGCACTACTCTAGGGTTTCCACCCTGGGACAGCCCTGCAGCGGGTGCAACTGGGTCCCTACCCGGCAGAGGAGAGGTGCCTTGCGGCCGCTCGATCCAGCTCCCCCCCACTGACCCCTGATGACTCAGGCTCATTCCCAAACCCAGGTCGCTGGCATGGTGCAAGGTGTGGCATCCAGCGCCTCAACCCTCAGCTCCAGTGGGCCCTCTAGTGGTCAAAGGTTTTTCAAGTGCACAGTCATAGATAAAACATATTTTTTTATTATTTTTTAAGTGCAACTGCAAACTGAGCTGTCCAGGAGGTATTATTTCAGCTTGAGTTTAAATAATCCAAAGGAGGGTCATTGGACCAGAATAGGGGAGGCTGTTGAAGAGTTTTGCACCCCTGAAGGAGAGGAAGTACTGGTCTTGAAAAGTGTGGCAGAAAGGGACTGTGAAGGAGTGATCAGAGGTGAGTCTAGTGGTTTGGGCATTGATGGGCCTCTGGAAAATGGAGACAATGCTATCAGATAGGTGGTTATAAAGGACTTTATAGAAAAAAGTCAGGATTTTACTGTTTAATCTGTTCTAAAATGATAGCCAATTAGCTGCCCTATATAGGTCACAATGATGGGTACTTCTAGGGTGGCCAGTGACAAACCTGATAATGCTATGACAGGTTGCCCTTAACCTATTGAGATTTTTTTGGGAGGCAGAGGGGAATATAGCACAGAAATGTAGCTGATAAGTGGCAGCAAGAAGCTCTTGGCTACCAGAGCCCTTGTATGAGGAAACGATTTACATGATAGAGCATCCCGAGCCGTTGATGTACTTTTTTGATAAGTCAGCTTATGTGGTTGGCATTCATAGGAAAGGTGGGGGTCAAGATAAACACTAAGGTATTTAAATTATTTTATTCTTTTGCTAGGGTTACCCTCGTTGTCTATTAAAGTCAAAATCAGAGGACTTTTTAATACCTGAGAATGAGATGGACTTAGTTTTTTTGGCATTGAGGACCAGTCCATGGGAGGAGAACCAGGTGTGTAGTTTACTGAAATCATGCTGGAGTTTGATAAGGAGGGCTGAATGACTCATGTCTTTACAGAAGAGAGCAGCGTCATCTACGTAGAGGATGAGCTCACTGTGGTTACAAATATTGGGAAGGGAATTAATGGCAAGTGAAAACAGCAAGGGGCTTAAGATGGAACCCTGAGGTACCCCATTTTTAATGATGCATGAATCTGATTAAAGTTCCCCATCAGAGTTTTGTGGGATCTTCCTCTTAGAAAGTGCCTGAACCAGTTCAGCACCTCATCAGAAAACTTTAGGTGGGAAAGTATGTGAAGTAGTACTCGGTCTACTAAATCAAAGGCCTTGATGAGGTCTACAAACACTGAGTGGGTATGGGGGCCTTCATCATTGGCTTTGCTGATAAAGTTAGTAACTTGCACCAGTGCTGTCTCTGTATTGTAGCCAGCCCTAAAGCCATGCTGAGACTCTGAATAACTTATAGCTATCCAGAAAATGATTAGTTTGATCTAGAACAATTATTTTCCATGATTTGGGGAGGGGGGCAAGTAGGAAAATTGGCCTAAGGTTGCAGATGTCATTTTTTGACCTGGATTTGTGAAGGATTTTATGATGTCATTTTCCATTTGCTGGGGAGACAGCTTATCTAGGGGAAGAGCTAGGTGTTTAACCATTAGCTTATGGATTCGGTAGTCAATGGCATCAGGGCCAAAACTCGGCTTGGGATTATTTTTAATGTAGTCAACTTGCGTGGATGAGAGAAGGTGGAAGTAAAATCCTGGGTAGTTTGTGGCTGAAACAGAGCAGTTAGGGAGGGAGTAGGGTGTATCTCTTGAAGAGTGCTCGCTGGATTGAGGGGGTATAGGCTTGTATTTGTCAAGGTCACCAAAGTGAGAGTTAAATAGGTTGTCAACCTTTGTGGAGTCATCTATGAGTCTGTCATCTAAACTGAGGGTAATCATGGGGGGGGGGGGGGTGCAGCTTCCTGCCCATGTCAGGATGTCCTGCTGATCTGATATGTGCAGTGGATAACACCAGCTCTACTTGTCGAGTGTTAATGGTATGCTCAAACTAACACAGGATAAGTGATATAATGCCCTCAGCTTGATGTGCTTGTTCATTTGGAGCCCTCTTTGAGATTGCAGGATTTAAAATTGGCAGCGTGAAACAAGTGATCTCGGGGCATGTCAAAGCTGTATCGCCACGTTTGCGAGGTTGCACATCTCTCCCTGGAAGACGCAGTGGCTGAGAACACAGGCAGTTTTGTTTGACAAGCAGCAAAAAGTTGAGAACGCCGAAGATGCCAAAACAATGGACACCAACAACAAAGAGAAGCTGTCTCCGCCAAAGGGAGATAAACCTTTTGTCTAGGCAAAGCAGGTGCACGGTATGTTTGTATTTGGTGAGGGTAATTCAGAAGCAAAGGGTAGTGTACTGAAGTTTGCAACAGCAACTTCAAATAAAAGCTCCACACAGAATCTACTGGCACAAAAAGGAGAATTACAGCAATGGAGAAAGGGAACTAAAAACAGTAACTCCCTCCCCCTGGGAACAAGGGGCAGAAAAAGAAAAAAACCAACACAGCAAATCTGGTTCAACCTGCTACACCAGATACTGGGGTTTACAACCCTTCTATCAACCTGAACCCCCCCCCCCCTCCGGTGTGTGTTTATGACATATGTTCAGAATTTTCTAGTGAAAAGGGGAGCTCAGAGAAGGCCCCACAGCTAATGGATATGGCCACTATAGCTAAAACTAGAGGGTCCAAAAATCAGGAAAAAGTCCTAGGCTATGAAGATAAGGAAAAGGGGGTAACAGGTGCATATATGGAGACTGAAAAGGTAGGAAATGAAGAGAGTGTGAAGGACTCTCAGCAAACTATTTGGAAAGAAATGAAACAGGGCTTTGATATGTTAAATGCAGCTGTTACTACATTATCTCAAAAGTTCACAGAGGTGATGGATAAATTTGAGAGTCTTTCCCTAAGAGCAAATGAATGTGAGGAGACAATCAGTAACATTTGAAGACGTCATCCCTAAAATATATAAAATCTGGAGAGCTGGAATAAAGAGCTTGAAGCACTAAAACTAAAAAGTAGAGGACTTGGAATCCAGGTCAAGAAGGGCTAATTTAAAACTCGGGAGCATCCCAGAGGGTATAGAAGGCCAGGAACCTCTAAAATTCTGTGAGAGTTACTAACTACAGTCTTGGGTCTCCCTTACCCTGAATAAAGGGTGGAGCTGGATAAAGCCCATCGAGCATTTGGTGCGAAAGATAATTTAGGCAGAGCAAGATTCATGTACATTAAGCCTATAAGGTATCAAGATAAACATAGAAACATAGAATTTGATGGCAGATAAGAACCACTTTGCCCACATAGTCTGCCCATTTCCCTACCTAACAGATAAGCTGCAGATCCTAGTTAACCAACAGCCTACTTCCTCCTACCCCCCACTAGAATTGCCTTGTGTCTGTCCCATGTATTCTTGAATTCTCCCACTGTTTTTTACTCTACGACCTCCTCAGGAAGGCCGTTCCATGCATCTACAACCCTCTCTGTGAAGAAATACTTCCTCACATTACCTCTGAGCCGTTCCCCCTCTATCTTCAAATTGTGCCCCCTTGTTCTTGCACATCTCTTTTTCTGAAAGATGCTACTCTCTTGGACTTTGTTTATTCCCTTGAGGTATTTGAAAGTTTTTATCATGTCCCCACTCTCCCTCCTTTCCTCGAGGCAACCCATCTTAAGCTCCTTTAGTCCTTCTTCATATGTCTTCTGGTGCAGACCCTGCACCATTTTGGTTGCCCTCCTCTGGACAGCCTTCACCCTGTCTATGTCTTTGCGGAGATGGGGTCTCCAGAACTGTACACAGTACTCCAGATGTGGTCTTACCAACTGTCTGTACAGAGGGCCAACAACTTCCTGTTTTCTACTGTTGATGCCTCTTCCCTATGCATCTCAGTATCCCCCCAGCCCTCCTTACTGCCTTCTCACATTGCTGGCCCACCTTTAGGTCATCTGATATGACTACCCTCAGGTCTCTTTCCATTTTTGTTGTCAGTATCTCACCCCCCATTGTGTACTCTTCCCTTGGGTTTTTGTTTCCCAGGTGCATTGCTTTGCACTTCTTTGCATTGGATCTAAGCTGCCATACATTTGACATTCCTCCAACCTTGCCAAGTCCCTTCTCATCCTTTCCACCCCACCTTATGTATCAACCCTGTTGCAGATCTTCGTGTCATCTGCAAAGAGACATACTTTCCCTTCAAGTCCCTCTGCAATGTCACTTAAAAAGGACCAGCCCAAGTACTGAACTCTGTGGTACCCCACTAGTAACCCCCAATTCTTCACTGTGGACTCCATTTACTATTACCTGCTGTGTCCTATTGTACAGCCAGTGTTTTACCCAGGCTACCACCCTGGGTCCCACTCCCAGGCTGGCTAATTTGTTTATTAATCTTTTGTGCAGGACTGTGTCAAATGCCTTGCTAAAGTCAAGGTAGGCCATGTCCACAGCCCCTCCCTAGTCTACTACTTTGGTCACCCAGTCAAAGCAATCAATTAGATTCATCTGACATGACCTTCCTGCTGTGAATCCATGCTGCCTTGGGTCCCGTGCCCCACTGGCCTCTAGGTACTCAACAATTCTTTCCTTCAGAAGTGATTCCATCATTTTTCCTACCATTGAGGTCAAACTGACAGGTCTGTAGTTTCCTGCCTCTGTCTTGCTCCCACTTTTGTGAAGGGGAATCACATCTCAGAAGAAGCCAGAAGGGTAAGGAAGGAAACATATTCAATTCAGTGCTTTAGAGTAACTGGTAATTGCTATTTTTCTTTTAAACTTAGATTGTGGGCTTTTAGTGACACTATACTTTCTTTGTTGTCTTTACTTATAATTGTTTTTGGGCTGTTGAAAATTTAAAACACAGTGGTGGTGTAATTCTGTGCTGTCTTTAATTGCTGCAAATTTTATCTTGGCTTGTCTGACTGCCCTGTAGTTGGGTGAAGGGTGTTAATTGTCTGGCCTCTGACCTCAGCTACGTGATAACTGGAGGTGGGGCTTAGTCAGAGTTAAAGTAGCAAGCAGAGTTTTAATTTCTCAGAATAAGCCAGAAGGGAAGGAAGGAAACCTATTCAATTCAGTGCTTTAGAGTAACTGGTAATTGCTATTTTTCTTTTAAACTTAGATTGTGGGCTTTTAGTGACACTATACTTTCTTTGTTGTCTTTACTTATAATTGTTTTTGGGCTGTTGAAAATTTAAAACAGTGGTGGTGTAATTCTGTGCTGTCTTTAATTGCTGCAAATTTTATCTTGGCTTGTCTGACTGCCCTGTAGTTGGGTGAAGGGTGTTAATTGTCTGGCCTCTGACCTCAGCTACGTGATAACTGGAGGTGGGGCTTAGTCAGAGTTATAGTAGCAAGCAGAGTTTTAATTTCTCAGAAGAAGCCAGAAGGGGAAGGAAGGAAACATATTCAATTCAGTGCTTTAGAGTAACTGGTAATTGCTATTTTTCTTTTAAACTTAGATTGTGGGCTTTTAGTGACACTATACTTTCTTTGTTGTCTTTACTTATAATTGTTTTTGGGCTGTTGAAAATTTAAAACATAGTGGTGGTGTAATTCTGTGCTGTCTTTAATTGCTGCAAATTTTATCTTGGCTTGTCTGACTGCCCTGTAGTTGGGTGAAGGGTGTTAATTGTCAGGCCTCTGACCTCAGCTACGTGATAACTGGAGGTGGGGCTTAGTCAGAGTTGAAGTAGCAAGGAGTTTTAATTTCTCTTGAAGAAGCCAGTAAACATATAAACTCACTGCTTCTCCCCCAACTCTTAATTATATGCCCTGTTAAATCTGATTGACAGGAGCTAAACACAGGTATAGTAATGAGGTGTAGGATAGGAGGGCATAAGGGGAAGGCCACCGTCAGCACGACAAGTGTTTTGACTCATTTGTTTATTTATTGTTTTTTCTTTAAAAAAAATTATCTGAGGATCAGTGGCAGGATTTTAATACAGTAAATTAATAAAAGGGAACTAGGAGAGCTTCAGTAGCAGACAAGTAGTGGAATTGCAGTATAATGGGAGAGGGTGCAATGCAGTGGCTGTAGGGCAGCCATATTCAGGCAGACCTTCTGGACACTGAGGTGCTGCCCTATCTGCATGCATCTCTCTGGACTGCAGGATGAGGTAGCCAGACTCAGAGCAGAAGTAATCTGGGTCAGGAGTACTATCACCCCTATCCAGGGACCATCCAGTCCAATGCCACTGCCTCAAAGGATGCAGAGAACGAGGAGCACTTGGATGACAGTGGGCTCAGGGAGGGTTAGAGCTGTTAGGCAGAGGCACATTCCAGATCCTATTCCACTCAAGAACTCATATGCCACACTGGCAAATGCGGACAACCAAATAGAGGTACCCAGAGAAGTGGAAGGAAAGGATGTGGAGGTTAGCCAAGGAGGTGACCTCAGCGGGAAAGCAGTGGACCCTAGGAGGAGGAGAAGTGAATCCTGTGGGGACTCCATCACAAGAGGGATCCAGCTAGGAACACAGGAGGGGAGGACAGGGAGGTGAGGTGCCACCAGGTGCCACGGCATGGAGGGATGGAAGGAAGATCCTGGGGATCACTGGGAAGGCAAGACGGAGGGTGAGCTGGATGTCATATCCACCTAGGTACTAATGACCCGGCAAATGGGGAGCAAAGAAGTTCAGGAAGAGTTTAGGAAACTGGGAGGGTCTCAAGTAGCTACTTCTGTCACTTTCTCAGAAGTACTACCTGTGAGAGGCAAGGAGAGCATAGGAGTGCATGCACCAGAACTTTAACTCATGGTTGAAGAACTGGTGCTGTGAGGAAGGGTTTGATCCATTGGTGACTGGGACCCACCTGGAGGGATGGAGGTTTGTTCAAGCCTGACGGCCTGCATCCATCCTGTGAGGGGAATCCAAGACTCAATGATAAGTTTAAATGCTACATTGACAAGCATTTAAACTAGCAAAGGGGTGACAGGCCAGCAAGGAGGGTACCCTACTTGCTCATCCCCCACAGCTAGCAGTGAACCAGTGAACCAGAGGAGTGGCTATCTCTACAAAGCAGTGTGCAAAAGATGGAGATTAGTGCCCAAGAGGTGATAGCAGAAAAGGGCAAAATTCAGCAGAAGGGCAGACAGCAAGGAGAACAGGGATAAATGACACCAAGGAAGGGCTGGAGAACAGTGAAACAGTCTAGGGAGGTCAACTCCATGGAAGCCATGTGCAAATGCCAGAGCCTTAGCAACAAGATGGAAGATCTGGAGGCCTGTCATGGTACAGTCAGACCTGGACATTGTGGCCATCACTGAAACCTGGTGTAATGATAACCATGACTGGGAGATGACCATACCTGGCTACAACATATTCAGAAGAGACAGAGCAGGCAGGAAGGAGGAGGAGTGGCACTGTATGTGAAAAATGACATAAGGGCCACAGAGATCCAGGAGGAACAAAATGGGGGAGAGATACTGTGGGTTAAGCTGGAAAGGAAAATGGGGACAGCCATCCGCACAGGTGTGGTCTATAGACCACCAGCCCAGGAGGAAGAAACAGATAGGGAGCTGATGCTAACCATCCAAAGGATGGCAGACAAGGGTGAGGTAGTACTGGTTGGAGACTTCAATATTCCAGACGTGGACTGGAGCATCCCAGCAGCAGCATCAACTAGGAGCAGATTTATCCTGGACTCCCTTCAGGGTGCCTTCCTCAGCAACTGTTCATGGAACCAACTCGGCAGAAGGCAATACTGGACCTTGTGCTCACAAACAGGGACAGTGTGATGGGGTAACAATGGGAGAGCACCTGAGGAACAGTGACCACCAGTCATTGTGGTTTGAAATCACAGAAAGAGCAGAGACCAAACCACACAAAACACGTATCCTGGATTTTAGGGGCAGACTTTGGGAAAATGGGAGATACTTGAAAGAGGCATTAAGGGGAATGGGACAGGAATCAGGGGTTGAGGAACAGTGGCGGTATTTAAAATGGGGATTACAAGAACAACAGAATTATGCATTCAGCAGGTTAGCAAGAGGAAAAGGAAGAGGAGACCATTATGGTTTTCCCAAAGAGGTAGCAAAGAAAGTGAAAGCCAAAAAGATTGCATTCTAGGCAATACAAAAGACACAGGCAGAAGGGGATAGGGAGAAGTACCAGGAGAAGCAAAGGAGGCAGGAGGTCAGCAGGGAAGCCAAAGCCTGGACAGAAGAACACATTGCAAAATCAGTGGGTAGAAGGGACAAAACCTTTACAGGTACATAAGGAAAAAGAAAGACAAAGGAGGGAGTAGTGAGACTGAAGGGAGGATGGGGGACAGTGGAGGATGACAACAGTAAAGCTGGACATATTGAACAAGTATTTCTGCTCAGTCTTTACTGAGGAAGAGGAGGGTAATGGTCTGAAGGAGTACAAGGGGTGAGAATGGTGCAGAATGACACAAGTCCCTTTACACAGAAAGGGTCCTGAAGGAACTGGAAGTAATAAGAGTTGATAAAGCAATGGAGCCAGATGGGGTGCACCCCAGGGTCCTTAAAGAACTAAGAGAGGTGGTGGCTGAACCTCTGGCTATCCTGTTTAGCCGATCACTGGAAACAGGAGAGGTACCCAAAGACTGGAGGACAGCAGATGTAGTCCCCTTATACAAAAGTGGGAACAAAGAGGAAGCAGGGAACTACAGACCAGTCAGCCTCACCTCGGTAGTGGGGAAGATCATGGAAGCACTACTGAAGGAGAGATTGGTGGAACATCTGGTTGTCAATGGACCACAGGACCCAAGGCAGCATGGTTTCACCAGGGGGAGGTCATGTCAGACCAACCCTCGTTGAATTTTTGACTGGGTGACTAGGAGGTGGATCAGGGGAGGGCAGTGGACATGGCCTATCTGGACTTCAGCAAGGCCTTTGACACTGTGTCACATAGAAGACTATTACACAAACTGAGGAATATGGGTGTGGGCAGGACAGTAGTGTGGTGGGTAGGTAACTGGCTGGTGGCAGGACACAGAGGGTGGTGGTAATTGGCTGTCACTCCAAAGGGAAGAGTGACCAGTGGGGTACCCAGGGATCAGTGCTGGGACCGGTCCTATTCAACATCTTCATCAGTGACATTGTGCAGGACCTAGAAGGCAGAATTTCACTGTCGCTGATGACACAAAGCTCTGTAACAGAGTAGACACACCAGAGGGTGTAGACAGAATGAGAAGGGACCTGCAGAAACTTGAAGAATGGTCAGGGGTTTGGCAGTTGAAATTCAATGCAAAGAAGTGCAAGATAATGCATATGGGGAAAAAACCCGGGCACAATATATCAGTTGGGGGTGAGGATACGTGCACCAAGCAGGAAAGGGATCTTGGGGTTGTTCATCTCCTGATGACCCCAAGGTAGGGAAACAGTGTGACAAGCAGCAGGTAAAGCAATAGGATGCTGGGATGTATAGGCAGGGGCATCACCAGCAGGAAAAGGGAGGTCATAATTCCGCTATACAAGACACTAGTGAGGCCCCACCTGGAGTACAGTGTACAGTTCTGGAGACCATACCTACGTAAGGACATAGACAGGGTAGAGAAGGTTCAGAGGAGGGCAACAAAGATGGTGCATGGATTGCATCACAAGTCCTATGAAGACAGGTTGAAGGAACTGAACATGTACTCCTGGAGGAGAGAGGAGAGAGGGGATATGATAGAGACATACAAGTATCTTACAGGGAGGAACAGGGTGCAGGAAAACACTTTTAAGCAAAAAAGATGTTCTAGGACTAGAG
The DNA here is from genome assembly GCA_016271365.2 of Neoceratodus forsteri. Classification (NCBI taxonomy): domain Eukaryota; kingdom Metazoa; phylum Chordata; order Ceratodontiformes; family Ceratodontidae; genus Neoceratodus; species Neoceratodus forsteri. The sequence continues at coordinate 538,184,751 of CM028130.1, read as the reverse complement.
GGTATGGGATGAAGTTGGAGGGAGGACGATTCAGAGGAAACATGAGAAAGAATTTCTTCACAGAATGGGTGGTGGACAAGTGGAACACCCTGCCAGAGGAAGTGGTGGGGGCTGAAACAATCACGGGATTTAAGAATGCATGGGATAGACATAAAGGAATTCTGGAGGTCAGGGTTAAGGGGCAAGGGGCAACAGACTTCTAGGAAAACAAACTGAACTTACAAGCTCAAATGGGCAGACTGGGTGGGCCATAGGCCCTTATCTGCCGACACTGTCTATGTATCTATGTATCCGCCCTCCTCCAGTCCTCAGGTACCACACCATCCTGCCATGATTTATTGAGAATTCTGGGGTGAATCCCATCAAGCCCCATTGCTTTATCCACCTTCAGTATTAAGAGTTCTTTCAGAACCCTTTCTTCTGTTAAATGACTAATATCAACCCCCAATCCAGAGTGCTTTTATTGGCTGGATTAGGTACAGTATCTCCCCCTGCTTTTCCATTGTGAATACTGAGCAGAAGTATTCGTTCAGTATCCCTGGTTTTTTACTGTCGCTCTCTGCCCAACCACCTTCCTCTTTATTCAGCCTCAGTATCCCTGCCTTAGTCTTTCTTTGCTCCCTAATGTACCTAAAAAATGTTTTATCCCCCTTCTTAACTGAGTTGGCTATCTTTTCCTCGGTTTGGGCCTTTGCTATTCTGACTGCCTTCCCTGCTTCCTTCTGCTTTAACTGGTACAATTCTCTGTCCTGCTCCTTCTGTGTTTCCTTATACTTCCTGAATGCTATCTTTTTCTCCTTTACCTTCCCCGCCACTTCTTTTGAGAACCATAGTGGTTAGTGGAAGATTCTGACCAAAGCACAAATTGAGAAAGGCTTGTCATATAGAGGTATGAGGCTACAAATCTATCCAGATATACCACCATCAGTATTGATCTGGAGGAAAAGCTTTGATTCAATAAGGAACAAACTTTGGAAAGAAGGGATACTGTTTTCCCTCCTCTGCCCTGCAAAATTTAGGGTTAATTTAAATGGAAGAATAATGTTTTTTCTTACACCAGTAGGGGTAGAAGCAGCTTTGCCAAAACACTCTAAATATTCAACAGATTCCTCTAACCCTAACACACCCTCTGCTTCTTTTTGCATTTTTTGCTAAAAAAAAAATGCCTCTCTTTTTTTATTCTTTTTTTTTTCCATCTTTGATGTAATGGATGCTTGGGACTCAAAAGCAAGGGCAGGAAGGAATAAGGCTTGATAGGTTTTAGGGACAATATAGCGACAGCAGACAACGTCCAGGTCCGTCTACCCACACAGCAGAGGTATAGACACCTTGGGGGGCATCCATTCATTTTTAGGACACCATGGAATACATATAACAATAGCTATAGAAACATATAACTATGATAAGCAATATACAGAATTGTTTCCTACATGGTGCGGTAACTTTTTTTGGGGGGGGAGCAAGTTAATGGCAAGGAAGGGGGAAGGAAGCATTTTTTTTAATAAAAAAAGAAGAGAAAATTGAAATTAAATAGGATCTTACAACATATGCGTGGATGCTGGATTAATAGAAGTACTGATCCTAAGCTAAAAAAGAGGCAGAACTTCAATAAAGCTGGACATGTTAATACAGAGGAAATGGGAAGCAGAATACCCTTGGTATATAAAAAAATCTCCAATCTGGCAGAGTTCTGTTAGGATAGAAAATGGCTAGGGGGACAAACTGGGTGACCAATAAAAACAAATGATTAATATAATGTCATGGAATCTTAATGGTTGTAGAGAAAGAGTCAAAATCAGAATGGCAGTTAAGACTGTGAATAAAAGAAACATTGACTGTTTATTGCTCCAGGAGACTCATTTTGAACAAAAAGACAGAACTTATTTTGGGAATTTATTTACAGCTGTGGGTTATTATACTCGGTTCTCTAATAATGCTAGAGGGATTGCAGTCTTTATCAAAAAAACATTTGAATCACAAACTTAATAAGATTGTTATAGATCGGAACAGGTGCTATGTCATAGTGGAAATTACACGTCAGAATAAAAACATGACACTAAGCACCATTTATGGACCAAATAATGAAGATTTAACCTTCTATACAGATGTGCTTCTGGAGCCTTCTCAATTTGGTTCACCCATTATATTTGGGGGGGGGAGGGTTATTTTACTTTTAGTTTATTAGATAGGGTACCTCCATCATATGAAAGGAAAAAAAAAACTGTAGACTTAGTAAAAAATTTTGCTTCAGAGATAGAGTTGCTAGACCCCTTTAGGTACCAGGTCCCAAACCTAAAGAAATATTAATATTATTCTAAAACACATAACACCTATTCAAGAATAGATTTCTTTTTAATCTCCCAAATGTTATGTAGGGATTTAAAACAAATACTGTATGAACTGATCAGGGTATCGGACCATGCTCCCCTTTTACTGGAGATCAGGCTGGAGGACCAGAATCTGAGGAGACAGAGCAATTGGAGGTTTGATAATACCTTGTGGTTTGACTTGAACTTCAAAATAAATATTTTGGATGAAATTAAATGGTTCTTGATATGGAATAATAGTCAAGAATTTGATATTCAGACAATCTGGGAAACAATGAAGGCATTTCTAAGGGATTGGATAATGGCACAGGTGGGTATTAGAAAGAAAAAATTGGATTCTGAACTGACAGACTTGGAAAGACAAGTGACATTAGCGGAAGACAATCATGCCAGCCTAGGTACAAAACAAGCTAGATTAAAAGTTTTGACTTTAAAAGATAAGACTGAAAAAAAAACACAGGGACAGGCAGAAAAAGCCACATATAAGGCAAGATCAAAGTATTTTTATGGAGATTTGCCAGTCAAAATGCTGGTGTACCAACTTCGTTGTGAACAAAACAAGAATAGAACAGCTGGCATAAGAGGGGAGAATGGGGACCTGCTGATCAAAGAGGAAGAGATAAACCTAACCTTTAAAACTTTCTATAAGAAGTTATATATCACAGAGGGATGGGTAGAAGCATCAATAAGAGAATATCTTTCTAACTTGGAACTTCCAAAAATTTCAGCTACAGCCTTGGAGTACCTAAATATGGATATAATACTCGAGGAGGTTAGCAGGGTCATTAAAGAACTTCCGAATGGAAAGAGTCCTGGTCCTGATGGACTACCACTTGAGTTTTATAAAAACTTGTTAAGTTCTGTCCCCACTACTGAGGGATTTATACCAGGGATGCTTAAGGATCGGGAAAATCCCTCAGTCTTTTAATGAAGCTGATATAAGTTTAATTCTTTAAAAAAGATAAGCCTCCAGATCAATGTGGCTCCTACAGGCCAATCTCTTTGCTAAATAGTGACTATAAAATATTTGCAAAGATGCCAGCCCATCGGCGCAGTGGTTGGATTTCTGCATGCAACGCTGGTGACCTGGGTTCAGAAACAGACCAGGGTCGCTGGAGGGCCAGCCGGGGGAGAAGGATAGAGCATCCTAAAGACTGCTCTCCTTCTCCAGGGGGAGGGTGGGGAAGTGCCCGGAGCATCGATGACCCTTGGTGGAGGCCAGGAGTGGCACAGCCACTGGCACTAGCATACAGAGGAGGCGGGGCGGACGCTGGACATCATTGCACTACCCCATCTCCCCCAGAAAAATGGAAAATGGACAGCTGCTGGCCACCTTCAATGAAGCCTGCTACGGCTTCTATCAGCCCCTCAGGCCAGCCCTCTGACCTATCCCGAAGACTGCGGCATGTAGGGGAGTGCTACAACCCCACCGTGGGGGAAAGCCATGGGGTATCAGAGGGCTCGCAGTTGATTTGAGGGGTGGAAGTGTGTGGCCCGTGACCAGGCCGAAAGTACTGGGTGGCCGGTGGCTCAGGGAGGAAAACAATAAATTAAAAAATATATATATATTTGCAAAGATTTTGGCAGAAAGGCTGGTAAAAGTAGTCCCAGGTATGGTCCATCAGGGCCAGATAGGTTTTATAAAGAGCAGAAGCCTACAGCAACACACCAAAAGGGCCTTTAACATAATTCAGGCATTTTCTGGGTCCGACACTGACACTCCTGTCCTTGGACGCAGAAAAAGCCTTTGACAGGGTGCAGTGGCCTTTTTTGTTGGAGACTCTGAAGGGTTTGGGGGTCACAGGAAAATTCTTAAACTGAATCCAACTTATTTACACTACACTGCAAGCTAGGGTAAAAAGCAATCAAGATGTTTTCATCTCCATTTCCTCTCTTATGGGGAACTAGACAAGGCTGGCCCCCTTCCCTTTTTTGTTTGCCTTATTTTTGGAACCATTGGTGATTAAAAGAAGATCTCAAAGAGAATTGTTGAGAATAGGAGTAAATGAATACTACCAGGTAATTATGTTATAAGACAAGCTCTTAGTGCCCTCCTATCCCTCAACCCCTGTAAAGACTCCTCACCAGATGAGCTTGATCCTAAACTTCTTTACCTTTCTGCTCCTGCAATTGCTTATCCTATCTCCCTAATCCTTAACCTCTCCTTTATTTCTGCCCAAGTACCTCATCCTGGAAACACGCTGTAGTCCTTCCTCTCCCCAAGGGTGGTGACACATCCACTCCTGGTAACTATTGCCCCATTTCCCTCCTTCCTACCCTTGCCAAACTTCAAGAACATTTAGTTCTCTCTCAACTATCACCCTTCCTCTCCGATTCCTCCTCCTCCTTCACCCCCTTCCAATCTGTTTTTTGGAAGAACCACTCAACAACCACCTCCCTCCTCAGGGTTACTGACTCCATCCTTTCAGGGATGGATGATGGTCTGATAACCTCGGCCATCTTTGTTGACCTAGCCAAAGCTTTTAACACTGTTTCCCATCCCCTGCTTCTTGATTCCCTCTCCTCAGCTGGCCTTGCTCCATCAGCCACCAACTGGTTTAAAAATCCTACTTCATTGGCAGGATCCAATCGGTGAGAATCCTTGATTCCATCTCCCCTCCACTTCCCATCAACACTGGTGTCCCTCAGGGTTCAGTGGTTGGTCCCCTACTCTTCTCCATTTTCCTTAATGATCTTCCCACAGCCTGCTCATCCTTGTCTATCCACATGTACGCTGATGATACTGTTTTATACAGCTCTGGCAAAAACCCTGCTGCTGTGGAAATCAGCTTACAGCACGAGTTCAACCAAGTTTAGCTCTGGTTTGCTTCTCACCAGCTTTTTCTAAATGTCAAGAAGACAGTCTAAATGACCTTTGGCACCAGGCAGAGACTCTCTGGGCTCCCGGTCCTACCCACCTTCCACACCCTTGATGGGACCATCCTGGAGGATACCTCCTCATTTAGATATCCAGGGGTTTGGCTGGACCAGCACCTCAACTTCTCTGTGCATATCGATGCTATCCTGAAGAAACTGTGCCCCAAGCTTGGTGCTCTGTACAGGAATTGTAGTTACATGCCGCTGACTGAGAGGCGCGAAATTGTCCAGAAGATGATATTCCCCATCTTTGACTACTGTGACATGGTCTATGGCGCTGCTCCCAATTCTTTCCTGCCAAGTTGGACACTCTCTAACTCCTTCTGCCACTTTGCTCTCGACTTCCCTTCCCGCTTCCACCACTGTGAACTCTATCGCTCTCTGACCTTCCTTCCACTATCTCACAGATGCATTTCACATTGTGCCAAACTAACCTCAAAATTCTGGTTCGGAGTACTCCCTTCATTATCTCTCATCCTCTCTCTCTCTTTCCACTCCACCTCCCCCCACCCACTCTTTCGGATCTAATGATGCCCGCGCCTTGATGGCTCCTCACCGCTCCACCCTCATCGGTCAGACTGGTTTCACACCCATCGCTCCCTAAAATCTGGAATTCCTTCCCCTGAAATCACGACACTCCTCCTCCAACTACTCCCTTACCTCTGCCCTCACACACTACCTCTCCTTAGCTTTTCCTGCTATAACCCTCCTTAATACTATCCCCCAGTTTCTGCCTTCTACAGCCCCGGCGGAATTTCTCAACCTCCTGAAGGGGAATCAGGAAATGGCTACCCCTTCTCCTCATATTCTGTTCTTGCTTTTCCCCTCTCTTCTCCACCTGCTTTTCTGGGTCACCTGTGTGCACAACCTACCCCATCCTTTTTACTCCAACAGCACTTGCGTACTACCTTGAACTTGCTCCTGGTACACTTATGCACTATAATGGTTCTGTCACATTATTACTGTTTTGTATGTTTATATGTTCTTTTGTATGATTTTGGACATGTATTGTAATTTACCCAATGTTCCACTACTGGTTATTGTATAATACCTTGTGTTCCAACTGTTGCATAATCTTACAGTGTTGAATTGTTTGTATTACCCACATACTATTGTAACTGATCATCCTTCACAACCCTATGTAACCCCCTTCCTCAAGGTCGCACCGTGAGATGAGCAACTTGTTGTTCAGTGTGCTCTCCTGGTAAAACATTTCAATAAATAAATAAATAGATGATATTTTGCTCTCCCCGAATAGACCAGATTTTACATACCCAATAATAAATAACATCATGAGGTAATACAGTGCCCTGTAAGGTTACCAAGTCAATTGGGGCAAACGTGAGGTTCTGTATTTGGGCAACCTAGAGAATCTGACAGATCAGGACCTAAAGAATATAAGTAAGGATAAGATTAAATCCTTGAGAGTATGCCTGGCCCGGGACTCTTAACAGAGCAATACATATAAATTATGATCCACTTGTACATAAAATCAGATTTGGTTTAGAGAAATGGCAACTCTTCCCCCTAGTTTTGCTCAGTATTATATTAAAGACGAACGTTCTTCCGAGAATGTTGTTTTTGTTGGAATCTATTCCACTTACTTTGAAAAAGAAGTTTTTTTGTAGCGATTGAAAAACTGATAAGAAAATTCATATGGGTGGGTGAGCAACCAAGGATTGCCTTACATAAACTTTACCAGAACAGAGACAACTTCCTGCACTCTGCCCTTGACGCCAGAAGTCCCACCGGTGCCATGTTCATTGACCTTTCCAAGGCCTTTGACATGGTCTGCCATCCCCTCCTGCTTGACTCCCTCAGATGCCTCAGTTTCTCCCCCGGCCCCCTTGCATGGTTCACCAGCTACCTCTCTGCCAGAATTCAATGAGTAAAAATCAGTAGCACCCCATCTGACACGCGACCTGTCTGCTCTGGGGTTCCCCAGGGCTCCATTTTAGGCCCTCTCCTCTTCAGTCGCTACCTCAACTCTCTCCCCTTGGCCTGCCCAAGTAAGATCCTCCTCTATGTGGATGACAAGGTGCTCTTCGCCTCAGATCCCAACCTCAACACACTCCAGACCACCCTCTAACAAGTTTTTCATAGAGCTGATCACTGGTTCACATTGTGAATTCTAGTCCTGAACCTAAAAAAGACCAAAGCTATGCTCTTCTTGCATCACCAAAGCAAAGCCAGTGGTGCCCCCCTTGTGATACTACCTAGCACATTAAACCCCATTGACAAGGTTTCCTCCTACAAGTACCTGGGCATTACCTTTGATTCGGCACTCTCCTTCCATTCCCATATCAATGCCCTTTCTGCTACCACAAATGCCAGGATTGGACTGTTATACCACCATAGGGACTGCCTACTGCAAGAGGCCGTTAGATTGGCAATCACCTCCTCTGTTCTGGCACTAATCGACTATGGGCTGCCCATCTATGCTGCAGCCGACAACACTGCTCTTGCAAGAATCTAGCTCTCTATAAACAAGGCCTGCAGGCTTATGCTGGGGAGCCCCCAGGTGCACCCACATGTGCCTGCTGTACTCCACCACCAACAAGTGCAAACTGAACAGTGCTGCAGGGGCCGTTATTTTAGTGCTTGAGAGAAACGAAGTGTGGAGCTACAGAATTTCCCCTTGCTACTCGAGGGGACTGTAGCTAAAAGACTGACACCATAAGGTGTTTTGGAGAAGCATTTTTAAGCTGCCAAGTGGGGTTTAACCTGATCTTTTCAGGGCAGGTTACCCCCATAGTTTGACCCACCTAGTTTGCGCTGGAAGATGGTTGCCATAGCAACTAGTGCAACGTCACGAGTCAGCGCTACAAAGGGCTCGGCTTCAGCGAGCAGAGTCGAGCGCAGAGTGGAGGCGATGCGGGCAGAGGCCAGAGGTGTCTGACGGCGTCAGGCGAGGAAGGGGAGGCGGGGGGGGAATATCCACCCCAGCATGAAAAAATCAGGTAAAAGGGTAATAATTAAGTGTTAATGCAACTAACAAGATAGTAATTTGGAATTGCATACCAAGACTTTGGGGAATGGGGTGTAATAGCATGAAGCAGTGTACAGAATGTAAAATGTATGAAATAGGAACACAGGTGGATAAATTCATTTGTGATAAGTGTAAGCTAACTGATATTCTAAACTTCTGAAATTGATTCACTCCAGAATAGAATTCAAATTCAGATAGAAATAAGTAAGTTGGAGAACTTTATTGACACAGCCTTAGCAGAGGGTGAAAGTCATATTGAGGATACAAAGAAAGAAAACTGTACATGTGAGGTAGGGGAATGTACATCTATGGAAGAGAAAGAACAACTAGAGAAAAAAAGAGGTGGAGGATTGGTGTATGGTACAAAAGGGAGGCAAAAAGGGAAGAAGAAATATAGGTGGCAGAACACTGATAAATACACAAAATAAATATGCACTACTTGGGGAAGAACAGGATGAAGAAGATAACATCTATATGCATAACGCTCAGAGTATACTGAAAGATACACAAAATGAAGTGTGTGAAGAACAAGAAACATCAGGGGAGAAAAGGAACTTCTGGTTATTGGGGATTCCATAATTAGAAATATTGACAGGGTTCTCTATAAGGGCAGAAATGAACACACGACTGTCAGCACTTTGCCTGGCGCAGGTATTGGAGATGTCAGAAAGATATTACCAGGGCTGTTACATAATACTTGTAAACCAGTCACCGTAGTACATATGGGAGTAAATGATGTGGGTAAATGACCTATGTTAGACATACAAAGGGATTTTGAAGCTGTTGATGAGGCCCTCAGGAAAAAAGGATGTCTTGTAATGATATCTGAGGTTCTTCCTGTCCCTAGGGCAGGGGCAGAAAGGGCTTGTGATACAAGACTGCTAAATGGATGGTTGAGGGGATGGTGCTACAGAGAGGATTTTACATTCATTCAACATTGGAACACTTTTGGGGACCCTAATCTGTTTGGAAATGACGGGTTGCATTTAAATAAATATGGGAGTAGAATATTGGCTAAAGAAATACAATACCATGCAGCAAATTTTTTAAACTAGTTGAAGTGGGGGAAGGGGAGGAGTCCAAGGATAACCAGACATCAGGGAGACTAAGTAAACATCTTACAAAATCAAACCCGAATTCAGACTGGAAATGTCAGTCCCTAAATGCCAGGAGCCTTATTCATAAATTTGATGAGTTAGTATACCTATTACACACTGAGAAGATCCAAGTTTGTGCTATAACTGAGACATGGTGGTCATCTATAAATGCCTGGGACTGACATATACCTGGCTACAGCTTATACTATATGAATAGAGAAAATAAAAGGTGAGAAGGGGTTGCCCTCTATATACCTGATAACATTCCATCAGAAGCTATTAATAAAAAACCTTTACCTGGAATTGAACATGTTTGGGTTAAGCTAATGCCAGTAGGGAGCCCAGATATTACATTGGGGGTAATATATAGACCTCCCTCAATGTCACCTCAAGAAGACGAAAGTGTCCTTAGCCTACTAGATTCCCTAGACCCAGCTGATAGGATCATTCTTCTGGGTGATTACAATCTCTCCACTATAGACTGGAAAAAAACAAACTTCAGGAAATTATATAGAATCCAGATATTTGGATACATTTCTGTTAACTGGATTGGAACAGCATATACAAAGTGGCACTGGGGAGAAACATTTTTGGATCTTCTATTAAGTAATATGGGGGACAAAATTCAACAATGTAGGGTAAACACATCCCTTGGCTCTAGTGACCATTGTATGATTACCTTTAATATTGCAGGACAGAAAGTAAAATCATTAGGTTCAACTGAGGCAAGGAGCTATGATAAAGCAAATTTTGATGAGATAAGGAATGAAGCTCTGAAATGGGATTGGAAAAATGGAGTTTGAAAGTAAATCATTAAATGAAAAATGGGACTGCCTGATTAATAAAATTACATTCTTAGTTAATAAACATGTACCTGTTAGGAAGAAGTACAATAGTGCAGGTAAAATCCCCGTATGGATGTCCCCTAAAATTAAAAAAAACTCATAAATAAAAAAAGAAAGGCCTACACAAAAGCCAGAAAAAGTGGTAATGTAAACAACTGGGAAGCTTATAGAAATTTGTTAAGAAAAACCAGCACAGCAATAGGATGGACGAAAAATATAAACATGAGCTACATTTAGTAAACAAAGTAAAGGATAATTATAAATCTTTCTTTAATTATATTAATGATGAAAGAAGGGGTAAAACTATTGTTGGACCCCATTAAGGATCAGGATGGGGAATTACTAAGTGATAACAAAAAAATGGCAGGTTATTTAAATAATTACTTCTCATCAGTCTTTAATACCAAATCAACAGGAAATAAGGTTCATTTAGAAAATAAGGGCAATAAAATTAAATTAAATAGTATGGATATTAAAGAGAGATTATTAAAATTAGATCCCAGTAAATCACAAGGACCTGATGAAATTCATCCTACAGTCCTAAAGGAATTGGCACTTGTCCTATCTGATCCTGTAAAAGAAATCTTCCAGACCTCTTTGGATGAAGGGGAGGTGTTTGAGGTATGGCGGAGGGCAAATGTCATTCCTATACATAAGAAGGGATCCAGACAGGAGGCGGGAAGTTATAGACCTGTGAGTCTGACTACCATCCTGGGGAAAATGTTCGAGACCATCATAAAGGAGTATATTGGGGAGTTCATGGAGATGTCGGGAGATGTGGATGATGCACTGCATGGTTTCAAGAAGGGCTTCTCATGCCAAACAAACTTATTAGAATTTTATGAGCACATATGTAAGGCATTGGAGGAAGGTAGGGCAGCTGATGTTATATTCTTAGACTTCTCCAAAGCATTCAACAAAGTCCCTCATGGAGAACTAATTGACGCCTTAATAGACCATAATATCCCTGGGCATATTACTAGATGGGTGGATGCATGGCTGAGAGATAGGAAACAGAGAGCTTGTTTAAAGGGTGAGTTTTCGGAGTAGTTAGGTGTGGAGAGTGGGGTCCCTCAGGGATCGGTCTTGGGGCCCTGCTTGTTCAATACATATATATATATATATATATATATATATATATACATATATATATATATATATACACACTCATTGACGGGAGGAGGGGAAGTATGGGAGTCTAAATTTGCAGATGATACCAGGATTGGCTTTACCATTGATAACACTGGGGATATACAGAAGCTACAAACAGCATTAAATAAAATGGAAATATGGGCAAGGGAGGCAAAGCTTTTCTTTAATGCAGATAAATGTGCAGTGATGCACTTTGGTAGGAATAACATCCTGGCAGACTATGAGTTATATGGAATACAGCTGAGAAAGGTAACTGATGAAAGAGCTCTAGGAATTAGGGTATCAAATGATCTTAAGTTTAACCAGCATTGTGGTCAGATCATAAAGGTTGCAGGGGGTATATTGCATAGTATAAGTAGGCATATTAAAAGTAGGAAGAGAGAGGTGGTTGTGCCGCTTTACAGTTCGTTGGTGAGGTCGAGGCTGGAGTCTTGTGCCCAGTTTTGGTCACCTGGATTCAAGACTGATATCAGAAGAGTGGAGGGGGTTCAGAGGAGAGCAACAAGATTAATTCTTGATGTAAGAAATAAAAACTACTCGGAGAGATTGGTTGAGTTGAAGATGTATACACTGGAATATAGGAGACTGAGAGGCGACATGTGGCTGGTCTATAGGGCAACAAGGGATCCAGTTTTTGGGGCCAAACTGGGACTAACTCTTAAGGAGCAGCACTATAGCACAAGGGCACATTCAATGCAGCTAATAGGACAGCAGTTTAAAACAACAAAAAGTAAACATTGGTTCAATGTAAGGGCGATATCGGTTTAGAATAGCCTACCAGAAGAAATTGTCACATGTAACAGCATGGAAGGTTTTAAGAGGAAATTAGACAAATATTGTGAGCTAGAAAATATAGTTGGGTACTAAAACTAGAAAATAAGAGGTGAGCTATATGGACTAATGTCTCCTATGCTCCAAACCAACCTATGAAACCTATGAAACTTGCTCAACTTTGATGAAAGACTCCACTTCCAAACCTGCCTTCTAGTAAAAAAAGACCCTGCTGTGGACGGTGTTAGACAGCTGGGCTAGAATAAAAGCTGTCTTGGACTGCAGGGAAAAGGAGACACTGCTGCTGCCTATTGCAAGGAACCCCTTTTTTAGACCTAGCACAGAAGACCAGGGCTTTCAGGAGTGGGAGAAGAAAGGGGCAGGTTGCTTAGGAGATGTGTGCAAGAAGGGCACTTTGCTGTCCTTCCAAGAGATTCAAGAGAGGCTAAGGATACTGACAACCCACCTTTATAGATATTTTCAGGTTAGGAATTTAATTAAGGAGGTGGATAGACAGCGGCAGGGAAGCCTGGGGCTGGAACAGCTGGGGGGGGGGGTTAATGGGAGTGGCAAGGAGGGACCCATCCGGGATTTTAAGGGAGGCGGGTAAGCCTCCTAAGGCTAAGTCTTAAAGATTTGTTGGATAAGTCAAGACAACTATGGGAAAGGGACATGGGCCTGGCCATATCCCGGGATAATTGGAGATTAATTCTGGGATTGCATGTAGGGCTTCTGACTTGCAACAAATATAAGGAAAGCACATATAAATTTGTACATAGACTCTTCTACCCTCCGGTGATGAGTCACAGGATGCACCCCCAAAATATCTGAGGTTTGTGGAAGGTGTGGAAAGCAGAGGGGTACATATTTCCACTGCTTCTGGGATTGACCCTCCTTGAAGGGGTACTAGTTAGAGGTGGGGCGACAGCTAAGTGCCATGCAAGGCAGAAAGATCTCAGCTGCTCCCCTCAGCCTACTGTTTGGTATGGAAGATGGGGGATGGAGAAACATGGACGCCATATCAGAGATGGATCAGAATAGTGTTGGTACAGGCTAGGCAGGTGATCCCTAATACCTGGGTATCAGGAGAATCCCCTACTGTAGCACAGTGGTGCTTGTTATCTATCCGGGCACTGGTATTGGAGCAAAGGTCGTATCAATTGCAGGATAAGTTAGATAAATTTACGAATCAATGGCTGCATTTTATGGGAACACTTTCGGTGGATGAGCTTATGATCCTGCATTCTGGATAGGATAGGAAATAGTGGTAGGGAGGAGGCGGGGTAGTTTGAGGGATTGGCTCCATCGGTTAGGGATGTTGATTAAGGTGAGGAATTAAATTAGGGGAGAGTGTTAAAAGACCTTGGTATATATGTACGTAGGTTAAGTAATGTATTGAATTGAATGTTCTTTTGTTTTTTATTATCGTGATGTCTTCTGTTTTTGGTTTAATCTGTAAATTGTATGGGTATATGTCTGTGGCTCTCTTTTTTTCTTTTCTTGTCTCTTGTCTGGGGCTTTTTGTAGAAATCAGATGGAACGCTAAGACAGGTCAAGGACTTATCAGGGTTTATGGAGTGTTTGAATGTATGATCTGTGATGCCTCTATTAAGTGACTGTGTGTTGTTATATTATGTCAGAAAATTCAATAAAAAAAGTTAAACAAAAAAAGAAAAAAAAGACCCTGCTGGGGCTCTCCCCACCTGGGGTCACCACCTACCTGCAGCAGGCCTCCCCCTCAGTCTCTACCCGCAGCTCTGTCAAAACCTCCCTTATTGCCCCTAGGGTAAGGACCTCCATGGCCCAGAGATCCTTTTGCTATCGGGCTCCCACCTGGTTCAATGCCCTCCCAGTCAACATAGCTGACTCCATTAAGCTGGGTCCTTTCAAGGTCTCCCTTAGAAGCCATCTGACATGCACCTGATGCTGCAACTGTACATAATCCCCCCACCTGGCTGGCACCTCTGGTGGCACACATTTTCAATCTGTCCCTGGCAACTGGAGTTATCCCAGACATATGGAAGGTTGCCAGGGTAGTCCCAATCCTTAAACAAGGGAACCCTAAGCTGATAGAGAACTGTCACCCTATATCTATCCTGTCGGCGGCCAGCAAACTACTGGAGAAAGTTGTGGCAGGGCAACTCTCAGAGTACTTACAGTCGCATGACATAATGACTCCTGTACAGCATGGATTCAGGAAGGGGCATGATACCTCATCAGCCCTAGTTACTGTTACATCATGGATCAGGGAGGCCATGGACCAGGGTAAACTCTCGGGGGCCCTCTTCATTGACCTCTCAAAGGCGTTTGACCTGGTCAACCATGCCATGCTGTCGACTCAGCTTAGAGCAATTGGTCTTTCCACTACTGCTCTTAGCTGGTTCGACAACTACCTATATGGTAGAATGCAGTGGGTCAAATTTGGCAAAAGAGCTTTGGGTCCCATCCCAGTAATGGTAGGGGTCCCCAAGGCTCAATCCTTGGACCAATGCTCTTCTCCATTTTATAAATAACCTCCCGAAACCGAGCCCACTGTAAACCAATTCTCTACATAGACGATCTGGTTATCCTGTCTCACTCCCATGAGGTGGTGGTCATCAAGCAACAACTGAGTGAAGACCTTAAAAACATTCAGGCATGGATCCTGAACCACAAGCTTGTCCTTAACCTAAAAAAAACCCAGGCCATGCTCTTTGGGTCCTGGGCAAAGATTAAGGCCACCCATGTGCCGTTCTGTGTATCCGGCAAGGGGAGATGTCCTGATCCCTATCACGGACAACTTCAAATACCTGGAGTAATGCTGGACCCACAGCTTGACCTTGGCCTTCATATTCAGAGGATATGTAAAACAGTCGGCTGTAAACTGGGTCTGGCCTACAGGGCAAAACAACCTCCACCAGCAGCACATGCTGCCCTTGCAGGCGGGTTGCTTCTCCCCTCTTTGTGTTGTGGGCTCCTGCGATTAACTAGCACCACTAAGGCCCATCTCTCAGGTGGTCGGACGGCTTATAACAATATCTGTCCGCCGCCCTACGGCCCCCGGCTCACTTATCACTGTGAGCTCTACAACAAAGCTACACTGGCTCTCGCCTACAAAGTACATTGACTTTGTCCTTGGTTGCTTCACTGGTAAGGTCCTCAACACGGGTACCCCTCCAGGGGTGGCAAGCTTGCTGGCCCAAACTGCCCCCTCGTCATATCACCTTAGGTCTCAGGGGTCTGCCACACTCAAGGTACCTGTGACTAGGACCAAGATGGGTGAAAGGGACTTTGCAGCATGTGCCCCTAAACTTTGGAATACCTTCCCAACCCAGGTCCATGCTGCCCCCTCACAGGGCAGCCTGCGCTCTTCCCTATGGAGCCATCTTAAATGTGCATCGGCCTGCAGATGTCAAAAAACCCCATGACATACGTTTAGCACTTGCACCCATACAAAACTGACGGCCCTTAAAATGTAGTATTTCTGTACTGCCCCAAACTTGATGCAAGATGTGTAACCTTACCTGTAGTCTCTTGACGTGTAACCTGTTCCTAATCATGGAATGTGTAATCTTACCTTGTAGTCTCACGATGTGTAACCTGTTCCTAATCATGGGATGTGTAATCTTACCCTGTAGTCTCATGATGTGTGACCTGTTCTTAATTATGTACCATGTTGTCCCAAGTGTGTAAGTATGTAATTTCCTGTACTCTCCCGGGTCGTACCTGAAAATAGGCAAATTGCTTGTCTAGTGTACTTACCTGGTTAACAAAAGCTAAATAAATAAAATAAATAAACCTGCCCCTTACTGTCACCCCTGGCTGGCTATGCTCTGTCAATTTTCTGCTGTAAATGCCTGTGGTCTCAGGCATCATCTGTTGACTAATGTAATAAAAAAAAATATCTCTGGTTGTTCTACCTGATGTGGTACTGATGTACCTATACTATGTCTGCTGTGACCTACCTATTACCAAGCTTGTACCACCAGTGAATTTCTGTAACATTGGTTGCTCTTTTAATCTAAGTTCTATGTACTGCATCATTGTACTGTTTTGTTTGCTGTGATGTATTGCTCTCTTGACGAGGTGCATTTGTAAATGAGTCTTTGACTCAAAGGTCTGTAAACCGATGATCTAATAAATAAATAAATAAAAGGGGGTTTGGGCTACCCAAATTTCTTGCTATACTATCTAGCATTAAAAATGGAGGTGGTCTATTTACAGGTTCCACCATCCAGCAGATAAGTTAAATGGCTGTTTTCTGCCTCGAGGGAAATAAACTAAAAGGTATGGCACTAAGAAGCTCCCTGGTGCGGTGCCCCCTAGAACAAAAGAAGCATCTGATTTATTTATTTAGGTACAGCTAAGTCAACAAATAACGTTTGGATATTGTCTCAAAAAATTGGGTGCTGGACTAGTAAACTATCAAAGTTTACCCTGATCTACAATAATATATTTTCCCCCCCCCACCATCCACCTATGTTAGATGGTACAGTACATTCAAAAAGTGGTATATAGAGAAGGCCATACAAGTACTGTAATAGATGACTTTGATGTGGATGAGAATTTAATGTCCTTCGAACAATTTCAAGTAAAACATGCGGCTCCAGATGGCAATACATGCAAGTGAAAAATTTCATCTACAGGAAAAAAATGGTAACTCATTTTTATTAATGGATACACCATTAGAGGCCTTTTTTTAAAAATCTAGACTCTGATAAGCATTTGATAACTAAATTATATAATATATTAATAGAATACAGTTCCTCCCAGCCAAATGAAACAAGACAAGCTTGGGAAAGAGACCTGAATAAACACATTGCTGAAAAGGATTGGTTACAAATTATTAATACAGATAACATCAAAGTAAAAAACAATAGATTATTGCAGATCCAGATTAACATTATACATAAAACTAATTTAACCCAGCTAAGCCATATAAATTTGATAATACTTTATCTGAGCTCTGCCAGAGATGCGGGACTGAAAAAGGGACTTTATCCCATATGTTGGTGGGATATAAAATTATTAAGGATTTTTGGGAATCAATTTGGGCCAAACTCAGTAAAGTTGTTGGTTACGACTTCCCATTTGATCCAGGGATTGGTATTTTCGGTGTCAAATAACAGCACAAGATGACTAGATTAATCAGAAAAGGTTTTTGAACATAGGGATCTTAGTAGCAAAAAAACTATCTTGCAACACTGGAAAGATACCAACCCATCAGCATATCTAGAGTGGATTAAAAAAAATGTTAAATCACAGTAAGACTGACAAAGCAATATATCGAATAGAAGATGATTACGGGAAGTATGAAGAAATATGGTCCCCTTTTTTGAATAATTAACATAAATAAAAGGCTTGGCAATGAAGAAGAGTAAAGTCTTCATGAGTAATGATGATGATTGAAGCACCCACGTTCTCAGCTAAGCTGAATTAAAAAAAAAAAGCTGAGGGTAATCTGCTCTTCCTTCGTACCCCTGCCCAGTAGGTTTATGGTTTCCAGGTGAGGTTGGAGCTACCCCAGCTACTAAGTTGTTTGTCTTTGAGGAACTTAACTTTGCCTGCACAGATGGCTGTTTTACACTTACTACAAAGGGTTTTATATTGCTGCAGGAGGTTAGGGAGTTTAAATTTCCTATATGTTGTCCATGCCCTGTCCCTCTTCTGCATAAGGTTTAGAAAACTGATGGCGATCTAATCATTTCTTTGGCATTTGACTCTGAGTCTCTTGAGCGGGATGAGAGCATCGCATATGCAAAGGAAGCTTCTACTAAAGGAGTCCAAAGCATTGTCTATACATTCAACGTTATTGGAGAAAGACCAGTTTTCTGCTGAAATGGCGTTAGCAAAGTCCTCAGTGTCCATCTTCTTCAGTTTCAGTTGCTTCCATTTCATAGAGTAAGTGGCCCTGGTGGAGGGTTTTCTAGCAGCCGCCAAGACATCAGCCACCTTCTGGGACACACCAAAATGAGTAATGGATATGTCCTCAGGAGCCATGCATGCAGGTGGAGGGACTTGAGGTCTGGAAGGACCATGGGTCCCCTGGGCCTGAGTCAACAGGTCCCAGCAGAGGGGCAGGGAAACTGGAGGTTCCATAGCCAATTGTTGCAATAATGGAAACCATATCTGCCGAGGTCAAAATGGAGCCACCAGACTTAGGGTGGCACTCTCCATCTGTAGCTTGATGAGCACTCTCCTAATTAGTGGGAAGGGAGGGAAGGTGTAAAGAAACCTCCCTTTCCAGGAGAAGGACAATGCGTCTCACCAGAAAAACTCCAGGCCCTGGATCTAGAGAGCAGAAATGCAGCAGTTTTGCATTGAGTGGGGACACAAAAAGGTCCAATTCTGGATGATCCCACTTGTTGAACAGTCTTCTGCGACCGAAGTCAGCAGTTCTCACTCGTGCATTTTGGACTGTGACCTGCTGAGGCTGTCCGCCAAGGCATTTTGCGTGCTTGGCACATGGATGGCTGACAGTTCTAGACTGTGATCTAGAGCTCTGTACCAGACATCACTGCTTCCCAGCACAGAGGGTAGGAATGGGTCCCCCCCCTTGCATGTTGATGTAATAGACCACACTGAGGTTGTCTGACTGCACCAGAATAGGACCCAGAGAGAGATGGTTCTGGAAGGCCTTTAAGGCATACAGAACTGCCCTCATTTCTAGGACATGTATGTAGAGGTGAGTATCCCACTGGGACCAGAGGCCCTGGGTCTGATAAGGGCCTAGGTGGGCTCCCCAGCCCAAACCCCGAAGCAGCTGTGGTGAGGATTTAGTGAAGAGTGGGGATAAGAAAGGGGACCCCCTCTGAGAGATTGGTTGGGTCCATCCACCAGTGAAGCGCACTTTGCGCACTAGTGAGGAGGCAAGGATCATTTGATCTAGATCGTCGGAGCATTGATCCACTGCACCCTGAGGGTCCACTGCGGGATCCACATATGTAACCGGGCCAAAGGAACCATAACAATGGCCATGTCCATTAGGCCAAGCAGCCTGAGGAATGTCCTGGCTGGGACATGCTGGCTCTGAGCCACTTCCTGGGCTTGGGTAATAAGGTGTTCCACCCAGTCTTGAGGGAGGGAGGAAGGCCTTGCCCTGAATAGAATCCAGGACTGCCTCTATGTACTGCAACCGCTGAAAAGGGGTCAGCACAGACTTAGACCAATTGACAGTGATGCCCAAGGACTGGAATAACTGCAGGGTGTGTTCTAGAGTCACCAACAGGAGTTTCCTGAACTGGGCTTTCAGTAACCAGTTGTCCAGGTATGGGAACACATAGAAGCCTTCGTGCCAGAGGGCTGCTGCAACAGCTGCTAAGCACTTGGTAGAGACCCACGGTGTACAGGATAAGCCGAAGGGCAATACCCTGAGGTCTAGAATGGGCCTCAAGTCCCCTGTTCTTTTATGAACCAGAAAGAACATGGAGTAGAACCCCTTGTTTCTTTGCCACCTGGGCATTGCTTCTATGGCCTGCTTGTGCAGCAAGGTGAGGACCTCCACCCTGAGCACCTCTGTGGTGTCTGGAGGATAAAAGATGGGGACTGAGGGAACAACTGGAGGCTGTTCTAGAAGTTTTAGAGCATGGCCCCGTTCAATTGTTTGCATGATCCAAGCATCTGCAGTGATGGCTCTCCATTGGGACAAAAAAATTGATTAGCAATCATTCAGTTTTGATTAGCAGTTTTTAAAGTACTGTAGTTAAATACATATACCTAAAACATAACCTGTTATATCTCCACCCTGAAACGTAACCCTCTCTGACACACAAAATACCCTTGCCTGACATATTTTTGGATGAGACCTCCTGCCCGACTTCTACTTAACCTGTACTCAGGATACCCCAGAATAATGTACAACTGCTCTAGCCTTCTGCCTGACATGCTAACATGCCTAGTTGTGTCTTCAGTCGGCAGGTGAGAGATGGGGTTGGCTCCTGTTTCACCATCCATCGATTTGCAGTCTTTCTTTTTGGGGGCTTTTGCCTGAAGCTTTAGTGTGCTGTCTCTGCATTGTTTAAACCCAGATGGCTGCACCCCTTAAACTTATGATGGCAGCATCCCCGATACTTACAATGTGTGTCCTGCAACAGTCAAAACACGGACAGGCAGTTCACAGCTACTCCAACTCCTGATTCATTATGGTGGAGGTAATAAATTACACGGATCTATAGTTCTCTCATTGCGTTACTTTTTCATTGCCGTCATGTGCACCGTCCTCAACTCGCTCACGCTCTCCCACATTGCATAATCCTCTAGTGCAGAGTGGAAGAGGTGGAGTGGTAGGGAACAGAGAGCCATGCAGGGAAAAAAGGTAGTCATTAACTGATTTTCTAATGGACAGCTGTCCTACAAATTGCTTAGTAACTGCTGTAAATCAAGCT
Source organism: Neoceratodus forsteri (assembly GCA_016271365.2). Lineage (NCBI taxonomy): Eukaryota > Metazoa > Chordata > Ceratodontiformes > Ceratodontidae > Neoceratodus > Neoceratodus forsteri. Next base: position 538,164,330 of record CM028130.1, on the reverse strand, counting down.
ACAGCTCAATTAGTAATTGCTGGCTTTTCGGTTGTAAAGTGCGATGCAAATGCAGTTATTTTATGCCTTGAAGTGTACCTGGGGTTTTCCTCCTGCCTCCCATTTTCTCCCTGGGCTGCAGTGACATTTGCATCAGTGTGTGCCTTGGCATGCATGCTGGGCGTCTGACAAATTAAAAGTTACATACTTATCATGATTCTTGATTTTCCAGAACATCTTTACCATTAATTCCTGCTTGTGGGTCTGAGCCAGAAGCACTAAGATCCCGTGGGAGCTAGACCTTTTCATAGGGCTGGTGACATGGTAGGTACCATGTGCACGTCATCACATGATGCACACACCCACTGTTATACAGTGGCACCAGCCCTCAACCGCCTCAGTACCTTTTAAACCAAGGAGGTGAGCACCATAACCTAACAAGGACTTAGTCACATAACCTAAGGGCAAAAGCTAGCCATGGTGACCTGTGTTAGAAGGGCCACCAAATACAAACATACAAAACTGCTAGCAGATACAGGCCATATGGTCTAGTTAGTCTGCTCAAGTGTGCAGCATCTCAGCGATTTGGACTGCAGCTTCCCCATTCCCCTTTCCCCTACCCAATCTTTATTTCCTCCTGCTTCTTTCACCCCCCCAGGTCCATCCTTAGTTTGGCCCCTCCCTTTGATCCTGTCCCACCCCCTCTTGAAGCTGCTTACAACCTCACGGATACCACCTCCTCCTCTGGTAGTACATTGCACCCTGTAACCACCCCTTCCGTGAAATAGTGCCTCCTCATTTCCTCCTAAATCTTCTTCCTTTCAATTTCAGACTGTGCCCCCCAGTTTCCTTCCCCCCTTTTCATTTGAACACACTCTCAGTGTTTTCTTTGTTTATGCCCTTCAGGTACTTGAAGGTCTTAATCATGTCCCCTCTCTCCCTCCTATCCTCGAGGGAATATATATTGAGCTCCCTCAGTCTCTCCTCATATGGCTCGTCTCCCAATCCCAGAATCAATTTCGTTGCCCTATGCTGCACCCCCCTCCAATAGCTTGATGTCCTTTTTCAAGTAGTGGCACCAGTACTGCATGCAGTACTCCAAGTGTGTCCTCACCAGGGACATGTACAGGGGCAAGATGACTTCTCTCCTGGAGGTTATTCCCCTTGCTATGCACCCCAGCATTCTATTGGCCTTTGATGCTGCCCTCCTGCACTGGGTTGAGTGGTTCATTTCTCCTGTTACTAGTACTCCCAGATCCGTCTCCTCCGTTGTCATTGATAACTGCACTCCCCCCAGCCAGTAACTAGCTCTGGGATTTCTGGCCCCCAAGTGCATGATCTTACACTTCTTGGCATTGAACCACGACTGCGATGCATTTGACCAGTCCTCCAGTCTTACCAAATCCTCCTAGAGTACTCTACCGCCTCCCCCCCATCCACTTCCACACAGATCTTAGTGTCATCCATGAAGAGGCCGATCTTACTTTTTATCCCATCTGAAATGTCACCAATGAAAATGTTAAATAGCACTGGTCCCAGCACCAAGCCCTGTGGGACCCTACTTGTTAAAGCTCTGGGCTCCAATAGTTCACCCCCACTACTACCTTCTGCTGCCTCTCCTGTAGCCAACTCTTGGCTCATCTGACCAGTTTACTCCCCGCTCCCAGGTTACCCAACTTGCTGGTCAGCCTTCCATGAGGCACCGAGTCAAAGGTCTTGCTAAAGTCCAGGTAAAGGATGTCCACTGCATGGCCCTTGTCCAGTGCCCGCATCACCCAGTCAAAGACAACCAGGTTTGGCAGGATCTGTCCAAGACAAACCCATGCTGCTTGTTGTCCTGGAGACCATTTTCCTCCAGAAATTGCGCCACCCTCTCCTTGAGGATAGTCTCCATTAACTTTCCTACTATGGTGGTAAGGCTCACTGGTCTGCAGTTCCCTGGTTCGTCCCTGGGCCCACTCTTATAAAGGGGCACCACATGCACCATCCTCCAGACTCAGGAACACATCCAGTATCCAGGGAGGTGTTGAATAAGTCCACCAGTGGACCTACCAGGACTTCTGCCAACTCCCTCAGGACTGTAGGGTGAACTCCATCTGGTTCAGGTGCCTTATCCACCCTCAGGGTTTTAAGGCCCTCCAGCACCCTACCCACAGGGATCTCCCCATCCGTAACTCCCCCCATTGCCACACCACCCTTCCCCTTAGGCATGGGCCCTTCTTTCTCTCTGGTAAATACTGAACAGAAGTATTCATTGAGTACTTCTGCCTGCTCTACCCCCTTTTCCACCCATCCACCACCATTCTTGATCCTAATAATCTGATCCTCTTTCTTTTCTCCCGTATATACTTGAAAAATCCTTCTCCCCTTCACTGAGCCCCTGTGCTAGCCTTAGTTCTTTTGATGTCTTGGCTGCCGTTACTATTTTACTCACTTCCCTGGATTTCCCCACATATTCCTCTCTGTCCTCCTCCTCGTGGGATCTTTTAAAGCTCCAAAAGGCAGACCTTTTTTCCCTCACCCTCTCCACAACCTCTGTTCGTCCAGCTCGGCTTCTTATTTCTGGTTTTCTTGCTCTGGTTCTGCACATGCACTAGTAGCCACAACCAGGCCCTGCTTGATGATTGCCCATTTTTGCTCAGCATCCATGTATGGGAGGTTGTTAGCTATGTGCCCTTCCAGAATACTTCCCATCCTGCCAAAGTCTGCCCTTTTGAAGTCCAGGACCTTAGACTTTGTTGTGGCTACCTCCTTTCCTAGGTTGAGGGAGAAACACACTGTGCGGTGTTCGCTTCCCACCAGGGGGTCCTCCTCCCTAACGTCCTGGACTTGTTCTCCATCTGTTAGCACCAGGTCCAGAATGTTCCCCTCCCTAGTTGGCTCTGTTACCTCATGTGTCAGGATGCCATCCTGGATGGCCTCCAGGAGGATCTGCTCCCTGGCACATGAGGTGTCTGGGACGCTCCAGTCAACCCCTGGCAGGTTAAAGTCCCCAACCACCACAGTGCTATCTTTGCCATGAAGCCTCCTTAACTGGTCTCCCAGCTCCCTATTGATCTCTTTTTTTGAGACAGTGGTCTGTATACAACCCCCAATTTAACCTTTCTACCCTTGAGCAGTGGAGTTGTACCCATAAGGCTTCTGCTCTGCCTTCCTCCACCTCCTCCCTATTGCACATTATCCCTTCCCTAATATAGACAGTCAACTCCTCACCCTTTCTCTTTTTCTCCGTCCCTGCGGTATAGCTTGAAATCTGTGATAGCTAGGTCCCAGTCATGGTACTGGGTTGCCCGTGTCTCAGTAACAGCAGCTATGTCCACCTCCCCTTCCACCATCAGTGCCTGCAATTCTGCTGTCTTGTTACCCAGGCTCCTAGCATTCAATGATACCACCCTCCAATGTAATCCTAACTTCTCAGCACCTTTGCCCTCCCCCATCCCCACTTCTATATGAATTTTGCTCCTGCCTAGCTCTGGGGGGAGGTCCAAAGGATCTCTTCTCCTGGTGACTGCCCACCCCTTCGTCCCCCCCCTTTCTCATTTAAAACGTACCTATCCTGAATGAAGTCCCCCAACCTCTGCTTTAGGACCTTCGAGCCTTCTTTGCTAAGGTGCAACCTATCTGACATGTACAGGTCCTTACTCTCCCATTTCTTGCCCCTCTCCCTCCAATCCATACCCCGTGGACTCGCACCATTCCCTGAGCCACTTGTTGAAATCCAAGATTTTCTGCTTTCTTGTTGTAGTATCTCTTGGTACTGGAAGAATTTTAGAGCACAGCACCGACCTTCCCAATTGCATTGTCTTCCCACTTCCCTGCACCTCATCTACTCGTCTCCCATCCAGATCATTCATACCCAGGAGTACCACAATGTGTGTGTTTTTCTTCCCCTACCCTCTCCACACACTTGTTCATATGCTGACCCACTCTAGCTGCCATCATGCCCAGCATACACTCCACCCCAAAGCTGCTTTTCCTGGCTCTCCTGCCTCCCCATCTAACCCCTTTAAATATGGAGTCCCCCAGAATGACGACCCTTCCTCCTTTATCCTTAGCACCCTCCTGTTGCATGCAATTCCTTTGCCCCCCAACATGATCCCCTTCTTCCATGCCTATGGACCACTGTGCCTCAACTGAACGTTGCTTGTCCCCTTATCCTTTGCCCTCTTCTTTCCTGTCTAACTCCCCACCTGGTCTGTCTGATTCCTCCCTCTTAGCATTCCCCATCTGCTCCTCATCCCGCCTTCCTGTATCTGCTACCCCTTCCTGATCTGTACTTTTCCCCTTCCTTGGCCCCCCCTTTGTACTTTCCTTGCCTGGGCTGAGTGTTGTGCCCCCGTCTGTTCTCTACTTGCCCCCCCATTAGTTGCTGTTCCACCACCTACCATCACCCCCTCCACCTCTGCTCCCTTCTGGACTACTGATCTTGACTTCTTTTTCCTACTGTCATCCCTGCCCCTCTTATGACCTTCTTGCCTTACCTTCTCTACGACTTCCCTTCCCCCTCCTGCTCCCCCAGGTTAGCCAACACTGAGAACCTGTTCCTGTACTCATTCCCTATTTTCGAACTACCCCAGCTGCCCATCTCTGAGACTTACTTCCCAGCTGTGCCCCTGTTTCTGTCCTCCCCTGATGCTTAACCACCGTCCAGCCATCCGGCCCCTGCTCTCAGCTGCTCCTAAGTGGATGCTCCGTTTACCTCTGGGTTTGCTTGCTTTGACATCTATGTAAGCCCTCCTGAGGTCCCCCAGTTCTTTGTGTTCCCCCCACCCCCCCCTTCTACTCGGCTCCCTTCTCAACCATCCAAGCTCCTCTCTCAGTTGCCCCAACTGCCTACACACCACACACATCCCTGCCCTCCAAGCAGATCCCAAGGAGATGGCTGCCCCACAACCATTACAACCTATCACCTGTCCTGTTTCCCATCCCCTCCCGCTTGTCTGCCTGTGAATACCCTCCCTCCCCTTGCCTGCTTGCTGCCCCACTCCCTAGGACCCTCCATTCTCCCTGTTCTCCCTATACGTATTAGTCCTGCCCTGTACTATATTTGCTGTAATAACTCTGACCTCCCCTTACTATAAACTCAGCTACCTCCTTCTCATCTTGGTCCAGCGTGGCCTGCTGCCTGCGGTCTTCCTGCAGACACCACCTATCCAGTAACACACACTGTCTCCACAACCCAAACTAGGTACAAAATGGTGAAGACATAACACAGTACTTGAGTCCGGGGGGACAGCAGCCTGTAAACCAATGTGAAGATATTCTGGAAGATTAAGAATTATATTATGTAATTTTAATATCTTCCAAGAATCAGTCTTCACTCACCAGTGATTCCCACTCGTGGATCAGAGTACCAAGCTCAGAGAAAGCCCACCGGACTAGGGAGGCTGGAACTCAGGCCTCACTCAGGACAGTAATCCATTCAAAGTTGTTGTGCTGAAAGTGGCATGCTGCCTGGCATGGACATCAAGAGCATACTACTTGGTAAAGGTGTGCACTGTGCTCCAAGTTACATTTCTCCAATAGTCACAGAGCATATTTCTGCTAGGGAAGTGGCAACCGCTCTGGTGGAGTGAGAGCGAACATTAACCTGAACCATAGCATAGCACAGGCAAAAGCAATTTACAGTCCAGGCAGAAATGGTCTTGACTGTAACAGGCTGTCCCTGTTAGGATCAAAGGAGACAAAGAGCTGTTTGGATTGTCTATAGTCCTGGTTTTATCCAGACAAAACCTAAGGACCCTCTTTAACATCCAGCGAGTGAGGGTCTTCTCTCCCTCATTCTGGAAATTGGCAAAGTAGGTAGGTAGGATTATGGCCTGATTAAGATGGAACTCTGACACCATTTTAGGTAGAAACTTGGGTTGTGTGCAGAAAGCTACCTGATCTTCATGGAAAACAGTATGTGGAGTATCTGGGGGCCAAAGCATGGATTTCAGATTCTCTGCATGCAGAGATGATAGCCACCAGAAATGCTGCTTTCCAAGTTAGAAACTTCAAGTCACAACAGGCTCAAAGATTTGTGAGTGAGCATCTGCAGCACAAGGCTGATATCCAAGGGAGCCACCGGCTTCCTATGGGAGGCCTTGTGTGCAAAATGCCCTAGATGAACATCTTGAACAGTGGCAGCTGTACTAGGTAGAAGCTGCCGATGGGCTTGTGGTATGCTGAACTATCACACAGATGGATCTTGACTGTGGACAACTGCAAGCCATCAGAGATGTCCAATAGGTACTCCAGAACCTTGTCAGGTGGACACCAAGGGTCCATACAGGTTTTGGAGCACCAAATGGAAAATCTTTTCCACTTGACTACATACATCTTCCTGGTGGGAAGTTTAAGTGCAGCCAAAAGTATTTCAGAGACCCTCTGAGATACCTTGTACCTGTTCACATTTATCTTCTGAAGCCAGGCCTGAAGGTGATGGGAGTGCAGGTTGGGATGGATCAGCTGACCATGCGTCAGAAGCTCCATTCTGAGTGGCAGAAGCCTCAGTTCACTGACTGAAAGTCTGTTCAACAGAGGAAACCATATCTGTGGAGGCCAGCAGGGGGCCACTAAGAACATCTTGCCCCTGTGTGCCTCCAACTTGAATAGAACTCTGAATAAGAGGGATTGGAGGAATGCATACAAGAAACAGATTTTGCCATGGCAGTCTGAATGCATCCTGACAGAAAGTGTCATGTCCCAGGTTTCTGGAGCAGAACTCAAGCAGTTTGGAATTGAGTGGGAGATGCACAAAGCTCCATATTTGGGATGCCCCACTCACTGAATAGCGATCTCACGATGTCTGGAGCTAGCGACCATTCATGAGGACTGAATTCTGTTCAAGTGAGCTCATCTGTTAGAGTGTTCTGGACTCCTGGCAGAAAAATTGCTTGGAGCAAAAGCCCCTACTCCAGGCACCTTCCCCACACTCTCATTGCCTCCCTGCAGAGAGGGTAAGAGTGTGCTCCTTCTTGCTTGTTGATTTAATACATGACAGACTTGTCTGTCTGGAAGAGAACTGTTTTGTGTCTGACTAGGCCCACTAAGACCTTCGGACCATACAATACTGCTCGCATCTTAGACATGCTAATGTGGAGATGTGTCTCTGATGAGTCCCAGGCACCTTGTATCTGGAGGCCCTGGTGCTGGGCTCCCCATCTCAGCAGGGAGGCATCCATAGTAAGAACCACCTCTGGCTCCAGTGGGGAGAAGGAGAAACCCTGGAGGAGGTTTTCCTCCACTGATCACATCAGGGTCCTCACCAGGGGTTTTGTCACCTGAAGAGGGTAACACTGAGGGTGTAATGCCTGTGACCATTGTGCACTTGGTATCCACTGGGGTTGTCCTCATGTGTAGGCATGCAGAGGGCACTGTGAATGCTGAGAAGGCTATTACACCAAGCATGCACTGCATGGAGTGGGCTTCCATAGTTTTGCAATCCATGATATAGCAGGACACCAGTATGATTGCTCAAAGCCTGCTGTCTAGGATAAAGGCCCAAGCCTAGGTCATGTCCAGAACAGCATCTATGAACAATTACTCCTAAGAGGGCTCCAGCTGAGACTTTCAGGGGTTGAACAGGACTCCCATTGCCATTAGGAATTGAAAGACAGTGGCTACTGCCTTCTCTGTCACCTGTTTGGATGGGTTTGTGATTAGCCAGTCGTCCAAATACAGGGGGATCTGGAGTCCCAGCATTCTGATGTGAGCTATGAATATTGCAAAGCACTTTGTAAAAACTTGCAGCGCAGAGGAAAGCCCAAAGGGTAGGACTCTGAACTGGTAGTGTTGCTCCTGCACACAGAAACGAAGGTACTTGTGGTGGTGGTTGGGGTGCACCAGTATGTACTGGTGTGCTTCTTGCATATCTTGGGATCCTAGCCAGTTTTGAGGTTTCAGATAGGGTAGCAGAAAGCCCAGAGAAATCATTCTGAAATGTTCTTGATCCATGAATTTGTTCAGATTTCTAAGGTTGAGAATGGGGCACATGCCCACTGATTTATTTGGGACCAGGAAGTGGTGGGAGTAGAACCCTGTGTTCTGTTCTGTCTCTGGCACTATTTCCACTGCCCAGTTGCTCAGAAGGCCCACAAGCTCCTGTGCTAGAAGCTCTGCCATGTGAGCCAACAAAGGGGTTGCTTTCTGTGTGGATAGTCTGAAGGGGTTTCTATAAAATCCAGGGAATACCCCTCTCAGATAATCCTGAGGACCCACTTGTCCATCATGATGGATTCCCACTGACGGTAAAACTGGGTCAGACATACCCCCCACACACACTGGGGAGCAGAGGTCCACCTCGAGCAGCTGAGGCATGGAGGAGCTTCAGATAGTGGCTCTAAGTGTTTTCAGTGCCTGTGCCTTCACTTTCTTTTGCAGCTGGAAAGGCTCCCCTGCCTCTGCCACAAAGGACTGCTTGTTGTGAAAACAGCTACATGCGCTGCTCCTTTGAGGGTTAAAGAGGGCTGGTCTGGAAGTCTTATGAGTCGTTCTAGTTTCATTGGACCCCTTAAAAGACTGCTCCACCTGCCATTCAAACAGATAAGTGCCATCAAAGGGCCATTAATGATCTGTACTGGACATCAAAGGGTGTAGTCAGCAGTCCACAGCCAGGATTGCTGTCTGATGCAGAGACCTGCAGCTGCATCAAAGGCATCCATAGAGGCTTTGAGCTGGTGACTGTTAGATTCAGTACCTTGCTTTTTTTTTTTTTTTTCACATAGCTTTTTGCTCCCCATTGCTGCCGCCGCCTCCTGCCTTACTTCGGCAATGGGGAGACATAGGTATTTTACTTGTTTTTTCTCCCTCCTATCCTGGGACCCCAGAACAAGGCTGTACATGCCCCTGGAGGTGAGCATGTACCCTGTGGTTCTGGTGATGGCCCTTTCCCCACCCCCTAGCCCCGAGTCTTCCCTTGGGCTTGGCTCTACCACCAAGCCACCACACTGTGGCAGCCAAGAGCCTGGGAGACTCCAGATCCTTCCCTGGGAGATGACAGCTGTCTGCTGACAGCTCAATCCAGCTCCTCACCCTCCCCCCCAGCTGACCCATGGCAACCCGATCTCGCTTCCGAACTCAGGTTGTCGGCGTTGCCCGAGGTGTGGCATCCAGCACCTCAACCCTCAGCACCACTGGATCAGCCCAATACCTGCTTAACAGTGAGCAGCATCTCTTATTTAGGCTCTGACTCTTGCAGGGCCTCTGGCCAGGGACAGTAGCTTGCTCCAAAGGCTCTATTCATACTTGGAAAAATGACCCCGGTAGCTAGCTGTCCTCATGCCAATGGTAGTCGAGGCATAAGCCCGCTTCCTCAGGGTGTCAATATTGCATGACTCCTTGTTAGTGAGGTGCCCAGTGACCTCCTTGGCACTATGGCTTTGTCATTCTCAGTGAGAATAATGATAGCATCAGCTACAGGCTCAGCAAAATACGCTAGCTTAGTTTTTGGAGCAACATATTTCTAGTCTGCCTGCTTGGAGACAGCTGCCACAGTAGTGGGCCTCTTCCAAACTGTGTCTAACAATGTCTCTAATATGGGTTGGATGAGAGGAATTAGGCTGACTGGGATATTAGGCACATTTGGAAATGCTAGCTGGAGGCATCTAGCCTGGTCTAGGACTTCTGGCTTGAAATCCAATGCAGAGTGCATATTTCTGAGCAGAGCCTGAAAGGAAAGGTCCTCCTGAGGAACAGACACAGAAACTGGGACTGAGACCTCTGGACCATAAAAAGAGTCATCATCCCCACCATCAGAGCTAATGTGGCTGGAGTCCGACTCATTTCTGTCCATACCCTCCACTAGGGAGACAGTAGAGGGAGGGGGGTTGCAGAGCTGATAGTGCAGTGATTGGCCACACTGGTGACAGCTGCCCTAGTGCCAGGGACCTAAGGAACAGTGCGGTGGATGGCTCTGGGAGGTCTCCCATTGCATTGAGCTCTTCCAATGTTGCACATGATGCTGCATGTAGAGTCAACAACCCAGCTGGCACTGAAGTGATTGTCGGTGGTGCCACTCGTGAGACCGGTCCGAAGACCGTTGCGGCAGGTGAATGCACATCCAGGCCCATAGGCACCACTGTGGCACCAGTTCAGCTGACCTTGACAGGTCAGGGGCAGACGCCAGAAGTGGTGCCACATGAGCAAGATGTTGCATCCCCTGCTCCATGAGAGCTGCCCAATCACTGAACTGCCCACTCCCTAGAAGACAGAGGGGGCTTTCGGATGGAGACAGCAGCCTTAAAGGCCTAGGTGTCTCCGGTGTTTTCAGTGATGACAGTGGGAATCCCAGGCCCACAGAAGTCAGATGTCCAACAGCAGACTTGACGGAAGGCAACCTCAACCAATACCATTTCTTCCCCTACTTATAAGAAGAGCAAGAGGCAGAGGTCAAGCAGTGCCAGAAACCCGATACCAAGCATATGCGGGATCCAGACCTGTCCCCCCTCCAGAGCACCAGACTGCCTGTTGTCAGTGCACCTGCCCAGAGTGGAGTGTTGACAGAACACAGCCCTGTTGTCAGAGCAACTAGGTTAAAGTTCCCTACCATCACCCATGGTCGTCGACCATTTATATTTGGTAGGACTGAGACAAAAACTGTTAATATTTGTGTTAAATAATACTAGACTGACACAAAAACAACAAACTTTAAACTAAACACTAAAACTGAAGAACTGAATGCTGTCATTGAATAGATGGTGACATTCTGATTCCCAACAGGCGAGCGACGTCATCAACTGATGCATACTCAATGGTGGGAAACAAGGAACTGAGACAGTTTGGGGCTGGTGCCACTCTATACCAGTGGGCACATCCGTCATTGCACGACGATGTACACATGGTGCCTACAGCATCACCAGCCCTCTGAAAAGTTTTGGCTCCCGCTGGGTCTTAAACGCTTCTGGCTCAGACCTACAACTGGGAATCAATGGCGAAGACTGATTCTTGGATGACCTACCCCTCCTCTTCTGGCTCTTGGCTGTGCTCCGACCTGATCTCAAGCAGGCGGCAGTCACGCAATGGGAACAGCAATCCCCCCTCTGTGAGGAAGGAAAGCAGTCCTTGGGACATTCAATCCTTGGTCCCCCAAATAGACCAAGTTTGATCCCAAACATGGTTTGCCAGCATCATGGACAGTAGCATGACTGCTGTAATGAAGGACCAGGCCTCAGATTTTTTTTTTCTGGCATAAATTGTTTATTAGAGTTTTTCCAAATAACAACATTACATCCCATACTTTTTAAAAGAGGTAAATACTCCCATAAAACAAACACATAAGGAAAAAACAAAGGAATGCCAACAATAACAAATTACAACTGAGACTTGAAAAGAGGAATATATGATCTAAATAACTTAAGCCTGTTATCTTATAGATAAAAAAATCAGATACATCAATTTAATTTATCTACTAGACAACGGGGTAAGGGGGCACGCTGAGACCCAAGTCAATATATACCACTTAATTTTATTCACTCTTGCATAGGTTTTTAATTGATTACCCTATTTATTCCTCCTCCAACATCAGTATCTCCAGGTCAGGTCCTCCCCCCACCCCAGGTCTGCCTCCCCCCTCTCTGGCTGCTACCCTTCCCGAAGGGCAGCAGCCTCCCCAGGGGTAAGGTACTCCAGGAACGGGTGTCACACCCTCAAAAAGCGTCCCTTTTTTTTTTGTGTACTTTATTTATGATAGGACAAGTTCTTACATGCCTCGTCTTCCACCCTTGGGAGTTACAAATATATTATTTTCTTTGTACAGGTACAATTAATAAAATTTATACACGATCAGACAAATACTCTAAGTCTTCACCATATTTGCTTAAATGGCAATATGACTTGATTTAATAGCATCTTGGCGTGTCAACTGATCCAGTAGGTTACTCAAAAGTATGGAAACCAGTCTCTCTGAATCGATTCCTCTAATGGTGACCAAATCTTCTCATATTTCCCCAATTGTCCTCTGGCTTTATATTGTGCCTTCTCCAGTTTCATTACTTGTATTACGGAAGAGGCCCATGAGGCCACTGTAGGAACATGTGCCAGTCTCCAATATAATCTAAGTTCTCTCATGCCCACTGCCACTCCTATACTCCATAACCTCTGTCCTCCTCCCAATCTACTAGTACCCATAGTAGGCAAGCCCAGTAAGATTTCAGCCAGGTCCAATCTTATATTAACATTTAATGTTTTAGATAAAATTTCAATTATTCCTGTCCAAAATAACAGGACCTTAGGACATTTCCAGATTATGCGATAAAAGTCCCCTACTTGGACTATGCATGTAGGGCAGTATGGGGAGGAGTTGGGATAAATTATATGTGCCAATTTAGGAGTGCGGTATGTGCGGTGCAAATTATATTGTATGGCTCTAAGCCTATTGTTGACTGAACAATTTAAAATGTTTCTCAAAAGCAGTTTCCAGTCCCCTCCTGATAGACCATTGGGGTACAGATCTTCCTCCTAAGCTCCCTTAACTCTCTCCATGGGGTCTGGCAAACCACACAGCAGTAATGTATAACATTTGTTAAGGGGTCTGAATCCCTTAACAGTAGAACATTTTATAAAGAGCTCTTCCAATGGGGAGCATTGTGCCAGGAAACAAGACTGTCCCATATGTATACCTTGTAGTTCCTCAGAATCTGTGTGGGATCTCTGAATTCTACTCGTATTCTAAGGTACAGGAAATAATGGGAGGGGTGTAGGTGATACAGTATGTGCCCATTAATGCTTGGAAATGCCTCACCTTCCCATCTTTGAGGAGTTGGCTAAGTTGAAAGAGTCCCTGTCTGTCCCACCTTTCTAGTCCTCTTCTATCACTGAGTGTTAGGTTCTCCTTCCCCTGTAGGTACTTCACTAAAGTTGTGTCCAGTGACAGGCCCAGCTTGTGACCCAAAATTGAGTGAGCCCTCATCCAAGCCCCTCAAGTGGCTTTAGTGCATGGATTTGTTATCCCTGAAAGTGTTCTCCCCTTCAGGTCGTTGACCAATAGAGAATAGTAAATATGGGATTCCCCCCCTCCAGCTTTTTCCATGATGGTGTATCTTTTTCTGCCCTCAACATATCCTGAATATGTGCCAGTTGGGCCGACAGATAGTAAAGGTGAAAGTTTGGCAAATTCAAATCCCCGTGTTTTTCTGGTACCACAAAACCTCTTTCTTGATTCTGGGCTTTTTCCCCTGCCATAGGAGTTGGGTGCAGGCTCCTTCCAATGCTCTTATATATTTCTGGGGGAGAGATATTGGTATCGACTGAAAAAGGTATAAGGCTTTGGGCAATATATACATTTTCACCAAGCTGGCTTGTCCCATTAGGGTGAGGGGAAGACTTCTCTAAGTTATGCAGTCTCCTTTAATTTTTTGGTCTAATGGGGAGTAGTTGATTGTTATAATTTGAGATAACCTGCTTGGCTACAAATACCAAGTATTTAATCTGTTTAGTATGCTGGATGAAGGCAAATCGGTGGGGTCCATCTTCATTGACCTCACCAAAGCCTTCGACACCGTAAACCACCTTCTACTAGTACTCCAGCTCCAAAGATTGGGTGTGGCACCCAATGCCCTGAAATGGTTCAATGACTACCTAACACACAGGAGCCAGCGAGTCAAAATCGGGCAGACATTATCCAGCTCCAGAGATGAACTCCTAGGAGTCCCTCAAGGATCAGTTCTAGGGCTCCTGCTTTTCAACCTCTTTGTAAATGACCTACCCACAGCCTGTGACACCAAACTTATCCTGTATGCGGACAATGCCATGCTGCTGAGCAGCAACACCTCTCAGGTTGCCCTACAAACAGAACTACAGAACTCTTTCAATAAACTCAAGGACTGGTTCAGTAGGCAAAAGCTGCTACTGAATTACAAGACAACCAAGGCCATGCTACAATCCAGCCCCTACAACAAATGCAGGCATGCTCCCCTCGTAATCACCAATAAGGCTGGTGAGCAGATTGAGCAGGTGCACTTGTTCAAGTACCTTGGAGTCACCATTGATGACTCTCTCACTTATACGCACCATGAAGACTCTCTTGTCAGAGTGGTAAACACAAAGATCAGGGTCCTGTATAGGCATAAGAAATCCCTTACTCTGGAAGCACTCCGAATCTCAGTCTCCAGCTCCATACTCTCCACGATAGACTACGGGCTGGTGGTCTATGGAGCTGCTACTGATACAGTGCTCAAAAGGGTCCAAATTGCACTCAATAAGGCATGCCACCTCACCCTGTGCACAGATTACTACACTCATACTTGCACCCTGTATGAGCATACAAACTGGCTTAACCTAAAAGACAGGATCAAATACCAAACTTGCCTCCTGGGAAAGAAGGCACCCCTCGGAAAACCCCCACCCTGTATAAGAAACCTGCTTGACGCTTCTCTCTCATCACACATCACCAGAGGGAGGAAGAATGGAGCACTGTCCATACCATTTGGCCGAACTTCACTAGGGTAGCGTGCTTTCTCCTATCGGGCCCCCCTCTGGATAAATGAACTTCCGATGAAATTACAAACAAACAACAGCCTGTCTCAATTCAAAGCAGACCTCAAACAGCACCTAATGTCTAGCTCAAAATGCACCTGCTTCTCAGGACCCACTTGATAGACAGGCCTACCCCCAAGGTAGCACCCAGCAGGGCTACCTAGAGAAACCTGCCTCTATTCCAGCCTAGCCAAGGGCTTAAGTAACCTATCAGTCCACTTTAAACGTTCTTGGTACTGCCCCTCCCAACCCCTCCACACACACCCCTCCCACTCAACAAAGCCCTCTGGAGCTGCTTCCCCATCACAGCCCCCTCATTTCACTATCCCCCCCACCTCTCGGCCTCTGCGTGTAGGTTCAAACCCAATCCCTCGTTTCACTGTCACCCAGCCTCTTGCCATCTGGGATAGCGTTAAACCCTATGCAGTTACTCTGCCATAGTCAATCAATAGATTTGGAGGTTTCCAGGGGTGTGCTACCTAGGGCAACCAATTAGAAATAGCTTAGTATTCTATTACAACTGCCCTGTTTTTCTCCCATTTGTCTAATTCTCATGTAATCACTCTTTAATGCCTAATGATCAGGCCTCTGTAACCACTGAAATATGTGTATTGTCTTTTTGTCCACCCTGATGTGGAACCTTTGTAAAAGAGCTCACACTCAAAGGTCTTTCCAAAATACTAAATAAATAAATAGTAGGATTTATTTTAGTCCCAGCAATTTCTATCGAAGTCCTGCTCTCTCCTAATGGCATCCATTCACTTTTTTCCCAGTTAATTTTGTGTCCTGAAAGAGGGCCATATAACTCGAATATCTTGCTCAGTGCTGGGAGGGCCTTACCGGGGTTTCCCAAAAATAATAAAATGTCATCTGCAAATAGGGAGATTACGCGATTTACCTTTCCAACCCCACAGCCTCTTATTTCCTCATGTCCCCATATTGCAGAGGCCAATGCTTCCATTGTGAGTACATATAGTAGGGGTGACATGGGATATCCCTGTCTTGTCCCTCTGGACAAGGCAAATGGGATTGATATTGTATTATTTGTTAGTTTTTGTGCTTGTGGTGAAGCATAGAGGGCACCTATCCATTTCAGGATATTCTTCCCCAGACCAAACTTTCGCAACACCTCAAACATAAATGGCCATTCGACCTGGTCGAACGCTTTCTCAGCATCCAAGGCCAGAAGGCCTCTATGTGGTTCCCCCATTCTTCCATCTATGTATAATGTTAATAGATCTGCGAAGGTTGTGCTTGACATGGTGACCTTTAACAAAACCCCCCTGATCATTATGTATCAACCCCAGTATCACTCCCTCCAATCCGTTCGCTAAAATCTTCGCCAATATTTTATAATCAGCATTCAGAAGTGATATGGGGCGGTAGGATCCACACTTGGTGGGATACTCACCAGGCTTGGGGAGTACTATTATTGTGTCCAGCCTCTGAGATTGTGGTAATTCTCCATGGTGTAAGGTATTCTGTGTTACCTCACCCATAAGGGAGCCAATGGCATCCCATGTGGCTCTGTAAAATTCGGCAGGGATACCATCAAGACCTGGTGCCTTCCCATTATTTATTTGGCCGACTGCAAATTTAACTTCCTCTATATTGAGGGGG
This sequence comes from Neoceratodus forsteri, assembly GCA_016271365.2. NCBI lineage: Eukaryota > Metazoa > Chordata > Ceratodontiformes > Ceratodontidae > Neoceratodus > Neoceratodus forsteri. Next base: position 538,148,277 of record CM028130.1, on the reverse strand, counting down.
GAGTTTAGGTCACTACCAAGAGTCTCATCCAGTTTTTGCAACGAGACCCCCCTGCAAGAAGTCCTCCGGTTTAGCTCCCATCGGAACCCGAGTAGTGTATAATATGGAGTAAAAGGTTCTAAAAATGTCATTTATTTATTTCTGGTCATAAGTAGGGGTTCTATCTGGGTGAGTCATTAACAGTATCGCCCTTTTAACCTTTTTTTGTTTAATCATGCTGGCCAACCATTTGCCAGATTTGTTCCCCTCAAAATGGGTGTATGATCTGCTAATAACCAGGTCCCTCTCTAGCTTCCCATTAACTATTTGATTCCGTTTCCCCTTTAGTTATTTTATTTCTTGTATGAGGTGGGGTTGTTGATTAGTCATGGCTCTTTTCTCTAATTCCTGAATCTCGTGTGATAGTTGTTCCTCTGTTTTAAAGGACTGTTTTCTTTTAAAGGCTGCATATGAGATAGTCTCCCCTCAAATATAAGCTCTGAGGGCATCCCAAAGTTTATGTGGGTACCTTTATCTTTATTGTTTGCAATAAATTCTGTAATTTTCCCCATTATATCCTTAATATATTCACTGTCTAAGAGTAGGGCAGGATCCAGTCTCCATTGTGGTCCTCCACTCGATTGTTGGGGTACCACTATTCTAAGTTGTAATGGATCGTGGTCTGACACTAAAATGAGGCCATAACTAGTATGGAAGGGGCTGTGATCAATTGTCGGGAGAGTAAAATATAATCTAACCTTGTATACACTCGGGAATGTGAGTAGAATGAGTATTCTCTATCTCCTGGGTGGGTATGCCTCCATGCCTCCACTAGTGCTCTCCTAGAGATTAGATCCTGCAGGGCTGTCACACTTTTTGGATACGGTTTACTTTTTACACCCAAATGGTCTAATTTGGGGTCTAAATATGTATTAAAATCTCCTCCCACTATTAAATTGTCCTGATAAGGGGCCAAGGTTACCCCAATGTGTGTGAAGAAATCCAGGGAGCCTAAATTAGGGCCATATACTGAGGCAAATGTATACTCCTTTCCCCATATCTATCTCCACAATTAAATATCTACCCTGAGGGTCAGCCTTAAAAGCCTTCACTCTGTGTGGTAGGCCTGGTCAGATCCAAATAGCTACACCTCTAGCTTTAGATGTAAAAGGAGTCACTAGCAAGACCCCACCCCAAGCATGGGCTAGCTTATCAGCCTCCTCTTTTGTGAGGTGGATTTCATGTAGCAAAGCTACATCACCTTTTATTTTTTTAATATATGACCATACCTGTTTCCTTTTAACCACTGTTTTAAGTCCACTGACATTCCAAGGCATGATTGCTAACTCAGCCATTATCATAGAAGAAAAAATTACTTACCATAGTAATCTTCTTTCTTCCCAGTGATGCTCAGACATTCATAACTCTGTGCAGTCATCCTGATGGGTTGGACTGCCCAGAGAGATGGAACACATGCAAATGATGGAATTCTTTGCACGTCAGCATCTTTCAAATACTGCCTCTACCAACTGTAGTGTTCTAAGCCCCTCAGATCTGTAAGAAGCCTGGAAGTCAGGCAACATGGACAAATTTTCCATAAATTATTAACTAATTAATAAACATTTTAATAAAACATTTTTAGGATTAGCCTAATAAACAACCTACTTGAAAAAACCTCCAAGGGAGGAGCTATATCTAAATATAATAATGGTGTTCACCATAGATTGAGAAAAACTATTTTGAGAGACAGAAAACTCTGGTAAAAACTCTGTCTGGCATAGAGAAATGTACCCAGAAGGATATGGCTGTGTGGCACTAGCATGCGGAATGCAGAGGCTTAAGTTCTGGAAGGGGAGGAAGGGAGGGAGTTATGAATGTCTGAGCATCACTGGGAAGAAAGAAGATTACTATGGTAAGTATTTTTTCTTCTAACCCCAGTAATGCTCAGACCATTCATAACTTTGTGCAGACTACCAAGCACTACACCCAGGTAGTGGGCACAGAACTTATTTTGGAAACAGACTTTGCACGACTGCTGTGCCAAACTTGGTGTCACTTCTGGACACAATATCCAAATTATAATGCTTTGTAAAGGTGTGTACTGATTTCCAAGTAGCTGCTTTACAAATGTCCAACAATGGCACCTCCCTAGCAGCTGCAATAGTGGCAGCTGTTCCTCTTGTTGAATGAGCCCTCAGCCCAGCTGGGGACTCTTTACCTACTTTATTATAGCAGAATTGAATGCACTGGACAATCCACCAAGAAATGGATCTTTTCGAGGCTGGTTTGCCCATTCCAACATCCCCATATGTAAGGAAAAGTTGTTTTGTGTCTTGCCTATGGCCTTTAGTAGCTGTCATGTAGTAGCTGAGAGCTCTTTTCACATCCAGACTGTGAAGCCTTCTTTCACCAGAGCTTGCATGGTCTGTAAAGAAGACAGGCAGAGTGATTGATTGGTTCAGATGGAAATCTGAAACCACCTTGGGAAGGAATTGTCTGTTTGTTCTGAGGACTACTTTATCCCTGTGGAAGGAAATATAGTCTTGGTCGACACAGAGAGCCTGAAGCTCACTGATTCTTCTTGCTGAAGTAATTGCTGCCAGGAAAACTGTTTTCCAGGTAACATACTTTAAGTGGGCTGTAGCCATGGGCTCAAAGGGAGCCTGCATCAACCTTGCTATACTGTACATACATTAAGATCCCAAGCGGGCACTGGTGCCCTGTGAGGGGGGTGCAAATGCATTAGGCCTTTGAAAAATCTTTTGAAAATGGGATTTGATGCTACAGATACCCTTGTCCTAGCAGACAGGTATGCAGATACTGCTGCAAGGTGGACCCTCAAGGAATTGGGTTGCAGACCTTGTGAATGCAAATGAGTTAGATAATCCAACACCACTGAGACCCTGCATCATTTGGGGTGAAGTTCCTAGTGAAACACCAGAAGAGAATCTTTTCCACTAGCAGAATATGTTTTCTTAGTTGAAGGCTTCCTGTAACCTTTCAAAATGTTTAATACAGCGTCAGAAAGGTTCAAGCCTGCATACGCTAACTCCTCAAGAGCCATGCTTTTAGGTGGAGACTTGAGATTTGGGAATAACAATGTTCCCTGATTGGAGGTTAGAAGATTGTGCCTGAGAGGCAAACTTATTGGCCTGCTCACTGCCATGGAGAGCAGAAGAGAGTACCATGGCTGCCTGGCCAATCTGGAGCTATCAACATCAGAAAAGCTGAGAGGGATCTGAGTTTCAGTAGCACCCTGAAAACCAGAGGGAAAGGGGGGAATGCATACAGAAACTTGCCCGACCAATCCAGCACCAAGGCATCCAGAGGGATTGTGCCCTGGGCTGGTGGCCTGCAACAGTACTGAGGTAACTGGTGGTTCTGGTGGGATGCGAACAAATCTATCTCTGGAATGCCCCACCTGTTGAAAATTACCTGTACCACCTGCTTGTTCAATGCCCATTCGTGATGGGACTGATTGATTCGACTCAGTGTGTCTGCTAAGATATTGTCCTTTCCTGGCAGATGGATGGCCTGCAGGGACACCTTTAAAGAATATGCCAGAGCCCAAATTCTCATGGCTTCTGTGCATAGGGGACCTGATCTGGTGCCACCCTGCTTGTTTATGTAATACATCGTGGTGGTATTGTCTGTTCTGACCTGTACCACCTTTCCCATTACCAGTGAAGAGAAAACCTTTAGTGCCAGCCACACTGCTCTGAGTTCCAGCAGATTTATATGCTGGAGGGACTCTGCTTCTGACCAGGTACCCTGAGTTGTGTGCTCCCTTAGATGGGCACCCCAACCCAGCAGGAATGCATCTGTTGTGAGGATTAGTGAGGGATCCTCCTTCTGGAAGAGGACTCCTTGTCTTAGGTTGGATTCCTTTTTCCACCACAAGAGGGCTTGTAACAGGGGCCTTGTCACTGGAATGAGCTTTGAGAAGGGGTCTTTTTCCTGACTCCAATGAGTCCTGAGGTGAAACTGGATGTCTCTCATGTGAAACCCGGAACCCTGCACTGTACCTGTGGATGCAGCCATATGACCCAAGAGCTGCAGAAATTGCCTGGCTGTTTTTTGACCATGCAATTTGAAGGAGTTTGCTATGGCCTGAAGACTTTGCACCCTGTCTAGTGGTAAAAAGGCCCTGGCCTGCAGGGTGCTGATCTCCGCCCCTATGAACTGTAAAGTCTGTGTAGGGGCAAAGACAGATTTTTTCTGGTTTACTATGAAACCCAGAGATTCCAGAAGATCCTGTGTAAGCTTTAGAGAGGTTGTGACCTGCTCTGGTGATTTGCCTACTATCAACCAGTTGTCCAGGTATGGAAAGACAGTCACTCTCTGTCTTCGAAGAAATGCCACAACAACTGCTAGGCATTTTGTAAACACCCTTGGTGCCGAGGAAAGGCCGAAGGGTAGGGTTGCAAACTGATAATGACCTGATGGGAGTCTGAATCTGAGATATTTTCTGTAAGATTCCTTTATGGGGATGTGGAAATAAGTGTCCTGTAAATCCAGAGATGCCAGCCAGTCCCCTTTCTGGATTATTGGTAGAATCCGAGCCAAAGTGACCATTTTGAACTTTGGCTTTTTCAAGTGCTTGTTTAAAGCTCTGAGATCCAAAATTGGCCGCCACTCCCCATTTTTCTTTGTTGTTAGGAAGTACCTGGAGTAAAAACCTCTTCCTCTCAGGGTTGCAGGGACTAATTCCACTGCTTTGAGCTGAAGCAGCTTCTGGACCTCTGCCTCTAGCAATGAGATTTGTGCTATAGGTGGGGAGGTAGAAACCCTGGGTTTTTAGAGGAAGAAATTTGAACTGCAGAGACAGACCTTTGCCCACTACCCCCAGCACCCACTTGTCTGTGGTGATGGTTGACCAGAGGGAGGAAATGGGACAGTCTGCCTCCGACAGGTAGGAGGAGGCAGCTTGCATCTCAGGGTTCTGCTTAGGCTGGGACTGAGGTTGTGGCTGAGTCCCTGCCTAAAGCCCCTTCTACCCTTGAGTAGCCCTAGGGGAGTACTGCTGGTATTAGGGGCATGGCTACTGGCTGGAAGAAGGTCGTGATAAAGGCGACCCCTAGCCCCCTTCCATAGGGCCTAGTGGATGAGGAAGCTCTGTCCCTAGCACAGTTACTTCTATAAGTAGCCTTATATTCATCCACTTTTTTCATATAGGCCACTGTGGACTCCCCAAACAGCAGGTTTCCTTCCAGTGGGAAATCCAGGGCCTTTGACTGAGTATCCTGAGTGAGGTTTGTGGCCCTAAGCCAAGCAAACCTCCTCTGAGCCACTGTATTAGCCATCCATCTGGCTGCAGTGTCATTCAAATCAGCAGCCATTTGGAACTGGTACTTGGCTGCCTCTAGCCCAAACCTGGCAGTTTCTGCCAGGTCATCTGACAAGGGTGGGTTGGCCTTCATGGACATTGCCAGTACCGACTGCCACAGAGATTTATGATACTGGGCAGCATAAGATTGAAAAGTGGCCTGTCTCATGGCCAATGAGGCTGAGCCCTTTTTGGCCATACTGTCCAGTTTTCTGGAGTTCTTGTCCGGAGGGTGTGAGGACAGAGGGACCTTAGCCTCATCACAGGCAGCTTGCTGTATAACCCCTTGATGATCAGGGTGGGAGAAAAGAAATTCAGCTCCCTCCCTGTTCAGCTGATATTTTTTAGCTATTCTCTTATCAGTAGGAGGAATAGAGTTTGGGGTCTGGAGGAGCTTCATAGCATCCTTCTTAAAGAATTTATATACTGGAAGGAGGAGGAGGGCTTTTGTGGGTGTTAAACCCATCATGCTGAGGTACTCAATCTCCTCCTCATCTTCCACTTGCTCTGTTGTGTTGATATCCAGAGCATCTGCCATTCTTCATACAAAAGAAAAATGGGAGGAAAAATCCTCAGACACTCTGGGAGGAGAGCCAAATTCCTGCTCAGGGGAAGCCTCTGGGGGAATAGGTTCGTTCTCCTCATAAATGTCATCATCCCCTTTGAAATATTGTTGCTCCGGAGCAGGAGGCAACACAGAAGCAGCAACTTGGGGACCCTGGAGAGGGTCAGGAGGCTGAGGATGATGTTTTGCAGAGCCTGGATAATTTTTGAATGCCTGGGCTATGTCTTGAGCGAAGGCATGACAGAGCTGCTCTTGAAATCCCTGGTTTAGCAGGAGAGGGTTCTGCATGTTTGAGCTTTTAATTTCTTTGAGGGAACCGGGGAGTCAGCCGGTTCTTTCCCTCTTTTTGCACCTTTTTCGCCCGTATCAGGGGCAGGGGTAGACGCACTTGTCAATTCAACTGCAACAGACTGGGGTGTCAGCTGGTCAGAGCCTGAGGGACCCCTTGGAAACTTTTTGTGAAGCCTTTCAAGGCGTTTTTCAACAGTTTTTTCTGGGAATGTTTTGCATATTTCACATTCCTGGTCCAAATATTCAAAACCCAGACAAGCTACACATAACGTGTGCTTATCTGCCTTGGCAAACACATCTCCACACTTCAAACAGTTTTTAAAACGAAGTTCACCGGTTCTCTTTTTAGGTTTCTCAGTCATGGTGAAATATAAAATGAAAAACCTCAACCGCTAATACTCAAAGCTAATACGGTTATTAAAACAGCTTAAAAAGCTTTTAAATTTTTTTTTTTTTTGCAGTTGGTTCAGGAACCGATAGGGAAATCGATGGAACAGAGAAAGGAGATGAAATATGCACCGGTTCAGCGGTTCTGTAACCGATGAAAAGCGGTTACAAATAAAAACTTTAAGGACCAAATTTAAATGAAAAGGAATAGGTTCTTTAGTTAGAGAACTGAAACAGAGTTACAATTAGCTCGGATCCCTCACGGTTATACCGAACCGAGAGGAACCGAGAAAACAACAATTTAAACAATAATAACCAATATAACTAACAAATTAGTAGACGCAGTAAAAGAAACTAAAAATACTTATGTTTTTAAGCTTTTTTCTTCATGCGAAAGAGGGCGACAGAGACTCCGAGCGACCAGACTTTCAGGTGGAGAGAAAAATCTGAAGGGCTTAGAACACTACAGTTGGTAGAGGCAGTATTTGAAAGATGCTCACGTGCAAAGAATTCTATCATTTGTATGTGTTCCATCTCTCCGGGCAGTCCAACCCATCAGGATGACTGCACAAAGTTATGAATGGTCTGAGCATTACTGGGGTTAGAAAAGAAAGCTATTAGTATGACCTGCAACTTTGTACATTATCAGAAACAAACCAAGTGTTTCGAGTTTTAGTTTGAACTGACCTGAACTTTTTAATTTGAATCATCCCCATAACAAAAAACTTAAATCCCCCTTCCCGCTTATCCCCACATTAACACAACTTTTGTAGAATCGTGAACCCCCCCCAAATGGGTTCCATAATCCCCCTTCTATAGACTAAGTACCCCATAGAAGAAATTCCCCCTTCCCGATTCTTACTCCTTAAATGGTCCCTCCCACCCTGAATAACCCCGTGTACCTTACGTTGAAATATTCCCCCCTTTTACCTTTCAAAAGAGAATCTAACTTCTTCTGCTCCTCGTGGAGTGAGCTGCCCAATCCATCTAAAAGAAAAGAATGGAGTTTCTACTAAATTATTACATGCATCCCTCGTTGCATTATATGAAAATTACTCGAGGGGAAGAAGCTGTGAGTGGTGATCCACACCAACCACAAGCTGGCGCTATACACTAAGTTTTCCAGCCTCTCCATGATATCCGTTGCCTTTGCAGCACTCCCATCAGGGCTATGTCAGAGGACAGGCCTTCTCCCACGCCCAGACTAGCGTGGCTCCTGACCCTCCTCCACATAAGAAATAAAGTTTACATCTTTAATTGAATTGCTTAGCCTAGTCCTATCTATGTATCCGATTGAGCTTTCAAATGTCAGTGTTAAATATCTTCAAGGCTGTAGTTCATTTCTAATGTGTGCTCTTCCTTGCCAGTACTCTCCCTCCCCATACCACAGTTTTGCTGCCTGATTACCCCTCATGTCCTTCCCTCCTTTGAACCACTTTTCAATGCTCTTAAATCAAGGCAAGATTACATTAACTGAGCTTGGATGTTCTCCTCAAAGTGGTCAGAGAGGCTACCGCCCCCACCCCGGGCCATCCCCATCGTTGAAATTATATTGTTTAATAGTTTTGCTGCTGCATTTAAGTCTCTGCAGCTCTGATGGCTCTGATGAGTGCTTGGGGCCTTGCCCCCCCACCCACTGCCCCCAATAGATCTCCCCAGAACAACAGGACTATCTCTCTCAGGGGCACAACATGTATGCCTCCCAATACATGCCCCTATCTGGATAAAGGCTTGTTCTAGGTCTAAATTGTGGCCCATTTTAACAGCGCTAATATTAAGAACTTTTTAGGCTCAACAGAGGCCAGATTAATATATATTGTTCAGTATCTGTTAAAGTCCTGCTTGCCCTTATTCGGGGGTGGGGGAACCTAGGGTCCCGCTCGAGCACGCCTTTATAGGCCTCCAGCCCCGGAGTTATGTGCCACTACATACCCTCTCCTAAACCCTTCCTTCAGTGGGCAATGTACTGCGCAAAAATTAAATCCAAATTACTTGCGGTCCGGTCATTCAATCTCCACTGTTCTCAGCCTGGTTCTCACCTCCTTCTTTTCGCAGACCTCTCACATATTTCAAGGCCGCTTCTGGATCCGTGAATGTTCACTGTCTGCATCCCTGCTGGCGCACTATTAAGCGTGCTGAGTAGGCCGTCATAAATGGACAGTTCAGTTTGTGTAAACATTTTTTGGCTTCCGTAAAGGCCTGTCGTCTCAACTGAAGTTGTCTTGAGAAAACCGGGAAAATGATGACCCTGGAGCCCTGGATTGTAATCGGGCCAACCTTGCGTGCTGGGGACAAAACAGCCTGACGGTTCTGAAAAAGTAGGAATTTTACCAGGAGGTGTCTTGGTCTCTGTTCTGGTGTGGGTTGCTGACCTGGCGATTGGTGTGCCCTCTGAATTTCTAGAGTAGAGTCGGGGGTTAGCTGGAGTTGTTTCTGGAGCCAGGCCTTAATGAATACCAGACAGTCTTTACATTCTAGTCCTTCGGGTAGGCCCACTAGCCTAATATTGCAGCCCCTTTCTCTGTTCTCGTGATCATCGCTCTCCTGCTTTAATATTATTATGTCTTTGAGGGCTTGTTGCAGGTTGGTGGTTAGTTGGCCCGTAGCATCTTCCTGTAAGCTAATACATGATTCTGCCTCCGCGATGCGGGTTTCATGGGCATCCACTGTTTCAGTGGTAGTATTTATTAATTGTTGCAGATGTTGTATTTGTGCAGTCAGATTATCAAAACCCAACTGCATTCTGGTGCCCAGATCATATTTTAGGTCCCGAATTAGCCTTTCCAGACATTGATGGCTTGCCTCCATTGTAGAGTTGTCTGAGTCGACTCCCGGGTTCCGATTCTCAGCCGAGTCCCGTGCTTGTGATTTGCAAGGTGAAATCTTAGGCCTCGTAGGGACAGATTGTTTAGGGCCTTGATAAAACTTAAGTTTTGCCTGTTTTTTTGTAGATCTTGCCTGATATGACATTGAAGCATCCTTACAAGGTAAAATAAGAAGATTGTGGCAGCTGTTAATGATGGATGCAGCAGATTTGTTGTGGATTAGGATGGAGCTCTCCTAAAACACCTCCATTTGGCTCCTCAGCTAGGCCACGCCCCCCTGCATTCTTTATTTTTAACCATATATGTTAAGTGCTCCAACGCTAAGACCTAAACTGCCAGGGCCCTGTAGGCATAGCTGCTGATACCCACGTATTAAGAATGCAGTGTCTAGCGAGGGCCAATAAGACCCACACTCACCTAGGAAACGGTACCCACTCCTCTGGATCTGACATATCTGTGCCAAACAACAGGGGTACCGGTGCCACATCCAATGGCCTACCCCATGTTCCCCACCTCCAATGCTATACTCACCCAAAAGGTCTTCAGAACTGTACAGGATCAGAAATAGTGGTAGTAAGTAGCTCTTTCCAGCCCACATCTACCTCATATGGGAGAAATCCCCGGGTTAAATTTATTCACCATGGCTAGGGGGCAATATATCCTATGAACAAATTTATAAAAGGATTCCTGATACTTGTTGCACATCAGCAACCCCCTATGTAGTTTCAGAAGTAGGGCCCACCCCTGCTCAGACAGCCCCTCCCCTAAATTTCTTTACCATTGTTTCTTAGTTTTAAGAGTTTAGTCAGGGAGGGACTGCCTTCCCAGTCTGGCAGCTTTCCCCACCAGTTACCTCACATCACTTCTTGTACCACGTATTAGATGTTCCACATGTACTAGGGGGGTGTTCTTTCCCCTTCCCCTCTCCACTAATCTAGCATAATTCCTTATCTGCAAGAACCAGAAAAAATGGTTCCCAGGTATTCCTCTTCCTTCCCTTATTTCCTCAAAGGAGGCTATATGTCCACCCCTCCATAAATCTCTCAGACATCCTATCCCCCTTGCTTCCCACATGCGGAATCCTGGATCCTCCAAACCTGTGATAAAACCTGGTTTCCCCACCAGGGGGAGCAACAAGGTTTCCTCCTGTCCACTCCCACCGTTTTCATTATCTGTTCCCACCTCTCCAGGACTGAGGCCACCAGGGGGCTTCCAGCTCCCAATCTATTATAGCTTTTCAACCCCCCCATCCCAGATAGGCTGAGAGTCGGACAGATCCCTCCTCCTCTTCCAGGTCCAGCCAATTGACCTCTCGAGGTCTGTTCACCCAGTCCCCAACGTACCGGTACTGTATAGCCAGGAAATAGTTCTTTAGATCCGGGAAATTCATACCCCCTAGAGCCATCAGACTGGAGCCTACGGAGGCTCATCCTGGGTTTCCAACCCCTCCATAAGAACCCCAAAAAAGCCCTCTCCATTCGTTTCAGGTCCCTCCTGGTCAACCCCACATGTATCATTCGCATTATATAGAGGGCACGTGGCAAGATATTCATTTTTAGTAAATTTATACACCCCATCCACGAGATCGGGAGCTCCCGCCATCTCCTCAGGTCCTCCTCAACAGCCTTAATCAATGGGGAAAATTTCAGTTTGTACAGAGCATCCAAGCTCCACCCTACCCTTATCCCTAGGTACTTAAGAGTCAATAACTACCTTTAGACCCCATACTGATTTCCTGAACTTCCTCCCCACAATACCCCATAACATAACCTCTGATTTGCTAAAGTTAATTTTATACCTTGAAAAAGAGGCAAAAGTTCTGATACATTCAGGTAGTAGGGGAACAGACCTGGCCAGGTCCACAACATACAATAACATATCATCGGCATAAAGGGTAACCTTATTTTCCCACTATCCCTTTAACTGCTGGGTGGTCCCTAATACAGACTGCAAGGGGTTCAATAGCCAGAGCAAATAATAATGGAGAGAGGGCACACTCCTGCCTCGTACCCCTGTGCAGTGTGATCTCTTGTGTCAAAGAGAAATTCACCAAAATCCTAGCTGTTGGAGCCCTACTGTATATATTTTTTGTATAATTTCAACAAAGCCTTCCCCAGACCAAACCTCTTAAGGACATCTATCAGATATTCCCACTCAATGTGGTAGAAGGCCTTTTCGGCATCCATGGACATCACTGCCGAACTACCCCCACCCCTAGAGGCCCTCTGAATCACATTGATTTATTTCCTCATATTGTGATATGAGTGCCTACCAGTTACAAATCCCATTTGGTCCAGGTGAATCCGATCCAGCCTCTTGGCCAAGATCTTTGCTAGGATTTTGGCATCGCAATTTAATAACGAGATTGGTCTGAACGAGGAGCACTCCTGCACATCCTTTCCCGGCTTGGGGATTAGACACACCACCGCCCTATTAAATAAGGCAGGTTGCCTCCCCTCCCCCTGCACCTTCATGAACACCTTCCACAGGGCCTCCACTGCCCGGTCCTGCATTACCTTGTAATATTCCACCAGGAAACCATCAGGCCCACTGGCTTTTCCCTTTTTTAATACCTGTAAAGCCTGGTGGATTTCTGCCCTGGTAGTATCTGCATTCATTTGCTCTCTTGGTGTTCTGTGAGCTGGGGTAGTGTAATCCCCTCCAAGAACTGTGAACTCTTATCCCCTGTCCCCTTGCGTTCTGCCTGGTACAATTGTTGACAAAATTGCGCAAATCTATCCTTAATCCCTTTTTTATTCTGAATGAGGGTACCCTGTTTACTCTTGATTTCAGAGATATGCATATACACCCTCCTTCCCTTCATTAAGCGGACCAAAAGAGGGCCAGGCCTATTCCCTCATTCAAAAAACCTGCTCCTGGCAAAAAACAGCATGGTTCTTGATTCCCTTAGTAGAAGGGCGTTGAGAGCTTCCCTGGCTGCTGTCAGTTCTAATACCTTGTTACTCAAGGGTTGCCCCGCCACTTCTCTCTCCAGGGTTTTTACCTTATTTTCAAACTCCTGCCCTTTTCAATCACTTGTCCTTTTTAATTTTGGCCACAAATTTAACAATTGCCCCCTCATAAATGCCTTACCCGCATCCCAGAATACTCCTGCAGAGTCCACCGACCCTTCATTTGTCTCTCTGTAATAATCCCTCTGGTCCTTTAAAAACTCCCAGAATTCTTTGTTACCCAAAAGATATCTGGGAAATTTCCAGGGTGGGGGATCCTCCCTCTCCTCCCCAAGTGTACATGTCATAGTGACCACTGCATGGTCGGATATAAAGATGGGGCTATGCTGGACCCTGTGTAGTCTCCCCAATCAGCTCCTGGGTATAAATATGTAGTCTAGCTGTGACCAACCTTTATGGGGGTTAGAAAAAAATGTTAACCCTTTTTCTCTCGGATGTCTCGTCCTCCAACTGTCAATCATATCTAATTCCACCATGCCTTCCATCCAGTGCTTCAGGCCCCCAGCATGCCTCCCTTTCCCCTCAGAATGGTCCAAAACAGGATTCATGGCAATGTTAAAATCCCCTCCCATAATTAAGCCTCTGAATTGCTCCCAAACCAGTGTGTCCAGCAGCTCCAGATAGAATTTAGGGTCAAATACCGCAGGGGCATATACACTCCCTACCGTGATCATCTCTCCATATAGGGTGCCTTCAACAAAAATAAAAAGCCCCCCTACCTTATCCATCACCACCCGGGAAACCTTCATTGGAATGTGTTTTCCAATAAAGACAGCCACTCCCTTCTTATGAGAACTATAGGAGGACGCAAAACATTTCCCCACCCATCCTCTGACCAGCTTCAAATGTTTCTGAGGAGTCGGGTGGGTCTCCTGTAATAAGGCTATATGCGCCCCCTGCCTACAGAGTGCCATTAGTAGACTAGCCTTCTTCACCAGCGACGAGACCCTCCCGCCTGACGTTCCATGACACTACCTTCAATTGTTTGAGAGACCTCATGATGACTATGGAATTGAGTCCCTATCCCCTCCCACCCGCCACCCACTTGTTTCTCCCTATTGTATCCTGACCTCTCCAAGGATGATAATTTGACAGGCTTTTTATTCCCCCATTCCATGTCCCAGTATTAAGCAGTAAAACTTTTTAACATTTGAACTTGAATAAACAACAATAACCCAACTAACATGGCAATACATCCCCAACTTATGTACATAGCCCCCCTCCCCCCACATCTCCACACATCGGTTGCCATTCAATCTCGAATAGATTGTCCCACCTCATCACAGACGTACCTTTCCCCACCCCTGACCCCACACAAATAATTTCTTACTCCTCTTTTTATAACTACTAAAACAAAAAAAATGGTATCAGATGCATCCCTTGGTTTAATACAGGAGATGTTTCTCTCACCACATCCCCAGACACAAAAAGAAGCATTTCACATTTGTTTTCCTCCATTACGTCTCCCCCCCCCTTTTTCTGTCACGTGATGGGCAATCTGTTATTAGCTCACAGGTTTTCAGGCCCACTTTTTTTTTTCTCTTTCTTCTATCCTCCCCCCCATTATCCAAGTAATTGTCCAGCCAAAAGGGGATCGCAAGAACAGTGGTGATCCTGACTCCGCCATCAAACTCACACGGTGTCGGATCACCCCAGCCACCCCGACTCACCTTCCAGCTGTTGCCATTCCTGCTTGATTGCATGATTGCCTCATTCCCTGCTGCGCACAGCCTACAGGGCCAAAAGTCGGTTCTTATCCAAGCCCCTCTTCTGACCCACACGATGACCACAGGTACTACTGAATTAGGCTGTGTGATGCATAAATTATGGGGGAGTTCTTTTGTCATAGGCTTGAGCTTCCTTTCGAGGATTTCTCCTCCTCATTCGAGTAAACCCTCACGTTACTACCAGGGCGCACATTCCCACAAACACAATAGAGAAGAAACACAACATTAGTCTCCTCGGGTTTTCACCCGCTCGCTGTAGGCCCCAAGGTAGGTGAGTGTAATACCCATAGTCCATAGATGAAAAGGAGCAAAACAACTAATTTGCCCAGCCGATCCTCCAAGAACAAAGTTGTCACTGCCATCCTGGTATGTCTACTACTGATCCTTCAGCCCACCTCTTTTTTCAGCCCATTCACAAATCCCACAGCCCTCTCCAGGTCCCAGAATGAGTAGGAGGCTCCTTCATGTTTTATTTTTAGGACTGCAGGATAAAACAGGAAACCCTCTATCTTAAGTTCTCCGAGTTGAGCCAGCACCGAGTTGAAGGCCCTGTGCTTCTTCAACAGATGGTTGGAGTAGTTCTGAAAAATAAACAGCCTTGCTCCTTCATAATTCAACTCTTTCGTGTTTCTGTAGGCCCTCAGCATCGCCTCATGATCCTGGTAGTTGTGAAACCAAAAAATGATTTGGCGGGGTGGTTGCCCCCTGGTGGTTTTGGCACAACTGCTCTATGGTCTCTTTCCAACTTTATACAGTCGTTCTTCGGCTTCATTCCCAAAAGCGCTGGCAGCTTTTCAGCACAGAAGCCAAGTATATCAGCGCCCTCCTTTCCTTTTAAGTTAGAATTAAAAACTTATTTATTTAAACAGGCATATGGAGAGTGATTTTATTGTGATTATATTATTATTGCTGTTGTTTTATGTTATACGTATGTATTTTAATTGTTTTTATTGTACAGCGCTTTGGTTTTGAAAAGCGCTTAAAAATAAATTTTACTTACTTTACTTACTTCTGGCAGACCTCTCTCTCAGATTCAGGCGTCGGTGTTAATTCTCCTGATAGTCGTGGAGTTCTTTAAATTCCGCCAGTTCCTTCTTCAGTGCTGCAGTTCAGCCCGGGAGTGCGTCCAGTGTGTCTTCGATTGTAGAGATGTGCTCTTTAGTCTCGGTAAGTCTAGCAGCCTAGGATGTTGTCTGCTCAACAATGGTCTGCAGTCTAGTATCGATCTTCTCTTCCCATTTCTCAAGTCAAGCCTCCAATGCCTTTGTTACCTGAGTTTTTTACTTCTCTGCTCAAGGAGGCCATTTCAGCAGCTGACAGCAAGATTGAGCCCAGGGCCTCTGATTGCTTAGGAGCTGTGCCTTCCTTCATGCTTTTAGCCGCTGATCGCTGCCCTTTACCGGAGTCTGGTATGGGATATTCATCCATTCGGGTCTGTTCTATCGGATTTATGCTTTTTCTGTGCTTTTAATTCTAGGATGCCTATGATTTTTAAAAGATTATTAGTGTGGGCTCGGGAGCCACAAGAAAAACGTCTTCACGCTATGCTGCTCATCAGTGCCCCCACATTAGTTCTTTTAATGAAGATTTAAGCAATAATGCATGATAGGGTATGTGTCGTGCTAGGATAAGATCACACCTTGGATGGTTGGGCACAAGGCGGGAGGTCGAGTGCATCCAACACCAGAAAAAGTACAGTTACGTAAGAACTTACCATAACAGTAGATCTTCGAGAGGAGCTCTTGCAGCAGGCTATTACCATTAGGACTATGCCACCAGGCACTAGGACCCCAAGGAAACTTTTTAGCTAGCAGTCTTCAGTGGGGACCACCCCCAATGCCGGTTCCACCCTGACATCGGCCAATGGTATATCTGGGGACCAGTCCCCAGCCCCACCTCAGTTCACCCGCTGGAGACCCACTGGTAAGGCCAGCAGGCGGACTGGTGGAAGCTTGCCATAAAGTAAAATAAAAAATGCAGAAACTCACCAGGGGGAAGGAGGGAAAGCAGCGCCTCTTGAAGATCTTCTGTTACGGTAAGTTCTTATGTTACTGTACTGTCTTACTTCAAGTGGGAGCTTTTGCAGCAGGCTATTACCATTAGGACTGAGTCTCAAGCATTCCCAAAAAAAGTCGATTTGGGAGGAGGCTGAAGTGCAATAGCCCTAGGAAGGCACTTAAGATAGGAGGCCTTGAAGGACCGCCAGGCCGAAACCTGCCCTTCTCCTAGAGGCAATGTCCAGGCTATGATGCTTAATAAAAGTATGCACTGAGCTCCAGGTAGCCACTGCACAGATGTCTGCAAAGGAGATATTACGCATGGATGCAAAGGAAGAACCATTCCCCTGGTAGAATGACCCCTAACCAGGCCTGGTAGGGGTTTGTTGTACTTACTGTAACAGAAGACGATGCAGTTTACCAGCCATTTAGATAATGTCTGCTTAGACACTGGAGCACCTTGACAGCGGGGCGCGCAAAGGCCACAAACAACTGCTCCGTCTTACGTGTGGAGTGGTGCGGTTAAGGTAATAGCATTGCACCCTGTGGACATCCAAAGTAAGCATAAGCACTTCCCCTCCATTCGAGTGATCAGAGTAGTACACTGGAAAGTTAATGTCCTGATTTAGTGTAAGCTCAGACACTACCTTGGGCAAAAACTTAGGATTAGTTCATAAGGACACCCTGTCCTTAAGGAAAACTAAATAAGGCTCCTTACACATCAGGGCCTGAAGCTCAGAAACTCTCCGGGTAGAAATAATGGAAACTAACAGAAAAAAATTACTCACCTTAGTAATGTTGTTTCTTCTAATGGAGTCTTGCTGTATTCTGACTATTGCAGTTAGGTCCTGCCCTTCAACTGCCCCGGAGAACAAAGAGTTAACTTTCCATGGCCAGCATGGAACGTTCAGCGCGAGCTCGGTTGAAGCCTCTGTCTGCTGTTGTTTAAACTCCAACCGTCAGATCTTTACAAGCAATACTCACTAGAAGTTCTGTGTGGAAACTGTAAGACTCACACTAGCCAACTGGCAACTAAATTTATTAAGAAAAGGGTTTTTTGGTTTCAAAGCAAAGACTCAAGTCAGGAAACCCAAAAAACAAAACACAACACACACCCAAAATAAAGGAGGGTGAAAAGGGTGCACCTCTAGGGTGCCAACACTGCTCCTGCCCACCCACATCCCAAAAGCCAGGTTCTGAGAGGAGGCAGGGGTGAGGTCAGAATACAGCAAGACTCCATTAGAAGAAACAACATTACTAAGGTGAGTAATTTTTTCTTCAAACAACATGAAGTCTTGCTGTATTCTGACTATTGCAGACTACCAAGCAGTACCTCCATGGAGGAGGGACAGAACCTACTTTGGGAATAGGCTCTGAAGTACTGCTGTGCCAAACCGAGCATCACTCCTAGCCTGGATATCCAGAGAGTAATGCTTGGTGAATGTATGGACTGTTTTCAGGTGGCTGCTTGACAAATTTCTAAGATAGGAATATCCTGGCAGCAGCCAGGAGGCAGCTGTACCTCTAGTAGAGTAAGCCCTCAGGCCTGAGGGTGGAGTTCTACCAGTTTTTCATAGCAGATTGTATACAAGAGACAATCCACCTGGCAATAGATCTTTTAGTGGCAGGTTTGCCCTTACCGACCTTTCCATATGTGAGGAACAACTGGAGGGACTCAAACCTATGACCCTCGGTGCGCTCTATGTAGTAGCTGAGGGCCCTTTTTACATCCAAGCTGTGCAACCTCCTCTCTCCAGAGGAGGAATGGTCAGTGAAGAAAACAGGGAGAGACGGACTGATTAAGGTGGAAATCCGAAACCACCTTAGGCAAAAACTTCCTGTTAATTCTTAGCCCACTTTATCTCTATAGAAAGAGATGAAATCTGGCTCCACTGACAGGGCTTGCAATTCACTGATACGCCTGGCAGAGGTAATGGCTACCAAAAACACAGTTTTCCAAGTCAAGTACTTAAGCTCTGCAAAGGACAAAGGCTCAAAGGGTGGTTGCATAAGCTGAGCAATGCAAACATTAAGGTTCCAAGGAGGAGTAGGGTCCCTAAAGGGGGGATTGATGTGCAGCAATCCCTTGAAGAACTTACAAAACACAGGATGGGCTGACAGAGGAGAGGGCTTGCCTACTGACAAGAAGGCAGAAACAGCTGCCAGATGCACTTTAAGTGTAGCTGGCCTAAGTCCCAAGCCATTAAGATGAACCATATAGTCCAGGACTGTAGGCAACCCAGCAGATTCTGGAGAAATATGCTTCCTAGAGCACCAAATAGTGAACCTTTTCCATTTGGAGTTGTAAGTCTTTCTGGTGGAAGGCTTTCGAGAAGCCTTAAGGATATTGAGAACCCCTTGAGAAAGGTGTAAATCAGCAAACTCTAACTCTTCAAGAGCCATGCCTTGAGATTGAGAGATTTGAGTTTCGGATACCAAATCCTCCTCTGAGAGGATGTCAGCAGGTTGTAATTCCTGGGAAGAGACAGGAGAAGGTGGACTGTTAAGGACAGCAACAGTGGGTACCAGGGCTGTCTGGCCCAGTCTGGAGCAATCAGAATCACTTTGCTTGGTTGAGACCTGATCTTGACTAGCACTTTGAACAGGAGAGGGAAGGGGGGGAAAAGCATACAGGAACTTCCCTTCCCAATTCAGGATCAGAACATCCAGGGGGACTGAGCCCAAGACTGGGGGTCTGCAACAAAAGAGAGGAAGTTGGTGATTGTCTGGGGCTGCAAAAAGATCTATCTGTGGAGTGCCCCATCTCGAGAAAATCACTTCCAAAACTAGGGGATCTAGGGTCCATTCATGATGGCCCTGGGTTATCCTGCTGAGAGCATCTGCTAGGACATTGTCCTTCCCTGGGAGGTGAACTGCTATCATAGAAGTTTGCAGGGAATAGGCCACAGACCACAACTTCATTGCTTTTGTGCACAAGGCCGTAGACCGAGTGCCTCCTTGTTTGTTGATGCACCACATTGTGGTGGTATTGTCTGCTCTGATCTGGATCACCTTGTTCTGTACACATTTGGAAAAGGCTTGCAATGCCAGAAACACTGCTCTGAGTTCCAAGAGATTGATGTGAAGCAGAGATTCTTGAGGTGACCACAGTCCCTGGGTGGTAAGATCCCCCAAGTGGTCTCCCCAGCCCAGCAGGGAGGCATCTGTGGTGAGTATCACTGAATGAGACTGAGTGACAAAAGGAACTCCCTGTCTCAAATTGTCCTGATTCTGCCACCATTGCAAAGCCTGGATCAGGGTTCGAGTCACTGGGACTAGTTTGGTAAGGAAATCCTTTCTTTGGGACCAGAAGGCTCTTAAGTGGAACTGAATGTCCCTCATCTGGAATCTTGCCCCCTGGACCACTGCTGTAGAGCCTGCCATGTGGCCCAGGAGCTGCAAGAAATGCCTTGCTGGTCGAGACACCTGAAGGGTGAATGAAGAGGCCAGTTCTATAAGGGTCCTTGCCCTGTCCAGGGGAAGGAAGGCTTTAGCTCTTATTGTATCCAGCTCTGCCCCCTATAAAGGTGAGGAGCTGTACTGGCTCGAGAACTGACTTTGGAAGGTTGAGGAGGAACCCTAAGAAAGTGAGCACTTGTTATTTGCAGATGTGACTTGACTTGGTCTGGAGACTGACCCACTATGAGCCAGTTGTCCAAGTATGGAAAGATGGAGATCTTTTTTCTCCTTAGGAAAGCAACCACTACTGCCAGGCACTTTGTGAACACCCTTGGGGCTGATGTTAGGCCAAAGGGCATTGCTCTGAATTGATAGTGGCCCGAGAGCAACTCGAACCTGAGGTACTTTCTGTGGGAGCACCTGATGGGAATGTGAAAATAGGCATCTTTGAGGTCCAGAGAGGCTAGCCAGTTGCCTGGCATTAGAGAGGGCATAATTATTCCCAGAGTCACCATTTTGAATTTTGGTTTTAAAAGGTGCTTGTTCAGATATCTTAGATCCAGGATGGGCCGCCATTCTCCTGTCTTTTTTGGGGTTAGGAAGTACCTGGAGTACAATCCTTTGCCCCTGTGTAGGGTAGGAACCCTTTCTATGGCTCTGAGAGCCAGCAGGGAAGAAACCTCTGCCTCTAGGGTGAGGGTCTCTGATGGATTTGCAGGTGGAAAGGATCTGGTTCTCATCTTGGGAAATTTTTTGAAGCTGAGAACCAGTCCCTGGCTTACTACTTTCAGGACCCACTTGTCTGATGTCAAAGAATTCCAGTCCTGGACAAAGTAAGCCAGCCTGCCCCCTACAGGTATTGGAGAATCGGCCCGGGCAGACCCATCAGGGTGTCTGCATGGCAGGGGCTTTAGGCTGAGGGGTGGAAGCAGGCCTGCTCATTCCCCGTCTGCCTCTCCCTCTGAAGAACCCCCTCTGAGCACAAGCAGAAGAGACCTGGGCTTGGTTAAAAGGCCTTTGAAAGGGCCTGCCCCTGGAATGCTGTCTCTGAGGAGTGGCTTGCCTTTCTTTGGCCTGAGCACACCTGTAGGTGGTCCTGTACTCGTCCATCTTCTTCATGTAGTTCTCTGTCTGCTCCCCAAACAGAGAATTACCAATGACAGGGAAATCCATGGCCTTAGCCTGGGTATCCTGTGATAGGCTAGTACATCTGAGCCAAGCCATCCTCCGAAGGGCCACAGATGTAGCCTTGACTCTAAATGAAACATTATTGGAGTCCACAGCAGCATGAAATTGCACCTTGGATGCCTCAATCCCATCCGCAGCCACCTGCTCCAGCTTCTTGGCAAGCTGGTCAGGGGCCTGTTTAGCCAGAGCCAGCACAGTGTCCCACCTGGACTTCTGGTATCTAGCTGTGTAGGCCATATAGTTAGCCTGCCTGAGTCCCAAAGATGCTGCCATGTACTGCTTCTCTGTCATGGCATCAATCCTCCTGGAGCCCTTATCTGGGGGGTGTGAAGCCAAGGGAATATTTGCTTATCACAGGCAGCAGCCTGCACTACTCCAACATGGCTGCATTGCTGGGAAAGGAACTCCGTGCCTGAGCCTGAAAGGGTATACCTCTTGTCCATTCTTCTGTCCACAGGAGGTATGGAATTAGGAGTCTTTAGAATTTTAAATGTTTGTTTCCCAAAAGATTTATGGCGGGGAACAGACAATCTCCTGGACTCTGGGATGTCCATCATCTCAACAAAATCAGGCTCCTCCTGATCCTCCACTGCTTCTTCCATTGGAAGCTGGAGGGTTTCAGCCACTTTCTTGTAAAACATAAAGTGGGAAGGGGACTCAGAAAGCCTAGGAGGAGAAACACCTGAAGGTCTGTCTGGGGAGATGTCCAGGTCAATAGACATATCCAGACTTTCATAATCACCATCATCATCATTATCCTCATACTCTCCCTCCTCCTCCGGTTCATAAAATTCTTCTAAAGTATAATCCGGAACCGGGGGAACCGACCGAACCGAGCCCCTGACAGATAGTGCCGGTTCGTCTGGAACCGAAGTTATCGATTGAACTACCCTTATCGCTTTGGCTATTTCATCAGCAGTCGGAGAAAGAACTTGTGGATCCGAACCGGATGATTTTTCCCTTCTCTTTCTTTTAACCGAACCGACTCCTCAGAATCGTCTCTCCTTCTGCCCGAAGAAGTTTCGCCCTGGTCAGAGGGCACTCCTTCTGGTTCGGTCAGAACCGAACCGGGCTGGCCATCCGGGTCAGCAGACTTCTCGGCCTCCCTTTCCCTCAGTCTACCTACTCTCTTATCCAGGGTAGCTTTGGGAAAACTTTTACAAATTTGGCAGTCTGACACGATTTTTTTCTTGGGTTTCTCAGACATGGCCAATCCTATCCAAAACTTACGCTTTTTTCGGCAATCCGCCAGGCAAGACACCCCTATCGGTTCCTGACCGTGTTATGGGTCTTGGAAAAAACGTAATTAAATCCGTTTTTTTTTAGAACCGATACGGACCGGTAATCACACTCTAATAAATTCAAAAGTTTTTTAAAACCTATCTGATCGGTTCAAACTGAACCGATCCAATGTTTACAAGTTCCACACAGAAACTAAATGCAAAACCTATCTAGTACTCACGGTACCACAGACAGAGACTTAAACCGACAGGTTCAGTAGCAGAAATTCGGTAGAAACCAAGAAAAATGAAACTTTAACTGACTTTTTTGAACCGAGCGAAGGAGAAATCTCCGGAGCGACTGTTCAGTGAAGCGGAGTAAAGAATCTGACAGTTGGAGTTTAAACAACAGCAGGCAGAGGCTTCAACTGAGCTCGCGCTGAACGTTCCATGCTGACCATGGAAAGTTAACTCTTTGTTCTCCAGGGCAGTTGAAGGGCAGGACCTAACTGCAATAGTCAGAATACAGCAAGACTTCATGTTGTTTGAAATAACACTTTTCCAAGAAAGGAAGCATTGGCTGTATTCCGCAGCAGGCTCGAACGGGGGAAGAGTACATTTTTCAGGCATAAAAAGGAGATCCCAGGGTGGTACCAGATCTCTGATGAGAGGCTTAATATGCAGTATGCCCTGCAAAATCATATGGGACACGTCCAATTGGTCGAGGGTTTTTCCTTCCATAGGTACGTGGTAAGCCGAAATTGTGGAAAGATGTACCTTTATGGAGGAGTAGCTCAAGCCTTGATTTAATAAGGAGAGGAGATACTCTAATATCGAGTTCACTGGACAGGTAAGTGGGTCCAAGTGACAGGGTGAAGCCCACAAGCAATATCTTTTCCACTTCATGGCATAAGTGGATCTATTTGAAGGTTTTCTCACTGCTATGAGAACATCCGCCACGTCCTGGGAGACCCCACACCTAGATTTGACCAAGTCTTCAGAAGCCAGGCATGAAGATGCAGGGATTTGAGATCTGGGTGGACCAGAGTTCCTTGATCCTGTGATAGCAAGTGCGAGCTCAGTGACAGCTGTATTGGAGGCTCCACTGCCAGCTGCTGAAGTAGTGAGAACCAAATCTGCCGAGGCCAATATGGAGCGATGAGGATCATCTCTGCTCCTTCGGCCAGCAACTTCAGAAGAACCCTCTGAAGAATGGGATAGGGAGGGAAGGCATACAGAAACCTCCCTGTCCAACAGAGGGACAAAGCGCCTGGCCAGAAAACACCAGGCATGGGCCCTAGCGAGCAGAAATTGGGCAGTATAGCGTTGAGTGGAGACTCAAAGAGGTCCAACTCTGGATGGCCCCATCTGTTGAATAGTTGATCTGCTACCGACTGGAGGTGCTCCCACTCATGAGCCTTGGACCAAGACCAGCTTAGGATGTCACCCAAGATGTTTTGGATGCCTGGAACATGAATAGCAGTGAGGTCTAGGCGATGTTCCAGTGTCCAATACCAGACCCTCATTGCCTCCTGGCAAAGGGAGTAAGAACGTGTGCCCCTTACTTGTTGATGTAAAACACTACCAATGTCTGTCTTGATGAGGAGAGGGACCACTCGCATCTCTAGGACACTGATGTGGAGCATTTGCTGATCTGGAGACCATGTCCCCTGGGGTCTGTCTGTTTTTCAGATGAGCACCCCAACCAAGACCAGATGCATCTGTAGTTAAAATCTGCCTCGGGGGCTCCTGCTGAAAGGGGACCCTCGTACCAGGTTGTAGGGGTCCAGCCACCAGGAAAGAGTCATTCGGACTGGGTAGGAGACTCTGACTGGCTGGTCCAAGTCATCTGACCTCTGATTCTACTGCACCCCGAGTGTCCATTATAGGACTCTCATGTGGACGCAGGCCAAGGGAACTGTAGGAATGGCCGCTGCCATGTGCCCCAGAAGTCTGAAGAAGGTCCTAGCTGGGACCTGTGGAGCCATGGATACCGTCCGGGCTATGCCCCTTGGACAATCTCCCATCCTCTGGGAGGAAGGCCATGCCCTGAACTGTGTCCAGGACCACTCCGATGAAAAGGGGTTGCTGGCTGGGCCATGGGTATGACTCTGGAAGGCTCAGGGTGATCCCCAGCTCTCGGAAGAGAGTATAGATGTCTCAGAGAGTGCAACGCAGCTGAGCTCTGGAAAGGAGCTGCCAGGAGTCAGTCATCTAGGTAGGGGAAGACGTAATGGCCCTGGTGTCAGAGAGCTGCAGCCACCACCGTTAGGCTCTTGGTGAAGACTTGAGGAGCGGAGGAGAGACCAAACAGTAAGGCTCGAAACTGGTAATGTCTCCCTTAGAAGTGGAACCTCAGGAACATCCGACGGGGAGGAAAGACCCTTATGTGCAGGTAGGTGTCCTGCATGTCCAGGGAACAGAACCAATCCCCTTGGTGCAAGAGGGGAATGAGGCCTTGCAGAGTGATCATTCTGAACCACTTGTACTCTATAGTGAGATTTAAATTGCTGAGGTCCAGAATGGACTGAAGGTCTCCAGTCTTTTTCGGGACCAGAAAAAAGTGAGAATAGTAGCCCTGCCCCTGTTGATTCAGAGGGACCGGCTCGACTATCTCCCACTTCTGCAGAAGGGCTTGGATTTCTCCTTCTATCAGAGGAATGTGCAAAGGAGGATAATGGGAGGACCTTGGTGTCTTCTCCGGAGGGATCTGAAGGAACTTGAGAGTATGTCCTCTCCTGATAAGGTCCAACACCCAGAGGTCTGTGGTGATGCTGCTCCATTCCTCTAGCTAGAGGGAGAAGTGACCCCCTACTGCCTCCCCCATAGCCTCCGCTGGAGGAGGGGGGGGTAGCAAGTCAGTGGGCAGATCCGAGAACAGGCAGAGAGGGCTGGGAGGTCTTGGGGCCTCTAGAGGCAGAGCTCCCAGGAATTTGGGTTGGTGCTTTCCTGTTGAAGCCTCCCCTCTGCTGAAATTGGCTGCAGGTGTTTTGCCCTGAGGGTTTACGAAAAGACCATTTGCAAAAGGGTTTCTGGTCCCCCTTATACATCTTTCAGATGAACCAGATAGATTTCCCGGACTCTTGGAGGCAAGAGGTCAGTTTCTCTGTCTCCTCCCCAAAAAGAACAGAAACCTGGAAGAGAAGGTCCAGGATTCCGGACTGCAGATCCTGAGAAAATCCAGAGACTCTGAGCTGGGCGTGACATCTAAGGCAAACGCTGGATGCTGCTGCCCTAGAAGCTGTGTCTGCTGTGTTGTACGAGGCCCTCAGGACATGAGTGTCTATGTCTGAAGCAGACTTCAGGATATCCAGAAGCTCAGTCTTCTGAGCAGAGTCTGGCAAGGCCTGAGCAACCTCTAAGCCTTTCTCCCACATCGAATTCTGGTACTGGACCATATGTCTGAGAAAGTTCAATGATCGAATATAACAGGTGGAGGCAGAATACACTTTCTTGCCCACCTGGTCTAAAAATCTGGACTGTACATCAAGAGGCTGTAAACTGAGGTGTTTAGGCTTCTTTGACTTGTAGTGAGCAGCTGTAATTACCATTGAGTCTGCCTGAGGGTGTTCCACATAAAAAGGCTCATCCCTCGGTGCCTGGTACAGCCTATCCGACTTTTTAGAGATCACCGAAGTGGTGGAGGGATGCTTCCAAGTGATCCGGGTGAGATCCTGGAACGTTTCCACTAAAGGAGGAACGACCAAGGGTTTTGGCTCCTTATGCCTAAGGTACTTGGCCAACCTCTGGTGCCCTGGATCCTGATCCTCCATCTCCCATCCATTGGAGGTCTGGATGTGCCTCATGACGTCCATAAAGGTAGGATTTTCAGGAGGAGATCAAGGGGTGTCCTTTTCGTCTGGGGACACGTCTTTCTCTCGAAGAACGGTTGGAACCCAACGTGTTTGGGTCTGAACCGTGACCTCTAGAAGAGAGGGAAGCTGATCTAGAGCCTGAGGAAGATCTGCACCTCTCAGATGAACACCGCCCGCTAGAGGACCGGCGATGGCTGTGGGGCTGACGACGGCTGGTAGAATGCCAATGATGACTATCCGACTGTCGGTTGACTGACCGCCTATGGCTGGAGGAGCAATGGCGGTAAGTGCTAGGCGAACGGGAGTGACATTGGTGATGCCGTTCTTTATGTAAAGTCCAGCCAAGGGAGTTGGTAGGACTGCGTGAGTGGGACTTAAGTTTAGGTACGGGCGAGGAAGGTTTGTCTCCCTGACCTTGGTCCTTGTCTGAATCTGGTTTCGGTTTAGCATCTGGCTGTGGCGGAAGGACGTCTTTTTTCACTTGGCCCCACCAAAACTGAAAAAGGTCCATCAGCTCTTCCTTTGAGAACCAAAAAGCCACTGGCCCTTGGGGGGGGGGGCAAGATGATTCTGGCATAAGTGGAGCAATAGGGGAAGAGGTGAGGTCTGGTGGGTCCCTGGGAGAAGGAGCAGACCGTTCCTCTCGGTCACTGGGTGTAGAAGCCCTATGGACTGGTGAATTATCAAGGTCCAGAGGGGCTTTGCCCGATGTACGACCCTTGTCTGGTACTGTTGACGGTCTGGAGTTGTCAGGCTTGGGGACTATTGCTGGTTTGGCCGTAGGCGCCTGAGAGACAGAGGTACGGTGAGCTGAGGTCGACTTAAGAGACCAACTCTCGATCCCAGTGCTCAGCAGTCTTACCCGGAGTCCCGGGATAGACCAACGTTGGGACCTTGCACGACAGGACCAAGGTCCCTGTGGAAGACAAGGAGGAGGTCCTGACCCCTGAGGTGGATGGTGACTGCAAGGGTG
Organism: Neoceratodus forsteri; assembly: GCA_016271365.2. Classification (NCBI taxonomy): domain Eukaryota; kingdom Metazoa; phylum Chordata; order Ceratodontiformes; family Ceratodontidae; genus Neoceratodus; species Neoceratodus forsteri. The sequence goes on along the minus strand of CM028130.1, from coordinate 538,121,613 downwards.
TGGCCTTCGCCTTCAGGGTACTCAATGTGACAACCCACCTCTCCCTCTGTGCTGAAACAGCCTTTAGAGAGGTATCTGTCCTCGGGTATTTGCTGCCACCAACTGGACTGTCTCCAGCACAAACCTTCAAGCTGACAAACTTGAATAATTAAACGTTCAATTGCACAAATTAAAGTCTGGTAGTGTGTCTCTCTCGGGTGGCGGATGCTACACAGAGTTTACTTTGGCCAGTGGAAACCAAATATTACTTTAGAAAAATGACATCAAAGTCACAACTGTTGAGCAAATAAATAGCTTTTTACTTAACAGAAAGTGCACTGAGCATTTACAGGATATATATTTACAACACAAGAGAATAACACTCATACAGGAAAAGTAAACAAACGTTTTTAAATAACAGATGGCAAAAGAAGAAGGCTATGAAATATGCTAGCACTAAACTTACCCTTTCCTGTCCTTCTAAGAGACACTGGACCCTATTCTAACTGCCAGCTCCCATGGACATAGCTACAAGGGTAGACTCCAAACTTATGTTTCCCCTCCCAGCTTCCAAAGCAAAAAAAGAACTCTTCATTGTCTTTCAGCCTCTTATATATTCTCCTGGGAATAGGTAATGCCCTATTCCCACTTTGAATGCACCAACCATCTAACATGTATGTATGTAATTGTCCCAATCAGTCTGAACACCTATCAGTGATCAATTATATTCCATTTTAACTTTCAGTTTATATTTGAATGACCCAATCCGTTCAAACTGCCCTGTGTCTGTGTGTGTGTGGAGATATCCACTCGATGTCTATGACCCAGCTATGATCTAGCAGCTAGGGAGGACTGAAAATTCCACAGACTGGATAGTGGATTTTAGCCTGTTTTTTTTTTTTTTTTCAAACTGTTAAAAAAAAAAAAAACAGCTAGAGAATCCAAGCCATTAACTCTTTCCATACCATTTCTGTCACACTCAAGGTCGGTGTAGAACCTGTGCCCTGCTTTCCACTCCCCGTTGGGATTTTGGCAGGAGTGGAGGAATCCTGCTGCCCAGAAGAGTGCTGTGAATGGCAGGAGGAGTGGTTAGAGACCCCCACCCCCCCGTCAGAACCCGAGGAGGTCTTTTTACGTTGCGGGGACCTGGAGTGCTAACGCCCCTTGGACCGACCCCGGTCCTTTTCTTGGGACTTATGTTGGCTTGTGTCCTTTTTCTTGTCCTTATGCTTTGAGGAGTGAGAAGATGTCTTCTCAGCTGGTGAGCTCTGCATCACGGCCACCTGCTGTTCCAGAATGTGGGCCTTTAGTGCCTTAAGGTGGCGAATCAGAGTCCGGCCGGTAAAGCTGCTGCAAATGGAGCAGGCCTTGGTGTCATGGTTGGACCCCAGGCAGAAGACACAGGCCTCATGCTTGTCCTTGGCCAGAATCTGGCAACAGCAGGCACACTTGGTCCTCTCCTTCTCTGTAGAAGAAACCGATGTCGGTGAAGACTACATGCAGATGAAAATAAATCGGATGAAAAGCAGACTTTTTGACGAAAAATGTTAGCACTACTACCAAAAATTCACTAAAAACCACCAAAAAACATTCTAGAGGGCAACTGAAGAACTGAAGTAGATGGGTCTGCGGCAGGAAAAGAACTGAGGTGGGGCCAGGGACTGCCCCGATATACCATTGGCCAACATCATGGCGGAGCCAGTGTCGGTCCCTGCTGAAGACTGCTAGCTGGAAGGTTTCCATGGGGTCCCAGTGCCTGGCGGCATAGTCCTAATAGTAATAGCCTGCTGCAAGAGCTTCCACTAGAAGTAAGATGTGATGTTATCTCCATGACACACACCTTGGAGTGCGTTATTGCAATTATGAAATGGCTTGCCTGTAACAAACAAAAAAAAAAAAAGGTGAAAAAGTACATTTTTAAAATACATTTTTAGTTACTTTTTCAATAGATGTGGTGTTGTGTTGGGATAACCTCACTGTTGAATGTCAGCACTGACCAATCACAGCCCAGGAATTTTTCTTGCCATTTTACGATTACAGTTTTCGTTTGATTTCACTGCTCTGTTTTGAATGCCGCAGAGGTCATTGTGATGTTGGGCATTGTTCAAGCTGCTCTCCTATTGCTTAAGAGCTCCTTTGAAACCAACTTAAAGTGATGATAAATGATGTTCTACCAAAAATTATGATACATGATTTATCATCATTTTTGGTCTTCAAGCCATAGAAATAAATCATTTATCTGTTTACTAAGGTAAACGAAAGAAAGCACATGGGAATGGTGCAATACAATGGATGTGGAGCTGTACTTTTTTGGGACACCTTCTGGAGACTGAGGTGCTGCCCAATTTGTACTTACCTCTGGGTTAAGGGGAGAGGTTGCTGGACTCTGGGCCAAACTGGCAAAGGTGCAGAGAACCTTTTCCCTACACAGGGGCCACCAAATCTGCCACTGATCCCCGAGAAGACTTCTAGGCAGAGGCAGGGTGGATGGACTTTGGTGGGCTCCAGGAGGGGTACACACTTCTCTGCCTGTATCAATGCACAATTCCTTCACCATACTGGTGGGATGGGACAGCTGGGAGGAGGCACCTGTAGCAATGGGAAGGGAGGAAGTAGGGGTCCTCAGACGGAGAGGCTCTGAGGAGGGAGAAAGAGGCCCCCAGCTGAGGACAAAGCAACTTTTAGTGGGGGGCCGTTGGGATAAATGTGGGAGTGGAGGAAGAAAGGGAGAGGGAGATGAAGTGCATTCCTTATGATTTATCTTAGAGGCATGGAAAGCGGATGCAGAGGATTGTTAGGGAAGGGAAAGGAAACATTGTTTAACCAGGAGTAGCACACTAAGCTGAAGCTTGTTTCAAGATGCGACTTGGGAGCACAAGGACGTTAAGTGACTTGCTCAGGATCACACAGTACGCACCTAGGTGGCTGTGGGATTCAAACCCAGGTCTCCAGATCTGCAGCTCAGAGCCTTAACCCACTGCACTATACTGCCTTAGGGCAGCAGAAGATGGAAGGGGCTAAATGTTGTCCACCTGAGGACAAATGATCTGGGAAGGGACAGGGTAGGGGTAGTGCAGGGTAATTTTAGGGATCCTGGGAGGGGTCTAAAGCAGGTGGCATGCACGGTGGCTTTTGCTGAAGTGTTACCTGTATACAGCTGGGGAGAGGATAGGACACATTGTACCAGGGCTTTCAACAATAGGTTTCAGCTACATTGGGGACTGGGGCCAACCTGCGAGGATATGGGACTCTGTGTGAGAGTCCACCTGCCTCTTTCCGGTGGGGGGGCAGAGAAAGTCCTTAGTGAGAGGTTTAAATGCTACTTGGATGACCGGATGACCATTTAAACTAGCCAGGGGTAAGCTGTAAAACCAGAGGAGGTAACAGTTGCCCTCCCAGATGATGAAGCAGCAGGGAAGGAGAGTCAGAGGGGAGTAAACTCCCCCAGGGCAGGGGTGTAAGAAGACAGGGGAGAGGACAAGGCAGTGGGCAAGGGGAGTATAAATAAGGAAAGCAAGAAGGAAGGAGTAAATGAGACAGGTAACGGAGAAAGTAACAAGGGAAGAAGGGGGTCAGGGGGAGCTTCAGGGAACAGCACAAGCAGGATGGGGGAAGCAGGTAGGGAGGGAGTAAAGTATGGAGAGCTATGTGCACCAGTGCGAGAAGTCTGGACAATAAAATGCTGGACTGGAGGTCATCATTCAGAGGCTAGCCTCCATTTGGTGATCCTAAAAGAATTGTGCTGCACTGACAGCCACGACTGGGATATGGCCATATGGGCTACTCTCTATTCAGAAGAGACAGGGAAGGGAGGAGGAGGTTGTACCATATGTGAGGAAGGGAATCAAGGCATGAGAAGTACAGGGGCACCCGGAGGGAAAGGAAGGGCTGGTGTGCTGTGGGTCATCCTGGAAGCAGATACTGGGGCTGTTATCCGTACAGAGGTGATATACAGACCTCCAACTCAGGGAGAGGAGTTGGATAAAGCACTTTGAGGCGCCCTCATCAGGATGGCAAGAAAGGGGGAGGTGCTGCAAGTTGGGGACTTCAACCTGACAGGTGTGGACTGGAGCCTTCCAACTGCAACTATGGCAAGGAGCAGGATAATCCTTGACTCCCTACAAGGGGCTTTTCTTGGGCAGCTCATCACAGAACCCACTAAGGATAGGGCAGTGCTGGACCTGGTGCTACAAAAACAGGAACAACATTAAATTTAGCTCAGTCCCACCAGGTCTTTAAGAGCGACCTATGCGAACACCTCATGAGCATGACTTAATGTTCATGCAGTATGAGTAAGTGAAATTCTACTTAGCCAGGCCTTACGTTTTGCCAACAAGTTTATGTGCACTTAACCCACTTTGTATCTGACCTGCTATTATGTTTCTGTGTCCAAGGTTAACTATACTGACATGAACAATGTCTATGCCTTGTGGTGTTGCTTTCTCCAACTAGTGGTGTGTCATCTTCTGTTATATATAGCTTACGCTGTCCGGACCTCCTAACTGCAATGCACCACGTGCCATGTATTGTGCTGTAGTACTTACCCTGATATTATGTCACCTAAACTGTCATCAATTATTGTATCACCTATTGTCTGTAACTCTCCTGGGTTGGGCCTGAAAATAGGTAATGCCTTTGTCTAGAGCACCTACTCAGTAAACATACTAACATACTATTTGCCAGCAGATTAGGCCTTATGGTCTATCAAGTCTGCTCGAACCTAGATCCTTAGTTGGGTGCCGAGACCCTCCCATCCCTTGTGCTCCAGAAACCCCTATCATCCATCCCCACCCCACCGGGACAGGCCATCATCTGATACATCCACTTTCTGTGTCTGTCCCACCCTCTCTTAAAGCCCTCCACTGTGGATCTTGAACCAGCTCACCAGGCAGAGCGTTCAAGGGTCCACCACCCTCTCAGTGAAAAACCTCCTCTTTTCCCCCTCACCCTTCCACCTTCCAACTTCAAACCATGCCCTCTGGTGATGCCTCCTGCTTTAGTCTAAAGATCCTCCATGTTTACCCTATTTATTCCCTTGAGGTGCCTGAAGACCTCAATCATGTCCCCCGTCTCTCCCTCTCCTCCAATGAAAACAGGCAGAGCTCCTCAAGTCTGTCCTCGTAAGTCAAATCCCCTAGCCCTCGTGATCATCTTTGTTGCCCTCCTCTGTACCCTCTCCAGGAGCTGTATGTCCCTCTTCAAGTGTGGTCTCCAGTACTGTACACAGTACTCAAGGTGTGGTCTAACCAGTCCATTGTACAGCGGCAGAATCACTTCCTTGCTCCTAGAGGTGATCCCCTTGCGATGCATCCCAACATCCTGTTTGCCTTGCTAGCTGCTCTCCTGCACTGCTCAGAGTTATTCATACATGTATCCACCATGACCCCTAGGTCTTTTCCCCTGTTGAGGCTTCCAGCACCTCCCTCCCAGGGTGTACCTGTGTTGGGGTTTCCCGACCAAGATGCAACACTTTGCACTTGGTGATATTGAAATTTAATTTCCATGTGTGGCCAGCTTTCCAGGGTGTCAGGTCCCCTTGCAGGCCAACCTCCTCTTCTCCTCAACTACTGCTCCCATCTTGGAGTCATCCATGAAGACTCATTTCACACCCTATACCATCCCTGATGTCCGATATGTATGCATTAAACAGGATTGGACCCAGAACGAGCCCTGTGGTACCCCACTACCAACCTCTGTAGGGTTCGGAGCTCCCCACAGACCACTACTCTCTGAGTGCCCCAGCTATCCAGTTTTCAATCCATCTGACCATCAAAGGCCTACTCCTAACCCCATCAGTTTCTCCACCAGACCATTGTGGGGACAGAGTCAAACGCCTTGCTGAAGTCCAAGAATAATACATCCACAGGCTTACCCTGTCCAGTTCTGATGTTACCCATTCATAGAACTCCACAAGGTTGGTTTGACATGATCTACCTGGCACAAACCCATGCTGCCGACTATCCAGACCTCCCACCTCCCCAAGTAAACCCCAATCGTTCCTTTAGTATACTCTCCATTAATTTTCCCACACTGAGGTTAAACTGATGGTCTATAGTTCCCTGGTACTTCCCTTGACCCCTTGTGGATTGGTACCACATGTGCCTCTCGCCAATCCTAGGGCCCGCCTCCTGTCTCAGTGACCTGTTGAAAAGCTCCGCCAGGGGTGCAGCCAGTATGTCCGCCAGTTCCCATAGTACTCTCAGATGAATGCCATCCGGCCCAGGAGATTTGTCTTTCTTTAGGGCCTTGAGGGCAAACCACACCCTTTTGGTGGGGATGGCATCATCCGTCCCCTCCACCTTATTGGTCTTATCTTTATCCAGGTGTGACAGAAATTCAGGATTTTGTAGGCCTAGTGGTACAGTACTAAAGTGCCTGAGCTGTAGGAATCTATAGAAATCGGCCTGTCTGAGGCCGAACTCTTCATACTTCGGTAAATGGTTTGAACATTATCGGCCGATTGCCATATTGTCTGCTATTAGTAAGTTTCTTGAGAAAGCTGTGGCGGGGCAACTTACGGATTATATCCAGTCTCATGAGCTACTCTCCCCCTCGCAGCATGGCCTTCATAAGGGGCACAGTACAACCTCTTCCCATGTCACTGTCACTTCTGGGATAAGGGCTGCTATGGACCAGGGCAGACTCTCTGGGGCCATCTTTATTGACCTCTCCAAGGCCTTTGACCTGGTTGACCATGCCCTTCTAGGCATTCAACTTGGGTCATTGGGTCTGTCTCCTCCAGTGCTCAGGTGGTTCACCAACTACCTTCAGGGCAGGCAGCAACTTACCAAATATAGTAAGGTGCTTTTGGACACCACTGCTGTGTCCTCGGGGGTTCCCCAGGGGTCAGTCCTTGGGCCCCTACTTTTCTCCATCTTCGTCAACGATCTTCCCTCCTCAGCTGCCTCTTGCAAGGCCATCCTGTATGCTGATGACCTAGTTATTCTCACCCATTCCAGGGATACTGGGGATATTAACCACCAATTGAATGAGGATTTTAGGAATATTCAATCCTGGATATCGTCCCACTAGCTGGTCTTAAACCTTAAAAAGACTCAGGCCATGCTGTTTGGATCCCTGGCTAAGTTAAAGGCCTCCCCTGTTCCCCTATGCATCTTGGGCATTGGTGGTGTTCCCGTTCTCACCACTGACTGTCAAATACCATAGGGAGACACTTGACCCTCAGCTCAGTCTTGGTCACCATATTCACAATGTGTGTTGAGCTGTTAACTGGAAATTGGGTCTGGCTTACAGGGCGAAGAATAATCTTACTTCGGCTGCTCGCCTAGCACTGGCCAGAGGTGTGTTTCTACCATCCCTCTGTTATGGGCTCCTATTGTTTGCTCGTACTTCCAAGGTCCATCTCACTAGGTGGACAGTAGCCTACAATAATATCTGCCATTTTGCACTTACAGCTCCTTGTCTCACTCACTATTGTGATCTGTATAGTAGGGTTAATTGGCTCTCCCCATCCAACTACATTAACTTTGTTCTGGGCTGCTTCACGGGTAAGGTTCTGGGCTCAGACACCCCTCCTGGATTGGCGGAACTCCTTGTGCCAGCTATCTCCACTACCTACTCCCTAAGGTCATTGGGCCCTGCTATCCTTAAGGTTCCTGCTACGCGTACCCACATGGGGGACAGGGATTTTGCGTCATGTGCCCCTAGATTATGGAACTCCTTTCCTGCCCAGGTCGGGTTCTCCCCTTCCCAGGCATACCTACGAACCTCCCTGTGGAACCACCTGAGGCTGTCCTCAGTATGTGACTGTTTCAATCCTCCCTGATTTCCCTGGTCCCCTGCACTGCACTTGAGCATAACATTTCCTGTACCTTGGCTCCAATCCCGCTGTCACTGCCTGCCCACCTGGGCATGGCCCTATGAAAATAATTTGTATATTCTGTATATATCTGTTTATATTGTTTGGAACCTTGTTTTAGTGACTCTATATTTGTATATCTTACTGTGTCACTGTTGTAACCTGAGTTATCTACTACGTATGTAATGCTTCTGCTGAACTCATTGTATCTGCCTTACTTGCTTCAATTTGTACTCTGTATGTTCTGCTAATTTCCTGTACTCTCCCGGATCGTACCTGAAAATAGGCATATGTTTTGTCTAGTGTACTTACCTGGTCAACAAAAGCTAAATAAATAAATAATAAACATGGCCCCCTGAGATAAACTGGTAAGGATACTACAGTGAGTGGTGCTCCAAGTCCCTGAATGCCATGTCTCGTACAGTGTGGTTTAAGATGGGAACAGAGGGAAACCAGATGAGGATAAGGGTCCTGGACTTCAGAAGGGAAGATTTTAAAGAAATGGGAGACTGCCTCAGAAACTGCCTCATGCTGGAGGGGGGGATTGCCAGGTAGGGGAAGAGCTACAGTGGTGAAAAACAAGTGAAAGCATAATTAAGGCAACCAAGCTCTGTGTGAAGGAAGTGAGTAGAAGGAAAAAAGGACTGTTATAGTTCTCTAGGAAAGCAGTCAACTTGGTGAGGGAAAAAAGGGTGACATTCAGGAGGTATAAGAAAATGCAGGAGGAGGACGAGGAAGAATACCAAGTAAAATACAAGGAAGCAAGTAAGGCAGTGAGGGAAGAAAAGATGACAGGGGAAAGGATATTCAAATGGGTGGCTAAAAGGGCTAAGAGTTTCTTCAGGTCCACAAGTGAGAAGAGGAAAGCAAGGGGAGCAATAGCGAGGATAAGGATGGCAGCAGGGAAAGAGAGTGCAGAACAGGATCAAGAAAAAGCAGACATCGTGAACAGCTATTTCTGCACAGTCTTCACAGTGGAGGAAGGGAGGATACCAGGGAGCAGCAGGAACAGGAGGGTGGACACAAGTCCATTTTCAGAGAAAGACTCCTGAAGGACCTAGCAGGTCTGAAAGTGGACAAGGCTATGAGACCAGATGGGATATACCCAAGGGTATTACAGAAACTTTGGGAGATTGCTAGCTGCCCCCATGACGGTGTTATTCAAAAGCTCATTGGAAACAGGTGTGGTTCTGGAGGACTGGAGAAGAGCAGATGTGATCACTCTCCATAACAGCTGCAGCAGGGAGGAGGCTAGCAACTACAGGCCAGTCAGTCTCGCATCAGTAGTGGGGAAATGAATGGAAACCCTGTTAAAGGAAAGGTTGGTAGAGTATTTTGAATTCAAAGGGCTACAAGACCAGAGGCAGCATGGATTCACTGGGGGGTTATGCCAGACAAATCTGATCGATTTTTTTTCGCTTGGGTGACCAGGGAAATAGATTGGGGAGGGCTGTGGATGTGGCCTATCTGGACTTTAGTAAGGCCTTTGACACTGCCTCACAGGAGACTGATAAAGAAATTAAGCAGCCTAAGGATGGGACCTGAAGTGGTTAACTGGGTAAGGAACTGGTTAATGGATAGACAATGGAAGGTGGTGGTTAACAGCACTTCTAATAATGGAAGAGTGACCAGCAGAGTGCTGAATAGCTCAGAACTAGGACCAGTTCTCTTCACTGTCTTCATAAATGATGCTGCGTAAGAACTGGGAGGAAGGGAAAGCATGCCTTTTTGCAGACGACACCAAAATCTGTAATAGGGTGGATACTCAGGAGGGGGTGGAGAGAATGTGTAGGGACCTTGGGAAACTTGAAAAGTGATCAAGAGCATGGTAGTTGGGGTTCAATACCAAACATTGCACCTAGGGCATAGAAGCATAGGAAACCAGGAGCTGAGTACAGGATGGGGGAGGAGAAACTAATGACAGTCACAAAGAAGGTTTGGGACCCTGGGGTTATCATAACTGATGACTTCAAAATGGCAGGGAAGTGCGACAAAAGCAGTGCATAGGGCTAGTGGGCTGCTGGGATGAACAAAGAGAAGTATTTCCAGCAGGAGGCAGGTGGTTTTGCCACTGTATCGGTCACTTGGGAGCCCCCACCTGGAATATTGTGTTCAGCTGTACAGGCTGTACCTCAGAAAGGACACAGACAGGGTAGAGGCAGTCCAGAGGAGGGCAACTAAAATGGTGTAGGGGTTACATCAAAAGCTCTATGAAGAGAGGCTGAGGGATCTTAACATGTACACTCTGGAAGAGAGGAGAGCGGGAAGGGGCATAATAGAAACTTACAAGTACCTCACTGGGTGAACACGGTGCAGGAGGTGCATCTCTTTCAAATGAGAACAGGCACCAGGACCAGAGGTATGTGATGAAGCTGGTGTTGGGGGTGGGGGTGGGGGGTTTAAGAGGGATGTGAAGAAGTACTACTTTACTGAAAGAGTGTTGGACACCTGGAACGGACTGCCAGCAGAAATGGTGGAGGTAAAAATTGTAGGAGGATTCAACTGTGTGTGGGACAGACATAGGAGAATATTAGTAAATAGGCAAGGAGGAGGAAGGGTTGCCAGAGACCATCAGGACCTACAGAGACAGACTAGGCAGGGACCATCTGGGCAGACTGGGTGGCCAAGTGGCCCTTTTCTGCTAATTCTGTTTCCATACAATTTCATTCTCACCTATGTTGTCTAAATCATTTATCTTCATTTTCGCCATTTCCATTTTAGACAGGCCAAAAAAGAACCCTTAATCAATGGGAGAGCCACTTGAACAATGCCTGATGGCATCAGAAAGGCCTCTGTTTCACTCAAAACAGAGTAGTGAAATCAAACAGAAATGATTAACTCTTCACAAATAGAACAAATTTAAAAGCTTTACAATTCCAAATACATTGTATAAATTGAACATGCAACAGCCTGGCTTAGAATAAGATTATCTTACGTATATTATTACTATCATGGTCACAGCTCCAGTTTCTTCACTAAACATCTGCTATTGGGGAGCCTGGGATTGCGTGACCAGTACAGTGCAAACGCATTCTTTGACTTTTGCAATACTTCAAATTCTGGGGCCCATCTGCTGTGAGACACGACTGCACAAGTAATAATTAACATCATATCAATTAGAAGAAATACAGTTACAGCGTGAGCTTTTCTTCTAGTCTTCCCCCATGGGAGGAGAGCACTCTCTCTGCCAGCCTCCATCAGATATTGCCTTGGGCCCAGATCCACTGCCAGCATATCAGAGTGGTCCCTCAGCACTCAGTACCATGGAGCTGACTGTGGTCTTTTAGTACTTTGTCGGTTTGGTACTGCCCATGTTAAAGTGGAGTTCTTAATGTACTTGGGAGGGGTATTCTTGATAAGTACAGCTTTGGTACAACTAGAGATGAGGGGGGCTACTCTCTTTGGTACTGCCTATGTTTAGGGGAGTCCTTAACATACTTGGAAAAGGTATTCTTGTTTTAGGTAGCTGGCATAGTGGGCATTGTTGGGAGGCCCAAAGGAGCTCGGACACGACTTGGGCATTTACAAAGATTAGGGATGGGGCAACCGACTGGGAGTGAACAGTGATATTTGGGGGGAGGGACCGGTAGGGGGTAGCGTCCACAGATCATGACAGCTGGCATCTTTGGGACAGTCGTGGGGTGTGTAGGGTGTTAATTGGCAATGGTATTGGCCTTGGCATGGAGGATGGGGGGGTGCATGTTGTGCCAACAACTGGCACATCTCAAGGAGGTGGTCAAGTGGTTAAGGTGGGCAATGGGGATGGGGGGGTGAAATGGATGGTGACCTTACTGTGGGGGCAGACCATGGGGAAGGCAAACTGGGAACAAAAAAAGTGGGGGGATGTGGGTTCAGTAGCTGTGCCAAAATGGGGAAGAAGCTGCCTGGAGAGAAATGGTATGGGCACAAGGAACTGTGCCACCAGCAGGGGACAGTGGTGGGGTGGGCCCCACAGTATAGAGGGGACCACCAGTGGACATGGGGGGGGGAGAGAGAAACAAAAGACCAGGGGACCTGAAAGGTGGTTGGGGGACCTGGGTAGAGGTATAGGAAAGGGGGACTGATGGGGAGAGACTGGCTGGTGAGGACAGGTCACTGGGTGTGGAGCATGGCAATAGGTTTGTGCCCCTGGTGCAGTTAGATGATGATGATGTGGAGGAGGAGTCTTCCGGGACAGAGGAGGCTCCAGACGTGGCAGGTAAACTGGAGGTGGCAGGAACCTTGGCAGAAAAAAGTGGTGGAGATACTACAATGTAAGAGGACTCAGTGAGGGTAGTTGGGTAAAGGGGATTTGAGAGCACCGGAAGATGCGAGGGAAGGGTTCGGATCCAGGACTCTGGAGGTGAGGGAGGAGTCGGGGATAGAAAAGCAGGGGGAGACTCAAGGAGGGGTGGGCCAGGAAGGAAGGGGATCAAGAGGTGGATGGGGGACAAGGAATTACAGGGAGAGAAAGGGGTATGGGGAGGGGCTAATGCAGGCTCCAGGGTGGTCCCCTTGTCATGCGGGGTGTAAACGTGTGGGTCCCAATAAACAGATCATACAACCAGATTATGATGCATAAAAAAAACGCATACTTCTGCGTTTATCATTTTGTTTTAGAAAAACACAAAACCAAAAATGAATAATCCAATATTTACAGAAAGGAAAAAAAATGTTATTTCTTCACATCAGTTCAGACTGATGTACTGCTTGCTTCAGATGCTATAATTCCTGTATTCTCTCCTTCCTCAGATAATGTGAAAGACAGCACATTACCTCCTTGCTGAGATCTTTCTCTCACCTTGGTCAGAACCCTACTGACCAACCTATCTGTGAGATCCTTCTCTCACCTTGGTCACAACGAATCTGACTAAGCCTCCTTTTGGAGGGTTGTATATAGTAAAGGGAAGGGGGTGTGGTTTCTGGCGCCCTCCTCGTGACATCACATTCCCCGTATCTATATAACCTGCCATTTCAGGGGCAGCTTGCCCTATAGAAGGACCTTTCCAAATGAAACAGAACTCTAGGTAACAACCTTTCTTTACAATTGCATAAGGTTAAACCAACTTGTTTTGGAACAAATAACCAGTTATAACCTTTGCATGGACAGAGACATGAGGGGCGCGCTCCCTATCTGTCTCCATGAAAAGTTACAGCCTTTTATTTGTCTTTTGTGTTCATACAGAGAAATACATACAATATGAAACTACTGAAGTATCTATGCTTTGTTTCACATAATATGGAACTCTGTTCTTTAGACATGCTTTATTTCCTTCCCAAATCCTTTGTTTTACATTTTTAGACCTTTTATTTATTTTCTTCCAAACAGTTTATCTGACTGCAGCACTTTCAGCAAACAGCTTAGCAGGCTGCTGCACTTCAACCGATGCCCTATTGAGGAACTCAGCCTTCTAGAACACAGAAGGCTTTACGGCAACAATTACAATTCCCTTTTTAAAAGAAGTGCTTTAACACTACAGGTTCTATGGCATTTTCCTACAACCTGAACTTTGAGTTGCCTAAAACATTTATTTTACTGTTTACAGCAATTCTGAAGCCTCAGCTTTCCTTAATTACTAACTGGCTTGTAGGTGAAGGCTTTCTTTCATAACCCAGCCCTTTACTCACATTATGGCTTTATTTAAGTGACACAGCTCCCTTTTGTATTCTTAAACAAGATGCAAGCTTTTGTTTTAATACCAGAGCAAAAGTGATAGTAAAGCAAAGTAGAGAATTGCCAGGTTGGCCACCCTGACAAGAAAATTAGGATAGATTGAATAAGCAGAAGGAGACAGGATAGAGTGAAAGCAGAAACCCAAAAGGGGGATTGCATCTTCTCTGTGTCAGCTTTTTCTTTTCAAAATTGGCCATCCTGTCACAGGGGCTAGCATGGAGTTGGGCCTGGGAGCCCGGGGGTAGTAGCTCGGGGTGCCAGATCAGTGAGAAGAAAGAGCTGGGGGGCAGGATGGAAGAAGGACGCGGGGGAGGAGATGGAAAACTGACTGAGTAGGGGGCCTAGGGAAAGGAGGCAGTAAAAGTGCTCCTCTTGGGGGATTCCATTTTTAGGGGGATCAGGTGGGGAGGGTGGAGGGGAGGAGACATCCAGTGGTGATGAGCAACAGTATATTGATGACGGTGCACGAGGCCAAGCATCTGATCTATGCTCTGGCACTAGAGTGTGGGGGGACCCCTGACATATTAGTCCACCTGGGTACTAATGATATAGAGGGGAACAGTGTGATGGAGATTCAGGCTAGGTTCCATGAGCTAGCCGGGATGTGTCAGGACGCTGGGTGCTCAGTCTCCTTCTCAGAAATCTTACCAGTACCCAGGGACAATGTGGAGAAATGAAAATTATGTACCTACCATAATTCTTGATCTTCTCTTGTATCTTCAGCATTCATTACTGCTGTGTAAGCTTCCAAGGATGTGCACCTGTACGTGACTTTTTTTTTTTGAGGGAGGAGTCAGTGCCACTGGCGCTGCCCACGAGGCCGACACACTGCGTGGCGCATGAGGGTTGGCCATTAGGCACCGCAGACTCCTCCTCCACTCCAGTTCTGTTTTGCTGGAGAGGATGAAATAGGGACAGAGAAAACTAAGGTGAGGCAAGAGAGCCGAGGGATAGGAAAAGGAAGGATAGAAACTGAAAAAGGAATAAGCCAACCAGAGGACAGAGGGATTGAACTTCTTGTCCTAAGTGGCCAAAGCGCCCCAATCCTTGGGAGGTCATACAGGAAAGAAGAGAGAGAGAGAGAGAAACTGAGAAAGAGAAGAGAGAAAGAAACAATATGTGTAAGGGAAAAGGGGGAAGGAGGGCTCTCCGCGATGTTAGTTGGAAGACCACTGGCTTATAATAGCTTCAAAAACCTGAATGTATGAAGACAAGGGAGCAAGGTTCCTGCTAGTTTCAGGGACCACTGGACTGAGGCCCAGAAGAGAAAATTTGAAATGGTCTTGGATATATAAAACATTGGAGGAGAATGACCTCACTTCCTACCCCCTCTCCACATACGTTTTGAAAATCCTGAAGCATGGCCCTTCATAGGCTATCCCCTGGAAAATCGAGGGGAACAGCCCTTAGTCAGAAAAGGAATCTGTCCAGATTGACCTCTAAAGTAAAGGGGAGTTACTGAGGAGAAAAAGAGGGGGGGAACCCTACAGGTTTCCTCATGAGAGTACCAACTTAGTCCCCATTTCAGAAGAAGAGAACCACGGGACATTCCTGCTATGAGCGAGAAAAGAGAAAAGAGGAAGGAAAATCCTACAGGTTCTCCCATGAAATGCACTGATGCAGTCCCCACTGCAAGAAGGGGAGAAAAAGCAGGAGGAGTACCCAGGCCAAAAAGGGGGACACCACAGTGCACCCTAGTGAGAATCACAGGGAGTTCCATCTGAGATCAGGGCGAAGACCTTACTAGCCATCCTCCTAGGCAGAGTGCTCTGTGACTTTACAGAAGGAAACAGAGCTCTGAGGTACCAGGGGGACTCTGCCCTCAACTGGCCTCAAAGAGGGGGGGAAGGCGAGCAGGGTAAGCGTGCCAGAAACTGAGGCCCATGAGGGGAAGGTGGGGGCGGAATCAGTAATGAATGGTGACGATACAAGAGAAGATCAAGAATTATGGTAGGTACGTAATTTTCATATCTTACCTTTTCAATCTTCACCATTCATTGCTGATGGGTGAGTACCAAGCCCCCCGGAGGGGACCTGGCACAGTCCTCAGAAAACAGATTCCCTCAGCCTCCTGCAGGTGAGGCACAGGAGGAGGAGGAGACCACATAGCCCTACTAGACTGCCTACAGTCTAAGGTTGGTCAGGACGAGGAGGTGTCCCCTGTGGCCAGGGGGACAGGAGGCACCCCTGTAAGCTCCTCCCTGCCCTGCGGGAGAAAAGATGGGTCCCGGGAAAGCGCAGGAAATCACCCTACACCGGGCAATGGGTGACAACCTGGATAGACGAAGCTATGCTGTCCACCTGATGCAGATCACTGTCCCGGTTAGTCTGGATGCCACCTCGTTGGTGTCATAAGATGCCCTTGATTGGTGCCTTGCAAACTCCAGACCTTGCGCAGAGAGGGTGATGGCTTGTCTAGATTCCTCTGAATCAGGCAGAGATGCTAACACCTGTGCTAACATCGACTACAGGTGTCTGTTGTAGGCAGCGTGGTGAGCCTGATGTGATCTGATACAAAGTAATGCATGAGCTGAAGAGAAAACTATTCTTCCCTTCCGGTCAAACTTGGCAGAATCTGGATCCGGAGGTCGGTCGTGCATCTGGTGCTGAAGCTTGAAAGGAGTATCTAAAATCGTCAGCCCTGAAGGCGGGTGAGGTAGAGAACCTAGAGACTCCTAGGGTGCACAATACCTCTTCCTACAGTCCGCTGGGGCTGGAGGAGAGGTGGATGGAGACTGCCAGGTGCAGACAGATGCTTCCTGGAAGGGATAAGGCCAGGAAGGGACCACCAGGTGGTGAACACTAAATTCGCTCAGAAATGAGTGCATCTCCTGCTTAGTATTGCTCCTCATCACATGGGAGGTGTGAAGCTCCTGAACTAGCCTCGAGAGGAACCGCTGATATTCAGTGAAATCAACACTGGAGGAAAAGGTGGACAGAATGTTCCTCTCCCTCTGAAGAGGAAGTTGAGGATGTAGAGGAGCTCAGGTGTTCGGGGCCCTCCTGCGGTGGGGGAGACAGGTGAAAGACCTGCTCATCCATAGCGCTAACATACCTAGGGAAGGCCACCGCAGCGGCCCTGAACATCTCCCAGGTTAAAGGACCCACATGGCCTGGGGGAGTGTTTGCAGAAGGATTGGGGAAGGGCACCACACAGAAAGTACCAGGCCTCTGCCAAGGCTCTGGGACCCAGCAACGGGTCCTCCCAAGTGGGGGGACCTGGGGGTTGATCCAGTCAGTGGGTGCTGTAAATGTGGAAACAAACCTTAGATGAGCCTGAGGGAGAATCTCCCCTGTGGTGCGACTGAAGTTGCATGGTTCCAGAAGGGCAACCCTCAGCGATACGCACTGAGGGCACCCCTGAAGCCTCAGAGGAGAGGCAGGGCTCAGTGCTTTGGCTCCTCCCCACTCCCGGCAGAGTAGTGGCAGGGGGCCTTCACAACTCACCTCGGCCTCACAACCCTTCGGACTCTGAGGCTGCCCTCTTCCTCGAACCCAGCAACAGGGGGCCCCCCAATCCCGCAGACCCCCCCTTGCGGGAGACCGCAGAAGAAGGGCTTCCAGTCTCCACCAAGAAGGCCACGGCAGCACCAGAGATGGCAGTTGTCACAGCCTTCATGGATGAGACCGCCCCACCAAGTTCCCCCAGACTGCTGTCCACTGCAGCACCCCTGACACCAGCATCGGCATGGAGGGCTGCCGGGACCACAGGCTCCGTGGAGTCCAGGAGGCGAATGCTGAGCAGCCTGGTGCCGTGTCCCAGACGACTCTCTGACTCTGAAGAGTTGGGACGCCAGTCTGGATCAGCCAGTGGGTCATCCTCCTCCAAAGAGGAAGATACCAGGCATACCGCCAGGCTAGCGACCTCGGGAGTGCTCCTAGCAATGGTGCCGTTGCAGGACACTCAATGCTAGAAACCCGGGTTTGGAAGCAAGCCCTTGTCTTTTGGAGTCTGGCCGGGGTAGGTGCAGGATCGAGCATTCAACAGGATGCTCTCCTCCTCTGAGAAGGAAGGGCCGCTTACTCCAGCACATGACTGCCACCTGAGTGACCACAAGCGGCAGTGCACTCTGGGGTAACTCAATGGGTGGGAAGATGCCAGTGGATGACACGCAGCACACGTGCTTATGTCACATCCCAAGGCTGGCATCTCAGAGGAAAGGGGAAGAAAGGAGGAAAATAGCTGTGGGCCCAGTACAGAATGAAGGCAAGGCAATTTTATTTCTATAGTGCCCTATCCCAAGGGCTCAGGGTGCTTAACATAAAACAACAAATCATAAAGCAAGAAAATCAGCAATTTCACACATACAAGATCGGTAAAGGTATGATTAAAACTTGATCCAACAACTCAAATGCTAATTCAAACAAGCGACTTTTAGGCCGTCTCGCCAGCGCAGTGGTTGGCTTTCCGCTTGTGACGCCGGCGACCAGGTTGGGAACAGTCCCAGGTAGCTGGAGGGGCCAACCAGGGGAGAAGAGGCGGGGAGGGTGGGGAAGTGCCCAGCACGAGACGGACCGCTGGCGGAGGCCAGAAGTCGTGCAGCTACCGTGCTCATTCATAATGGAGGCGGGGCAGACGCTGGATGTCATTGCATGTCCCCGCCTCCCGGAACAAAAAACAAGGAAGATGGAGGGGTGGGTCCTCCATCTACATGAAGCCCTCCCCGGGCTTCAATTAGCCACCATTGCCACACTCCCAACTAGCTACTGGTTCCGCGGCACTGGAATTAGGGGAACCAGTGCCATGGCCCCGCCCTCAAGGGGGCAAGCCGGGGGTGACCAGGAGTATGCAGAGAATTGATGGTTGGTGGGAGCCCAGGGGCCGTGACCAGGGCAGAGCTTGACAGAGGACCTGCTGGGAAAAAGAGGATACTCCTAAGATAATATGGCAAGGAGTTCCACACTGCAGGTGACACCACTGAGAAAGCCCCATCTCCAAAATGCTTTAAATAGAATCTCAGGACAGCTAGAAACAACTCCTCCATGGAGTGAATGGCCAGCAGCCTACCAACCCAAGAGGTCTTTAAGATAGGCAGGGCCTGATCCATGCAGGGCTTTGTATGTTAAAGCAGTCTTTAAGGTGGTACACCACCTGATGGGAAGCCAGTGCAGCTGCCACAGCACAGGCGCAGTATGATTTCTGTAGGACACCCCAGCCACCAACCTGGCTGCAACATTCTGTACCAACTATAGGCAATGCACCAAACCTCTAGATAACCCTAGGTAAAGGGTGTTACAGTAATCAAGTCTCAAGGTCACAAAGGCATGCGCTAGGGTTGTCAGATCCTCTTGCACTAGACAGGGTCTGATCCAGAAAATATTCCTCAGCTGCAAAAATCCATTGCTGACCACAGCTGACACCTGATGGTCTAGTGTCTGCCATGAATCCACAATGACTCCCAGATTCTTAACTCTATCCACGCTTGTCAGAAACATGCCATTCAGAAATGGTAATCTTTATTTTTTTTTTTAAATATAGCTTTTTATTTTATTTCGAGGTAGAATATCACATACATGATCAAATTTTATACAACATGTTAACTGTTGAGGTTCC
This sequence comes from Neoceratodus forsteri, assembly GCA_016271365.2. Taxonomy (NCBI): domain Eukaryota; kingdom Metazoa; phylum Chordata; order Ceratodontiformes; family Ceratodontidae; genus Neoceratodus; species Neoceratodus forsteri. The sequence continues at coordinate 538,102,608 of CM028130.1, read as the reverse complement.
ATAATGCAGTTCATACAGGCAGTTAATTTACAGACATTAGATGTATACACATTAGATTGTTTAACATATCTCTGTAGTAACATTTTATTTTCTCTCATTATTTGGTTCTTTGACCAAACTAGGATCTCATAGACTCTAGTCTTAAATAAATAATAATATTCCCTTGCTTCCCCTTTCCATCTTTTCCAGATCAACATCTCTCCCGAACTGGATCTCCTCCCCTTAGCATCAGACACCCCAGAATAATATACTATCCCAACTGTGATTAGCATGAAATACATAAGATTATCCTTTTTTGGTTTCATGGTACAAAGTCTGAATAAGTCTCTAATTGGTATGCAACCCATAGTCCCCATCTAGTATTAAAAGTGTTAGTCCTGTTATTTATCTTATATGAAAGATGTTCCAGGTTATATACTTCATAAGTGAAATTTCTCCAAGAGGCCTTATCAGGAATCGTTTTAGTGAGCCATAATCTGGTAATAACTTCTTTAGGTATTAGAATTAAAAGTGTGACCAGTTTATATTTAAGCCAGCTAATCTGTATGTCTTGTGGAGGTGTTGCTCTCAGGATAAATCCTGGAGTGAATAGATCACGTATGTCAAAAATATTGTTAAGTTCCCCTATAATATCTCTCCAAAAGTCTGATAGGAGTGGACAAGCCCAAAATATATGTTCTTTGCCTGCAGGAGAATACCCACATCCTCTCCAGTAGAGACTATCATTTGGTGCTCCCAGTTTTAGCTGAATGTCTGGGCTTCTAAAGAATCTAACTCTGGTCTGCCATGCAGACTCCCTCCAATAAGATGATGATGAGTTTTTAGAATAAAAGGATGTAGATTGTAACCATCTGTCTGGATCTAGTTCTATTTTAAGTTCTCTTGCCCATCTGGCTCTCACTTGGTCATGTTCCTGTGTGGACATAGGACGCATTGCCATATAAATATTGTTAATAATGTGTTCCTGTGGTCTGCCTTCTATAGCCTGGACAATCAACTGTACCCTCTTAGTGGGGGCTTTTGCTATCTCAGTCAAGAAGTCAGCCATCTTAACTAAAACAGCATGTAGTGCCTTATAGGTTGAGAGTTCTCTCTGGGGTAATCCATATGAGGATTGTAAGTAAGTGAATGGATGAATTCCCGCAGGGCTTATCAGTTGGAATACATATCTGATGGAATAGTGTTCCCATCTTGATAGATCTGTCTCTAATGAGGAGGGACAAAAGTCTTTATTACAAGTTAGGGCATTTAAATAGTATGTCTCTTGAGAGGTTAATCTATATTGAATGATATAAAGCCAGTTTTTTACAAATTCCGCTGTCATTTTCAGAAATCTATTCAAGGGATAACACCTGTTGTGATCTCCCGATAGATATGTTGGTAGGGATGCCAGTCCATTTAAGGTTCTCTCTATTGTTTTCCAGTGTGCCCTATAAGAGGGATTGATGAGTAATAGGGCTGTACAGGTTTGAGTTACTCTAGAATATTCTTTCAAGTTAGATAAATTTAGCCTTCTCTGTGATCTAGGAAGCTGTAGCAAGGTGTATTTTACCCTTGGGGGTTTTCCTCCCAAAATAAACCTCGAGATAAGCTTATCCCAGGATCGAAAATAAAAGTCTGAGGGAACAGTTGGTAAAAGTTTGTAGGAAAAATAATAAACGAGGAAAAATATTTTGTTGGATTGTTTCTACACGCGATTAATTAGGCCCAGGGGGAGTTGTGTCCACCTAGACAAATCTGAGGTAATTTGCTGTGTAATTGGTTCCATATTTACCATTTCAAGATGTATTAACTTAGCTGGGATTTTTATCCCTAGATACCTCATTTCAAGTCCATGCCAGCAGAAGGGAAATTCCAGTTTCATTTGTCTGGATGGAGAGGAGAAATTAAATACTTCGGTTTTTGAACAATTTACTTTATAGCCAGATAAGGTGCTAAAAAGTTGAAGTTGTTTCCATACCGCTGGGACAGATGTCTCTGGGGAAGTCATGGGTTAGCCAAATATTGTCTGCAAAAAGGGATAATTTAAACATTTTTGCCTCCTAGTGGGATCCCTTGAACATTACCATTTTTCCTTAATTTGGCAGCTAGAGGTTCTAAATAAAGTGCAAAAAGAAGTGGGGATAAAGGGCATCCTTGTCATGTACCTCTGGATGAAGTAAATGGTGAGGAGATCGAACCGTCTAATTTCAGATAAGCTACTGGAGAATGGTACATGGTCTGGATTTGGAATATAAATTTTTCAAGGAGATTAAATTCTTTAAGGGTAGCCCACAAGAAGGGCCACGACACCCTATCGAAAGCTTTCTCAGTGTCGAGCCCAAGTAAAATTAAAGGAATTTTTCTTTGAGTAGCATGTTCTACTAATAATAGGACCCTTCATACTGCATTGTGGGCTTGGCGCTTCATAATAAATCCCACTTGATCTCTGTCAATTAGCTGAGGTAGAAATCTGTCTAATCTATGAGCCAGAATAGACATGAAGACCTTATAGTCACAGTTTAATTTAGATATGGGGCAATAGAAAGCAGCCTGAGTTGGATCTTTACCAGGTTTTGGGATAGCTGTAATTTCAGCATATCGCCAAGATGGGGGAGCCTCCCTCCTGTATTTCCCTGTATGCCAGTAGTAGGACGGGTATAAGTAATTTTTGAAATTGTTTGAGAAACTCATTTGGGTATCCATCTGGTCCCGGGGCCTTTTGTGCCTTGGTCAGCTTAAGGGTAGCTATAATCTCTTGGTCAGTAATAGGACGTATCAGGGACTCAGCTTGCTGGGTATTTAAATGAGGTAATTTAATACTTTGGAGATATGTAGTCAGTTGGTGTGGGTTTGGGGAGATATCCTCAGTATATAATAATCAGCCATTGCTTGTCTAATAGCAGTAGGGTGGGATAATGGTTGGTTTGTGGGTGTCGAAGTTTGGCAACCATGGTCCTGCCTCTGGACCCCCGTAGGTGTCTCGCCAGATTCCATGCTCCTCGTGGCCCTCCCTTCTATTGAGTTCAATTTTAAGTACAGCAGTTGTTGTTCAATTTTCTGGTCTGTTATTTTTTGAAGTTTTTGTTTAATAATTAAAATCTCAGGTTTAACTGAGTCATCTCCCGGACATAACTTAGCTTGTAGCCTCGATAACGCCTCCTGTAGTTCCCGTTCCCTTTTTTTTTTTTTTTTTTTTTTAAAAGTATATTTGATGATATCACCCCGAGCACTGTTTTGAGGGTGTCCCATTTAATAGTAGCTGTTATATCAGGAGAAGCATTATCTGCCTGGATAATTGGTATGTGTGACTTAACCAATTGAATGAACTCGGGATCTTGTAAGTGGGTTATATTAAGCCTCCAGAAGTTTTGTTTTTTAGGTCTCTCCACATCTATTTTTAAAAAAACAGGGGTATGATCTGATAGAAGGGATGTCCCTATATATATATATATATATCCCTAACATATTCAAGATGTTCAATCGAAGTTAAAAAATAGTCTAATCGTGCTGAGGTATTGGTTTTGGGTGAAAAATGTGTAAATGCTCTTACTGAAGGAAAGAAATGACCCCAAGTGTCTATGAGCCCCAATTCAGGTAGGGTTTGTCTGTGATACTTCTGGATAGCAGACCGCCAATGCCTATTGGGATTAGACAAGTCTAATTTAATATTCAGGGTGATATTTAAATCTCTAATAATACACGCCTTGAATGCTGGCATTAGGGTATCCAGAAATCTCTGTGCCACCTTCACCTTACTTCCTGGAGGGAGGAAAAAAGCGAGGCTAGTGTAACCTGCCTCGAGTAAAGTTGACCCACCACAATTACATAGTTTCTATTTGAGTCTATGGTCTATTTTTGCATTTGGAACTATGTGCCATATGGAATTAAGATTGCAGTACCTCGTCTCCTTCCGGAGAGATGGGCTGAGGCCACCACTTTATCAAACCCCCATGCCCCTAGTTTTGAGTGTTCCAATTGGGAAAGATGGGTCTCCTGGAGCATTGTCACATCTGGCTTATTTTGTTTAAAATATCATAGCAATCTTCTACGTTTTACCGGATTGTGAATGCCATTTACATTAAAGGACATTATAAGTGCAGAGTTAGCCATAATTATTTCTAAAAAAAAGTGGTCTTTTTCTGGATATGGACTCCCTTTCTAAGACACTCCAACCCCAACAGGGTCATTCTAATGTGTATAGGACCCAGTTCCAAATCTCTAGTAGGTTGTCCTTTATCACTTTGACTAGCCCCCTGCAGTCTCTTTCCACACAGGACTAAAATATTAGACCTCCTGTCTGACGTCTCAATAAGCTGTGTTGCATATGATCGAAGTTTAAGCCATAACTCACATGCCAACAGGGCATGGTTAAACATTAAGAACCTCATTAAGCCTAAAGAAAAACTTTTCGTATGGTTGATATTATTAGGGCTCTCACATACTGATTTAAAGCAGTTATCTCTTTTATCATATTTCTAGTAAATAATATAAAAATAAAAAATTTAAAAGCTTCCAAAGTAGGGGAAACTATTACCCATTTCCCTTTAGGTACTGGGTATACATTGGAATAAAAAAATTTAAACCCAGCAGGAGGTTAGGAGCGGGGCATATTTTGCCACGGGCCCTCCATGAGCTGTTAAGGCCCACAAATAAAAAAAGGGACAGAATATGCAGTAATAAGCTGAACTGATAATTAACTTTTTGTCCCAACTTATAAGAATAAATCGATGGTTGTCCCATAAGAATATTGTACAGAATTGCACAAAGTCCCGCTTTCAAACACCGTACCCCTTCCTGTAAGAATTGTCCCTAAAGAAAATCTAAATATTCCGGGTCTTCATATTCTAGTCCCTGTCTTCAACAGCGTCTCTGATCTGCTTTTAAATATTGTTTTGCCCCAAACAGTTTGTTAATATGTCCAAAAAATAAGTATGGATATAGGTGTGGTTCAGCCAAGTGCGTTCCCCGTATGGAGAGGGGTAGGATTCTATCAGTTCCAAATGTTAACCTTGACTTGTGCTTCCTCTCGAAGCTAAGGGATGACAAAAGGCCTCGTATTTTGCCCGTACTAATTATGTTGTTACTTCCCAGGGTTCATTAGGGAGGGGCGGGCTAAGGGAAAAGGAGCTGCGGCGGGAACAAGGCCGTTTGCTTATCCCTGACAAGTATCCAAGTGTCGCCCATATTTTAGAGGGCTTAACACCTGAAGTTAGAGTCAAGGGCATCACTAGGCCTAAATCTGAGGAATCTGAGTTAGCTCTTCACTGCTTCCGTCTCACCTCCAGTCCCTCCCACAGTCACTCGCAATTAAGTACGAATACTGTTACCAAAAAGTACCTTCAAGACATTTCAGGTTTCTCTTTCAAGGATAGCAGTAGTGTCTCGAACAAACTTTGCCAACTATTGTTTAGGATCTCTTATATTTGTCTGGTTTTTCTTTTCTTCTACTGCATTCGGTTTTGGTTGTGCTGTTTGCCATCGCGATGGTTGAGTGAGACGAGATACACCAGGTTGCGGCCTTTCTGGAAATGACAGGTCTTTCGCCTTCAATTATTCATGTGCCTCCTCCGCATTGGAGAATTACATCTTTCCCTCAGGTAAGAAAACAACAAGCCTTGTTGGATAGGGGGTCTGGAACTTGATGCCTTGATTTTTCATCGTGGGAAGCAATGGGAGGTAGGCCCTTCGTTGTTTCATTGTGCGAGGTGCACAGTCATGATCCACTTAGAATCTGGTTTGCCCAAAGAAGATCTTTTGTTTACGCCATGCTGTTAGTAGTACATGTTCTTTCACTGCACATTTATTGAATTTGGCAATTATAGATCTAGGTGTAGCAGTCGCCGTGGATGGTTTTGGCGCTAAAGCTCTATGTACTCTCTCAAAATCAAATTGATAGTCTTCAGGAAGGTATAAAGCTGAGCAGAGTTGGTTAGATACGAATTCTTTTATTTTGGAGCCCTCACTTCCCTCTGGTATACAATAGAGGAGAATATTTTTTCGACGTGCTCTGTTCTCAGCATCTTCTTAGCATGCTTCTAAGAGGCCTTGTTGTTCTTGTATTTGTTGCAAAGCATTTTCCAAGTCATCTACTCGATTTTCTGTGGCTGTAATTTGGCGCTCCGAGTCATCAGCTCGCTGTTCTAATTGCTGCACACCTCTTCGTATTTCTGAGTACAGTTGTTTGATATCTGCCCTAAATGCACATAGTTCGTGGTATATCGTGTCCAGTTTGATTTTTTTTTTTCTTTGGTGTGCAATGTTCCAGCTGGTAGCCCTAGAAGTTTATGGCGCGCTATGCAAAATAGACTCGATTCTGAGATCTCTGACTGATCTGGGATCATCTTCCGCTGTATCTTCCCTTTTCTTTAGTTTTATAGATGCAGGACCCTTATTCCCCCTCTTGTGCATATTGTATTTGCAGTATTTTGAGAATTATGGAAGTAAAAGGTGGGATTTTCTCGCAAGGGGTATCGAAGCAATTGTCTTAGGCTACCATCACCATCAGGGGCAGAACCGGAAGTCCAGAAATGGTAATCTGATAGCATGAAATCTTCCAGCCAACCCTTGAGGACCTGGTTTCACCAGTAACAACTCTGTCTTGGTGGGATTGGGACTCAGGCACCTGGAGGCCATCCAATTTCTCTGAGGCAGCATTCCAGCACAGCAACTGGTCCCTGCTCATCCAACGTAAAGGATATATACAACTACGTATCATCTGTATAGCAGTGAAAACACACTGTACTGTCTTATAACCAGACACAGCGGCAGCATATACTTTGTGAGCAGCATTTTTTTTTTTTTTTTTTTACCACTTTGTTTCTCACCCCCAGCTCTGGAACTCTCTTGGGCCACTTCACTCGCCTGGCCTGCTCTACCACCCGCTGTGTTCCCTGCCTTCTTCAAGAACATTACGATTCCACCCCACACAGCCTGGGGAGACTGAAGAGGCAGAGGCAGGGAACCAGCATTGGGTGTGTGGTGGTGGCACTGGAAGGGCCATCGCCTATCTAGGCTGGAGGGATATTTCTTGTTATGTCTCCGAGACCCCCCAACTCTCCCAGTGTGTGGTGCACTCCTGACGCTGCAGTGCACGGAACCCTGCCTGCATCAGCCATGCTGCTTATGTGCAGTCCAGCGCTCTGCAGCGTCCCCGGTCTCCACCGGGGGTCACTGCAGCATCGGACAACCCCAAGCCCTCCCCCTTGGACAGGAGAGCTGCCCAGCAGGCGCTCAATCCTTTCCCTCCCCTGCTGACCCCCGGCGCCTGAGTTCACTCCCGAACTTGGGTCACCGGTGTGGTGCGAGGTGTGATATTCAGCACCTCAATCCTCAGCACCACTGGGTCAGCCCCTGTGAACAGTATTGGGGATAAAAACTGACCCCCTGGGGAACCCCCACAGTTGACCTCTACAGGCTGTGACAAGAAAGTTCCCATCAAAACCTGTTGTGTCCTGCCAGTAAGGAAGGATAGAAACCATTTTAAAGTTGTCACAGTGAGTCCCCCATATCCCCCCAAGGTGCTCTAGCAAGACCCCATGGTCCCCAGTGTCAAATGCTGACAAGACAGCAAGAAGAACAATTGAGCGCTCCCTTCTGTTTCTCGCTAAAAGCAGATCTAACACCTTGATAAATGCTGTCTCTGTAATGTGGTGAGGCCTGTAACCAGACTGGAGCGGCTCATATATATCAGTACTCTCAAGGTGAGCCTCCAGCTGTGCCACTGCCACCATTGTAATAAGCTGCCCAAAGAAAGGAGGGTTCAAGACAGGCCTATAGTTTGCCAGCATCTCTAAGACCAAAGATGGTTTCTGTAGTAGTGGTCTCACCATAGACTTTTTAAGAACTAGTGGGAAACAGCCCTACTGTAAAGCACCCTTAATAATGTTGGCAAGCATCAGACTCAGGGCCACCCAGCAGTCTACCAACAACCGAGCAGATCCCACATCTGACTGACAGTAAGTGGGGCACAGCGCTACACTCACCTTGAGCACCTCCTCTATAAAAACTTGCTGGAACTCACTCTAAAGCAGTGTGCCTTTGCTCGTCTCCCCTTGACCACTGCTGACCCCCCGACAGGTCACATGTCGAGATCTCAGCTCAAATGGAGGACACTCTGTTCAGAAAGAAAGACCCAAACTATTCACATGATTCTAGAGGTGAAACTTCTCCAGACAGACAGGGTTTAATAACCTGGCTACAGTGTGGAAGAGTAGAACAGGCCTATTTCCTTCTGAGGCAATAACCAGTCACAGGAGCGCTGCCTTTTTCAGGATTATTGCCCTCTGATAGTCCTTATAATGGGACACAGAGCCATCCTGTCATCTAACAAGCACAACCTCTTCCAGGAGTGCTCCAAGCTCTGCCCCGTTTCCTTCAATTCCCCAGTTCATCATTATACCATAGCAAGCTGTGGTGGGAAGTCAGCAGAGAGATACAGATCAGTGTGGTGGAGTCAAGTGCCACTGTAATGGACAAATGATAGCCACCAATGGTTGCCTCCAAGCCATGCAACCTCTATACCCAGGATGGCTCAAAGAATGACCAACTCTCTGCAGGCCCCAAACCGGCAATGTGGCTGACCTCCCCAGAAACTGATCCATGTATAATAGGTGGGGCTCTGCCACCTCTGCCACCAGGAGAAAGCCGTGGGGGCAGATAGGGGAGAAAGCTGGTAAGTCCACAAAATGCCAGGTGATGGGGAGGGAAGGGTCAGTCTGGATGCGGGCACAGGCCTAAAAGGAACAACAACAACAAAAAAAGATCAACCAGGGAATCCACTGGGGGGTATTTCCCTTTTTTTTTTTTTTTCGAATTCTGTTTTTTCCTCCAGCCAGTGGAACTCTCTCAGGCATCCTGTAGTACCCCCTGACTCCACCTCCGTGCCTGAGAGGCCTCCTGAAACCTGGCACCAGCCCGGCTATCCCCCCCCCCCGGCTCTGAGCCCCCAAAGTAGGGCCGCCCTATCCACCCAGGGCGCTCTATCTGCATATTCGGGCCGGGCTGGGCTCGGCCCAGGTAAGGACTGCCCCCGGCGGTGGAGTGTGGTCCTGGTGGATACAGGTGCCATCGCCTATCCACTTGGCTGGGTATTTTTGCTTTGTCCCCACCCCTCCTCGTTCTCCCTCCCACTCTCTAGCCCGAGGTCAGCGTGCAATAACTACCAGGAGCGATCTTGCCGTAATCCTCAACCCTCCATTTCTGGTCCTAGCGTTGCGGTACCTGCAGTCTCCGCCAGAGGTCCTCTGCAGTGCCGGAGGATAATCCCTGGCCCCCGAGAAAGGAGGCTGTCTCACAGGCACTCAATCCTTCCTCCCCGACGACCCCTGGCAACCCAGGGCTCGCCTCAACCCGGTCACTGGCGTGGCGAGAGGTATGGAGTCCAGCGCCAACCTCAGCGCGCCACCAGGTCAAGTGTGGTATTTCCTATTCACAAGAGGGTATATCCTATTCACAAGAGGGTATTTTCCATATGAAGTGGGTTCCCTTGGGCAAACCAACAGTTACGGCCTCCCTCATGCCTATCTTAAGCAGAACCCAGTCAGAAGTGGTAGGGCCTCTAGAGAGCTGGAGCCAATCTGCCACTCATTAGGGGTTTTTTCTTACTTACATTTCCCCAGGGATGCTGCCAAATAGGGATCCTAGCTGTGCATATCCATTAATATGCATGACAAAGCACCGGAGCCAGCCCGTTCCCACCCAACCCACTGCTACTTTATAGCAAACACAGACTTCATGCGATAGACAGTCTTCTCTGTGGATCCATGTTTCAGTGGCTTACGTGAAACAAACATGAAAAAAACGTGATCACAGCAGATGCCTCCAGTATATTACATTTATTTAACGAACATCAGAACTTCCCGGTGCTTCGAGTGCTTACCCTCTTCATCAGGGGTGTGGGGGTGTGTGTGGAGTCAACCCATTGTGAAACTTTGTTTTGTATATATGAAATTTCACTGCACTTCGTAGCATCATAATGATAATCTTGCATGCTATTGTTTATAAAATCATATTCCCTTATATTTTTTAATACAGTTTTTAAATATAAATTCAGGTAATTTGTAAGTGGGGAAAAAAAAAGACTTGTTAGTCAGCAATGTCTGGAACAGCCTAATTATATACTATATAGAAAAAATTGGCTAAATTGTCGTTTTTTTACATATTAATTTCATTTACAATAAATTCAAGCCACCTAAGGTGATCAAAAACTTAATGCATTGTCCATATTTGTACCAGAGGTATAATAAACATTGCTACCAACAAGCCTAAATTTCCTACATGAGAATCGGTTATACTACATGTCTGTTCCCGTGAATGATCTATAAGTAGTTACACCAAATCCTAGTATTGTTTAAGTAAAACACATGTATTGTGATTTATTTTATTGTAATAATTGGAGATGATCCTAATAAGAAATTAAACAAAAGAATCTAGGTTGGACTTTGTAATAATGAAGTAGCTTCACTGGATTATAAAACAGTGGTGGTTTTGGTATTAGATAAATGAATAAACAAAAGTTTTTAACCTAGCACATGCACTATTTTATCTTTTTAAGGTATATGTACTTATTATAGCTGTTGATGTATAACGATTCTCATGTAGGACATTTAAGCTTCTTGGTAGCAATGTTTACATGAATTTATATTTAAAAATGTGTTAAAAATATAATAAATATATAAAATACAAGGGAATATGATTCTATAAACAATAGCATACAAGATAACATCACTATGATGCTGCGAAGTGCAGCAGAATTTTATGTAAACAAAATAAAGTTTCACAGTGGGTTGTAACACAATTAATTTAATATGTCACTTAATGTGACTGGTTGTATCCACTTTTTGAATGGTGTCACTAATGAGATGAAGGTATTTAAGTGCACCTGTAATATTGTGACTCCACTCCCCCTGATGAAGAGGGTAAGCCCTCGAAGCGCAAGGGAATTCTGATGTCCGTCAATAAATTAAATATACTGGAGGCATCTGCTGTGATTATGTTTTTTTTCAAGTTTGTTTCCCCTGCTGCTTTATACCTGCACCACCATATGCAGTCGCCCAGGTGGCAGCATGGTAGCAGAAGACACAACCCTCCTTCCCCAGAGGACAGCATCCGATAGGATCCTTGAATCCCCAGCTGGCCACAAACTTCTCAGCCTCACTTCTGAAATCTGATTCACCAACATCACAAGTGACAGCTCTGCAACTGTGCCAACAGGCCGGCTGTGGTGTTTTTTTATTACACAAACAATTCACTTTTAGGAAAATGGGGCAGTGTACCTCCCCAGGCCATTATGGAAATCGGACAACACAAAAGTAAGAAACAATTACTCACCGAAGTAATATTACTTCTTTCAGGGGATTCTTTAGCATTATTGACAGATGCAGTATGCCAGCTGGGTTCAGCTGGCCCGGAGAGGGGGAGTCAATGCAAATGAGGAAGGCATTGGCCAATCAGGATACAGATAGTGCTGCGTGCAGTCAGCCTGAGGGACCTCAGAACGAATTTCGGAGCTGAAAAAAGAGCAAAAACTGTGCCTAACAGGGGCAAAAAGCTGTTAACAATACACAAGCTATTCTAAATCACTAGTGTGAAAAACTTTTTATCGCACAGATCAATAACAGTTAGCAAGTTTGGCTAAATCACCCTAACAGAGCCTCTAGACAAGGTTTCCAGGGGAGGAAAGGTAAGAGTAACAATAATGCTAAAGAGTTCCCTGGAAGAAGTAATATTACTTCAGTGAGTAATTGTTTCTTCTCACCCCAGGAATTCTTTAGCATCTATTGACAGATGCAGACTTCAAAGCAGTGTAGTTAGGGGAAGGGCACAGAAACCTATTTAGGAAAAAGGCTCTGTAATACTGCCCTGCCGAACTTCGCATCTGATTGGGACTGCATATCCAAGCAATAATGCTTGGTGAAAGTGTGTACCGATTTTCAAATAGCTGCTCTACTCACTTCCAGCAATGGGACATCCCTGGAAGCTGCCATTGAAACAGCTGTTCCCCTGGTAGAATGAGCTCTGAGCCCAAGAGGGGGCTGTCTGCACGCCTTGTTGTAACAGAACTGAATATAAGAAACAATCCAATGGGAAATGGTTCTCTTGGTCGCCGGTTTTCCCCTGCCCACATCACCGAAGGTGAGAAAAAGCTGCGATTGTCCGTCTCTGAACAGCTTGGTTTGGTCTAAGGAGAAAGAAAGAGCTCTCTTCACGTCCAGGCTGTGCAGCATGTGCTCACCTGGGGAGGACTTATCTGAGAACATCACCAGCAGAGAGAGAGACTGATTAAGGTGGAACTCTGAAACCACCTTGGGAAGGAACTTCCTATTCGTCCTCAGGACAACCTTGTCCTTATGGGGAATGATGTAGTTAGGATCTGTGCAAAGGGCCTGCAACTCTGAAATCCATCTGGCAGAGGTAATGGCCACTAGGAAGATAGTCTTCCAGGTAACGAATTTCAAGTCAGCCATAGCCATAGGTTCAAAAGGAGGATCCAAAGGCTTGTCTATACAGAGGTTAAGGTCCCATGGGGGAACAGGTTTCCTTACAGGGGAATGAAGGTGAAGAAGTCCCTTGAAAAACTTCTTGAAAATGGGTTGAGAAATAACCGATTTCTCTTTACCTGTAGAAAGGTAGGCTGAAATGGCCGCTAAGTGAACTCTTAGGGAAGATGCCTTTAGGCCTTCCGCCTGAAGATGAACCAAATAATCCATCAAGGAAGGAGAAGAGGCCTGTAAAGGATCTATGCCCTTGCACCAGAAAGAAAAAACGTCTCCACTTGGAGGCGTAAGTTTTCCTCGTGCTAGGTTTCTTGGCTATCCGTAAGATTTTCAGTACTTGCTCTGAATACAAAGAGTCTGGGAATTCTAACTCCTCAAGTACCAAGCTTTGAGGTGAAGAGACTGGATGTTGGGGAACAGCACTCCGGTCTGAGGAAGAGTCAGAAGGCTGAGGCACGAAGGCAGTTTGATGGGTTTCCTGACCGACAGGGAGAGAAGCAGAGAATACCATGGTTGTCTCGCCCAATTGGGAGCTACCAGGATCATGGTGGCTGGTTGTTCCCTTAACTCTGTACAGAAGAGGAAAGGGAGGGAATGCATAAAGACACCTCTCTGTCCAATCTAGGGTCAACGCGTCTGCAGGAATGGTCCCCAGAACTGGGGGCCTGTAACAGTACAGGGGTAATTGATGGTTCAGACTGGATGCGAACAGATCCAGGCCCGGGATGCCCCATCTCCTGAACACCGTTTGAAGGACTTGCTTGTTGAGGCTCCACTCATAGTGGCCCTGACTGATGTGGCTTAGGGCATCTGCCAAAGTGCTGTCTATGCCCGGGAGATGGATGGCTGACAGTGACATGTCCAGGGAATAGGCAAGGGACCAAATCCTCATGGCTTCCATGCAGAGTTTGGCTGACAGAGTTCCTCCGTTTGTTGATGTAGAACATGGCAGTTGTGTTGTCTGTCCTTACTTACACAGACTGACGCCTGAGCTGAGAAGCGAAGGCCTTGATGGAGAGAAGTACAGCTCTGAGTTCCAGAAGATTGATATGAAGGGAGGACTCCTTTGGTGTCCAAGTCCCGCTTATGGACAAGTCCCCCAGAGGGGCACCCCGTCCTAGGAGGAAAGCATCGGTAGTCAAAATTTGAGAAGGTTGGAGAGTTAAAAAGGATACTCCGACCTTGAGATTGTCTGCATCTTTCCACCAATCCAGGGTTCGTAGAAACATCACTGCGACTGGAATGAGCTTTGTAAAGGGACCTCTTCTCTGGACCAGTGAGACCTGAGGTAAAACTGAATGTTCCTCATCTGGAATCTGGCTGGCCCCTGGCACTAATGCGGTCACTGAGGCCATATGACTGAGAAGTTTGAAGAAATGTCTGGCTGGTTTTGGTTGGCCTGGATTAAATGAGTCTAGCAGAGAAAGGAAAAGGTCTACTCTGTCTGAGGGGAGGAATGCCTTTCCCTGCAGGGTATTGAGCTCTGCCCCTATGAACTGTATAATTTGGGCAGGCTGAAAATGCGACTTTTGTTCATTGATAAGGAAGCCCAGGGACTCCAGGGTAAGCCTTATCCAGAGCAGGACCTCTGAAACAGACTGGTACGAGTTGGCCTCAATCAGCCAATCATCCAGGTAGGGATAGACTGAAATTCCCTGTCTTCTGAGATGAACTGCTACCACTGCCAAGCACTTGGTTCATAGGTTATATCTGAGCATAGAAGAGACATGTCCATGTAGCTTGCCATTATTCTAGAAATAACCCTGTACACCCTTATCTATTAAGTATGTGTCCAACCTATTTTTAAAAGTATCCATAGTAGGACTTGTCACTACTTTATTAGGAAGTGCGTTCCATATGCCTGTAATTCTCACATTAAACCATTTTCCCTTCTTTTAGTATTATACTTATCTTTACATATCTGAAGGCAATTAGCTTTAGTATTATATGTCTGCTTCTTTAGTACCAGGTCTAGTTGTTTCCTTAGATGATCATCTTTAGGTGCCCTAAATATCTGGCACATATCACCACGTAATCTACGGAACTCTAAGAAGTAAAGTCCAAGATATTGTAATCTTTCCTCATAATTTAATCCCCGGACTTCTCTTATGCCTTTTGTAGCTCTTCTCTGGACCTTCTCCAAGCCTCTAATGTCCTTCTTATAGCCTGGTGCCCAAAACTGGGCACAATACTCCACATGTGGACGCACCAATGAGGTATACAGGAGCAAAAGTACTGCTCTATCCCTACTTTTGATGTGCTTAAATATGCAGTGCTGTATTCCACTAGCCTTCTTTACCACCTGACTACAGTGTATTCCAAATTGTAATTCATTATCAACTTGTATTCCCAGGTCTTTCTCATTCTGTACTTTCCTCAGCTCTCTACCTCCCAAATTGTATTTGTACTGCATGTTTTTCTTCCCCATATGCATAACAACACATTTCTCCATGTTAAATATAGATCTCTTTGCTTTTGCCCATGTATCCAAGTCTGTTAGGGCTACCTGTAGGATAATAGCCTCTTCAGTATTATTAACAGGAAATCCCACCCGCGTGTCATCTCCGAATTTGGATAGCCACACCCCGTTTTTGACACACATTGTCAAAATGTATAGATTAAAAAGGCAAGGGCCTAAGATGGAACCCTGGGGGATCCCACTGGTCACATCCACCCAGTCAGAACATTCTCCTCTAATGGAGGTGAATACCCTGGGAGCAGAAATTAGCCCAAAAGGCATGGCTGCAAACTGATAATGGCTGGAGGGCAGCCGGAATCTGAGGAACCTTCTGTGGATTGTCTTATTGGTACATGAAAATAAGCATCCTTCAGATCCAGGGAGACTAGCCAGTCCCCTTGCTTACGTGAGTGGATGACCGGAGTCAAGGTTACCATTTTGAACTTTGGTTTCGTCAGATGCTTGTTCAGGTACCTTAGGTCCAGAATAGATCGCCATTCCCCTGTTTTAAGGTCAGGAAATATTTGGAATAAAGACCCTTTCCCCACTGGGGAAGCGGCACTGCATGGCCTTGGCCCTCATGAGATTCTTGACCTCTACCTCCAGCAGCAGTCATTCTGCAGGGGGGTAAAGGTTTTGGTAGTAAGGGCCTGTGGAGAAGGGAGAAATTTTTTGAACTGAAGGGATAGGCCTTGCTCCACTACCTCCAGAACCCACTTGTCTGAAGTGACCGGACGCCAACAATGGAGGTAGTGTGAGAGCCAGCCCCCCATGGGGAGAAGAGAGGTGACCAGCAAGGAGTCAGGAAGACTGCTGTCTAGACTGAGCAGAAGTAATAGGAGTGGGGTTAGCCCTTCTTTGGCCCCTCCTGCCTCTACCCCTGAAAAAAACTCTCATCTGAGAGAAATCCATGTTATATGGCATAGGGAAGAATGTCCTAGAGAAATAACCCTTGCCCCTACCCCCTCTAAAGTGAGCTCTCTGAGAGGGAGGGGGCTTTTCTTTCACTGAATTACTCTTGTACGTGTGTTTGAACTCGTCCATTCTTTTCATATAGGCTTCAGTATGGTCCCCGAAGAGAGAGTTATTCTCAAAGGAAGAATCTTAACGCCTGGGTTTGGACATCCTGAATTAAGACTAGTAGTTCTCAACCAAGCACAACGTCTGAGGGAAATAGCCTGAACCAGGACCCTTGAGGCTGTGTCGTTATTACTGCATCTACGGCCATGTGAAACTGGTACTTTGTGGCTTCCACGGCCCGTTTAACAGTTTTGGAAATATCCCTGAGCATAGTGTCCCCCCCATGACGCACTATGGCCAGTATAGTTTTTAACAGAGCCCTCTGATATCTAGCTGCATATGCCATTAAAGAAGACATGCACAGCAAGAGAGAGGCGGTAGCATAAGATTTCTTACCCATAAGATCTGTTTTTCTAGAGTCTTTTTCTGGTGGCAGCGCAGATAGAGGCACATTAGCTTTGTCACAGACTGCTGTCTGAACTACCCCTCTGTGATCTGGATGTGTAGACTTACTGAGCTGGTATTTCTTCTCAATTCTTCTGTCCACCCTGGCAGAAGTTGATGGGGTTTCCAGAACCTTCAAAGTACTTCTCTTCAAAGTGTTGTGGATAGAAAGGATAAGCCTCTTAGGAGGAGAAATGCCGATCACCTCCATATAGTCGACTTCCATCTCCTGATTGGTGTCATCCTAGAGAGGCAAGTCCAGGGTGTCCACCATCTGTTTTAGAAATGTAAAAAAGGAAGAGACTTTTTCATTTGTATCAGTATCATCATTTACACCAGCCCCAGGGTGGCCATCAGGATTAAGAGGGTCCCCATGAGGCAATTCATCACCATGATCCTCTCCATCAAAATAAAACCCCCGGGCATAGGGGTCCTCAAGGAGAGGATCACTCGGTCCAGCACGAGCCAAGAAAATATCGCCCATAGATTGTAAAGTCTAATATAAATGCCAAGCTTTAGCTAAATCGTCTGCAGAAGGCAAATTTTTATCAGCTACTGTTGTCTCTGAATGCCTTCCGGGAGGAGGGACAGTAGGTGTTATTATCTTTCTTAGTCTTTTTGGTAGGGGCAGGATCGGAAACCTGCTCTCTAGTTCTTTTAGAAGCTTGGCTAGAATTTTTACTTTTACCAGACTTAGTTTCACTGGAGTCCCTAGAGGACTTGTCATTAATTATGTGTTGACCTGAGGTACCCTCCTTAGCGCTTTTAGAGGAGGAGAAGGAGGTTGACTGAGAGGCCATGATAAAGCGGCTAGGCTAAAAGCTAACCAAATCAAAATAAACCTTACTGGAAGTAATAAGCTTTATATAGTTTTTTTTTTTTTTTCACAACAGTGGAAAATAACAGAAACCACCTCCACATCTCTTGCCAACAGAAGCCCACTGCACAATCAAACAACGGGTGTCTCCCCAGAAAATGAGGGGGTTACCCTTCAAATATAGTAAAACTCAGAACAGAGGAAAAGAGGATTCCAAAAATTTGTGCAGGTGCACAATGGAAATTAGCGCACGAGTGCAATAAACAATTTAATGATTTTAACACAAAAGCGGTAAAAACCACCGAAAATTAAATAAAAAAGATGCAATTTATCACGCACGCAGGCAACGTTTACCTCAGAAAAAAAGCAGAAGCGGGAAAAACATGAAAAAAACCACGACTGCACGGAACCCAGTGCAGATGTGGGAAAAACAGATAAAATAAAGGAAATACACAAAATACCTTGAAAGCAGCATTCACAAGGACAGAAAATGGCACAGAAGATCTCTGAAGAGGATAGCTCCAGGGTAGTGTTGCCAGTTCAGTGGAGAAAAAGTTCTGAGGTCCCTCAGGCTGACTGCAGGCAGCACTCTATCTGTATCCTGATTGGCCAATGCCTTCTTCATTTGCATTGACTCCTCTTCCTCTCTGGGGCAGCTGAACCCCAGCTGGCATACCGCATCTGTCAACAGATGCTAAAGAATTCCTGGGGTGAGAATAACAGCTTTCAAATAATTAAAATGCTGGACACGATATGATTAAAAAAAGACATTTTATTACAAGTCATTAAGATCCTGACATCTGAATAAAAAACAGTTTGGGGGGCCAGTCTGGAAACAACTGAGATTCTTGACATTAAAAATGGGTGTTCTCTATATCCCGAAAAGCATAGTAAAAAAATATTCTGATCCATGTATTGAGAACAAACCTCAAGAAATTGCAATACAAATACAGCAATGTTAATTTTTGGGTCAGTTTTTTCATACATATTTTAAGTATTGCACATCCCTTCAGAAAAGGAATCCTATTAAAAATATGGATGTGTCCAGCACGTCTGTCAGCCAGTAAGCTCTTTGGAAAGTGCAGGAAGAAAAATGCAATATTTTGTCTTCATTCTTTTAAGATACTAAAAAAAAAATCTAGAATCAAAATGATAAAATAGCATTCACATAACATTCATGACAAACTGTGCTTGGTCTGCAGACCGTCTCCTTTTTCATTGGCAAGACTACAGGATACAGCACAGACCTGTTGAATGTGTAGTCCTAGTGCATGGCAAATGTATACGGATCATGTTATTTCTCTATCAGTTACTCCCATATGAGGACTTCACCAACAATACTTTCTTGGTATAAACTGACTCACAGTAAACATATCCACTTAACAGTTCTATTCTTGTAACTGATCTGAAAATCATTTGATCCTTCTGTTCCATAAACAGCTTTTTATTATTCCTTTCTCAGGAATGCCTTTAGGAGGCATCAGCTTAAAAACTCATACATGATGGGCCACCTGGGAGCGCGTGAATTGCTCCCGACAATTCGCGCCCTGAAAATCGGCTCCCGACCGTACGCTCCTATCAATTCACTCCCTTCTACATTCGCTCCCACTGTGCTGCCAGTGACATATTTTGTTTCGAGTGCAGTAATACTTGCGCCATAGTGTCTTGAGTTGTTGCAGCTCTTTCTTTGGCAACATTTACTGCCTCTGCTTGTTCGACTGCTGCTGGGTCAGGAGCATGCGAGTGCTGGCTGAAAGTGGCAATTATGGCAGGATTGTCATAGCTGACAGTGTGCACCCTTGCGTTGCACTACTTATCCTTTTTCACTGCAAGTTCACACTGCCGAATAGATTTTCCATTGTACCCACGTGTGTGGTGTGTGTAAATACAGGTTACTCACCTGTAACAGGAGTTCTAGGAATGGTATATGTTGTTCATCCACACTGTCTGGCAGGTATCCTTGCCGCTTTAAATCTTGCTGGAAGGTCTTCAAGCTGGCTCCTCCCACCCACTCGGGTGGTAAAACTCTCACCTCCGCCCCATGACGCCAGATCTGGCCAGCTGGAAGCTCAGGTTGTGCGTCGAAGCCGGGGAGGTCGGGTGGGTCGTGTGGATGAACAACATATACCATTCCTAGAACTCCTGTTACAGGAGAGTAACCTGTATTCTAGGGACATGGATATGTTGTTCATCCACACTGTCTGGCAGACTCCTAGCAGTTCTCCGGGAGGAGGGAGGCAAGGCGCACACCCCCTACTTAGGGAATAGAGACTGGAGAACCGAGGCCCCAAAACCAGCATCCCGGTGTGACTCAAGGTCGATGTGGTAATGGGTGATGAAGCTGTGTGCTGACTTCCAGGTAGCAGCCCTGCAGATATCCTGGATAAGGACGTCCCTGGAAGCAGCCACCGATGCAGCAGTATGGCAGGTAGAATGAGCTCTTATCCCTCTGGGAGGCTCCATGCCCGCCAACTTATAGCAGAGATCTATGCAGGAGGTGACCCACCTGCTTATCGTCCGCTTGGCTGCAGGTTTGCCAGGTGCGGCTTCAGCGTAGGTGACAAACAGCTTGCGAACCTCTCCCCGAATTTCAGCCGTGAGCTCCTTATAAGCAAGTGCCCTTCTAGGGTCCAAAGTATGGAGCCTGTATTCGGCCTCCGAGGTGTGATTGGGGTAAAACACCGGCAGAGTCAACACCTGGTTAAGGTGAAACTCCGACACCACCTTCGGAAGGAATTTCGGTTGGGGGCGCAGGACAACCTTGTCCCTGTGGAAGACCAGGTAAGGAGACTCGATGCAGAGCACCTGGAGTTCTCCCATCCTTCTGGCTGACGTGATAGCCACCAAGAAGGCGGTCTTCCACGACAGGTGAGAGAGTTCACACCTGTGCATTGGTTCGAATGACTTGCCCATGAGCTTTGCCAGTACCAGCAGTAAATCCCACGGAGGTGGAGGTTCTCGCACCGGAGGGGAAATGTGATCAAGGCCTTGGAAAAAGCGCCAGACCACCTTCTCCTGCGCCACCGACTGCTCCCCGGCCCGCGCCCGGTAAGCAGAGATGGCTGCCAGGTGCACCCTTAGGGTCGCCGACCTAAGCCCTTGACGAGAAAGGGACCATGAATAGTCCAAGATGCTTGCCAAAGGACAGGAGGAAGGGTCCAAGCCCTTGCCCTGACACCAAATGGAAAATCTCTTCCATTTGAAGGCATAGCATTTCCTGGTCGACTCCTTACGGGACGCCTCAACTACATTGAGGACCTCGTCGGAAAGACCCAAGGCCTGGAACTCCAGCCACTCAGGAACCAGGCCGTCAGGTGCAGGGATTGAAGGTCCGGATGGAACACCTTCCCCTGACTGACTGAGAGCAGGTCCGGGCGAGCTGGAAGCTGCCTCGGGAGCCTGGAGCTGAAGCTGAGGAGATCTGGGTACCAGAACTGGCGGGGCCAGTCTGGGGCTATCAATCACCTGCGCCTTGTCCCTCCTTGCTTTGAGAAGCACCTTGTGTATCAAGGGAAATGGAGGGAAGGTGTAGAAGAGGCCGGGGGTCCACGGCCTCGAGAAGGCATCCCCCTGCAGCGAGCCCTGCTGAGGGGGCCGGGCATGGAACAGCCTCAGCTTCGCATTCTCCCTGGAGGCAAACAGGTCCACCTGAGGTGTGCCCCAATGGGAGAACAGATCTTATACTACCTCTGGCAGGAGAGACCACTCGTGGGATGCAGCCCCTATCCGGCTCAGGGCATCGGCCAGGGTGTTGGAGGCTCCTGCCACATGAATGGCTAGGAGATCTGCCTCCAAGCTGCGACGAGTGACCAAATGCGGAGAGCCTTCCTGCATAGAAGCATGAGGCCCCGCCCTGGCGTTTAGGTAGTACATGGTCGCGGTATTGTCCGCCTGGACCGGACCACTTGACCCCGGAGAAACGGAGCAAAGGCGGTGAGAGCTAGGCGGACCGCTTGGAGCTCCAGCAGTTGATGTGGCATCGGGACTCCCGTGGGGACCAGAGGCCGTGCGCCCGGTGTTCCCCCAGATGGGCACCCCAACCCATCAGAGAGGCATCAGTCGATAGAGAGACTGTTGGCTTGGGGCGGACAAACGGGATGCCCTCCTGCAGATGAGCTGGAACGGTCCACCACCGGAGAGCGTTCCACATCCCCTGGGTCACCGTCACTAGCTGGTCCAATGGATCGCAGCGTTGTGACCACTGGCTGGCCAGTCCCCACTGAAGGGGGCGCATGTGCCAGCGTGCCCAACGGACCACGCTGGTACAGGCCGCCATGAGACCCAGGAGGCGCAGGAAGTCCCGGGCAGGGCGCGATTGCCCAACCAGAAATGATTGGGCAAAGGAGGTAAGAACCTCGGCCCTGTCCGCCGGGAGCCGTGCTCTGGCTCGAAGAGAGTCGAGCTCTGCCCCGATGAACAGAATCACCTGCTTCGGCTCGAGTTCCGACTTGGCCTCATTGATGAGAAGGCCGATTTGAGAGCAAACCCGGAGGGCCAGATCTCTGGACCGCTCCACCTCCTGTCTGGAGGGGGGCTGCTATCAGCCAATCGTCCAGGTAAGGGTACACCCGGACCCCTCGGCGCCGCAGGAAAGCTGTCACCGCTGCTATGCATTTGGTGAAGACCCTGGGAGCTGGAGACAGGCCGAAGGGCATGGCTCGGAACTCGAAAAGGGATCCCTCCACTCGAAAGCGAAGGAATCTCCGATGTGACGGACAGATAGGGACATGAAAGAACACGTCCTGCAGGTCCAGAGAGCAGAACCACACGCCATGTTCCAGGGATGGTATTATCTGAGCCAGAGTGACCATCCTGAAGGTCCGAGACCTTAGGAACTTGTTCAGGTCGTGTAGGTCGAGAATGGGGCGCCAGCCCCCCCGTCCGTTTTGGAACCAGGAAGTACCTGGACACAAACCCCGGGTCTGAGGGAGGGTCCGCCACCTCCTTGATCACCTCCTTTTGGAGGAGGAGAGCGATGTCGGCCCGGCGAGCCGACAGTGAGGCTGCGGACCCTGAGGCCCCCCGAGGGGCGACGGCTCTGAAGAGTGGGGCCTGCTCGAATTTTAGAGGCAGGCCTTTTCCCACCACCTCCAGCACCCACCTGTCCGTGGTAATAATGGACCAGGCGGAAAGAAAGTACCGGAGCCGTCCCCCCACGGGGGGAACCTGGGGTGAGGTGACGGGGTTGGGGGTGACACCCCTCAGCCCGTCACTGGGCAGGCTTGGAGGAAGGACCAGCCGAGGGACCTCCTGGGCCTTTACCTCCCTGCTTCCTGTTGGAGAAAGCCCCGGGCTTGGGTTTGGGATGCCAAGCCCGAGCCTGCTGGCCCTGACGTTGCTGGGCCGGACGTGCCGCGGGCGCAAAAGAACGAAAGGGCTTAGGCTGTGGTTTGCGGCCTTTGTCCTTCTGAACGGAAGAGACTGAGTCCAAGATAGCATTGGACTTCTCGATCCTCTGCAGGTGACCTTCCACTCCAGGGCCGAAGAGGTCGGTCCCCAAAAAGGGAACATCCGCCAACTTGTGCTGGGTATCCGAAGTGAAGGTGGATATCCTCAGCCAAGCCCGACAACGCATAGCCACTGCGGCCGCCACAGACCTGGCACATGAGTCCCCAATGTCTAAAGTAGTCTGGAGCTGCTGTTTGGCCACTGCCCTGCCCTGGTCCCGCACCTGCCTGACCGTGGTCTGCAGATCCGCGGGAAGATGAGGGACGACCTCATCCAGGGAGCCCAACAGGGCATGGGAGAAATGTGCCATGAGGACGGCCAAACTGGCCTGGCGAAGGCCGAGGGAGGACACAACGTAGACTTTTCGCCCGGCATAGTCCAATTTCTGGACTCCTTGTCGGGAGGTTTGTCCACATCCCTAGCGTTCCCGCTGCGACGCTGAAAATGCTGTCGGTAACTAACCCTCGGCCGAGGGGTGTTCCAAAACCGGACAAGGAACCGGTAGGGACCGATACTTCCTAGCCATTCTGGACAAGGCGCAGGGCAGGCAAGGGCGCTGCCAGAGCTCCAAGGCCGGGCCCACTATGGCCTCGCCACCGGAAGCCTCAGGGAATCCCTCGTCCAGAATCTCCGTGAAGGGATACCTGGCCCACTTAGAAACGGGTCGAGCTCATCCCGTGGACTCCGAGATGAGCCGAGCAATCCCAGGAAGGACGAAGGGCTATCGTCCACCGACTGTCCTCCTGAGGACCCAAGTCCATCGCTGGAGAAAAGGGAGAATCGCCTCGGACTCGGAAGAGTCCTCAAAGAGCTGCCTCGGGCTGAGCCACCTCCACCTGCCGAGGTCGATCGGGAGTGAGGGTGACAGACAGCCCATGGGGCAGTCCCTGAGCCGACCGAGAATTTTTGGTCGGAGCCCCAACTAACGGCTGTGGAGGCGGAGGTTCCACCGGAATCGGTGGGGCAGCTGGTTTTGGTCGAACAACCCTGGGAACAGGCCTCGGATAAAATGAGGGGTTGTTTTGGCCGCTCCGGTGACAGCCACTTAATGGCCGGGGAAGACGACGGCGTCGGCTTATTCCCAGTCAGAAGAAGCTGTTGCCACATGAGTTCCTCATATCTTCGACGCAACTTGTGCCGAAGCCTCCCCTCGTCTGAGGAGGAGGAAGAGGACGAGCAGCGGCGCCGCTTGCCGCGGTGCCGAGACCGAGACCGCCTA
Source organism: Neoceratodus forsteri (assembly GCA_016271365.2). Taxonomy (NCBI): domain Eukaryota; kingdom Metazoa; phylum Chordata; order Ceratodontiformes; family Ceratodontidae; genus Neoceratodus; species Neoceratodus forsteri. The sequence continues at coordinate 538,078,726 of CM028130.1, read as the reverse complement.
TAATGGTGGGATCGGCTGGACCTCGAAGAAGTCCGAGACCGAGAACCTCGGCTTACCCGAGGACGGTGCGGGGAGGTGTCGTGGGGAACCGGCACTCCCCTCGGTTCGGAAGATTCAACCGAAGGCTCCGGAACCGGAGGTAGACGAGCCAACGGATCCTCAACTCCACCGGGGAACTGGGAGAGGGATTCTTGGCTTCTCCGACGACAACTCTCGTCCAACGGTCGAGAAAATTCTCGAACACGCCGACGGAGTCTCGGTCAACTGGCCTGACAGGGACACCGTGAGACCAGTGGCCGAAGCCGAGCAGTCGACCGAAGTCGACGTCCGACAACTCGGGGAGAGGGATCTTTCCCGCTCCCAAGAGCGTCAACGGTGAGACTTACCCTTGTCTCTCTTTTTGGACCGAGAAAACGGTCCAGAAGAAGTTGGTCCCTCACCTTTAGTCGAGAGGGTCAGACAAAGCTCCTTAAAAGAAGCTGAATAAGAGGCACCGAGAGAGAGCGGGACAAATGCCGCAGCCGAGGCAGAAGCGGCCCGTGCCTCCTCCTCTTCGAGGGCGATCATCTGCTCGAGCTGATCCACCGAGCCCGCCGCCGCTGACACTGCCGATCAAGCGTCTTTTGACTTCACCGAGGAAATCGCTTCTCGACGCCCCCAGTTGTAAACGGGCAGCACCGCCTTCGAGGACGAGGGCCAAAAGGAAGAGCACAGGCTCCAGGCTCGCGGGTCATGCCCAGGCCCAGGACAGTAGACGCACGCGGAGTGCGGATCCGCCCGAGACATCTTCTGCCCGCAAGGGCATCTCCGAAACCAGGAGTCGATTTGTCCATCGAGTCGCGAGGGAGAGAAGACCAAGTCTTTTTAGCAAAAAAAATTTTAATTTCGAAAATTTGAAGAATTAGGAACCAGTCTTATACGCAGAGCGTTAAGGAGGGAACCTGAGCTTCCAAGCGGTATGGAAGATCTGGCGTCATGGGGCGGAGCCGAGGGTTTTACCACCTTCCGGCAAGATTTAAAGCGGCAAGGATACCTGCCAGACAGTGTGGATGAACAACATATCCATGTCCCTAGAAATATAGTTCTGTGCATCTACTAGCTTTTGCTTGTTGCGTTCAGACAAGATGAACCTCCCTTCCATTTCGAACTGTTAGTATTGAGTAGGCGCTGCAGAGACCATTTTTTTTTAAATGCTGCTGATTACTAATTGATAGTGACAGACAGCAGCAATTAAATTTCCCATGGTTACAGGACCGAGACAGAGGCAAAGAATGCAGGACTGAGACGTTCAGTGCAATCACAAATTGAAAGCGTGATTGACTGAAAGCTCAGAAAGCTGCTAATAGGCATGTCAATTTTTTTTTACTGAGCGTTGGGGAGTGAAAAGACGCGGAGCGGGTAGTACAGAAGCCAACTGACTTAGATACGAGTCGTCCGGAGAGAACTGTCACGACGCGTATTGACAGGAGCGAAATGTCATTGACCCGGGCCACCTGATGGCTCGTACCCATGCTGGACACCCAAGCTTGAGAGTGCAACTGGGGAGCCAGGATTGCATGCGGTCAGGGCTGTGGGTTGCTGCGAAGAGTAGAGAAAGAGAGAAGGTGCTGTCGGCATCTAATGGCATAGGGATCCCTAGTGGCATGCTGGGGAGCCTGCTCCCTCACGAGGGGTGGCACATGCGCACGTTGTGCTGTGTCAGATGGGGCTAAGGCCAAGGCAACATCATGGGTGGTGGGAGGGACTGGGGAGAAAAATGGAAAAACAGCCTCCCTGCCAGCAGCATGTAGGTCACTGGCACACTCCAACCAAACAGATCCTTGGCACTAGGGTGGGAAAGGATGCGCTCCTCCCAGGACTCTGTCAAATGGGGGTAACCATAGGGTATCATCTGCGGAGAGGTTTTTGGTAGAAGGGCCTGGATTTGCTTGCCAATGACTGGAGGAAGTGGCCCTGACAATGAGGCAGAGAGTGTAAAAACCTATATATATATATATATTACCAGTTCCACTTCTTTTATCAGATTATTTGTTCGAGTTTGTCATGATGATCTTGGTGGCCAAGCTGCTCATCTCACGTATCCCAGAGTGATTTCCGTAAGGCCACAGCAATCCTGCATTTTGTACTCCACTGCTGAGGTAACCACTTTGGTGGCTCACGTTACTTGTAATTATCATACCATAAGCAATTATGTAGAATGGAGAAAGGTGCACCCCACTGGGACGTACCCCTCCCTCACAAACACAAATCCCAGTAATAGTCATTGTTCAAGATTTTAAAAGCTTTAAAAATTTACATGTAAACAACACACAATTAACAGCAAAATCACAGAACTGCCAATTGATTCGAAGAAAAAAGATCTCATGATTTTGTTCCCTGTTAACCACTGTGCCCCCTGGTGGTTCGAAGGAGAAGCTGCATCCATAGACTAGACAGAGGTTTAACAGCTCCCCCACCCCAAAAAAAAAAATCTGTATTACAACAGGGAAGGAAGCAGCAGGTATTAACTCTGAAAAATCATCCAACAAAATAAAAATGCTGTCCATCTCCCCCACATACCCCCCAAATGAAGACAGTCCAACAAACTTTCATTTCAGATGGTATTTCGCTGTGAAGTCAAATGCTTTCTCCTGTGCCCTTGCCACAGTCCAGCTCCGGAAACGGGGGCATAAGCCTTCTTGCAGCATTTCAAAGTCTGGAGGCCTCCTCGGGGTGAGGGGCAACATGGAAGGTGTAACAGTGATTGCACACCCGGACTGGTTTCATCAGACCATACCGAGGAAGCAAAGCCATGTGCCGGGAGCAGTGGGAACAAAAAATCTGAAAGGAAAGCAAAACAAACATTATAACATGGATTAAGTAGTCCAGCTTTCTGACTGTCTGGGACTCCTGTAAATGCCACATGGTATAAAATGGCAAGGAAAAACTCCTGAAACATTATTGACTGGGAGACATAAATGGCCAGGCATTAAAAAGCTTCCTGATTGTCTGGGTAGCACATGGTATACAGTAGTGGATCGAAGTGGGTAGGTCAGAGTCAGAATCCCCATATGTCTTTTAATCAAAGATTTTTTTTTTTAATTTAGATGTTCATGCTCCTCTCCGACTGGTCCCCATCTAGTCTGCCCCTCCCCAGCTCTGTCATCCTTCTCCAGGTGCATACCCTGATCTCCATCCCTCCATGGCTTGTTCTCTATGGCAGGGGTTTGGGGGCTGCCCCCCCCCTTTTTATCAAGGTATTTATTCTCATTTCACCAGCTGGCTCCCTTCATCTTTGGCCCACCCAGTCCCATCATTGCCTTCTCTTGGAGTTATCTGGCTCCTATACTCCCCCATTGAATGCCCCACTGTCAGGGCCAAAGTGGGACGGCCATCTCTCCCCACAGCAAAATCCAGATATGGAGCCCTGCCCAGTTGGGGGTGTGGGGTCTGCAGTGGGCCACCAAGTCATCAGGCTGGTCCAAGTTTTTTCTCTGGCATTACCTCCCCAGGGCCGTCAGCGTGCAAGCCTTGGCACACACACGCATATCAGTATTGAGGGTGGCCCTTCCCATGACTTGGGTGATCCTGCTGTGCTTCCCATCTGGCATCCACCTGACAGCAGCCAATAAGTGGGACACCGAACCTTCCCTCCTCTCCCCGAGAGAGGAGAGCAGTCTCTTGGATGCTCAACCCCTCCCCCCCCCCAGACAACCCCCAAATGACCAGGATCTGTTCCCGAACCCTGGTCGATGGTGTGGAAGGTAACAGGGCTACGGCTGTACCTCTGGGATGGCTGGGTGGTCCCCATTTAATCAAAATGTTAATGCCATAGTCTGGCTCAGTGGCATGGAAGGATGAGGCACTGGGCGCCTCAATTCCTGCAATGCTGGCAACCTGGGTTCAGAAACGGATGTGGGTTGCTTGGGGAGCAGCTGAGGGAGGGTGGATTGAGGGCTCTCCTCTCTTAGGGAGGGGGAGTCTGAGCCACCTGCTAGCAGGATACCAGAAAAGGTGTCCCGTCTGCTTGATTTTGGGGGGGGTTACACAATGCATTGTTGGACGTGCCGCGAGCCCGGGGATTAAAATGGAGGAAAAACTCCCAACCGGCAGGATGACAGCCCAGTCCCCTGAGGATCCCACACTGGTGAGTGGGCTCCTTGGTTATTTGGCAGATGATGGCAGGGCAACAGAAATCCCAGAATCTGGGTGATGGGACTGGGAGGACTGGTTTGGAATGGGGTTAGTCATGCAGAAACAGAGACAATGTACTAATTAAAAATAAATTTGAAATGCTCCTCTGAGCCTTGCCATGAGAATAAACAACCTCCCAGTCCTGTCCACTGCTAGCACTGTCTGGCTTTCTTCCCAGCCTACCAGCCTCCTGCCACCACCGAGGAGCATATCTGATGAATACTGGGGGATACAGGACGGCAGGGTCCGAGAGTATCGGCCATCATCCTTGGTTTGGGAGGGAATTTTCTCCTGTTCTCTCTCTGAAGCTTTCTAACCTTCCTGACAGTGTAAGCAGCAGCCTCTAGCTGGCAATGTGAGCAAGCAGCAGTTGCAGCACATCAGTCACCCCTTGTGAAAGGTCACAGTGGCAAAAACCCTCCCTGGCCTGGGACATGCTGCCATTAGCAGCAGTCTTCTCAGCTTAGCCATCTGGTGGCAGAGACGCAAATGCATTCCCAAACATGAGTGGCCTGCATGGAAGCGTGACGGTATCCACTGGGCCAAGTGTCCAGATCCCCTCCTTTTAATCACCTATATTTGTGTTCACTACTGCAATATTATTCCAAAATATAAGGGGTTTCTTCAACATTTTCCTAGGGAGCATACCCTTGAACTCTACTGAAATTCATAGCCCCCCCCCATGGCATTTCTAGATCTGCTCCTTGTATATGCACACTGGTCACACCCCTTGGCCTCTGCTGTTCTGTGCAGTCTGGCATGCACACAGAGACACTGGTAAGTTTTTTTTGTTTCGATTTTCAAAGTAAAAAATCTAAAGAAAAACTTACATTGCTTCATCCCTGGCATGTCTTCCTTTTTTTTTTTTTTTTTAAAAAGCTACATTCCAAGGAGACAACTGTCTTGGAGACCTGTGTCTAGCGCTATCAGATGTCACACATACCGTGACAGGGCTTGGTGCCACCACAGTGCCACCTTGGTGACTACAGGTGAAGCTGTGTGGTTGGCGCACCACATGGGCAGAGACACTGGCTGATACCACCCGGTAGCACACTCTACGTGCTTGCACGTGGCATCATATCAGTTAGTGTCTCATAGGAGGGACATGGGAGAAAAAAAAAAAAATGACACCTTAGTAATGTTGTTCCTTCTCAGTGATCCATCAATGAGCCTTACAAATGGCATCAGTCTGCAAGAGTGTGCAGCACCTGAGATAGGATTTTATGCTAATTAGAGAATGCAGAATTCATAGATTCATAGAAGTGTGATGGCAGAAAAGGACCGACAAGGCCCACCGAGTCTGCCCATTTGTCCAGCTATCTGCTTGGACCTGGGCACCCCACCCTTAACACTCCCCTGTGGTTGCCCCATGTCCTTCTGAATCCCTCCACTGTTTCCTCTCCAACGACCACCTCTGGAAGTCTGTTCCACTTTTCCACCACTCTCCCTGTGAAATAGCACTTCCTAATGTTACCCCTGAACTCCCCCCCCCCCTCCGCAGGCCATGCCCCCTCGTCCTCTGATTACCCTTCATCTGGAAGATGCTTTCCACTGGCACCCTGTTCATGCCCTTAAGGTACTTGAAGGTCTCGATCATGTCCCCCTCTCCCTCCTCTGTTCCAGGGAGTACAAGTTCAGAATACAAGTTAAAACTCTGCACTGCGGTCATGCTCTCCCTGTTGTTCTAACATCAGATCAGTTTCTATAGCCAGGGAAGCAGGGACCACTAAGATAATCTATATGGCTACTAAAATATTTCTAAAATTTTCTTCAGAATGTTTGAAAAACCCAACCAAAGTGAAGCAGACAAACATGTAACATTAAAATGATCGATTTTTTTTTTTATTGAGAAATTGTAATAAGAAATGCTCAAGCAACCTGAAGAATGGACTCTTGTGCCAAACTATATTCAGGTTCTTGAAGGGGAGGCATGGTCAGGGCTTAAGGCTCATGGATGGACCCCTGAGAAAAAGCAACATTACAACGGTGAGTAACTTTTTCTTCAAACAGCAGAAGTCCGTTAATGAGATGCCCTACAAATGGCAGACTCACTAGCAGTACTGTGGGAGGATGGATCTAGAACCTATTTAGGGAGAAGGTTCCGCAAGACAACAGTTCCAAAACTGGACTATAGGTCCAAAGAGCAGTGCTTTGTGAAGGCGTGTACTGTCTTCCAAGTAGTTGCTTTACTAATTTCCTGAAGGGGGATGCCCCTTATCGCTGTCACAGAGGCAGAGGTGCCCCTTGTTGAATGTGCTCCTAGGCCTCTGAAGGTATCTTGCCAGCTTTTTCATAACAGAACTGTAGGCAGGAAACTATCCGAGAGATAGTCTTCCTGCCTACTGGCTTACCTTTGCCAACCTCTCCATAGGCAGCAAAAAGCTCTGCACCCTGGGACCTAGGACCCTTCTCTGATCCATGTACTGTAGTGACCTAGTGCTCCTTTTACATCCAGACACTGCAACTGTTGATTACCTGCACTGGAATGTTCAGGATAGAGAACAGGAAGGGTAATGGACTTGTTTAAGTGGAATTCTGACACCAACTTAGGTGGAAACTTCCTACTGGTTCTAAGGACTACCATATCCCTGTGGAAAATTATGCAGCTTGGATCTGTACAGAGGGCTTACAGTTCGCTTACCCTCCTGGTAGATCTCATGGTTATCAGGAAGACTGTTTTACCTGTGACATATTCAAAAAGGATCAAAAGGAGCCCAAATCAGCTGGGCAAGACAGATGTTTGGGTCCCATGGAGGGGCTGGGTCCCTTACAGGGGGATACAGATGGTTGAGGCCCTTAAAGGGAAACTCCAGATAATATAAAAAGAGCAGCAGTTGCTGCAAAAAATGCCCGATTAGGGCTTTTAGTATTAAAGTAATAGCACCTGCCAGCCCAGTGGCGCTGAGGGTTGAGGGGCTGGATGCCACACCTCATGCCACGCCGGGGACCCAGGTTCGGGAACGAGCCTGGGCCACTGGGGGTCGGCAGAGGAAAGGGAGGATCGAGCATCCAGAGGACAGCTCTCCTCCCTCGGGGGGGGGGTCCAGGGACCATGCCCGGCACAGCAGTGACCTCTGGTGGAGACAGGAGGTACTGCGATGCTCAGGGCTTGTGTGGAGGGTTGCAGAGCCACAACATGACATTCCCTGGCGTCACTGCATGTTGGGGCTCTGCCAGGGGCGCAGGTGAGAGCTGAACAGAAAAAGCAGAAAATCCCCACTCCTGGAGATAGTCGAAGGCTCCTCAGCCTCCGATGTCCACACCCCAGACACCGGACCCACTCGTCCTCTTCACGGCCGACTCGTGTGCCCAGCACTCTACACTTAGATAGAGCGTCCTGGGCGGGTAGGGTGGTCCTTCCTCCGGGAGGGGGGTGCAGATCCGGGGGTTGTGTCAGGCGCACGAAGGAGAGGAGAGCTAGTGGTCACGGTTGGAGGTAGAGACCCGGAAACCGGAGGAAGCTGGAGAAAGTTCCCCAGGGCCCAGTGGAGCAGAAAAAAAAAAAAAAGTAACAGTACCTGTGTCCACTGTTATCTGATTTTGAATGACCTGCCCAGACCGTCATGTCACTGAGTCGCTTGCGGCCACCTTGTGCGCACCAGGCGTCTGTCAGTGCATGGGGGTATGGTAATAAGGGCTACCAACTCTGTTATTTGTTGGTAGCCCTCATCAGCAAACCCCGTGTTCCAGAAGCCGCCTGGTGTGCGCAAGATGGCAGTTGGTGGCTCGGTGACTTAACGGTCGGGGCGGGTCTTTCAAAATCAGATAACAGTGGACACAGACACTTAGAAGTTTTACTTTAATGTTGAAATACCTGATCAGGCATTTCTGCAGCAACTGCTGCCCTTAATCTCAGACTCGGGGTGCAGGAGGAGGATACCCCTTAGGAATCTAAAGGAAATCTCCAACTGGGCCACAGTCTTACCCTCTGTCTGTTACCAGAAGTGCGGTAAGCAGCTTCCTGATCCCATGCATGCTCATCCCATTTGAAGCATGGCTACCTTGGTGACTTGTTTTCAGAAAACATCCACTGCTATGCTAGCCTGGTGGCACTATGGGTTGAGGCGCTGGACACTGCACCTCGTGCCATGCCAGTGACTCAGGCTCGGAAACAAGCCCGGGCTGGGGAGAGGACTGAGGTCCGGAGAACTGCCTGCCTCCTCTCTCGGGGAGGGGGACTAGTCATCCCATTTTGCTGACTGCCCTCTGGCGGTGGCTAGAGGGCAGTACAGGTTGGGAGGCTTGATCTTACGTTGGAAGAGAGGGGGAGACCGGTTGAAAAGGAAAAAACGAGCCTGGCAGGCTCGATGATGGTCCGCCACTCCCGGGAGCAGTTCCCGGATTCTGGACTGGGTCTCTGGGAGGGGGGAGAAGCCAGCAACCTCCGCCTGGCCCCACCACGGGGTAACTACCAGTGACCACCTAGCATGGGAGTTGCAGGGACCGGAGAGTGAGTCCCTCCATTCGGAGGGCCCTAGCCGCCTGCCAGGGCTTCAGTGGATAAAGTGCTTATGGAAAAGAAAAAAAAATAATGTGTCCACTGCTGACATCTGTGCTGCTGTCACTTGGAGTACTGTTCATACATTCACTAAACACTATCATCTAGACATCGTCTCTCGACATGTGGCCTTTGGCCTCAATGTTCTGCGAGCCCTCCTTACTCAGAATCATTAGGTCCTGCATCAGTGCTTGGTACTGCTTGGGAATCGATCCATGAACTGGCACAAAGGAGGGAGATAATCCTCAAAAAAGACAGAATAGTTATCTACCTTAACAGTGGATCTTCAAGAGAATCTCCTCCACAGAGCCACAACCCTCACTCCCGCCTTCCCCTCTTGTTGGGTGACAGGTGACTATACTGCCTGCTCTCACAAGCTTTTTTTTTTTATTTTGTGTTTTTTCATTTCGTCATGAAACACATGGCAATGATACATGTCAATGGAACCAGCTGATATCATACAAAAGGCATGACACCCAGTTCATATATGTTAGCATCAGTATACGATACTTCTGATGGGGTACCTCCAAAAGTTTCTCACTGGACTTCTTCACAGTTCAGTCCAGTCCAGAAAAAGCAACCCTGCTAAGACCTGTGGGAAATTAGGAGAAAAAAGTCCAATACAGGTATACAGCATTACAGCTAAATAACATGGCTTTCTGGAAGGCATTGCCCCGACACTTTATTAATAAGGCAGATAATTACCCTTACATCTGCAAACTCAACATTTAACAAAGGTAATACACAGCCGCACTGCTTAAGTGCACAAGGATAACAGTTTTACCATATAGAAACGCCTGGACAGAATAGGAAATGTGACAACAGCTGTTAGTATATCACACCCAAAAAGGACAAACGCTATGTTCTCAATGACTGGCAGATTCATTGCAAGGATAAATTAATGCTGTAGCCAAGATCAACTTAACCACTGCAGTGAGGATTTCTGAGGTGCTAACGTTCCAATTTTTGTTTTGCGCCTACCACCTTGTGGCCAGTGCCACTTGCAAAGTGACGATAAATCCCCTTTAGAATGCACATTTTAGGCAGACTTGCATTCTAACTCGTACCGTGTGTATGAGCAGGAGAGAAAGGCATAATGAATGCAATATCAGTATTCAAGACTATGTGAAATATCCATGGAATTCTATCTGTCCTCTTCTACCGAGATAGTTCCCTCAGATTCTGACTGTGCTCTGACCCGGAATTCCCCCATCAATTTATCTACCTTTCTACTGGGCTCTGTTGGATCTATGTACCAGTATGTCAGACCACGCATGTAATTGGTGTTAGGTAAGCGCTAGCAACAACTGCACTATCCCCAGGCTGCTCAACTATTGGCAAAGTGGATCAAACTACTTTCTTCAGGTTCACATGGCATAGGACCAATCTGGATACCATTTTACCTCCGCATCTCTGATAAAATTTGCATGGGCCCAGTTTAGTACAGTGTGTCTTACTTCAGGCGGTCGAGTCACAACTAGGACAGTGTGGCCAGTTCTATTTATGGCTTTGGCAGAGTGAAAATCAATTCTATCAACCCTCTTTATACCGGAAGGTTTGATTGTGCCTTTAAGCAGGATACTGATGAGCCATGTTGTGATATGTAACTTCAAATTCTTCCCTTCTGTATCTTCAGGGAGGCCCACTGCCTTCAGGTTCATTGCTCTGCTCCCATTCTCTAGTGTCTCAAGTTGGTCTCACAAGTGGGCATTTTCCTTTGTTAATTTTGCAACTGTGGTCTGGGTTGTGATTGTATGATCATTTGCTTCTTTGGCTGTACTGACTGCTGTTTCTATCTTCGCATCCTGTGCTCCCATCGTCTCGAGCATGCGCTCACTCTTTTTATCCATTTCTTGACAGCGTTTAAGACAGATTTCCAAGGTAGCACATCACCTGTTCCAGATGGCCCGCCACTCGACCCAGGCTGAGCTACCACGGCCTGCTGCTGCTGAGACTGCTGCTCCTGTCCTGCTGCTTTAGGGCACACCATGATAAGTTGTATACCAAAATGCTTAGGACAATCTGGACTGTCAAACCCCGTGGAGAAAAATAATAAAATTCCACTTTGGAAAGAGATTCTTTATGGTTTAATAGATGCTGAGCAGGAGCTGATGTGACAGTGGCCCTATCTGGAGCTTGGCTCTCTAGTACCCCCGCACAATGCTGCAAGCTGTTTCTCCCATGATGCCCCTATGGCATCCATACTCAGGTTTCCATATCCTCTCATGTCGATCTGATGATCATCTGAGCCTGTATTCAGTGGGGAACTGAGGCATGCTTGGGCTGTCCACGTTATATAGGCAACAACAAGGTATGCTGAAGTGGGTGGCCCCAGCTTGCAAAAATTTCCAGGTGATCCTGACGCCTGCAGCTTACAGTTCCATGATGTGGCTCAATGAAGGAGATTCTCTCAAAGATCTACTGTTACAGTTTGTAACTGTTCTTCTAGGGTGCTTCTCACATGTTGTATGGCGCACACTGCCTCGTTTTGTTTTACCAGAGACTAGCCAGTCATCTAGATGGAGGGAAAAAAACACCACACCTTATTTTCTTAGGTGAGCTGTTACCACAGATAGGCACTTAGTGAATACCCTTGGTGCTCAGGTAGGACCAAAGGGAAGGGCTACAAACTGGTACTGGCAGTTTCCCAGCCTGAACCGGAGGTATTTTCTGTGACCGGGCCTGACTGGAATGTGGAAATAAGTGTCCTTCAAATCCAGTGACCCCAACCAATCTCATGACTGCAGGGGTAGTATCACAGTGCCCAGTGTGACCATCTTGAACATTTCTTTTTTGATACATTTGTTTAGATACCTTAACTCTAAAATAGGTCGCCACTCCCTCGTTACCATGTAGGTCAAGGAGAATCTTGAAAAAAGACCCTTGCCCCACTGGGAGGCCAGGACCTTTTCTACTGCTTATGCTTGCAGCAGTTTATTTCTAGTCCCAGCAGAATTCTTTTGGTTGATGAATGAGCTGGAAGGTTTTTGGGTCTCTGCAGTCTTGGAAACTTTTGGAACTGTAAGAACAATACCAGGCCCACTACTTTCAGCACCCACTTATCTGTGGTAATTTTAACCCATTCTTGGAAGTAGTGAGCCAGCCTTCCCCCCCACTGGCAATTGTTGACTGGTGACCTAGGCAGAATTGTCAGGGGTTTTGTTTTGGCTGTGGTTCTGGTGCAGCAGCACGCTTGAAGCCCCTCCTGCCTCTATCATAACTTCTCTGAGGTTGGTACTCATACAGCGTAGGGTTTTGGACAGTAACCTCTATCCCTGCCTCCCCTTCCATAAGGCCTACAGGAGGTGGAGGCCTTTTCTTTTTCAGTGTTACTTCTGAAAGTGGTTTTATATTCATGTACACCTCTGTCTAGCTTCCCTCAAAGGAGAAATCAATGATTTTAGCCAGAGTTTCCTGGGTAAGGATGGTAGCCTTTAGCCAAGCAAACCTCCTCAATGCCACTGCATGAGCCAAGACTCGTGAAACAGAGTTATTAGTGTCTACGGCCGTGTGAAAAGAACAGCTGCGTACTTACTTTAACAGTAGATCTTAGAGAGATTCTCATCAGGCCACACCTATGGAACTATAGCCAACATGCACTAGGACTACATGGAAACATTTTAGCACTAGGATCACATGGAAACATTTTAGCAAGCAGTCCACTAGGGGCCACCCATGACAACGTCTTACATCGACACCTCCCATATAAATGTGGATGGCCCCATCTCTCCTCATTTTCCCGCCACAGATCAAGCTCAGAGAATTCCCTTCTAGGGAACTGGGAGAGAACCTAAGGTTCCAGCTACCAGATGAGACTGGACATAGCAGGCAGACCATCCTGGAGAAAGAGACAGAAGTTAAGGAGCTCTGCTTCTTAGGCAGACAGAGGGTGGGACAGCATGGCCTGATAAGAGATTCTCTTGAAGATCTACTGTTACAGTAAGTAGGTAACTGTTCTATCTTTTCAAGGACATCTTTCATCAGGCCACACCTATGGAATGAGTATCAGCAGTACTGACAATAAAACAGCCTGGTTGGCTGGACCCTACAGGCCTAAGAAAAGAGGCCTTGGAGCACGGCTAGGTCAAAATGTGCCCTTTATCGAGGGGCAATGTCCAGACTGTAGTGTTTCAATCAATTACAGTCGTCAAGATTACAGAGTTTTACAACATAAACAGCAAAAGAAAAATACAAGAGCAGAAATAACCATATTTACAACAAATTTAAATAAAAATTAAGACAGTCAAATGTTGGTGAGGATGAGGGAGGTAGAGAGTGGGAGGGGGAGGTAAAGATAAGACAGTAAACATAGAGCTGGGGAAGACGCTGGGAGTGTGTGGATGGAGAAAAAGGAGGTAACGTAAGGGATGCCCTTTAGTGAAGAGGAGCTTTTTGAGGTGTTTAGTGAAGGTGTGGCCAGTACTCCAGGTTGTAGCAGCACAAATCTCTGCAGTTGACACATTCTCAAAACAGGCAACAGAAGTGGCCATGCCTTTAGTGGAATGACCACGAACAACTCTAGGAAGTTCCTTATCGTACTACGATGGACAGACACTGTTGAGAAACAGGTACGCCCTCTTTCCCAGGGGCGAAGGAAACAAAAAGCTGTGAGGACTCCCTGCAGTCCTTCATACAGTGTATATAACACCTGAGTATTCTAAGTACATCTAAAGTATGGAGCAATGCTTCCCCTGGATTTGCATGTCCAGGAAAATAAACTGGCAGGTGGATAGATTGATTTAGAGTAAACTCAGACACCACTTTAGGAAGAAACTTAGGACTGGTACGTAAAGACACCCTGTCTTTATGAAAAATCGAATAAGGAGGCTCACATGTTAGAGCCTGAAGTTCTGAAATCCTTCAAGCAGAAGTAATAGCAACTAAAAATAATGCCTTCCAAGACAGACAGCGTAGGCCACAAGTCGTAGCTGGCTCAAAAGGAGCCAAAGAAAGCTTTTCTAACAAAACTCAGGTCCCAAGCCGGGACTAGATTGCAGATCAGAGGCTTCAAGTGCAGACTGTCTCTCAGGAATGTATGGGCTACCTCCAGTTGTGCAACCATATGGCCATCGATAGGAACCTGGAAAGTTGAAATGGTAGCAAAGTGTACTTTGATAGAAGAGTACTGCAGTCCTGCATCTGACAAGGACAACAAATACTCTAGAACGTGATTCACTGAACATATAAAAGGATCCAGGTGATGGAAGCGGCCCACAAGACAAACTGCTTTCACTTCATGGAATAAGCGGCTCTGGTGGAAGGTTTTCTGGCAGCCACCAGAATGTCAGCCACCTTTTAAAACACCCCAAACCTAGCAATGACTATGTCTTCAGGAGCCATGCATGGAGATGGAGATGGAGTGAGACTTGTGGACCAGATGGACCAGGGTTCCTGTGATAGTAAGTCCTTGCACAGGGGCAGAGGCACTGGTGGTTCCACTGCCAATTGTTGCAGTAAGGGGAACCAAATCTGACAAGGCCAAAGGGGAGCAATGAGTACCAGAGTGGCTCCCTCCATCTGGAGCTTAATTAACACCCTCTAGATTAGAGGGAAGGGAGGAAAGCCATAAAGGAACCTCCCCTTCCATGAGAGGGACAACGCGTCTTGCTAGAAAACTCCAGGCCCTGGAACAAGCGAGCTGAAAAGTGGCAGTTTTGTGTTGAGTGGGGATGCAAAAAGGTCCAACTCTGGACGACCCCACCTGTCGAACAGTTCTTCTGCTATTGAGGTCAGCAGTTCCCACTCATGCATTCTGGACTGTGACCTGCTTAGCCTGTCTGCCAAGATGTTTTGGGCACCTGGAACATGCACTGCTGACAGTTTTAGACTGTGTTCCGGAGCCCAATACCAAACTCTCATCAATTCCCTGCATAGGGGGTAGGAATGAGTTCCCCCTTGCTTGTTTTTGTAGTTCACCACACTGATGTCTGTCTGCACCAGTAGATGTCCCAGGGATAGATGGTTCTGGAAGGCTTGCAGGCTGCACAGAACAGCCCTCATTTCTAGGATGTCTATGTGGAGGGTGTTCTCCATTTTCTTCCATGTTCCCAGAGTCTGATGAGATCCCAGATGTGCCAAACAGCCTATCCCTGAGGCATTTGTAGGAGAATCTGATGAGGGGAGGGAATCAGGAAAGGAACCCCTTTCAGTAAATGGCTGGGTTCCATCCACCACTGAAGCACCTTTCTGACAGGGGATGTTACTAAGACCTTCTGCTCTAGGTTGTAGGTACATTGATTCCATTGGACCCTTAATGTCCATTGTGGATTCCTCATATGCAGTCTGGCCAGTGGTATGGTAACAATGACTGCTGCCGTCAGGCCCAACAGTCTCGGGAGTGTCCTGGATGCAACATACCTGTTGCTGTTGACCATCTGGGCCTGTGCAATCAGGCATTCTGCCCTGTCCTGGGGCAGAAAGGCTAAGCCTTCAGTAGTGTCCAAGACTGCCCCTATGTGTTACAGATGCCAATAAGGGGTCAGGACTGATTTGGACAGACTGATTGTGATCCCCAGGGCATCAAACAGCTGCCTGGTACATGCTAGGGTCTGGTAAAGCTGCTCTTTGGAGTGAGCTTTGAGCAGCCAGTTGTCCAGATAGGGGAAGACACAGTCCTTCTCTCCTGAGGGCTGCTGCCTCTACTACTAAATATCTGGTAAAGGCCCATGGCGCAGATGATAAGCCAAAGGGCAATACCTTGAACTGGTAGGAGGACAAATCTTGCCATGCAGTTAAGCATCCTGCATATCTAGGGAACATATTCTGTCCCCTCCTAGTAGTAGTGGCATTAGGCCTTGTAGAGTAACCATTCTGAACCTCGTGTACTGAATAAAGAGGTTCAGATGCCTTAAGTCCAGAATGGGCCTCAGATCCCCTGTACACTGGGGGACTGGGAAGTAGTGAGAATAGAACCCCCTGCTCCTTTGTTCCCAAGGAACTAGTTATATGGCCATTTTCTGCATTAGGGCATGTACTCCCCCTAGTAGTACCGGTATGTATTCCGAAGGATAGGCTGAATGAGTTGGTGGATGGTCTGGAGGTTAACTCCAGAAGATCTATAGCACGAAACAGATATTGACGGCAGATAAGGATTGCTAGGCCCACCCAGTCTGCCCATTTTTCCTACTTGCTGCAGAAACCACAGACCCTACTTGATCTCTGGTTTTGATCACTTTCCTATCACTAGGGTTCTCCTATGCCTATCCCATGCATTTTTGAATTCCCCTACCGAATTTGCCTCCACCACCTCTGCTTGGAGGCTGTTCCATGCATCCACCACCCTTTCTGTAAAGAAATACTTCCTCATGGTACCCCTTAGTCTACCTCCTTCCAGCTTCATGTCATTGACCCTTGTTCTAGAACGTATCTTTTTCTAAAAGGTGCGACCCTCCTGTACCTTATTTATGCTCTTGAGATATTTGAAGGTCTCTATCATATCTCCCCCCTTTCCTTTCTCTCTTCCAAGGTATTCATACTGCGGTCCTCCAGTGTCTCCTCATATGACATGGTGCAGACCCTGAACCATTTTTGTTGCCCATCTCTGAACTGCCTCTACCCTGTCTATGTCCTTACAGAGATGCGGCCTCCAGAACTGGACACAGTACTCCAGATGTAGTCTCACTAATGATTTGTACAGAGGCATCACCACCTCCTTCCTTCTGCTGGATATACCTCTCCCTATGCACCCCAATACCCCACTGGCTCTCCCCACAGCCTTGGCACATTGTTTGGCCACCTTTAGATCATCTGATATGATTACCCCAGATCCCTTTCCTGTTTGGTGGCAGTCAATATCTCTCCCCAAATCATGTAAGCCTCCCCTGTGTTCCTGTGTCCCAAATGCATGATTTTGCAATCTCCCTCCCCCACACTGGATCTTAGCTGCCACACTCTTGACCGTGCGTCATGTTTACCTAGGTTCCTCCTCATTTTTTCCACCCCTCCCAGAGTGCCTACCCTGTTGCAGGTCTTAGTGCCATCTGCAAAGAGGCACACCTGTCCTTCCAGCCCCTCCAAAGTGTCACTTATGAAGAGACTGAATAGGACTGGCCCCAGAACTGATCCCTGTGGCACACCACTGGTCACCCTCCTTTCCTCACACTGAGCTCCATTTACCACCACCATCTGTGTTCTATCCTTCAACCAGTTTCGAACCCAGTTTACCACCTTGCGACCCATTCCCAGGTTGCCTAGCTAGTTTACAAGCCTGCTGTGTGGAATGGTGTCAAAGGCCTTGCTGAAATCCAGGTAGGCCACATCAACCGCTCCCCCCAATCCACTTCTGTGGTCACCCAGTCAAAGAAATCTATCAGATTTGTTTGACATGACCTTCCCGCTGTGAATCCATGCTGTCTTGGATCCTGTGCTCCGCTGGATTCAAGATGTTCCTCAATCTTTTCTTTTTGCAGCGATTCCATTATTTTCCCCACCACTGAGGTCAGACTGACTGGTCTGTAGTTTCCAGCCTCCTCCCTGCTCCCACTTTTTTGTAGAGGGACTACATCTGCTTTCCTCCAGTCCTCTGGAAGCACTCCGATTTCTAGCAGTTTACTGAACAGGGTTGCCAGTGGTGCTGTCAGCACCTCCCTAAGCTCTGTTAATATTCTAGGATATATCTCGTCTGGTCCCATTACCTTGTCCACTTTCAGCTTTGTGAGTACATTTAGAACTCTCTCCTCTATAAATGGACTGCTGTCCACATCTCTCCCCTTATTGTCCCTGCCATTTAATTGGGGTCCCTCACCTTCCCCCTCTTCTGTAAATACTGAACAAAAATACTTGTTCAGGATTGTTGCTTTTCCCAAGTCCCCCTTTACACACTCCCCTTCTTTCCCCTTAAGCCTTACAATCCCACCCCTTGTCTTTCTCCTTTCACTAATGTATCTATAAAATGTAGTGTCCCCTTTTTTTATACCTGGGCTAATTTTTCCTGTTTGTGCCTTTGCACTCCTGACTGCCTTCCCTGCCTCCCTCTGCTCATCCTGATACACTACCCTGTCCTCTTCCTCCTGTGTTTCCTTGTACTTCTGAAAGCCAACTTTTTCACTCTTACCTTCCCAGCCACTTCCTTTGAGAACCAAAGTGGTTTTCGTTTTCTCTTGCCTTTGTTTATGTGCCTAACTCAAAGGTTTGTTGTCTCCACTATGGCTCCTTTTAGATGGGCCCACTGTTCCTTAACTTCCACCAGTCCTCCCTCCCTGCTAGGGCTTTCCTGAGACATACCCACAACTTAGCAAAGTCTGCCCTCCTGAAGTCCAAGGACCCTTGCTTTCGTGTGGCTTGATTTTGCCACTGTACTCACGTTGAACCACACTGTGTGATGATCACTGGACCCCAGGTGTCCACCCACCATGACGTCTGTGATTCTGTCCCAGTTGGTGAGTACCAAGTCCAAAATTGTACCCACACAGGTGGGCTCTAGCACTAGCTGTCTGAGACAAGCCCCTTGCAGGGAGTCCAGTAGGTCCCTGCTCCTGTTCTATTATTTGCAGGACCCAAGCATCTGATGTGACCTTTCTCCACTGGTCCAGGTGGAGGGAAAAGCGACCCCCTACTACTACCTTCGAAGGTACTGGTGGGTGAGGGTCTAAGAATGAGTCATGCAAATCCTGTGGTTACAGATGCATTCCCACCTCTAGGGGCTTTTGAGTGGGCACTTGGGGTGGGTCCTGGGGCAAGCAAAGCTGACCCTCCTCTGCTTTTACTTTGTTGTCTGGTCCCTAAACAGTGTCTGTTGGTGGCCAGACAAAAGGGCACCCTCTGCCTGCTTCTTGGTTGTGTATGCTAGAGGGAGTGTACTGATTTCAAAGTCCTGCCCGAAGCCTGTAGGTTTGAGAGGATATCCTGTATGTCTGTTCCGAACAGTTTATATCCTCTGAACGGTGCATTTAAGATGGACTACTGCATGTTGTTAGCAAATTCTGCCACCCTCAACCAAAAATGCCTTCTTAAGCACATAGCAGAAGTTGCCACTCTAGCACAGGCATCAGAAATGTTGTAAGCAGACTATCAGATGTTTAGTTACTTCTGCCCCTGTCTGGAGGGCCTTAAGCAGCTCCTGCTTAGGGGTATTCTCTGGGAGAGCTTGGGCTGCTGCCTTGGCCTTTCTCCAGACGGTATTCTACGATATGGGCCAGATAATTTCCAATTCTTCGGCCTAGGGTAGCAGGTGCGAAGTCCTCGTCCCCAGGACATCTAATCTCCTGGACTCCCTGTCAGGAGGGAGAGAAGAAAAAATTACTCACCTTAGTAATTGCTTTTCTTCTCATGGAGTCTTGCTGTATTAGGACTTAATGCAGTCAGCCTCAGCCTCTGAACTGCCCCGGAGAGGATAGGGTTAACTCCAGAGCAGTCTGGAGTTCCACAGCGCGAGGGCGCTGTTCAAAGCTCTATCTGGCAAGTTTCAAATGAAACTGCCAGGTTCTTTATGAAGCTAAACTAATATAGCAAGTCTGTGTGGAAAAGCTCTACACTAGCCATTGGCTACCTACCAGTAGTAGAACAACAAAAACACAACAACAACCATAGAATAATAACAAAATAACCTGTTATTGTTAGAATCACCCATGACGAGCACTAATAGGCCCCCTCTCCCCAAAGACTCAAGTCCAGAGAGGGAGCCACCTATCACTTAACAAAAAACAGAATCACCTAGTTCCTAACCCAAATGAACAAAAGGAGGTGGGGGGAGCTAAAGAGAAATTGAAATGGCATGACAGTGCTTGCACCAATTTGACAACCCCATACTCAAGTAGGAGTTCTGAGCGGGGTAGGAGGGAGGGTTGTCCTAATACAGCAAGACTCCATGAGAAGAAAAGCAATTACTAAGGTGAGTAATTTTTTCTTCAAACACCATGAAGTCTTGCTGCTATTAGGACTTCATGCAGATTATACAGCAGCACCTCCATGGAGGAGGGTCAGAACCTACTTGGGGAATAGGCTCTGAAGCACAGCTGTGCCAAACCGAGCATCTCTCCTGGACTGGACATCCAGGGAATAATGCTTGGTAAAGGTGTGGACTGTTTTCCAGGTAGCAGCTTGGCAAATTTCCAAAATGGGAATATCTCTAGCAGCCGCTAGAGATGCAGCTATACCCCTGGTGGAATGAGCCCTCAGTCCTGAGGGAGGTTCTCTACCTAGTTTTTGGTAACAGAACTGGATACAAGAGACAATCCACCTCGCAGCTGTCCTCTTAGTGGCAGGTCTCCCTTTGCCAACCTCTCCATAGGTAAGGAAGAGTTGGAGGGATTCGAACCTGTGACCCTTGGTGCGCTCCAAATAGTAGCTTAGGGCTTTTTTGACGTCCAGACTGTGCAATCTCCTCTCCCCTGAGGAGGAATGCTCAGTGAAAAATACTGGGAGAGAGATGGATTGGTTGAGATGAAAATCTGAAACCACTTTAGGTAAAAACTTTCTGTTAGTCCTAGGGACTACCTTATCTCTGTGAAAAGAAATAAAATCTTCTTCTACTGACAAGGCCTGTAATTCACTTATACGTCCTAACAGAAGTGATAGCCACTAGAAAACAGTCTTCCAAGTCAAAACTTGAGGTCTGCAGGGACAGAGGCTCAAGGGGGTTGCATTAGCTGAGCAATGCAAACATTCAGGTCCCATGCAGGAGCTGGTTCCCGAAAGGGGGTTAGTGTGAAGTAACCCCTTAAAAAACTTGGAAAATACAGGGTGAGAAGAAAGGGAAGCAAGCTTCCCCGCTTACACAAAAGCAGAGACAGCTGCCAGATGAACCTTTAAGGTAGCTGGCCTAAGGCCTAAGGAATTTAAATGGACCAAATAGTCCAGTAAAATGGGCGGATTAGCAGATTCTGGGATAGTCTGCTTACCAGAACACCAAATGGAAAACCTCTTCCACTTAGAATTGTAAGTGGCTCTAGTGGAAGGTGTCCTAGAAGCCTTTAAAATATCCAGGACACCTTGAGAAAGGTGTAAATCAGCAAATTCTAGCTCCTCAAGAGAACAAGCATGCAGGTGGAGGAGATGAGGTTCGGATACCACACTCTCCTGTGCGCAGGTCAACAGGTCGTGGGTCCTGGGCAAGCTGAGGGGAGGGTGGAATGTCAGGGACAGGAGGAGAGGGTACCAGGGCTGTCTGGCCCAGTCTGGAGCAATCAGAATCACTCTGCAGGGCTGAGTTCTGATTTTTACTAGTACCCTGAAGAGGAGAGGAAGGGGAAAAGCATACAAGAACTTCCCTTTCCAATCCAACTGAAAGGCGTCCAGTGAGACTGATCCCAGAACTGGAGGCCTGCAACAAAACAGGGGACGTTGGTGGTTGTCTGGGGCTGCGAAAAGATCTATCTGAGGGGTGCCCCATCTGGCAAAGACTGACCCCAGCACCAGAGAATTCAGAGCCCATTCGTGATGGCCCTGAGAAATCCTGCTGAGGGCATCCGCCAGGACATTGTCTTCCCTGGAAGGTGAACTGCTATCAGGGAGGTGTTCAGGAGTAAGTCAGAGACCACAACTTCATTGCTTCGTGCACAAGGCTGATGACCGAGTGCCCCTTGCTTGTTGATGTACCACATTGTTGTGGTGTTGTCTGTCCTGACTTGGACTACCTTGTTCTGGACAGTAGTCGAAAAACCTGAGAGCTAAGAGAACAGCTCTGAGTTCCAAAGGTTGATGTGGAGCAGAGATTCCTGAGGGACCACACTCCCTGAGTGGAAAGGTCAGCCCAATGTGCCCCCACCCTAACAGGGAGGCATCCGTGGTGAGGGTGAGGGAATGAAGAACAGGTAAGAAGGGGACCCCTGAGTTAAACTGCTTGATCCTGCCACCACTGAAGGGCTAGGATCAGGGTTTTGGTCACTGGGATTAACTTGATAGGGGTCCTTCCTTTGAGACCAGTAGGACCTCAAGTGGAACCGGATGTCTCTCATCTGAAATCTTGCTCCCTGCACGACAGCTGTGGAAGCAGCCATGTGCCCTAGGAGCTGCAAAAAGTGCCTTGCTGGTCGAGAGACCCGCAGGGTAAAGGAGG
Organism: Neoceratodus forsteri; assembly: GCA_016271365.2. Classification (NCBI taxonomy): domain Eukaryota; kingdom Metazoa; phylum Chordata; order Ceratodontiformes; family Ceratodontidae; genus Neoceratodus; species Neoceratodus forsteri. The sequence goes on along the minus strand of CM028130.1, from coordinate 538,057,061 downwards.
ATGCCAGGGCAATGAGTCTGTCCACTCTTTCGGAGGGAAGGAATGCCCTGGCTGACTTTGTGTTCAATTCTGCACCTATGAAAGTTAGTACCTGAACTGGTTCCAGAACTGACTTTGGAAAATTCAACAGGAATCCCAGAGAAGTGAGAAGTTGCTGGGAGACTTGCAAGTGGGATTTTACCTGATCTGGAGACTGACCCACTATGAGCCAGTCGTCCAGGTAGGGAAACACAGCAACCCCTTGCCTTCTTAAATGAGCCACTACTACAGCTAAACATTTTGTGAAAACCCTTGGAGCAGAGGTAAGGCCGAAGGGCATTGCTCTGAACTGGTAGTGGCCAGAGGGTAGTTCGAACCTGAGGTACTTTCGGTGAGAAGGCCTGATCAAAATATGAAAATAGGCGTCCTTGAGGTCCAGGGAAGCTAGCCAGTCCCCTGGCCTTAGGGAAGGCAGAATCATTGCCAGAGTTAACATTTTGAACTTTGGTTTCAAAAGGTGCTTGTTCAGGAACCTTAAATCTAAGATGGGCCACCACTCTCCTGTCTTTTTTGGGGTAAGGAAATACCTCGAGTACAGACCCTTGCCCTGATGGCAAGGAGGAACTCTTTCCACTGCTTTGCAGCCCAGCAGAGAAGAAACCTCTGCTTCCAAAGCAAGGGCTTCTGAAGGATTTGCAGGTGGAAAATGTCTGGCTCTCATCTTTGGGAACTGTTTGAAACTGAGAACCAGACCTTGGCTTACCACCTCCAGAACCCATTTGTCCGAAGTTAGGGACAACCAGTTCTGGCTGAAATAAGCCAACCTGCCCCCCACCGGTACAGGAGAATCGGCCCTGGGCACCCCATCAGGGTGCCTGCTTGGCAGCAGCTTTATTCTGAGGAGAGGGAGATGGTCTGCCTGTGCCCTGTCTACCCCTGCCTCTGAAAAAAACCCTCTGTGCAAAGGCTGAAGAGGCCTGAACTTGATAAAAGGCCTGTGGTAAGGCCTGCCCCTACCCCTGGGGGCATGCCTTTGTGGAGTGGCATGCCTCTCCTTAGCTTGGGCGCTTTTGTAGGTAGTTCTGTATTCATCCATTTTCCTCATGTAATTTTCTGTTTGATCCCCAAACAGAGAGTTTCCTACTACAGGAAAATCTATAGCCTTTGCCTGAGTATCTTGGGACAGATTAGTGCATCTAAGCCATGCCAACCTACGGAGAGCTACAGAAGTGGCCATGACCCTAGAGGAAACATCATTAACATCAACGGCAGTATGAAATTGAACTTTAGAGGCTTCAATGCCATCAGCAGCCACTTGTTCCAACTCACTAGCCAGCTGGCCCTGGGCCTGCTTGGCTAACTGCAATATGTGTCCCATCTAGATTTCTGATATCTAGCCACATAAGCCTATAATTAGCCTGCCTGAGTCCCAATGAAGCTGCCATATATTGCTTTTCGCCATGGCATCAATCTTCCTGGAATCCTTATCAGGAGGATGTGATGCCAGGGAATATTAGCCTTGTCACAGTCTGCAGCTTGAACAACACCTACATGACTACACTGCTCGGAGAGGAAGTCTGTATCAGGGCCTGATAAAGTATACCTTCTGTCCATTTTCTTATCTACAGGAGGAACAGAATGAGGATTTTTAAAATCTTTGTTGTTTGCTTCCTAAATGACTTATGCAAAGGAATAGACAACCTTCTAGACTCTGGAATATCCATCATTTCTACATAATCAGGCTCCTCTTGCTCATCCACAGCCTCCTCTAAAGGGAGCTGGAGGGTTTCTGCCACCTTTTATAAAACATAAAATGAGAAGGGACTCAGACAGCAAAGGGAGATTCTAAGGTCTATCTGGAGAAATGCCCGGTTCAATGGGCACGTCCAGACCTTCCCAGTCACAAATACACTGATCAAATTCCTCCTCCCCCTCCTGTGGTTCATAAAACTCCTCAACATCATAATCCTGAACCACCGGACCTGAACGAGCCACCCTTTTCCCAATTGTAGGGGGCTTGACAAGTCCCTGAGACAAAGATTGAACAATCTGAATGGCTTTTGCTATTTCTGCAGCAGTTGGAGAGACAATTTTGGACTCCAGACCTGATGATTTCTTTGTCTTTTTTGCTGGAGCTGGTTCCTCTGAACCAGCTTTTCTTTGGCCCGAGGAAGTCTCGCCCTGGTCAGAGGGCACTCCCTCTGGTCCAGTGGTTACTGGACCGGGCTGGCCATCTGGGTCAGCGGACTTTTTGGCCTCTCGTTCCCTGAGCAGGCCCAATCTCTTTTCCAGGGTGGCTGCAGGGAAATTTTTACACACCTGGCAGTCTGACAGGAGGTGGTCAGCCCCCAGACAATAGACACAAGTGGTGTGTGGGTCAGCCTTGGCAAAGGCTTCCCCTAGACATCACAGTGTTGAAACCCAGTGGGCCCGGTTTTTCTTTTGGGTTTCTCAGACATAATGCCAGCCTAACCAACCAACTTGCCCTTTAAACGGCAGTGCCAGGCAAGACACCCTTATCGGTTCCTAACCGTGTCACGGGTATTGGAAAAAAAAACCCCAAAAAATAAAGGTTTTTTTAGAACCGATAAGAACCGGGTACCGCACTTCTAAAGCCCAAAAAATCGTAAAATAAGCCACTGATCGGTTCAGACTGAACCGATAATGTATTTCCACACAGACTTTATTTTTTTAGTACTTACGGTTTACCAGATAGAGCTTCTGACCGAAAACGCGGTAATTTTTAACGCTTGCCGGTTCAAATGAACCGAGTTAACTTGCTTGAACCGCGAAATGAACCGAGCTGAAGGAGCTGATCACCGGAGCGACTGTTCAGTGAAAGCGGAGTAAAGAATCTGGCAGTTTCATTTGAAACTTGCCAGATAGAGCTTTGAACAGCGCCCGCGCGCTGTGGAACTCCAGACTGCTCTGGAGTTAACCCTATCCTCTCCGGGGCAGTTCAGAGGCTGAGGCTGACTGCATTAAGTCCTAATAGCAGCAAGACTTCATGGTGTTTGAAACACATTTTACGCACCTGTAACAGTAGTTCTAAGAGTGGTATAGGTTGTTCATCCACACTTCTTGGCATGTCCCTTTCCTCATTAATTCTTGCCGGAAGATCTTAAAGCTGGCTCCTCCCAGCCACCCAGGTGGTATAACCCTTGGCTCCACCCCATGACATCAGATCTTAGCCTATTGGAAGCCAGGTTTGAGTGCCACAGCCGGGGAGGTCAGGTGGGTCAGTGTGGATGAACAACATATACCACTCCTAGAACTACTGTTACAGGTGAGTAACCTGTGTTTTTAGGGATGTGGATATGTTGTTCATCCACACTTCTTAGCAGACTCCTAGCAGTTCTCTGGGAGGAGGGAGGCAAGGCGCATACCCACTACTTAGGGAACAGAGACTGGAGAACGGAGGCCCCAAAACCAGCATCCCAGCGTGACTCAAGGTCGATGTAGTGGGTGATGAAGGTGTTTGCTGTCTTCCAGGTAGCAGCCCAGCAGATTTCCTGGATAGGGATGTCCCTGGAAGCAGCCACCGACGCAGCGGTATGGTGGGTGGAATGAGCCCTTAGCCCTATGGAAGGCTCCCTACCCACCAACCTATAGTAGAGATCAATGCAAGATGTAATCCATCTGTCAACTGTCCACTTTGCTGCAGATCTGCCAAGTGCAGCTTCTGCGTAGGTGACAAACAGCTGGCAAACCACCCCCCGAATTTCCGCTATTCTCACCTTGTAATAGGAGAGAGCTCATCTCAGGTCCAGAGTATGGAGCCTGTACTCGGCATCCGAGGTGTAGTTTGGGTAGAACACAGGCAGAATCATCACCTGGTTGAGATGAAACTCTGACACCACCTTTGGGAAGAATTTCGGGTGGGGGCACAGGGCAACCTTGTCCCTGTGGAAGACCAGGTAAGGAGACTCCACTAAAAGCACCTGGAGCTCCCCAGTCCTTCTGGCAGACACGATAGCCACCAGGAAGGTGGTTTTCCATGACAAGTGTGATAGCTCACATTTGTGCATTGGTTCGAATGGCTTGCCCGTGAGTTTTGCCAAAACCAGCAGTAAATCACATGGAGGTGGAGGTTCACGCACCGGAGGGGATATGTGATCTAGGCCCTTGAAGAAGCACCAGACCACCTTCTCCTGTGCCATCTTCTGACTGGCCCGCGTCCGGTAAGCAGAGATGGCTGCCAGGTGTACCTTAAGGGTTGTAGACCGAAGGCCCCCTTTGGACAGAGACCAAAGGTAGTCTAAAATGCTAGCCATGGGACAGGACAGAGGGTCCAGGCCCTTGTCCTGACACCAAATGGAAAACCTTTTCCACTCGAAGGCATAGCACTTTCTGGTCAACTCCTTCCTGGATGCTTCCACTACCGTGAGTACATCCTCAGAGAGACCCAAAGCCTGGCACTCTAGCCGCTCAAGTACCAGGCTGTCAGGTGCAGGGACTGAAGGTCCGGATGGAATATCTTCCCCTGATTTACTGATATCAGGTCCGGGTGTGCTGGGAGATGCCCGGGAGCCTGCTGTTGAGACGATCTGGATACCAGAACTGGCGGGGCCAATCTGGGGCTACCAGGATCACCTGCACCTTGTCCCTCCTCAACTTGAGAAGCACCTTATTGATCAAGGTAATTCGAGGGAAGGCATAGAAGAGGCCTGAGCTCCATGACCTCGAGAAGGCATCCCCCTGCACCAAGCCCCCACTGAGGGGGGCAGGCATGAAACAGCCTCAGGTTATTGTTTTCCCTGGAGGCAAACAGGTCCACCATCGGTTTACCCCAGTGGGAGAACAGGCTGTGAGCTACCACTGGATGGTGACACCACTTATGGGAAGTCTCGCCTATGCAGCTGAGAGCATCCGTCAGTTGATTTGAGGCTCCTGCCACATGGATGGCTAGGAGATCTGCCTCCAGTCGGCTCACGAGTGTCCAGATGTGGAGCACTTCCCTGCACAGCAGCCAGGAGAGTGTGCCGCCCTGTCTGTTGCGGTAGTACATGGTCGTGGTATTGTCCATCTGGACTTGAGCCACTTGACCCCAAAGCTGCTGAGTGAATGCTGACTGTGCTAGTCTGACTGCTCTAAGCTCCAACAGGTTCATACGGTATCGGGATTCCTCGAGAGTCCAGAACCTGTGGGCCCTGTTGTTCCCCATGTGGGCTCCCCAGCCTGTGAGAGAGGCATCAGTTGTGAGGATGACTGTTGGCTCGGGCGGACACGCTGGATCCCTTCCTGCAGAAGGGATAGGATGGTCCACCACTGGAGGGCGTCCCACATCTTCTGGGTCACAGTGATCTGCTGGTCAAAGTGACCATGGTGCTGAGTCCACTGAGTGGCCAGCTCCCATTGAAGGGGGCACATATGCCACTGGGCCCATCAGCCCATGGTGGTGCAGGCCGCCATGTGCACCAGAAGGTGCAGAAAGTCCTGGGCAGGGTGCAAGTGCCCAACCAGAAATGACTGGGCAAAGGAAGAGAGAACCTCTGCGCTGTCCGCTGGGAGCCAGGCTCTGGCTCAGCAGGAGTAGAGCTCTGCCCCAATGAAGCATATCACCTGCGAAGGTACAAGTTCAGACTTGGCCTTGTTGATCAGGAGGCCAAGCTGAGTGCAGGTCTGGAGGGCCAGATCCCTGGACCTCTCCACCTCTTGCTGGGTGGAACCCGCTAAAAGCCAGTCTTCGAGGTATGGGTAGACTCTGACACCTGAGGTGGGCTGCCACCACTGCAAAGCATTTGGTGAACACCCGTGGGGCCGATGACAGGTCGAATGGTATGGCTCTGAACTCGTACAGGGTTCCTTCTGCTCTGAAGTGGAGGAACCGCTGGTGAGTCCGATGATTGAGACATGAAAAAACATCCTGGAGATCCAGTGAACAGAACCACATGTTCTGCTGCAGGGATGGTATAATGTGGGACAGAGTTACCATCCTGAAGGTGTGTGGCCTGAGAAACTGGTTTAGGTTGTGCAGATCTAGAATGGGGTGCCAGCCCCCCGTCCGCTTCAAGACCAGGAGGTAACTGGAAATGAACCCTGGGTTGCCTGGAGGATGTGTCACTCTAGCCACTACATCCTTGAGGAGGAGTTGGGCTGTGTCGTCTCTCAGAGCCAACCGAGTGTGAACTGAAATCCTTTCCTCCCATGGGGCGTGGGCTCGGCTGGGAGAGTACTGCTCGAACTCTAGAGGCAGAGCCCGGATGACCACTTCTAAGACCCACCTGTCCATGGTAACAGTGTACCAGGCGGAAAGAAATTGTCAGAGCCAGCCCCCCATGGGTGGACCCAGAGCTGGCATGACAGGAATAGGGGTGGCAGCCCCTATCCCATCACGGGCAGGCTTGGAGGAAGAGGATGCAGATTGGAAGTCGCCTGAATCTCGACCTCCTCTGTAGGCCGCTGGAGGCCCGGACTTGGGATGGAGGCGCCAAGCCTGTGCCTGCTGTTGCTGTCCACCCTGGAAGGAGGGCTGCTTGGCCACAGGAGCAGGGTGCCAAAATGGCTTCTTCTTCCATTTCCTGACACCAGGGGCATCTTTCTGAGCAGAAGTAGCTGAGTCCAAGGTGGCATTTGACTGCTCGATTCGCTGAAGGTGACCATCCACACCTGGGCAGAAGAGATTGCTGCCCGGGAAAGGAACATCAGTGAGTTTGTGCTGGGTATCCGCCGTGAAGGTGGAAAGTCCCAGCCAAGCCCTGCAATGCATGGCAACCACGGCCACCACCGAACAGGCGCATGAGTCCCCGAGGTCCAGGGCCATCTGAAATTGCTGCTTGGCAATGGCTCGGTCCTGATCCCATGCCTGCTTGACCGTAGTCTGAAGATCTGCGGGGGACCTCGGCCCAAGGAGCCCAGCAGGGCATGAGAGAAGTGCACCATGATGACAGCCAAGCTTGACTGACAGAGACCTAGTGAGGGGGCAGCATAAACCTTCCTGGCGGAGTGATCCAATTTTTTGGAGTCCTTGTCTGGAGGTCTATCGGTATCGGCAGAACTGCCTGTGTGTCTGAATATGGAAGCAGTCACCAACCCCTCTGAAAAGGGGTGTTCCGTGAACCCCGAGAGGGACCCAATGGGCACTGCGTACTTGCGGGCCATCCGGGCAGATGGCGCTGGGCAGAAGGCAGGGTGCTGCCAAAGTTCCAAAGCTGGACCAACAGACCACTGGGAAGGCTTCCGTAGGAATATCCCTCTCTTAAGAATGTCTGTAAGAGGGTATGACGCCTGTTTCTGGACAGGCTTCAGGGGCATCTCCGTGGATTTGGAGATGAGGCGGAGAATCCCCAAAAAGGATGTAGGACCTTCCTCCGTCGACAGACTGCCCACCGACTCATCGTCAAGCGGACGAGAGTGTAGGTCAAAGTCGTCAGAATCCAAAGTATCCAGATAAATTGGCTGGCCATCAAGGTTCCCTTCCATGCGTCTGGGAAGGTCAGGCGTGAGGGTGACCGAAATCATGTGGGGGAGACCTGGAACAGTCTGAGCTTCCTTCGAAGGAGCCCCTCCAGTGGGCTGTTCAGGTGGTGGCTCCACCACTATCAGTGGAGAGGTCGAGTTTTGGCTGAACCGGGGCGGGTTCTACTGGTGAACGAACCGAGATGATCGGTTTCAATGGAGCCGGCTTTGGCCTAGAAAGCAAAGCCAAGTAATGGCCGTTGTTGAAACCGAAGTTGGTTTCTGGCCGGACAAGATCAGCTATTGCCACATGAGATCTTCGTAGCATCAACGGAGCCTCTCCTCATCCGAGGAGGATGAAGATAAATGTCGGAGATGCCTTTTCTTTGAGCACTTATGCGGCTTCCTTGGGCTATCAGTCAAGGGGGTCAGAGACCGCGACCTTGATCGGGCTGGCTAACCAGGCCATTCAGGAGACACTGAGGGTACCAGTGATTTTCCCGGATCAGGGACAGTTACTCGATGGGATTACCAGTGGGCTGGGTCTCCTCAACGGGAAGAGGCAGGACCGGAGTCCTGGTAAGGGAGTTGTCGGCCTCGTCAGGTGACAACAGATTGACAGGGTCGAGAGTGATCTCCACCGCGTCGTTGATCGAGACTTCGATCAGCTGACCAGTTAGCAAAGCTGAAAAGCCAGCGGCAAAAGTAGCCATCTTGACTGGAGATCCCTGGGGCAGAGATCACTCTCGATCCCAAGAATGTCCTCACAGAGTCAAAGAATCTCTCGGTCCCTTGTCCTTTTCATGGGACCAGGAGGCATGCACACCTGAAGGTCCCTCGACCTTAGTGGGGAGAGACTGGCACATCTCCCGGAAGGAGCCTGAGAAGGTGGAGCCCAGGTTGAGTGGAACAAAAATCGGTCCGGAGAAGAGCTCCACAGCCTGCGCTGCCTCTCCCTCGAAGGCCTGCATTTGCTCTAACTGCTCGGTGGACCCCACACACATGGAGACCGCCCACCGGGCCTCCTTCAATTTCACCAGTGGATTCCATTTTTTTGGGCCTGCCCAGCTTGAGACGTGTGAGATGGTCGTCGAGGATGTCCAGATGAAAAGCGAGACAAATCTCGCAGGCCTGAGTTTCATGGCCGACACCCAAATAGTAGATGCACAAGGTATGCGGGTCTGTGCGTTACATTTTCTAGTCACACGGGCACTGGCGGAAACTGGGGGAAGATTTATCTTCCATGATTGAGAAGCAACGATCACAACCGCTAGGTCGGACGAGCTTAATCTTCAAAGAATCTGAAGGAAACAAAGCCAAGGCCTACAGAACGCAGAAACTGTGAGGCAGCAACCTGTATCTTCCAGCGGAAAGGAAGATCTGGCGTCATGGGGTGGAGTCGAGAGTTTACCACAGTGAGGGTGGGAGGAGCCAGCTTTATGATCTTCCAGCAAGAATTAAAGGGGAAAGGGACATGCCAAGAAGTGTGGCTGAACATATCCACGTCCCTAGAACTAAGATGTTTAGGTACTTTAGAACTATCATGGGCTGCATTTATTACAACTGAGTCAGCCTCGGGTTGCCTGCAAAGAAGGGCTTTGCTGAGATAGCCTGGTATATTTTAACTGCCTTTCTTGGAATGGCAGAAATCACATTTGGCCTGTGCCAGGCAGCCAGGGTGGCATCCTCTAGGGCAGGCAATAGAGAAGGGATGATAACAGGTGAAGAGTCTGGTAGTTCTAAGAACGCCACCAAATTCCTTTTTGTAATATCTTGCTCCTCAGCTTCAGACCCCATGGCAGCCTGGAGTTGCTGCATCATGGAGATGAATGAGGGGTCTTCAGGAGAGGACCTCAAAGTGTATGCAGTGGAGTCCTCACTTCCTGTGCAGATAGTGGAGCAGGACCTCTCATAATAATTCTGCCAAAATGGGTGAGTGCCTAAGGAATGCACTAGCAAATGGGCAGGATGGAGGGGTGGAAGAACAATGGGGAATAATAAAAACTGCCATCACAGAGGTAACAAGCCTTTGTGTGAAGCAAATAAACAAAACAAAACGATGTAAGAAACCACTATGGTTCTCAAAGGAGGTGGCAGTGAAGGTTCAAGAGAAAAAGAAAGCATTCAGAAAGTACAAGGAATCACAGAAGGAGCAGGACAGAGAATTGTATCAGTTAAAGCAAAAGGAAGCTGGTAAGACAGTCAGAACAGCAAAGGCCCGAACCGAGGAAAAGATGGCCAACTCAGTTAAGAAGGGGGATAAAACCTTTTTTAGGTACATCAGGGAGTGAAGGAAGACTAAGGGAGGGACAGTGAGGCTTAATAAAGGGATGGGGGTGGGCAGAGGGTGACGGTGAAAAGGCAGAGATACTAGACAAATATTTTTGCTCAGTATTTACAAACGAAGAGGGGGAGGTACCTAAAACAAACAATAGAAACACTCTGGATGCAGAAGTTGATACCAGCCCATTTACAAAAGAAAGGGTTCTGAAAGAACTCTTAAAACTGAAGCGGACAAAGCAATGGGGCCTGATGGGATTCATCCCAGAATTCTAAAAGAACTAAGGGTAGAACTAGTGACACCACTGACTACCCTCTTTAACAAATCATGGGAGGATGGGGTGGTACCTGAGGACTGGAGGAAGGCAGATGTGATTCCCCTTCACAAAAGTGGGAGCAGGACAGAAGCAGGAAACTACAGACCTGTTAGTTTAACCTCAGTGATAGGGAAGATGATGGAATCACTTCTGAAGGAAAGAACTGTCGAGTACCTAGAGGCCAGAGGGGCACAGGACCCAAGGCAGCATGGATTCACAGCGGGAAGGTCATGCCAGATGAATCTAATAGATTTCTTTGACTGGATGACCAAAGTAGTAGATCAGGGAGGGGCTGTGGACATGGCCTACCTAGACTTTAGCAAGGCATTTGACTCAGTCCCACAAATGATTAATATACAAGTTAGCCAGCCTGGAAGTGGGTCTCAGATGATAGCCTGGGTAAAGAATTGGCTGGAAAATAGGACACAGAGGGTAATAGTAAATGGAGCCACTCTGAAGAAAGGAGGTTACTAGTGGGGGTACCGCAGGGTTCAGTATTAGGACCAGTTCTCTTCAATGTCTTTATAAGCACATTGCAGAGGACTGGAAAGAAATATGTCTCTTTGCAGATGACACAAAGATCTGCAACAAAGTTGATGCACAAGGTGGGGTGGAAAGGATGAGAAGGGACTTGGCAAGATTAGAGGAATGGTCAAATGTATGGCAGCTTAGATTCAGTGCTAAGAAGAAAAAATTACTCACCTTAGTAATGTTGTTTCTTCTAATGGAGTCTTGCTATATTATAGACATTAGCAGTTTGATCCAGCTCTAGAACTGCCCCGGAGTGAAATGGTTAAAACCATTCCAAAATAGAATTTTGGCACGAGAGCAGCTCTATCTGTGTCATTTCAAACTTGAACTGTCAGATCTTTACTTAGCCAAACTCACTAAGGTCTGTGTGGAAGCTGTAACCTACACTAGCCAAATGGCTACCTAAATAATAACAACCATTGATGGTCCCAACACCCAAGACTCAAGTCAGGGACCAGAAATACTAACACCATTCTAATAATATGAAAATGGAACATAAGTATAATAAACACACACACGCCGATACATACACACCCCAAAGTCCCAAAGGGACAAAATGCTAACAGGACACAAGTAGTGCCCACTACTATGTTGCCCGCACCCCACCAAGTAGAGGTTCTGAGAGGGCAGGTTGGGGAGGTCTATAATATAGCAAGACTCCATTAGAAGAAACAACATTACTAAGGTGAGTAATTTTTTCTCTGAACAACATGAAGTCTTGCTATATTATAGACATTTGCAGAATACACAGCAGTACCTCCATGGAGGAGGCAGAACCTACTTAGGAATAGGCTCTGAAGAACAGTTGTGCCAAACCCGAGCACCTCTCCTGGCCTGGACATCCAGGGAGTAATGCTTGGTAAAGTGTGTACCGCTTTCCAAGTAGCAGCCTGGCAAATCACTAATAAAGGGATATTCTGGCAGCAGCTAGAGGCGCAGCTGTACCCCTGGTAGAATGAGCCCCAAACCTGGGGGCTCTGCCCACTTCTGATAACAAAATTGGATACAAGAGACAATCCACCTGGTTATTGATCTCTTAGTGGCAGGTTTGCCTTTTCCCAACTTCACCATAGGTAAGGAAAGTTGGAGGATTCAACCTGTGACCTTTGGTACGCTCTATATAATAACTAAGAGCTCTCTTAACATCCAGGTTGTGCAATCTCCTCTCACCCAAGAGGAGGATCAGTGAAAAATACTGGAAGGAGATAGATTGATTAAGATGGAAATCTGAAACCACCTTAGGCAAAACTTCCTATTAGTCCTAAGGACTACCTTATCCCTGTGGAAAGAAATAAAGTCAGTCTCCACTGACAAGGCTTGCAATTCACTTATGCGTCTGGCAGAAGTGATAGCCACTAGAAAACAGTTTTCCAAGTTAGGTACTTAAGCTCTGCAGAAGACAGAGGTTCAAAGGGGTTGCATTAACTGGGCAATGCAAACATTAAGGTCCCAAGAAGGGTCGCGTTCCAGGGAGGATTAGTATGGAGTAATCCTTAAAAACTTGGAAAACACAGGATGAGAGGAAAGAGGGATGACTTTCCTGCTGACACAAAAGCAGACACAGCTGCCAAATGAACTCTCAGGGTAGCTGGTCTGAGACCCAAGGAATTAAGATGTACCATGTAATCTAACAAAATGGGCAATTCAGCAAATTCTGGGAAATATTTTTCCAGCACACCAAATGGAAAACCTTTTCCATTTAGAACTATAAGTAGTTCTAGTGGAAGGCTTTCTGGAAGCCTTTAGGATCTCAAGAACACCCTGAGAGAGGTGTAAATCAGCAAACTCTAACCCTCAAGAGCCAGGCCTTGAGGTTGAGGGATTTGAGGTCCGATACCAAACTCTTCCCTGGGCACAAGTCAACAGATTGCGATTCCTGGGGAGGCACAGGGAAGATGGACTGTCAGAGACAGAAGGAGTGGGTACCAGGGCTGCCTGGCCCAATCCGGGTAATCAGAATCACCCTGCAAGGCTGAGATCTGATTTTGACTAGTACTTTGACTAGGAGAGAAAGGGGGAAAGCATAGAGGAACTTCCTCCCAATCCAGAAGAAGGGCATCCAGGGAACTGAGCCCAGCACTGGAGGCCTGCAACAGAACAGAGGAAGTTTGTGATTGTCTGGGGCTGCAAAAGATCTATCTGAGGATGCCCCACCTGGCAAAAACTATCCCCAGCACTTGAGGATCCAGGGACCATTCGTGATGGCCCTGGGAAATCCTGCTGAGGGCATCCGCTAGGACATTGTCCTTCCCTGGAAGATGAACTGCTATGAGGGAAGTGTTCAGGGAATAGGCCAGAGACCACAACTTCATTGCCTCGGTGCACAAGGTCAAGACCGAGTGCCCCTGTTTGTTGATGTACCACATTGTTGTGGTGTTGTCTGTTCTGACTTGTATCACCTTGTCGTGGACAGATGCAGAAAAAGCTTGAAGAGCTAAAAAGACAGCTCTGAGTTCTAGCAAATTGATGTGGAGCAGAGATTCCTGGGGGGACCAAACTCCCTGAGTGGAAAGGTCGCCCATGTGGGCTCCCCAACCCAGAAGGGAAGCATCTGTAGTGAGAGTCAAGTCGTGAGAAGGGGAAATGAAGGGACCCCGCCTTAATTGCTCTGATCCTGCCACCACTGGAGAGCTAGGATCAAGGTTCGAGTCACTGGGACCAACTTGGAAAGGGGGTCTCTTCTCTGAGACCAAAAGGTTCTCAAGTGAAATTGAATGTCTCTCATCTGAAATCTGGCTCCCTGCACAACAGCTGTGGATGCAGCCATGTGCCCCAGGAGCTGCAGAAAGTGTCTTGCTGGTCGAGAGACCTGCAGAGTGAAGGAAGAGGCCAGAGCCACTAAATTCCTTACCCTTTCTGGGGGAAGAAAGGCCCTGGCTAGCTTTGTGTCCAATTCTGCCCCTATAAAGGTGAGTACCTGGACTGGTTCCAGAACCGACTTTGGTAGGTTTAGCAGAAAACCCAGGGAGGTGAGAAGCTGCTGGGTGACCTGCAGGTGAGATTTTACCTGTTCTGGGGACTGGCCTACAATGAGCCAGTCATCTAGATAGGGAAAAACAGCAATCCTCTGCCTCCTTAAGTGGGCCACTGCCACTGCTAGACACTTTGTGAATACCCTTGGAGCAGAGGTAAGGCCGAAGGGCATTGCTCTGAACTGGTAATGACCTGAGGGCAGTTCGAATCTGAGGTACTTTTGATGGGATCTTCTGATTAGGACATGGAAATAGGCATCCCTGAGGTCCAGGGAGGCTAGCCAGTCCCCTGGCCTTAGGGAAGGTAAAATCATTGCCAGAGTTACCATTTTGAACTTTGGTTTCAAAAGATGCTTGTTCAGATATCCGAGATCTAAAATGGGCCGCCATTCTCCTGTCTTTTTTGGGGTAAGGAAGTATCTGGAATACAGACCCCTGCCCTGATGCAGGGGAGGAACCCTTTCTACTGCTCTGAGAGCTAACAGGGATGAGACCTCTGTTTCCAGAGCGAGGTCTCTGAAGCACTTGCAGTAGAAAAGTCTGCTTCTCAACTTGGGAAACTTTTGAAGCTGAGAACCAGACCCTGGCTTACTACTTCCAGAACCCACTTGTCTGAGGTTAAAGAAGCCCAATTCTGACTGAAGTAAGCCAGCCTGCCCCCCACTGGTACAGGAGAATCGGCCCTGGGCACCCCATCAGGGTGCCTGTTTCGCAGGAGCTTTAGGCTGGGGGGTGGGAGCAGGTCTGCCCACCCCTCGTCTGCCCCTGCCTCTGAAGAAGCCCCTCTGAGCATAGGCAGAGGAGGCCTGAGTCTGGTAGAAAGGTCTGTGAAAAGGCCTACCCCTACCCCTGGGGGCATGCCTTTGAGGAGTGGCTTGCCGCTCCTTAGCCTGGGCACTCTTGTAAGTAGTCCTATATGCATCCATCTTCTTCATGTAATTCTCTGTCTGCTCTCCAAACAGAGAATTTCCCACCACAGGAAAATCCATAGCCTTAGTCTGGGTATCCTGTGACAAACTAGTACACCTGAGCCAGGCCAACCTACGAAAAGCTACAGATGTGGCCATGACCCTAGAGGAAACATCATTAACATCCACAGCAGCATGAAACTGAACCTTAGAGGCTTCAATGCCATCAGCAGCCACCTGTTCTAGTTCACTAGCCAGCTGGCCATGGGCCTGCTTGGCCAATTGCATAACAGTATCCCATCTAGATTTCTGATACCTAGCTACATAAGCCATATAATTTGCTTGCCTGAGTCCCAGAGAGGCTGCCATATACTGTTTTTTTGCCATGGCATCAATCTTCCTGGAATCCTTGTCAGGAGGATGTGAAGCCAAGGGAATATTAGCTTTATCACAGGCAGCAGCCTGAACTACCCCAACATGGCTGCATTGCTGAGAAAGGAATTCTGTATCAGGGCCTGACAATGTATACCTTCTGTCCATCTTTTTATCTACAGGAGGCACAGAATTAGGAGCTTTTAAAATTTTTATTGTTTGTTTCCTAAAAGACTTATGTAAAGGAATAGACAATCTCCTAGACTCTGGAATATCCATCATTCCTACAAAATCAGGCTCCTCTTGCTCATCCACAGCCTCTTCTAAAGGAAGCTGGAGGGTTTCAGCAACTTTTTTTATAAAACATAAAATGAGATGGGGACTCAGACTGCATAGGGGGAGATTCTTAAGGTCTGTCTGGGGGAGATGTCCGGTTCAATGGGCACACCCAGACCTTCCCAGCCACATTCATACTGTTCATAATCCTCCTCCCCCTCCTCTGGTTCATAAAATTCCTCAATATCATAATCCTGAACCACTGGGACCGGACGAACCGACCTTTTACCAGAAAGTGGTGGTTCGGACGGACCCTGAGACAGTGACTGGACAATTTGTATGGCTTTTGCTATCTCTGCAGCAGTTGGAGAAGGAATTTTGGACTCCAGACCTGCTGATTTTCTTGTTTTCTTTACTGGAATTGGTTCCTCAGAACCAGCTTTTCTTTTGCCCGAGGAAGTCTGGCCCTGGTCAGAGGGCACTCCCTCTGGATGCGGTTGGCACCGAACCGGGCTGGCCATCCGGTCAGCGGACTTTTTGCCTCTTGTTCCCTGAGCCTGTCCAATCTTTTTCCAGGGCGGCTGCAGGAAATTCTTACATACCTGGCAGTCTGACTGAGGTGGTCAAACCTCAGACAATAAACACATGTGGTGTGTGGGTCAGCCTTGGCAAAGACTTCCCACAAACATCACAGTGTTGAAACCAGTGGGCCGGTTTTCTTTTGGTTTCTCAGACATAATGCCAGCCTAACCAAAAACTTGCCCCTTTAACGCAGTGCCAGGCAAGACACCCTTATCGGTTCCTAACCGTGTCATGGGTATTGGAAAAAACGTAATAAACTAGGTTTTTAGAACCGATAAGAACCGGAACCGCACTCTAAAATAGTAACTTTTAGTTTTAAATGAGTTTTAAACCCACTGATCGGTTCAAAACCGAACCGATAACTTACAAGTTCCACACAGACAAAACCTTCATTTACTTAGGGTTACCACAGATAGAGCTTGAACCGAATGGTTTTGCGGTTAAAATAAAACTATTCTCGGTTAAATCCAACCGAGAAAACACTTTTTAAACCGAGAAATGTCACTGAGGCGGAGTAAAGAATCTGACAGTTCAAGTTTGAAATGACACAGATAGAGCTGCTCTTGTGCCAAAATTCTATTTTGGAATGGTTTTAACCATTTCACCCCGGGGCAGTTCTAGAGCTGGATCAAACTGCTAATGTCTATAATATAGCAAGACTTCATGTTGTTTGAAGTGTAAGGTAATGCACCTTGGAAACAAAAACCAAGGGGAAGAGTACACAATGGGGGGTGAGATACTAACAACAAAAAAAATGGAAAGGGACCTGGGGGTAGTCATATTAGATGAATTAAAGGTGGGCAAGCAATGTGAGAGGGCAGTAAGGAGGGCTGGGGGGATACTGGGATGCATAGGGAGAGGCATCACCAGTAGAAAACAGGAAGTTGTTATCCATCCTTACAGACAGCTGGTGAGACCCCATCTGGAGTACTGTGTGCAGTTCTGGAGACCCAATCTCCGCAAGGACATAGACAAGATGGAAGCTGTCCAGAGGAGGGCAACTAAAATGGTGCAGGGTCTGCACCAGAAGACATATGAAGAGAGACTAAAGGAGCTTAATATGTATAGCCTCGAGGAAAGGAGGGAGAGTGGGGACATGATAGAAACTTTCAAGTACCTCAAGGGAATCAACAAAGTCCAAGAGGGTAGCATCTTTCAAAAAAAGAGGTGTGCAAGAACAAGGGGGCACAATTTGAAGATGGGGAGGCTCAGAGGTAATGTAAGGAAGTATTTTTTCACAGAGAGGGTTGTGGATGCATGGAACAGCCTTCCGGAGGAGGTTGTGGAGTCAAAAACAGTGGTTGAATTCAAGCATGCATGGGAAAGTCATAAGGCAATTCTATGGGGTGAGAGTAGAAAGAAGTAGGCTGCTGGTTAACTAGGATCTGCGGCTTATCCATTAGGTAGGGAAATGGGCAGACTGGGTGGGCCAAGTGGTCCTTATCTGCCATCAAATTCTGTTTCTATATTCCCTCTCCTCCTCTTGCTTTACGAGATCAGGGTTATATTCCTGATCTTCGTCAACGGGCTCTGTAGGCCTCAAGGCGGGAACAGAAGAGGTCGTTGATGCCCTGGAAGGCAATTGGCACATCGACCTATTAAGCATCGGCGCTGGGGCTTGTCAGGGATGTCCCGTCAATGCTGCTCCTGTCACAGGAGGAGGAGGTAGCAAACACTGCAGCATGTCTGCGAAGGATGACAGCACTGCTTGCACATTGGCGCTTACTTGCATTGCTGGTACGCCTTGAGATGTCGATGGGGGAGGCATCATCCCCGAAGTCAACAGCCCCTCGCAAGCCTTAAAAGGCCTGACAATACTTATAGCCTAGTCTGGGCAGCAGATGGGATTGCCATGGTAAGAAGGGATGACTGAGAGCATACCGAGGAGGATTTTTCTTTGCTTCTCTCCCTCTACTGGTATTTATGCTTATGTTGCTCGTAGGATTTCTTCCCGGACTTGGAAGAATGGGAGCTCTTCTCCTGGAGTTCTTTCTCTATCCTGGCTACCTGCTGGATTTTTTTTGATATATTTCTTTTTATCCCCTTTGGTCCTGGTCACCCGACTTGACCATCAGCACCGCAAGCTCGCAGGAACCCTCCACGGAGCCGTGGCTTAACCCCCCCGGGCAGGGACAGAGTATGGGTGGGTGGCCTGGGCTCTTAGCCCCCACCCTGGTTCCATACTTCTGGATGTCGTCGGGTCCAACTCTCGAGCCACTGCGCCAGTGGCAAGGGTCCATCTTATTGACCCTCGTGTCAGTGTTGCACCAGGCCAAGTATTTTTGATGTACTCCCCCCCCCCCCAAGACGTGACGTGTGCTGACACCAAGTCGAAAGCCGGTGACTGTTATACTCCACCCCCTTACATGCGGCACGGGCACGCCAGACCTCCAGCCACCACTAGAGGCCAGTAATGCACCGAGCCATGACTCCCCCCACCCCCTGGAGGAGACGAACAGTCCTGGGACACTCAAGCCAGAGTCACAAGTGGTAATGCTACTGCCACGCCGGTGGGCCAGCCCTGGCTACCTGCTGTTTTAAAAGGTGGGTTTCCATGGGGCTCTTTCAGCGTTGCTGGGTAACTGTGTTGAACTTTAGGAAGATTTCACAGGCCTTAATGTTATGGGCCACAGCGATGCAGCACACGCAGATGTCGTGCAAGTCACCCGAATGAATCTTTTCACTGCATTCGCAGTATCTAAAGAGCTTTGCAGGTTCTTTAGACAACATACTTGATGATGGCGATCACTTATAATAAGTAATGGCGAACTAAGGAGAAAAATACCAGTTGACTGTAGTGGCGGTGTCTCTGTGGAGGGTTCGGGGAGTATGGTCGATGGCAGGAAAAGAACTGAGGAGGGGAGGGGCCGCCCATGTTTATATATGAGGTGTCAATGTAAGATAAAACGAAAAAAAAAAAAAATGTCATTGTGGACGGTACCTAGCAGACTGCTTGCTAAAAAGTTTGTGTGGTTCTAGTGCCTGGTGGCTAACGTTCCGTAAGTGTGGTCTGATGAAAGAGATATCCTCAAAGAAGATCTGGTATTTAGTGGCATCCAGTGCTGACTTTGCTGTGGCAGCCAGATCCTGTGCTACCTCACCATCCACGTTATCAGTCTGGGTCAGCACTGCATTCTACAGTGCCTTCTGGTACTAAGCTGTGTATGCCACATAAGCTACGTGCCTTAGGAGCAGGGAAGCTGCTGTGTACACTTTTTTGGCCAGAGTATCCAGTTTCCTGGAATCTTTTTCATGAGGCTGTGCAGAGAGAGGCTCCTTGGCCTTCTCACAAGCAGCAGCCTGTACCACTCCTTCATGATCACAGAGGGCACACAGGTATTCTGCCCCGTCTGCCCACCAGATACTTTTTTCAACTTTTCTTTTTATCAATGTCAGCAGCTGAATTAGGTGCCGACATTATTTCTTTTTTTTTTTAAACTTTCTTTATTTATTGTTTTAGTTCCAACGAACAAGACACATACGGTTTACATACAACCAGATAACACATCCATAAATCACAGAGTTTCCATAGGCAATTTAATTTACTCATTTTCTGACCTAGTTATCTAATAACAGTGTTATATGCACAAGGATTTCATCAATTTTATAACATAGATAGACCACCTCGCCTTCCATCATACAAAGAGGAGGGGACCAGCGTTGTTTCTCGTTGACTTCATTCGCCAACTAACTTATATAACTAGGAATAAACTGTATCTGTAATTACTGGGATCCATCATATTTCATAAATTCCTGAGTTTTCTATGTGGAATCTAGCCTAATCTCTTGACAGCCCTCACTGTTATGGAATAAAGTCAGGTCTCGCCCCCGCCATGTATAGGTCCCAATGCCTTCACAGAATTTCAAACTAGGGTAGCCTTTTGTTCAGTGAGGCTGTCAACGCCTCCATCCTATAGATATTAATCATGATCTCTTGCCACTTACTTAAAGTGATAGGATTTTGGGTCAGCCAGTTTTTAGTTATGGATTTCTAGGCTGCTAGGAATGTTATTTTCAAGAACTTAATTGTCGAGGGGTCTCTGAATTCCTTTGGTATTTCTAAGAAAAAATAACAGGAGGGAGTAAGCATCAATCCTGGGTCAGTTATTATTCTTAGAGCTTGCTGCAGATCACGGAAGAAGGTGGAAAGCGCAGGGCAACTCCACAACATGTGTACATATGCTGCATGTAAATGGCCGCAGTTTCTCCAACACTTTGAGGAGTTGTTGCCTAGGAACTTCCCCAGGATCTCTGGGGTCCGAAAATACCTGACAAAAATTTTCCAAGAAAATTCCTGCCAGCTAACTGCTGATAGGCCCCAGTGGATTTTAGTTTGGGTCCATGTCCACACTTCCTCTGGGATCTGACTCCCCATATCAAGTTCCCACGCCTTTTTTATAGAACTAGTGGTGTCTCCTTTCCATGCTAACATGGCTTGATAAAGATTAGAAATAATGTGTGTTCTGACAGGAACACCTTCTATCGCTTTTTTGAGAGTAAGAGCAATCTGGGGAGGCGTTGAGGTCCCTGTGCCTGATCCTGCAATGAGACTTCTGATACAATTTCTAATTTGGAAATATCTGAATCTGTCTTACCAAGGGATTTCATATCTGTTAACTAGTGTTTCAAAGGGAACAATCTCTCCCTCCTCTAGGAACTGCCATACTAAGTGTAGGCCCTTTGCTTCCCATCTCCTGAACCCCACATCCCATGCGCCTGGGAAAAAGGTATTCAGGTATGGAATGGATATTAGAAGACATCTCCAACTACTAGCCCTTCTGTCTTTCAGAATACCACCCCATATGCCTAAAGTAAGAGCTGTAAAAGGATCTTCTACCTGCCTTGTATTTGGTCTCTCCCCCTGCCCGAGAAGTGAGCTGTTTAAGTTCGAAAGGGCCCCTTCTCCAAGTTCCAGGTTTTTCCATTTAGAGAGATATAATTGGTCCAACCAATACATAGTTGTCCGTAGCTGTGCAGCCTGGTAATACAGCTTAAAGTTAGGTAATGACAGACCGCCCTCTCTTTTCGGAATCTGAAGAAGTGACAGCCTGACCTTAGGTTTATGTGAACACCATAGAAAACGGGACTGTCCTATTAAGCGAGTTAAAATAGGAGTCCGCTACCCTAATGGGGATTGTTTGGACCAGGTATAAGAGTTTAGGGAGGATCACCATTTTTATCGCCTCCACCCTCTGAATCAGGGAGATGGGGATAGGTGCCCATTGCTCTAATTCCAGTCTGATGTTTTTTAAAATTGGAGAAAAATTAAGTGTGAACAATCTGTCCACCTGAAATCCTAGTTGAATTCCTAGGTATTTGCTATGGGTTAGGTCCCATCTGAAGGGGAACCTCCGTCTAATCTGTTCTGATGGTTCATAGTGTATTTTTAAGACCTCAGTCTTAGATGTATTTACCCTGTATCCGGCCAGGAGACTAAATTCTGTTAGGCTTGCCCATAGGTGCTCTAATGACTTTTTTGGATCTTGAAGGTAAACTAACATATCGTCTGCATAAAGGGCAAGTTTGTGTGTGTCCCCCCCCCCCCCCAGGTCCCATCCCCGTATCCTCTCATCCTGTCTCAGCGCTTGGGCTAATGATTCAAGGTACAGGGCGAAAAGAAGGGGGGAGAGAGGGCAGCCCTCTCTGGTACCACGTTGTAGAGAGATTGGGTGGGAGACTCTGCCATTTATCTTTATATAGGCTCTTGGTTTGGTATAAATATTATTTATGATCTTAATGAAGGCTTCTAAGAATCAAAACTCACTAAGGGTTAAATCCAGGAATTTCCATGCCACCCAGTCAAAGGCCTTCTCAGTGTCTAGGCTCAATAGCATGCATGGGGCCCCCGACCGAGCAGCATGGAACATGACATACAGGGTTCTTTTAATACTGTCTTGGGTTTGTCTACCCAGGATAAAGCCTGATTGGTCATAGTTAATTAGCTTAGGCATAATCACCTCTAGGCATTTTGCCAAAATCGAGGCATATAGTTTATAACCAATGTTCAAGACGGAAATGGGGCGATAAGAACTACACTGTGTAGTATCTTCTCCTGGTTTGGGGATACTTGAAATAACTGCATAGTTCCAAGTGTCTGGCAAGGCTTCCCCTAATTGTGCCACTCTGCAGGTCCTTAACAGCGGGTTATTTATCTCCTTTACAAAGAATTTAAAGAATTCTGGGGTATATTCATCCAGACCAGGTGATTTCTTGGTTTTCAATCTCTTAACTGCGGCTGCCAATTCTATAGGGGTTATAGGGGTATCTAAGGATTCCCTAATTTCCTGAGTCAATTTCGGTAGCTTTAACTTAATTAGATAAGTTTCTACTTGTTCTCTATCTGGAGAGTGTTCTGACTTATATAGGTTTGTATAGAATTCCCTGAAGCCGGATAGGATTTTTTCTGGAGATTTTACTAGATGTCCCGTTTTGGGATCTCTACTCTGTGTGATCGTGTTTTCTGTGGTCTGTCGTCTAAGTCGATGTGCTAAGAGGTGAGAAGCCCGAGGTCCGGTCTCGTAGTACCTCTGTCTTAAACACTGTAGTGCCTGCTCCGTCTTTATATCAATTATTCTCTGGATCTGTTGTTTAACTTTTTGAGTATCCGGCTGTACAGAGATAGTCCCCTCCGCATCTTGGTCCTGTAGGACCTGCAACTGCCTTTGAAGCTGTTCTAGTTGTTGGTTTTGTTGTCGTTTGAAATGGGTAGCACATTTAATACAGTCTCCCCTGAATATTGTCTTGATAGTATCCCACAACACAGTGTCGGATATCTCAGGGGACTTGTTATCCTGCTGGATTTGAGTTAGTCTAGCAGTAGCCATGTCCGTAAACTCTTTTAAGTTTAGGAAATAACTGTTGAATTTCCAGAGGGACTGACCCTTTTTGGCCTTCCAGCTCAATCTCAATAGCAATTGGGCATGATCAGAAAGGACAGACGGGACATGTCTACATTCCAGTACCTGACCTTGGTGTTCTCCCGAGATCAACATATAGTCAATCCTAGCATATGAGCCATGAGGGTATGAGTAGTGAGTATATTCTTTTTTTGTTCATGTTCTGATTTCTTCAGGCGTCTACCCAGAAAGCCCCTTTAAGTGTCTCAATTAACCTACTAGCCGGGCTCTGTCGGAAGGCCTTCACTTTAGATGTATCTTTTTGATCCCATATCTGATTCAAATCCCCACCTACCAATATTAATCCAGTGTGATGTTCAGAAATCTTGTGAAGTAAGGAGCGGATGACCTCTTTTGTGGAGCCCGGTGGTGCATACAATGAGACCAATGTGATAGGAGCACCCACCAGGTTGCCTGAAAGTATAGCCAGTCGGCCCTCAGGGTCCGTATAACTGGCTGTCTTTTGAAATTGGGTTCCTTTGGAGACCAGTATAGCAGAACCCCTTCTTTTCCCCCTCCCGAAGGAAGCCACTACCACCTGGTCATAACCAAACTTCCTTAACTTCTGGTGTTCAGATCTATTAAGATGCGTTTCTTGTAGTAGAACAAAAGAGGGGCCTCTCTCTTTTCATGGTAGACATGATTTTGTATCGTTTTACCAGGTTATTTAACCCATTAACATTGTGGGAAATGATTTTAATACCATTACTATCCCCCATCTATGTGGAAAAGCCTAGAAATCTCTAACCATGTGGGGTCAGACTCCTTAATCCCCAGTGACTTTCCTGAAATTTTCCACGATACGCCACCCCAGCTTTCCCTTGTGCTATTGCTTGGTCTCCCTATTGGTTGTAGTAAACCCTGTCTTCTCACTTGGTGTTTAAATGTAATTTGCCTATATAGCTATTTATAACTCTATCAAGTAATCAAACATCAACACAAACAACGTATAAACTCACATAACCCATGAGGTGCTGCTAACTGAGCAACTCTTACCCCATGGTAAACTTTATTTACAACGTGACTCCCAAGGTAGGGGAGCAGAGTATTCTGTTCCCTAGATCATCGAGTAATCAATACTCGAATGGGAGGAGGAGGAGTCATAACAAATGCTCGTTCCTCCTGGACCCTATGACTGTTGGGTCTTTGCCAGATGACATGGCACATTATCACCACCAACACTCCTGCCAAGATATATGATATGCATGGCATCATCTGGCCAAGCAGTGTTTGCAAAGCCTCCGATGTCCCCATCCACCCTTCCACCCCCCCTCATCCAAACCAGGCATTATTTATTACTTTGAGACCCCGGTTATCAAGAGTCCCTGTCGACATGTTATGGATCTCATATCCAATGGCTTGCCCCCCTTTTCTCTATTTCTTTCCTTTCCTTTTTTCTTTACCTCCTTAAAAAATGTCATAATGAGAGTTCTCCATCTCCCCACTATGGGGTATCTGACGACAGACTTAGATATCTCTAGGCAATTAACTGGGTTTTGCAGGCAAAGTTGCCTGAACCATCCTGTAGTTTACATGTGTTCGGTCTGAGAACTTCAATCCACGAGAGACACCCAGCCGCAACCGTTTTGGGGCACTCGCTCTACATGTTATCCCAGTACCCAACGTTAACGTGAGAGAGCTAAAGTAAGGAGCACAGTGGGGATCCCTATTTTCTTGTAACTAATTATAACTTAACACTATGCTCCACCAGCGAAGGTGATGTCCCTCCAGGTGGGCTACCCATCGTACCTTGAATCCCTCCTGTGTAGGCTTGTGCTATTACGGGGCCCCAGTGACATGTATCCCCCTCCTGCTCCCCGTGCCAAGGCTGGATCACCTCCATAAAGCTATACCATCCTCCAAGTATATGGCAGTCTATCACCAGTCAAAGGGCGATACCAAAACTTTGAGGGGACTACCACTTTACAACCTGCCGGGGATCTATGCTTTATCTCGGATTTACCCCGGGGCACTAATCCCTGAATGACCTACGGTTGCAGCAATGGGTGTCTCCCCTAGTATTTACTTTTGACCTTCCACATAGTAGTCTATCTTGTTGCCTCAATCCCCACAGCTTTATACATTTATGTGGGAACTTAACAGCGCCTCCCCTTTTCCACCTTACCTTAATTGGTGAAGTGGGCCCTAAGAGCGTATTCTCAGATAAATCAACCCCTGTTTATGCCCACATTGTCAGTGTTAGGCAACGAGGCTCCTTGTTCAACCTAGAATTCCCCAATCATCCCCCTTAAGTTTGCGCTTCTATTTACAAAATGAGTACCCAGAAATACATTCTATCTAGCATT
Organism: Neoceratodus forsteri; assembly: GCA_016271365.2. Taxonomy (NCBI): domain Eukaryota; kingdom Metazoa; phylum Chordata; order Ceratodontiformes; family Ceratodontidae; genus Neoceratodus; species Neoceratodus forsteri. The sequence continues at coordinate 538,032,244 of CM028130.1, read as the reverse complement.
GTATAGGGAATATCACTCGTATGTTAGGTTACTAATCGGCCCCGTGTGTCTAACCTGTCACCCAATGTAATTGGAACCATTCCCGGAGGGCAATCCCCAGTGATCATCCGGGACCTCCTTCCCGATAGACCACCCTGAGCTACTCAGGCCTCTAGTGGCCTCCTCGGTACACTTTTAATCCTTCTCGCATCTGGGGCAAATCCAAACTGTGGGAGACCCTTTACCTGAGAAATGTACCACACCGAGATGAAATCCTCGCTGTTATCTTGGGGTCTGTTCATCGCTTATATCAAGTCGGGGCCACAACTCCCAATCCAATTTACAAGTTTTAACCCAAGATAAGTAAGTGCCTTATTGATGCCTCTTACCCGCTATGTGATTTCTCTTGAGGGCTAGATAGGCCTATACTAACTGAACAAGCGCTCTGTAGAGCTGTTATTAACCACGTGGATAAGATCTGTGCATCACATAGACAGTCGCAGGGGTCAGCAGCTCAAAAGTCATAGTGTCTAACCCGGCCCCCCGGCGACTCCCGTATGATACTGCACTTCAGCTTGGGCCACTATCTCAGGGTAGAGCCAGCCCAACATGCTAGGTACCCGCCCCGTTACAAAACTCCCCATTTAACTTGTCCTCTGAGTAGGATTCTGATATTTAAACCTACCCTTTCAGCAACTCCTACAAGGATAGCTCAGGACGGTGCCTATATAAACAGCAATCTGTCTCCTCACAGGCGAATCTGATGAGAACCCCCCGCCCACCTACCCTCCTCCCCCCACACGACATACCCCAAGTTAATGATCTCTATGTTTAAAACGTCAGGATCTTATGAGTTATTTGAACAAACAAAGAGAACCATTAATCCAGTGAAGCACCATAAATCCAATATGTCCCTGCGGGGAAGGAGTGTCCGGAGGAGAGGCCAGCAAAATGATCACAGACCTCGCCGGATGGCTCCCCTCTTCAGGTGTCCAGATGTTTTTCCTGCAGCGATTCCCCAGAGTCTTGAGAGTGCGTTAGTTTGTATAATATTCTTTTAATGTCCTGCAGGGTAGTGCTCGCTGCTTTTTTCCCTGCTCGATTAGCGTTTTGAGAGCCATTTGGACGCCAAGGATTCTGCAGAGTGGGGGGCATCTCTCTGCACCTGGGAGCCACCAAGATTTCGTGCCCTTTCTTCCTGAAGGCCTGGAGGGCTTCTTCGGCTATATGATACACCTCAGTTCCAGATTCCCAGCACACTCGCAGTCGCGACGGCCCTGGGCATGGTGTCTGAAATTTAACCTTCAGTTCTTTTAGTTTCCTCAACAAAGGCACATATGCCTGTCGCTGCTGATGTATCACTGGAGGGTAGTCTTGATCGAACAGCAGACGGGTGCCGTTGTATTCTACCTGGCCCTGTTTCCACGCTGCTCTTAGGATCTTCTCCTTATCTCGGTAACTGAAAAATTTAACTACTATTGATCGAGGCCTGGCTGTAGCAGCGGTAGGTTTAGGTACCAGTGCCCGATGTGCTCTCTCTCGATCCTAAATGAGAAGGCCTGTGGCAGATCCAGCACATGGCACAGAGGGAAGAGTGACCAGTGGGGGTACCACAGGGATCAGTACTGGGACCGGTCCTATTCAATATCTTCATCAGTGACATTGCACAGGACCTAGAAGGCAGAATTTCACTGTTCGTTGATGACACAAAGCTCTGTAACAGAGCAGACACACCAGAGGGTGTAGACAGAATGAGAAGGGACCTGCAGAAACTTGAAGAATGGTCAGGGGTTTGGCAGTTGAAATTCAATGCAAGGAAGTGCAAGATGATGCATATGGGGCACAAAACCCTGGCACAATATATCAGTTGGGGGGTGAGGATATAGCATGCACCAAGCAGGAAAAGGATCTTGGGGTTATCATCTCTGATGACCTCAAGGCAGGGAAACAGTGTGACAAGGCAGCAGGTAAAGCAAATAGGATGTTGCCTGGGATGCATAGACAGGGGCAACACCAGCAGGAAAAGGGAGGTCATAATTCCACTATACAAGACACTAGTGAGGCCCCACCTGGAGTACACTGTGCAGTTCTGGAGACCTTACCTACGTAAGGACACAGACAGGGTACAGAAGGTTCAGAGGAGGGCAACAAAGATGGTGCATGGATTGCATCACAAGTCCTATGAGGACAGGTTGAAGGAACTGAACATGTACTCCCTGGAGGAGAGGAGGGAGAGAGGGGATATGATAGAGACATACAAGTATCTTACAGGGAGGAACAGGGTGCAGGAATACACTATTTTTAAACGAAAAAGATGTTCCAGGACTAGAGGACATCGGATGAAGTTGGAGGGAGGATGATTCAGAGGAAACGTGAGGAAGACTTTTTTCACAGAACGGGTGGTGGACAAGTGGAACACCCTGCCAGAGGAAGTGGTGGGGGCTGAAACAATCACGGGATTTAAAAATGCATGGGATAGACAAAGGAATTCTGGAGGTCAGGGGTAAGGGGCAACAGACTTCTTGGAAAACATAGACTGAACTTACAAGCTCAAATGGGCAGACTGGGTGGGCCATAGGCCCTTATCTGCTGACACTGTCTATGTATCTATGTATCCTCTATAAATTCACTCATTTCTCCAACCTCAGCCGATTCAGGTAGGCCATAGATCCTGAGATTATCTCTTCGTGATCGTGCTTCTAGGTCGAGGCATTTGGCCGTCATGTTTTCATTTTGTTGTACTAGGTAGTCCATTACTTTGGAGAGCTGTATTAGGTCATCTTAGGCCGCCGAGACCCCATTTTCCGTGGCGGAGACTCTGGTTTCCAACTTATTTAGGTCTGAGTGTAATTTACTGAACTCAAGCTTTGTCTCCATCCTGAATTGCTTTATTTCAGCTAGGAGCATCTCAAATCTTGACCTAGAGAGGCTGTCCATTTCAGTTTCGGTGTCGCCTCCCGCCATACTCACAGGGGACTCTCTCCCACTCGCGGCAGAACTTGCAGGGCTCAATCCTGGCTGATCTCACTTCAATTTAGAGTTTTTGGAACGGGATCTTCTCGTAGGTGTGTTTCCACGATGCGATTTGTGCATATTTGCGTGTATTGCCGTTGTCCTGGTTGAGTGGAATCAATTTTGGTGGATGATGAGAGGGAGAGCTCTTTAGTTAAGTCTCCATGTTGTTGATGACGTCACCGGAAGTCCCCGACATGATTTCTAATGCAGCCTTTTGGAAGGACTTGTGGGAGCTTGCCCTATCATGTCCATGAACTCAATTTCCTCTTCATCCTCCTCCTCTGTCTCATGGGATGGTATGTTGAGGGTGTTCAACATCTGTTTTATGAATGTGGAGTAAGAGGTATACTCCTCTGTAGACCTAGGGGGGAATCAACCCCTTGGTCAGGGGAACCATCAGGTTCTACAAGTTCTCCTTCCTCCTCATAATACATCTCCTCCTCCTCCACAGGCAAGTGTTCTGGAGCCAGAGCCTGAAGTGGGGGTGGGTGGTGGCAGGCACATTAAACAAATTTCCCATAGCCTAGAAGGCTTGGAAAAGCTATCATACCTCAGTCATGTCATCTGTTGTGGGCCTTTGTTTCTGATCCACTGCCTGCTTCTTTTCCTGTGCAGGAGTGGCACCTGCTTGGAGGCTCTTATTTCTATTTTTGACATCACTGGGATCAGGTTCCCCAGTATCGGAAACCCTGATATCATTTTCCATGTCTTTCACAGGGACTGCTACTTATAAGGAGACGAACCCTTTGATGCGTGGATTCCACCATCAAGAAATGAAAATTACGTACCTACCGTAATTCTTGATCTTCGCTTGTATCTTCACCATTCACTACTGCTTGGGTTAGTGCTGAAGGCACGCACCTACGAGTTTTTTTTGGAGTCGGCTCAGCAGTTGCATGGCCAGTGCACTGCGTCATGCGAGGGCGGCCGTTGGGTGCCAGAAACCTCCTCTATCTCAGTTCTGGTAGCGGAGAGGCGAAAATAAAGGGTAAGGAAAAAAGGAAAGCGAGGCAAGAGAGCCGAGGGACAGAAAAAGGAAAGGATATAAACTGAAAAAGGCATAAGCCGGCAGAGGAGAGAGAATTCCTACCCTACGGGACCACAGGGCCTCCTTTCCGAGGCGGCTCTAGGGGAGGAACAGAGAGAGGGAAAGAGAAAGAAGAAGAAGAAGAAAAGGAGGCATGTTGAGAGGGGAAAACAGTGCCCATCGAGCATTGGTTGAGAGGCTTATAAGCTCGAGACTCACAAAGGAGCAAGAATCCCTGTTGATAGGACTGAGGGGAGGTTCAACCAAACCACCTGAACAGATCCGATAGAAGGGCAGACTCTCTGATCTCTCAACATGCCAGGTCCCTACATCCTAGCTGAGGGCTCATAGACTGCCCGGGCAGAACCTGTTCCGGGAAGAGCGCCCACCCAGGAAGGGGACTATGTCCCTTAGCACCCTGTTAAGTGCTAACACAGCAGTGTATGGGAAAAGATTATTCCTTACTGAAGGCAGGTTTATATGAAGAATAGAGTGGGAACTCAAACAGACTCCCTAAGGCAAGGCAATAGCAGACGCTCAAGGCTGACAAGTGCAAAGCAGCAGCTAGAATGAGCTTAAAGATAATACCTGCCAGGGGGATTCTGAATTTTTGTTGAGGCCGAGTCATGGCACGGTCTCTTAAGCTGTGAAACTGCATAACCTGATCAAGGTACTTAGAAGTCGCACCCTAAGGGCAGTCAGAAAGAGTTCGCTCAGAATAAGTGAAAAGTACAGACCGTGCTCGTTCCTCTTTACCTTGAGGAAAAAAGGAACCATTCACCAAGAATGGAAAACAGAAAGTTTTTTTTTTTTGGCATAAAGGCCAAAGGAAGGAAGAGGAATGAGACGGGAGGGGGAGACGTCACAGTAGGAGGCCACTGAGGGGAAGGTGGGTGGGTATCAGTAATGAATGGTGAAGATACAAGAGAAGATCAAGAATTACGGTAGAGGGCAGGCATGCACCCTGCCCTCGCTCCTCGGACTCGGCCAGCCCTCCTCCTCGACCCCAGTGATCTCCCACCCCAAGGGCTGTAGCAGCACCAGGTCGGTAGCCGCCACGCAGCCCCAGGGAGGGAGAGCCCTCCCCGCCCCCCGCACCATTGCCCCCCCAGGGATCCCGGACCACCCCTAGCCCGGGGGACCTCAGAGGAGGACAGCAGCGGGGACAGCGGAAGAGGCCTGCTGGGCCGCCTAGCACCTCGTGCCACTGGGGACACTAACTCCGAAGAATCAGGTTGCCAGGATGGGTCCACGTCTGAATCATCAGCCTCCGAAGAGGAAGAGATCAGCTGGACCACAATACTAGCAACCCCGGGGGTCCCCGGTGAAATGGCGCCTCGGGCGCCAGGCGACCCTCGGCCCCCCGTGTCCACTAAGGCCGCCCCGGCTCCCCACCGGTGCCGGCCAGGCCCACGGCGCCGCCATCCAACCCGGCACTGCCAGGAGAGCGAACCGTGCCTGTGGCACCGTGCGTGGCGCCGAAGGCCAGGCGCTGTCTCGATCACCAGTGCCGCTAGCGGCGCCGGGAGGTGGCGTCGAGGGTCCACCGGTGCCGGGCCCAGCAGGCGTGGGCCTCGACACTGGGGGAGCCTGCACCGCCGAGGAGGTGACTGCCGAGGCGGTGTCTCTGCCGCGGCCCCGGAAGGGACCTCGACGTTCCTTCGACACCGCAAAAGAAGCTTCCTCTTCGGCAAGAGAAGATGAGGAAGCCTCCTCTACGGACCGTATAGGCCTGAGAGGGGACCCAGAGGAAGCGCTCTAGAGACCTACCTAGAAATCCCTTGAGCCGACGCCGCCTCCTCGGCGGTCATGGGCCTTGCCGATTTTGAACGCTGCTGACTTCGAGGACATGACAGTCTATGGAGAAGCAGGCGCGCACACATCCATATCGTGGTTGGGTCCCAGGCAATGAAGACAAACATCATGCCGATCCGTGACGGAGAAATGCCGGCCACAGGAGCACCGACGCATAGGGGCACGGCCCGCCTTTGACTTACGTTTTGTCCCCGAACCTGACACGATGCAAACTAAATAAGAGTAAAAATTAGCAACAAAGCACTCGGCGCCATCGACAGAAATAAAAGAAACGGTCTTACCGGGAGACTGCGTCGAGCGAATATGAAATATGAGAATACGAGGAGTCTGGCTTGAGTGACGCAGAAGGTCTTCAACTACCACGCAGCAGGTGCAGCCTCGACGGCGGGAGAAACAGAACTGAGATAGAGGAGGAGTCTGCTGCACCTAACAGCCGCCCCTTGTGCATGACGCAATGTTTCGCGCTCGAGGGCGGCACCGTTGGAGCAGACTCCCCCCCCACAAAAAAAAAACTCCCATAGCGGGTGCGTGCCTCCGGCACTAACCCAAGCAGTAATGAATGGTGAAGACTGACAAGGGAAGATCTCCCTCTGAGCCTATATTGTGCTTTAATGACATACAGATAGACTGAGAAGCCATAAATTTTATTTTTAAAGCCCTTTTGTTTTGGGTTTTAGGGCAAAACTGTTTACAAAGTTCACTATTAATAAAACTGCAAACTGGGCTCAGGCACGTTAAGCAAAGCTTGTGGCAGTCTGCCTTAGCCAGGAACTGAAAACACTTTGTATAGTTTTTTAAACTTGGGGGGCCTGTTTTCTTTTTAGGTCTATCAGTCATGCCAAACAATGCTAGGACCTGTAAAATTCAATACTCTGTTCCCAGAAACAAAATTGGTAAAATAAAAAAATACTTTAATCAAGAACATATAAACTTCTTTTGAAATGTATAAAATGCAAGTGATTAAAGTTTTTACGCAAAATGTGATCAGTTTCCTTAGGCAGAAACTGGATTGTAAAGCGACCTTCTCCAGTTCCTGGGAATAGGAGAACCGCTAAATTAATAACGCTATTAAAACAAAAAAAAAAGGACGAGAAGACTGGAAATGATTTCTGGGGCGACTGCTCTCTTCAAGTGCAGTTACAAATCTGATGTTAAAACAGCAGAAGCATTGTGCCCACAGTGCAGAGTCTGAGGTGGTATTCTACATTCTCTAACTATCATGAAGTTCCATCTCTAGGGTGGCACACTGTGGACTGATACCATTTGTAGGGCATCTCATTGATAAGACTCCTGTTTGAGGAAAAAAAAAAAAAAAACAGCCCCTGGCACCCATGACAATGGGCCCTGTTATATTCACACCTCGCACATCCTGATAAATGACTGCAGTCCAAGGTATATCCTCCACTCCTGCCTGGGGGGTAAACCAAGGCTCCATGAAGAATGGAGCTGACTGGTGAGAGAGAAAGGCTAAGGGTTGGAAGTGCCTAGGAAACTCGTGAGGGAGAGATGCACTGGGGGCCAAAAAATATAGATAAAAAAAGACTTTGGTCTCCAGTGCTGGCAATCTGGCATCATTCACAACCTTGAACGCAAATGCCCCATTTCTCCCCACTCCCCCCACCCCAATAATCAGGGTCACCCAAGCCGTATCTCCAGCCGTTAGGTCCAGTAAGCAGCTGCTTATGCAGCCAATGCCAGTGTTGCTCCTTGATCAGCTAGGAGGTTGATCACAAAACCTGGGGGTCCTGCACTTTCTCCAGTCCCCACAGGAGCCAAGCACCTCCCTCCCATATTGCTCTTCGATCTCAGCCGTTCTCCATGTAGAACTGTGGGGCTCACATGTGAATATCAATCTCCCATCTCAAAGGATAAAACACTGCAACTACCATGCCACTGTACAGCCCCCAAAATCCACCCTCCCAAAAAAAACAACCAAACAAAAAACTACAGCGGGGGGGCAGACTTTTTTTTCCTCAAAGGAGTCCAGGACTCTGGTAGCAAGTTATTTGGACTGTACTGCTGTACTATGCGAACTTCTCATGTTTACAGCACATAGCTATTAGACATCTGTTATATAACGGTGTCGGTGGGAAAGGGAAACAGAACAGTTACGTACTTACCATAGCAGTAGATCTTTGAGAGAATCTCTCATCAGGCCACACCTATGAAAAATACAGTTACGTAAGAACTCATTGTAACAGTAGCTCTTCGAGAGGATGTCTTGCAGCAGGCCACACCTATGGATCTATAGCCACCAGGCAATAGGACCACATGGAAAGTTTTCTACCTAGCAGTCTCCCGAGGCTGCTCACTCCAATGTCTTTGCCGATGTTGGCCTATCCTGTAAGAGTGGATGGCCCTTGCGCCGTCCTCAGTTCTCCCATCAGAGACCATAAGCCACTTAGTCCAAGCTGAGGGAACCAAGGAGGAACCAAAGGTTCCCACAAAAGAGAAAAACAATAGAAAAAGAGGTACAGACACAGAAGGGCCTCTCAGACCTAGGGGAAAGGAGGAAGGGACAGCATGACCTGCTGCAAGATATCCTCTCAAAGATCTATTGTTGTGGTAAGTTCTTGCGTAACTGTAGTATTTTACTTTGAGGTTATCTCTTGCAGCAGGCCACACCTATGAAATGAGTCCCAAGCAGTTCCGTCATCAGACAGCACAGGAAGTAGGCCCTGGAGGACAGCTAGGCCAAAGTTGGCCCTATGCCTAGAGGCAATGTCCAGACTGTAGTGCTTGGTAAATGTGCAGACAGAACTTCAAATAGCAGTGTGAGAATGGATTCAGTACAAGGGAATAATACTCTATCTTTAAGTCTGTTGCAACAGCATTGTTTTCTCTATCCTTTGTCTTTTCTGTATCTTTATTTTTTTTAAATATCTGGTTGGCCACCTGATACTGTTTAATTATATTTTCCTATGTTTCTGTTTCCCTCTAAACTTTCCCTTGTCAGAATCCATTCAACATACTGTCCCATATGTCCTGCCTTAATTGGTAAATGCGCTAATATTTCCAGAGTTAGTGCAGTACTGGTTTTGTTTTTGAATTGGTTTGTATTTATGAAGCTGTCTTATTTATTCAGCTCAGCGTTATGCCCTTTAGCTGTAGTTGAAGCTGAATGCAAGGCTTTATGCAAGGCGCACGTTCCTACTTACAGATTGTAAGCCGTGTCTGTTGAATAAGAAGCCGTACAGGGCGCGGTTCTAAATTTTTAATTCAGTGCTCCGTGCGAGCCTGTCTGTGCTCTAATACTTTCCTCCTCCTTAAGAGCCTAAAAGAGCAGAGCCCTGACAGTGTTTTATGCCATGCTTTTCCTGTGAAGTTTCCTCACTCTGTGTAAGCGCGGTCAACACCACCCACCCCCACCCCCCCTCCGTGTAGTCAGTGTGCTTTTACAAACCGTGCTGGAGCAGCTCTGTAGATTCGGCTGCTGTTTCCTGTGTGCATTCTGAAGTCCCTATGTTTTGAACCAGCACAAATAAACCTCGCTTGGTAATTAAAGTTTTGAAACCAACTGTACCTTGACTTTTCAAGTCCTGCTGTACTGGACGAACTAACTGTCATAAAAGAGCTTCAATCACCTATTGAAAATAAAGGTTATTTACATCTGTTATTCCCTAAGCATTTCTAGTAAGAACCAGGGTTATTAGCCCCCCCTTCTTATTTTAATTAGTGTAGCAGTTTTAAGGAGAAGACAGGGAGGGGAAAAAAGACATCTGACTAAATGTTTTCCTTTTAGCTTGAGTTACACATACAGCCAAGTTTATTTTGTCTTCATGTTCATATAGTTGAAGCCCATGTTTATTATAAGCTTAACTAGAAGGCTGAAAATAAATATGTTTATGTTTGCCAGGTTATATTATTTTTACTTTCCCTCCAAAGCACACTGTAGGTAAGAGATAATTATGAACCTATGTATATTTACCTGGGATGGTTAGTCTAGCAGGCTGTATTATTGCTGGGTTAAAGCTTCTAGGAGCTTCACCTTCCTCTGTGTCCAGGTCTATATTAGCCAGCCGGCCTTTCTTTGCTCTACTTACTGTATAGACTTGAAATAGAAGAGGCGGAGTTCTTCTAGACCTTTTTGGTTATATCCTTTATTCTGTACATTTTATTTCAATTAGGAGCTTAAGTTAATATGTAAATGGAAAATAACATTATAATTCATGTTTAGAAATTAATAATCTGTTAATTTAAAGACATTTCATATCTTGTGACTTAACTGGGAGGAGAATTAGGCTCCTCCCCTGTCTCTCCACTATAAATGTGATGCTGTACTTCATTTCAACAGATAGTTTGGTGAAGAGCAGACTTGTTCTGCTCGGAGTGGTAACACTAGTTGCTTCTAGTGTGTTTATATGTTACCTTTATGATTTTTATTTTATTTTGTCGCTCAGTCTGTTGAATAAATCCATAAGGAATAAATATCAGCTTATCTATAACTTGTTGCCTGGAGTCCTATTTTATCCCACACCTCACATGTTGGTGTCAGCAGTGGGATAGGAAGTCAGGTTCAGAGGACTTCTGATACTGTCTTAGTATCTGTTGGAGGACTCGAATGCTGCAGGAAGAACCACGGACTGGTGCAGTGACAAGGAAGATGGCAGATAAGTTGGGCCTACCATTGATACCTGGGCTTGTTAATGTTCGAAAGAAGACAAGAAGGAGCTGTTGGAGGTATACCGGAGACAGAAGAACCAGAAGAGGAGACTGTGGCTGCCCCAACTGGGGATACTCAGGAACTACTACAGTGGCTGTGTATGCAGCAAGTAGCCTTAGAGAAACAAAGACTTAAGGTCTTACAAAGATCTGAAGCTCGGTGGGAAGATACCCTCAGAGCTATACAGTCTTTAAGTGTTGGACGACCCATAGGTCCTGGTGAGGGTCCAAAGGATATCAAATTAACAAAATTGAGTGAATCTGATGATATCGAAACTTATTTGACAACATTTGAAAGAATTGCCAGAGCATGTCAATGGCCCAGAGGCCAATGGGTGATCAGACTTGCCTCATACCTTACTGGAAAGGCCCAGTTAGCCTATGGACATGTAGACCCCACTCTGAGTGAGAACTATGAAGCCGTGAAAGAGGCTATCCTCAAGAGATATGATATTTGTTCTGAGACCTATAGACAACGATTTCAGACTCAAATGTCATTCAACAGACGCCCCCCAAGAAACATATACAAGACTGAAAGATTTATGTGGCAAGTGGTTACAGCCATCCAGTAACACTAAAGAACAAATGATGGAAGTTATAGTGATGGAACAATTTGTACGTATACTACCACAAGACATACAGTTGTGAGTGAGGGAGCACCGCCCAGATACTGCAAAGAAAGCTGTACAACTAGCAGAGGATTACCTCACAGCCAGACCCAATAGACAAAAAGGGTATCCAGGGATGAGTGCACCTCACCCTACAGTAAGAACCTTTCCTATACCTTCCTCAGTTAGTGTACAGCAATCTACTATTGGGGGCATAAAACCAGTAAAAACAGATAGAGTACCTACTGAAGAAATAATCTGTCACTACTGTCATGGAAAGGGACATATAGCCCGCTTTTGTCCAAAGAAGAAGCCGACACCCACACATCTAGTTTTGGCCAACTGGGGACAATATCTAACTCCAGTGACTATAAATGGTAAACAAGTAATGGGACTCTTGGACTCCGGAAGCAGACAGAGATTAATAAAAGCCAACCGGATATTTATTGAAGTTTGTCCTCAGACCCAGACCAGGGTTACATGTATTCATAGGGACACCCATTTCTATCCCTTATTACCTGTGGACATAGAGGTACCTCAGAGCAAACATAGACTTGATGTGGGAGTAGTGCCCTGTCTCCCTGTTCCTGTTATAACTGGACATGACCACCCTGAGTTCAGTATATTGTTAAACGAATCCACATATGTGGGAGCTGTCACTACCAGAGCCCAAGAAAGAGAAAGAATGGACTTACAACAGGTATTTCCATTTGGAGGGGATATTTTTGGTGAACCAGGTACAAAAAAGAAATCTAGACAAGACAAGCGACTGGATAGAAAAAGATAGCACCAAACTCATATAGACATTGAAAAAAAAAAGAGAAGGACATAGAAAAAGACAATTTGTTTGGACTCGAACAAGCTAAAGATAAATCTTTAAGTCCTTTTTTCTTACAGGTTGGAAAACAACAAGGTGACGAGCCTAAATATGTAATAGAAAGAGGGCTGTTATATAGAGAGTGTTTAAATCCCAAAACTAATGAAGTAATATCCCAATTATTAGTACCTATTGCATATAGAGAACACTTATTGTCCCTAGCACATGATGTTCCTCTAGCCAGTCACCAGGGGGCTGAAAGAACACTTCAGAGATTATTATATCAGTTTATTGACCAGGAATTAGACAGCAGGTACAAGATTATTGCAAAACTTGTGATCATTGTCAAAAAGTGGCTACTGTAACAAAAAAGGAAAAAGTTCCCTTACAACCGCTACCTTTGATCTCAATACCTTTTGAATGGATAGCAATGGATGTAGTTGGTCCATTACAGAAGAGTGCAAACGGGAATCACTTCATCCTAGTTGTATGTGATTATGCTACAAGGTGTCTGGAAGCAATTCCCTTATGCACAGTTACAGCAGACAAAGTAGAGAAAGAATTAGTAAAATTATTCTCAAGGATGGGGATCCCTAGAGAAACATTAACAGACCAGGGTAGCAATTTTTGCTCACAGGTTTTAAAAAGGTTGTATGCAGCATTAGGGGTACATGCTATACACACCTCTCCCTATCACCCACAGACAGATGGACTAGTGGAGAGATTCAACCATACCTTGAAACTGATGTTAAAGAAATTTACCCAAGATGAAGGGAAACACTGGGATAGGCTATTGCCCTATCTCATGTCTGCATATAGGGAGGTGCCACAGTCATCCACTGGATATTCCCCTTTCGAATTACTATTTGGAAGGAATCCCAGGAGTTTACTGGATGTCATTAAGGAAAATTGGGAAACAAAAACTCCTGACACTTTACCACTGGCATCTTTTGAGTACATTACGACATTAAGGGAAAAATTAGCACAATACACCAAAAGGGCCCAGCAACATAACCTTGATCATAAGAAATATCAAAAAAGCCTATTATGATCAAGGGGTCGGAAAGAAATCCTTCCAAGTAGGAGACAACGTCCCATTATTATTGCGTTCAGATAACAAGCTGTTGATGAAATGGCAAGGGCGATACACTATACAGAGACAAGTGGGGCCTGTCAACTATGAAATCTTATGCCCAGATAAAAGAAATAAAGTACGTATAGACCATGCAAATTTACTTAAGGCATGGTATGAACGTAAGCATACTTCTCTCTATGTTTGCCCTGAACCAGAACAAACTGAGCTTGAGCAAGCCTATGAGAGATTGGAAGAGAAAGGTACTGTCTGAGATGTTAGTATTAATATGGATTTCTCTGACATACAAAGGGAAGATTTAAATCAAATACTAGATATGCACAGTGCAGCCTTTACAACCGTGCCCGGACACATGGATGGTATCACCCACCATACTGATGTAGGACACACAGTACCTATCAGACTGAAACCTTACAGGTTACCAGAGAGTGTAAGGTCTGATGTCATCAAGGAAATAAAGAAGATGCAGCAAATGGGAGTGATCCAACCATCTATGAGTCCTTGGAACTTCCCTATGGTAATGGTAAACAAAAAGAAAGGGGGGGGGCTAAGAGTTTGCTTAGATTTTCGTAGATTAAATGCTGTATCCAAATTTGATGGGTATCCTATGCCACGCATAGATGACATCATTGATCATTTAGATAACGCAGAGTATATTAGCACATTAGACCTTTCAAAGGGTTACTGGCAAATACCCCTCGATCAGGAATCACAGGAAAAGACAGCATTTCGTACCCCCTTGGGATTATTTCAGTTCAAAGTAATGCCATTTGGACTACATGGGGTACCTGCCACATTTCAGAGGGCTATGGACAAGATTTTACAGCCACATTCATCTTATAGTGCCGCATATTTAGATGATGTCATAATATTCAGTCCATCTTGGAAAGAACACATCACACATCTTAAAGCAGTACTAGAAGCAATAACTGGGGCAGGATTAACCATAAATCCAAAAAAATGCTCGCTAGCAATGCAAGAGACTACTTTCTTAGGTTTTGTTATTGGAAAGGGGGAGGTTAAACCAGAAATAAGTAAAACTGATGCTATTGCTGAAAGCACACAACCCAAGACCAAAACACATGTACGAGCATTTTTGGGTTTAGCAGGTTATTATCGTCGTTTTGTCCCTAACTTTTCTGAGTTAGTTAACCCTGATAGAACTCACACAAAAAAGACAACCTGAGAAGGTAATATGGATCAAACAATGCGAAGAGGCCTTTTTAGCCCTCAAAGCTAAATTATGTTCCTACCCCATATTACGTAGCCTTGATTTTCAGCGTCCATTTATATTACAAACTGATGCTTCCAACCATGGGATTGGAGCTGTTTTGTCCCAAATGGATGGAGACGAAGAACATCCTGTCTTATATATTAGCAGAAAGTTACATCAGAGAGAAATGAAATATGCCACCATCGAAAAGAAATGCCTTGCTATTCGCTGGGCAGTAGATTCTCTAAAATTCTATTTATGGGGTAGAGAGTTTACAATAATTACAGACCACAATCCCTTATGCTGGTTGAATATGATGAAAGACAAAAATCCACGTATTATGCGTTGGTATCTGACACTTCAACCATATAAATTCATAATTCAACATTTGGGAAGGTGCTAAACACAAAAACGCAGACTACTTGTCTCATTTTAGAGCTAGTAGATATTTTTCAGACCCTGGGGTAATAGATACAGAAACTTTATGTAAAGATGTTAAATGAGAGATGTTGTGTAATTATAATTGTGTAATTATAATAGTGTGGGACCCTGGGGTGGAGCTTTGGGAGTGGACAGGGCTAAAGCTCCATCCCTCTTATTATACCAGAGAGGGATCTGTATATATATCTATATGGTACCCAGGAAGGAAAAAGAAACAATGGATAAAGTGACTTCCCCTGTTTCTTTCTTGAGTCGGGAGGAATGTGAGAATGGATTCAGTACAAGGGAATAATACTCTATCTTTAAGTCTGTTGCAACAGCATTGTTTTCTCTATCCTTTGTCTTTTCTGTATCTTTATCTTTTTTTTTTTTTAATATCTGGTTGGCCACCTGATATCATTTAATTATATTTTCCCATGTTTCTGTTTCCCTCTAAACTTTCCCTTGTCAGAATCCATTCAGCATATTGTCCCATATGCCCTGCCTTAACTGGTAAATGTGCTAATATTTCCAGAGTTAGTGCAGTACTGGTTTTGTTTTTGAATTGGTTTGTATTTATGAAGCGGTCTTATTTATTCAGCTCAGCGTTACGCCCTTTAGCTGTAGTTGAAGCTGAATGCAAGGCTTTATGCAAGGTGCACGTTTCTACTTACAGATTGTAAGCCGTGTCTGTTGAATAAGAAGCTGTACAGGGCATGGTTCTAAATTTTTAATTCAGTGCTCCGTGCGAGCCTGTCTGTGCTCTAATACTTTCCTCCTCCTTAAAAGCCTAAAAGAGCAGAGCCCTGACAGCATTTTACGCTGTGCTTTCCCTGTGAAGTTTCCTTGTGTAACCCCCCTGCAAATGGGGGTTCCCAAAAGACTTCCAGGAGCTTGCTTGAATGCTCCAAGCCTGAATGGTGTTTGGCATTTAAGCCATTTATCAGTGAGTGTTTTTAGAACCTCTGGTACTGTCTCTTTAAGAGCTGTCTGCTTGCAGACATAATTAGTTTGTATGGGGGACTGTGTGTTTCTTTGATTGAGTACCACTCAAGCTGCTGCCAATTCACTTCATTTTGCAGTCACTAGAGTGCAAAGGAACCTATCTGAAAGATGTAACTGTTTGCCAGAAATTATTTAGAGTAATAATGAAATTACAGTTTGTCTAACCTGCTTTCTTTGCAGTCAGAACTGTGTCTGCTAGTTCCCCATTCTAGTTTTGAACTGCTGAACTGGACCAATCAGTGTGGGGTAAGCTAGCTCTAAAATGGTGCCTTAGACGAATCAGAACTTGGACTCATAATCTGAGCCAGCCACAAGAGGATTGTATGGGCAGTGACTCTGGGAGATGTAGTTTAGACTTCAGTGCCTTTTGGACCAACAGCAGCAGTCTGTGTGTGACAGCCAATCCAGTCAAGAACTAGGAGGAACTCAAAGGAAGTGCCGGTTTTGTCGGTTGGAGTTTCAGTTGAGCTTTGGCAGTGAAGAAGGAAGGAGCCCTGTGCTTTTTCAGTGTGCAGTTTTAGTCAAAAAGCGTGTGTAAGGCCCAGAGTTCGGTCTGCAGCTTGTTAGGACTGAATCCGTCCTGTGAAAGAATCAAAGGATCTCTGAAGAGTAGAAACCAGGCTCACCCTGTAGAAGACTGGAGGAACTGCTGAAAATTACACTCGGTCTGTCAGGAACTGAATCTGCTGTGTGTTCTCCTGGTATTGTGCAGTAATTGCGATCGGGATACAGATGCAGCCTGCCTGGTATAGTGCTTTCTTTTATATGGATGTGTGAAGAGGTTTGTGTACCTCAAGTGAGCCCTACTGACATTGAAGGACCCTATCTTATTTGGAGGTCGTGAGTACTAATTCAGGTCGCTCCCTGTTGAATTGCCACATTAAATCCAAATGGAATTACTGTACTGCTGACTGTTTAATTCTCCTTTTCTCTGTGTGAAAGGCCCCTACCAGCTGCCACGTTTGGACTAGCCACTAGGGCTTGGGTACCAGGGACAGTAACTGATAGGGATAGGCCTGTGCACAGAGCCATAGGTAGATTATTAGAGTGATAAGCTGATTAACCTGATTTCCCTGTCCTTGTTATATCCCCTAAATAAATCAGAGCTGCTTGTTTCAGCAAAGTTATACTGCCTGAAGGTATTTGTCTATGTTAAAGTACTGTACTGTGATTGTTGCACTGTATCTCATTTCACAGGAGGTCCCAGTGCGGAACCAGACCTGGGGTAAGTGTATACTGTGAAGGTAATTCTGATATATTGTGTGGGCCACTAGTGGGAAGAAAGGGGGTTGCAGTGTCCCAGAGGGCTGTGACCAAGTTAGTTTAACTATTGCAAACCCTGACCTCTGGGTGGAGGCACCCACCATTGGATCCAGGCCCCTCAACCTGTTAGTGGCAAATCAGGCAGGGGTAGTAGCCCCTGGGATAGCGCCATCTAGGGGTTACATCTTGGAGGCTCACCGCTGGGATTGTGTGTCCTCTAGTGGCCATATTTTGAACCACTGTTAAGAAAAAAATGGGTACCCCGACAGAAGTGGCTGTGCACCGGCTGGTGGAGTGGTGTACTGGGGAGGAGATCGACCCCCAAAATGCTATGCTTATCCTGGACATCCCCTGGTATCAATACGGACACTGTGCAGGAGTACTTTCCAAGGTGGAAGGTTTACAAAACCCTGTGGTGGTGGGTCGGCATGCTAATCTGCTCACCCACACTTTCCTGGCCCTAGTAGAGTTTAAGGATCCCATAGATAGCTCCAAAGTGCCACAGACCATTACCCCAGAGGGAGCCCTCACTGCTTGGAGAGTGATAACTAAGGACAGAAAGACCTGGGGAATCAGCCCCACCACTATCTGAAACTTTGAGGAGAAATTTGCTGAATGGTTGCTGGGAGAGGAAACTGTGGAGGACTTGAAGAAACTATTCTTGCCACCTGGGGTGTTCCTCCCCAACACCCTCTCCTGCTCCAGTGCCCGTAATGGTGGCTGAACCAATGCAGACTCCTATTTCTGCACCTGCCATTAGTCACGACTCTACGAAGGTTGAGGATCTTCTCTGGCACCCTCCCACCCCAAGGGAGGATGACTGGGAGACCTGGATAGACTATGTTGCCCCCAAGTGCTAGAATGGCAATGCTCGGGGCGGCGAAAGAGGGTTAGTGAGAGCCTCCGAGGTCCTGCCCTGGCTACCATCCGTGCTAAACGGGCCAGTAACCCTGAAGCGACTGCACAGGCCTATCTTGAGGCCTTGGAGAATGTGTAGGGGCCCAGATTCTGATGAGGACCTATGGTGGAGAGTAAGAAATGCACAACAGTACCAAGGGGAGTTGTTGTCTGTGTATGTATCTCGGCTGGAAAAATTGTTGCAAGAATGCCTCAGAAAGGTAGTTTGCCAGCGATTGAACTGGACCGAACCAGGCTGGACAGGATCCTTAAGTCTGCCCCTTCTCAGAACTGCTGTTGCTTCAGTTCGCCTGGCAGATCGACTGGAATCCCCACCCTCCTATGATGAGTTAATGAGAGAAATTGAGGAGTTGAGAAAAGGCGACCTCGGAGGGACCTGCACCAATAGCTGCGGCTACGACCGAGTGACTGAGGTGACCCATCAAGTGAAGTTCAGGGCAGAGGTTGGCAGTCAATGAGTGCTCTGACAAGGAAAAGATATGTCACAATGGGGCGAACTGTTGAGAGAGATCAAGAATTCAAAAACAGTCCCTTTATGAAGGCCACGCCTGCAAGTACAGGCCCCTGACATATATCCGACTGCATCTGCTATGGGGTGGGGTACCCACCCATGTATCTCCTGCTGATAACAGCTCCAAACTCAATTCCTTGACCATGGAAGTGGAGAAACTGACGAGATGTCTCCAAATGCTTATCACGCGCAGACAGAGATGGCACCCAGGTTTCCAGTTAGTAATACCCGCCCTGGCTCCCCAGTGTGGCCCTCGCCAGCTCAAACTCCAGAAAGTATGTTTTGCTATAATTGTGGGAAAGATGGGCACATGAAAGGGAATGCCAGTCCCCAAAAGACACTGACAAAGTTGCATATAGGCTACAAGGAGAGCTTGGAGAACAAATCAGTGGTTAAGAGGTGCGACATGATCCCAGTGAGGGCACCAAAATGCTAATTCACGTCCTTTTGTGGCAAGGTCAGTTGCCCAGGCCCCCACTACCGCCTCTCAGACTGGTCCAGAATAGTGGTCCTCCCATGGAGACCACTGTAAAGGTGAATGGAGTGTCTACAAGAGCTGTATTAGACAGTGGCTCCCAAGTGACAATTATGTTCCAGGATTGGTATCAGAAGCATTTGTCAGACATACCCTTACAACCATTAGAAGGACTGCATGTATGGGGGTTAAGTGAGAAGGCTACCCTATTCCGGGTATATCGAATTTGGCTGTCTTTCCCCACCTCCTGGCTGGAGTGGCGAACAAGTAGAGACCCTAGCCTTAGTGTGTCCCCCACTGGACTGTATGATGGTGTCCTTTGTTGATTGGAACAAATGCTCATATGTTCGGAAGGCTGGCACAGTTGTGTTAAGAAAACAGGGGTCAAAGACTAGTAGAGCTTTAAGAGTTCGGCTTTAATTAAGAAGGCCTATGAGGCACAGAGAGATGCTGAAAAAACAGAACCAGAGGAACCGGTCGGAATTGTATGGAAGAAGGATCCTGAGTCTCTGATCCTGGCGCCAAATGCCCAGTGTACCTTACAGGGAGAGGTCCGTATCAGAAAGGATGTTAAGAATAAAATATTAATGTTGGATGCACCTGGCGATGGAAAATTGCCAGAGGGACTGCTGGTCAAGCCTAGTATTTTGCCCGCTAGAGCCCATGCTTATGCCAGAAGGGTAATGGTCCAAGTTCATAATGTGTCTGAAAGAGACATTCGAGTAAACAGAGGTTGCATCCTGGCTAATGTGCATTGTGCAGACACTGCAGTGCTACCCAGCAACAAGAGTTCAAGGAAGAATGACAGAGTAACACCTGACTTGTTTGATTTGCGACTCCGCTGCCAGCTGAATGGAAAGTGAGGATCAGTGAGAAGCTTGCCCAGAGAGACCAGGTGTTTTCTTTAAAGGATGGGATGTAGGATGCGTGCAAGGAGCCGAGCACAATATCCGGCTGCATGACGAAAGACCATTTCGTGAGAGGTCTCGACGCCTGGCACCTGCTGACATAGATGATGTGAGACGGCATCTGCAAGAGATGTTAGCTGCTGGTGTAATACAAGAATCCAGAAGCCCTTATGCTTCCCCCATTGTGGTAGTGAGGAAAAAGAATGGAACAGTAAGGATGTGTGTGGATTATCGCACCTTAAACCGGCGGACTATCCCGGATCAGTACACAATGCCCCGCATTCAGGATGCTTTGGACTGCCTAAACGGGAGCAAGTGGTTCTCTGTGCTGGATCTCCGCAGTGGGTACTACCAGATCCCGATGGCCCCAGAGGACCGTGAGAAGACGGCCTTTATCTGTCCGCTTGGCTTTATGAATTCATGAGGATGCCTCAGGGATTTCAGGTGCCCCAGCCACTTTTCAACGATTGATGGAGCGTGCAGTGGGGACATGAACTTACTAGAGTGCCTGTATACCTAGATGATGTTATTGTGTTTGGCAGCTCACTGGAGGAACATGAGAGCAGATTATTTAAGGTATTGGACCGACTGGAGGACTTTGGCCTTAAACTGTCCATTGATAAGTGTCAATTCTTTCAAACATCAGTAAAGTATGTGGGACACATAGTATCCACCGAGGAATAGAGACCGACCCAAGTAAAGTTGAGGCCTTGACCACCTGGCCACAGCCCAAAATCTAAAAGAACTGCAAAGATTCCTGGGATTCTGTGGTTATTATCGGCGCTTCATCAAGGACTATTCAAGAGTGATCCGCCCTTTACTTAACCTTACTCAAGGGTATCCCCAACCCACAAAAATACCAAAAGTCAGCGTCCTCAAGACTGAAAGAGTGTATTTTCATCCGAGTGAAGTATTTGGGCCGCTGGACTCCTGATTGTGAGACTGCTTTTCATGAGATCATATATCAACTTACCCATGCTCCAGTGCTGGCCTATGCCGATCCAAGAAAACCTCACGTCCGCACACTGATGCTAGCTTGCAAGAGTTGGGGGCTGTGTTGTACCAAGAGCACGAGAATGGCCTGAGACCAGTGGCCTTGCCAGTAGAAGCCTGACCCCATCCGAAAAGAACTATCCTGTACATAAGTTAGAGTTCCTAGCTTTGAAGTGGGCTATTGTTGACCAATTCCATGAGTACTTGTATGGGGCTAAAATACTAGTAAAACTGACAATAATCCTTTGACCTATGTGCAGACCTCAGCTAAGTTGGATGCCACTGGCCATAGGTGGCTTTCTGCATTATCTACATATGACTATGCTCGAATACCGAGCAGGTCTGAACCACATAGATGCTGATGCTCTCTCCCGAGGCCTGTTCCCCAGAATGATTGGGTCCGATTGGCAGAACCTGACATTCGGGCACTCTGCCGGAAGTTTGACAGGGAGGAACAAATGTCCACGGACGCAGTGGACTGCATGGTGGATTGCTTGGAGCCTCTGAGAATTGCATACCTGCTGCTTATTGCCACTTTTCTGCAATAGACATTGGTGCACTGCCTCAGCTGGACAATGACAGTATTAGGCGGCTCAATCCCGCGATCCCATGATCAAAGCAGCTTTGAAGCCCTCTATGCAGGAAAAGATGTGTCCAAATTACGCCCACTGATTTGAGAACTGCACTGTTATACAAAGAAGGTCCTAAGTTGAAACTGATCAATAAACTGTTATACAGAGAAACAGTAGACAGAGGGGGACAAGTAGACAAACAACAACTAGTGCTGCCCACTGCCTTTCGAGACTCAGTACTGAGGTCCTTGCACAACCACATGGGGCACCTTGGTATAGACAGAACACTTGACTTGGTGAGATCCAGATTCTATTGGCCTAAGATGGGGGCTGATGTGGAGCAACACATTCGAACTTGTAGTCGCTGCTTACAGAGGAAAGCTTTGCCCCAGAGGGCTGCCCCCTTGTTAACATCACCACCAGTGCACCCATGGAGCTGGTCTGTATTGATTTTCTAAGTTTGGAGTCAGATCAAAGAAATATCAGTAATGTGCTGGTGGTCACTGACCATTTCACGAGATATGCCCAAGCTTTCCCCACCAAGACCAGAAAGCATCCACTGTAGCCAAAGTACTTGTAGAAAACTTTTTGTTCACTATGGGGCTCCACAAAGAATCCATTCTGATCAAGGGAGACTTTGAGAGTCGTATGATCAAAGAGATGCTTTCTCTGTGGGGAGTGCAAGTCCAGAACCACTCCTTACCACCCCAGGGGACCCACAGCCTGAACGTTTCAACCGCACTTTGCTAGATATGCTAGGCACCCTGCACCCAAAGGACAAGCCTAGATGGAGCCAACAAATTAGCACCCTGGTACATGCTTATAACTGCACCAAAGTGATGCCACTGGATTCCCCTACCGCCTGATGTTTGGAAGAGAAGCTCGACTACCAGTAGATGTGTGTTTTGGGGTCTCTCCTGATGGGGTTCAAGCTGACAACTATTTACAGTATGTGCAAAGTTAAAGCCCAGCTAACTCATGCGTACAACTGGCTCAAACCATGGCTGCCAAAAGAAATCTGGCCAACAAAGAAAGGTATGATAAAAGGTGAAAGCACAGGAACTCCAGGAGGGAGATCGGGTATTGCTAAGAAATCTGGGACTGCATGGCAAGCACAAGATTGCTGACAGATGGCACCATCTCCTCACATTGTAGTGGGCAAACTAGATGATCTGCCAGTGTACAAAGTAAGGCCTGAGAATAATTCAAAAGATGTAAAAACAATGCATAGAAATCATTTACTGCCCATTGGACAAATCTTAATTGAGTCTGAGCCCCTAGAAGATGCCCCCTCTGGACCAGTGACTAGAGCTGCTGCTAAGAAAAGACCAAGGAAGTCTGCACCTACAGAAGCAGAGTTAAAGTGTTCCCCTGCACAAGTCCCAGTTGAGCATGACTGTCAGTCCATATCAGAAGAAAGTGAGAGTGACTTTGAATACTATCCTTCTTACGAACTGAGTCAATTGTTTCGGGGCAATCCCCTAGTCAATACTGGAGATGAAGCTGGGCCTTCTGGACTGTCCAAACCCTCAGCTTCATCCCTGGAGCCAATGCTCCCAGAAAGTGAAGTGCAAAGCATCAGATCAGATGAAATGGAATCATTGTGCATGGTTGAACTGTTTGAGCTTTCAGGGGAGGAAAATGATAGATTGGGGCAGACTGGTGATACACCCGAACAAGAAGAGTATTTTGAGTGCCTTGACAGTCCACTGCCAGTGTCCGAAAGCTCTCCATGCGAGCCAAATGTTGTGGACTCAGAAACTGTAACTCCTGGAGCTGAAAGTGCCCCAAGTTCTAGCCTCTCTACCCCATGGAGACTCCTGACAAGTGAGGACAATGCTGAAAATGAGGCTCAAAGTGCAGAGACTATAACAGTTCCCCTAGAAAGACTGGTCGAGCTGTAAAGCCTGTGGTGCCTCAGTTATGATTCACTTGGGAGGCCTGTGGACTTGCCTCTCAATGTTGTCCATAAAGGAGTGTATGTGTCCCAGGCTCATTGCCCAAACTGAGCATCAGTGCTAACTCCAAGTTACTTGTGTTGCCCTCTAAGTATGGTGCCCTTGCCCCATCCAGCCCCAAGGTAACTGATAGGGAAGGGCCCCTCTCTTCAGGTTTTCATGTACAAGAGGTAATAACTTGAGTTATGGTACAATGTGTATGTAATACTGTGTAAAGAGTGACGACTGCAATGTTTCAGAAATGTGTTCTTGGTAAAATGATATATTGACTGATGATTACATGTGCGAGCCTAATGCAAATGTATATGGTTGCAGTTGAAACTTATGGGTACTTGCTTGCAGGACGTCAAGCTTTCCCAGGCCAGGAAGGGTGTAACCCCTGCAAATGGGGGTTCAAAAGACTTCCAGGAGCTTGCTTGAATGCTCCAAGCCTGAATGGTGTTTGGCATTTAAGCCATTTATCAGTGAGTGTTTTAGAACCTCTGGTACTGTCTCTTTAAGAGCTGTCTGCTTGCAGACATAATTAGTTTGTATGGGGGACTGTGTGTTTCTTTGATTGAGTACCACTCAAGCTGCTGCCAATTCACTTCATTTTGCAGTCACTAGAGTGCAAAGGAACCTATCTGAAAGATGTAACTGTTTGCCAGAAATTATTTAGAGTAATAATGAAATTACAGTTTGTCTAACCTGCTTTCTTTGCAGTCAGAACTGTGTCTGCTAGTTCCCCATTCTAGTTTTGAACTGCTGAACTGGACCAATCAGTGTGGGGTAAGCTAGCTCTAAAATGGTGCCTTGGACGAATCAGAACTTGGACTCATAATCTGAGCCAGCCACAAGAGGATTGTATGGGCAGTGACTCTGGGAGATGTAGTTTAGACTTCAGTGCCTTTTGGACCAACAGCAGCAGTCTATTGTGAGTGACAGCCAATCCAGTCAAGAACTGGGAGGAACTCAAAGGAAGTGCCCGGTTTTTGTCGGTTGGAGTTTCAGTTGAGCTTTGGCAGTGAAGAAGAAGGAGCCCTGTGCTTTTTCAGTGTGCAGTTTAGTCAAAAAGCGTGTGTAAGGCCCAGAGTTCGGTCTGCAGCGTTAGGACTGAATCGTCCTGTGAAAAGAATCAAAGGATCTCTGAAGAGTAGAAACCAGGCTCACCCTGTAGAAGACTGGAGGAACTGCTGAAAATTACACTCGGTCTGTCAGGAACTGAATCTGCTGTGTGTTCTCCCTGGTATTGTGCAGTAATTGCGATCGGGATACAGATGCAGCCTGCCTGGTATAGTGCTTTCTTTTATATGGATGTGTGAAGAGGTTTGTGTACCTCAAGTGAGCCCTGCTGACATTGAAGGACCCTATCTTATTTGGAGGTCGTGAGTACTAATTCAGGGTCGCTCCCTGTTGAATTGCCACATTAAATCCAAATGGAATTACTGTACTGCTGACTGTTTAATTCTCCTTTTCTCTGTGTGAAAGGGCCCCTACCAGCTGCCACGGTTTGGACTAGCCACTAGGGCTTGGGTACCCAGGGACAGTAACTGATAGGGATAGGCCTGTGCACAGAGCCATAAAGTAGATTATTAGAGTGATAAGCTGATTAACCTGATTTCCCCTGTCCTTGTTATATCCCCTAAATAAATCAGAGCTGCTTGTTTCAGCAAAGTTATACTGCCTGAGGTATTGTCTATGTTAAAGTACTGTACTGTGATTGTTGCACTGTATCTCATTTCACAGGAGGTCCCAGTGCGGAACCAGACCTGGGGGTAAGTGTATACTGTGAGGTAATTCTGATATATTGTGTGGGCCACTAGTGGGAAGAAAGGGTTGCAGTGTCCCAGAGGGCTGTGACCAAGTTAGTTTAACTATTGCAAACCCTGACCTCTGGGTGGAGGCACCCACCACTGGATCCAGGCCCCTCAACCTGTTAGTGGCAAATCAGGCAGGGGTAGTAGCCCCTGGGATAGCGCCATCTAGGGGTTACACTTGCTCTGTGTAAAGCACGGTCAACCCCCCCCCCCCTTGTGTAGTCGGTGTACTTTTACAAACCGTGCTGGAGCAGCTCCGTAGATTCGGCTTCTGTTTCCTGTGTGCATTCTGAAATCCCTATGTTTTGAACCAGCACAAATAAACCTCACTTGGTAATTAAAGTTTTGAAACCAACAGTACCTTGACTTTTCAAGTCCCACTATACTGGGCGAACTGTCATAAAACAGCTTCAATCATCTATTGAAAATAAAGGTTATTTACATCTGTTATTCCCTAAACGTTTCTAGTAAGACCAGGGTTATTAGCCCCCCCCCCCTTCTCATTTTAATTAGTGTAGCAGTTTTAAGGAGAAGAAAGGGAGGGGAAATAAGACATCTGACTAAATGTTTTCCTTTTAGCTTGAGTTACACATACAGCCAAGTTTATTTTGTCTTCATGTTCATATAGTTGAAGCCCAAGTTTATTATAAGCTTAACTAGAAGGCTGAAAATAAATATGTTTATGTTTGCCAGGTTATATTATTTTTACTTTCCCTCCAAAGCACGCTGTAGGTAAGAGATAATTATGAACCTATGTATATTTACCTGGGATGGTTAGTCTAGCAGGCTGTATTATTGCAGGGTTAAAGCTTCTAGGAGCTTCACCTTCCTCTGTGTCCAGGTCTAAACTAGCCGGCCGGCCTTTCTTTGCTCTACTTATAGACCTGACATAGAAGGGGCGGAGTTCTTCTAGATCTTTTTGGTTATATCACTTATTTTGTACATTTTATTTCAATTAGGAGCTTACGTTAATATGTAAATGGAAAATAACATTAGAATTCATGTTTAGAAAGAAAAAATTACTAACCTTATTAATTATGTTTTTTCTAGTGGAGTCTTGCTGTATTCTGACAATTGCAGTTAGGTCCTGCCTTTCAACTGCCCCGGAGAACATAGGATTAACTTTTCTATGCGTGGCATAGAGTGTTCATGTCGAGCTTGGTTGAAGCCTCTGCCTGTTGTTATTCGAACTGCAACCGTCAGATCTTTTACGAGCAAAAACTCACTAGGTGTTCTGTGTAGAAACTGTAAAATTTTTACTAGCCAACAGGCAAAAATATAATGTTTTTGGTTCTCAAAGGAAGACTCAAGTCAGGAAACCCAAAAACAAAAACACATCATAAAACAACATTCCACCGAAAGAAAAAAGAGGGTATAAAAGGGGCACCCCTAGGGTGCCAACACTGCTCCTGCCCACCCACATCCCAAAAACTAGGTTCTGAGAGGGGAGGCGGGGTGGGGGGGGGAGGTCAGAATACAGCAAGACTCTACTAGAAGAAACAATTACTAAGGTGAGTAATTTTTCTTCAAACAATATGAAGTCTTGCTGTATTCTGACATACAGACATACAAGCAGTACCTCCATGGAGGAGGGACAGAACATGAAAGTGCATTACCTACCGTAATTCCTGATCTTCTCTTGTATCTTCACCATTCATTACTTACTGGGTGTTAGCGGGCGGCGCACCCGCCACGAAGACTTTTTTTTTTTTTTTTTTTAAAGTTTCTTGGCGCCCTCGAGAGTGGCGTCATGCGTCATCGCGGCGGCCGTTAGTAGCGACCGACTCCTCCTCCAACTCAGTTCTGTGAGCCGGAGAGGCAAAAGTGAGAGTAGAGAATATAGATAGCGAGGCAAGATAGCCGAGGGATAGCAAAGCAAGGAAGAATGAACTGAAAAAGGAATAAGCCGATGGAGGAAGGACAGAGGAGATAAAGTATCCTAGCCTAGGGACTGCGGGCCTCCTTACCTGGGCGACTCTAGGAGGAGAGATAAAGTAAGGAGATGAGAAAATAGAAGAAGAAGAAGAAGAAGAGAGATGGGATGTTGAAGGGACCAGAATGCCCATGAGCATAGTTAGCTTAGAGCTGAAGGCTCGACTAAGAGGAAGCAAGAATCCGGAGATAGAGCTGAAGAGAGGTTCACCAAACCCGCTAGACAGACTCTGGAGGGCATAGTCCTTATCCTCAACATGCCATTGTTGTTGATACCCCTCGGGTTCCTGGCTGCTGACAGGCCTAGAATTCGAGGACACCGAGGAGGAAAAGGAACCCCAGACAGCAGGAGAGTGCTGCTCTGGGACTTAGAAAGGAAAATGTAAGCCTTTCAGGCGTTTTAAGCATAGAATGGGACTCAGACAGACTGGCCAAGGCTTAGGCTGGCCGGGATTGGATATGGTCAGCACAGCTCTTCTGTAAAAATTGTCCAGGAGGACACTTAAAAGGAGAAACCAAATTGCAAACTAGCGAGAAGGGAGATTACCTTCTCATTTCCCCTCGTTGTTTTCTCCTTTTTTTTTTTTTACAGAAGAAATTTGAGGTTGGTTGCATGACCCCAAAACCAAGGTGCCTATAGCAGTCGAAAAGAGTTCCCTCAGCATTTTTTCCCTTTTTTAAAAGAAAAAAGGAACAGACGTGCCCGTTCCTCTGCTCTGCAGGGCAAGAATGGGGGGTTTGATTCCAGGGCAATATCTGGAACACGGGATTGCAGGATCAACTGAATAGCCTGAACCAGGCCAAAACCCCAGAGATATCTTGTCAGGATAACGGCAAGAGATAGTTGTGCAGTCTGATCGCCAATGCAATCCACGAGATGGCCACAGAATCTTAGAGTAATTAATTTTTCTGGAAAATTAGAACCCAAAAGAAGGAATTTTTTTTTTTTTTTGAAAATTAAGCAATTTTTCCTAGTTTTTAAGAAAAATTTTTTTTTTTGCAGAGAGAGGAAGGAGACGGGAGGTGGAGAAGCCACAGGAAGAGGCCACTGAGGGGATGGTGGGCAGGAGTAAGTAATGAATGGTGAAGATACAAGAGAAGATCAGGAATTACGGTAGGTACGTAATTTTCATATCTTCCTTGTCCAATCTTCACCATTCATTACCTCCTGAGTGAAATACAACTCCTCTTCCCCTGGAGGAAGAGGTAATACCCTGAGGGAACAAGACCCCAGCCTTCTGCTGGTGAGAAAACAGAAGGAGAAGACCTGGCTTATTCAGAAAGCCTAAGTGGGAGAAGAGCTAGGAGGTGCCTCCCGAAGCGAGGAGGCGGAGGGGCCCTGTAAAGTCTCCTAGCTCTGGAAGAAAAGGCAGGTCCCCGGAAGGCGGAGCGAATCACCCTACGCCGGGCCAGGGGTGACAACCTGGAAAGACGAAGCCATGCCGTCCGCCTGATGCAGATCACTGTCCCCGCAAGCCTGGAAGCCACCTCACTGGCGTCATAAGATGCCCTTGCTCGGTGTCTTGCCAGCTCCAGGCCTACCGCGGAGAGGGCAACGGCTTGTCTGGTTTGCTCCGTGTCAGGCATAGATGCCAGCAGCTGGGACATCATCGACCACAAATGCCAGTTATAGGCAGCGTGGTGAGCCTGATGTGATGCAATACATGCACTGCGCCTGAGAAGAGAACACTCTTAGCTGAGCGGTCGAACTGGAGAGTCCGAATCCGTGGGCGGTCGCAGCGCCAGGCAACGGCGCCCAGAAGGAGTATCCAGGTATACCAAACCTGAGGACGGCTTGGGAAGGGAACCTAGAGACTCAGAGGGGCACAATACCTCACGCTGGCAGTCCGCGGGGCTGGGAAGAAGCAGCAGGGAACTGCCAGGACGGATAGACGCCTCCTGGAGGGGATAGGCCAGGAAGGTACCACCAGATGCTGGGCACTGAATTACCAAGGAATTCATGCGTCTCCCATTCGGTATTGTCTCTCGAACATAGAAACCGGAGATTCCTCACCATCCTCGAGGAAACGCTGATATTCTGTGAAATCAGCATCGGAGGACAGATGAGCAGGGGGTTCCTCTCCCTCAGAGGAGGGAGACGAGGATGATGGGGAGCTGGAATGCTCAGAGGATTCCTGCGGCGGTGGGGAGAGTCGAAAGACCCGCTCATGCATGTATCTAACATATGAGGGGAAGGCCGCTGCAGAACCTCTGAACTGCTCCCAGGATAACGGACCCGTAGGACCGACATGGCCTGGGAGCGGGGGTGGTGAAGGCAGAGAGATGGAAGAGGGGCACCTGCGAGAGGCAACTGCTCTCTGCGAGGGCTCTGGAATCTGGGGAAAGGAGCCCTAGTAGGAGGGATCCTGGATATCAAACCAGGCCGCAGAACGGAACTCTGGGGAAGCGGAGCCTGGAAGAGCCCTGGGGGAGAAACTCCCCTGCGACGATGCCGGGACTGCATGGATCCAGAAGGGCAGTCCGCACAGACGCCGCTGGAGGACACCCTAGAACCCTGGGGGGAGGGACGGGGCTCTGCACTCTGGCTCCTGGCCACCCCTGGGTGGCCAAAGACCGGGCAGCAGGCCGCCTGCCCTCAACCCCTCCGATTCGAGAGGCCCTCCTCCTCGACTGCAACGTCCCCTGTCCCTAGAGGAGGCAACAGCACCCGGGGTAGCGTCACTGAGCCTCCAGAGGGGCCTCCCCTCCGTTACCCCCCGTCTGCCCCGGGACTCTCGGCCACCCCCAGCCGAGGAACCCTCAGGAGACAACGGTAAGGGGGACAGAGGGAGGGGCCCGCTGCGCCGCCTGGTACCCCTAGCCACCGAGGACCCAGATCCCAAGAATGGGGGTGCCAGGATGGGTCCATCTGAGTCATCGTCCTCCGAGGAGGGCCGAGACCAGACAGGACCTCGATGCTGGCCACCCCAGGGGTCCCAGGCCATGGGGCCGTGAGACGGCCCGGTACTAGGGCGACGCCGCCGCCCCCACGCCGGGCAGCAGGAAGGCTCAACCCACACCCCCCAGCGGCCCGCAGGCCCGGCACCGCCCAGGGAAGGGGAAGGCCAACGCGCCCGCCGGGCAGCGTGGGGAGGCGGAGCGCACTGTCGACGGCGCCGCCATGTCCACCGCACCATGGAGGCGCTGAGGCCAAAAGCGGCACCACCAACGGCGCCGCTCAATCACCGCGCGCTGAACGGCGCGCCGGATCCAAAGCGCCTAATCACCAGCGCTAACGGTGCCGGGATCCGAAACGCGCCGCTGGGCAGCGCCGAGGGTCCACCTGAGCCGGGCCCAAAGCCAAGGGCCTCGACACGGGGAGCCTGCACCTCAAGAGATGACTGCCGAGGCGGTGTCAGCGCTACGTGCCCGGGAGGCTCATGACGCCCCCAACACTGCGGAAGGGCCTCCTCCTCGGCAAGATAGGATGAAACCCCTCCTCCTCGGACCGTATAGGCCCAGGAGGGACCCGGGAAGGGCCTAAAGATCTCGCCCGAGATTCCCGTGAGCGACGCCGTCCCCCGAAAGTCGGCAGGGCCTTGCCGAGCTTGAACACGCGGACTTCGAGGACGCAACAGTCCATCGAGAAACAGGCGTCGCACGAATCCATATCATGGTTGGGTCCCAGGCAACGAAGGCAAACGTCATGCCGGTCCGAGACGGAGAAATGCCGGCCACAGGAGCACCGACGCATAGGGGCGCGGCCCGTCTTCGAAGAACGCTTAGCTCCAGAACCGGACATAACGCGAAACCAACGAGACTAAAACACAGTAGGAAATACACCCGGCGCCGAAAGAAGGAAAAAGAACAGTCTTACCGTATCGGCGTCGAGTGTCAGGAAAAACGGAGTCGGAAACTGCTACAACTACCAGCGCTACGCGTGGACAGGTGCTGCCTCGACGGCGGGAGAAACAGAACTGAGTTGGAGGAGGAGTCGGTCGCTACTAACGGCCGCCCCTCGCGCATGACGTCACTCTCGAGGTGGTGCCGTTAGGCAAACTTTAAAAAAAAAAAAAGTTCCGTGGCGGTTGCGCGCCTCCGGCTAACACCCAGTAAGTAATGAATGGTGAAGATTGACAAGGGAAGATCTACTTTTATTTATTTAGTTTATTTAGTTAAACATCAGTTTAGAAACCTTTGAGCCAGAGGCTCATTTACAAAGGTACCTCGTCACAAAGAGGACATCAGAACAGTAGTACAAGGGACACAGCACTTACAAACAAAAAAGTTACAGTTCAATTACAATTTTGTTACAATAGAATACAATCTCTAATGAAGCAAAAGATAACAAAAGGTGCAAAACTTATGGTCGGGGGAGAGCTGGTGAGAGTAGAAGGGAGGGAGATAGGGGAGGAGGAATTAGTAGGGAAAGGAAGGGGAGAGCCGCTCAGTGAGCATTGTCAGAGTATATATATATATTTTTTTTTTAACACTAGGCTAGCGGCAGTTGCATTTGCGAGAGCTAAGCAGGAAGTTTCTGAGCCTGGGCTTAAAGCAAGCTAAGGTTAGTGAGTTTGAGACACTGGCAGGGAGGAGTTATACCAGTGGGGCACATGGTAGGGAATGCCCTCTGACCTTGAGAGGTCCTGGCTCTCGGAATAACTAGGGTAGCTCTTGACGAACTCGCGTGATCAGGGTCAGTGCAGTGCAGCCGAATGGGTGGGATAGGCCTATGGGGATAGGCACGCCAGAACTTTAAAGGTGAGCTGGCATGTCTGATACATGAGTCGCTCTTCCAGGTTGAGTAGGGTAGCCAGGGTGTACAGCTCACATGTGTGAGTGAGTCTGGGAGCACCAGTGATAAGTCTGCAGGCCTTATTAACTGTGAGGAACCTTGTTGAGGGCAGTCTGATCTGCTGAGCCATAGACCGGAAGGCCATAGTCAATGAGAGACATGACAGAGGAGGTGACAGCCAGGTGGAGGGCATCAGGAGGGAGGCATTTCTTGTGCCGGTAAAGAATGCCTAGCCATGAGTTGGCGACAGAATTTAGGACAGATATATGTCCATGGAATGAAAGTGCAGGGTCAAAGGTTATACCAAGATATTTATAGGACTGCACCTGGTCAATGACGAGATTGGGTGTGGAGTGGACAGCTAAGGGAAACTTGCTGTACTTATTTTGGGGGTGGGAGAAGAGCATCGTTTTTGTTTTCTTAAGGTTGATAACAAGTGGGTGCTCAGTGAACCAGGTAGCTGCAGAGTCAAAGACTAGTTGGAGGAGTTCTGTAGCAGCATGGGGTCATTGTGGGAGGCAACGAGAACAGCATCATCAGCATAGAGAAGCATCTTACCTGTACAACTGCTGGGTAGGGAGTTAAGAAAGAGTGAGAATAGTAGGGGTCCAAGAATTGAGCCCTCGGCACCCAAGCGAATGGGGCATGTTTCAGAGAGAGTACCGTTGACTTTCACACATTGGGAGCGGGCGGAGATAGCTGGTGCACCAGGAAACAGGTCCTGAGGCAAAGCCTATTAGGTCGAGGTGGAGAGCAAAAGAGGATGCGAAGCAGTGTCGAATGCTTTAGACAGGTCAATGAATATAGCACCAGCCAGGGCACCAGAGTCCAAGGAGGCATGGAGGAAGTTGGAAAATTCCAGGAGTGCTGTATTGGTACTATGACCTGCTCTGAACCCGTGTTGTTCAGGGCAGAGAACATTGTACTTACAGAGGTAGTCAGAGACTTGGGATGCCACAATTTTCTCCAACGCCTTAGAGAGGGGGCAGAGGATTGAGATGGGTCAGTAGTTACCCGGAAGAGTCCTGTCACCACCTTTATGGACAGGGGTAACTGTGGCAATCTTCCAGGCAGAGGGGAATTGTCCGAGACAGAGTGATTTGTTGAAAATGAATGTAATAGGTGAGAGGACCTGATCCAGGACCTGACGTAAAAGGCAGGGATTAAGTGAGTCATTACCGATGGTGTTACCTTTTAGGGCTTTTAGCAAGTAAGGCCTAGCTTCTTGCATGGTGACACGACTGAGTGGAAAGAGGCGGGCAATGGGTGGTGGTACAGATGGAGGAGGTGGACTGAAAAGTTACCAGGAAGTACTGAGCTAAGGTCGGTAAAGGAGTTATTGAGGTGGGTGGCAATGAGGGCAGGGTCAGAGGAGACGGTACTATTGATGTTGAGAAGAGAAGGAGAGGGGGACTGGGAGTGACCATTCAGTTGCTTGATGTTGTCCCAGAAGCACCTGGGGTTCCCCCAGGAGGAGGTAAGAGAGGCTTGGTAGTATTCCGCCTTTGCTTTGGAAAACAGTTCATACAACCATTAAGATCCCAAGCAGAAGCAGGAGCAGGATCCCTAAAGGGGAACTGGTGTGAAGCAATCCCTTGAAAAACTTACAAAATACAGGAGGGAATGACAGAGAGGAAGACTTGCCTACAGACAGGAAAGCAGAAACAGCTGCCAAGTGTACCTTAAGGGTAGCTGGTCCGAGACCTAGGCCATTAAGATAAAGCATATAATCCAGAACCGTAGGCAATTTAGCAGAGTCTGGAGAAATATTCTTCTTAGAACACCAAATGCTGAGTCTTTTCCATTTGGAGTTGCAAGTCTTTCTCGTAGAAGGCTTTCGAGAAGCCTTAAGGATATCCAGAACCCCTTGGGAAAGATGCAGATCTCCAAACTCTAACTCTTCAAGAGCCAAGCCTTGAGATTGAGAGACTGAAGATTCGGGTACCAAATCCTCCCCTGAGAGGATGTTAACAGGTTGTAATTCCTGGGAAGAGACAGGGGAAGATGCACTGCTAGGGACAGCAACAAGTAATACCAGGGCTGCCTGGCCCAGTCTGGAGCAATCAGAATCACTTTGCATGGTTGTGACCTTATCTTGACTAACACTGAACAGGAGAGGGAAGGGGGGGGAAAGCATACAGAAATTTCCCTTCCCAATTCAGAATCAGAGCATCCAGGGGGACTGAGCCAAAGACTGGGGGTCTGCAACAAAAGAGAAGAAGTTGGTGATTGTCTGGGGCTGCAAAAAGATCCATCTCTGGAGTGCCCCATCTTGAGAAAATCACTTCCAACACCAGGGGATCTAGGAGCCCATTCATGATGGCCCTGGGATATTCTGCTCAGTGCATCTGCTAGGACACTGTCCTTCCCTGGGAGGTGGACTGCTATCAGAGAGGTTTGCAGGGAATAGGCCAGGGACCACAACTTCATTGCTTCTGTGCACAAGGCCGTAGACCGAGTGCCTCCTTGCTGGTTGATGTACCACATGGTGGTGGTGGTGGTGTCTGTTCTGACCTGAACCACCTTGTTCTGTACAGATTTGGAAAAAGCTTGCAGTGCCAGAAACACTGCTCTGAGTTCCAAGAGATTGATGTGAAGCAGAGATTCCTGAGGCGACCACAGTCCCTGGGTGGTAAGTTCCCCCAAATGGACTCCCCAACCCAGCAGGGAAGCATCTGTGGTGAGGACCATTGAATGAGACTGAGTGACAAATGGAACCTCTTGCCTCAAATTGTCCTGATCCTGCCACCATTGCAAGGCTTGGATCAGGGTTCGAGTCACTGGAATTAGTTTGGTAAGGGAACCCTTTCTTTGGGACCAAAAAGCTCTTAAGTGGAACTGAATGTCCCTCATTTGGAATCTTGCACCCTGGACCACTGCTGTGGAAGCTGCCATGTGGCCCAGTAGCTGAAGGAAATGCCTTGCTGGTCGAGACACTGAAGGCTGAATGAAGAGGCCAGTTCCATGAGGGTCCTTGCCCTTTCCAGGGGAAGGAAGGCTGTTGCTTTATTGTATCCAGTTCTGCACCTATGAAGGTGAGGAGCTGCACTGGTTTGAGAACTAACTTTGGTAGGCTGAGAAGGAATCCTAAAGAAGTGAGCACTTGCTGGGTCACTTGCAGGTGTGACCTGACTTGGTCTGGAGACTGACCTACTATGAGCCAGTCGTCCAAGTATGGGAAAGTGGAAGTCTTTTGTCTTCTTAGGAAGGCAACAACTACTGCCAGGCACTTTTTGAAGACCCTTGGGGCTGATGTTAGGCCAAAGGGCATTGCTCTGAACTGATACTGGCCTGAGGGCAACTTGAACCTGAGGTACTTTCTGTGGGAGCACCTGATGGGAATGTGAAAGTAGGCATCTTTGAGGTCCAGGGAGGCTAGCCAGTACCCTGGCCTCAGAGAGGGAAGGATAATTCCCAGACTTATCATTTTGAACTTTGGTTTTAAAATATGTTTGTTCAGATATCTTACAGTAGGTCCAGGATGGATCACCACTCTCCTGTCTTTTTGGGGGTTAGGAAGTACCTGGAGTACAATCCTTTGCCCCAGTGTAGGGTAGAAACTCTCTCTATAGCTCTGAGAGCTAGGAGAGAAGAAACCTCTGCCTCTAGGGCAAGGGTCTCAGATTTGCAGGTGGAAAAGATCTGGCTCTCATCTTGGGAAATTTTTTGAAGCTGAGAAATAGTCCCTGGCTTACTACTTCCAGGACCCACTTGTCTGATGTAAGAGACATCCAGTCCTGGAAAAAGTAAGCCAGCCTGCCCCCTACTGGTATAGGAGAATCGACGAGGGCAGACCCATCAGGGTGTCTGCTTGGCAGGGGCTTTAGGCTGAGGGGTGAATGCAGGCCTGCTCACCCCCCTTCTGCCTCTCCCTCTAAAGAATCCCCTCTGCGAAAAGAAGAAGAGGCCTGTGCTTGGTAAAAGGGCCTTTGGAAAGACCTGCCCCTGCCCCTGGTCTGCTGCCTTTGAGGAGTTACTTGCCTTTCTTTGGCCTGAGCACTCCTGTAAGTGGTCCTGTACTCATCAATTTTCTTCATGTAATTCTGTCTGCTCCCCAAACAGAGAATTACCCACTACAGGAAAATCCATGGCCTTAGCCTAGGTATCCTGTGAGAGGCTAGTGCATCTGAGCCAAGCCATTCTCCGAAGAGCCACAGATGTAGCCATGACTCTGGATGATACATCATTGGAGTCTACAGCAGCATGAAACTGTACTTTCGATGCCTCAATCCCATCTGCAGCAACCTGCTCCAGCTCCTTGGCAAGCTGGGTAG
Source organism: Neoceratodus forsteri (assembly GCA_016271365.2). Lineage (NCBI taxonomy): Eukaryota > Metazoa > Chordata > Ceratodontiformes > Ceratodontidae > Neoceratodus > Neoceratodus forsteri. The sequence goes on along the minus strand of CM028130.1, from coordinate 537,996,255 downwards.
GAGCCTGTTTAGCCAGTGCCAGTACAGTGTCCCACCTGGACTTCTGGTACCTGGCTGCATAGATCATATAATTAGCCTGCCTGAGTCCCAAAGATGCTGCCATGTACTGCTTCTTTGCCATAGCATCAATCTTCCTGGAGTCCTTGTCTGGGGGGTGTGATGCGAAGGAAATGTTTGCCTTATCACAGGCAGCAGCCTGTACAACCCCAACATGGCTGCATTGCTGAAAAAGGAACTCCGTATCTGAGCCTGAAAGAGTATACCTCTTGTCCATTCTTCTGTCCACAGGAGGTATAGAATTGGGAGACTTAAGAATTTTTTGTCCGTTTCCCAAAAGATTTGTGGAGGGGAATAGACAGTCTACTGGACTCTGGGATGTCCATCATCTCAACATAATCAGGCTCTTCCTGATCCTCTACTGCCTCCTCCACAGGAAGCTGGAGGGTATCAGCCACCTTTCTGTAAAACATGTAGTGTGAAGGGGACTCACAAAGCCTAGGAGGAGAAACACCTGAAGGTCTGTCTGGGGAGATGTCCGGGTCAACAGGCACATTCAGACTTTCACCATCACCATAATCATCCTCATACTCTCCCTCCTCCTCCTCCTCCTCCGGTCATAAAATTCTTCCAAGGTATAATCTGGAACCAGGGGAACCGAAAGAACCGAGCCCCTGCCAGATGGTGCCGGTTCAGTCAGAACCGACTGGAGCGATTCCATAATCCTAAATCGCTTTGGCGATTTCATCGGCGGTCGGAGTATGAGATTCTGGATCCGAACAGGTCGACTTGTCTTTTCTTTTTATTTTTGTCGGAACCGATTCCTTGGAATTGGCTCTCCTTTTGCCTGAAGAAGTATCGCCCTGGTCAGACGGCACTCCTTCTGGTTCGGTCGGAACCGAAGTGGGCTGGCCATCCAGGTCAGTGGACTTCTCGGCCTCCCTTTCCCTCAGTCTACCTGATCTCTTTTCCAGGGTAGATTTGGGAAAATGTTTGCATATTTGGCAGTCTGAATCGAGGTGGTCAAACTCCAGACAAACTTAGGTGGTGTGGGGATCAGCCTTAGCAAAGACCTCCCCACATACACTGCAGTGTTGAAACCCAATGGGCCCGGTTTTTTTCTTGTTTTTTTTTTTAGACATGACCAACCTAACCAAACGTACCCTTTTTTCAGCAATTCACCAGGCAAGACTCCCCTATCGGTTCCTGACCATTTTCACGGGTCTTGGAAAAAAACGTACTAAAACCCGTTTTTTTTAGAACCGATTCGGACTGGTAACCACACACTAAAGTAAAGTACAAATTTTACCTCAAAATGATCGGTTCAGCCGAACAGATCCACAGTTTACAAGTTCCACACAGAAAACAGAACAAAAACCTATCTAGTACTCACGGTACCACAGACAGAGACTTGAACCGACTATGCGGAAACAACAATTCAGAAGAAAACCAACCGAAAACCCACACTTCAACCCACTTTGAACTGAGCAGCAGGAGAAATCTCCGGAGCAACTGTTCAGTGAGACGGAGTAAAGAATCTGACTGTTGCAGTTCGAATAACAACAGGCAGAGGCTTCAACCGAGCTCGAGATGAACATTCTATGCCATGCATAGAAAAGTTAACCCTATGTTCTCCGGGGCAGTTGAAAGGCAGGACCTAACTGCAATTGTCAGAATACAGCAAGACTTCATGTTGTTTGAATGAATAATCTGTTAATTTAAAGACATTTCATATCTTGTGACTTAACTGGGAGGAGAATTAGGCTCCTCCCCTGTCTCTCCACTATAAATGTGATGCTGTCCTTCATTTCAACAGATAGTTTGGTGAAGAGCAGACTTGTTCTGCTCGGCGTGGTGACACTAGTTGCTTCTAGTGTGTTTATATGTTACCCTGTATGATTTTTATTTTGTTTTGTCCCTCAGTCCATTGAATAAGTCCATAAGGAATAAATATCAGCTTATCTATAACTTGTTGCCTGGAGTCCTATTTTATCCCACACCTGACAAGCAGCAGCATAGAACTCTGCAGCTGACACATTCCTGAAATAGGCAGCAGAAGTGGCCATGCCTCTGCTGGAATGGCCACGACCAACACCAGGAAGATCTTTGCCATACATCATGTAGCAATAAGTGATTCAGTTGGCCAACCATTTGGACAAGCACTGTTTCGAAAGAGGGATGCCCTCTTTCCTAGGGGCAAAAGAAACAACTGCTAGGACTTCCTACAGTCCTTCGTACGGTGTGTGTAGTAATGCAGAATTCTATGTACATCTAAAGTGTGCAGCAATGCTTCCCCTAGATTAGCATACTCTGGGAAATAAACAGGAAGGTGGACAAATTTATTTAAAGTAAACTCAGACACCACCTTAGGAAGACACTTAGAGTTAGTATGCAAAGACATCCTGTCTGTGGAAAATCAAATAAGGCTGCTTGCACATGAGCACCTGTAGCTCTGAAATTTTGTGAGCATAAGTAATAGTAACTCAAAATAATGCTTTCCATGACAGAAAGCGCAGCTCGTATATTGCGGCCGACTCAAAATGAGAAAGCACATTTTTCTACCATAAAATTCAAGTCCCAAGTTTGGACTGGATTGCAGACTGGAGGCTTCAGATGAAGAATGCCTCTCAGAAAAGTATGGGACGCCTCCAATTGTGCTACTGTACGGCCATCAATAGGCACGTGGAAGGCAGAGATGGAAGATGTGCACCTTAAGAGAGGAGGACTTCCAGCCAGAGTCTAAAAGGGACAGTAAGTACTCCAGAATCTGATTCAGTGGACAAGTGAAGGGGTCCAGCTGATGTGAAGCAGCCCATAGCACTAAGTGTTTCCACTTCATAGAAAAAGTGGCTCTAGTGGATGGCTTCCTGGCTGCCATCAGGACATCAGCTACCCTGGGTGACACCCCAAATCGGGCCATGGCTACTTCCTCAGAAGCCAGGCGTGAAGATGCAGCAATATGAGGCCTAGGTGGACCAGGGTGCCCTGGTTCTGGGAGAGCAAGCCGGTGCACAGATGGAGAGGTACTGGAAGTTCCACTGTCAGCTGCTGCAGTAAAGGGAACCATAGCTGATGAGGCCATGAGGGGGCAGTAAGAATCATTGTGACCTCTTCCATCTGAAGTTTAATCAGAACCCTCTGAAGCAGGGGGAAGAGAGGAAATGCGTACAGAAAAGTACAGTTACGTAAGAACTTACCGTAACAGTAGATCTTCGAGAGAGGCTCTTGCAGTAGGTAATTACATATAGGACTGATGCCGGCAGGCGGCAGGACCCCACGGAAAAATTTCTAGTTAGCAGTCCCTGGCGAGGGACCGCCCCCACGTCAGGTGACCAGCGTCAGGAGACGTCGGTATAAAGGGGCGGTCCCGGACGCCCGCCTTCCAGTTCTTTCCCGCCACAGGCCAAAAGCGGCCGGATGAGAGAGGAGCGGATATTTCTCTATATGGAAAAGAAGCTGGAAAAGCCTAGGGGGATGGAGGGTGGGAAGGTATTACCTACTGCAAGAGCCTCTCTCGAAGATCTACTGTTACCGTAAGTTCTTACTTAACTGTACTATCTTACTTTGAGAGGGCTCTTGCAGCAGGTAATTACATATAGGACTGAATCCCAAGCAGTCTGGAATAAAGAAAAGGCACCGGGAGGAGGAAAACTACTCCAAGAAATAGTTCAAGCCATGCAAGCCTCAAGACAGGAGGCCTTGCAAAACAGCTAGCTCGAAGCCTGCTCTACGGTGAGAGGCAATATCCAAACTGTAGTGTTTCATAAATGTATGGACAGAAGTCCAGGTGGCGGCAGTGCATATGTCTGCCGCAGACACATTTTTGCAACAAGCTGCAGAGGCAGCTATTCCTCTTGTGGAGTGGCCTCTGACTTGACCCGGGAGGGTCTTGTGGTACTTGTCATAACAGAAAGTGATGCAATGAGCCAACCACTTAGACAGGCATTGCTTGGAAACAGCATTGCCTTCCCTTTTGTGAGCAAAAGAGACGAACAACTGATCAGTCTTTTGGAGATCCTTCATCCTGTTGGTGTAGTATCTCAGAATCCGGTGAACATCCATAGTATGGAGTAAATATTCCCCTTGGTTAGAGTACTGCGTAAAAAAGGCAGGTAGCTCTATGGACTGATTTAAGGTAGACTCTACTTTAGGTAGAAACTTAGGATTCGTGCGAAGAGCAACTCGTTCCTTGTGAAAAATTAAGTAGGGGATTTTACACATGAGGGCCTGGAGCTCGGAGATTCTTCGAGCCGAAGTGATGGCCACCAAGTAGAGTGTCTTCCACGAAAGGAACTTCAAATCTGCAGAAGATGCAGGTTCAAAGGGAGGAAGGGTAAGTTTCTCGAGAATGAAATTCAAGTCCCAAGGGGGGGGGGGGGACAGGAGAACAGATGGGGGGCCTCAGATGGAGAACCCCTCTGAGAAAAGTCTTAGAGACCTCCAGTTCAGTGAAAGTTTTGTCTGCGAAGGGAACATGATAGGCTGAGATAGCCGCCATGTGTACCTTCAAAGAGGAATGGCTGAGACCCAGGTCGAACAGATGACGTAAATACTCCAGCAGAAGCCCCGCAGAACAGGAGAAAGGCTCCTCGTTCTTGGAGGCGGCCCAAATAGTGAACCGCTTCCACTTCAAGGCATAAGTGGACCTAGTGGAGGGTTTTCTGGCCTCCACTAAAATCTCCACCACTTTTGGAGACACACCAAAATGGGATTGGGCTAGGTCTGCAGGAGCCATGCATGCAGTTGAAGGGATTTGAGGCCTGGATGTACCAGGGTCCCCTGATCCTGGGTCAACAAACCTCGAGATAGAGGAAGAGGAAGATCCTCTGCATATTGTTGTAGAAGAGAGAACCAGATTTGCCTGGGCCAGAAAGGAGCCATCAGAATCATTCTTGCTCCTTCTGAGGCTAGTTTCTGCAAGACTCGTGGGATCAGAGGAATTGAGGGAAAAGCATAGATGAATCTGTCCTTCCAGTCTAGAGACAGAGCGTCATTCCAGAAAATGCCTCACTCTGGAACGAGCGAGCAAAAGGTGGGAAGTTTTGCGTTTTGGGGGGATGCGAACAGGTCGACCTGCGGAGTTCCCCAAAGTTGAAAGATATCGTCCAGGACCCCTTGGCCCAGTTCCCACTCGTGAGCCCGAACAGAAGAGCGACTCAGCCTGTCTGCCAGGGTGTTGTCAACTCCTGGAACGTGAATCGCCGTTAGGTGAAGGTCGTGTTGTGTTGCCCAATCCCAAACCCTCATTGCTTCCCTGCATAGAGGGTATGACCGAGCTCCTCCCTGCTTGTTGATGTACCACACTACACATATGTTGTCCGTTTGGACGGCCAGATGGCCAGGAAGGAAGTATTGGTGAAAGGCTTGAAGAGCGTACAACACTGCTTGAAGCTCGAGCACATTGATATGGAGAGCTTGTTCTAGCTTGGACCAAGAGCCCTGGGTCCGATGAGGGCCTAGATGGGCTCCCCAACCTTCGCCTGAGGCGTCTGTGGTTAGAGTCTGGGAGGGAAGAGGATGAAAGAAAGGGACTCCCTGAAACAGGTTCTCTCGAACCATCCACCATTGCAAGTCTCGCATCATCGGCAAGGAGATCAGAACTGATTGATCTAGGTCGTCCACCAGTTGATCCCATTGAGAGCGAAGAGTCCACTGACAGATCCTCATGTGGAGTCGAGCTTGGGGGACCATCGGTATAGCGGCCGCCATGAGCCCGAGAAGGCGAAGGACCGACCTCGCCGAGACCCCCCTGCGGTCGGATAACAGACCAATCTGGGCCTGAAGGGAGGCCGCCCTGTCTGGAGGCAGGAAGGCCTTGCCCAAGGTCATAACGAGGATCGCCCTGATGAACTGTAACCTCTGGGAAGGGTCCAGATGAGACTTGGAATGGTTGATGGTGATACCCAGGCAAGCAAAAACCTGCTGGGTGAGGGAGCGAAAGCGCAGGAGTTCTTCCATGGATGAGGCCGCCATGAGCCAATCGTCCAGGTAAGGGAAAACCTGTACTCCCATGGTACGCAGGTGGCCCGAGGATAGACCAAATGGGAGTGCCTTGAATTGGTAGTGGTCCCCCTGAAATGCAAAACGAAGGTATTTGCGATGCGAGGGGCGAATGGGAATGTGCAGATAGGCATCCTGCATATCCAGGGCACAAAGCCATTGACCTGGCCGGATGAGGGGCAGAAGGCTCTGCAGGGAGAGCATCCTGAACCTTTTGTACTCTACATAAAGATTCAGGGAACTGAGATATAAAATCGGTCTCAGATCTCCCATCTTCTTTGGGACCAGGAAGAAATGGGAATAGTAACCCGTCCCCTGAAGATGAAGTGGGACGGGCTCTATCGCCTGCTTCATGAGCAGAGCCGAGATTTCCTCCTGGACCAACGGAAGGTGTTCCCTTGAATACGACGACTTCAGAGGGGGGTGACGGGGTGGTTTCTGAAGAAACTCTATGGAGTGTCCTTCCGCTATAAGCTGGAGCACCCAAGAATCCGTGGTTATCCTCTCCCATCCCGGAAGGTGGAGGGAAAACCTCCCTCCTACCCGGTTCCTCCGGGGAGTCGGCGGTGGGAGAGGAAAGGAGTCAGGTGGTGTGGAGCAGCGCCGCAGCTGAAGCACCCGCTCCTTTTTTGGGCGGAGGGGGCTTGGCAGCCGCAGGGGCCCGACGTTTGGTGGCCCGCCTTCCCTGGGGTTTCGCCTTTGGCCGATTCCATCTGCGAAAGGGACGGCGCTGCTGCTGATGGGGACGGTACATGGAATCCACCGATTTCAGAGCCGTCCCCTTCTCTTGCAAGTCAGTGATGATGTCTTTGACATCACCCCCGAAAAGCACCGACCCCCGGCAAGGTGCCTCCTGAATAGCGGATTGCACCTCCGGGACCAAACCTGACACGCGGAGCCAAGCATGACGCTGTAGGCCCACGGCGAAAGCTGAGCTCTGCCCGGCAGTGTCCACTGCGACGTATGTCGCATGCAGGATGTGGCAACTGGCCGAACGAGCACAGCGGACGAGATCAGCCAACTCCTGTTTGACTTGGGAGTCAGGTAAGGAGTCCAGCTTGGCTTCCACCTACCTGAGTAAGGACGGCCTTCTGGTAGTCCCCCATGTGGCCGACGTAGTTCAGAGCCCGACTCCCCAGTGTGGATGAAGCAAAAATCTTTCTCCCGTACTGGTCCAGAAGGCGAGATTCCTTATCAGGAGGGGACGAGCTGAGATGTTTTGGGTTTGCCGATCGACCTTGAGCGGCGCTAATTACGACTGAGTCGGCACGAGGGTGGGAATCTAGGAAATCAACACCCTCTGGAGCCTGGTATAGCCTGTTCGACTTCCTAGGAAGTGGGGCTAAGGCCAACGGCTGTTTCCATATCGTGGTGACAAGGCCGGCGTGAGGCTCTATCCATGATGGCACTAGTGTAGGAGCTGTCACGGGCAGATACAGATGTTCAGCGAGTTTCAGACGCTGAGGATCTGGTTCCAAAGAGTGCCATTGATGGACTTCCTGGATTTTCTTAAGCAACTCCGTAAAGGAAGGATCCTCCGGAGGAGATTTTGGAGGAGTCCTTCGCCGGGGCTTGGACGGAGAGCGGGGCTCGTCATCTCTCTCGGAGCATCCATCGGAAGAGTCCAAGGAATCTGAGAGTGAGGAGGAGGAAGAAGAAGAATAAGACTCCCTTTCCCGACCCGGGGGAGGAACGGGTCCCTTGGGGAGCACCCGGAAACGCGTGTCCTGCCCTCTCTGGATCAAGGCGGAGAACCCTGGAATCGGAGGTGGGAGGAGTGTGCCCCTGGGGCGTACAGGAGCCTGAGATGGCACTGTCACCGGAAGGCGGCTCTCGACCTCCTTGGTGAGCTGAGCCTTGGCTTCAGCCCACCAGAAGGCCAGAGTCTCCTGCAGGTCCACCGGTGGCCGCGAGGGTGGTGGAGGAGGAGGGGCAGGGATAAGAATATGGGGATACCCATATGGGCGTATCAAAACCCGCTGGCGGGTAACCCGGCCGGGGTATTGAGACATGAGTACTCTGTGCGCGGATACGGCATTCCTGGGTACACCGGTGTTGAATAAGACGGTGGTTACCCGGAAGCCGGGCCGGGGGGGCTGCTTGAGCAGATAGTCTGGCCAGAAACCTCGCAGGTGGGACCGAAACGGAGAGCCTGGAGGGAGGGGAAACTCTCCCTGAATCGGTAAGACCGACATAGGGGCCGATGGCGGAGGCCCTGACGTCGGGGGTACCAACGTCGGAGGGGCCGGTGTCGGAGCCGGTGTCCGGGGAGCAGACGTCAGGTCCATTGCACCAGACGGAGGAGGGACTGACGGAGGCAAAAATTCCCCCACTGCTCCAGGGGACGGAGGGGAGAAGTCCCTAGGGTCAGGATGGGGGGACTCTGGTTCCCCAGACTGCAACGAGAGCTGCGGTGAACTGGGAACGACGGACATTGGGGGGTCCGCTGTCGGTTCCCTCGCCCGCCGGATGAGCCGACGTGAGGCATAGAGGCGAGCTCTCGGCGGACGCTGGAGGAGCCGCCGTCCGACTTACGAGGGCCTTCACTGGAGGCAGGTCGAGAGGAAGGGTCGGCCTGGTCCGGTGGGGAATGGGCCGTGCGTCGCCCCGAAGGGTCGGACGTCTTACCAGCCCTCTCCGAGGCGGGCGTCAGAGGCCAGCCCGGCTTACGGTCATCGCTGGGTGGGCGCAAGCCTCGGCCGAACCAGAGTGGAGGCCTCCAATAGCCGGGCGCCCGCAAGGCCCGAGCGCGAGCCGACAGGCGGGCGATGCTGCCTCAGAAACCTCCGGGCGGCCGTCGGCGATCCCTGGAGGATGTTACCTGAGGCCCGCGACTCCCGAGGGGCAGCGGTGGAGGAGCTTTGTCCCGGTGCCTGTCCTTGTCCTTTTCTTTCAATGGCCTTGAAGTGGGCGCCTGCCTTAACTTTAAGCTCCTTCTCCATAGAGCTCATCTTCTTTTGAGGATGTGGGCCTCCAGGGATTGCTGCGTCTCTTCCGGGTGGCCGCGTTGGAAGTTAAGGCAATGCTGGCACTTCTCCACTGGATGATCCGGGCCTAGGAACAACAGGGACAGGGGTGGCCATCCTTGTGCGGTGAGTGGACACAGCACTTGCAGTGCTATTCATGTTCTTTGCCGGAGGGTGTAGGGGCGACAAACACCGCGCTAACACTGGCGTTAATCGAAAAAATAAGATTTATTTGGTGAAAGCGACAAAGGTGGGGCTGACCCGAAGCATGAACTTTTCCACGGGGACACTGCCGCAGGCTAACGGCGAGGAAGAACTGGAAGGCGAGCATCCGGGACCGCCCCTTTATACCGACGTCTCTGACGCCGGTCACCTGACGTGGGGGCGGTCCCTCGCCAGGGACTGCTAGCTAGAAATTTTTCCATGGGGTCCTGCCGCCTGCTGGCGTCAGTCCTATATGTAATTACCTACTGCAAGAGCCCTCTCAAAGTAAGATCCTCCTTTTCCAGGATAGGGACAATGCGTCTTGCCAGAAAACTCCTGGTCCTGGATCGAGCAAGCAAAAAAGTGGCAGTTTTGCATAGAGTGGGGATGCAAAAACGTCCAACTCTGGATGACCCCACCTACTGAACAGGTCTTCTACTTCTGAGGTCAGAAGCTCCCACTCATACATTATGGACTGTGACCTGCTTAACCTGTCTGCCAGGACATTTTGGACACCTGAAACATGGACAGCGAACAGTCAGACTGTGATCCAGAGCTCAATATCAGATTCTCATTGCTTCCTGGCAGAGGGGGGCATGTGTGAGTGCCCCCCTGCTTGCTGATGTAGTGGACTACACAGATATTGTCCATCTGTACTAGCAGAAGACCCAGGGATAGCTAAGTTTGGAAGGTCTGCAAGGCATAAAGAATGGCCCACATCTTCAGGACCTTTATGTGGAGTGAGGACTCCAGTTGGGACTATGTCCCTTGAGTCTGGTGAGGTCCTAGATGACATCCCCACCTCAACCCTGAAGCATCTGTTGTGAGACTCTGCTGAAGGGAAGGAATGAGGAAAGGAACCCCTTGTAACAGGTTGATAGGTTCCATCCACCAAAGCAGGACCCTTATTACCAGAGAGGAGACCAGGATCAGCTGGCTGTTCCAGGTCGTTGGTACGATGGTCCCACTGGACCCTTAGTGTCCACTAGGGAGTACTCATGTGCAATCTGGCTAGAGGCACTGCCACTATGGCTGCAATCATCAGGCCCAACAGCCAGAGGAAGGTTCTGGCTGAAACATAGAGGCTGTTGTACAACAGGTGAGCTTGAGCTATAAGGCGATCTGCTTGGTCCTGGGGTAGGTAGGCCACACACAGAGGTATCCAGAACTGCCCCATGTACTTAAGACACTAGCAGGGGGTCAGAACTGACTTGGGCAGGTCAATTGTGATGCCCAGATCCTGGAATAAGTGGGTGGTATGTTCCAGAGTCTATAATAGGCGTTCCCTGGACTGGGCTTTGAGAAGCCAGCTGTCCAGGTAGGCGTTCCCTAAACTGGGCTTTGAGAAGCCAGCTGTCCAGGTAGGGGAAGTCAAAGTCCCTGCCACCTGAGGGCAGCTGCTACCACTGCCAAACATCTGGTAAACACCCAAGGGGACGAGAACAAGCAAAAGGGCAAGGCCTGGAACTGGAAGTGTTCCCCCTGAAAATGGAACCTCAAGTACAGTCTGTGGAAGCACGTATCTGGATATGCAGGTAGGCATCCTTCATGTCGAGGGAGCAAATCCAGTCTCCCTAGTGCAGAACGGGCAGCAGACCCTGAAGTGTCACTATCTGAATTTTTTTTTATACTGAAGTAACAGATTTAGCTCCCCGAAGTCTAGAATGGGCCTGAGATCCCCTGTGCATTTCGGGACCAGGAAGAAATGACAGTAGAACCCTCTGAACTGTTGGGTCTCTGGGATGAGTTCTATGGCCCATGTGTTTAGCAGAGAGTGGATTTCCTCCCAGATCACTGGGATGTGGACTGTGGACCAGAGGAAAAGAAGACAGAAGTGTTTTGGTTTTTTTCTGGAGGGTGCTCCAGAAGTTCTAGAGTGTGGCCACTTTCTGTTAGTTGAAGTACCCAGGCATCTCTGGTAATTTCCCTCCACTTGTCCACGTGCAGGGGGAAACGACCCCCTACAACTGCCTCCTGCCTTATGGGAGGGGGGCAAGGAATCAGGCTGAGCTGGCAGGGGCGGCTGGGGCCACAACACCTCCTCTGGCAGTTATTCCCATTGAGGAGTAGTAGCTTAGCAGGGTGGGGGGCAGACTAGTGCTTACCCTGAAGCTTGCTGGAGGGCTCGGGTCTATAAACAGATGACCAAAAGGGCACTCTACCTCTTCTGGGCTTGTTGGTGAGGAACACAGAGTGGACCAATTGCAAGGTGCGGCCAGAGGCTTGTAGTTGAGACCGTATGTCCTGTACATCTGCCCCAAACAGTGTGAAACCTCTGAAGGGGCATATAGGATGGACAATTGAATATCCTGGACAAAGCCCAACACCCTCACCCAAGAGAGTCTTCTCAGGCAAATGGTTACCACGGCAACCCTGGGTGAGGCATCCACAGTGTTGTAGGCAGCCTGAAGAAGGTGTGTGCTGACGTCGGAATCTGCCTTGAGAAACTGCAGCATCTGCTGCTTTAGAGGGCCATCTGGGAGAGCCTGGGCACTGTCAAGAGCCTGGCCCCAGAGACAGTTTTGGTACTGGACAATATGAGCAATGTAGTTCAATATCATGATGGTCAGTGTAGCAGAGGCAAAGGTTCTTTTGCCAATGTGATCCAGCTACTGGGACTTCTTATCTGGGGGCAAGGAACTGAGATGTTTTGGCCTCTTGATGCGGTTGTGTGTTGCACTGATGACCACCGAATCCGCTTGAGGCTGGTTGGTAAAGAAAGGTCTCCCTGCTAGAGCCTGGTATAATTTGTCCACCTTCCTCAGCACAGCTGGTATCAAATTTGGCTGGTGCCAAGCGGCCATGGTGGCATCCTCAAAGGGTTCAAACAAGCGAGGGATGACCAGAGGAAGTGGTAGTTCCCAGGCAGCAGGCTGGTAACAGCAGGTAGTCTGTCCTGGAGAGAGAGACAGAAGCGAAGAAGCTCTGAGTCTAAGGGGAAAGGAGGGTGGAACGACATGGTCTGTTGAAAGAGATTCTCTCGAAGATCTATTGTTATGGTAAGTATGTAACTGTTCTATCTTTTTCAAGGATATCTCTTTCATCAGGCCACACCTATGGGACGAGTCACAAGCAGTACTGACAGAAAGACAGTCTGGGTGGCTGGAGGCTACAGGCCTCAGAAAGGAGGCCTTGAAGCACAGCCAGGTTGATGCCTGCCCTTCCTCAAGAGGCAATGTCCAAAATGCAGTGTTTAGTTAAAGTGTGGACAGTACTCCCAGGTTACAGCAGCACAAATTTCCGCAGCGGATACATTCCTGACACAAGCAATGGAAATGGTCATGCCTCTGGTTGAATGGCCATGCACAACCCCAGAAAGTTCCTTACTGTACTTCCTGTAACAAAAAGTGATACAGTTGGCCAACCATCTGGACAGGCACTGTTTAGATACCAGTATGCCCTCTTTCCCACAAGCGAAGGAAGCAAAAAGTTGCAAGGACTTCCTGCAGTCCTTTGTATGATGAACATAATATCAGAGTATTCTGTGTACATCCAGGGTATGGAGCAATGCTTCTCCTAGATTGGTATGCTCAGAAAAATAAACCTGTAGGTGGACAGTTTGATTCAAAGTAAACTCCGACACCACCTTTGGAAGAAACTTAGGATTGGTCCGTAAAGACACAGTCTTTATGGAAAATCAAATAAGGAGGCTCACCTACAAGAGCCTGAAGCTCGGAAATCCTTTAAGCAGAAGTAATAGCAACTAAAAATAACGCTTTCCAAGAAAGGAAATCTAAGCCACACGTCGCGGCTGGCTCAAAACAAACCAAAGTGAATTTCTCTAGCACAAAATTCAGATCCCAAGCTGGAACTGGATTATGGATGGGAGACTTCAAGTGCAAAATGCCTCTCAAGAACGTATGGGCCATCTCTAGCTGAGCCATCGTATGGCCATCAACAGGCACATGGAAAGCTGAGACAGAAGCCAAGTGCACTTTGACAGGAGAGCATTGCAGTCCTGCGTTTGACAAGGACAATAAATACTCTAGAATCTGATTCACTGGGTAAGTGAAAGGATCCAAGTGACGAGAAGTGGCCCACAAAGCAAACCACTTCCATTTCATGGAATGTGGCCCTGGTGGAGGGCTTCCTGGCAGTCACCAGGACATCAGCCACCGTTGGGAACACTCCAAACCTTGCAATGGCTATGTCTTCAGAAGCCAGGCATGGAGGGGGAGTGACTTCATTTTAATTTATTTTCATTTTATTTGGTTATCAGGTAGACACACTGGAATATAAATTCCTTTTACGGGTACGACCAGAGGTCAAAAATTAGCAACATTACAAACATACAAATAAAGCACTAAAAACAGTTACAATAAATATTTCCATTAACACAAATCATGGGAACAAGCATTTAGCGTTTTGAAATACTGAAGAGCAGCTAAGGGAAAAAGATTATATGATGAAAGTAGTTTTAATTGCATAGGCAGGAAATTTTAGAGAGAAGCAGCACAATATGCAAAAGTATGTTTACCAGCTGTTGTGCAGACAACGTAAACTGAAGTTCAGTACATAGAAACATAGACTGACAGCAGATAAGGACCACTTGGCCCACCCAGTCTGCCCATTTCCCTACCTACTGGATAAGCTGCAGATTCTAGATAACCAACAGCCTACTTCCTGCAACCCCCCACGATAATTGCCTTATGTCTGTCCCATGCATGTTTGAATTCCCCCACTGTTTTAGACCCAACAACCTCCCCAGGAAGGCGGTGCCATATATCCACCACTCTCTCCGGGAAAAAAAAAATTCCTCACATTACCCCTGAGCCATCACCCCTCTATCTTTAAATTGTGCCCCCTTGTTCTTACACATCTCTTTTTCTGAAAGATGCTACCCTCTTGGACTTTGTTGATTTCCTTGAGGTACTGAAAGTTTCTATCATGCCCACCCCCCCCCCTTCATCATCAAGGGTATACATACTGTATTAAGCTCTCTCAGTCTCTGTTCATATGGTTTCTGATGCAGACCCTGCACCATTTTAGTTGCCCTCCTCTGGACTGCTTCCATCCTGTCTATGTCCTTGCGTAGATGAGGTCTCTAAACTGCACTCAGTACTCAGATGGGGTCTCACCAACTGTCTGTATAGAGGATAACCACTTCCTTTTCTACTTGTGATGCCCCTTCCTATGCATCTCAGTATCCCAGCTCTCCTTACTGACTTCTCACATTCCTTACCCACCTTTAGGTCATCTGATCCGACTACCCCAATTCCTTTCCATTTCTGTTGTTGTTAGTACCTCCCTGCTATTGTTACTCTTCTCCTGGGTTTTTGTTTCCCAGATGCATTACTTTGCACTTCTTTGCACTGAATCTAAGTTGCCATATGTCTGACCATTCCTCCAACCTTGCCAAGTCGCTCTCATCTTTTCTACCCCTCTTGTGTATCAACTCTGTTACAGATTTTTGTGTCATCTGTAGAAGGCATACCTTTCCCTCAGACCCTCTGCAATGTCACCTATAAAGATGTTAAAGAGGACTGGACCCAGTACTGAGCCCTGAGGTACTCCACTAATAACCCCCTTTCTTCAGAATGTGTTCTATTCACTATTACCTTCTGTGTCCTGTTGTGCAGCCAGTTTGTCTCATGAGCTACCACCCTGGGACCCACTCCCAGGCTGGCTAACTTGATTATTAATCTTTTGTGCAGGACTGTGTCAAATGCCTTGCTAAAGTCTAGGTAGGCCATATCCACAGCCCCTCTCTGGTCTATTACTTTGGTCACCCAGTCAAAGAAATCAATTAGATTCATCTGACATGACCTTCCTGCTGTAAATCCATGCTGCTTTGGGTCCTGTGCCCTGTTGGCCTCTAGGTACTCAACAATTCTTTCTTTCAGAAGTGATTCCATCATTTTCCCTACCACTGAGGTCAAACTTACAGGTCTGTAGTTTCCTGCTTCTGCCTTGCTCCTACTTTTGTGAATGGGAATCACATCTGTCCTCCTCCAGTCCTCAGGCACCACCCCATCCTGCCATGATTTATTAAAAAGCGTGGTCAGTGGTGTCATTAGGTCCTCCCTTAGTTCTTTTAGGATTCTGGGGTGAATCCTGTCAGGCCTCATTGCTTTGTCCACCTTGAGTTTTAGGAGTTCTTTCAGGACTCTTTCTTCTGTGAATGACTGGTGTCAACCCCACTACCCAGAGTGCTTCTACTGTCTGGTTTAGGTAATTCCCTCCATCTTCTTTTGTGAATACTGAGCAAAAGTATCCGTTCAGTATCTCTGCCTTTTCACTGTCTCCCCCTGCCCACCTCCCCTCTCCTTTATTAATCTTCACTATCCCTACCTTAACCTTTCTATGCTCCCTAATGTACCTATAAAAGGTTTTATCCCCCTTCTTAACTGAGTTGGCTATTTTTTCCTCGGTTTAGGCCTTTGCTATTCTGACTGCCTTCCTCACTTCTTTCTGCTTTAATCGATACAGTTCCCTGTCGTGCTCCTTCTGTGATTCCTTACACTTTTTGAATGCAGCCTTTTTCTCCTTAACCTTCCCTGCCACCTCTTTTGAGAACCATAGTGGTTTTTTACTCCGCTTTGTTTTCTTTATTTGTTTCACACAAAGGCTTGTTGCATCTATGATGGCAGTTTTGATTTTTCTCCATTGTTCTTCCACTCCTCCTTTTTGGCCATTTGCTGGTGCATTCTTAAGTCCAGTATCCTTGTTTTTGTATGGCTTATCTCCATGGTTGTGCTCATTGTGAAGCACACTGTGCTGTGGTCGCTTGTTCCCAGATGTCTACTGACTTCTAAATTTGTGATCCTCTCTCCATTTGAGAGTACCAGGTCTAGTATTGCTCCCTCCCGAGTGGGTTCCAACACTAGCTGTCTGAGGCCTGCCCCCTGCAGGGCATCGAGACCCTGCTCTTGGATGTGGCTGCAGTACATGTCATCCAGTTAACATCTGGTATATTCAGGTCCCCCATCAACAGTATCTCCCCTTTTTCAGCCATTTTGAGAATGTCCTCTATCATTTTCTTGTCCATTTCCTCCCCTTGAGATGGGAGTCTGTATACAACCCCGTGCAGATTGTGATGTCATTCCCTGTCTCCAAGGTGACCCAGAGTGCCTTTTGTCCTCCCCCTTTACTTTTTAGTTCTGTAGCTTTGATCCCTTCCCTTATGTACAGAGCTACTCCACCTCCTCTTTTATCTTCCCTGTCCCTTCTGTAGATTGTGTACCATGGTATGTTGACATCCCAGTCATGGTTCTCTGTGTACCATGTTTCCATGATGCCACAATATATACAGGTTACTCACCTGTAACAGGAGTTCTAGGAATGGTACATGTTGTTCATTCACACTGTCTGGCAGGTTCCTTGCCGCTTTAAATCTTGCGGAAGGTCTTCAAGCTGGCTCCTCCCACCCCCGGATGGTAAAACTCTCGCTCCGACCCATGACACAGATCTAGCCGCTGGAAGCCAGGTCGTGCGTCAGTCGGGCAAATCGTCGGATGAACAACATATACCATTCCTAGAACTCCTGTTGCAGGTAATCTCATTTCTAGGACATGGATATGTTGTTCATCCACACTGTCTGGCAGACTCCTAGCAGTTCTCCGGGAGGAGGGAGGCAAGGCGCACACCCCCTACTTAGGGAATAAAGACTGGAGAACAGAGCCCCCAAAACCATCATCCCGGCGTGACCCAAGGTCGATGCGGTAGTGGGTAATTAAGGTATGTGCCGACTTCCAGGTAGCAGCCCTGCAGATATCCTGGATAAGGACATCCCTGGAAGCAGCCACCAATGCAGCGGTATGACGGGTAAAATGAGCTCTTATCCCTCTGGGAGGCTCCATGCCCGCCAACCTACAGCAGAGATCTATGCAGGAGGTGACCCACCCGCTCATCATCCGCTTGGCTGTAGGTCTTCCAGGTGCAGCTTCAGCGTAGGTGACAAACAGCTGGCGAACCTCTCCCTGAACTTCAGCCGGACGCTCCTTAAGAAAGCGAGCGCTCAACTAGGGTCCAATATGGAGCCTATATTCAGCCTCCGAGGTGTGATTGGGGTAGGACACCCGCGGAGCCAACACCTGGTTAAGGTGAAGCTCCGACACCACCTTTGGAAGGAACTTCGGGTGGGGCGCAGGACAACCTTGTCTCTGTGGAAGACCAGATAGGGAGACTCGAAGGAAGCGCCTGGAGCTCTCCCGTCCTTCTGGTTGACGTGATAGCCACCAAGAAGGTGGTCATCCACAACAGGTGGGAGATATCACACCCGTGCATTGGTTTGAATGGCTTGCCTGTGAGCTTGGCCAATACCAGCAGTAGATCCCACGGAGGTGGAGGTTCTCGCACCGAAGGGGGAAATGTGATCAAGGCCTTAGAAAAGCGCCAGACCACCTTCTCCTGTGCCGACTGCTTTCCGGTCCACGCCCGGAGGGCAGAGACGGCTGCCAGGTGCACCTTAAGGGTCGTCGACTGAAGCCCTTGCTGAGAAAAAGGACCACAGGTAGTCCGGAATGCTTGCCGAGGAACCGAAGGAAGGGTCCAGGCCCTTTCCCTGACACCAAATGGAAGATCTCTTCCATTTGAAGGCATAGCATTATCTTGTCGACTCCTTACGGGATGCCTCAACCACGTTGAGGACCTCGTTGGAAGACCCAAGGCCTGGAAATCTAGCCGCTCAGGAACCAGGCTGTCAGGTGCAAGGATTGAAGGTCCGGATGGAATACCTTCCCCTGATGACAGAGATCAGGTCCGGGTGGGCTGGAAGCCGCCTCGGGAGCCTGGAGCTGAGACTGAGGAGAACTGGATACCAGAGCTGGCGGAGCCAGTCTGGGGCTACCAGAATCACCTGCGCCTTGTTCCTCCTTGCCTTGAGAAGCACCTTGTGGATCAAGGGAATGGGGGAAAGGCGTAGAAGAGGCCGGGGTCCACGGCCTCGAAAAGGCATCCCCCTGCAGCGAGCCCCACTGAGGGGGGCGAGTGTGAAACAGTCTCAGCTACGCATTCTCTCTGGAGGCAAAAAGGTCCACCCAAGGCGTGACCCAGTGGGAGAACAGATCTTGTGCTACCTCCAGCAGGAGAGAACCCCTTGTGAGACGCAGCCCCTATCTGGCTTAGGGCATCGGCCAGGGTGTTGGAGGCTCCTGCCACCTAAATGGCTAGGAAATCCGCCTCCAGGCTGCGCACGAGACCATATGCGGAGAGCCTCCTTGCATAATGGCAAGGAGCGCATCCGGTCCTGGTGGTTTAGGTAGCACATGGTCGTGGTATTGTCCGTCTGGACCTGAACCACTTGACCCCGTAGAAGCGGAGCGAAGGCGGTGAGAGCTAGGCGGACCACACGGAGTTCCAGCAGGTTGATATAGCATCGGGACTCCGGAGGGGACCAGAGGCCGTGCGTTCTGTGCTCCCCCAATGGGCACCCCAAACCATCAGAGATGTGTCGGTCGACAAAGAGACGGTCGGCCCGGGGCGGATGAACGGGATGCCCTCCTGCAAATGTGCCGGAACAGTCCACCACTGGAGAGCGTTCCACATTACCTGGGTCACCGTCACCAACTGATCCAATGGATCGAGCATTGTGACCACTGACTGACCCGTCCCGCTGATGGGGACGCATGTACCAACTGGCCCAATGGACCACGCTGGTCCAGGCTGCCGTGAGGCTCAGGAGACGCAGGAGTCCTGGGCAGGGCGCAATTGCCCAACCAGGAATGATTGGGCAGGGAGGAAAATTTCCGTCCCTGTCCGCCGGGAGCAGAGCTCTGGCTCTGAATAAAGTTGAGCTCTGCCCCGATGAGGGGTATCACCTGCTTCGGCACGAGTTCCAGCTCGGCCTCGTTGATGAGGAGGCCAATCTGAGAGCAAACCTGGAGGGCCAGACCTCTGGACCGCTCCACCTCTGCTCTGGAGGGGGCTGCCAACAGCCAGTCATCCGGGTAGGGGTACACCCGGACCCTTCGGCGCTGCAGGAATGCCGTCACCACTGCCATGCATTGGTGAAGACCCTGGGAGCTAGAAAGGCCAAAGGGCATGGCCCGGAACTCATAAGAGATCCCACCGCTCTGAAGCAGAGAAATTTCTGACAAAACGGATGGATCGGGATGAGAAGAACGTGTCCTGGAGGTCCAGGGAACAGAACCACATGCCCTAATTCCAGGGATGGGAATATCTGAACCAGAGTGACCATCCTGAAGGTCCGAGACCTTGAGGACCTGCTCAAGTCGTGCAGGTCGAAAATGGGGCGCCAGTCCCCCGTCCGTTTTGGGACCAGGATTTCCTGGACACAGACCCCGTGTCTGGAGGAGGATCCGCCACCTTCCTGAATCACCTCTATCTCTCGAGGCGCAGGGCAATATCGGCTCGGCGGGCTGACAGCCCAGCTTTGGACCCGTGGCCCCGCGGGCGACGCAACAGGGAAGAGGCCTGCTCGAAACGGGAAGGCTCTACCTCCACCTCCACACCCAACGGTCCGTGTGATAGCGGACCAGGTGGGAGGTAAGTGGTGGAGCCATCCCCCCATGGGGGGGACCCAGGGAAGGGTGGCGAGGTTGGGGGCGACGTCCCTCAACCCGTCACTGGGCAGGCTTAGAGTAGGGACCGGCCGAGGGAGCTCCTGGGCCTTTACCTCCTTACTTCCCATTAGAGGAAGCTGCTGGCTTGGGTTTGGGATGCCCAGCGCAAGCCTGCTGGCCCTGCTGATGGGTCAGTCATGCCGCAGGGGCCGAAGGACGAAAGGACTTATGCTGATGTTGCCGGCGGCCCTTGTCCCTCTGGGTGGAGGTGGCCAAGTCCAGAGTGGCGTTGGACTTTTCAATCCACTGGAGGTGTCCCTCCACTCCAGGGCTGAAGAGGTCAGTCCTCAAGAAAGGGATGTCCGCCAACTTGTGCTGGGTATCCGCCGAGAAGGTGGATATCCTCAGCCACGCCCTGCGGTGCATGGCCACCGCAGCCGCTACTGACCTGGCATAGGAATCACCTATGTCCAGAGCAGTCTGAAGCTGCTACTTAGCCACCGCCCTTCCCTGGTCCTGCACCTGCCGGACCGTGGTCTGCAGGTCGGCCGGGAGATGAGGGATCACCTCATCCAGGGAGCCCATGAGGGCGTGGGAGAAGTGTGCCATCAGTGCAGACGAGCTGGCCTGCCGGAGGCCGAGGGAGGACGCAGCGTAAACCTTGCGCCCAACATAGTCCAGCCTTTTGGACTCCTTGTCGGGAGGGCCTATCCACGTCCCGAGCGTTTCCGGAACACTGGAAGACATTATCGGAGACTAACCCCTCAGCAGAGGGGTGCTCCGAGAAACAGGGCAAAGAGCCGATAGGGACCGCATACTTCCTGACCATCCTGGCCGAGGGCGCAGGCTGCTGCCAAAGCTCCAAGGCTGGGCCGACAATGGCCTCAGCCAAAGGGAAGGCCTCCATGGGTAAATCCCCTCGGTCTAGAATCTCCATCAGGGGATAATAGGCCCGTTTGGAAATGGGCTTGAGCTGCATCCCGGTAAACTCCGAGATGAGCCTAAGCAGACCCAAGAAGGACGATGGGCTATCGTCCAAGACTGGCCCCGGGAGGACTCCAGGCCAACCCGCCTGGGGAACACGAAGGAGTCATCATCGGACTCCGAAGAGTCTGCAAAGAGCTGCCTCAGGCCTGAGCCACCCTTCACCTGCCGAGGGCGGCCGGGGGTGAGGGTGACCAACAACCTGCAGGGCAGACCGTGACCCGACCGAGGTTCCACCACAATCGGTGGGGCAGCTAGATATGGTCGAACAACCGGCCCAGAAATGGGCATCTCGACTGCGGCGAGCTGTTGCTTCGGCCATTCGGACGGCAGCCACTTGATAGCCGGGGAATGAATCGGAGTCGATTGACTCCCAGACAACAGCAACTGCTGCCACATAAGCTCCTCGTAACGTTGACGCAATCTACGTCGAAGTCTCTTCTTATTCGAGGAGGATGACGAGGAGGGACGGCGTCGCCACTTAATTCAGTGCCCAGACCGAGACTGCCAAAGTCGGCGGGAGCGACTTGACCGAGATGAAGTCCGAGACCGAGACTCTCGGTGAAACCGAGGGTGGGTCTGGGAAGGGGCGGGGGACACCCGCTCTTCCCTCGGCTCGGACGCTTTGACCGAGGACTGCCGCCCCGAAGGCGCAGGCAGATCCTCGGTCTCCACTGGGGGAACCGACGGAGAAGGGTTGACGGCTCTTCCAGTCGACCACCCGGCTGACGGGTCGAATGATAACTCGACTACGTCGACGGGAGTCTCGGCAGGCTGGCCTGACAGGGATACTGTGAAGCCAGCGGCCTGAGCTGCAACCTCGGCCGAAGTCGACGGTCGGCTGTCCAGGGAAGGAGACCTCTCCCACTCCCACAAACACTGATGACGGGACTTACCCTTCGACTCCCTCGTCTTGGGCCGAGAGGAATGTCCCGATGGCCCCTCTCCCTTTGTGGAAAGGGACTGGCGAAGCTCCTTGAACGAAGCCGAATGAGAGGAACTCAGAGAGAGCGGGATAAACACCACGACCGAGGAGGAGGGAGATGCGGCCTGGGCCGCCTCCTCCTCAAGAGCGATAGAGTGCTTCGAGCTGCTCAGCCCGAGCCAGCCGCCCGTGGGCGCCACCCAGCGACCTCTCTGGGTTTTACCCGGTGAGAGGAAAACTCCTCGGGCGCCCGAGCCTCAATCGGGCAGCACAATCCTCCAGGACGTTGGTCGAAAAAGCGCGGCACAACTCGCAGACCTGCGGGTCGTGGTCTAAGTCGAGGCAGTATACGCACGTGGAGTGTGGATCAGTCCTGGAGATATTCTGCCCGCCAGGGCACCTCCGAGAGCCGGGAAATGAATAGTCCATCGCAGCCGCAAGGGAAAAGAAGACCGAAGTTTAGAAAACTTCAAAACTAAATTCGGACGAACCGAAGAATCAGGGACCAGTCAAAAATGCAAAGCGCTAAGGAGGGAACCTGAGCTTCCAAGCATTAAGGAAGATCTGGCGTCATGGGGCAGAGCAGAGAGTTTTACCATCTGGGTGGGTGGGGGGAGCCAGCTTGAAGACCTTCCGGCAAGATTTAAAGCGGCAAGGAACCTGCCAGGCAGTGTGGATGAACAACTTATCCATGTCCCTAGAACCAATTGTTCATCTTCCATCAGGGCTACTAGCTCAAGAAGCTTGTTTCCCAGACTACAGGCATTGGTACTCATTGCCCTCCATTTAATGTTGGCTTTATCCTTTTTTCCCCCATCCCTGCTCTTATTGCCCTTGTCTATTTTTCCATTTACCCCTGTTTTGAGCTCTGTACCTTAGTGTTTACCTTACTACCTGCCATGTTTTGTGTGTGTGTGTGTGTGTGGGGGCTTGAAATTTCCTGCCTCTTATCAGCACCTCCCCCCTTGGCTAGTTTAAAAGCTTACCAAGGAAGCATTTAAACCTGTCACCTAGGAGCTTAGTTCCCTTTGTGGACAGATGCAGGCCATCGTGCCAGTATAGACCTTTATCTCTCAAGGGGGACCCCCAGTCCCCAATGAAGTCAAAGCCTTGTGTTCTGCACCAGTTTTGCAATCATTCATTAAACTGCATGGTGTGCAGTACCCTAGCCTCACCCCTTCCATGGACTGGCAGCACCTCTGAGAAGGTTACCGTGCTTGCTACCCGAGCTATGCTTTTTGCTCCAAATACATGTGCAAATATCACAAAGGGGACCCCTACCCATCCTGTAATACAGTCGCTGCTAGGTGAATCCCTAGAGTTTGTATCAGTCTTCAAGTATTTGGGGGTCTGGGATGACGACAGGCTTACGTTCTCCATCCACATTGAAAACCTCACCATAAGACTGAGACAAAGACTTGGCATATTCTTTCGCATAAAGCATCTACTAACTCAGGAGGCAAAAAAATGTCTTGTACAAACAACGTTCATACCGCTCCTAGACTACGCAGATATCCTGTATGGTCATGGGGCTAGTGTGGCTTTAAGGAAACTTGACACTATCACTGGGCAATTAGATTCATCACAAATGCACCATACTCCACTCATCACTGCACCCTCTCCATATGGAGTCTGATAAGCACCCTCTGAATCAGAGGAAAGGGAGGGAAGGTAAAAAGGAACCTCCCTTTCCAAGAGAGGGACGTATCTCACCAGAAAACTCCACCAGGCCCTGGAAAGAGACAGCAGAAAAAACAGGTTACTCACCTGTAACAGTAGTTCTAGGAGTGGTATATGCTGTTCATCCACACTATCTGGCAGGTACCTTGCCGCTTTAAGATGTACCAGAAGGTCTTCAAGCTGGCTCCTCTCACCCACCCAGGTGGTATAACCCTCGGCTCCACCCCACGATGCCAGATCTAGCCCGTCGGAAGCCAGGTGTGTGCGTCAAAGCCGGGGAGGTCGGGTGGGTCAGTGTGGATTAACAACATATACCACTCCTAGAACTACTGTTACAGGTGAGTAACCTAGGGACGTGGATATGTTGTTCAATCCACAATATCTGGCAGACTCCTAGCAGTTCTCTGGGAGGAGGGAGGCAAGGTGCACACCCCAATTTAGGGAACAGAGACTGGAGAACTGAAGCCCCAAAACCAGCATCCCAGCATCACTCAAAGTTGATGTGGTAATGGGAAATGAAGGTGTCTGCTGACTTCCAGGTAGCAGCCCTGCAGATATCCTGGATAGGGACGTCCCTAGAGGCAGGCACCAAGGCAGCGGTATGATGGGTGGAATGAGCCCTAAGCCCTATGGGAGGCTCCCTACCCATCAACCTATAGCAGAGATCAATGCAGGAAGTGATCCACTGGCCAGTCGTCCACTTTGCTGCAGGCCTGCCAGGTACGGCTTCAGTGTAGGTGACAAAGAGCTGGCGAACCTCTCTCTCCAAACGTCTGTCATACATTCTTTATAGTAGGCAAGTGCTCGTCTCAGGTCTATGGTACGGAGCCTGTACTCAGGCTCTGAGGTGCGACTGGGGTAGAACACTGGCAGAGTCAACACCTGAGTCAGGTGAAACTCAGACACCACCTTCGGAAGAAATTTCGGGTGGGGGCACAGGACAACCTTGTCCCTGTGGAAGATCAGGTAGGGAGCTTCAATGGAAAGTGCCTGGAGCTCCCCAATCCTTCTGGTTGACATGATAGCCACCAAGGCACCAGGGCCAGATGGTATTCACCCCAGGGTGCTGAGGGAGATGGCGGAGGTGTTGATGGAGCCACTGGCGGATCTGTACAGCACCTCACTGGAGTCGGGATGTGTGCCACTGGACTGGAGGATGGCACACACGTAGTGCCATTACACAAGAGTGGGCCAAGGGATGAACCAGGTAATTATCATCCAGTAAGTCTCACCTCCATAGTGTGCAAACTCATGGAAACAATACTAAAGGAAAGACTGGTGTCGTACCTGGAGGACAATGGCCTCCAGGATGTGAGGCAGCATGGGTTTGTTTCAGGGAAGTCTTGTCAAACCAACCTGATGAAAAAATTACTCACCTTAGTAATGTTGTTTCTTCTAATGGAGTCTTGCTATATTATGACATATGCAGTGAGTCCCAACCTTCGAACTGCTCCAGAGGTGAAAGAGTTAACTTTCCATGCCAGGCATGGAACGCTGAGCTCGAGCTCGGTTGAAAACTCTGTCTGTTGTTCTTCAAACTCAAATTGTCAGATCTTTATGAGCTAAACCTACTAAGGTCCAGTGTGGAAGCTGTAAACCTACACTAGCCAACTGGCTATTATACATAAGAACACATTTTTTGGTCCCAAAACAAAGACTCAAGTCAGGAGACCCCAAAAAATGAAAACACAAATCCAGTCACCCCAAAAAAAGGAGGGGTGAATAACAAGGTGGGCATCTACTAAGTGCCAACACTGCACTGCCCACCCACATCCCAAAAAAAAAATTAAAAAATTACTCACCTTAGTAATGTTGTTTCTTCTAATGGAGTCTTGCTATATTATGACAATTGCAGTTTGTCCCACCATTAGAACTGCTCCGGAGGTGAAAGAGTTAACTCCATTCCATGAATGGAACTTAGAGCACGAGCTCTAAAGAGAAGCTCTGTCTGTGTAGTTTCAAACATGAACTGTCAGATCTTTACGAGCAAAAACTCACTAAGGTCTGTATGGAAGCTGTAACCTACACTAGCCAACTGGCTACCTAAATATTAACACCTATTGCTGGTCCCAACACAAAAGACTCAAATCAGGGGACCAGAACTAATAGTATAATTTAACAATATGAGAGAAATATAAGGAAAAAATGAAAAACACCACACCCCCAAACCCCAAGAAGGGGTGAAAACACATAAAAAGGGCATAAAATAGTGCCCACACTAGGCTGCCCACCCCATACCCAAGTAGAAGTTCTGAGGGGGCAGGCTGGGGGGGAGGTCATAATATAGCAAGACTCCATTAGAAGAAACAACATTACTAAGGTGAGTAATTTTTTCTTCAAACAACATGAAGTCTTGCTATATTATGACAATTGCAGACTACAGCAGTACCTCCATGGAGGAGGGACAGAACCTACTTAGGAATAGGCTCTGAAGCACAGCTGTGCCAAACCGAGCATCTCTCCTAGCCTGGACATCCAGGAGTAATGCTTGTGAAGTGTACCATTTTCCAAGTAGCAGCTTGACATATCTCCAATATAGGGATGTCTCTGACAGCAGCTAGAGAAGCGGCTGTACCTCTGGTAGAATGAGCCCTCAAGCCAGAGGGGGGGATCTCTGCCCAGTTTCTGATAACAAAATTGGATACAAGAGACAATCCACCTGGCAATTGATCTCTTAGTGGCAGGTTTCCCTTTCCCAAGCTCACCATAAGTGAGAAAAAGTTGGAGGGATTCGAACCTGTGACCCTTGGTACGTTCTATACAGTAACTAAGGGCCCTCTTAACGTCCAAACTGTGCAATCTCCTCTCACCAGAAGAGGAATGTTCAGTGAAAAACACTGGGAGAGAGATAGATGGGTTAAGATGGAAATCTGAAACCACCTTAGGCAAAACTTCCTGTTAGTCCTGAGGACTACCTTATCCCTGTGGAAAGAAATAAAGTCAGTTTCTACTGACAAGGCTTGCAACTCACTTATGCCTAGCAGAAGTGATAGCCACTAGGAAAACAGTTTTCCAAGTTAGATACTTAAGCTCTGCAGAAAACAGAGGTTCAAAGGGGTTGCATTGACTGGGCAATGCAAACATTAAGGTCCCAGGCAGGGGCCGGATCCCGAAAAGGTGGATTAGTATGAAGTAATCCCTTAAAAAACTTGGAAAATACAGGGTGAGCGGAAAGAGAGGATAGCTTTCCTGCTGAAACAAAAGCAGAGACAGCTGCCAAATGAACTCTCAGGGTAGCTGGTCTCAGGCCCAAAGAATTAAGATGGACCATGTAATCTAACACAATGGGCAAATCAGCAGATTCTGGGGAAATATGTTTCCCAGAACACCAAATGGAGAACCTTTTCCACTTAGAATTATAAGTAGCCCTAGTGGAAGGCTTCCTAGAAGCCTTTAGGATTTCAAGAACACCCTGAGAGAGGTGTAGGTCAGCAAATTCTAACTCCTCAAGAGCCAGGCCTTGAGGTTGAGGGATTTGAGGTTCGGATACCAAACTCTCCCCTGGGCACAGGTTAATAGGTTGTGATTCCTGGGGAGACACAGGGGGAGATGGACTGTCAGGGACAGAAGGAGTGGGTACCAGGGCTGCCTGGCCCAATCTGGGGCAATCAGAATCACCCTGCAAGGCTGGGATCTGATTTTTACTAACACCTTGAATGGGGGCATAAAGAAACTTCCTTCCCAATCCAGGAGAAGGCGTCCAGGGGACTGAGCCCAACACTGGGGCCTGCAACAGAACAGTGGAAGTTGGTGATTGTCTGGGGCTGCAAAAGATCTATCTGAGGGTGCCCCATCTGGCAAAGACTATCCCCAGTACTTGAGGATCCAGAGACCATTCGTGATGGCCCTGAGAAATCCTGCTGAGAGCATCTGCTAGACATTGTCCTTTCCTGGAAGGTGAACTGCTATGAGTGAAGTGTTCAGGGAATAGGCCAGAGACCACAACTTCATTGCCTCGGTGCACAAGGCCGAAGACCGAGTGCCCCCCTGCTTGTTGATGTACCACATTGTTGTGGTATTGTCTGTTCTGACTTGTACCACTTTGTTCTGGACAGAAGCAGAAAACGCTTGAAGTGCTAAAAAGACAGCTCTGAGTTCCAGCAAATTGATGTGGAGCAGAGATTCCTGGGGGGACCACACTCCCTGAGTGGAGAGATCGCCCATGTGGGCTCCCCACCCCAGGAGGGAAGCATCCGTGGTGAGGGTCAAAGTGTGAGAAAGGGGAATGAAGGGAACCCCCAGTCTTAAATTGCTCTGATCCTGCCACCACTGGAGGGCCTGGATCAAGGTTTGGGTCACTGGGACCAACTTGGAAAGGGGGTCTCTTCTCTGAGACCAATAGGCTCTCAAGTGAAACTGACTGTCTCTCATCTGAAATCTTGCTCCCTGCACTACAGCTGTGGATGCAGCCATGTGCCCCAGGAGCTGCAGAAAGTGTCTTGCTGGTCGAGAGACCTGCAGAGTGAAGGAGGAGGCCAGAGCCACCAAGTTCCTCACCCTTTCTAAGGGAAGAAAAGCTCTGGCCAGATTTGTGTCCAATTCTGCACCTATGAAGGTGAGTACCTGAACTGGTTCCAGAACCGACTTTGGTATATTTAGCAGGAAGCCCAGGGAGGCGAGAAGCTGCTGGGTGACTTGCAGGTGAGATTTTACCTGTTCTGGGGACTGGCCTACAATGAGCCAGTCGTCCAAATAGGGAAAAACAGCAATCCTTTGCCTCCTTAAGTGAGCCACTGCTACTGCCAGACATTTTGTGAATATCCTTGGGGCAGAGGTAAGGCCGAAGGGCATTGCTCTGAACTGGTAGTGACCTGAGGGCAGTTCGAATCTGAGGTACTTTCGGTGGGAGCTTCTGTTTAGGACGTGAAAATAGGCATCCTCGAGGTCCAGGGAAGCTAGCCAGTCCCCTGGCCTTAGAGAGGGTAAAATCATTGCCAGAGTTACCATTCTGAACTTTGGTTTCAAAAGATGCTTGTTCAGATATCTGAGGTCTAAAATGGGCCGCCATTCTCCTGTCTTTTTGGGGTAAGGAAGTATCTGGAGTACAGACCTTGCCCTGGTGTGGGGAGGAACCCTTCTACCGCTCTGAGAGCTAACAGGGTTGAGACCTCTGCTTCTAGAGTAAAGGTCTCTAAAGAGCTTGCAGGTGGAAAGACCTGATTCTCATCTTTGGGAACTTTTGAAGCTGAGAACCAGACCTGGCTTACTACTTCCAGAACCCACTTGTCTGAAGTTAAAGACACCCAGTTCTGACTGAAGTAAGCCAACCTGCCCCCTACTGGTAAAGGAGAATTGGCCCTGGGCACCCCATCAGGGTGCCTGCTTGGCAGGTGCTTTAGGCTGAGGGGTGGGGCAGGCCTGCACACGCCTGCCTGCCTCTGCCTCTGAAGAACCCCTCTGAGCATAAGCAGAGGAGGCCTGGGTTTGGTAAAAGGCCTGTGGAAAGCCTACCCTACCCCTGGGTGTGCCTCTGAGGTGGCTTGCGCTCCTTGGCTTGGGCACTTTTATAGGTAGTCCTATATTCATCCATCATCTTCATATAATTCTCTGTCTGCTCCCAAACAGAGAATTTCCCACCACAGGAAAATCCATAGCCTTAGACTGAGTATCCTGTGACAAGCTAGTACACCTGAGCCAGGCCAACCTCAAAAGCTACAGATGTGGCCATGACTCTAGAGGAAACATCATTAAAATCACAGCAGCATGAAACTGCACCTTAGAAGCCTCAATGCCATCGGCAGCCACCTGCTCCAGCTCACTAGCAAGCTGGCCAGGGGCTTGTTTGGCTAAATCCATAACAGTATCCCATCTAGATTTTGATACCTTGTTACATAAGCCATATAATTTGCTTGCCTGAGTCCCAAGGACGCTGCCTATGTCTGTTTTTTGCCATGGCATCAATCTTCCTGGAATCCTTGTCAGGAGGATGAAGCCAGGAATATTAGTTTTATCACAGGCTGCAGCCTGAACTACCCCAACATGACTGCATTGTTGAGAAAGGAATTCTGTATCAGGACCTGACAGAGTGTACCTCCTGTCCATCTTTTTATCTACAGGAGGCACAGAATTAGAGTTTTTAAGATTTTTATTGTTTGTTTCCTAAATGACTTATGCAAAGGAATAGACAATCTCCTAGACTCTGGTATATCCATCATTTCTACAAAATCAGACTCCTCTTGCTCATCCACAGCTTCCTCCAAAGGAAGCTGGATGGTTTCAGCAACTTTTGTAAAACATAAAATGAGAGGGGACTCAGAAAGCATGGGGGAGATTCAAAGGTCTGTCTGGGGAGATGTCGGTTCAATGGACACACCCAGACCCTCTAAGTCACATTCATACTGTTCATAATCATCCTCCCCCTCCTCTGGTTCATAAAACTCCTCAACATCATATTCCTGAACCGATGGAACCGACCTTTTACCAGATAGTGGCGGTTCGGACAGAACCGGAGAAAGTGACTGGACAATCTGAATAGCTCTTGCTATCTTTGCAGCAGTTGGAGTAAGAATTTTGGGCTCCAAACCTGATGACTTTCTTGTTCTCTTTACTGGAACTGGTTCATCTGAGCCAGCTTTTCGTTTGCCCGAGGACGTCTCGCCCTGGTCAGAGGGCACTCCCTCCGGTTCGGTTGGCACCGAACCGGGCTGGCCATCTGGGTCAGCTGACTTTTTGGCCTCTCGTTCCCTGAGCCTGCCCAATCTCTTTTCCAGGGTGGCTGCAGGGAAATTCTTACAAATCTGGCAGTGTGACTGGAGGTGGTCAAACCCCAGACAATAAACACATGTGGTGTGTGGGTCAGCCTTGGCAAAGACTTCCCCACAGACATCACAGTGTTGAAAACAGTGGGCCGGTTTTTCTTTTGGGTTTCTCAGACATAATGCCAGCCTAACCAGAAAAACTTGCCCTTTAAGCGGCAGTGCCAGGCAATACACCTTATCGGGTTCCTAACCGTGTCACGGGTATTGGAAAAACCGTAATGAAATCCGTTTTTTTTAGAACCGATAAGAACCGGGAACCGCACTCTAAAATCTCAAATTTAAAACTTTAAGTTTTAACCCAAGCTGATCGGTTCAAAACCGAACCGATAAAACTTACAAGGTCCACACAGAATTAAAATATGAATTACTTACGATACCACAGACAGAGCTTGAACCGATCGGTTTTGCGGTTAAAATAAAACTATTCTCGGTTGAATCGAACCGAGAAAACACTGTTTAAACCGAGAAATGAACCGAGCAGTAGGAGAAATCTCCGGAGCGACTGTTCAGTGAGGCGGAGTAAAGAATCTGACAGTTCAGGTTTGAAACTACACAAACAGAGCTTCTCTTTAGAGCTTGTGCTCTAAGTTCCATTCATGGAATGGAGTTAACTCTTTCACCTCCGGAGCAGTTCTAATGGTGGGACAAACTGCAATTGTCATAATATAGCAAGACTTCATGTTGTTTGAAACAGAGGTTCTGAGAGGGGCAGGCGGGGGGGAGGTCATAATATAGCAAGACTCCATTAGAAGAAACAACATTACTAAGGTGAGTAATTTTTTCTTCAAACAACATGAAGTCTTGCTATATTATGACATATGCAGACTACACAGCAGTACCTCCATGGAGGAGGGACAGAACCTACTTAGGAAATAGGCTCTGCAGCACAGCTGTGCCAAACCGAGCATCACTCCTAGCCTGGATGTCCAGGGAGTAATGCTTGGTAAAAGTGTGAACTGTTTTCCAGGTAGCTGCTTGACAAATCTCTAGAATGGGGATGTCCCTGGCAGCAGCCAGGGAAGCAGCTGTACCTCTGGTAGAGTGAGCCCTCAGGCCTGAGGGAGGAACCTTACCCAGCTTTTCATAACAGAATTGGATACAAGAGACAATCCACCTGGCAATGGATCTTTAGTGGCAGGTTTCCTTTACCAACCTCACCATAAGTGAGGAACAGTTGGAGGAGTCAAACCTGTGACCCTTGGTACCTCTATGTAGTAACTAAGGGCTCTCTTCACATCTAAGCTGTGCAGCCTCCTCTCGCCAGAGGAGGAATGGTCAGTGAAGTACACTGGAAGAGATATAGATTGATTAAAGTGGAAATCTGAAACCACCTTAGGCAAGAACTTCCTGTTAGTCCTGAGAACCACCTTATCTCTAAGAAAGGAGATAAAAACAGGCTCCACTGACAAAGCTTGTAATTCACTTATGCATCTGGCAGAAGTGATGGCTACCAGAAACACAGTCTTCCAAGTCAAGTACTTAAGCTCTGCTGAAGACAAGGGCTCAAAGGGAGGTTGCATAAGCTGAGCAATGCAAACATTAAGATCCCAGGCAGGGGCAGGGTCCCTGAATGGAGGGTCGGTATGAAGCAATCCCTTAAAAAACTTAGAGAATACAGGATGAGATGAAAGAGAAGAGGGTTTACCTGCTGAAATAAAAGCAGACACAGCTGCCAAATGTACCTTTAGGGTAGCTGGTCTCAGCCCCAGAGTATTTAAATTGCCATATAATCCATGACTGTGGGTAAATCAGCAGATTCTGGGGAAATATGCTTCCCAGAGCACCATATGGAAAACCTCTTCCATTTGGAATTGTAAGTAGCCCTGGTGGAAGGTTTCCTAGAAGCCTTCAATATATCCATTGCACCTTGGGAGAGGTGTAGATCAGCAAACTCTAACTCTTCAAGAGCCAGGCCTTGAGATTGAGAGATTTGAGGTTCGGGTACCAAACCCGTCCCTGAGCACAGGTTAACAGATTGTGATTCCTGGGAAGACACAGGGGAAGATGGACTGCTAAGGACAGTAGGAGTGGATACCAGGGCTGTCTGGCCCAATCTGGAGCAATCAGAATCACTTTGCAGGATTGAGATCTGATTTTGACTAACACTTTGAACAGGAGAGGGAAGGGGGGAAAAGCATAGAGGAACTTCCCTTCCCAATTGAGAACTAAGGCATCCAGAGGGACTGAGCCTAACACTGGGGACCTGCAGCAAAAAAGGGGAAGTTGGTGATTGTCTGGGGCTGCAAAAAGATCTATCTGCGGGGTGCCCCATCTGGCAAATACTACCTCCAGGACCAGGGGATCCAGTGACCATTCGAGATGGCCCTGGGAAATCCTGCTGAGAGCATCTGCTAGGACATTGTCCTTGCCTGGGAGGTGAACTGCCAAAAGGGAGGTGTTCAGGGAGTAAGCCAGAGACCACAACTTCATTGCTTTGGTGCACAAGGCCTTAGACCGAGTGCCTCCTTGCTTGTTGATGTACCACATTGTGGTGGTGGTGTCTGTTCTGATCTGTACTACTTTGTTCTGAACAGATTTGGAAAAAACTTGAAGTGCTAGAAAAAGTGCTCTGAGCTCCAACAGACTGATGTGGAGCAGAGATTCCTGAGGGGACTACAATCCCTGGGTAGTGAGGTCGCCCATGTGAGCTCCCCACTCCAAGAGGGATGCATCTGTAGTAAGGATTAAAGAGTGAGACTGGGTGACAAAGGGAACCCCTTGTCTCAGATTGCTCTGATCCTGCCACCACTGTAGGGCTTGGATCAGGGTTCGAGTTACTGGGATCAACTTGGTTAGAGGGTCTTTCTTTGAGACCAAAGGCTCTCAAATGGAACTGGATGTCCCTCATCTGAAATCTTGCTCCTTGCACTACTGCTGTAGAAGCAGCCATGTGCCCCAGGAGCTGTAGAAAATGCCTTGCTGGTCGAGGACCTGCAGGGTAAATGAGGAGGCCAGAGAGACCAGGGTCCTTGCCTGTCCAAAGGAAGGAAGGCCTGGCTTCCTCTGTGTTCAGCTCTTGCCTATGAAGGTGAGGAGCTGGACAGGCTCTAGAACTGACTTTGAAAGATTCAGAAGGAAACTTAGAGAGGTAAGCAGTTGCTGAGTTATCTGTAGATGTAACTTGACTTGGTCTGGAGACTGGCCTACTATGAGCCAGTCGTCCAGGTAAGGGAAGATGGCAATTTTTTGCCTTCTTAGGTAGGCAACTGCTACTGCCAGGCATTCTGTGAATACCCTTGGAGCAGAGGTGAGGCCAAAGGGCATTGCTCTGAACTGGTAATGGCCTGAGGGCAGCTCGAACCTGAGGTACTTTCGATGGGAGCTTCTGATGAGGTATGAAGTAGGCATCCTTGAGGTCCAGGGCGCTAGCCAGTCCCTGGCCTTAAGAGAGGGTAGAATAATTCCCAGAATCACCATTTTGAATTTTGGTTTTAAAGGTGCTTGTTTAAGTATCTGCGATCCAGGATGGGCCGCCATTCTCCTGTCTTTTTGGGGTAAGGAAGTACCTGGGTACAACTTTTGCCCTGATGTAGGGTGGAACCCTTCCACGGCTCTGACAGCCAGGAGGGAGAGACTTCTGCCTCTAGGGCAAGTGCCTCTGGTGGATTTGCAGGTGGAAAGGATCTGGTCTCATCTTTGGAAATTTTTGAAGCTGAGAACCAGTCCCTGGCTTACTACTTCCAGGACCCACTTGTCTGATGTCAGAGACTTCTAGTCCTGGACAAAGTAAGCCAGCCTTCCCCCTACAGGTAGTTGAGAATCGGCCTTGGCAACCCCATCAGGGTGCCTGCTTGGCAGGGGCTTTAGGCTGAGGGGTGGAAGCAGGCCTGCGTGTACCCCGTCTGCCTCTCCCTCTAAAGAACCCCCTCTAGGCGTAAGCAGAAGAGAAGGCCTGGGCTTGGTAAAAAGGCCTATGAAAAGGCCTGCCCCTGCAAGGCTGCTTTTGAAGAGTGGCCTGCCTTTCCTTGGCCTGTGCACTCCCATAGGTGGTCTTCTACTCATCCATTTTCTTCATGTAATTCTCTGTCTGCTCCCCAAACAGAGAATTACCCACAACAGAAAAATCCATGGCCTTAGTCTGGGTATCCCTGTGACAGGCTAGTACACCTGAGCCAAGCCATTCTGCATGGCCACAGATGTAGCCATGACTCTTGATGAAACATCATTAGAGTCCACTGCAGCATGGAATTGCACCTTAGATGCCTGAATACCATCAGCAGCCACCTGCTCCAGCTCCTTGGCAAGCTGGCCAGGGACCTGTTTTGCTAGAGCCATAACAGTATCCCATCTGGATTTCTGGTATCTAGCAACATAAGCCATATAATTTGCCTGCCTGAGTCCCAAGGATGCTGCCATGTACTGTTTCTTTGCCATGGCATCAATCCTCCTGGAGTCCTTGTCAGGGGGGTGTGAAGCCAAGGGAATATTAGCCTTGTCACAGGCTGCAGCCTGCACTACTAACATGGCTGCATTGTTGTGTAAGGAACTCCATATCAGAGCCTGACAATGTGTACCTCTTGTCCATTCTCTTATCCACAGAGGTATAGTGTGAGGAGTTTTAGAATTTTACTGTCTGTTTCCCAAAAGATTTATGCAAAGGAATAGACAGTCTCCTAGACTCTGGGATATCCATCATTTCCACATAGTCAGGCTCCTCTTGATCATCCACAGCTTCCTCCATAGGGAGCTGGAGGGTTTCAGCCACTTTTTTATAAAACATAAAATGAGAAGGGGACTCAGAAAGCCTAGGAGGAGACACTCCTGAAGGTCTGTCTGGGGAGATGTCCGGTTCAATGGGCACATCCAGACTTTCAAATCCACATTCACTCTCCTCATACTCCTCTTCCCCCTCCTCCGGTTCATAAAATTCCTTGAAATCGTACTCTTGAACCAGTGGAACCGGCCGAACCGTACGCTTACCTGATGGTGCCAGTTCGGTCGGAACCGGGGAAAGCGACTGGACAATTTTAATCGCTTTGGCTATTTCTTCAGCGGTTGGAGAGGAAAGTTTTGGCTCCACACCAGATGATTTCCTAGTCCTTTTTTCTGGAACCGACTCCTCAGAGTCAGCTCTCCTTTTGCCCGAGGAAGTCTCGCCCTGGTCAGAGGGCACTCCCTCCGGTTCGGTTGAAACCGAACCGGGCTGGCCATCCAGTTCAGCGGACTTTTTGGCCTCCCTTTCCCTGAGCCTACCAACTCTCTTTTCCAGGGTAGCTGTAGGAAAATTTTTGCAAATCTGGCAGTCTGCATTGAGGTGGTCAAACCCCAGACAATAAACACAAGTGGTGTGGGGGTCAGCCTTAGCAAAGACTTCCCCACAGACACTGCAGTGTTGAAACCCAGTGGGCCCGTTTTTTCTTGGGGAAGCCAGAGAAGGCGAGGGGGGCAGTAAGGTCAGCTCCCAGGATGGGGGCTGACCAAATAAGCAGACATGAAAGACCATTAGGCCTATTCTGCTGGCATTTAAGTATGTTATTATGTTAGTATAACGGGAGACGGTTCTCTCCTACCTGCTTTCCGAGGCCCTGACTACTTCATGCCTACACAGAACTCAATAACAATGTTGAGGATGGCTTATGCAGGGGGTAACGACTAATTGCAGATGTCATTTCTCTCACTCTAACTGTTAGAGAATCCCTGGTCTCCTCCTTCCCTCTCCAGTATGACAAGGTATAGAACAAGCATTCAGTTACTGGACTGTATGAGGATACTGCAATACAATGTGAAAAGTTTTCATATAAATTGAATATAAAAGCATTTTAATTGGTTGAGTGGATATCTCGGAGGAGGGCCAGGGTGGTGGGGCTACTGGGTGATGGGGTTGTGGGGGTCCCAGGGGGGAGTGGATGTTACTTATTTTAGGACACTAATATAACAGGTACAGATTTAATAACCAATCATTGCCAAATACAGTACTTTCTGGGAAGTACTGCAGGGTATGTGTGGTTGGCAATTTCCTTTCTCGCCAGGGTTGCTGAAGGTAAGGGGGTTCCCTCCACTTACCCAGTGGGGTGGAGGGGACATCCCAGCCTGGGATTCTGCAGCTATAATCTGGCGGATGGGGGTGTGTGTTTGGGGGGGATCCCCCCCCCACATCTTGGTCCCCTCCTATGCTATAAATGTGGGGCAGATGGAGAGGACAGTGAACTGCTTTTTTTGAGGTTCGTGTTCCCGAGCCTTGCTCTTTTCACTGGTCCAGTGGCAATTATCTCTATAAACGAGACCCACGGTATTAGTGTGGACTTGGGAAGAGGGCCCCACAAGTTGAGGAAAATATACCTCTTCTTCCCCGCCCTTAATATTCATCGCTCCCTTGAAAAGGTGCAAAGGGAAGGGATACAAGGCCAAAATTTATATTGGCCTTCTACCATGGGAGTACTTAATAGTTTTCTTTTTTTTAGGTTTTTGTTTAAACACAGTTTGATGTTACACATAGTTTGCTTAACAAGATTCATGTTTGTTTTGGGATTGTTAGCTGCGTGTCCCTTGGCTTGCTCCCTCGTTCGAGAGCGCCCCCATGTTCTAGAAGAAGGGAAAGATTGTGAGACTACTAAGGGCGAACTAAAACTTTATAATAATGGATAAAGTATATACATCTTTGATCTCTTTAAACATTAATGGCCTTACAAACCCAGTTAAGTGGAGTAATGTTATACCCTATATCAAGAAATCTGGAGCCGATTTTTGTATGCTCCAAGATACCCGTCTCTGTAAAGTAGAGCATGAGAAATTAGGTAAATTTGGTTTCTCCCATGTGATAGCCTCTACATACAAGGGAGGCTGCCATTTGAGCACGGAGATCTTGGTGCCAGGCCAGGTCTCTTTTGAATTAAAAGACACATTAGTTGATACGGAGGGGTGCTTTTCATTGTTGAAAAGGATCTACAATGGCCAAATGCTCACTACAGCCTCAGTATATGCCCTGCCAGGCTCGAAATATAATTTTTATAGAAATTTGATCATGGAAATTGCTGCATGGACAGAAGGCACACTAATTATAAGAGGGGACCTGAATCTGGCCCTTAATGACCATTTAGATTCTACTTCTGGGACCCCAAGATCAGATCACAGGGTGGCTCTGAAGGTGAGCAAGCTTTTGGCAGAATTGGGATATGCTGATGCTTGGAGAAATACCTGTGGCCAGGAGAGGGATTATACCTTCTTTTCAGCTGTGCATAAAATATACTTAAGGATAGACTAATTTTTTGTTCCAAAGGAACATACGGCACAACTAGGGAAGGTCAATATTGAGTAAGTCTGTTTGTCAGACCATGCTCCTCTCCTCATGTGACAACAGCTGGGGCAGATTAGGAAAATAACTTGTTGGTGTCTCAATCTTTCTCTCTTTCAGGGGGTGGAGGTACAGAGGTCGGTGCAGGAAATGATCTCAGAAGCATTAGAAATTAACAATACCCCAGAGGTATCCCCCACAATCCTGTGGGATACAATAAAGGCAGTGGTCAGGGGTAAACTTATTGTATTAGCTGCCCACCGTGAAAAGGAAAGGGAAACTAGAACGTCCACCTTGCAAACACAGATCAGAGACATTGAAGCCTTGTTGAAAGTTCATTATGAGGCCTCAAAGGAAAAACACATCCAAGAACTTAAGAGGGAATGTATCTCTATCCTGGACTACCAGGTGAAGAAGAATATGAGATATCTAAAACAAAGATCATTTAAAGGAGGTCCCCGGGCCTTGCGATTGTTGGCCAGTAGGCTATGCCAAAGGAAGGCCAACACCACAATAAGTAAACTTTCCCACCCAGTCACAAAACAAAATTTAATCAATACAACAGACATTGTTGATGCTTTTGAAGAGTATTATCAGGAACTGTACAGTGTTGGAGCCCCGGATGTTGGTAAGATCAAAGATTTCTTAGAGGCACTACATCTCCCAAAAGTCAAACAGGGTGAGGTGGCTAAGTTGGTTGAACCCATCTGAGAGTTTGAACTACATACAGAGATATCCTGGCTCAAGACAGGGAAGTGCCCAGGGGTGGACGGGTTCCCGGTGGAGTTTTATTTGCTCTTCTGGAGCTCAGTCTCGCCCATCTTGGGCAGAGCATATAATTTTCTCCTAAGAGATGAGGGAGTTGCTGCCCCCTCTTGGATGCAGGTGGTGATTGCGGTGTTGCCCAAGCCTGCCAGGAACCCCTTACTATGTGTGTCTTACAGGCCAATCTCTATCTTAAATACAGACTACAAAATCATGACCGGCATCATCACCAGGCACTTGGAATGTATAGTTCCTTGGCTTATTCATATAGCCCAGATGGGTTTTGTCCTGGCTATCGGGCGCAGGACAACATCCGCTGGGCTGTTCATATTACAGAGCATCTGACAGAGAGTAGGCAACCAGCCCTGGTAATCAGCCTAGATGCCGTAAAGGCCTTTGATAAGGTCCTATGGCCTTTCTTTCAGGTGATCCTGGCAGGCTTTGGGTTTGCCCGAGGTCTCCTGCCGTCTGGAGGCCCATTTGTATGCTGCACCCAAGGGATGTGTTAGGGTGAATGGCCATGTGGGAATGCCCTTTCAATTGGAACAGGGAACTAGACAGGGTTGTCCCCTTTCTCCCTTATTATTTGCCTTTTTTATAGGACCTTTGGCTCAGGCTGTTCGCCTTAATCCAGGAATCTAGGGAGTAAAGTTAAGGGGAACTGAGAATAAACTAGGCCTTTATGTTAGTGATATTTTACTTTTTCTAGAAAACACTGATTCCTCTCTTTCTGAGATTTTCAAGCAGATACAGCACTTCTCGGAAATTTCAGGTTACTCTTTAAACACCTCCAAAACAGAGGTCCTGGCCTATTCCTATCAAGTTTCCTCTGAAATACTGAGGGAATACCTGATGTGTTGGGGTATGGTAAAATTGAAATATCTTGGGGTGAACCTAGGTGCTAATACTAACATACTGAAAGCCAGCAGAATAGCCCTGATGGTCTGTCGTGTCTGCTCGGTAGCCAGCCACTAATGGGTGCTCGCTCTCCCACCTCCCCTCGCCCCAGAGAGGGTCATCTTCGGCTTTAGTTTACCCTTGTACTTGTCCCACCCTCTCCTGAAGCTCTCCACTGTGCCCTCCTCCACCAGACTCCTGGGAGTGCTTTCCATGGCCCCACCACCCTCTCAGTGAAGTTATGTCTCCTTCATTCTCCCATGTAATTTCTCCCCTCCAGCTTCCACTCATGCCCCCTGGTTGTGCCCCCTTTCTTTAGTCTGAACATCTCTTTGGCTCCACTCCATTTAGTCCTTTTACATATTTGCAGACCACTATCATGCCCCCCCCTCTCCTGTCCTCTCCTCCAGCGAGTACAGCCCAAGCTCTTCCAGCCTTTCCTCATAGGTCCTCTCTCCCATGCCCTGAATCATCCTTGTTGCCCTCCTCTGGACCCTCTCCAGCAGTACTACGTCCTTCTTGAGGTGAGGTCTTCAGAACTGCATGCAGTACTCGAGATGTAGCCTGACCAAGGCATTAGACAGAGGGAGAATCACCTCCCCACTCCCGGACATAATCCCCTGGCTATGCAGCCCAGAATCCTGTTTGCTTTAGCCACAGTTCTTCTGCAATTTTCAGTGTTATTCATTTTGGTGTCTACCACCACTCACTCATTGTGGTTTGCAGTGAACCCCTCCCCCCCCCGGGTGTATACATGACCTGGGTTTCTGACCCCCAGATGTAACACCCTACACTTCCCTGGATTAAACCTCAGTCCCCACCTCCTTGACCACCCCTCCAGGGTGACCTCTCTCAACACAGCCTCTCTTTTTAAAGATAATTATGCAGCTTTATTAAAAGATATATCCCAAGACTATAAAAGTTGGGCACTTTTCCCTTTGCTATTACACACCAAGGCTCAGGCCACAAAAATGAATACACTCCCTAGATTACTTTACTTGTTTCAAAGTATCCCCAATATGGTTCCTCAGCAGGTTTTGATGGGCTGGCAGAAACAGTTAATGGCATATGTCTGGGGTGTAGCCAGACCATGGGTTTCAAGACATATATCTGCCTAAAAGAGAGGGTGGGTTGGCTGTCCTGTACTTACCTGGGTATTGGATAGCCACTCAGATGAAATTAGTCCTGCTATGGCAAAACCGACACTACACTTCACATTGGAAGACAACAGAAAAGCACCTCATTAGGGACCCCCCATTGCAGGCTTTGCCTTTTAGCTCTTAGCTGCACATGGCAGTGGGAGGGACACTGCCTGTGGAGATAAGAGCAGCTCTGGAGAGGTGGCGGCGCGGAACCCATAAGGGACCAATGTTGCAGTCCTTAAGAAGATATGTCTGGTGGGCCTGGGATGAATGTTTCTGCCCCTCATTGATGGACCCTTAGTTTAAGCAACAGACAAGGCAGGGATTTCATGCCCCATGGCAGATTATATAGGAGGGATCTCCTGTTTCCTTTGAGGTTCAAGCGAAGTTCCTATTAGTAATGTTTTATAGAAACGTTCAAGTACCTCAAGGGAATCAACAAAGTCCAAGAGGGTAGCATCTTTCAAAAAAGGAGGTGTGCAAGAACAAGAGGGCACAATTTGAAGATGGGGGGGCGGCTCAGAGGTAATTTAAGGAAGTATTTTTTCACAGAGAGGGTTGTGGATGCATGGAATGGCCTTCCGGAGGAGGTTGTGGAGTCAAAATCAGTGGTGGAATTCAAGCATGCATGGGACAGTCATAAGGCCATTCTAGGGGGTGGGGGTAGGAAGAAGTAGGCTGCTGGTTAACTAGGATCTGCAGCTTATTCAGTAGGTAGGGAAATGGGCAGACTGGGTGGGCCAAGCGGTCCTTATCTGCCATCAAATTCTATGTTTCTATAATGCCAGCCTAACCAAACTTACCCATTTATGGCAATCTGCCAGGTAAGACCCTCTTATCGGTTCCCAACCGTGTCACGGGTCATGAAAAAAACCGTAATAAAATCCGTTTTTAGAACCAATAAGAACCGGTAACCACACTCTAAAAGACAGATTAATATATTTTAAACAACCTGATCGGTTCAAACCGAACCGATAAACCGTTTACAGTTCACACAGAATAGAAATTAATGTAAAAACCTATCTAGTACTCACAATACCACAGACAGAGTCTGAACTGACGGTTCGCGGTTTAAATTGGTAGAAAACCGAGAAAACAATACTTTAACCGACAAAATGAACCGAGCAGAAGGAGAAATCTCCGAGCGACTGTTCAGTGAGGCGATAAAAAATCTGACAGTTGAGTTTGAAGAACAACAGACAGAGTTTTCAACCGAGTCGAGCTCAGCGTTCCATGCCTGGCATGGAAAGTTAACTCTTTCACCTCCGGAGCAGTTTGAAGGTTGGGACTCACTGCATAT
This sequence comes from Neoceratodus forsteri, assembly GCA_016271365.2. Classification (NCBI taxonomy): domain Eukaryota; kingdom Metazoa; phylum Chordata; order Ceratodontiformes; family Ceratodontidae; genus Neoceratodus; species Neoceratodus forsteri. The sequence continues at coordinate 537,954,943 of CM028130.1, read as the reverse complement.
GTCATAATATAGCAAGACTTCATGTTGTTTGAAACAATATTATGACTGGGTGACAGGTGAAATGGATAAGGGTCATGCGGTGGATGCTCTTTACTTGGGCTTCAGCAAGGCCTATGATTTGGTGCCTCATGGGCGGCCTGGTGGGAAGCTAACTGGTGTAGGAGTAGGGGCAAAAATGATGAACTGGATTACAAGCTGGCTGAGTGGGAGGCTGCAACAGGCGGTGGGGAGAGGAGCGCTCTCAACTGCAAGGCTGGTGACGAGTGGGGTGTCACAGGGCTCTGTGTTGGGACCAGTATTGTTTGGGATCTTCATATCAGACACTGTACATGGGGTGGTGAGCAAGATAAGTCTGTTTGCTGACGACACCAAAATCAAAGCAGCGGTGGATGGAGAAGAGGGGTGGAAGCAGCTGCAGGGGGACCTACGCAAGGCAGAGGAGTGGTCAGAGAGGTGGCAGCTGGGGTTCAATGCAAGGAAGTGTAAGGTTATGCATTTTGGGGTGAAGAACCCAAGGAGAGAATACTGGCTTGGGGGGGGGGTTAAGCTGGGGATCACTGAGGAGGAGAAGGACCTTGGGGTAATGGTAACAGGGACCATGAACAACACTGCCAAGTGCAAGAGAGTGGCTGCAAAAGTGAACAAAATGCTGGGGTGCATAGCGAGGTTTTTTACGTCCAGGCGAGGTAAGGTGATCTTGCCCCTCTACAGGTCGCTGGTAAGGCCACACTTCAGAGTACTGTGTGCAGTTTTGGAGGCCATACCTAAAGCTTGATATCAGGCTGCTGGAGGGGGTGCAGAGGAAGGCAACAAAGTTGATATGTGGAATGGAGGGGAGAGACCATGACAGCAGGCTGGGAGACCTAAATATGTACACCCTGGAGGATAGAAGGGACAGGGGGGACATGATAGAGACATTCAAGTATCTGAGGGGAATCAATAAGGATCAGGCAGATGGGGTCTTTAAATTAAGGAGGAGGAGGGTCACCAGGGGGCATGGGCTAAGAATGGGGGGGGGGAGAGATTTAGGAAGGAAATGAGATGACACTATTTCAGAGAGAGGATGATAACAAAATGGAACGCCCTACCAGAATGGGTGGTATCATGTAAATCTGTGAACAGCTTCAAAAGGGCATGGGATAGAGAACAGGAAAGAGTGAGGGTAGGGGGTGGCAGTGGGATGACAAAAGGGAGGGGGGATGGGGCAGCTGCAGACTAGGGGTGCTGGCTGCACACTCGAGCAGACTTAGATAGACCTGGTGGTCTGTTTCTGCTGGCACATTTGTATGTTCGCATAAGAAGGCGGTCTTCCACAACAGGTGAGAGATGTCACACTTGTGCATCGGTTCAAATGGCTTGCCCATGAGCTTAACCAATACCAGCAGTAAATCCCATGGAGGTGGTGGTTCACGCACTGGAGGAGATATGTGATCTAGGCCGTAGCAGTAGCGGTTATGTGCTGCGCTATCATGTGTATGTGCTGTTGTCTTTGCTATTTTCGATTTGCTGTTTTGACTCACGCTGTTATTGATGTGCTATTATCACATGGAGCCAGGCTCTGGTTCTGTAAATGTCAAGCTCTGCCCCAATGAAGCTGATCACCTGCAATGGCACAAGTTCTGACTTGGCTTCACTGACCAGGAGGCCAAAAGCCAGTCATCCAAGTAGGGGTAAACCTGGACCCCAACGGCGCCTCAGGTAAGCTGCCACCACTGCAATGCATTTGGTGAAGATCCTGGGGGCCGAGGAGAGGCCGAATGGCATGGCCTGGAACTTGTAGAGAGCTCCCTCTGCTCGAAAACAGAGGAAACTTCGATGACGCAGAGGATCGGGATGTGAAAGAATGCATCCTGAAGATTCAGGGAGCAAAACCACAAGTTTTGCTCTAGAGATGGCATGATCCGAGACAGGTACCATCTTGAAGGTGCATGACCTGAGGAAGTCGTTCAGGTCGTACAGATCTAGAATGGTGCGCCAGCCCACCATCCGCTTTGGCACCAGGCAGTACCTGGAGACAAACCCTGGGTGTTCTGGAGGATCTGCAACAGGAGCCATGACTTCCTTGCAGAGGAGCTGGGCTGTCATTTTTGAGAGCTGACAGCATGTCTGTGGAAACCAAGGCCTCCCATGTGGCAGGGGCTTGGCAAGGAGGGTACTGCTCGAATTCCAGAGGCAGACCATGACCCACCACTTCTAGAACCCACCTGTCCGTGGTGACAGCGGACCAGGCGGAAAGGAAGTGGTGGAGCCGTCCCCCCACAGGAGGAACCAGGGGAGGTGTGATGAGCATGAGGGAGGCACCTCTCATCCTGTCACTGGGCAGGCTTGGAGGAGGGGGGCCTGGATGAGGTGCCTCCAGAGCCTCTCCCTCCAGGCCTGTAGACAACCGAGGCCACAGACTTGGGCCAAGGATGCCAGGCCTGAGCCTGCTGGCCAGCCTGGGGCTGGGTGGGTTTGGCCACAGGAGTGGAAGTGGACCAAAAGGGCTTCCTCTTCTGCTGCTTGGAGCCCTTAGGGTCCTTCCGGGCAGATGTCACGGAGTCCAAGGTGGCACTGAACTTCTCGATACAGGTGAGGTAACCCTCGACTCCGGGCCCGAACAGGTCTGTGCCCAGGAAATGGACATCTACCAGTTTGCGCTGAGTGCCTGCCATGAAGGTTAAGATCCTCAGCCAAGCCCTGCGGCGCACGGCCAGTGAGGTCACCACTGAACGGGCACAGGAGTCCCCAATGTCCACGGCTGCCTGGAGCTGTTTGGCTACAGCCTGGTCCTGGTCCCGGAACTGTTTGACCATTGTCTGAGGGTCCGCTGGCAGATAAGGAAGCACCTCATCCAGGGTGCCCAGCAGGGCATGAGAGAAGTGGGCCATGAGGTGAGCCAAGCTCGCCTGGCGGAGGCCAAGTGAGGAGGCAGCGAAGGAATTCTTAGCTGCATGGCCCAACTTCTTGGACTCCTTGTCAGGTGGCTTGTCAACATCCCCGGTGTTTCCAGAGCACCTAAACACAGCGTCTGCCACCAATCCCTTGGTTGAGGGATGCTCTGTGAAACCCGAAAGGGAGCTAGTGGGTACCGTGTATTTGCGGGCCATCCGAGCAGAAGGCGCAGGGCATAAAGCGGGGCACTGCCAAAGCTCCAGGGCAGGGCCAAGAATGGCTTCTGCTACCAGGAAAGCCTACGTAGGAGCGTTTCCCTAGTCAAGGATCTCAGTCAATGGGTAACAAGCCCGCTTCTGGAAGGACTACATTTTCATACCTGTTGACTCAGAGATCAGGTGGAGAAGGCCCATTAAGGAAGATGTACCTTTGTCTGTCGAGAGATCCCCCATGGACTCCACACTGATCGGATGGGAGTGCAGGGAGGATCCTTTGAACTCCGAGGAGTCTTTAAAGAGTGGTCGACCGCCCGAGTCCCCGCTGACGGTCAGGGGTGACGGTGACTGATAGTCGATGGGGAAGCCTCTTAGATGGTAGAGACTCTTTAGTCAGAGCTCTGGTCAGTGGCTCTTTAGGTGGCAGTTCCACCACTATTGGCAGAGACGCCAGTTGTCGGCTGAGTCGGGACCGTTTTGGTCGGCTCCATCGATGAAGACCGCGTTGGCCTTTTGGGCGATAGCCAGGTGATGGCCGGCGTAGAAGCCGGAGTCAGCTTGATGCCGGTAATCACCAACTGTTGCCACATCAAATCCTCATAGCATTGACGCAATTTGCGCCGATGCCTCTCCTCACCCAAGGTGGACGAGGATGAACAGTAGCAGTGGCACCGCTTCCAGTGGTGCCGAGAGTGGGAGCATCGGTGTCGTCAGGGCTGGCTCAACCCACGGGAGGAAGAACGAAACCTCAATTGCTAGGAGGACCATCAGTGAGTGCCAAGGCTCCTCCAGGTCTTGATCGTCGACCACAGGTGGCAGATCAGTGGACTGATCCATCCCTCCAACCGTATGAGTCAGGACTAGAGTCTTGGGCAAGGAAATGTCGGCCTCTTCAGTCAACAACTGGTCAGTCGGTTCAAGAAAAATCTCGGCTGGGACTTCAACCAGCATCTCAGCCAACTGGTCTGATGGGGTCACTGTGGCGCTGGCAGCCTGGGCAAAGGATTCGATAGAAGTTAAACTCAGAGAAGCGCGGGAATCGGAGGCTCTCGACTGAGAGCGCTCCCGATCCCATGAATGACAGAGAGTCCTGTCTTTTTCTTTCTTGGGACTCTTTTTTAGATTGGTCCCTGACTGAGGGTCAGCAGAGACTGACACAATTCCTTGAAGGAACCTGTGAAAGTCGAGCCCAGCTGAAGCAGCACAGAAGCCGAGGAGGAGTGAGCCGCGGCCTGGGCTGCTTCCTCCTCAAACGCCGTTAGCTGTTCAGAGGACCCCGCAGTCACGGATACCAGCCAATGGGTATCCTTAGATATGACCGGCAGATTCCAGTGCACCAGATGTCCCAGTTTAAGTCAGGCGAGATGGTACTTCAAAACGTTCGGGTGAAAAGAACGAAAAAAGTAGCAAGTGTGATGATCATGGTCATGATCGTGACCTTTGCAGTAGATGCACGTGGCGTGTGGATCTCTCCTGGAATCTTCTGCCCGCATGGACTTGTCGTCCATGACGGTCGTGATCAGAGATAGAGTTGAAGACAAAACTCGAGAGAGTTTTAAAGTACTGGAAGTAAATCTGGAGATTTAAGCACCTACTCAACGCAGGAGCGGTAAGGAGAGAAGCTGCTTCTTCCAGCAAAAAGGGAGATCTGACATGGGGTGGAGCAGAGGGAGTTACCAGCCGGGTGGGTGGGAGGAGACAGCTTAAAGACTTTCTGGCATCATCTTAAAGGGAAAGGACATTGGCAGTTAGTGTGGATAGAAATGGAAATTATGTACCTACTGTAATTCTTCATCTTCTTGGACGGAGTCTCCACCACTCACTCACACTAATGGGATGTATGCTGGAGGTGCTAGAACCCAGCAGAAGCAAACTTTTCAAAGAGGGTCGGCACCAGAGGTTGAGCTGCGAGGAAGCGGCACTGCGAGCCGTGGCTTGTGCAGTAAAGACTACCTCAGCGTCAACCCTCCGACTGCCTCAGTACCTTTTTTCCGAGGAGGTGCAGTGTAACTAACCTAGAGGGACTATCCTAACAAAATTGGACATAAGATAGTCAGAATGACCCGTGTAAGAAGGGTCAACAATAGAGCCTTCACAGCCCAGCCACTGAGGGAGTGAAGACCAAAACCAGAGACGTGGGCTCGGGGGACGATGGGTGGGAGTGTGAATGAGTGGTGGAGACTTCGTCCAAGAAGATTAAGATTTACGGTAGGTATGTAATTTCCTATATCTTCCTGGACATAAAGTCTCCACCACTCATTCACACTAATGGGAGAGTACCAGCTAACAAACTCCCCCACCCCTTCCTCCGAGACAGACAGCAGGAGAAAGTAAGAGCTCACATACTTACGACAGAGGTCCATTAGTCCTACCAAATGACAGATGTTGTCTGGCATGGACATCTAAAGCATAGTGCTTAACGAAAGTATGCACTGAGCTCCATGTAGCCGCACTGCAAATGTCTGCAATGGGCATGTTGCAGATTTCAGACAGAGATGCCGTGACTGCTCTAGTAGAGTGAGTGTACACTCTGCCTTCTAGCTTAACCTGTGCCACAGAATAGCAGTGGCGGAGGCATGCTACCAGCCACGCTGAAATGCGCCTGATAGCGACAGGCTGACCCAGCCGGGTCTCGCTGAAGGAAAATGGAAATTACGTACCTACCGTAATTCTTGATCTTCTTGGATGAGTCTCCACCATTCATTCACACTAATGGGAACTGCGCTGGAGGCACTAGGACCCAGTGGGAGCAAACTTTTGCTAGAGAGTCGGCGCCAGAGATGGAGCCGCGGGGAGCGGCACCGCGAGCCCCAGCTCGTGTGGTAATGACTATCTCGGCGTCGACCCACCAACTGCCTCAGTACCTTTTTTCCAAGGGGGTGCAGCATAACTAACCTATAAGGATAGCCTAACCAAGAAAAAAAAAAAACGGACATAAGATAGTCTAGACGACCCGTATAGGAAGGTTCAACAAAGAAGTCTTCACAGCCTAAGATTGAGGGAGTGAAGACCAACAACAAAGGTGAGCTTGGGGGATGGAAGGTGGGCGTGTGAATGAGTGGTGGAGAGTCGTCCAAGAAGATCAAGAATTACGGTAGGTATGTAATTTCCATATCTTCCTGGACATAAAGTCTTCATCACTCATTCACACTAATGGGAGAGTACCGAGCTAATAATCCCCCGAGAGGGTGGCAGGAGAGACCAAGAGCTCACAGTTTTAGGACAGGAGTCCATTAAGGATGGTTCTGCCAAAAGAAAGATGTCATCTGGCATGGCCATCCAGGGCATAGTGTTTGACGAAAGTATGCACTGAGCTCCAGGTAGCTGCATTGCAAATATCTGCAATGGGCACGTTGCGGATTTCCGCTAGGAATGCCACGACCGCTCTAGTAGAGTGAGCGTATACTCTGCCCTCCAGCTTAACCTGCGCCATGGCATAACAGTGGCGAAGGCATGCCACCAGCCATGCTGAAATACATCTGATAGCGACCGGCTGACCCATCCGGGTCTCGTTGAAGGAAACAAACAGTTGTTGAGCTTTTCGAAAGTCTTTTGTTCTATCTAGATAGAAACTCAAAGATCTTTTGACATCCAAGGAATGAAGAGAACGCTCGCCTTCATTTTGGAAGTTTGCAAAGTAGGAAGGAAGGACCAAAGGTTGGTTTATTTTTTTCTTTATACTTGTTTATTGAAAAGTATAACTTGTACCAAGTACATTATATTTCACAGGAGATTCATCCAATAAGCATACACTGTTAACAATACCTGGTGTTTATTTGTTCCTCCACACAATCATGAAACATATACATATTACAAGTCAATATATAATATTCAGAGATTATTTATGTATTTTAGGTAATTAACTGCTATACCAAGATATCAAGTTAATCCAATAAGAAAAAACTACTTGATACCACATTATAAATTAAGATTAAGGTAAACTGGGAGAGTGAGAACTTGCTACCAAACTGTTACTGTCATGTAAATTAATTTGAAAGTTATTTTATTGTTTTACAAATTTTATATCCAGAGATTTGGGGCAGCACCTACAAGTTCCATAAGTTTCTTTTTCGTTTTTTATTTTCGACAGGCCTCCATTTAGTATTTAAACCATGTGGGTATCTTGTAATTTATTTTGATATAGGTCCTATCTATTCCATCTGTTGTTAAACTTCTCATTTTGATGATTTATGGAATGGGTTATCCTTTCCATATGTTGAATTTGGCTCACTATTGTTAACCAAGCTTGTAGTGTTGGAGGCTTTTGCTGCAGCCAGTTTTTTGTAATTGCTTTCATAGCAGCTATTGGCCCAAAGATAATGTGCTTCTCTGCCTCCCACTCCTTCCGGACAGAGACCCAGGATGCAATGTTCTGGGGCTATATCAATTGATGGTGTGAATAATTCTGACAGGTGTCTACATACTTGTATCCAAAAATTCTGAACCTCACTGCAAAACCAAAAAATATGCGATTGGTCAGCAGAGGTGTTACCACATTTCCTCCAGCATCTCCCTTGAGGTAGTAAACCCGCTCTATTTAACTTCATTGGGGTGTAAAAGTATCTAATTTTGAGCTTCCAAGTAAACTCTTGCCAACCTGGGGAAGAGGTCGTCTTCCATGCATTTCTGAAGATCTTTATCCAGGTTTGCGAGCTTAGAGTAGTGTTTAATTCCGCTGCCCACTTTTGTTGGATCTTTTGAATATTGTTGCCCCTATCTACCACTAAGTTGTTGTACAACATGGTTATTGCTCCTTTGCCATGAGTGCTGTCCTATATAGCTTCAAATGCCTGAGGAAAGGGTCTCTCGTCCTGCCAAGTTGCCACCTGTCTCTGTTTAGCAGTTATGAAGTCCCTTATTTGATAATAGTATATACAATCAGCACCACTCCAATTATTTCTGGTCTTAAGAAGTTCAAATGGCATTATATCTTGACCTTTAAGTAATTGCCAAGGTGCGTATAGGCCTTTCTTCATTTGTTGGGTGTACCATTTATAATAGGTGGCTGGTTTGAATTCTGAGTTGAAACACCAATTCCTATACCTCCACATGTTTTTGGCTGTGTATCCCCGTTTAGTCCCTAGTAATCACCCTTTCAATGTTGTTTTTAAATCATATCCCTGATATGTTTGGGTAGCTGTTTGTGCTGGTAAATTAAATACAGCCATTGAAAGAGGAGTATCTGTAGAAGTACTTAATTCCATTTGTTGCCAGTGGGCTGAATAGCTTGGGTGGAACCACAAAAGGGCCATCTTCATTTGGGCAGCCAGCCAGTAATCTTGTAGACTGGGGCAGGCCCTTCCACCCCGCCTGCTTCGGTAGAAATAGGGTCTGCCTGGATATTCTTGGACATGAATGTGCCCATAAAAATGCCATAATTTTTCTCTGCCACTGCATTATGTCTCTTGGTGGTATTGGACAAGGAATTGCTTGGAACAAGTATAATAGTCTTGGTAAAATATTTGTTTTGAAAGTTTGTAACCTTGAATAAAAAGGGAGCGGCAGGAGCGACCACCTTTGTAAGTCTGACCATATGTTTTTAAGGGGGGAGTTATCTCTATATAGATATGCAGGTGATTTCCCCAACCTCACTCCCAGGTACTTGATATTGGGACAATCCCATCTCACGGGAAATTTAACTTTGAGTTCTTGGGGAATATGGGTATTCAGTGTTAAAATCTCTGTTTTTGACCAATTTAATTTATAGCCTGATATCCTTGAAAAGGACTCTGTTGAAATACCTTGGGGATGGATTTCTCAGGGTCGGATAGGTATAACAGAATGTCGTCAGCATATAATGCAATTTTATGTGGCGTGTCATCCCACATTGTACCCTGTATATCTGAATTTAGTCGTATACTTTGTGCTAAAGGCTCAATATAGAGCGCAAAAAGTGTAAGGGATAGGGGACATCCCTGACACGTACCCCTAAAAAGTCTAAATGGTTGGGATATATATCCATTGGCCCGCACATAGGCCAACGGGTTCTTATATATTTTGAATATAAGTTGGCAAAAAAGTATAGGGAAACCAAAGCCGGCCAGGGAGCCCTGAAGAAAGTCCCATGAAACCTGAGCGAATGCTTTTTCAGTGTCTAGGCTCATAATACAGACTGGTTGAGTTTTAGATTGTATTCTATCAATAATATTGATAGTCTTTCTGACATTATCCAATGTTTGTCTGCCTGGGATAAAACCCGCCTGGTCCATATGTATGAGTCCGGGTAAGACTCCCTGGACCCTTCTAGCCAATATGGCTGTCATTATCTTATAGTCCGTATTTAGGATAGAAATGGGGTGGTATGATGCACAATTGGTGGTGTCCGTGGCCGACTTTGTTATAACAGACACTATTGCCTGTGACCACGACGGGGGCACTATACTATCCTCTGTTCTTATCTAGTTATATGTTTTACAAAGTAGGGGGGCAATAACATTTTTAAACTGTTTGAAAAATTCAGCAGGCAGTCCGTCCGAACCTGGACACTCTCCTGCTTTTAGGTTCTGAATTTCCAGGGAAATTTCTTGTTCAGTAAAGGGTCTACTCAGAACTTCTCCCTGTGTCGCAGTAAGGTTCGGGAGTCCCAATGGGGCTAGGTATTCCCTAATTTCTTGTGCCGAGGGGGAGGCTCCTTTAGCATATAACTTTTGATAATATGTCCTAAAGGACTCCGCTATATCTTCAATTTTATACTGAAGTGTATGTTTGATGGGGTCCCTGATTTTAGCAATAGTGGCTTTACTTCGGTGTTGATGCAGCCTACTAGTTAAAAGTTTTAGGGCTCTCAGTCCTCCTTCATAAAATCTTTGTTTTGTGTAAATTATTCTTTGCTCTACCAGATAGTCCAGAATCTTTATAAATTCTGCTTTCAATGTTTTAAGTTGTTTCCCCCTTTATTTAATTTTTGTTGTTGTTGTTTTTCCAATTCAGCTATCTGTTCTTGTAAATCTTTTTGTCTTTTATCCCTTTGTTTTTTGCTCTAGCAGAAATCTCAATAAATTTCCCTTGGATGAGGGCTTTGATTGTATCCCATAAAATTCCCGGAGAAACTTCAGGGTGTTGGTTATCCTGTAATGCTTGCTTTATGGTCTGGGTTATTTCCTGATTTTCTTTAGTTTGGAGTAGAGACAGGTTTAACCGCCAAAATGTTGAGCGTTTCGGGGGGCCTATTGTTAATTGTAAAAATATTGGGGAATGGTCCGATAGCAAACATGACCCTATTTCCACCGAGGCACAGATTCCCATAGATTCTTTTGGCATTAAAAAATAGTCTAGCCTTGAATAAGTTTGATGCGAATGAGAAAATATGAGTATTGTTTAGTACTTTTATGATATGCTCGCCATACATCAATTAGGCCAATTTCTGCTAGCAACTTATTTACCCTCTTAGCCACTCCCCTCTCCCCCCTTGGAGGCTGCCCTGAGGAGTCCAGAATGGAATTTAGCTTTAGGTTCAAATCCCCACCCAAGACTAAATAGCCCTCAGTCCAGTGCATCACCTTAAGGAGTGAGTCCCTATAAAAGGTGAACTCTATCCCTGGTGGTGCATATAGTAATATAAGTGTGAGCATAGCCCCGTTATAAAGTCCCTTGACTGCTGAGTATCTGCCTTGCTTGTCTATCATGGTATCCTTAAGATCAAAGGGGGTGGAGTGCAGAATTAAAATGGCCGTTCCCCGTCTGCGCCCTTTACCATATTCAGATGCTACTACCTTCTTAAAACCAAATTTTAGGAGTTTTTCATGCTCCATTTTGTTGATATGGGTTTCCTGCAGTAAAATAAAAGCTGCCCCAGTTTTCTTTAAAAATGACAATGTTCTGGCTCTTAATAGGGTGGGATAAACCATTCACGTTATAAGATACGATTTTCACATCAGAACCACCCATTGTAAGTCAACAGTGTCCCTCTATTAACATGTACCAACTTGGTATCCCTATTGCTCCATCTGTTTCCATAGGCAATGTTGTTTAACCAATGTGACATGACAGTAAGATTCTCTCCCTGTAACAAAATAACTAAACAGATACATTTTTGAACAATCCTTAACTTTACAACACTTTATAACATCTGATGGCTTCCAAAAATGGAGATCCACACAAATTCGCAGCGAATCTCTAAAGCCAGGTCCTTCCCCCCGCGAAGGGGATGTGTGTCTGGCTGGGGAGATGAAGAAAAAAAAAATCCTCTCACCACTAAAAATAGTGGCTCTCCCTTTGAGCCTACTGAAATCTTATTCAGGCTCTTGTCACTGAAAAACTCAGTGCAATATGTGACGTCGATGAACCACTCCGAATGCTAGCACAGGGCACTGTCTGGTTCAAAGGTTAGGTGGTCTCAGCTATTACGTCCCCCCCCCTCAAAAGCTTAAACATTAGAAAAAGCACCCATATCTTATTTGCTTTTGATACAACCGCCTCCTATGTGTACACCAGTTTCGGTGATAATTATCAACATGCCATTATTTGCTTTTAATTGCTATATTTGAACGGAGCTCAAGCATCGTGCCATTAGCATTCAGTCCAGCTACAGGTCCACAGTTAGAAACAGTCATAGGAATAGTTCAACTGTGCGTTAAATACTATGCCAGCAGTCTATTGGAAGGCATCGGACACACAGCACGCGATGTTCTGGAGAAAAAACCCACGGTCTTTCCTTCTAATTTGTTTACTTATCTTTTTCAGTCCTGCGTATCTTCTGTTTGGATTCCCTTCATGGTCTGTATTTCTAAAAGCGCTACACGAATTACCACAAGGGGCTTCAGCGATGACGTCAGAAGGCCGCGCCCCTGCTTCCTCTTAGAAGTCACCATTAGCCAATCGTTGGGCGCACGCTTGTTCTGCTGGGAGTTGGGAGTTCTGCGATGGTTGCTGTGGGGCTTCCATGAGGCCTTTGGAAATCAGGGCCTTACCGGCCTCCTCGGGCATCTCATAGACCTGAGTACCTTCTGGCCACCAGATTCTGAGCCGGGCTGGATAAGGAGTATTGAATTTAACATTCTTGGTCCGCAGGATCTTCAGAAGTGGGGGCATACTAGAGCCTTTGTTTCTGAATTTCTGGAGGATAATCATGGTCGAAGTACAGTCTATGGGTTAAATATTTTACTTCTTTTTGTTGGCAAGCAGTATTCAATATTTCTTCTTTAACTCTGTAACTGTTAAAACTTCAGGATGATTGATCGAGGTCTTGAATCTGGCAGGGGCTTCGCTTGTAAGGCCCGATGCGTTCACTCTATACCAAGTTGAAATCCTGCAGGCAGGTTCAGCATGTCTTTTATTAGATCAGCCATAAATTCTGACATTCGTCCAGTCTCCGACCCTTCAGGGAGCCCATGTATACGTATATTCTCCCACCTAGACCTGCCTTCCAAATCCACACACTTAGTTTGTAACTACTTTGTATATTGTAAGAGAACCTGGAGGGCTAGATTCATTTTGGCTGTGGTGTCTTCGGTGTTGCTAAGTCGGCCCTCTGCCTCCTCTACTCTTTTCTCCAGAAATTGCAGATGCTGGTTTAGGTGTTTAAACTCTGCTTTGTTTTCGACATGCATTGCTTTAATTTCGTTGAACAGCCTGTCAAATCTCGATTGCGTTAGTTGCTCCTGCTCCTTGTCTATGTCTGGCAGACTGGCTGGGGATGGGCTTCGGCTGGCTTCTCGAGGGATGGTTTTTAATCCTCCTGCATCTGGTTTCTGTGAGGATGCTTTAAGCTTTGTTCTACTCCGGTTGTCTTTGGGAGGTTTTATCATCGCCATTTCTATATATTGGGTGCTACCTCCTTTTAAATTTTTAAGTTTAAAGGGTTTCGGGAGAAAAGCTCGTCTCAGCGTGCTGTTGCTGGCTCCGTGACGTCACCGGAAGTCCCAAAGGTTGGTTTAGATGGAATTCTGAAACAACCTTAGGATGGGTTCCGAGAACTACTTTGTCTTTATGAAACGCAGTATACGGAGGGTCTGTGACCAAGGCATGTATCTCAGAGACCCTGCGGGCTGAGGTAATGGCCACTAGGAAGGCCGTTTTCCAGGTGAGAAATTTCTACTCACAGGTAGCTAGAGGCTCGAAGGGTTTTCAAGTGAGCATGTCTAGCACCAGACTAATGTCCCAGGCTGCGACTGAATGTCTTATAGGAGGTTTGGTATGCAGAATACCCTTAAGAAACCTCTTAACCACAGATAACTGAGCCAGTGACAAGGAAAGTACTAGCTCATGAAAAGCTGAAATGGCACAAAGGTGCACTTTAACTGTAGAGTATTGCAGACCTGAATTTGAGGTCTAAAAGGTACTCTAGAACTTTATCTGCTGGGCAGGAAAAAGGATTCAAAGAGTATTTTGCACACCAGAGTGAAAAACGCTTCCATTTGGCTGTGTAAGTTTTCCTAGTGGCTGGCTTGCGTGCAGCCAGAAGAATATCTGAAACCCTACGAGAGATGTTGAACCTGTTCAATTCTATCTCTTCAGCAGCCAAGCGTGAAGGTGAAGTGACCTCAGATTGGGGTGGACCACAGGCCCCTGAGTCAGAAGGTTCGCCTGAAGGGGAAGCGGTTTTGGAGGAGTTTCCGACATACTGCTGAGTAGTGGAAACCATATCTGTCGAGGCCAGAAGGGCCACTTGAGTTCTAGGGTGTGGCCATACGCTATGAGGTGTAGAACCTAGCCGTCCGAGGTGACCGCCCTCCACCTGTTGAGGTGGAGGGAGAAGTGACTCTCTCCCCCTTCCCCAAAGTCTCTAGTGGGGGTGGGGTCTGGTAAGGAGTCAGGAAGTAGGAGCAGGCACCGGGAGATACAGGGCACCTGCCTGGGGGGCCAGGGGGTAACGCCTGTTTACGGTTACCCTGGCCCTTGGTAGGAGGGTGGGGCTGCTTGCAAGATGAATGGCAAAAAGGTGGCCACTGTGTGTGGTACAAGGAATAGCTGGACCGAAGGGCCTGGCCCAACTCCTGGAGGGAGGAGAGCAGGTCCTGCTCATCTCCCCCAAAGAGGACAGAACCCTGAAAGGGGGCATCCAGAATGCTAGACTGCACATCTGGGGCAAACCCGGATACCTGGAGCAAAGAGTGGCATTTGCGGCAGATGCCCGTGGCTGCCCCTCTGCCTGACGTATCAACAGCATCATAGGCAGCCCGCAGGACATGACTGCTAATGTCCGAGCCCGTCTTAAGAGTCTGGGCTGGCTGCTTCTTAGCAGGATCATCAGACAGAGCCTGAACCAACAACACATTCTGGTATTGGACCATATGGGCCAAACAGTTAATGGCCCTAATGGCCAGAGTAATCGAGGAGCAGACGCCCTTACCAGGTGATCCAACTGCCTGGACCGTTGTCCGGAGGGACAGCACAGAAGTGTTTAGGTTTCTTGGTGCAGTCGTGGCTGCATTGATAACCACTGAATCAGCCTTTGGCTGCCCCTCGAAGAAGGGTTTGCCGGTGGAGGCATGGTAAAGGTGGTCTGCCTTCTTGGGCATCGCCAGGATAGTAGAGGGGTGATTCCAGGCTGCCCTAGTGACATCCTCACAGGAGTCAATCAGGGGAGGGACCACCAAAGGAAGAGCATCCGGCCGGCATAGGTAAATGGCCAGTCGGCGACACTCAGGGTCCTGTTCCTCCGTCGCCCAGCCCATGATGGACTGAATATGTCTCATGATGTCCAAAATAGAAGGGTCATCAGGAGGAGATTTGGGTACTGTCTTGGGGTGCTCTTCATCCCCAGATGAGTCCCCTGCCAGAGAGGAGGCATCTGAACAGTCAGGATCCTCTTCATCATCATCATCCAGCTCACTTTTTGTGGACTGATGTTGATCCAATTGTCCTCCCAGACCGGCGTCAGACCTGGTGTCCAACATGTGATTGTCACTGGGGCCCGGCCTGACAAGATCCAAAGGAGACTGAGTCTGAGGAAGGCAGTGGGGAGAGGGCGCGGGATTATGCTGCTGCACCAGAGCCCACCATGAATGAACAAGGCACTAACATCCACCAGTGAAGGGTAATTGTATATCGGAGGATAAGGGTAGGCCGGCGCTGGATAAGGGTAACTCGGTGTTGGGTCAGCCGGAGCTGGCTGGCATCGGGCACCCTGGCATAGTTCCCGTGGGCACTGAAGGAGGGGCTGGCGCTGGTTTCAGCTGAGGCAGCACTGATGGTGGCCCTGCGGGCGCAGGCTGTGGGAGCCAGGAAGGAGTGTCCACAGGTGCCAGCAGAGGAGAGACCTGCGCGGGGGGTGGGGCAGAGACCTCCCAGACGAAAGTAGAGGCGAAACCGGATGTGGGGAGGCACCAGTAGCCTGCAGCGGGCCCTGCCAAGAAGGACTGGTGTCGGCCCCCATGGAGGGAACCGACACAGACAGCACCTTGGCCAGGAAGGGGAGTGGGCATCAGCTGAGGGACCGGTGCCTGAAAAACCGTCACCGGCTGAGCCACCTGGCTGAAAGGACATGAAAGATAGGGCTCTGAGCATCAGGGGCTGGGGGGCAGAAGATGAAGACCCCTGCCCCAAGGAGCCGTCACCTGCCATCGAGATAAGAGTGGGCGGTGGGGCCACCGGTAACCCAGAGGGATTAAGGGCTGGTGGGGCTGAAGAGGCCGACCTCTTGTGGAAGGAAGACCCAGACGCAGTTGAAGGCTTATGAGGAGACTGCGAGCAGGAAGCGGACTGGGCCTGGTCCCAGTCTTTATCTCAGTGTTTATGCTTCCTGCTAGACTTTTAACTAGGAAGAGAAGAGGAGGAAGCCCCAGAGGACTGAAGTGGAGTCGAAGGGCTCCTGGCCTGCAGCTCCTGTTCCATCACGATGAGCTTCTGCATAAGGAGATGGTGTTCCAGAATTTTCAGTCAATGTCTCCATGTGGCCTGTTTAAATTTCTGGCAGAATTGGCAGGCTTTGGTGTCATGGCTGGGGCCCTAGGCACAGGATGCAAGCAGAATGTCCTTTTTCTGGAATCTGTTTGCCACAGACACACTTCATGGAGTGGTCAGAGGATGAGGCAGGTTGAGAAGACAAACCTGAATCCAGTAACACCAAAAAATCAATATTAACACTTAAAAGGAAAATAAAGGTGTGAAGCGCAGGAAATGATGATTGACTGTAGCTGTGGCAGTGTCAGTGGTCCGACATGCGCAGGTCAACAGCGGGAAAGAACTGAGAAGAGTGTGGGGGACTGCCTGCCTTTATATGATAGGCAGATGTCAGCGGGGTGACGTTGGTGGTGGGCGGTCCACCGTGGAACACTACTGCTAGCTAGAAAGGTTTCCATGGGGCTTGGCACCTAGCAGCTTAGCCCTACCAGTGACTGCCTGCTGCAAGAGCCCTTCCCCCTTGAAGAAAGATCTTTCACATTAAAGGACTGTTGATTATTGTCCCTGGTAGCTTCATAAATGAGGATCATGTCACTTTGAATTCTTCTATTAAGAGGAAACAGATTTATCTGGGATAGTTGTTCGTTGCATTCAGTTCCCCTCAGATTACCTAAAGTCCTTGTAGCTCTGTGTTGAACCTTTGAGATCCTTGATACCAAAGCCTTTTCTTTAGTTGCTCATAACTACCCACAGAACTCCAAGTGTGGCCTCACCAGGGATCTACAGATCAGAACATCTTCAACTTTACTTGCAAAATTCTTTCCTATTATGCTACAAATAAAATTACATTTTTTTAATGGTAGAGATACAGTGGTTTTCTGCTTCAAGTCTTTGTCCACCGGGATACCCAGGCCCTTTTCCGAGTTAGATGATACAAGGAAGCTCGCAGCTACTCCAGGTAGGCAATAATGGTATAACAGCACTGGCATGGTGGGGGGTTGGGACTCACACATGCTCCATTCCCAGCCTAGCTGAACAGCAGCCACTACAATGGTGCATGAACACTTGCTGTGGGGGTGCTCACAGCAACTGCAGTCCCTGTCTCTCCCACCAGGAGTCAATGTATGTACCAGTGTAGGAGCACCAGCTGTGGGGGAGTTCAGTTACTGTAGTCCCGGCCTCTCCCAGCAGGATCACTGTAGGTAATGGTGTGGGAGCACTGACTGTGGGCAAGTTCAAAGTTACTCCAATCCCTGTCTCTCAGAGCAGGAATCACTGTGGGTAATGATGCAGGACCACTGACTGTGGTGAAGCTCATAGCTACTTCAGTCCCAGCCTCTCCCAGCAGGAATCACTGCAGGTAATGGTGTAGGAGCACTGACTGTGGTGAAGTTCATAGCTACTCCAGTGCCAGCCTCTCCCAGCAGGAGTCACTGTTGGTAATGGTGTAGGAGCATCGGTTGTGGGAGAGCTCACAGTTACTCCAGCCTAACCCTCTTCCCAACAGGAGTCACTGTAGGTAATGGTTCAGAAGCATTGACTGTGGGGAAGCTCACAGCTACTCCAGTCCCTGCTTGTCACACCAACAGCCACTTTAGGTAATATTGTAGGAGGACTGGCTGTGGGAGGATCTTAAAGCTATTCCTGTTCAGCCTCTCCCAGCAGGTGTCACTGTAGGAACATGGACACTGGGAGTTCACAGCTACTCCAGTCCCAGCCTATCCCACAATGTTGTAGGAACACTGACTCTGAGGAGCCAAAGCTACTCCAGTTCCAGCCACTTTCAACAGGAGTCACTGTAGACAATGGTAGGAGCATAGACTCTGGGGGGAGTTCACAGCTATCCAACTGCCAGCCTCTTCAAGCAGAAGTCACTGTAGGTAATGGTGTACAACTACAAGCACTGGCTGTGTGGAGCTCACAGCTACTCTAGTCCCAGCAGGAATTACTGCAGGTAACTGGGTAGGAGCACTGGCTGTTGGGAACACAGGAATACAGAACACTTAAAAAAGGGAGCTAAAGCCCATCATGCCACGCCCTCTCTAATTCAACAGTTCAGCTCATCTGAAAAATTAATGTATTTGTCTAGAGGCAACTTGAATGACATGACTGAACTACAAAATGCTACACTGGCCTGTAGTTTGTTGTACAACTGAAACACAGACTTTGACAGCAGATAAAGACCGCCTGGGTCCACCCAGTCTGCCAATTTTTCCCTACCTACAGTGTCACTGCAGACCCTTCTTGATTTCTGTCTCTCTCTCTCTCTCTCTCTCTCACCCATCCCCTTCTATTCCACTAAGATTCCTTTATGCCTATCCCATGCATTCTTGAACACCACCACTGTTTTCTTCCTCACCTACCTCCGCTGGAAGACTATACCAGGCATCTAACACTCTTTCTGTGGAGAAGTACTTCCTCGCATCTTTCCTGAATCTACCCATCTCCAGCTTCACTGCATAGCCCCTTGTTCTTGAGCATTTTGTTTCTGAAAAATACTTCCCCTCCTGTATCTCATTTACTCCCGCGAGGTATTTAAAAGCCTCTATCATATTCCTCCCTCTCCCTTCTCTTCCTGGGTGCACATATTGAGGTCCTTTAGTCTCTCCTTGCAGGGCTTCTGATGCAAACCCTGCACCATTTTATTTGCCTTCCTCTTGACAGCCCCCACTCTATGTCCTTCCAGAAATGTGGTTTCTAGAACTGGACACAGTACTCTAGGTGGGGTCTTATAGCGATCTATACAGGGGCAACATCACCTCCCTCTTTTTGCTGGTGATACCCCTCCCTTTACACCCTAGCAGCCCATTAGCCCTCCTGTCTTGTCGCACTGCCTAATCACCTTCTCATCATCAGAAATGATTAGCCCCAGGTCTCTCTCCCGTTGGTAGTCATCATCACCTCTCTACCCATTTTGTATTGTGCCCCGAGGTTTCTGTGCCCTAAGTGCATGATTTTGCACTTTTCTTTCACTGAAACCCAGCTGCCATACCCACGACCACTCTTCAAGTCTTCTCAGGTCTCTGCTCATTCTTTCCACACCCCCCCCAGAGTGCCCACCCTAGTGCAGATTCTGGTGTCATCCGCAATGAGGCAGACCTTCCCTTTCTGCTCCTCTGAAATGTCACTTATAAAAACATTAAAAAGGACCAGTCTCAGTACTAATCCCAGAGGCAGCCCACTGGTCACCCTTCCTTCTTCACAGTGAACTCCATTTACCACCACCCTCTGCTGCCTATCCCCTAACCAATTTCTTCCTCCATTTACCACCTTTGGACCCACCTCCCTAAGCTGACCAGCTTCCTTACGAGTCTCCTATGTAGAATGGTGTCAAAAGCCTTACAGAAATCTAGGTAGGCCAAGTCTACCGCTCAACCCTGCTCCAATTCCCTGTTCGCCCACTTAAAGAAATCTATCAAATTCCTATGACATGACATCCTCCAATTAATTCATACTGCCTCGAGTCTTATAACCTACTGGATTCAAGATATTCCACAAACCCCTTCAGTATGGATTCCATTAACTCTTCCACCATTGATGTCAAGCTGACTGCCAGCCTCCTCCCTACTGTCACTTCTGTGAAGTGGGGCTACACCTGCCTTCCTCCAGTCCTGCGGAACTATTCCTGTTTCCAGTGAGTTGTTAAACATGACTGTATAACCTTCTTAGTGAATTAATGCCTCCTTTGGTCAGTATTTAATTTTGATCCTACGAACTGCAGGCTGGTGCTTCGAGTTGCCACCTATTTTCCTTCAATTTTCATATTAAAGGACTGCTGTATTTTATTGTCCCTGGTAGCTTCATACATGAGGTTAATGCCACCTCTTCTTCTATTACGGGAACAGATTTAGGGGTCACTGCAGGTAATGGTGTCGGAGCACTGGCAGCATAGGTGCTCACCAGTCCCAGACTCTCCCAGCAGAAGTCACTGCAGGTAATGGTGTAGGAACAATGACTGTGGAAGAGCTCACGGCTGCTGCAGTCTCATCGTCACCCAGCAGAAGTCACTGTAGGTAACGGTGTAGGATCTCTGGCTGCTGGACTGCTGACAGCTACTCTGATCCCTGCCTCTCCTAGCAGATGTCAATGTAGACAATGATGTAGGAGCATGTCTGTGGGGGGAGCTCACAGCTGCTCCAGTACCATTTCATAGCAGGAGTCGCTGTAGGTAATAGTGTAGGAGCACTGGTTGTGGGGAAGCTTAGGTACTCTAGTCCCAGCCTCTCCCAGCAGGCGTCACTTCACAGATATTTCATTGTCCAGTTCTCCCAGCAGGATTCACTGTAGGTAACAGTGCAGGAGAACTGGCTGTGGGGGGGGAGATCACAGTTACTCCAGTCCCTGTCTCTCCCAGCAAGAGTCATTGTAGGTAATGATATAGTACCACTGAGTATGGGAGAGCTCAAAGCAACTCCAGTCCCAGCTTTTCCCAGCAGGAGTCACTGTAGGTAATGGTGCAGTAGCACTGACTGTGGGGAAGCTAACAGCTACTCCAGCCCCAGCCCCTCCCAGCACAAGTCGCTATAGGTAATGGTGTAGGATCACAGACTGCGGGGAAGCTCACAGTTACTCCAGTCCTAGCCTCTCCTAGCCGAAGTCACGTTAGGTAATGGTGTAGGAGCACTGACTGTGGAAGAGCTCACAGAAACTCTCATCCCAGTCCTGCCGAGCTGGAGTCCCTGTAGACAATGGTTTAGGACCACTGACTGTAGGGGAGCTCATAACCACTGCAATCCCAGACTCTCCCAGCAGGGGTCACTGTAGGGTATGGTGTCGGAGCACTGGCTGGAGGGGGGCGGAGCATAGCTATTGCAATCCCAGCCTCTCCAAGCAGGAGTCACTGTACGTAATGGTGTCAGAGTACTGGCTGTGGTGGAGCTCATAGATACTGTAATCCCAGACTCTCCCAGCGGGAATCACTGTAGGTAATGATGCAACAGCACTGCTTGTGGAGGAACTCACAGCTGCAGTCCTAGCCTCTCCAAGCAGGAGTCATGGTATGGAATGGTGGAATAGCTTTTGTTGTGGGGCAGCTCACAGCTATTTCAGTCTTGACCTCTCCAAGCAGAGTGTCTCTACTGTCGGTTTCTGTGAATTTCCTGCAGACTGTGGGTTAGAAGCAGCTGGATTGGGGGGGTGCAGATGAAAATAGAACAGAAAAAAAAATCCCTTACCTTGCCACAATTTCGACAGTGGTGGCGTCTGCGGACTAAGGTGAAAGTTGCTTTGCAAGCCATGCAGCGACTGCTGGCGCTGTCTGGGATCCATTCCGGTAGATCTGATAAGAGAAAGGAAAAAAGAGTCATCAGCCGCAAGCAGCTCCCAGTGACAACTTTTGGGTCTGTGCCCTTTGGCACATTTCCTGTTCCAGAAGTGCATTTACTGGTCAGCTAATACATAGATACATAGATACATAGACAGTGTCGGCAGATAAGGGCCTATGGCCCACCTAGTCTGCCCATTTGAGCTTGTAAGTTCAATTTGTTTTCCTAGAAGTTTGTTGCCCCTTACCCCTGACCTCCAGAATTCCTTTATGTCTATCCCATGCATTCTTAAATCCCGTGATTGTTTCAGCCCCCACCACTTCCTCTGGCGGGGTGTTCCACTTGTCCACCACCCGTTCTGTGAAGAAATTCTTTCTCATGTTTCCTCTGAATCGTCCTCCCTCCAACTTCATCCCATGCCCTCTAGTCCTGGAACATCTTTTTCGCTTGGACTTAGTGACTGATCTTATCAACCCTCTGCTGCACAGCAGTGACTAAACCCCATCTGAGCTTGCGCACAGATCCAAGCTTGTCAGCATGAATGATACTCCGGCTCATGCTGTGTAACCCTAAATGCCAATCTCCCTCAGCAACCTGTCTAGTCCTGTGTTACCCTACTCATGCTGTGTAACCCTCAATGCTGTTCCCCTCTGGAACCTGTCTAGACCTGTGTTACCCCGGCTCATGCTGTGTAACCCTAAATGCCAATCTCCCTCAGCAACCTGTCTAGTCCTGTGCTACCCTACTCATGCTGTGTAACCCTCAATGCTGTTCCCCTCTGGAACCTGTCTAGACCTGTGTTACCCCGGCTCATGCTGTGTAACCCTCAATGCCAATCTCCCTAAGCAACCTGTCTAGTCCTGTGTTACCCTACTCATCCTGTGTAACCCTCAATGCTGTTCCCCTCTTGAACCTGTCTAGACCTGTGTTACCCCGGCTCATGCTGTGTAACCCTCAATGCCATTCTCCCTCAGGAATCTGTCTAGTCGTATGTTGCCTCCTACTCATGCTGTGTAACCCTCAGAGCCATTCTCCCTCTGGAATCTTTCTAGTCCTGTGTTACCCCTACTCATGCTGAATACCTGCAGTAGCATCTAGGGATTCAATCATATGGCACCAATTATATGAAATAAATTACAAGTGCTGCAATGAGGAGAGGCAAGGGGAAAAGAGGGAGTAGTAAAGAGAAGACAGTGTTGCCCAAGGTTGGAAAAGTAATGGAGGACTGTGAAAATCATGATTACTTGCTTAACATCAAAGGCAAAGTGCTATACAAATGCCCTTGCTTCTTTCCGTGTTCACCCTCTCACCCTCCGTCCTCAGTCCCCTTGGTTTGATGGGGCCTTGAGGGAGTTGAGGCGAACAGGGCGAAGGCTAGAATGTACCTGGCGGAGAACCGGCCATGATGCCGACAGACAAACTGATGGTCCATCTTAAAGACTATCAGTCGGCAATCACCTGTAAGAAGGCAAAATTCCTGTCCAGGGAGATTGCCGCAGCACAGAATCAACCCACTCAGATTTCCGAACTGTGGACAGACTGTGCAATCCAGCCCGTTTACAAGTTCGTATAGCCTTTTCTCACAAAAAGTGCGAGGAGTTTGCTCGATTCTTTGCTGACAGGTTGCCCACGGGGGGGAAGAGACAGTGGTCAGCTGAATGTTGCTATTCCTCGGTCTGACTGAATGGAGTTTGACTGGCTAGCAACTGACAATGTCATGAGGATTCTCAGGGAGATGAGCCCAACCAGTTGTAGTTTGGATCTGGGCCCTACACGCCTTTTATTAGGTTGTTTTTATGTTATCAGCCCGGTCCTTGCGGAGCTAGTCTGGTGCTCATTGGAGATAGGTGCACTTCCCTGCTCCCTAAAGGAAGCAGTGGTGACTCCCCTTCTTAAGAAACCTTCTCTTGACTCAGACTGCCCCGCTAACTACCATCCGATCTCAAATCTTCCATTTGCGGGGAAGGTTATTGAGAAGGTTGTGGCGCTACAGTTGAAGAACCATCTTACCATCCATGACATCTATGATCCTCTCCAATCCGGATTTCGTAAAAGGCATAGTACCAAGATCGCTCTGGTTCAGGTGCTCAATGATCTCCTGACTGCGAGAGATCGGAGATCATGGACCATTCTGGTGTGTCTTGATCTCTCTTCAGCTTTTGACACCATGGACCACAGGGTGCTGCTGGATTGCATGCATGCTATCTGTGGGCTGTCTGGTACAGTCCTCAGATGGTTTTATTCATTCCTCACTAGTAAATCTCAGAGGGTGGTCTTGGGGGTTCATTCCTCTGCAGAGTTTCCTCTGCCTTGTGGGGTACCACAGGGCTCTGTGCTGTCCCCCATGTTGTTCACAGTGTATATGCTGCCATTAGGAGACACTGTGCAACGCTATGGGCTGGAGTTTCACTGTTATGCAGATGACACACATCTCTACCTGTCCTTTGCTCCCAAGCAGGATAGTGCGCTCTCGGTCTTTAACAACTGCCTGGCTGAAATCCAGGATTGATTGAATTCTAGCTGGTTGAGGCTTAATCCGGATAAGGCTAAGGTGTTGGTACTGGACCCGGGTCACCGGATTGAGGGGTCGGGGGGCAGGGGCCCTCTGGGCTTTGGCTCGGAGGGTCCCAGTTACTGACCTCTGACCATGTGTGGAATCTGGGGGTAATACTTGACGATGGCTCGACACTTCGTTCTCAGGTGTCGGCCGTCGTTAAGGCCTCCTTTTCCCATCTGAGGAATATTGCTTGGATTAAGCACTTGGTTCCATCCAGCGACCTGTCTATTTTGATCCCTGCATTTGTAATTTCACGCCTGGACTTCTGTAACTCCCTCTACCTAGGGCTTCCTGGGGTCGACATCCTCTGCTTGCAGCTGGTGCAGAACGCGGCAGCACAGTTGTTGTCTGGATCCTTGCGATCCAGTCATATCACACCTGTGTAGCGCGAACTGCACTGACTGCCTGTTCAGTGGCGAATCATCTTTAAAATCATTTTATTGACCTATAAAGCCCTACACGGACAGGGGACCGAGCTACCTGCAACATCTCCTACACTCTACTGCCTCTCAACTCCGCTCAACCGGCGAGGGACTGTTGGAGATTCCCAGGGTTCAGCTTAAAACATCGGAAGCTAGGGCTTTTTCATTTATGGCTCCTACCCTGTGGAATTTTCTGTCTCGTTGGGTTCGGGAGTGCCTGACAGTGAAGAGTTTTAAGTCTGCTTTGAAAACTTATTTACTCCAGCAGGTGTTTGGTGTTATATTATATTGATCTATTATTCTGTGTTTTATAGTTTCTGTTTATTGTATTCTGGAATTTTATTGTTATGGTTTTACCGTGAAGCGTTCTGATATATGTTGAAGAGCACTATATAAATAAAGATCACTTACTTACAAGTCTAGTTATTCAAGTAAAGTTCAATATTAATAAACAGTTAGAAACTGTTTTATTACCATAAATGAGGAATCGCATCTTTCTGCTTAGAGACTTATGTATAAGTAGAATTGTTAGCAAAACTTTACTTTTCCCCTGATGAAGAATCAGTGTTTAGAGCTGAAATGCTGGGATTTTGTGCTGCCGTGCTCTCACTTCCTCAAGCCATTAAATCACTTGCACCTGCCTGTCACCGTGTACGCTGAGTGTGTGTGTGTGTGTGTTTTCCATGCTTCATATTTTTTCCAGCAGCACTGGGTTGTTGAGTGAGTGCTCTTCGTGGAGTGTTTGCTGCTCCTAGAATTAGTCTGGCTGGGCATTGCTGCTGGGATGCCAACCAGTGTCATATTTACTGTACCACTTAACTTTGGATACAGAGGACAGCTTTTTGTTTAGCCAGGACAGGCATGTCAGCGGTGCATCGCCCTCATCTGCCACCTGAAAAACAGGAGACTGCATACAAGCCCAGAACCCGATATTAGGATAAACTGGAGGAAAAGCACTCCAAAGATGTGAGGCGCTTAGCTCCCTGCAAAAACTGTCCAGAGGACTGCTCTCCCTTCCTTGGGGAGGGACTGTGGTATCGCACCGCTCTCTAGCGGCTCCATGGGAAGTCCTGGTGGGGTGGACCACTGGAGGAAGGGTCTGAGCGGGGAGTAAAAGGACCAGATCAAGCTGGCATCTCCGAGAGATGCCCCGGTCCAAAGGTGCATAAACAGTGTCTACTAAAAAAAAAAAAAATTATAAAAATATCAACCCCAAGAACAAGGGTGGAGGCAATGTAGCAGCAGAACTTGTCGCCTGGGTGAGTTAGATAAAACAATTTCTGTCCTCCAGAAATGAAAATTACGTACCTACCGTAATTCTTGATCTTCTTGGACGAGTCTCCACCACTCATTCACACTAGTGGGATTAGCGCCGGAGGCACTAGGACCCATCGGGAGCAAACTTTTGCTGGAGGGTCGGCTGCGAGATGGCGCCTGTAGGCATGCGCACAGCAGCGTGCTCGAGTGGCAATGACTATCTCGCGATCGACCCTCCAACCGCCTCAGTACCTTTTGTACCAAGGAGGTGCAGCGCAACTAACGTAAAGAGTAAATCTAACCTTAAAAAACGGACATAAGATAGTCCGTACGACCCGTGTAAGAAGGGTCAGCAAAGAAGTCTTCACGGCCTAAAGATTTGAGGGAGTGAAGACCAACACAGCGTGAGCTCGGGATGGAGGGAGGGCATGGAATGAGTGGTGGAGACTCGTCCAAGAAGATCAAGAATTACGGTAGGTACGTAATTTCATATCTTCCTGGACATAAGTCTCCACCACTCATTCCACTAGTGGGAGAGTACCAAGCTGATAATCCCCAAAAGGCTGCAGGAGAGCCAGAGCTCACGCCGACTAAGATAGAAGTCCATTAAGATAGTTCTGCGAATCGCGGAATGCCGCCTGGCATGAACATCCAGTGCATAATGCTTAACAAAGGCATGCACTGAGCTCCGGATGGCGGCGTTGCAGATATCTGCAATTGGAACATTACGCAATTTCCGCTAGGGATGCCAGACGCCTTAGTAGAGTGAGCGACACTCTATCTTCTAATTTAACTTGAGCCATGGAATAGCAATGTCGAAGGCATGCCACTAACCATGATGAGATGCATCTGATAGCGACAGGTTGACCCAGCCGGTGTCGCTGAAAGAAACAAACAGTTGCTGAGTCTTATGAAATTCTTGGTTCTATCTAAATAGAACCGCAAGGCTCTCTTAACATCCAAGGAATGAAGAGATCGTTCCCCTTCATTTTGGAAATTAGCGAAGTAAGAGGGAAGTACCAGAGGTTGGTTTAGATGGAATTCTGACACAACCTTGGGAGAAATTTAGGATGAGTACGGAGAACTACCTTGTCTTTATGGAATACAGTATACGGAGGGTCCGTAACCAGGGCATGTATCTCAGAGACCCTGCGGGCTGAGGTAATGGCACCAGGAAGGCAGTCTTCCAGGTAAGAAATTTTAGCTCACAGGTAGCTAGGGGTTCGAAAGGCTTCCGAGTGAGCATGTCCAGCACCAGGTTAATGTCCCAGGCTGCAACTGGACGCTTAACAGGGGGTCTGGTATGAAGAATTCCCTTAAGAAATCTCTTCACCATAGGTAACTGAGCCGGAGTCAAGGAAGAAACCGGCTCATGGAACGCTGAGATGGCACTAAGGTGAACTTTAACTGTGGAGTACTGGAGACCTGAGTTTGATAGGTCCAAAAGATACTCCAGAATCTTGTCAGGAGGACAGGAAAAGGGATTCCAAGAGGGCTTTGCACACCAGAGAGAAAAACGTTTCCATTTGGAAGCGTACGTTTTTCGGGTGGCTGGCTTCCGAGCAGCCAGAAGGATGTCTGAGACTCTACGAGAGACGTTGAACCGATTCACTTCTACCTCTTCAGGAGCCAAGCATGAAGGTGAAGTGATTTCAGGTTGGGATGGACCAACGAACCCTGAGTCAAAAGATTGATTTGCAAGGGAAGTGGTCTCGAGAGGCTGCCAACATACTGTTGAGTAGAGGAAACCATAGTTGCGAAGCCAGGAGGGAGCAATGAGAATCATTTTGGTCCCCTGAGACTCGAACTTGAGGAGTACTCTCTGGATTAGAGAGCGGTGGAAAGGCGAAGAAAGCCTTTTGTCCACCGCAGCCTGAACGCATCCTGACAGAAAATGCCAGGCCCTGGATTTCTGGAGCAGAAGAGAGGAGTTTTATGCTGAGTGGGATGCAAAAGGTCCAGATCTGGAGTCCCCACTCTTGAACAGTGACCGAGCTACGGCTGGATCGAGACCACTGTGAGGGTCTGCTCATTCTGCTGAGGTGATCTGCTAGGTTGTTTTGTATACCTGGCAGATAAACCGCTTGAATCAGAGACTTGTGCTCCAAGCACCACTCCCACACCCTCATTGCTTCCCTGCAAAGGGGATAAGAATGAGCACCGCCTTGCTTGTTGATGTAATACATCACAGCTTTGTTGTCTGTTTGAAGGAGAATGTTCTTGTGACAAAGGACATCCTTCAGAGCTCAGATTGCATAGAGGACCGCTGTCATCTCCAGGACATTTATGTGGAGATGAGTTTCGAACTGAGTCCATACACCTTGAGTGTGGAGGGAGTGACAGTGAGCTCCCCATCCCATTAGCGATGCGTTTGTGGTGATGGAGGTCTGATGATCCGGGGGAGCAAAGGGGAATCCTTCCAGGAGATTGCTCTCTTGAGACCACCAGGTGAGAGACCTTCGAAGGTGCTCCGTCACCTTGATGGGATAAGACTGGGGGTGAGAGGTCGGAGACCACTGAGTGGAGAGCATCCATTGGGTGGTTCTCATGTGCAACCGGGCCAGGGGTACAGTGAACACCGAGGACGCCATGAGACCCAACATGCGTTGCATCGAGAGAGCTGTAACCGATTGGTTCTCCCCGATGTAATGGGCCATCCGAAGGATGTCGAGTCTTCTGTCCTCTGGAAGGAAAGCCTTCACGGAAGAGGTGTCTAGAAGCGTCCCTATGAAAAGGAGCCTCTGGGAGGGCTGCAGTTGTGATTTTTTTTTTTTTTTAATTCAGCAGAACTCCCATGGACGTAAGAAGACGAGAAGTCGTTTGCACGGCTTCCAAAGTCCCTTGGCTGTAAGGGCTTGCTAGAAGCCAATCGTCCAGGTAAGGAAACACTCTGAGTCCGATCTTCCTGAGATGCGCCGCAAGAACTGCACAACACTTTGTAAAAACTCGCGGCGCTGAGGATAGCCCAAAGGGCAGGACTCTGAACTGATAATGCTGACCCAAAGCTACAAACCTGAGGAACTTGCGGTGGGTCGGGTGGATGGGGATATGCTGGTAAATGTCCTGCATATCCAGGGAGGCCAGCCAGTCGTGCTGATGCAGCAAGGGTAACAGGGTACCTAGGGAAATCATTTTGAATTTCTCCCTGGGGAGAAATTTGTTTAACTTTCTGAGGTCTAGAATGGGGCGCATCCCCCCAGATTTCTTTGGAACTAGAAAGTAAAGAGAGTAGAACCCTGTGTTTCGCAGATGCGGGGGCACCGGTTTTATTGCCCTGTTGTTTAGAAGGCCCTGGATCTCGGCGGTGAGGAGGTCTGACTGAGAGGCCAACAACCTGGGTTGTCGTCTGGGAGGACAATTCGGGGGGGTTTCCAAGAAATTGAGAGAATAACCCTCGCAAATTATCCGAAGGACCCATTTGTCCGAAGTTATGGACTTCCACTGGTTGTAGAAGTACATCAGACGACCTCCCACCAGAGGAGAAAGTTCCACCGGGCTCCACCTGAGGGCCAAAAGATAGGAGCTAAAAAGAAAGCGCCATTACCTGCTGCTGAGCATCATTCGTGAAGCCAGAAGTACGCAGCCAGGAATGGCACCGTACAAATACCTCGGCCGCTGAGCAAGAAGCAGTGTCGAAGCGTCCATGCGGCTTTGACCTGTTGGTTATTGGACTCAATACCCTTAATAACGGTCAGAAGAAGCTCTGACTCGAGTCCGAATCTGGAAGAGCTTCAACCATTCTTTGATAGAGTGCCACAGGATATACTCATACTGAGAAAAATAGCCTTGATAACTGGCAATACGATACTTAGAGTGGAGGCAAAGACTCTCTACCTAATGTATCAATCTTACGAGACTCTTGTTAATAGGTCGAGCTGTAGTAGTTTGAGGAAGAAACGACCTTGTCATTCCTCTGCCAGGACTACAATAGGATCCGCAGGCTTGGGATGCCAAAATGGGACGATCCTTGGGAGCTGAATACTTTATCAATGGATTTAGCCACTGAGGGAATAAGAGCAGGATTATTCCATACCATTTGAGACAGCTGCCTCAAGGAAGGCTGGATCAGAGGAGTCAAACTGAGGGACCTCCAAGCATGAAGATACTGGAGTCTTAATATCTTCCCAGGATCGATGTCTGTAGTCTGGAGAGAAAGAGTGGATCTCAGGTTCCTCAACAGAGACTTAAAGGACAGGTCCTCACCACAGGCTCTGTAGCAAAGAAAGATCCTGTTTCCTCCACTTCATCACCCAACCGAAGGTCTGGGTCAGGCTCAACATCATCTCCTGATGGTCCAGGAAGGACTGTTTGGACAGGAAAGGAGGAAAATTAGAGAGGAGGAAATAGAAGAGAAACAAGGAGAGTCCCCGAGGCCCCCGCCGAGAAGGCAAAACGGGTTGAAAACGGCACTGCGGGAGGGGCACAGCGCGGCGCCGCTAACGCCACGGCAAAGCTCGATTTCGCCGGCGCCAACGGCGCCACGGATTGCTGGCACTACCGACGGCGCCGCTTAAATGAAGCGGGCGCCACCACAGCGCCGCCAGACCCAACGGCGCCACAGGCGGCGCCGCGAGACCACGCGGCGCCACGGACGACACCACAAGGCCCAGCGGCACCGAAAACGGCGCCGACGAGCCAACAGACCCCGTGGAGGGCGCCGAGAACGCCCCAGGAACCTGGAAAGCTAGAGAAGGAAAAAAACCAGGAGATAAGGGCATCGGTGTGGCCCCCTGCGCCGCAGCCATGTGAGGGGAGGGAACACCTAAGCTCGAGCACGGAGTCGCTGGCACCGAAGAAGGCGCCACGGGACTAGGAAGGTCCAACCGCCCTACCTGATCGCCGGAGGAGCCCGAGGGCTCCGTGGCAACCGAGCCAGGCAGAAGAACCAACCTCCGAGCCCATCGCTCCATAAGAGCGGCCCACTGATGAAACTGCTCATCTGGAGCCCTACCTATAGGCGGGAAGGGGCTCCGATGTCGAGGACGACAGTTACGGAACTTGGCGACTCTGAAGAAGGAGACGGCAATGCTAGCGATAACCACGACCGTCGGCGAACATCCAGAGGCGACCTCGAGTGATGCCTTCTCTTTTTGACCTGTGGGTCAAGAAGAGCTTCGAGGCCGAACGGTGCCGAGAATGCGACCGCTTATTTTATGCTGACGGGGACCGCCATCCCCGGCATCGGACTGACCATTGTCGGAACCCCGCTGAGGAGAAGGAGGCGACCGGACCCAGCCCGCTGACTGAACAGTTTACAGAAGTCTCCTCACCGTCACCTGACCTGCTCATGGTCGACTCGTCCAGTAGAGACTTCTTCAAGTAGTTAAATTTAAAATATTAGAAAATTTAACGAAATTTGAATAAAACTAAGCGATACTACTATCGTGATAATGTTACAAAAAAATAAACTGAAAACTATGCGCTAGTTTGAAGTTTGACTCCCGACAGGCGAGCGACGTTGTCACTGAAGCGCACTCGACGGCGGGAAAAAAGGAACTGAGGTGGTTGGAGGGTTGTCGCCGAGATAGTCATTGCCGCTCGAGCCGCTGCTCGCGGCGCCATCTCTCGCGCCGACCCTCCAGCAAAAAGTTTGCTCCCGATGGGTCCTAGTGCCTCCGGCGCTAATCCCACTAGTGTGAATGAGTGGTGGAGACTTATGTCCAGGAAGATCACAGGTTACCTTCCCTTACTCAGGGGTTGTTTGTACAGCCTATAAAGGGCTCCTCATATCTAGAAGAGCACTGAATAAAAATGGAATACTTAGACATGTTTTAGTTTATATTTAAACTATGTGTATAGTTCCCCTTTTTCTTTATAATGTACAGTTACGTAACAACTTACCGTAACAGTAGATCTTCGAGGGAATCTCTCATCAGGTCACACCTATGAAACTTAACCATCAGGTACTATGATCCCACAGAAACTTTTTTCTGTAGCAGTCTATTAGGGCCACCCACACCAATGTCATCTTCCCTATATAAGCATAGGCAGGAAGCCCTGCTCCCTCCTCAGTTTATTCCCAACGGAGACATTTCCTATCTGGCTATCACTGGGTAACCAGGGGGAGGGAGAGAGAGCGAGAGAGAGAGAGAGCCTAGCCCTATATAAGGCTGGAACACTAATTAACCAGTCTGGAACAAAACAGACCCCAAAGAAGGATGGAGGGTGGGATGGCATGACCAAATGAAAGAAATTCCCTCAAAGATCTACTGTTACGTAAGTTCTTACATAACTGTACTATCTCCATCAGGGATATCTCTTTCATCAGGTCACACCTACGGAATGAGTTCCAAGCAGTACTGACAGTAAAGCAGCAAGGGATGGCAGCAGGTGAGTGACCTAGGAAAGGAGGCCCTGAACCATGGCCAGATCAAACCCTACCCGCCTGTGAGAGGCGATGTCCACACTGTAGTGGTTGGTGAAAATGTGAACAGTACTCCATGTGGCAGCAGCACAGATGTCTGCAACTGACACATTCTGGAAACAGGCAACAGAAGTGGCCATACCCCTTGCTGAACAGCCCTTGCCAGTCCCTGGAATTTCCTTACCATACTTCCTATAACAAAAGTAGTACAGTTGGCCAACCATTTGGACAAGCACTGTTTTGAAACTGGAGCGACCTCTATCCCAGGGGAAAAAAAAAATTTGTTTGGACTTCCTGCAGTCCTTAGTATGGTGTGTACAGTAAATACAGGTTACTCACCTGTAACAGGAGTTCTAGGAATGGTATATGTTGTTCATCCACACTCATTGGCAGTATCCTTGCCGCTTTAAATCTTGCCGGAAGGTCTTCAAGCTTGCTCCTCCCACCCACCCGGGTGGTATAACTCTCGGCTCCGCCCCATGACGCCAGATCTGGCCCGCTGGAAGCTCAGGTTGTGCGTCGAGCCGGGAGATCGGGTGGGTGGTGTGGATGAACAACATATACCATTCCTAACTCCTGTTACAGGTGAGTAACCTGTATTTCTAGGGACATGGATATGTTGTTCATCCACACTCATTGGCAGACTCCTAGCAGTTCTCCGGGAGGAGGGAGGCAAGACGCACACCCCTACATACTTACTTGGGAAAGAGAGACTGAGAACCGGAGGCCCCAAAACCAGCATCCCGGCGTGACTCAAGGTCGATGTGGTAGTGGGTAATGAAGGTGTTTGCTGACTTCAGGTAGCAGCCCTGCAGATTTCCTGGATAGGGCGTCCTGGAAGCATCGACCGTTGCAGCAGTATGGCGGGTAGAATGAGCTCTTATCCCTCTGGGAGGCTCCATGCCCGCCAACTTATAGCAGAGATCTATGCAGGAGGTTACCCACCTGCTTATCGTCCGCTTGGCTGCAGGTCTGCCAGATGCGCTTCAGCGTAGGTGACAAACAGCTGGCGAACCTCTCCCGAATTTCAGCCGTCGCTCCTTATAATAGCGAGCTCTCTAGGGTCCAGAGTATGGAGCCTATTCGCCTCCCGAGGTGTGATTGGGGTGAGAACACCGCAGAGTCAACACCTGGTTAAGGTGAAACTCACACCACCTGAAGGAATTTCGGTGAAGTGAGGACAACCTTGTCCCTGTGGAAGACCAGGTAAGGAGACTCGATGGAAAGCGCCTGGAGCTCTCCCATCCTTCTGGCTGACGTGATAGCCACCAAGAAGGGTCTTCCACGACAGGTGAGAGAGACACACCTGTGCATAGGTTCGAATGGCTTGCCCATGAGCTTTGCCAGTACCAGCAGTAGATCCCACGGAGGTGGGGGTTCCCGCACTGGAGGGAAATGTGATCAAGGCCTTTGAAAAGCGCCAGACCACCTTCTCTCCTGCGCCATCGACTGCTTCCCCGCCCGCTACCGTACAGAGAGATGGCTGCCAGGTGCACCTTAGGGTCGTCGACCAAGCCCTTGACTAGAAAGGGACCATAAATAGTCCAAGATGCTTGCCAAGGAACAGGAGGAAGGGTCCAAGCCTCTTGCTGACACCAAATGGAAAACCTTTTCCATTTGAAGGCATAACATTTTCTGGTCGACTCATACAGAGACGCCTCAACTACATTGAGGACCTCGTCGGAAAGACCCAAAGCCTGGAACTCTAGCCGCTCAGGAACCAGGCCGTCAGGTGGGATTGAAGGTCCGGATGGAACACCTTCCCCTGATTGACTGAGAGCAGGTCCGGGCAAGCTGGAAGCTGCCGCGGAGTCCTGGAGCTGAGACTGAGGAGATCTGGTACCAGAACTGGCGAGGCCAGTCTGGGGCTATCAGAATCACCTGCGCCTTGTCCCCTCGCCTTGAGAAGCACCTTGTGGATCAAGGAAATGGGGAAAGGCGTAAAAGAGCCCGGTCCATTGCCTCGAGAGGCATCCCCTGCAGCGAGCCCTGCTGAGGGGGGCGGCATGAAACAGACTCAGCTCGCTCTCCATGGAGGCAAACAGGTCCACCTGAGGTGTGCCCCAAAGGGAGAACAGATGCTGTACTACCTCCGGCAGGAGAGACCACTCGTGGGATGCAGCCCCTATCCGCCCAGGGCATCGGCCAGGGTGTTGGAGGCTCCTGCCACGTGAATGGCTAGGAGATCCGCCTCCAGGCTGCACCAGTGACCAAATGCGGAGAGCTTCCTTGCATAGAAGCATGGGCGCGTCCCTCTGGCGGTTTAGATAGTACATGGTCGGTATTGTCCGTCTGGACTCGGACCACTTGACCCCGGAGGAACGGAGCAAAGGCGGTGAGAGCTAGGCGGACCGCTCGGAGCTCCAGCAGGTTGATGTGGCATCGGGACTCCCGCGGGGACCAGAGGCCATGAGCCCGGTGTTCCCCCAGATGGGCACCCCAACCCATCAGAGAGGCATCGGTCGATAGAGAGACCGTTGGCTCGGGGCGGACGAACGGGATGCTCTCCTGCAAATGATCTGGAACGGTCCACCACTGGAGAGCGTTCCACATCCCCTGTGTCACCGACACAAGCTGGTCCAAGGGATCGCAGCGTTGTGACCACTGGCTGGCCAGTCCCCACTGAAGGGGACGCATGTTCCAGCGGCCCAACGGACCACGCTGGTACAGGCCGCCATGAGACCCAGGAGGCGCAGGAAGTCCCGGGAGGGCAATTGCCCAACCAGAAATGATCGGGCAAAGGAGGAAAGAACCTCGCCCTTTCCGCCGGAGCCGCTCTGGCTTCAAGAGAGTCGAGCTGCGCCCGATGAATAAAATTCACCTGCTTTGGCTCGAGTTCCAACTTGGCCTCGTGATAAGGAGGCCCAGTTGAGAGCAGACCTGGAGGGCAGATCTCTGGACCACTCCGCCTCCTTCCTGGAGGAGCTGCTATCAGCCAGTCGCCCAGGTAAGGGTACACCGACCCTCGGCGCCAAGAGGAATGCTGTCACCACTGCCATGCATTTGGTGAAGACCCTGGGAGCTGGAGACAAGCCAAAGGGCATGGCTTGGATCTCGAAGAGAGATCCTTCCGCTCGGAAGCGAAGGAATCTCTGGTGAGACGGACGGATAGGGACGTGAAAAAACGCGTCCTGCAAGTCCAGAGAGCAGAACCACACGCCGCGTTCCAAGGATGGTATTATCTGAGCCAGAGTGACCATCCTGAAGGTTCGAGACCTTAGGAACTTGTTTAGGTCGTGTAGGTCGAGAATGGGGCGCCAGCCCCCCGTCCGTTTCGGAACCAGGAAGTACCTGGACACAAACCCTGGGTCTGAAAGAGGGTCCACCACCTCTCTTACCACCTCCTTCTGGAGGAGGAGAGCGATGTCGGCTCGACGAGCCACCAGTGAGGCTGGGGATCCCGAAGCCCCCCGAGGGGCGACGGCTCTGAAGGGTGGTGCCTGCTCGAATTCCAGAGGCAGGCCTCTTCCCACCACCTCCAAGACCCACCTGTCCGTGGTAACAGCGGACCAGGCGGAACGGAAGTGCCGGAGCCGTCCCCAGGGGACCCAGGGTGGCAGACGGGATGGGGGGACACCCCTCAGCCCGGCCACTGGGCAGGCTTGGAGGAGGGACCGCCGAGGACCTCCTGGGCCCCTTTCCTCCTGCCTCCTGTTAGAGGAAGCCGGCGGCTTGGGTTTGGGATGCCAAGGCCGAGCCTGCTGGCCCTGACGTTGTGCTGGGTCAAGGCCACCGGGGCACAGAAGGACCAAAGGGCTTAGGCTGTGGTTTGCGGCCTTTGTCCTTCTGAGCGAAGAGACCGAGTCCAAGGTGGCATTGGACTTCTCGATCCTCTGCAGGTGACCTTCCACCCCAGGGCCAAGAGGTCAGTCCCCAAAAGGAACATCCGCCAACTTGTGCTGGGTATCCAGTAAAGGTGGATATCCTCAGCCAAGCTCGCCGCGATAGAGATACCGCGTGACGCCACCGATCTGGCACATGAGTCCCTACATCCAAAGCAGTCTGGAGCTGCTGTTTGGCCACTGCTCCTGCTCTGGTCCCGCACTGCTTAACCGTAGTCTGCAGATCGGCGGGAAGATGAGGGATGACCTCATCCAGGGAGCCCAACAGGGCATGAGAAAATGTGCCATGAGGGCGGCCAACTGGCCTGACGAAGGCCGAGAGAGACGAGCGTAGACTTTTCGCCCGACATAGTCCAATTTCTTGGACTCCTTGTCAGGAGGTTTGTCCACATCCCTGGCGCAGCCGGGCGCGCCGAAAACGCTGTCGGTAACCAACCCCAGCAGAGGGGTGTTCCAAAACCGACAAGGAACCGAGGGACCGATACTTCCTGGCCATCCTGGCCAAGGCGCAGGGCAGGAAGCAGGCGCTGCCAAAGTTCCAGTGCCGGACCCACTATGGCCTCGGCCACCGGAAAGGCTCTGTCGAGAATCCCTCGGTCCAGAATCTCCGTGAGGGATACCTGGCCCGTTTGGAACGGGTTCGAGCTCCATCCCGTAGACTCGAGATGAGCCGAAGCAGTCCTAGGAAGGACGACGGCTATCGCCCATTGGCTGACCTCCTGAAGACTCCAAGTCCAGTCGCTGGAGAAGAAGGAGGAATCATCTTCGGACTCGGAAGAGTCCTCGGAGAGCTGCCTCTGGCCTGAGCCACCCTTCACCTGCCGAGGTCGGTCGGGAGTGAGGGTAACTGACAGCCGATGGGGTAAACCCTTAGCCGACCGAGAATCCTTGGTCGGAGCCCCAATTGGTGGCTGTGGAGGCGGAGGTTCCACCGCAATCGGTGGAGCAGCTGGTTTTGGCGAACAAACCGCCTGGGTATAGGCCTCGGCAAGTCGAGGGTTGTCGGCCGCCCGTGACAGTTACTTAATGGTCGGGAAGGCGCCGGAGTCGGCTTATTCCCGGCCAGGAGGAGCTGTTGCAACATAAGGTCCTCGTACCGTCGACGTAATTTACGCCGAAGCCTCCCCTCATCCGAGGAGGAGGACGAGGACGAGCGGCGACGCCGCCTACCGCGGTGCCGAGACCGAGACCGCCTATGACGGTGGGAACGGCTGGACCGCGAAGAGGTCCGAGACCGAGACCGGAGTCCCGGAATTTCCGGGGTCGGTGCAGGGAGGTGTCGGCCGGAACCGACACTCCCTTCGGCTCGGAAGGTCCATCCGAGGGCTCCGGAACCGGAGGCACAGGCGAGCCCACGGGATCCTCAACTCCTCCCGGGGGAACCGGGGAGAGGGGAATCTCAGCTGCTAAAGGCGACAGCCCGTCCAATGGGTCGAGAAAAATCTCGACTTCATCAGTGGGAGTCTCGGTCAACTGACCTGACGGGGACACCGTGAGGCCAGTGGCCGAAGCCGAGCGGTCGACCGAAGCCGACGGTCGACGGCCCGGGGAGAGGGACCTTTCCCGCTCCCAAGAGCGTCGACGGAGGGATTTACCTTGTCCTTCTTTGGACCGAGAAAGAGTCCAGCAGACGCAGGGCCCTTCTCCTTTAGTGGAGAGGGACAGACAAAGCTCCTTAAAGGAAGCCGTGTGGAAGAACCCAGAGAGCGGGATAAATGCAGGGCCGAGGAAGATACGGCTCCGCCGCCTCTTTCTCGAGGGCTTACCATCCGCCGAGCTGATCCGCCGAGCCCGGGCCGCCGCTGACACCGCCAACCGGGCTCCTTGGACTTCACCGAGGGAACGCTCGACGGCCCAGTTGCACCGGGCAGCACGGGTTCGAGGACGAGGTCGAGAAAGATGAGCACAGGTCGCAAGCCCGCGGTCGTGCTCAAGGCCTAAGCAGTAGACACACGTGGAGTGTGGATCCGCCCGAGACATCTTCGTTCGCATGGGCATCTCCAACCGGAGTCGATTATCCATCGAGCAGCGAGGGATCAAGACTGAAGTCTTTTGCAAAATATTATTTTAAACCGCAAAACGGAGAAATAGGAACCAGTCACAAACGCAGAGCGTTAAGGAGGGAACCTGAGCTTCCAAGCGGTAAGGAAGATCTGGCGTCATGGGGCGGAGCCGAGAGTTATACCACCCGGGTGGGTGGGAGGAGCAAGCTTGAAGACCTTCCGGCAAGATTTAAAGCGGCAAGGATACTGCCAATGAGTGTGGATGAACAACATATCCATGTCCCTAGAACGCAGAATTCTGTGCACATCCAAAGTATGCAACAATGCTTCCCCTGGATTGGCATGTTCTGGATAACAAACAGGCAGGTGACTGTCTGACACTGAAGTGCAGCATGAGGGGGGTGCTGCACTCCTGAGGTGTCTTTCGGACAAGACGTTCAACCGAGGTCTCATCTGCCTGTTCTGGTGGTAGTTCAGGTGGATGTTAAAGATCCCATGGCACCTGTCGAAAAGAGTAGGGGAATCATTTATTAGGAGGCAGGCAATACATCATAAATGAAAAACCATACAAAAATCTAAAAATACTAAAAGAAAATCAAAAGTAATCCCCTATACAAAAGCCATACAGACTGTAGAGCAAAAGTCCAACACTATTACTGTCTGCCAATTCCTACGTATGAGAAAAAATAAATCAAGAAATCCATACAATATGTTTCCAAACATTGGTAAATAATTGACTGTCCATAGTGTCATAATCCAAAGTTTTCTGTTTAACAAGATCCTGTTCAATTCTTTTAAGTAATACAATATGCGGAAGTACAGTGTGTTGTAAAGAAAACTGACATCGGGCTTGCCATAAACAATATTAATACAAGTACAAATTCCGTGACCTCACCATCCTAAACCAAACGGGGACCTTACTTGAACACGTTCCTGATTTTAAATACCTAGGTGTCACATTGGACAGCTCACTCTCCTACCATCGGCACATAGATTCTGTCGCCAAAGCCACCAACATCCGTATAGGCCTGCTCTACAGGCACAAACACTGCATGACTCCTGACACTCTCCGGTTGGTATCAACAGCTCTGTCACCTCCATCATCGATTACGGGCTAGCAATTTATGGCTCTGCCTCCGCCTCTGCCTTCCGCAGAATTACAGTTGCACACAACAAAGCATGCAGGCTGCTAACTGGGGCTGACCGACTTACACACACTTGTGACCTGTACACTCGAGCAGGATGGCTTCCTCTCATCAGCCGGATACAGTATCAAACCTGCCTCTTAGCCAAAAAAGTCCTCCTTTGGGTCATGCCCCCGGGCATTGAAAAGCTCCTCAATGACCACCACAGCACCCAGCGAACTAGAAGTTCACAACAACTAACCTTCCATGTCCCCAGATGCCGGACTACCATGGGCCAGAGGGCCTTTTGCCCACAGAGCACCACAGTGGTACAATACTCTCAACAAAGAAACTCTTACTACTGCTGCTGCTCTTGGCCCCTTTAAGAGACAACTCTGACTTCATCTCATTTCAACTAGTCATTGTGACTGCCTCGCCTAATCAGGGGCCCACCGCTCACTGCCCTCCACTTCAGTCTTGACAGCTACCTCTCCCCGCCTTGCCCCCTTCTACCTGCCTACCCCCTTGCCCCCTCTCCTTTTCCTCCCCGGGCATTTCCTGCCTTTTATCCCTCCCCTTTAGAGCTCTTACCCTCACCCTCTACCCTTCGACAATGGCCTTCCTGCCTTGCATACCCCCTTCCCTCTCACCTGCAGTGCTTATTTCCAAGATTGTCCTTGGCTGGTATGTCATGCTACCTAACATTTGGCACATTTTGAATTACTGGAATTTCCGATGCCTCAGTCTCTTACTTCTTTTTATTGTGTAACTATGTATTATGTTGACCTTTGTATGTATGTATACCCCCATTCCTTCGATGTGGAACCTTTGTAAACAAGCAGTTCGTGCTCAAAGGTATTTTTAATCCTAGATTTCAATAAAATAAAAAAATAAAAAATAAAATATTTAATACACGCAAATATTAAAGTTAATGTGCTTGAATGATACCTCCCTAAAAATCCAGTATAATCACCTAAAATGAGACTCTGACAAGATATATGGTGCGCTATACCCCATTGCGACCGGAATGCTAAGTCTGTCCAAAATTTCACTGAATGAGGACAGTGAAGAAAAAAATTTTCCTGGGTTTCTTCCTGACCAGCACATTCAGGCCTAATGCACTGCCTATCTGCAATAGGTTTGTGCTTCACATTACCCCTGACTCCTAATCTACTATGGCAGCTTAGCCACTGAACATCCCACATTTGAGGTGGTACTCTGTTATCCATCAAAATGTGTAATGCCTGATGTATCTTGGTAGGAACACAAAGGGGAAAATCTACTTGTACAAAAAAAAATAAATAAAACATTACCCATAATTTCAGCATAAAAATTCTTCCTGGAAATATCATATAATTGAGCTTTACCCAATTTCCATTCCCTAAGCTTTCTGACTGCTGAGTCTGCATAAGACGGTGCAGCACATTTAGAACTTTGTTTTGGTATGCCACCCCCCTCCCATTTGGAAAGGAATGGGTGAAATAAGAACCGGGTTCAAACTGACCATGGATGATCGTCAGGAAGGGATTTAACTTGAAAGGACGCTATCATAAAAAAAAGTGAAAAAAAAAAAAACAATGGATTAATCATCCCAAGTCCACCCTGTGAACCCTTTAAATAAGTAAAAGCACATTTTATGGGATTTAACCTACTCCCCCATACCATCTGAAAAAAACAGCTATACAGTCTGGTTTCCAGGGAGGTCGGGACCGGAAAAACCGTACACACATGTAAAAAAACTGGCAATAAAAACTTCTTTATTACCATCACCCTTTTCTTTTTGGAAAAACCCCAAGCTTTCCATTGTTGCACCTTGTGCTCACCTATAGCCAAGTGCTTCTCCCAGTTCAATAGTGCCAGATCCCCACTCCCAAAATAGAGACCTAAACTTTTAAGTGAATCAGAAACAGGAATACCCCCTGTACTCGGTACTGGTGGAGTCCTGCCTACTGCCAGACAACCACATTTTCCATAATTTTAAATGGTACCATTTAACGCTGAGAATTGTTCAATTACCCGAAGTGCCTCATGACCAGATTGAATATCTGCCACCAATAAACATACATCATCAGCATAAACCGAAGATTTTTGGGCCGGAATGTTTAAAGATGGAGTCAAACCATTAATAAATTGATTATATTCAATGTCACATATTAGAGGATCTAACACAAAAGAGTATAATAAACGGCTTATAGGACATCCCTGTCTAACCCCTTGTGTTAAACAAATCTCGTTTCCCAGTAGATTATTAAGGGACAGAAATGTGCATTAGCATATAATGTACCAATACATTTAATAAAGGTTGTAGAAATACCATACTTCTCAAGAACTTGGAAAAGAAAAGTATGAGAAACTTTATCAAAAGCTTTAGACTGATCTAAAGCTAAAATAAAACCTGATAATTTATCCTGAACCCCAAATTCACAGATATCTCTAATGAATTTTAGATTTTGCTGAATAGATCTGTGGGGAATAGAACAAGTTTGTGCTGGGTGAAGCACCCCTTGTGCCACAATTTGTAGCCTCTTACAGAGAATAGAAGAAAGAATTTTATAATCGGTATTGAGCAGGCTAATTGGCCTCCAATTGCTCAAATCAGTAATATCCCCTTTTTTGTGTATAAATGTAAGAATTGCAAGGTTAAATTTTGTATCTACTAAACCAAATTGTAAGATATCATTATAAACCTCACTTAAAATGACACTCAGGTCCTCTTTAAAGGTTTTGTAAAATTTGTTTGTGATACCATCTTACCCTGGCGAAACCCCTGTTCTCAGTTTATTTATGGCTGCAAGGACTTCTGAGGGAGAAATAGGCCCTTTTAATTTATCTGCTTCAGAATGTGGTACTTTGGGAACCGGGAAGTGAAGAACGTCATCCCAAAAAGCTGTTGGAGTAAACCTAGTATTGAAAACTAAAGACAAATGCTGTTCTACAATCTCCAACATTTCTGCATCAGATGTCTTAATCTAGCCACTGTCATTTTTTAGACCTGTCTATAATTTTTCTATCTAATTTTTGTTTACATGCAGCATATGGATCTTAAAAAGGCTGTTGCATGCCAACTTTCATCTCTGCGTACATCGACACTGCCCTATCGTACTGATAATGTTTCATTTTCTTCTTTAGAACCCCTAATTGGGTTTGCACATCTAGGGACGTTACCCGAGGGCTAGATAATAATTTATAATACTGATTTCTATAATCTAAATATTGTAAATAATCTGATGTACTCTTCCTTCTACCACACAAAATAAAAAAATCCTTAATGCCCACTTTGGTATCCATCCACCAGGAAACCCAGTCATCATAAAAATCTGCAACTGATTTTCGAGAAGTAAGTAAATATTGAAGTTGGGATAAGAAAGGAGCATCATCCAATAACTGTGAATTTAATTTCCATCTTCTGCTGATAGCAGGAAACCTTGTGGGAATCTGATTTAGCCCCAAAACACAATAAAGTAATTTGTGATCAGAAAAATCACAATGTTGCACAGAAAAAGTTGTGTTATTAGATATTTAGAAATAAAAAAGTCTATCCTTGTTTGAAAGGAAGCCCTCCGATAAGTAAAACCATCAGCCGTATGGAGCCCCCTATAGGCATCCCCCAGATTTGCAACAGCTAATGTTTGTGTGCGTGCATGTGAATCACAATA
Organism: Neoceratodus forsteri; assembly: GCA_016271365.2. Lineage (NCBI taxonomy): Eukaryota > Metazoa > Chordata > Ceratodontiformes > Ceratodontidae > Neoceratodus > Neoceratodus forsteri. The sequence goes on along the minus strand of CM028130.1, from coordinate 537,912,582 downwards.
GGTTTTCTGTTGCACATTATTCCTTATACGAATATCCAAACTGCAATTCATATCACCCCTCCCCCCAAAACAATATGTTTGGAAGTAAAGAGATAAGGCTTAATCTGCTGAAATAAATCAATCCTCACAGTTTTTACTTGGGGGGGGGGGCAGAGGTATTAATCAGTCGGAGCGAAAACCTTTATAACAACAGTCAATAAGTAAAGCTCTGCCTGGCTAAATGTCTAGAAGCCGTGTTATTTGTACTGTGGAGTGGGTAAAAAGAATTCACACCCCATCTGCTGTATCTGGACCAAAAGACCGAAAGGAAGGGCCCCCCACCAGGCTCTTTTAACTTGAGTGACCTCGGCCAAAGAAGATAAGTGTGTTTCCTGCAAAAAGATGATATCAGCCTGCAAATCCTTGCACTGCCTCATAGAGAGATAACGCAGGGCAGTGTGTAAGCTTGTGTTTGCTCGAAGTGGGTTCTCTTGTTATGTTAAACTCAGAGTGAAGCTCTCGAGAGGTTTACAGGGTTACCAAGGGTACCACAAGAAGGCAAACAGCGCATGTTGCACACTGCTGACCATACGTTGTCTTTTATAGTATATGGTCAGTGGAGAAACAAAAAATGATGCCAGTGTTGGAAACAATAATCTACTACTACCACCTCCACCTCTACTTCCGGTGCAGCTTCTGACCGCATGGTAGCGTTCTGACAGAGCTCTGCGACTCTCTCTCAAGTTACCTGATAAACTTTTTAAACATAGGCATGTTCGGCTGTTATGGGGGCCATGGCAACAGCATCACGTGGTGGTTCGAATCTGTTACACTATCGCTGTGACGCATCGTCGACAGTATAACAAGAGCGTGACATCACATCAATAGTGTAACAATGCTGTAAAAAGATGATTTTTGGGCCATAACAGTGTTCTACTATACATTATAAACAAATTATACGCCTCTTGTAGTTTTTTTTATACTACAGCAGTTAAGCGATATCTTTAAGCAGGCCATAGTTATTTAATGCTGTAGTTTAAGGTTTATTCTGTTTTCATTTTTTACCTTTTTTTTTCCAACTTTAAAAGGTCTTTTCCACCTTCTTCTTCTACCTCCATCTCAGAACCAGCTTCTGGTTTGGATGTTTCAGGGCCTGAATCCCCTTCCATGTCTGCTAAAACTTGAAATGCATTTTGTGTGGGACAAGTCCCTAAAACACCCTTTTGTCTACTAATAGCCGAAGTAATTCTTCTAGGGGTTTGAAAATCAGAATCCTGTGGGGCCATTGCCGGAAGGTCCTGGGGGGTGCAAAGCCTCAAGGCTGCGTCCCATACTAGTAGAAGGGACTTCAGATAAAACCAGTAACTGGTCCCGATCTGAGGGCCCAGGTTGCTCAGGTTCTTCGTCTGGAGGTTGCGTCTGACTACAGTGTGAGTCCTGGGATACATCCCCACCCTTCTGACTGGTAGAATCCGTGTCTGTGGGTGGACGAGCAGAAGTCTGAGGTCGATATCTACCCTGGGCCTGGTTGATTAAGTCCTCTTTATTGGGGCCACCCTGCCAATTCTGACCTGCCCAAGGACACTGGTGATAGGCATGACCAGCTTCCTCACATAAACTGCATCTGAACACATTCCTACAGGCTTCACTGTCATGATCCATTTCTCCACAAAGCGCACACTTAACCATATCACATGCACTACTTATATGGCGTTTACTGCCACATCGATGATAAGCTTTAGGCTGACCAGGATAAAAACAGACCCCCTTGTCTTTTCCTAAAAAGAAACTGTTAGGGACATGTATAACCTCGTTATCTATAATAAGCAATTTGACTTTAAAATGCCATGCCCTGGTCCAAATCCCTTTAGAATCAATAATGGGCTCAGGGGGCCCCAAAACCGTGCATTTATTTTCCAACCAGTATTATATATCCCCCACATTCACCCCCTCATTCCTAAACATAATATTAATGGTTTTGAACAAGGGTTTAGTAATAGGTATTGCCCAAAAAGGTAGCCATAAGGGCAAAGATTTATACGACTCATACTTTTGCCAAAATTTATCTAAACCAGAAAATTGTTTGAAGCTAATATCAAATGTGTCTTCCCCACGTATATTTATTAATGCATATATATCTGTAGCCAAAATGTGCACCGAGTCTTTTAAAAGCTTTCTGGCAACATATGCCCTGTCCGGGTGTTCAGGCAAACCACCGGGGTACCTGAGCCGTACTGCATTTCATCGTGGGGCTAGCTCCAATTTACTGTTTTTAAATAAGTCCGAGAATTGAGGGCCCCTCCTTGCATCATTGCCCCGAGGTGAATGAGTAGGGGACTGCTGTGGCTGGCCCTCAAGCGAGGGTGTATTCTCAGCTGCTGTCTCCAAGCCCATAGTATCAGTCATGAGAGAAAAATACAAAGTCTGACCTGAAGTGAAAGCTCCTTTTTGTGTAGGTAATTGTGGCTGTGACGCCACAGTCTCAGGCGAAGAAAAAGAAATCCAGTTGGGGTCCGGGATCCACTGACCATCCGGCTGTAGTAACCAACCTGCCTGTGTGAAGGCAGATTCTTTAGTCCACGATGAAGCCTGTTCCTCGGCAGACTGCCTGTTACCGGGACCCATCGCACCGTCTGACCAGGCCGACACTTCCGCGTTCTTTCCTTCAGCTGTAGCGATGGACGGCACAGTCCAGCCTGCAGTTTGCCGCCTCAGTTACCGCTGCGCTACCTGCAGCAACAGGAACCGCTCCAGCCATACCATTCCTGATGGGAGCAACCTCTCTCTCCATAGTCGGGGACTCGTTCACTAGATTGTGATGCAAAACAATCCCAACTGCATGCTCAGTCACCTGCAGATCTCCGTGAGCCATTACCATCGCTAAACCTTGAACTGGCGTATCCTGACTCTCGTGATGATCCAAAGCATCCTGCAGAGCTCCAATCTGTACATCCTGCTCCTTCTTGCTCAGTGAGCCAACTGCCATGACAGCAGTATGACAACTCCCTCTGTTGACCACAACAGAGTACGGAATTTCCCCGGTGCTCTGGTCAAATTTCCCCCCATTCACTAAAAATACCACCAACAGCTTAATCTGGTTCAAGGTCAGTTGGCATTCATCTGTATCCCTTCCCCAGGCCATGCCTGAAAATAGGCAGAATTTATCTACTGCACTTACCCGGTCAACAAAAACTAAGTAAATTTAGGGTAAACCCAGACACCACCTTAGGAAGAAACTTAGGGTTAGTATGTAAAGAGGCTCTGTCTTTGTGGAAAATCAAATAAGGCTGCTCACACGACAGCCCATAGCTCTGAAATTCTTCAAGCAGAAGTTATGGCAACTAAAAATAACACTTTCCATGACAGAAAGCATAGTTTGCAGGATGGTTCCACCAAGCTGCATTGACAACGAAGTTGCCGAAATGTGGCTTGGCGAAATCCACAATGTTGATAGGCGAAATTTTGCCTGACAATTTTGCCTGTCAGACATTGAGTGTTTTTTGTCGGGGGACTTTGCCTCGCATCCCCCCTCCCCCATTTCTATATAACAAACTCCAAATCGGAGTTTGTTCGAAATGGGGAGAAACACAGAAAAACAGTGAAATTGGGAAACGGGGACCATTACAGCAACATCATCAAAATCAATTGAAGTTGTCGCTGTAAAGGTCTTCGTTGTTTCGCCGGTATAATGGTTCAAAAAGGAGACAGGGTCAGTTTCTGCAACACAAAATTCCAGTTCCAGGCCAGGACATGCTTATGAATAGGGGGCTTCAAGTAAAGGATGCCTCTCAGAAACGTATGAGCCACCTCTAACTGGGCGATTGGAAAGCCATCCACGGGCACACAGAAGGCAGAGATGGCAGACATGTACACCTTAGTGGAAGAGTGCTTAAGCCCAGAGTTTGATAGGGACAATGGGTACACCAAAACCTGGTTCACCGGACAGGTGAAAGGGTCTAAGCAGCGAGCGGAGGCCCAAATGGCAAAGCACTTCCACTTCGTGGAATATGTGGCTCTAGTGGAGGGTTTCCTGGTAGGCACTAGGATATCAGCTACCCTCTGAGAATCCCTAAAACAGGCTATGGCTATGTACTCATGAGTCAAGCATGCAGCCGAAGGGACTTGAGATCCAGATGGAACAGGGTCTCCTGAGCCTGCGTCAGCAAGTCCCGGCAGAGCGGGAGAAGAACTGGAGGTTCCACCACCAGCTGTTGCAATAACAGAAACCAAATTTGCCAAGGCCAGAATGGCACCACCAGAATGAGGGCGGCCCGCTCCATCTGTAATTTGAGGAGCACCCTCTGAATCAGAGGAAATGGGGGAAGGCGTAGAGGAACCTCCCTTTCCAAGAGAGGGGCAACGCATCTCATCAGAAAACTCCAGCTCCTGGATCTAACGAACAGAAAAGCATCAGTTTTGCATTGAGTGGGGATGCACAAAGGTTCAACTCTGGGCATCCCCACCTTTCGAACAGGCCCTCAGCGACTGAAGACAGTAGTTCCCATTTGTGCTTCCAGGTCTGTGACCTGCTGAGGCTGTCTGCTAAGACATTTTGGTCTCCAGGAACACAGATGGCTGACAACTCGAGGCCATGTACCACCTCCCAGCACAGGGGCAAAGAATATGTTCCCCCCTGCTTGTTGAGATAGTACACCACACTGAGGTTGTGTGACTGGACCCACCGGTGACCTGGGGACAAGTGGCCCTGAAATACCTTGAGGGCATACAGGACCACTCTCATTTTGAGCACGTTTATGTGGAGGGTAGCCTCCACTGGGGACCAGGACCCTTGTGTCCGAAGAGGACCAAGGTGGGCTCCCCACCCCTTGCCCAAGGAGTCCATAGTCAGAATCTGCTCAGGAGAGGGGAGGGGATGAGAAAGGGGGCTCTCCGCAACAGACAGAGAGTTCTGCCACCACTGCAGTACCTTGCAAACCTGAGTGGAGACTAGGATCAACTGATCCAAGTTGTCGGAGCGCTGGTCCCATTGAACACGCAGTTTCTACTGGGGCACTCGCATATGAAGTCTGGCCAATGGCACTGTGGCTACAGCCACCACCAGGAGGCCTAGGAGCCTAAGGTAGGACTTGGCCGTAACATACCAGTCCCGACCCTCAAGAGAGGCCATTGTCATCTAGCTGTCTGCCTTTTCCTTGGGCAGAAAGGCCTTCCCATGGGAGGAGCCTAGAATCGTGCCTATTTACTGACGGTACTAGGACAGGAAGAGGGTGTACTTGGGTAAGTTCATTGTGACTCCAAGAGAATGAAACAGCTACAGTGTCCCTTGCATGGTGACTTGCAAGAACTTCCTGGATGGGGCTTTTAACAGCCAATTTTCCAGATATGGGAACATATACAGGCCCTCGCAGCAGAGGGCTGCTGCCATGGCCACTAAGCAGTTGGTAAAGACCCACAGCACAGAGGACAAGCCAAAGGGCAACACTCTGAACTGAAAATGTTCCCCCTGGAACGACAACCTGAGGTACCTCCGGTGAGGGGGATAAACCAGGATATGCAGGTATGCATCCTGCATGTCCAGAAAACAAAGCCAGTCGCCCTGCTTGATCAGAGGCAGCAGGCCTTGTAGAGTGACCATGCAAAACCACTTGTACTAAATGTACTGGTTTAACCCCTTGAGGTCCAGGACGGGACGAATATCTCCCATCCTTCTGGGCACCAGAAAGAAATGAAAATGACGTACCTACCATAATTCTTGATCTTCTTGGACAAGTCTTCACTGTTTATTCATGCTTCTGGGTTCAAGCCGGATGTGCTAGGACCCTGCGAGAGCCAAAAGTCTTCAAGAGGGCTAGCACCATGGTAGGCCCACGCATTTGTGGTACTGCGAGATAAGCAAGCGCCTGTGTAGGCTATCTCAGCGTCAACCCACCAACCGCCTCAGTACCTTTTTAAGCGAGGAAGTGCAGTGTAAATAAAACTAGATAAACACCTAACCTAACAAGGGCATAAGATAGCCCTTTTTGACCTGTATAAGAACGGTCAGTTTAGAACAATATCCTCACAGCCCAGCCAGCGAGGGAGTGAAGACCAGGAACAGAATGAATGAGCCTGGGGTACGGTGGGTGGGCATATGAATAAACGGCGACGACTTGTCCAAGAAGATCAAGAATTACGGCAGGTACTAATTTTCATATCTTCCTGGACTTAAAGTCTTCACCGTTTATTCATACGTCTGGGTTAGAGTACCAAGCTAAATCAATCCCCCAAGCAGGGCGGCAGGAGACAGAGCTCGCTTAAGACAGAATTCCATTAAGAATTGTCCTACCAAAGGAAGCAAGCTGTCTGGCATGGATATCCAGAGCATAATGCATCACAAAGATGCGCACTGAGCTCCAAGTAGCCGCTTTGCAAATCTCAGTAATGGGAACCGAGCGTATCTCCACTAGGGATGCAGCAACTGCTCTAGTTGAGTGGGCGTGTCCCTGGCCTTCTGACTTGACCTGCGCCATAGAATAGTAAAGGCGAAGGCAAACCACTATCCAAGTAGAAATGCATCTGATGGATACCGGCCGACCCAGCCGGGCTGTATTGAAAGACACAACGAGTTGCTTTGCTTGACAGATGTCCCTAGTCCTATCAATGTACAATCGTAGTAGGGCTCTCAATATCCTGGGAAAATAGTGTGCGTTCCCCTTCACCTTGGAAGTTAGCGAAGCAAGTAGGCACAACCAAATGCTGGTTGAGGTGGAAGAAAAAACTACTTACCGTAGTAATGTTGTTTTTTTCTAATGGAATCTTGCTGTATTCTGACAATATGCAATTAGCCCCAGCACTTGAACTGCCCCAGAGAGGAAAGAGTTAACTCTATGCAGCAGCATAGAACACTGAGATCGAGCTTGGCTTTCAAACCTCTGTCTCTAGTACTCATCAGTGAAACCGTCAGATTCTTGCGAGCAAACTAACCAAGTACTAAAATATGGAAATTGTTTAACTGTATAGCCAAAAGGCAACAACCTGGGTCCAAAAAGACAAGTCGAGAACACAAGAAAAAAGGTAGTGACAATATATACTAAACATAAAAGCAACAACAACAAACAACTACCCAACCCTTAAGAGGGAGGGTACAAGGTACACCCCTAAGATGCAACACTGTACCTGCCAGACCACTTCATAAAAACTAGGTTCTGAGAGGGAAGGCAGGGAGGGAGGTCAGAATACAGCAAGACGGCATTTGATAGGGTGGACTGGAACTTTCTACTTAGGACTTTGAATGCATGTAAGTTCCCTCACCTTCTTCAAAACTGGATCAGAATTTTTTACAGCGCACTGTCAGCTAGAGTGATGGTGAACGGGGCGATTTCAGAAAAATTTTCACTCCATTCAGGTACCAGACAGGGTTGTCCCCTTTTGCCGTTGCTCTTTATTTTATACTTAGAGCCTCTGATCCGCCGAATCAAGCAATGCTCTCTAATTCACGGGGTGGGTATTCAAGGAGTTGGAAGTCAAAATATCGGCATATGCTGATGATCTACTATTGCAGCTGACCGATCAGAGTAATTCGATACCAGTGGTGCTGGGAGTGATTCAAGATTTTGCTATGCTCTCTAATTATAAACTAAATGTCGACAAATCTCTGGTGTTTCCACTCAATCAGAGGGTGAATAAATCGCTAGTTAATCAAAGTGGCATGTCCTGGGCCTCGAACTCTTTAAAATATCTGGGTATCCAAGTGGTTAGAGATCCGGCTCGTCTTTTAAAGTTAAATTTGGACGATCCAATAAAAATCCTGGAACTAGATTTGAAGAGATGGTCTAAGTTACCCATTACACTCTGGGGGTGGATAAATCACATTAAGATGAATCTCCTCCCCAGAATTTTTTACCCACTACATTTGCTTAACATGTGGATCCCTAGTACATGGTTCCGCAAAGTTAATGCAATAACAACTAACTTCATTTGGGCGGAAAGGCAACCCAGAATCGCATATCACAAGTTAGCAGCCCCAAAGGATAGAGGAGGTCTTCGCCTCCCATCCCTGATTTTTTATCACTGGGCGAATCATATGGTTAAATACTTAGGATGGTTAGAGTACGAGGGGGAAATTGCCTCAGCAGAGAGCCTCCCGATATGGTTACGAGTAGAGTTATCTTATATCAGGCAGGAGGGCCTGACGCCACTATCGTTGCTACATATTAAACCGAGCGACCTCTCACCGAAATTGAAACTCACCCCGTTGGCAATCTCAGTGAAGGTGCATACGCAGATATGTTCCAGTATGGAATATAGGCAGGCGACAGACTTGGCCCAACCGGTCTGCGGTAACCCTAACATAAAATTAGACAGCAAGCCAATTAACAAAAACTGGCTCCCACAACTAAGCAAGGCTACCCTTGCCCAGTTAGTTGCGCAGGATGGCTCATGGCTCTCAGTTACCACTATTTTGAGTAGATTTTGGATACTTACTAAATCCATTTTCAAAGTTTACCAGCTAAAACACTTGCTAGTAAAAGAGTCTGGGCCGTCCCCGCCCCCTTCAGATAGGAAAAGGTTCCAGGATGTGCTGCGAGTATTAATAGGACGCAGACATACCGTGTCCGAGATTTCCAAAAGTTTATACAACTGTAAATACCCTGAAGAATTCATACCAAAGGCATACTGGGCAGTTTACTTTCCCAGTCTGGAAACTGATGGAGCAGCTCTCTGGAAAAATGTTCAAAAATATGTTACGCAGGACAGGTTGAAATTGACACAGTTTCATATCTTGCACAACATATACTATACTCCTCAGAGACTCCATAGGTTCGGTCTTACTGACTCGGCCCTCTGCTCCAGATGTGGACAGGAGGAAGGTACATTGTACCACATATTATGGTCGTGCCCGAAGGTCACTACTCTCTGGAATGATATTCGTTATAGGATGGACCCCCTCCTGGGCCTTTCTGATCTTTTCAACCCTGAGGTGTGCCTGCTGGGAGATTACGCTTCCATATCAGTTGTCTCCAGGAGGTACTACATGGCTTTAATTTCATTATCAATCAAAAAGGTCATCCTTCGGCACTGGAAGGACAACATGGACATTTCCTTCTCAGAATGCCTCAAGGAGATCTTAGCTAACCTCAGAATGGAAAAAATGATGGCTAGTTTAAATAATAGGCTGACTAAATACAAACGTATCTGGGAACCTTTATACACGCTGTTATGTATCTAAACTACATCTCCAAGTAGTCGCTTAGAATATCCCGGAGAATTCTTGATTAGTTTGACCTGTGCTGGGAAGGGGGAGGTTGGGGGCAGCTTCTTCAACAGTTGTACGAATATAGTGCAAGTGGAAAGTTATAAGTAATGTATGGAGCTCCTCTTATATGTAACTGTGAAAATTAACAAACTTTGAATTTAAAAAAAAAAAAAATACAGCAAGACTCCATTAGAAGAAACAACATTACTATCGTGGGTTACTTTACGACAGATGTCTTTCTTCAGGGAACAAACAGCGTACAGGATCGCTTTCATCTCCAGAACACCGATGTGCAGATGAGACTCCTCTTGGGTCCACACTTCTTGAGTGTGGAAGTCTTGGCAGTGAGCCCCCCAGCTGAGTAGAGATGCATCCGTGGTGATGGTAATCTGAAACTCTGGCAGGGCAAAGGGCAAACCTTGAAGGAGGTTGTTCTGAATCTACCATGCAAGTGATCTCTTTAGAGGTTCTGTCACCATGATGGGGATATGACTGTGGATATGCTGTTGGGGATCAATGTGTGCTGAGCATCCACTGAATGGTCCTCATGTGCAATCGAGCCGGGGCAGTGTGAAAATGGAAGCATCCATGAGACCAAACAACTGTTGCATGAAGTGAGTTTGTACAGGGTTGTTCTCTCTCTGACGAAGTGAGCCATCTGAAGAATGTTGTTCCTCCTGTCCTCTGGGAGAAATGCCCTTGCCTTGGAAGTGTCTAGGAGGACCCTATGAATAGAAGCTGCTGAGAGACTTGAAGCTGCGACTTTTCCAGGTTCAGCAGAACCTCCATGAAGGTGAGGAACTGAGACGATGTGGAGACTGCCTCCTGAGCCTCCTGCTTTGACGGACTTGCCAGAAGCCAGTCATCTAGGCAGGGAAAGACCTGAACGCTGAGCTTTACAAAATGTGCTGTGAGAACTGCAAAACACTTTGTAAAGATTTGAGGTGCCAAGGAGAGCTCGAAGGGCAGGAATCTGAACAGGTAATGCTGACCCAAGGCTACAAAATGGAGGTACTTGTGGTGACTTGGGTGTACTGGAACGTGTTGGTAGGCATCCTGATATCCAGGGATGCCTGTCAGTCATGCTGTTGGAGAAGTGGTAGGAGTGTCCTCAAGGATACCATCTTGAACTTCTCCAGGAAGAGAAACTTTTTCAGCTGTCAGAGGTTTAGAATGGGGCGCATGCCGCCTGTCTTCTTTGGAACCAGAAAGTAATGGGAGTAGAACCCCGTGTTCTGTTCCTCCCAGGGAACTACTTCCACTGCCCTGTTTTGAAGGAGGCCCTGAATCTCTAAGTTGAGAAGGTCTGACTGTGTGGTGGAGAGATTGTGCTGCTGCTTGGGCAGACAATCGGGGAATCTCCGAAAGGCTGAGAGAGTACCCTTCCTGGATAATCCAGGGGACCCATTCTGTTGTGATGGACTGTCACTGGCTGTAGAACTGAGTCAGATGACCCCCTATTGCTGAGAAGTCCACCTCGGGCAGATGAGGTGAAACCTGGACCAACGTTTCAGAGGGTGGTGCTGGGCACTTTTGGCCCTTGCGCTTTTTGCTGCATTTTCTTTTGCGGCTAAGGAGGCTGTTGTCTGCCTGGGGTTCCTTGGCCTTTTCCTTGAAAGGACTGCCAAGAAAGGGCCGACAGTTCCTGCCCCTTTAGGGAGCTGAAGGAACTGGCCTGGCTGCTTTAATAGTAGTCCTGGTTTTCTGAGCAGTCTCTAGTGCTTGCTCTATCTGAGGGCCAGACAGATCAGCACCATCAAAAGGGACATTCGTAACCTGTCCTTGAGCATTAGAAGAAAATCCTGATGTTCTAAGCCAGGAGTGTGGTCAGATACAGATTTCAGCTGCAGTTGCCCTAAAGGCAGTGTCGCAGGCATCCATAGAAGCTTTGAGCTGATGGCTATTGGATTCTATGCTCCAGGTAATGGTCTACAGAAGCTCTCTTTTGGAGTTGGACTCTACTATAGATTTGAGAGAGTTCCAAAGGATGTACTCGTATTGAGGGAAATGCCCATGACAACTGATGATACACATGCCTAGGTTGCGGCAGCAAATGCACGTTTCCCTAAGGTATCAATTTTATGAGATTCCTTACTGATAGGATGTGCTGACACCTCTCTCTCTCTCTCTCTCTCTCTCTCTCTCTCTCGGACAGCTTTGTCGTTCTCAGCGAGGACAACCAAAGCGTCTGCGATGGGTTGCAATGCTAAGAACGGTCTCTCCTTGGGAGGAACATACTTCCTGTCTATGGACTTGGCCACAGAAGGAATAAGAGCAGGCCTCTCCCATACTACTTGTGACAAAGTCTCAAGGACAGGGGGAATCAGAGGCGCAAGGCTCTTTGGTACACTAGGAATATGAAGGAACTCGAGGCGCAACAGCCTTCCAGGGTCTACAGAAGCAATCTGCAGAGCCAGTGTTGCTCCCGTGTTCTTAAGAAGGGTCTGGAAGGAAAGGTCTTCGGCCAGGGATTCAGCTGGGAGAGATGGCTTCTCATCCAAGCTGTAGACAAGTCATAGTTGCTGTTTTCAGAAATGATAAAGTCAGGATCGGACTTGTCATGTTCCACCTCCACCTCAGAAAAATCAGGAATTGCCCCTGCAAGGCCGAAACTTGGCATAGGCAAACGATAGACAGGCAACACTGGGACTGACTTCGGGCTCGGCACTGAAGAGCCTGGTGCCGCACCACGGTGCCGAAAATCCTGGCACAGCACCTGGCACCACATGTGGCACTGAAGTACCTGGCACCGCATGCAGCACCAAAGACCCTGGTGCTGAACGCAGCCCCGAAGAACCCAGCAACAGCACCTGGGGAAGATTGCCAGACCTGGAAAAAGAGGGGATAGGGAGTGGTACCTGTGCTGGCCCCCTGTGAGGAAACAGAGTGGGGGGGGCATGGGGAACCAATGTTGAAGGCACAGGTAACAGCAAGGGAAGAGATTCAGTCACTGGCACTGAATGCAAATCCTGTCCCATAGGCTCCAACCATGGCCCAGTGGCCACAAGACCCGAAGGCCCCAGAACTAGGTCCACTGGAGAGGGCAGACGAGACAGACGCTGTACCCACTGTTCCATAACAGTGGCCCAATGATGAAACTCCCACCAGAAACCCCACAAGAGGACAGAGAGGGGCTCCGGTGTCGTGAGCCAGGCCATCAAGAACAGAGGCCACCGGGCACCCAAGAGAGGTCAGGATAGGCCTATCGCTCACAAATACTGCAGACTCCCTAGCAAACATATCAGAGGGCAACCTTGAGCAGTATCACTTCTTCTTCTGAAGGGGAAGAGGAGGAACTCGAGGCCAAGTGGCGCTCGGTCCCCGTGTATACAGAAGAACTGTCCTTCAACCCGAACACTGGACTGTCCATGGTCAGACCCCCCACCAGGAGGCTGGCAGACTGACACAGCCTCGCTGCCAGAACAGCCTTCCAAAAAAAGCATCCCTACGGTCACAGTAACCGTTCATGGTCAACTCCGTCGATGAGCAGAGCTGAGAGAAAAAGCCTTTTTTTTTTTTTAAATAAAGAATGATAATACCGAAACTGAACAACTAAAGCTGCTGTTGTACAGACGTGAAGTTTTGACTCTTGGCAGGTGAATGACATTGTCACTGAAGCACACTTAATGGCAGGAAAAAAGGAACTGATGTACTTGAAGGGCTGACAGCAAGGTAGCCTATACAGGTGCGAGCTAATCTCACGGTGCTGCGCATGCGCGGTCCTAACACAGTGCTGGCCCTCCTGAAGAATTTTGGCTCCTGCAGGGCCCTAGTACCTCCGGCTTGAACCCAGAAGTATGAATAAATGGTGAAGACTAAGTCCAGGAAGGTCCTGGAAAAGAAGCCCTTATTCTATACCCCTGTGGGACCAACTCTATGGCTTGCTTGCACAAGAGAGAGAGAGAGAGAGAGAGAGAGAGAGAATTTCCTCCCAAATACCGGAATGTGGTTTGGAGAAAAGCCAGCAGGCCCCAGTGGAACAGTGGGAGGCCGTTCTAGAAGCTCCAGAATGTGTCCCCTTTGCACGAGTTGCAAAATCCAAGCATCCAAAGTAATTTCCCTCTACTGGTCTAAATGGAGGGAAAAATGACCCCCTACCACCTCCTCTTGGCTTGGAACAAGATGACGGGGTTCGAGCATGGAGTCAGGCTAAAGCAGGGCGAGTGGCCTGGGCAGTGCTTCTGACCCTGGGGTCTTTGGCAGAGGCTACAGAGGTGGAGGAAGGGGTGGGCAAAGAAGAACTGGCTCTGTACTTGCCCTGTGGACAGGGGCCGGAGCCGGACTTCCGAGAGACTTTCCGAAAGGAAGGCCTCGGGCAACTTCTGGACTGGGTATGGTACAGGGAGTGCACAGATTTGAGGGCCCTCCCCGAAGCCTGCAGTTCTTGGCTAATATCCTGAACGTTAGGGCCAAACACTTTGGACCCCACAAAATAGACATCCAGGACCTTCTGCGGCACATCTGCAGGGAACCCAGAAACCCAGAGCCAAGAGTGCCTTCTAAGGCAAATGCCTGAGGCAGCTGCTCTGGTTGTAGTGTCAGACATATCATAAATGGCACAGAGGAGGCGCTTACTAACAGTCCTCAGCAGCCTCCAGAGTCTTCAGGATTTCCTGCCTTTGTGACCCCTCTGTGAGGGCCTGAGCCATGGCCTTGTCCTTTTTCCTGAGGGTATTTCTGGTATTTAAACAAGTAAGAAAGCTAGTTTGAAATCTTGAGTCCCAAGGTGGCTGAGGCAAATGTCCTCTTGCCCCATAAGTCCAACCTCCTAGACTCTTCTGTCAGGAGGGAGAGAATTAAGCTTAGCTGCCTTGGAACAGTCATGGGCAGCCTTAAAGACCACAGAGTCTGTCTCAAGGTGGGTGGAGTAACAGGGCTTCCTCAATGGGGCATGGTAAAGTTTGTCCACCTTCCTGGGCATGGCAGGCACAGAGTGGGGCCTGTGCAAGACTGCCTGGGCAGCATCATCCAGCACTGGGAGCAAAGGAGGGATGGCCGTAGGAGGAGATTCAGGGATCTTCAGGAAATCTACCAGGTTCCTCCAAGGGGAATCCTCCTCCCCAGTTGGGAATCCCATGGCAGACTGAAGCTGCTTCATGATGTTGTAAAAACTAGTGTCCTCAGGGGGGAACTGGGGAGTCTGATGCTCCAAGCCCCCACTCCTAGAAGAGACAGTGGATCTATCTGAGGAGTAAGCCCCTTCTTCTCCTCCTTCCTCCTCCTCCTCCTCCTCACACAGGAGATCAGGGCGATATTCCCCTTTGATGTCAACCTGCTCTGAGCCATAGGCTGACACAATGGATGACACTGATGCCTGGGAGGGTGCCGGGCAAAGAGACCAAACAGGCGATGAAGCTGGAGGGGGACATGAAGAAAGGGCTAATGGCTGGGCAAGTGCAGGAGCTGCTTGACCAATGCCGTGGTAAGGGAAGTCAAAACAGTATTGAGGTTGACGACAGGTTGAGGAATGACTGTCGTGACTGGGAGCGAGGGCAAGAAGCCCGCTGTCGATGGCTCGGGGGGGGCCAGAGGGTCACAGAGCTGGGGAAAGCCCAGCCATCTAAGACCCTGCAGGAGCAGGGTGCAAGTGCAATGGGGCTGAGAGGTCAGCCATCGATGGTCCACTGTCCTGAGCAGCAGCAGCAGTGAGGCCCAGCACCTGAGGAGCCTGCAGAGAAGCTGACAAAGTTGTCGGGCAGAGGCCGATGACCCAGAGGTTGATGACCAGGCTTCCAGCGAAGCTGAAGAAGATCCCCCACCTGGATTGGCCTGAAAGACCCCAAGGCTGAGACGGCGCAGGGGGTCGATCCTGGAAGAGCTGATGAAGCAGTCCCGGAGGACTGCAGGGGAGTTCCCGGGGGACTGGTGGCCTGGGAAATGGTCCTTTCAATTGTCCTTGTGCCTCCCCAAGGACTTGTCTCAGGCCTTAGCTGCCTGTGATCCCGAAGAGCATGCCACAGATTGGGAGGAAGAAGCCGCTGAGCACCCCTGTTCCAAACTGGCTAGTTGCTGCTCCATGAGGAAAACTTTGAGGGTTTTCTTATGGCATTGAAGAGTGGTCGGTTAAACTTCTGGCAGAGGGTGCAGGCCTTGGAGTTATGAGAAGGCCCCAGACAGACACAAAAATTGTGGTCATCCTCCCGAAAACTCATCTTTCTGCAGCGGTAGTGACAGAAAAGAGGGGATGAGTCGACGGTTCTAGACATACTGTACAAAACGAGAGAAAATAAGAAAATAAAGAAAATACATATTCTGGTGGTCGACTGAATGATGAGGCTTCTGAAGGAGACCATGCGAGGAAGTCGATGGTGGGAAAGAGCTGAGGAGGGAGCAGGGCTGCCTACTCCTATATAGGGAAGATGACATCTGCAGGTGATGTCGATGTGGGTGGCCTTAATAGACTGCTACAAAAAAAGGCTTCCGTGGGATCCTAGTGCTTGACCTGATGATAGATATCTCCGATGAAGATCTATAGATACTGAAGGATACCCAAATCCATGGAAATGGCATGAGCCATTTCTGAAAATGAATTCCAGGATACAGAACACTGAAGTCTGTTATTATAAATGACTGCAGCCATTGACTGAAAATCTGCATTTTATGTTGTTTCGTGTCTTTTAAAATAAGTTACCAAGCAGGGCTCAGTGCTATTCCGAAAATCATGCTGTGAAAGTAAAATGGTGCCAAATGTTCTACATGACTGATGATACACAACAGGAGACAACGCTCTATGGGACTCACTGAAATAAATACAAAACCTTGCAAATCTTTGTTAATTTATACTGTTTGTGCACCGTAGCCTACTAATCAGTACTTACTACAGTGCACAAACAATCTAAGTGTAGAGTGGAGTCTATTCCTTCTGTCTTTACCTTCCAGTCTGCTGTTATTAAAGCTGCCAGTCCCAGATGCCTCAGTGTACCGCTCCTGACACAGTGTGCAGTCTTCTAGGCTCATACCGAGTCCCGGCACACATTCATCTGAAAAACCAAAAAGAGACAAACACAAAAAAAGCTGACTTTATGGAAGCATAACCAGTCTGGTTCCAATTAACATTTCCCTGATCCGAAAGAGTAATGAAAACTTGATAATGGAATAGCCTTAACTGTGTTACAAGAGATTGCAACTCTGTAAATGTTTTCAAGTCTAGATTGCTCACTGCAATAAAGGACACTACTACTTATAAATGCTTTAAATGAATGCTGTATGGAACCAGCTTAGTAAACCTGATTGCTGCTCTTGCTGTACCAGTTTAACTCGATATACATTCCTGCATGCACCCATTCTAATTGTCAGCTTTCCCTTATTGATTCTGTGCAACTTTGTATTTACAGGTCCACCTGCTGTAATGTACATCAGGTGACTATATGTACTGTGTATAACTGCTGTCTCCGACTCTGAATCCTTTGAAAATAGGCACCTGCCTAAAGGATTCTGTGGAAATAAATACATACATACATACATATCTAAATAATGGATACTCACTCCCAGCTTCTCTGCACTCTTCTTCCTCCTCCTCCTCCTCCTCGTCATTCTGTAGGCATTTGGGTTTAGATGATATTGTCTCGAACACAGTCTTTAGAATGCTACGTAGATCACTGGCAAAGTTGGTCTGCAACTGATCAGCAACTCCTGCATAATACAAAAAACAAATCCATCATAACAGATATTTAGAATACTTGGAGTGGGCATACCAGAGATGCAGTTTGCAGGAAGAGTACTATATGGGATACATAAAAGGATGCCAGGAGAGAAGAAATATCCAACTTGCTGTTTTTGTTTTGTAGTGCATCTCTCCAAACACACACATTTTCTGTAGCGCACAAGGCATCATGGGTATGCAAATCCT
The DNA here is from genome assembly GCA_016271365.2 of Neoceratodus forsteri. Lineage (NCBI taxonomy): Eukaryota > Metazoa > Chordata > Ceratodontiformes > Ceratodontidae > Neoceratodus > Neoceratodus forsteri. Next base: position 537,895,558 of record CM028130.1, on the reverse strand, counting down.
TGTGCAAGTCAGTACACATCGTTTTAAACAGGCTTGTATATCTGATCTGTACAGGCTGAGAATTAAAAAGAACAGATACTTACTGTTTGTTAGCAGACGCTGTCCGCCTGACATGCAGTGACAGAGGGTGTTGTTAGACTTGCAGTGACAGGAGTGCTATCTGCCAGGCACTGCATAATGCAGTCCACCAGGTGGGCAGTGCCAGGCCATCTGACAGGCAGTCACAACATTAATCAGGCATGCTGCTGTTTTTGTCTCTAAACACATGGCATTAGTCCTCCTCTTTAAACACAGGGGGGATAACTAACTTATTTGAACTCTGCATGAAATAGATGGCAGGTAGGCCCGTGTGTGTGTGTATGTATGGGGGGCCCTTGGTACAAAATGTGCTTCATTTTTCATTCACAGAACCTTTCAGGACTTACCTGGAGCTAGTTCCGGACTTACTTGGAGCTAGTTTCCCATGGATTAACCCCCCCTGTGGTGAGGCCGGAGGGGAGAGAGACATTTCCCTCAGAGTGCAAATCCAGATGCTCTGATGTGTCAGGTGGTGGTGTGGGTCACAAGAGATGCTTAGGGCATCATGTAGTCCTTGGGTCCCGCTTCCTATTTTTCTTCCAAGGCCTCTGCCATGGGATCACGTCAGTATGTACTCGTGAAGGTGCACACGTCCAGCATATCTGTGGTCCCACCCATCAAGCCACTCGCTACCAGCGCTACCACCAGTGGCAGTGAGAGACAGAGACAACAGGCCACCCCTCCTCAGGACAGCACAGCAGTCCTTGGGATGCTCAATCCTCTTTCACCCCACCAACCCGTCGACAACCCATGCTTGTTTACGAGCACGGGTTGCTGGTACGGCAGTAGGCAAGGTGTTCAATGCCTTAGCTCTCCAAGTCACTGGCTGGCGGCTCCATTAAACACTAAAGGGTGCTGCCCACATAGAGGAGATGCTGTAAACTTATACTTTAAAGCAGAAATTCTTAATATTCTATCATGCTAAAGCAAAATTAAACTTTGAGCAAATAAAAGTATTGGTTTGTACAGTGTTGTGAGCTTGCATCTTCATGTTTGATGATGTATCCCTCATTCTGAGAGCCAGTGTCCCACATTGTCCCTCATTTTGACTGTCTGTGCCACTCATTTCATTGACAAAAGCTGACAGGTAAGCTCATTTGCTAGATGCGAGTGTACTGTATTAAATGTCTGTTTTACCAGGTTAGCCTAATGAGATGAAACACTTTTGGTGTTTTGTTGGCTAAATACATATTTTGGAAGTTTGTGTGTGTGTTCTTTTTGTGGGGTTGTCTTAGTCACCTGGATTTGCTGGTTTCTTGCTGTTGTGAAGCAAACCAGAGACACCTGTACAACCCTAAGGGGGACTGTTAGGAGGGTCTTGGCTTGATAAAGTATCTTGCACTTTTTGCTCTTTTCAAGAATTTGAAACCTTGAGCTGATGACATGATCTGTATGCATTATACTTTGTGACCACCAGGCACCAGCCATTAAAGTATTTCTGTACTGCACAGCAGTATTATGGTATTTTCCATAGGGCTGCATGGGCCTCTTTGATTTGCTTGGGTTCAGCCACACCTGGCCTGCAGCCCACTTCCCTCATGAGTGCAACTGCTTTCTCTTTTGAAAGTTCTTGCTGCTGTGGTCTGTGAATGTGCAGGGCTGTATTTTTGTCTGTCACTGTTTGGGGTTGGGGGCTTTCTGGAGTGCTGATTTCTGCCTGTCGTAGTGTTGTCGTCCTGCTATGTCCCATCTGACATCAGGTCTTTCTTCCTGTTCGAAGGGACAGGTCTCCTCCTTCACAGCTACTGCTGCATGAGAGGATTCTAAGTTTTCAAGTGCTAATTTAGTGAGTATATTCAAATTCAGGTTTTAGTTTTCATTTGAAAGTGTGTACCTCGTCTTCCAGGTACCACTCCATTGACAATTACTACGACGGGATGCACTAAACTGGTATTCAAATGGTATTCTTGATATTGGCCGAAAATGTCTATTGTGAATGGCCATGACACATTCATCTACTGCCTGTGGAGGCGGACTATAACATGGGACAATTTCCATGTTGTCTAGCAATGCATCCTTCTTCTATAGACAAATACGTATGTTTCCTTCAAGGTAAGCCACAAGAAAGGAAGGCCTCTGCAGCATGAGTTTGTCAGCCCATGGAGGAAGGGGTGGCAGCATGGGCCTCTTCGGCTCTGGTCTTAGTCCTGGTCATGGAATGTACTCCACTCCAGAAGAGCCAGAAATTCTGTGAACTATTTCTGTTGATGCACACTTGACGAAAGCCTGCCTTACCAAAAGAAGGATCACAAAAAGGGTCCTCGATCATGGGAGGGAGAATGTTCTTGCTCCTCTCAATCTTTTGACTCCCCTGACTGGTCGACCTTGGTCAAAGTGGTGTTGGTCAAGGGGGCAGTCAACACTCCAGCAATGCCCCAGATGGAACAATAGACTTCATTGGCCGTGGCCGACGACATGGTCGAGATTATCCTCCAACTGGTGAACCAGAAGTTGGAAGAGGACGAAGCTTTGTTGTTCTCCAAGACCATGGTGCTGCAGAAACCCTCTCCAGTCAAGGGGTCGGGCCAGTCCATGCCTCCAGTCAACTCAGACCCCATAGAGCCTTTAAAAGAGGTCCCTCTTATCATGACCATGATGCCATCCCTTGTCATGAAGGTGCCTCAGCAGGTGGTGTATACCACTACCCCCACCAGGCTACCATCGACCTCATGGTCAAAGGCTGAAATCAAGGTCCTGGTTGAGGTCTCTATTTCATTCCAGTTGATGCCACCACCATAGACATTTGTCCTCTTCCTCTTTTTTTGCCACAGAAGTGTTTGTCCTTTTCCGGTAGGACAGGTGGCTCGTCAGCTCATCAGCCCCATCTCCAGCAGCCACCTTTCTCCACCGCACGGTTCCTGGTAACAGCCTCCCAGGGTTCCCCTTCCCCTTGCAGCGGGGTAGGAGGGCAATCCTCACCCCCAGACAACAAATCCAGACGCTATGGTCTGCAGCGTGGTGGAGTGGGCTACACAAACAGGAGCAGGGCTTCATGGAGACAGCCTTGCCAGTTTCTGCTTTTCTTTCCCTCTCCGATGGTGGAGGTGCACAAATCACCATATGCGTGTGGAGGCACACATGCTCTGCAGAAGTCCCGCAGCATCTACCCCTTTGTGTTGCTCTTGGCCGTCCTACCACTAGGCCTCCATCTGAGGGCAGTCGCACAGCAGAGTTGGCAGCTACCATGGCCCTGGACAGAAAAGCAGTCCATCGGACACTCAATCCTCTCCCTACTCTGGCTGACCCCCAGCGACGAGTCCATTTCCAAACCTGGGTCGCTAGCATGAAGGTAAGGTGCACACACAGCACCTCAGCCCATTCTGCCACTAGGCCAGCAACTGTCTTCTTCTTCTGATCACTGAAGATATCAAATTCGTTGGAAATACGAGGACTTCTTGCAGCAACAATGAGCCCTGGAGGGCCAAGAGTGCTACTGTATTTAATCCCAATGATACATTAACAACTAATATTAAATACAATACAACAAATGAAAAACGAATTAAAATTAACACAAAAGATGTTTTGGATAGACTAAGGAGGATTAAGATTAATAAATCTCCTGGACCGGATAATATCCATCCGAGACTCATTTCAGAAATAGCAGAAGAGATAGCCCATTAACTTTTATTTTTCAAGGGTCATTAGACGGAGGGGAAGTTATTAATAAATAGAGAGAAGCACATGTGGTACCCATCTTTAAGAACGGAAAGAAAGATTCCCCAGATAACTATGGACCGGTTAGTTTAACATCTATAATGGGGAAAATATTGGAAAGCATAATAAAAGATCATATTCAGGACCACCTGACTGAAAAAGACCTTTTTGATCGTAGCCAACATGGGTTTACAAAATCACGATCATGTCAGACTAATCTGTTAAGTTTTTACAAAAAAGTGAGCAGATTCTTGGATCATGGTAGGTCAGTGGATGTAATTCAATTAGATTTTTCAAAAGCTTTTGATAAATTACTACATGAGGAGTTAATTAAATCCCTTCTTTTACTAAACATAAATAAAAATACTGTTAACTGGATATCAGAATGGTTGGTGAAAAGGAGACAGAGACTGGTAATAAATGGAGTACTATCTGACTGGCTTTCAGTGTCGAGCGGGGTCCCTCAGGGTTCAGTGTTGTGTCCCTGCCTGTTCAACATATATCATCCTTACAATATAATACGGGCAATGTATGGATAACCAAGTTTGCTGATGATTGCAGAGTGGGAGCAGTAACAGATTCATCTTCAGACTACATTAGACTTCAAGAAACTCTCAAATACATAGAGAAATGGACAACAGATCATAAACAAATTAAATGAAGACAAATGTATAGTCCTACATATGGGCAAAAATAACTTGAAATTAAGTTATACATGTAAACAATAGAAGCAAGCAACGCAAGAGAGGGATTTGGGTGTCATCATACATAATGACCTTACTTTTACTGCCCACTGTGACCAAACTATAAAGAACGCTAACAGAGCCCTAAACTGTATATTGAGACATACATCAAGCAAAAGTAGGGAGGTCTTGATTCCATTGTATGGATCAATGGTGAGAACCCACTTGGAGTATTGCTCTCAGGTCTGGTCCCCTTACACAAGAAGAAAAAACTACTTACCTAGTAATCTTGTTTCTTCCAAGTGATACTTGGGTATTCATAACTGTATGCAGTCTTCCTCCTAAGTAGAACTGCCCAGAGAGAATTTGGAACATATGCAAATGATGGAATCTTTTGCGTGAGCCACTTTTCAAATGCTGCCTTAGGCCTTGTTCATACTGTGCTATTTAAAACGTTTTATCAGTGGTAAAACGTTTTAAATAGCCGCTAACTCGGTTTGCGTTCACATTTAGCACGACCTGTGAACCGTTTTATTGAACCGTACTCAAACCCTGCTTCGAGGTAGGCTTGAGCACGGTTTTCAAAATGGTTCAGATTTAAAATTGAACTCACCGTCAGTGAGAGCATGACAACATGGATCCTGGAGCACGGTTAAGCTGTTTTCTGTGTTACATCCATGATGCAATGCATCTGTGTCCCAGAATGCATTCGCGTAGGTGATTTGTGCATGTGTAAGTACCGGGGAAGTGGAGGGAAATTCGTACTTGAGATGGAATTGTGGTGGCAGTCCTGCAGAGCAGTTTCTTGCTGCAAAAATAGATGATTAGTTTGTTGTACCATTGCATGAGCAAGCATATCGACGCTGTATACAGCTTGCAATTGTTTTTGGTAGTTAGTTTGTGCAGTTCCTGAGCTGTCAGCATTATTTGCGACCACTGCCTTATTGCTGGAATAAGATCATCCGGCAAACTAACACCCCCGGCTAAATTCATACTGAGGAGATCAAAAAAGAAATTCAATATTGAGGCATATCTACATTAACTAAATCACTCTACAAGATGGCAAGAGTTCTATCTAGCAGACACAGTGGAAAAAGCACACGAGGTGTTAAATGGCATAGTCTTATGTGCCCTCAACACTCATGCACCTATTTCTAGGGTACGAGTAAAAAACAAAACTTGCCGCTGGTTTACAACTAACCTTAAATCTGCCCTCCTTGAGAGGGATAAGCTTTGGAAGAAGGCAAGGAAGTCTAAGGACCCAAATGACTGGATGATGTTCAAGAAATCCAGAAATAGCTATACCAGAAAAGTACAGGATGCAAAGGCTGCCTTTTATATGACAGAACTTGACTCCTCCTATCACAACCCTGCCAAATTCTGGAGCACTATGAAGGACATAACAGGACAAGAACCTAGTACTACACTTCCAGCTCAGATACACCTCAGCAAGGGAACAACCTCAGATAGAATGGTAATATTGGACTCATTCAACACTCACTTTTCAACTGCTGGTCTCGCATTTGACACCTCCTCAGCTAATCTTCTACGTGCTCAGCTAAGCTCCCAGAGTACTGGAACTCGGATATCTGAATCCTCCTTCTCCTTCAAACCGGTTTTGTTGATACAAGTGGAGGACCTTCTTTCGCAGATGGATGTCAAAAAAAGTGCAGGTGCGGACGCCCTTGATCCCTATTTTCTAAAGATTGCAACACATGTACTTGCAGTCCCGTTAACACACCTCTTTAATCTCTCCTTAACTTCTGGTTCTATTCCCGCAACCTGGAAAACAGCCCAAGTTATCCCATTACTGAAATCGGGGATCCTATGGACCTTAACGACTATAGACCAATGTCTATCCTTCCTGTGCTATCCAAGCTGCTAGAAAAACTAGTGAGCATCCAACTTAGGGAATATCTTGAAGAGGCTAACCTTCTAAATCCAGCACAATCTGGATTTAGAACTAGGCATAGTACTATCTCTGCTCTGGCCAAAGTAACAAATGACTGGCAAATAGAACTGGATAAAAAAAATAGTGTTTGTGCTGTATTCCTTGACCTAAGCAAGGCGTTTGATACAGTGGATCATGAATTGCTCCTCTCTTCCTTGCATTCCATAGGCCTAGTTCCATCCTCCCTTAGATGGTTCAGATGTTACCTTACAGGAAGGACACAGCAAGTGAAAGCTGATGGAGACCTCTCTCCACTCAAACCATTGCTAAGAGGTGTTCCACAAGGATCTATCCTGGGTCCCATCCTCTTTGCTATTTATATTAATAACATTGACTCAAACCTTACCAAGGCGTCTGTACACTTGTTTGCAGATGACACTGTTTTATATGTCAGCAACCCTTCGCCTATTACAGCCTGTGAAGTTCTGCAAGCGGAATTCCACATCCTGCAACATCAACTATTGGAAAAAAAGCTCCTTCTAAATGCAAAAAAAAACAAAAGCAATGTTTTTCTCCACCCAAACTCAGACAAGGCCCACCTCACTAAATAATCTCCCCCAGCTATCCACTATACTTGGTGAAAACCTTGAATATGTGAAAAATTCAAGTATCTGGGGTCTGGATAACAACAGACTTAACTACATCGATCCGTTGAAGAACTTCTAAAAACTTGACAGAGGCTTGGTCTCTTTTACAGAATAAGGCATTTCCTAACCAGTGACTCCAAGAAGAGGTTGGTCCAGGCTTCTTTTCTTTCAGTACTTGACTATGCAGATTTCCTTTACAGTCGCTGCCCTGTTTTCTATCTAAACAAATTGGACACTCTATACCACACAGCATTGAGGTTTATAACAGATCTACCTTTCAACACTCACCACTGCTCTCTATATGCGGCAGTCGGATGGACATCTCTCCAGTTCAGAAGAAACAGAAATGCTGCAGTATGGACCTACAGAGCACTGACCAGAATGCTCCCAAATTATATCATCGATTGCCTCACACAGGCCAAAGCTGGTACCTATGCCCTAAGAAGCCATGATCTCATCATGCTTAATGTGCCTAAATTCAACACCCGGCATGGGAGTTCTGCTATCAGCTATGTACTAGCTACATCATGGACTATGATTCAGAAGACCCTGAGGCTGAACAACTTTATATCATTAGCATCCTTTAAGCATTTATACCTCTGTCTCTTCCAAGAAAAATGCAACTGCTACTACTAGTATACTCAAACTCCTAACCTTCCCCTCCTCAGGCAGCCAACAATTTGGTGACATTACACCTTCTAATCATTCAATCCCATAGTCTCCAGACATCCTGTCTATAGTCCTCTCCTATTACTTCTTGGCACATACCATAGTCCTCATCCCTACCATACTTCGCCTGGGGCTAGCCCCAGCCCCTGCACAGGTTACTCCTGCACCTTATCAATGAGTCTCCTTGTCCATTATGGTTCTTACCCCCAGTATTGAAATATTGGATGCTTTACTTAAGAGATTTACTAAAGATCATCCTATTGTTGATATGTATATATTAGATTAGATAGTGTACATCCATGTGTCATTATGTCTAGGCAACAATGGTTTGGTATATTGTATATAAGTGTTCTTAACATAACTGTATATGTAACTACTGTTGAACCTTGACCTTATCAGGTCCATCTTGCAAATGAGCTGTGCTCAATGATGTTCGCCTGAATAAATAAAGATTTGATTGATTGATTGATTTGCTGCAGTCTGAGCATTTCAAGAGCTGTCACCATTATTGTTTTCTGCAGTCAGTCTGTGCAGTTGAAGAGCTGTCAGCATGTCTAATGACAGAGCAGCTAGCTGGAATTATCATTCCATGAAGGCATTGATGGACTACTGGTCAAGTGAGACAGTGCAAAATTAGCTGAGCAGCGTGCACAGGAATACAAAAGTATATGAACGTGTCTCTCAGCACCTGGCTGATCTAGGTATTAGAGAGGAGTGCTAAACGGTGCAGGGAAAAAATAAAGCAACCAAAGGTTAGATAGCATCGTCTGAAAGACAAAAATAAAGTGTAAGGTGCAAAACGAACAGTATGTCCCTACTTCGAGGAACCTGACCAGATCCTGGGTACCAGACCTACCACTGAGCCCAGCATAGTGGTTGAAAGTGCAGACCAGGCACATGATACAACAGATGTTACTGCAGCAGAAGAGTACCCTGTGGAGGAGCTGCCACCATCAGGTATTTATTACATTTGTTGCCCCCACTGTAAACTCAGTACTATTTTTGATCCTTACAGATAATGAGAGGGAAGGTGAAGAGAAACATCACACTGAAGCTCCTACAGACACATCCTCAGTATTTGAGCAAGCTGTAGAGTGAGATAGCCTGCTTGACACCTTAGATGCCTCAGCAGGTCGTGCAAGCACCAGTACACTGATGTCTTTAGCTCAGAAACGTGGGTCTATTTCTGAACCTCTCCAAAATTTGCAGAAGAAAAAGAAAATTAACCGTCTGCAGGAAGTAATGGAGGCCCTGTTTGAGCCTACCCGCAAACTCCTAATCGACCAACATCAAGAAACGATGAGGGTAGAAGAAGAGTGAGCCCAGAAGGAACTTGAAATGGAGGAGCGAATGAGAAAAGCTGAGGCAGAGCAGTCTGCTTCATTTTTTCTAACCTTCTAGAAATACTGCGCTACAATAAACAACCCCCCAAACCCAGCAGGCCTCTCATCACACACTGCCGCAACAACATCCCCAGGTGCCATATCTACCAGGTAGTACTCCGGCAGTGGCGATGGCTCCACAGAGCAATGCATATGGTGCCATGTCCAGCACAGCTGGTCAGAGCCGCATGACTATCACTGTTCTGGGTGGCACTGACACTGCTGGACCAAGCTCCTCAACCCCTGCTCCATATTATGGCAGAGCTAGTGCAAACCGCACAATAACTGATGACTTGTTCAGTGAGGACATGACATGGCCTGACCTGTGATGACAGGTGGAAATTTATTGGGTTGACACATACTGTTGCATGTAATTCTGCATTTTAAAAACAGTTTTGTACTAATGAAAGTCAATAGTCTCACACTGTGTCATCAGAGCTGAACAATGTTTATTGTCATTGCTTTTCAAATACTTATGCTGTCCATACATCTGTGTGTACTTTTTAAAGGTTTTCATAAAGTTGTACAAATGTGACAGTATATTTTTACAAATATTAAAGCAACAGCATTTATTTTCCTGTTAATAATTAGTGATTACTTGTAATGTTGACATACAGCGGTGGTGAGCAACTTTTAGAACTGTTTAGTACTTTAGAGTTTTCAAAGTTTGTCATCAGACAACCCAGTGTTGTGTAACAAGGTTTAAAACTTTTTTTAAAAATTTAAACTTGTTCAGGTTTGTCAGAGAACCCATTGTTGTTTAACAACGTTTAAAACATTTTTTAAAAATTGAAACTTGATCAAATTTCTTATCAGAGAAACCACTGTTTAACAACAAACTTTTTACAACATTAAAGTTTGTCATTGGATAAACTGTTTCAATTCAGAATAGTTACTTTTTCTTGCCGGCTTACTTTGTTAACTGCAATAGCAGAAAATGCAATACAAAAAAAGTTATCTGTAATCCACACAGACGTTCTGCACATTTCTGGACTGGCTAATGTAGAGCCATATGAACCACTATTGTGTGCATCTCTGATCTGTTGCTTTTTATTCTGATAAAGCTTTTAAAAGCATCACCCTACAGATCTCTTCTTTAAACAGACCCATCCATGCTCAAAATATTGCATCACACCAGCTTAGGATATACATTTTATACGGTCCCATGCAGAAAGGTAGCTGGTGCCTCCCTGACTGCATGTGCCTGATGACCAGTCTCTGCAGCTGAACTGTCATCAAGCTGCATGTGATCATTTCCTGTTGTTGGTACACTTCGGTTGATGGCATCCATTCCTGCAGGAATGCCTCTGACTTGGCCTCACGTACATTATGTAGCATGCAGCAACAATAAGAGGGATATGATCTATGGTAAACTCCATGCGCTTCAAAAGACATCTCCATCGCCCTTTCAACCTGCCAAATGTGCATTCCACTACCATACAGGCACGACTGAGCCTGTAGTTGAAGTTACACTTCCTTAGGTCTGTGTAATCAGGAAAAGGTTTCATGACTTAAGGAAGTAGTGGGTACGCAGGAAACCGATCAGTACAGTGGGAACTGTCACACCTCCGATGACTCTGTCAGAAGCCAGGAAAAGAGTGCCACTCTGGCCCTTCCTAAAGACAGCACTGTTTTTAAAAACTCTGGCATCATGCACCCTGCCTGGCCAACCAATATTCACATCTTCAAAACAGAATTTGTTGTCGACCACTGCTTGCAATACAATGGAATAATAACGTTGGCGGTTAAAGTACTCAGTGGCATTGTCAGGGGGGCAAATAATGGGCAGATGAGTGGCATCAATAGCTCCTGCACAACATGGAAAGCCCCATTCATTGTCAAAACCAGCCACAACTTCAGAGATATTGGCAAAGCGGATGACATGTGGCATTAATGCAGCCACTATGTCACGGCAGACTTCACAAACAATCTGGCACACTGTTGATCGGCCAACCCCAAAAAGATAGGCCAGGGTGTTGATTTCACTACAAAGGGCATAGAACGACCGGTTTGACATCTGGAAATTCTTAACCCATTCAGTATCTTCCCATGTGGTCAACACTACATCATTCCACCACACTGAGTCTCTTTGCTTGCACCACACACCGTTGTCTATGCTCATACCCATGTATGCTGTCACAATGCTATGGCATATCAGCAAGATAAAGCGCAGCATTCTCTGCTGTAAAAGCTTTATTCTCAGCTACTTTCTCCTCACAGTGCTATTCGCCTGCTCAATCTCCATAGTCTCATGCGTTTCACATAAGTATTGTATTGAGCAGCTACAGACAGGAGATCTGCCTCGCACACGGGAGCAATGTCTAAACAAAACGCCTAGCAGCAGGCATTGCATCCTGGGATGCTACAAGCCACCGCAAAGCATCATGGTAAGCAGCTTTCGGCTGCTGCGAGTGCCAGAAAACCGATGACAACACATCAGTACACCATGAAGTGTGAACATGCTGACACGAATTTCACAAAGTACAAAGACGTTTTTAAACTTGGGTGACACAGTGCGGACGCTTTGAAATGGTAAGCTTTAATCCATTTCTGCTAATGTGTTAAAGAACCATTTTCCAGCGTCCCACAGTGTGAACAGGGCCTAATACTAACTGCCTTAGTTCTAAAATCTTCAGATTTCCTGGATGCCTGAAAAGACAGACCCACAGGGACTAAGTATAATAATAATAGTAATAACAATATTAATAATAATAATAATAATAGCAACAGAGGGCACTCCCTCAACACTAAGTGTAATAATAATAATGATAATAATAATTAGAGAGAACTCCCGTAACCTGCAAAAAAGGGGCTTCCAACTGGAGGGCATAACCTACGAAAGAACACCCTAGAATGTCCAAATTACCCGAAAAAGGGGAGAGGGACAACAATAGGGAACCCAATCACAACATGTGTGCCAGAAATGGCACTTATGCCCCTGAGAGCACAGTATTCAGGAGTGCAGAGGCTTAAGGTTCCAGAAGGGGAGGAGGGTGAGAGTGTTATGAATACCTGAGTATCACTTGGAAGAAACAAGATTATTAGGTAAGTAATTTTTTCTTCTAACCTCAGTAATACTCAGGTATTCATAACTGTATGCAGACTACCAAGTAATACCTTTGGAGATGGGCACAGAACCCTATCTTAGGAACAGGCTTTGCAGGACTGCTGTGCCGAATCTGGCATCACCCCTGGACAAATTATCCAGAGTGTAATGCTTTGTAAAGTTGTGTACTGGTTTCCAGGTAGCTACTTTAGAGTTTCACAGGGAAACATCCCTGACAGCTGCTATGGTAGCAGCTGTACCCCTTGTGGAATGGTCCTCCACCCACAAGGGGCTTCTTTCCAGCCTTAGAGTACCAAACTGGTTATACTGTACTATCCAGTAATAAATGGACCTTCTTTGACGCTGGGTTATCCTTTCTCACATTCCCATAGGTCAGGAACAGCTGTTTTCTGTCCTGCCTAAGGGCTTCAGTGGCTGTCAAAAAGTAGCTAAACTCCTTTGATGTCCAGACTATGAAGACATTTTTTTTTTTTACCAGGACTAAAGTGTTCAGTGAAAAAGCAGTGATTTAAATAATTGATTAGCAGTTTGTTTTTTTGTTTTTCTTGGAACAATACTAACTGTACAGAAAGCAATTATATAGATTTTCTAGAAGTGTTATGTTTGTTAAACACAGTGAGGCAAGTGCTATGCATTTTCACAATGTTTTAGAACTTTTATGAGCAAAACGCTAATCAATTTTTAGAGTTAAATAAAACCCTGAAAAGACAGGTAAGATAATGGTTTGGTTGAAATGATAATTAGAGGTCATGCTACAAGGAAACTTCCTGTTTGTTCCCAGGACAACTTTGTCTCCGTGGAATGAAATATAGACCTGTTCAACTCAGACTTGAGATCACTTATTCTTTTGTCAGAAGTGATTACCACAGGAAAAACATTTTTTTTTTTTTAATACATATTTCGAATAAATTGAAGACATAGGGTCAAAAAGGGAGATCCATGAGCCAAACTACACACACATCTAGGCCACATGCTGGCACCGGTCTCTTGTGAGGGGTGCAAATGGGACATGCCTTTAAAGAACCCTTTGAAGATGGGGTCCGAGGCTTGAAAAACATTCTGTCCAACTGAAGTGTAAGTAGATGCTGCAGCCATGTGGACATTTAAGGTACTGGACTGCAAGCCCAGTAAGAGCAAATAGGTAAGATAGACCTGCTTGTGTTGACATGTGCTAGGCCCATAAAAACAGGTTACTCACCTGTAACAGTAGTTCTAGGAATGGTATATGTTGTTCATCCACACTGTCTGGCATGTCCCTTTCCCCTTTAAATCTTGCCGGAAGTCTTCAAGTTTCCACCGGTGAAATCGAAGGAGGCCAGGTGGGCAGTTTCTGCGGCTGCGGGATCCGCCGAGCAGCTCGAACAGATGGCGACTTTCGAGGAGGAAGCTGCCCAAGCTTCGGCCAACCGAAGTTTTTTCATCCCACTCAACCTGGGCTCCACCTTTACGGGGTCCTTCCGGGAGTTGTGCTAGTCTCTCCCTACCAAGGGTGAGGTGCCTTCAGGCTCGCACTCCTCCCGTTCCAAGAAAAAGGACAAGGACCCCAAATCCTCCTCTTCTAGTCAAAGAAGAAGTTCCTGGGACCGAGAGCAGTCCGATACTCAGGATCAGGCAGTCTCGGCCTCGGTCGAGATCGCTTCCTCGACTGCCGGCTTCTTGGACTTTCCATCAGGCCAAGGCACTGAAGCCGAGGATACGGCAGAACTGGCTGAGATTTCTCTCGATCTGTTGTCGCAGACTCCTGTCGACGACTCATTGGAGAGGACTCCCATCCTCTCCTTCCCCGACGAGGAGACCCATCCTTCGGGTATCCCGACTGAGGGACAAGAGCCAGTCCTTCAGTTTTCGACGGATCCGGCTTCTCCCGATCGACAGCGCTGACGCCGTCGGTCTCGATCGAGGAATAGGACCCCATCGGTCGAAAAGCTGAAAAAGGGTCATAAACACTCCCAGAAGAGGCGCCGCCGCCGTTCCTCATCCTCCTCGGACGAGGAGAGACTTAGAAGGAAGCTCCGTCGATGTTATGAGGACCTCATGTGGCAGCAGCTACTTTTGACCGGTCAAAAACCGTCCACTCCGGCTGCACTGGCCATTACTTGGCCCCAGCCTCTTCAGCCGACGCCAACTCCCTCAGTACCAAGGACTCCGGTTCTCCCTCCGGTGGGACCGGCACTCATTTCTGGTCGGCCTGTTCCGGTCTCCCCACCAATTTTGGTGGAACCACTGCCTAAGCAGCCTCAGGGAGGGGCTTCCTCTAAGGAAGATCGGACAAATACGGGCTTGCCCCATAGGCTGTCCATAACTGTTACTCCTGATCACCCTAGGCGCATCGAAGGGGACATAGGCGGGAGACCCCTGTATCCTGACTCCTCGGACTCGGATACTACTGGCCTTCACTCACACCCGATGATTTGTCGTCAGTGACAGGCCTGAAGGAAGGACCTTCTTCCTTCCAGGGCATCCTTCGACTCATTGCTGAGTCCATGGTTATGCCTTTGCAGCCTATATAAAAGAAGGCAGAATATCCTCGAAGAGATATCCTTAAGAGGGGGGATATCCCGATGGAGGCCTTTCCAGTGGCCGAAGCCATTGTTGGCCCGGCCCTTGAGCTTTGGCAGCGCCCTGCCTCTTGCCCGGCTCCATCTGCCCGTATGGCTCTCAAGTACGCAGTACCCATGGGGTCCTTGGTGGGCTTCACTGAGCATGCCTCGGCCGAGCGCCTTGTGACTGCCTCAGTGTTTCGGCGCACAGGTAACTCTGAGGATACTGACTGCCCTCCGGACAAGAAGTCCAAAAATATGGCGCACTCTGCCCAGAAAGTATATGCGGCATCATCCCTGGGCCTTCGTCAGGCCAGCTTGGCAGTGATTATGGCACACTTCTCTCACGCCCTACTGGGGTCACTTGATGAAGTCCTCCCTCATCTCCCAGCAGATGTGCAGACCACGGTCAAGCAGGTCTGTGCTGTTGCAAAACAGCAGCTATAGACGGCTCTGGACATTGGAGATTCCTGTGCCCGTTCACTAGCTGCCGCAATGGCCACTCACCGCAGAGTCTGGCTGAGATTATCCTCCTTCCCAGCGGATACTCAGCACAAGTTAGCTGACGTGCCCTTCCTTGGTACTGACCTTTTCAGTCCAGGAGTGGCAGGTCATCTCCAGTGTATTGAGCAGTCCAATGCCACCTTAGATGCCACCTCTGCTAAGGGTTCTTCGGGCAAGAACCAGCAGAAGTGCAAGAAGAACCCTTTTCGGCACTCTTCCCCTGCGGTTAGACAGCCCTCCTTCCAGGGAGGTCAGCAGCAACAGCAGGCTCAAGTTTGGCACCCTAGGCCCAAGCAGGGTCCCCAACAGCCCCTCAAAGGAGGCCAAGGTGCTGGTCCAGGAGCCTCCTTCTCCTCCAAGCCTGCACAGTGACGGGTTGGGGTAGCCTCCCCTACATCCGTCACGCCAGTTCTGGGTCCTCCCGTGGGGGTCCCGGCTCTGCCACTTTCTTTCCGCCTGGTCGGTATCACTTCAGATCGGTGGGTTCTGGAGAGAGTGGTCGGGCGGGGACTGCCTCTAGAAGTTCGAGGCAGTACCCCCAGCACGAGCCGTGCCCCCGGGAGAAAGGATCTCAGTTGGTGCTCAGTCAGCCCTTCGGGTCGACATTGCTCAGCTCCACTGCAAGAGGTGGTAGCTCCAGTGCCAGATCCTCCTACAGACCCAGGCTTCATGTCCAGGTATTTCCTGGTGCCCAAGCGGACGGGGAGTTGGCGCCCCATCCTAGATGTCCACGACCTGAATCAGTATCTCAGGTCTCGCACCTTCCGGATGGTAACTCTGAACCAGATCATACCATCCCTAGAGCGAAACATGTGGTTCTGTTCACTGGATCTACAGGACGCGTTTTTTTCACGTCCCAATCTGTCCGTCCCTCCAGCGGTTCCTCCGCTTCAGGGTCGAAGGGACCCTGTATGAGTTCTAAGCCATGCCGTTCGACATGTCTTCGGCCCCATGGGTCTTCACCAAATGCACTGCAGTGGTGGCAGCCCATCTACGGCATCAAGGGGTTCGTTCGCATATACCCCTACCTCAATGATTGGCTCCTGGCAGGTTCCTCCCTGCAGGAGGTGGAGAGGTCCAGGGACCTGGCCCTCTGAACCTGTTCCCATCTAGGACTCCTGATCAATGAGGCCAAGTCAGAACTCGTGCCCTCTCAGGTGATGGGCTTTATTGGGGCAGAGCTCAACTCTCGTCAAGCCAGAGCTCGGCTTCCGGCGGACAGGGCGGAAGTTCTTTCCTCCTTTGCCCAATTATTTCTGGTTGGATGCTTGCGCCCTGCCTGGGACTTCCTGCGCCTTCTTTGGTACATGGCAGCATGCACCTCATTGGTCCATTGGGCCAAACTGCACATGTGCCCCCGCCAGTGGGAGCTGGCCGCTCAGTGGTTCTCAGTGTCAGGGTCTTTTCGACCAGCTGGTCACTGTCACCCAGAGGATGTGAGACATTCTCCAATGGTGGACCATCCCAAGTCATCTGCGGGATGGGATCCCATTTGTCCTCCCCGAGCCGACGGTCGTCCTCACGACCGATGCCTCTCTCATGGGCTGGGGAGCCCACATGGGGGACCACAGAGCCCGCAGTTCTGGGCCCAAGGAGTCCCGTTGCCACATCCAACCTGTTGGAGCTCAGAGCAGTCAGACTGGCACTGTCAGCTTTACCTCCTCAGCTCCGGGGTCCAAGTGGTTCAAGTCAGAGCCGGACAATACCATGACCATGTACTACCTCAACAAACAGGTGATGCGCACTCCGTCTGCTATGCAAGGAGGCACTCAGATCTGGACCTTCATCAGCCGGTTGGAGGCAGATCTCCTTACCATCCATGTGGCAGGAGTCTCGAACCAACTGGCAGATACTCTCAGCCGTATAGGCCAGACATCCTATGAGTGGTCTCTCCATCCAGAGGTAGCTTACAGTCTGTTCTCCCATTTGGGCAAACCGTTGGTGGACCTGTTTGCCTCCAGGGAGAACACCAAGCTGAGGCTGTACCATGCCCGCCCCCCTCAGCAGGGCTCGCTGCAGGGGGATGCCTTCTTGAGGCTGTGGACCCCAGGCCTCTTTTACGCCTTCTCTCCATTTCCCTTGATCCACAAGGTGTTACTCAAGGTGAGAGGGACAAGGCAAAAGAGTGATCCTGGTGCCCCAGATTGGCCCCGCCAGTTCTGGTATCGGATCTCCTCAGCCTCAGCTGCAGGAGCCCAGGCGTTTTAGCCACACCTCGGACCTGATATCATTGAACCAGGAAAGGTATTCCAGTCATTACCTTCAATCGGCACCTCACAGCCTGGTTCCTGTCTTGGCTAGAGTTCCAGGCTCTGGTTCTTTCGAGGATGTCTACACTGTGGTGGAGGCATCTCGAAAGAATCTACCGGGAAATGTTATGCCTTCAAATGGAAAGGTTTCCATTTGGTGTCGAGAAAAGAGTCTGGACCCCTTATCCTGCTCTGTGGCTAACATTTTAGACTACCTTTGGTCTCTCTCTCTCTCTCTCTCTCTCTCTCTCTCCAAAGGGGGTCTTCAGTCATCGACCTTTAGGGTGCACCTGGCAGCCATCTCTGCTTGCAGTGCGGGCTGGTCAGTCAACGTTGGCACAGGAAACAGTGGTCAGGCGTTTTTCCAAAGGCTGGATCACATATCCCCTCGGTGCTTGAACCTCCACCTCCAGTGGGATCTTTTTTCTGGTTTTGGCAAAGCTCACGGGCAAGCCATTCAGACCCATGCACAAGTGTGAACTCTCACAGTCGTGGAAGACTACTTCCTGGTGGCTATCGTAATAAAGCCAGAAGGACAGGGCTTATGCTCGGTGGACTCCCCTTCTCTGGTCTTTCACAGGGACAAAGTTGTCCTGCGCCCCCACCTGGAAATTCCTTCCGAGAGGTGGTGTGAGTTTTCACCTTAACCAGGTGTTGACTCTGCTGGTATATTACCTAATTACACCTCGGACATGAGTACAGGCTCCATTGGACCTCAGATGTGCTCTCTCCTATTATAAGGAAGGGCGGCAGAAAGTCGGGGATTACGCCAGCTGTTTGTCACCTACGCTGGGCTGCTTCTGGCAGACCTGCAGCCAAATGGACTGCTGCAAGACAGATCACATCATGCACAGGTCTGTGTTATGAGTTGGCGAGCAAGGAGCCTCCTAGAGGGTTAAGAGCTCATTCTACCCGCCATACTGCTGCATCGGTGGCTGCTTCCAGGGACATCCCTATCCAGGAAATCTGTCGGGCTGCTACTTGGAAGTCAGCAAACACCTTAATTTCCCACTACCACACTGACCTTGAGTCACGCCGAGATGCTGGTTTTGGGGCCTCAGTTCTCTAATCTCTCTTTCCTAAGTAGGGGGTGTGTGCCTTGCCTCCCTCCTCCCGGAGAACTGCTAGGAGTCTGCCAGACAGTGTGGATGAACAACTATCCACGCTCCTAGAAAACAGGTTTACTCACCTGTAACAGTTAGTTCTAGGAGTGGTATTTATTGTTCATACACGCACCACCACGAGCTTTCGGTGCACCAGCTTGCTTCCAGCGAGGTTAAGATCTGGCGTCATGGGGTGGAGCGAGGTGTTACCACCCAGGTGGGTGGGAGGAGCCAGCTGAAGACTTCAGCAAGATTTAAAGGGGAAAGGGACATGTCAGACAATGTGGATGAACAACATATCCACGCTGCTAGAAAGAGCCTTTTGTAGCTAGGATCTGAAGCAATAAAAACATTTTGTCCAACTAATATGCCAGCAGATGCTGCAACTAGGTGGACCTTAAGGATACAGGATAGCCAGTCCAATGACTGTAAATAGATGAAATAGTCAGACAGCTGGGACCCAGCATGTTCTGGGACCAATTTCCTGGTTGAACACCAATCATAAAACTTTTTCCCATTCTGAAGCATAGATTTTCTTAGTTGGAAAGCTTCCTGTAACCACACCACATGCTTAAGACACTTTGAGAAAGATGCAAGCCTGCATATTATACCAAAGTTACTCAAGAGCCATGCCTTGAATGTAGAGTGATCCGAGGGTTTGGATACAGGAGCCTCCTGATAGGAGTCATCAGATTGTGCCTCCGAGGGACAGTGTGTGGTCCTGGCACCAGCATGGAGAGTAGAAGAGAGAGACATGTCTGTCTGGTCCATTCTAGTGCTATCAAGATTATTAATGCTGACTGAGACAAGGCTTGAAAACTGCTCTGTATACAGGAAGGAAGGAAGAAAAGGCACACGCTTCCATGCCAACTCAAAGCAAAGCATCAGGAGATTGTTCCCAGATCTGGCTGTCTGTCACAGATACTGTGACAGGTGGTGAATTAAAGGTGGGATCAGAACAAGTCAACCTCTGTGGTGGCCAACCTGCTGGAGATAGCACCACCTGACTGTTTAAAATCCATTCATGATGGGGCTAGCTGATTTGAGTTGAAGCATCTGCCAAGGTACTGTCCTTACAACAGTGGTAGATGAATATCCTGAAAGGGCCCATTGGGCATGCTAGGTCCCATATTTTCATGAATCCTGTGCAGAGAGGGCTTAACCTTGTCCCTCCTGAAATGTTTAGGTCTGTGCTGTTACCAAAACAGCAGCTATAGACGGCTCTGGACATTGGAGATTCCTGTGCCCGGTTCACTAGCTGCCGCAAGGCCACTCACCGCCAGAGTCTGGCTGAGATTATCCTCCTTCCCAGCGGATACTCAGCACAAGTTAGCTGACGTGCCCTTCCTTGGTACTGACCTTTTCAGTCCAGGAGTGGCAGGTCATCTCCAGTGTATTGAGCAGTCCAATGCCACCTTAGATGCCACCTCTGCTAAGGGTTCTTCGGGCAAGAACCAGCAGAAGTGCAAGAAGAAGCCTTTTCGGCACTCTTCCCCTGCGGTTAGACAGCCCTCCTTCCAGGGAGGTCAGCAGCAACAGCAGGCTCAAGTTTGGCACCCTAGGCCCAAGCAGGGTCCCCAACAGCCCCGCAAAGGAGGCCAAGGTGCTGGTCCAGGAGCCTCCTTCTCCTCCAAGCCTGCACAGTGACGGGTTGGGGTAGCCTCCCCTACATCCGTCACGCCAGTTCTGGGTCCTCCCGTGGGGGTCCGGCTCTGCCACTCTCTTTCCGCCTGGTCCGGTATCACTTCAGACAGGTGGGTTCTGGAAGTGGTCGGGCAGGGACTGCCTCTAGAGTTCGAGCAGTACCCCCCAGCCGAGCCCGTGCCCCACGGGAGGAAAGGATCTCAGTTGGTGCTCAGTCAGCCCTTCGGGTCGACATTGCTCAGCTCCACTGCAAGAGGTGGTAGCTCCAGTGCCAGATCCTCCTACAGACCCAGGCTTCATGTCCAGGTATTTCCTGGTGCCCAAGCGGACGGGGAGTTGGCGCCCCATCCTAGATATCCACGACCTGAATCAGTATCTCAGGTCTCGCACCTTCGGATGGTAACTCTGAACCAGATCATACCATCCCTAAAAGCCCGAAACATGTGGTTCTGTTCACTGGATCTACAGGACGCGTTTTTTTCACGTCCCAATCTGTCCGTCCCACCAGCGGTTCCTCCGCTTCAGGGTCGAAGGGACCCTGTATGAGTTCTGAGCCATGCCGTTCGACATGTCTTCGGCCCCATGGGTCTTCACCAAATGCACTGCAGTGGTGGCAGGCCATCCACGACATCAGGGGTTAGGTCATATACCCCTACCTCAATGAGTGGCTCCTGGCAGGTTCCTCCCTGCAGGAGGTGGAGAGGTCAGGGACCTGGCCCTCAGACCTGTTCCCATCTAGGACTCCTGATCAGCCAAGGCCAAGTCAGAACTCGTGCCCTCTCAGGTGATGGGCTTTATGGGGCAGAGCTCAGCACTCGTCAAGCCAGAGCCCGCTTCCGGCGGACAGAGGCGGAAGTTCTTCCTCCTTTGCCCAATTATTTCTGCGGTTGGATGCTTAGCGCTGCCTGGGACTTCCTAAGACTTCTACTTGGTACATGGCAGCATGCACCTCATTGGTCCATTGGGCCAAACTGCACATCAATGCCCCGCCAGTCGGAGCTGGCCGCTCAAGTGAAGTTCTCAGAGTGTCAGGGGTCTTCTTGACCAGCTGGTCACTGTCACCCAGAGGATGTGAGACATTCTCCAATGGTGGACCATCCAAGTCATCCCTGCGGATGGGATCCCATTTGTCCTCCCCGAGCCGACGGTCGTCCTCACGACCGATGCCTCTCTCATGGGCTGGGGAGCCCACATGGGGGACCACAGAGCCCACGGATTCTGGAACCCCAAGGAGTCCCGTTGCCACATCAGCCTGTTGGAGCTCAGAGCAGTCAGACTGGCACTGTCAGCTTTCACTCCTCAGCTCCGGGGTCAAGTGGTTCAAGTCCAGACGGACAATACCATGACCATGTACTACCTCAACAAACAGGGCGGTACGCACTCCCGTCTGCTATGCAAGGAGGCACTCCAGATCTGGACCTTCATCAGCCGGTTGGAGGCAGATCTCCTTACCATCCATGTGGCAGGAGTCTCGAACCAACTGGCAGATACTCTCAGCCGTATAGGCCAGACATCCTATGAGTGGTCTCTCCATCCAGAGGTAGCTTACAGTCTGTTCTCCCATTTGGGCAAACCGTTGGTGGACCTGTTTGCCTCCAGGGAGAACACCAAGCTGAGGCACTGGCACCATGCCGCCCCCTCAGCAGGGGCCACGCTGCAGAGGATGCCTTCTTGAGGCTGTGGACCCCAGGCCTCTTTTACGCCTTCTCTCCATTTCCCTTGATCCACAAGGTGTTACTCAAGGTGAGGAGGGACAAGGCAAAGGTGATCCTGGTAGCCCCAGATTGGCCCCGCCAGTTCTGGTATCCGGATCTCCTCAGCCTCAGCTGCAGGGCCCCGGAGCGTTTTTGTACACACTCGGACCTGATATCATTGAACCAGGGGAAGGTATTCCAGTCGTACCTTCAATCCCGGCACCTCACAGCCTGGTTCCTGTGCGGCTAGAGTTCCAGGCTCTGGTTCTTTCCGAGGATGTCTACACTGTGGTGGAGGCATCTCGAAAGGAATCTACCAGGAAATGTTATGCCTTCAAATGGAAAAGGTTTTCCATTTGGTGTCAGGGAAAGAGTCTGGACCCCTTATCCTGCTCTGTGGCTAACATTTTAGACTACCTTTGGTCTCTCTCTCTCTCTCTCTCTCTCTCTCTCCAAAGGGGGTCTTCAGTCATCGACCTTTAGGGTGCACCTGGCAGCCATCTCTGCTTACCGGGTGCGGGCTGGTCAGTCAACGTTGGCACAGGAAACAGTGGTCAGGCGTTTTTTCAAAGGCCTGGATCACATATCCCCTTCGGTGCTTGAACCTCCACCTCCGTGGGATCTTTTTCTGGTTTTGGCAAAGCTCACGGGCAAGCCATTCGAACCCATGCACAAGTGTGAACTCTCACAGTTGTCGTGGAAGACTGCCTTCCTGGTGGCTATCATGTCAGCCAGAAGGACAGGGGAGCTACATGCGCTCTCGGTGGACTCCCCTTCTCTGGTCTTTCACAGGGACAAAGTTGTCCTGCGCCCCCACCTGAAATTCCTTCCGAAGGTGGTGTCGGAGTTTCTCCTTAACCAGGTGTTGACTCTGCTGGTATATTACCTAATTACACCCCCGGGCCGCCCAGAGTACAGGCTCCCATACTCTGGACCTCAAGATGTGCTCTCTCTATTATAAGGAAGACGGCAGAAGTGAGAGGTTAAGCCAGCTGTTTGTCACCTCGCTGAAGCTGCCTGCAGACCTGCAGCCAAATGGACTGCTGCAAGACAGATCACATCATGCACAGGTCTGTGTTATGAGTTGGTAGACAGGAGCCTCCAGAGGGTTAGGCTCATTCTACCCATACATGCTGCATCGATCTGGCTGCTTCAGGGACATCCCTATCCAGGAAATCTGTGGGGCTGCTACTTGAAGTCAGCAAACACCTTAATTTCCCACTACCACACTGACCTTGAGTCACGCCGAGATGCTGGTTTTGGGGCCTCAGTTCTCTAATCTCTCTTTCCTAAGTAGGGGGTGTGTGCCTTGCCTCCCTCCTCCCGGAGAACTGCTAGGAGTCTGCCAGACAGTGTGGATGAACAACATATCCACGCTCCTAGAAAAACAGGTTACTCACCTGTAACAGTAGTTCTAGGAGTGGTATTTGTTGTTCCTACACACGCACCCACCCGGCTTTAGGTGCACCAGCTTGCTTCCAGCGGGTTAAGATCTGGCGTCATGGGGTGGAGCCGAGGTATTTACCACCCGGGTGGGTGGGAGGAGCCAGCTTGAAGACTTCCAGCAAGATTTAAAGGGGAAAGGGACATGTCAGACAATGTGGATGAACAACATATCCACGCTGCTAGAAAGAGCCTTTTGTAGCTAGGATCTGAAGCAATAAAAACATTTTGTCCAACTAATATGCCAGCAGATGCTGCAACTAGGTGGACCTTAAGGATACAGGATAGCCAGTCCAATGACTGTAAATAGATGAAATAGTCAGACAGCTGGGACCCAGCATGTTCTGGGACCAATTTCCTGGTTGAACACCAATCATAAAACTTTTTCCCATTCTGAAGCATAGATTTTCTTAGTGGAAAGCTTCCTGTAACCACACCACATGCTTAAGACACTTTGAGAAAGATGCAAGCCTGCATATTATACCAAAGTTACTCAAGAGCCATGCCTTGAATGTGAGTGATCCGAGGTTTGGATACAGGAGCCTCCTGATAGGAGGTCATCAGATTGTGCCTCCGAGGGACGGTGTAGTGGTCCTGGCACCAGCATGGAGAGTAGAAGAGAGAGACATGTCTGTCTGGTCCATTCTAGTGCTATCAAGATTATTAATGCTGACTGAGACCTGAGCTTGAGAAAACTGCTCTGTATACAGGAAGGAAGGAAGAAAGATGCACTTGCTTCCCTTGCCAACTCAAAGCCAGAGCATCCAGGGGAATTGTTCCCAGATCTGGCTGTCTGTCACAGTACTGTGACAGGTGGTGGTTGTGGTGGGATGCGAACAAGTCAACCTCTGTGGTGGCCAACCTGCTGGAGATAACTTGCACCACCTGACTGTTTAAGATCCATTCATGATGGGGCTGGCTGATTTGAGTTGAAGTATCTGCCAAGGTACTGTCCTTACCTGGCAGTGGTAGATGAATATCCTGAAAGGGCCCATTGAGCATGCTAGGTCCCATATTTTCATGAATCCTGTGCAGAGAGGGCTCAACCTTGTCCCTCCTGAAATGTTTATGTAATACATTGTGGTGGTATTGTCTGTTCTGACTTGTACCCCCCTCCTTGTAGTAGTTATGTAAAACCTTTAGTGCCAGTAACATTACTCTTAGCCCCAGCAGGTTTATGTGCCATGAGAGGTGTGAACCCCCAGGTGGGGCCATACTCCAGTCAAGACGTCTCTGTTATCAGACAACTGATAGAACTTTTTGCTAAAAAATAAACTACTTCAATTAGATTGGTTTAGTTTTTTTTCCTCCACTGGAGACCTGTAAAATTGGTTATGACAGAGGGTCCTTTCTCTGACACCAGTAAATCCAGAGGTGAAACTGAACAGTAATTTGTAACCTGGATTCCAAGACTGCGCCAGTGGCAGGTGCCATGTGCAGTAGCTGAAGAAACTGTTTTGCAGTTTGTTTTTTAAATTTATTTATTCATTCATTTTATCCAGGATGAATAAAACCACCATCAGTGGAATACTTCTTGCCCTGCTTATAGGCAAGTAGGTCCTGTCTCACAAAGTATTACACTCTGCTCCTATGAACTGTAGTGCCCAAGCAGGCTGAGAAACAAACTGCCTCTAGATTTATCAGAAAAACCTAGAGACTCCATGAGTCCCTAGGTGAGTTGCAGATCCACTTGCTGGGGTGACTTTGCAACCACAGCCAATCCTCTAGATAAAAGAAGAACTTGTGACACCTTGTCTTTGAAGATGCTACAACCACTGTGCACACTGTTACAGAATGACCTAATGGGGGTCTGAATCTGAAGTACTCTCTGTGCTTATGGGGATGTGGAAATACTTTGTCCACTGATGCTAAACCTTCACCTTTCTTGGGAGTGTTGGCCGAATCAGTGACAAAAGCACCATTTTGCACTTTGGGTTTGTCAGATGCCTGCTTAGTACCCTTTAAGACAGGTTACCACTCCCTATCCTTTTTGTAGTACCTTTTACTATACACCAAGACAGACTCCTTTGTCTTTGACAGTAACAGGTTTTGAACCACTTTTTCTCTAAATTTTCTTTCTCTACATCTGTAGATGGATTGAAAACTTTTTTTTTGGTAGGGATGTGAACCCAGAGACAATTCCTGATTACTACATCTATGATCACTTGTCTGCGGGGTCTGGAATACCCCTGCTGTAGGTATTGCTGATGCTGAAGAACAGCCCTAGTCTGATACAACAAAAGAAAAAAATACTCACCTTAGTAATTGTGTTTCTTCTAATGGAGTCTTGCTGTATTCTGACAACATGCAGTATTCCCCAGCACTGGAACTGCCCCAGATAACTAAGGGTTAACTCTATGCCAGGGCATAGAACGTTGAGCTTGTGCTCGGTTCAAACCACTACCTGCTGCATTTCAAACCAAACTGTCAGATTCTTACGAGCCAAATGGCAACTGTAGCTACTGTGTGGAAACTGTAAAAAAAACACTAACGCCAAAAGGGCAATTGATACCTAGGGTCCCTAAGACTCAAGTCGAGAACCCCAAACAAAGAAACCTTGTAGTGGAACAGAATTTTGAAAGACCACAATCAAAACACTATGCATCCCTTCTGCCAACAAGGGAGAAGGGCAATGCACCCCTGGGGTGCAGCACTGTACCTGCCAGTCCACATCCCAAAACAGCTAGGTTCTGAGAGGGGAGGGAGGTCAGAATACAGCAAGACTCCATTAGAAGAAACAATATTACTAAGGTGAATAATTTTTTCTTCAAACAACATGAAGTCTTACAGTATTCTGACAATATGCAGACTACCAAGCAGTACCTCCCTGGAGGAGGGTCCAGAACCTACTTAGGAAACAGGCTAGGCAGTACTGCTGTGCCAAATCTCGCATCACTCCTAGCCTGGATATCCAGGGAGTAATGCTTGGTGAAAGTATGGACTGTTTTCCAGGTGGCTGCTTTACAAATCTCTAAGAGAGGAACATCTCTGGGAGCAGCCAGAGAAGCTGCTGTACCTCTAGTTGAATGAGCCCTCAGGACTGAGGGAGGTACCTTGCCCAGCATTTCATAGCAGAATTGTATACAAGAGACAATACATCTGGCAATAGTTCTCAGTAGCAGGTTTAACCTTTCCCACTTCCCATAAGTGAGGAACAATTGGGAAGATCCAGATCTAAATGCCTTAGCATGCTCCATGTAATAACTAAGGACCCTCTTAGCATCCAGACTGTGCAACCTCCTCTCACCTGAAGAGGAGTGGTCAGTGAAAAAGACAGAAAGGGTCATGGACTGGTTCAGATGAAAGTCCGAGACCACTTTTGGTAGAAATTTTTGATTAGTTCTGAGGACCACCTTGTCCCTGTGAAATGAGATAAAGTCAGGCTCCACTGAGAGGGCATGCAACTCACTGATGCGTCTGGCAGAGGTGATGGCTACCAAAAACACAGCCTTCCAAGTCAGGTGCTTAAGCTCTGCTGATGCCAAGGGCTCAAAAGTGGCTGCATCAGTTGAGCAATACAGATATTAAGATCCCAAACAGGAATGGGCTCTTTAAAGGGAGGGTTAGTATGGGTAAGCTCTTTAAAGAATTTACAGAATAAAGGGCGAGATGCCAGTGAGGAAGGCTTCACTACTGACAGGAACGCGGAAACAGCAGCCAGATAAACCTTGAGGGTAGTTGGCCTAAGACCTTAACTGTTAAGGTGAACCATATAGTCAAGGACTGCAGACAGGTCAGCAGTGGTTGGAGAAATATGTTTATCTGAACACCAAATGGAAAATCTCTTCCATTTGGAATTGTAAGTTTTCTTAGTAGCAGGTTTCCTGGAGGCCTTAAGAATATCCAGAACCCCTTGGGACAAATCCATACCAGCAGATTCTAGTTCTTCAAGAGCCAGGCCCTGAGGTTGAGAGACCGAAGGCTGGGGTACCAAACTCTTCCCTGAGAGGAGGTTAACAGATTGTGACTCTGGGGGAGAACCAGAGGAGGATGAATTGTCAGAGACAGTAACAGAGGATACCAAGGCTGTCTTGCCCAATCTGGAGCAATCAGAATCACTTTGCAAGACTGTGACCTTATTTTGACCAGAAATGGAAATTACGTACTTACCATAATTATTGATCTTCTTGGACAGTCTCCATCACTCATTCACACTAGTGGGATAGCACCGGAGGCACTAGGACCAAGCGGGAGCCTAAAATTTTCTGAAGGGTGGGGCAGAGAGGGACCAGCATCATTGTACATTGAGAGATTAACTACGTCTGTGTAGGCTATCTCGGCGTCGACCCTCCAACCGCCTCAGTACCTTTTCGACCGAGGAGGTGCAGCATAACTAATGAGAATAACTCATCCTGAGTTTCTGGGCCTGTGAGGGCCCAGATGGCCTTTGCAAGAAAGGTCAAAGAATAATGTCCTCATAGTCTGAACCATAGGACCGTGAAGACCAGGAAAGAAAATGAGTGAACCCAGGGGATGGTGGGTGGGCATGTGAATGAGTGATGGAGACTGTCCAAGAAGATCAATAATTACGGTAAGTACATAATTTCCATATCTTCCTGGACTAAGTCTCCATCAGTCATTCACTCTAGTGGGAGAGTACCGAGCTAAAACCAACAACCCTGAGTAGGGTGGTAGGAGATAGGATTCACTCAGAAAGGACAGCCAAGGCCTGTCCTGCTAATAAAAAGAGCTGTCTTGTAAAGAGCATCTAGAACATAGTGCCTACAAGATAAGCGCTCGAGTTGTAACTCGCCACTTTGCAGACGACTGCAAAGGGCACAAAATGAAAGTCTTCCAGGAAGCTGCAACCACTCTAGGAGAGCGGCAAGAACCTGGCCTCACAATTTGGTCTAGGACCAAAATTAATAGTGTCAAAGACATGTACTAATGTAACGTAAAGGGACCTCAGGAACTGAAAGAGTCGGAGGTAAAGTCTACTGGTTCAGGGTAGACCGGAAAGTGCAGATGGAAACCCCCCGCTATCAAGTATGGCTGACCTGTAAACAACAGCTCCAGGAGCACTTGAACCCCTTACTTGGTGAGCAAGGGGGTCCAGGTGGGGTTAGCCCATCAAGGAGAATGGTCTCCACTTAGTCACAGGAATCTTCCTGATGGAAGACCAAGCACGACTTAGAAGCCTCTCATGGTGGTCTAGAAGAACCAGATCCTACCCACTGCCTATTCCAAAAGGAATCATCCTGCCCCTGTGTGTACAACTGTAGCAGCAGTCTCTGAACTCAGGGAAGAAAGGAAAAAGTGTACAGGACGACGTGTCCACTGCAGGGAAAAAAAACATTCCGACAGAAAAAAACAGGGGCTGGATTTCTAAGGCAAATACAGGCAGATGTACGTCGAGGATGGACACAGCAGGACCAAGTTAGGGCTAACCCATTTGTTGAAGTGACTGAAAGAGGCAGTGACTCAATGCAGTGAGGCACTACCCACTCTGGCTTCCCTGAAGGGAGTAGAAAAGGATTCTAGTTTGTTTGCTGAAATACAAACATCACAACTCCATCCCGCACTTGAAGAGGATAGCTTCATGAGCGACTGGCATGGACCAGTGTGCAGGAACTGAAGGTGTGAATATTTGAGAAGCTACCTCAGAAAAAGGACCTACTTGACCTTCCATCAAGAAGGAGAAAATCACCTGTTAAATTAAGCAATTAAGCAGGGTGGTAGCCTGGGTAGCGAACTGGCTGCACAACAGGACACAGAAGGTAATAGTGAATGGAACACATTCCGAAGAAAGGGGGTTACTAGTGGAGTACCTCAGGGCTCAGTACTGGGTCCAATCCTCTTTAACATCTTTATAAGTGACATTGCTGAGGGTCTGGAGCGAAAGGTATGCCTCTTTGCAGATGACACAAAGATCTGTAACAGAGTTGATACACAAGAAGGGGTAGAAAAGATGAGAAGGGACTTGGCAAGGTTGGAGGAATGATCAGACATATGGCAACTTAGATTCAATGCAAAGAAGTGCAAGTAATGCACCTGGAAACAAAAACCAGGAGAAGAGTACACAATAGCAGGAGGTACTAACAACAACAAAATGGAAAGGGACCTGGGAGATAGTCATATCAGATGACCTAAAGGTGGGTAAGCAATGTGAAAAGTCAGTAAGGAGAGCCAGGGGGATACTGGGATGCATAGGAAGGGGCATCACAAGTAGAAAAAGGGAAGTGATTATCCCTCTATACAGACAGCTGGTGAGACCCCATCTGGAGTACTGTGTGCAGTTTCAGAGACCTCATCTACGCAAGGACATAGACAGGATGGAAGCAGTCCAGAGGAGGGCAACTAAAATGGTGCAGGGTCTACATCAGAAAACATATGAAGAGAGACTGAGAGAGTTTAATATGTATACCCTTGATGAAAGGAGGGACAGGGGGGACATGATAGAAACGTTCAAGTACCTCAAGGGAATCAACAAAGTCCAGAAGGGTAGCATCTTTCAGAAAAAGAGATGTGTAAGAACGAGGGGGCACAGTTTAAAGATAGAGGGGGGACGGCTCAGGGGTAATGTGAGGAAATTCTTTTTCACGGAGAGAGTGGTGGATACATGGAACAGCCTTCCTGAGGAGGTCATTGGGTCTAAAACAGTGGGGGAATTCAAACATGCATGGGACAGACACAAAGCAATTATGGTGGGGGGTTGCAGGAAGCAGGCTGTTGGTTAACTAGAATCTGCAGCTTATCCAGTAGGTAGGGAAATGGGCAGACTGGGTGGGCCAAATGGTCCTTTTCTGCCGTCAAAGTCTATGTTTCTAAGCAAGGAAGTAGGAACCTGAGTTCCGACTCAGTGGAGAGCCGCTTCTGCTGCTGCAAGGCTCTGCTCAAGAGAAGAAATCCTGATAAAAAGAAAGGGAAATTAACAGACTGGGCAGTCGCCTAGGTCTAGGAAATGTCTCTGAATGAGAGAAATCTCTCAGAGAAAGAGATGACCCATACCGCCGCCGGATTGGACTCCCCCTAGGGTAAGAAGAAATCAGGTACTCTTTACCGTACTCTGGAGATGAACACCTTAGGGGCTGAGGCGGAACCTGACTAGATCCAAAAAGGGGGGTATCGGGTAATTTCGGCTAGGCCCTGTGCTGTGATAAAAATTATAAATTTTTTTTTTAGTCCAAGCCTAACAAGGCTTTCAGGCTGCTATTTTGCAAGGATTGTCTTGATACAAAAAGACAAAGATGTTCTCCATCTGAGTGCAGAAGGAGCCTGAGCGTCCATACTGAAATCATAACCAGACTAACAATCACAGCTGGAGAGATGTTAACCACCTGTGCCGAAGAAGCCACCAAACAGGCAATATCACAAGGGGGCGATATACCCCTATCAAAGGAGCGGAAGAGTCAGAGCGGCTCCCGACCATTAAATTAGAATGTTCCACAGAGTGTAACTATCTTGACGATAGAAAAAGTCTAGACGCAGAAGTGTATGGTCCATGGACGCAGTATGAAATACTATAGTGGACCCCATTACTGAGGAACTACTGAAAAGATTTTCCATCACGGACTCTGATGATAGAGAGGACGTGCCCTTCAGTATATAAAATGAGTCATCCACTGTATTACTGACCAGAAGGACAGGGAAAGACCCATATGGATGCACTTCTACCCCAGAAGGACCTCCAAGAGAGGTCTAGGTCAGAGCCACTAGAGACTCCGCCATCAGAAAGAATGTCGAGGAACTTGGTACCACGTAGGGAGCAGAGAAAATGCTGAGCAGAATGAGATTCCGCTGGCAGAGCAGTACAGCAGAGTTCCATCGGCAGAAAACTGCTGCATGACACAAGATCCCACATAGACCACCACTCACTAAGATGTGTGGAAAAAATAATCCGCAGAACAGGAGTTCATTCTGCGATAAACATCCCGCCACAAGTTCTGTGGAAAAGAAGTCCGAAAAGGAAAAATGTGTCACTAATTTTGCCATACAGCACCCACTAGCACCTGTGTGGCACCAGCACCACTCGTGGCACAGGAGGGCACCAAGCAGTGCCTATGCCAACCTGGGCGATACCCGAAAGCAGCCGCAGCAATATCCGCAGGCAACCCAAGCACCTATGTAGCAATGGCATCCGAGGGCACCCCCGAAACCACATAGCACCCATGGGAAGAATGGCACCCGAGGGCACCAGTGGTACCAGTGGCACTCATGGGCACCTGTGGTGCCACCCACGGCACCGATGGGTGCCCCCAGGGGCCACCCCTGGTACCTATAGCACCAGTGGCACCTGTAGCACCCATGAGCGCTCATGGCGCCACCTGTGGCACCCACAGGTGCTCCCGGCACCACCAATGGCATCCCAGGCACCCGTGGGTGCACAGTGCCACCCGCGGGTGCACGGTGCCACCCAGACACCCACGGTACCACTGACGGCACCGACAACCAGCGGCAGTAGCAAGAGTACCCACGGCACTGCACAGAGCGATGGCACAGACCCACGGCACTGAGGCATGCTGCCGACCAGGGCTCCGAGGCTCTGCGCCAACCAAGGCACTGAGCCACGGTGCCGACCAAGGCACCGAGCCACAGCGCCGACCAAGCCATGGTGCTGAAGGAAAACGCCAATGGCAATCCTGAGAAGGGGAGAAGGAAAAAGGTGGTGCCCGTGCCGGCCCCTACATGGAAAAGGGAGGGGGGGTAGGCACGAGGGGTCGACACGATGGCAAAGGCACCAAGACAGCACCTTGCCATTCATGATCCAATCGACCCGGCTGCGGTCCAACGGCTCAGAGGCCGAGAGGTCCCAAAATCAGGAACAGGGCTAGGAAAAACTGGAAAGTCAAACCCCCAGCTCCATAGAAGCGGCCCAGAGGTGAAACTGGAGCTCGGAGTTGAGAATGCAGCCATTAGGAGTGGGGCCAAGAGGAACTCACGAAAGTCAGTTCAGGCCCATCGCCCCTCCCGATGAACAATCCTCATGCAGACATACCAACGGGCAAGCTCGAGCGGCACAGATTCTTCTTCCCCCAACAAGGAAGAGGAGCTCGAGGTTAAGCGGAGCCGGATCCCCAGAACCGCTAGATTTGTGCTTCGGAGGACTGTCCTCCCCCCCCGCTCAGAGCACAGGACTGTCCGTAGTCGGACCCCCGCTAATTAAGGGCGGGACCGGACAGCCCTCTGCCACAAAAACTTTCAAACAAAGTCTCCCTACCGACACCGCTACCATCTAAGGACGACTCCGTTGATGGCAGGAAAGAATTTCTTTTTCTTCTTCTTCATAATCTTCTTCTTGTTCGTAAAATAAGAAATTACTACTTAAAATATTAAATTAAACGTTAAAAGCTGCTGTCGTATAGACGAAAACTTCGACTCCAGCAGACGAGCGACGTCGACATCCAAGCGCACTTGACGGCGGGAGAAAAGGAACTGAGGCGGTCGGAAGGTTGACGCCCAGATAGCCTACACAGGCGCGAGCTAGTCTCGTGGTGCCACGCATGCATGGTCCTCTCTCGGTGCAGACCCTTCAGAAAATGTTAGGCTCCCACTTGGTTCTAGCGCCTCCGGCGCTATCTCACTAAAGTGAATGAGTGATGGAGACTTAGTCCAGGAAGATCTTTGAATACGGGAGGAAATGCATAGAGAAATTTCCCCTTCCAATCCAGAAGTAGGGCATCCAGAGGGACTGTGCCCAAGACTGGGGGTCTGCAACAAAAGAAGGGAAGTTGGTGATTGTCTGGGGCTGCAAAGAGGTCTATCTGAGGGGTGCCCCATTTTGAGAAAATCTCTTTCAAGACTAGGGGATCCAGGAACCATTCGTGATGGCCCTGAGAAATCCTGCTCAATGCATCTGCTATCAGATTGTCCTTCCCCGGAAGGTGGATTGCTACTAGGGTTGTCTCCAGAGAATAAGCTACAGACCACAATTACATGGCTTCTGCGTATAAGTCTGTAGACCGAGTGTCTCCCAGCTTGTTGATGTACCACATGGTGGTGTTGTCTGTCCTGACCTGAACCACCTTGTTCTGAACTGATTCGGAGAAGGCTAATAGAGCCAGCTAGACAGCCCTGAGCTCCAGAAGATTGATGTGAAGCAGGGACTCCTGAGGAGACCACAACCCCTGAACTGTGAGGTCTTCCAGATGAGCACCCCAGCCCAGGAGAGAGGCATCTGTGGTCAGAACGAGTGAGTGGGATTGGGAGATGAAAGGGACACCTTACCTTAGGTTGCTTTGATCCAACCACCACTGGAGAGCTTGGATCAAAGTCTGAGTCACTGGAACCAGCTTGGTCAAGGAATCCTTTTTCTGTGACAAATAAGCCCTTAAATGGAACTGAATGTCCCTCATCTGAAACCTGGCACCTTGTACCAATGCTGTGGAGGCTACCATGTGACCCAAAAGCTGAAGAAAATGCCTTGCTGGCCAAGAGACCTGAAGGTGAAAGGAATAAGCTAGATCTGCAATGGCCTTTACTCTTGCCAGAGGGAGAAAAGCCTTTGCCTGAACAGTATCTAGTTCCGCTCCTATGAAAGTGAGGAGCTGAACAGGTTCCAGAACTGATTTTGGGAGATTTAGGAGAAATCCTAGGGAGGTGAGCAGGTGCTAAATGACTTGCAAGCTTGACCTGACTTGGTCTGGAGACTGCCCCACCATGAGCCAGTCATCCAGATATGGAAATATGGCAATGTTTTGCCTTCTGAGGAAGGCTACTACTGGTGCTAGGCATTTTGTAAACACTCTTGGAGCTGATGTTAGGCCGAAAGGCATCGTCTTGAACTGATAATGGCCTGAGGGCAATTCGAACCTGAAGTACTTTCTGTGGGAGCACCTGATAGAGATGTGAAAGTAGGCATCCTTGAGATCCAGGGAGGCTAGCCAGTCTCCTGGTCTGAGAGAGGGAAGAATCTTTCCCAGAGTCACCATTTTGAATTTGATTTCAGTAAATGCTTGTTTAAGTATCTTGGGTCTAAGATGGGCCGTCACTCCCCTGTCTTTTTTTGGGGTAAGGAAGTGCCTGAAGTACAGACCTTTGCCCCTGAGGGATGTAGGAACTCTCTCTATGGCCCTGAGAGCCAACACAGAGGAAACCTCTGCCTCTAGGGCAATGGTTTCGGAGCTATTTGCAGGTGGAAAAGACCTGATCCTCAGCTTTGGAAACTTCTTGAAGCTGAGGACCAGTCCCTGGCTTACTACCTCCAGGACCCACCTGTCTGAGGTTACAGACTTCCAGGCCTGGAAGTAGTAAGCCAGCCTGCCTCCTACAGGGATAGGAGAGTCGACCCGGGCTGACACATCAGGGTGTCTGCTTGTCAGGGGGCTTAGGTTGAGAGGTGGATGCAGCTCTGCTCATTCCCCTTCTACCTCTCCCTCTGAAGAACCCCCTCTGGGAAAAAGGAGAGGAGGCCTGTGCCTGGTAGAAAGGCCTATGAAAAGGCCTGCCCCAGCCCCTAGACTGCTGCCTCTGAGGAGTTGATTGCTTTTCCTTAGCTTGAGCACTCCTATAGGTGGTCCTGTACTCATCCATCTTCTTTGTGTAGTTCTCTGTCTGCTCCCCAAACAGAGAATTACCTAAAACAGGAAAATCCATGGCCTTAGCCTAGGTATCCTGCGAGAGGCTAATACACCTGAGCCAAGCCATCCTCCAAAGAGCCACAGATGTAGCCATGACTCGTGATGAAACATCACTGGAGTCTACAGCAGCATGAAACTGTTTCTTTGATGTCTCAATCCCATCAGCAGCCACCTCCTCGGCTAGCTGGGGGGAAGCCTGCTTAGCCAGTTCCAACACTGTATCCCACCTGGATTTTTGGTACCTGGCTGCATAGGCCATGTAATTCGCCTGCCTGAGTCCCAGAGAAGATGCCAAGTACTGTTTTTTGGCCATGGCATCTATCTTCCTGGAGTCCTTGTCAGGGGGTGTGAAGCCAAAGGTATGCCAGCCTTGTCACAGGCTGCAGCCTGCACTACCCCAACATGGCTGCATTGCTGGTAAAGGAACTCCGAATCAGAGCCTGACAACAAATACCTCCTGTCCATTCTCATGTCCACTGGAGGTAGGGAATTAGGAGTCTTCAACAGTTTGTGTGTCTGTTTCCCAAAAGACTTATGGAGGGGAAGAAAAAAATTACTCACCTTAGTAATGTTGTTTCTTCTAATGGAGTCTTGCTATATTCTGACATATGCAGTGAGTCCCAACCTTCGAACTGCCCCGGAGATGAAAGAGTTAACTTTCCATGCCAGGCATGGAACGCTGAGCTCGAGCTCAGTTGAGACTCTATTTGTTGTTCTTCAAACTCAAACCGTCAGATCTTTACGAGCTAAACTCACTAAGGTCCTGTGTGGAAGCTGTAAACCTACACTAGCCAACTGGCTACTAAACATAAAACACATTTTCTTTTGGTCCCAACACAAAGACTCAAGTCAGGAGACCCAAAAATGAAAACACACCACCACTCACCCCAAAAATAGAAGGGGTGAAACAAAAGGTGGGCACCTACTAAATGCCAACACTGCACTGCCCACCCACATCCCAAAACAGAGGTTCTAAGAGGGCAGGTGGGGGCATGAATATGAAGACTCCATTAGAAGAAACAACATTACTAAGGTGAGTAATTTTTCTTCAAACAACATGAAGTCTTGCTATATTCTGACATATGCAGACTACAAAGCAGTACCTCCATGGAGGAGGGACATAACCTACTTAGGAAATAGGCTCTGAAGCATAGCTAAGCGAAACCAAGCATCACCCTAGCCTGGATGTCCAGGAGTAATGCTTGGTAAAAGTGTGAACTGTTTTCCAGGTAGCTGCTTGACATATCTCTAGAATAGGATATCCTGGCAGCAGCCAGGAAGCAGCTGTACCTCTGGTAGAGTGAGCCCTCAGGCCTGAGGGAGGAACCTTACCCAGTTTTTCATAGCAAAATTGGATACAAGAGACAATCCACCTGGCAACGGATCTTTTAGTGGCAGGTTTCCCTTTACCAACCTCATCATAAGTGAGGAACAGTTGGAGGGAGTCAAACCTGTGACCCTTGGTACGCTCTATGTAGTAACTAAGGGCTCTTTTCACATCTAAACTGTGCAGCCTCCTCTCGCCAGAGGAGGAATGGTCAGTGAAGTACACTGGAAGAGACACAGACAGATTAAGGTGGAAATCTGAAACCACCTTAGGCAAGAAATTCCTGTTAGTCCTGAGGACCACCTTATCTCTATGAAAGGAGATAAAATCAGGCTCCACTGACAAAGCTTGTAATTCACTTATGCGTCTGGCAGAAGTGATGGCTACCAGAAACAGTCTTCCAAGTCAAGTACTTAAGCTCTGCTGAAAACAAAGGCTCAAAAGGGGGTTGCATAAGCTGAGCAATGCAAACATTGAGGTCCCAGGCAGGGGCAGGATCCCTGAATGGAGGGTTAGTGTAAAGCAATCCCTTAAACTTGGAGAAGACAGGGTGAGCTGAGAGAGAGGAGGGCTTACCTGCTGAAATAAAAGCAGACACGGCTGCCAGATGCACTTTCAGTGTAGCTGGTCTCAGCCCCAGGCTATTTAAGTGAACCATATAATCAAGGACTGTGGGCAGATCAGCAGATTCTGGGGAAATATGCTTCCCAGAGCACCATATGGAAAATCTTTTCCATTTAGAATTATATGTATCCCTGGTAGAAGGTTTTCTAGAAGCCTTCAGGATATCCATTACACCTTGGGAGAGGTGTAAATCAGCAAACTCTAACTCTTCAAGAGCCAGGCCTTGAGATTGAGAGATTTGAGGTTCGGGTACCAAACCCTCCCCTGAGCACAGGTTAACGGGTTGTAACTCCTGGGAAGACACAGGGGAAGATGGACTGCTAAGGACAGTAGGAGTGGATACCAGGGCTGTCTGGCCCAGTCTAGAGCAATCAGGATCATCTTGCAGGGTTGAGATCTGATTTTGACTAGCACTTTGAACAGGAAAGGGAAGGGGGGAAAAGCATAGAGAAACTTCCCTTTCCAATTGAGAACTAAGGCATCCAGGGGGACTGAGCCCAACACGGGGGCCTGCAGCAAAAAAGGGGAAGTTGGTGATTGTCTGGGGCTGCAAAAAGATCTATCTGCGGGGTGCCCCATCTGGAGAAAATTACCTCCAAGACCAGGGGGTCCAGTGACCATTCGTGATGGCCCTGGGAAATCCTGCTGAGAGTATCTGCCAGGACATTGTCCTTGCCTGGGAGGTGAACTGTCGTGAGGGAGGTGTTCAGGGAGTAAGCCAGAGACCACAACTTCATTGCTTCGGTGCACAAGGCCAAAGACTGAGTGCCTCCTTGCTTGTTGATGTACCACATTGTGGTGGTGTTGTCTGTTCTGACCTGTACAACTTTGTTCTGAACAGATTTGGAGAAAGCTTGAAGTGCTAGAAATACTGCTCTGAGCTCCAACAGATTGATGTGGAGCAGAGATTCTTGAGGGGACCACAACCCCTGGGTGGTGAAGTCGCCCATGTGAGCCCCCCACCCCAAGAGGAAGGCATCTGTAGTAAGGATTAAAGAGTGAGACTGAGTGACAAGGGAACCCCTTGTCTCAGATTGTTCTGATCCTGCCACCACTGTAGGGCCTGGATCAGGGTTCGAGGTTACTGGGATCAATTTGGTGAAAGGGTCCTTCCTTTGAGACCAAAAGGCTCTCAAGTGGAACTGAATGTCCCTCATCTGAAATCTTGCTCCCTGCACTACTGCTGTAGAAGCAGCCATGTGCCCCAGGAGCTGTAGAAAATGCCTTGCTGGTCGAGACACCTGCAGGGTGAATGAAGAGGCCAGAGAGACCAGGGTCCTGCCCTGTCCAGGGAAGGAAGGCTCTGGCCTTCTCTGTGTCTAGCTCTGCACCTATGAAGGTGAGGAGCTGGACAGGCTCTAGAACTGACTTTGGAAGGTTTAGAAGAAAACCCAAAGAGGTAAGCAGTTGCTGAGTTACTTTTAAGTGTGACTTGACTTGGTCTGGGGACTGGCCTACTATGAGCCAGTCGTCCAGGTAAGGGAAGATGGCAATCTTCTGCCTTCTTAGAAAAGCAACTACTACTGCCAGGCATTTTGTGAATACCCTTGGAGCAGATGTGAGGCCAAAGGGCACTGCTCTGAACTGGTAATGGCCTGAGGGCAGCTCGAACTTGAGGTACTTTCGATGGGAGCTTCTGATGAGAATATGGAAGTAGGCATCCTTGAGGTCCAGGGACACTAGCCAGTCCCCTGGCCTTAGAGAGGGTAGAATAATTCCCAGAGTCACCATTCTGAATTTTAGTTTGAAAAGGTGCTTGTTTAAGTATCTGAGATCCAGGATGGGCCGCCATTCTCCTGTCTTTTTTGGAGTAAGGAAGTACCTGGAGTACAACCCTTTGCCCTGGTGTAGGGGTGGAACCCTTTCCACAGCTCTGAGAGCTAGGAGGGAAGAGACCTCTGCCTCTAGGGCAAGTGCCTCTGAAGGATTTGCAGGTGGAAAAGATCTGGTTCTCATCGTTGGAAACTTTTTGAAGCTGAGAACCAGTCCCTGGCTTACAACTTCCAGGACCCATTTGTCTGATGTCAAAGACTCCCAGTCCTGCACAAAGTAAGCCAGCCTGCCCCCTACAGGTAGCTGAGAATCGGCCCTGGCAACCCCATCAGGGTGCCGGCTTGGCAGGGGCTTTGGGCTGAGGAGTGGAAGCAGGCCTGCTTGTACCCCATCTGCCTCTCCCTCTAAAGAACCCCCTCTGGGCATAAGCAGAAGAGGAGGCCTGGGCTTGGTAAAAAGGCCTATGAAAAAGCCTGCCCCTGCCCCTGGGAAGCTGCCTTTGAGGAGTGGCCTGCCTTTCTTTGGCCTGTGCACTCCTATAGGTGGTCCTATATTCATCCATTTTCTTCATGTAATTCTCTGTTTGCTCCCCAAACAGAGAATTACCCACAACAGGAAAATCCATGGCCTTAGTCTGGGTATCCTGTGACAGGCTAGTACATCTGAGCCAAGCCATTCTTCAAGTGCACAGATGTAGCCATGACTCTAGAAGACACATCATTGGAGTCTACTGCAGCATGGAATTGCACCTTGGATGCCTCAATACCATCAGCAGCCACCTGCTCCAGCTCCTTGGCAAGCTGGCCAGGGACCCTGTTTGCTAGGGACATAACAGTGTCCCATCTGGATTTTGATACCTAGCAGTATAGGCCATATAATTTGCCTGTCTGAGTCCCAAGGATGCTGCCATGTACTGTTTCTTTGCTATGGCATCAATCCTCCTGGAGTCCTTGTCCGGGGTGTGAAGCCAAGGAATGTTTGTTTATCACAGGCTGCAGCCTGCACTACCCAACATGGCTGCATTGTTGTGTAAGGAACTCCGTGTCTGAGCCTGACAATGTATACCTCTTGTCCATTCTTTTATCCACAGGAGGTATAGTGTTAGAAGTCTTTAAAATTTTAAATGTCTGTTTCCCAAAAGATTTGTGCAAGGGAACAGACAGCCTCCTAGACTCTGGGATATTCATCATTTCTACAAAGTCAGGCTCCTCCTGGTCATCCACAGCTTCTTCCATAGGAAGCTGGAGGGTTTCAGCCACTTTTTTATAAAACACGAAATGGGAAAGGGACTCAGAAAGCCTAGGAGGAGACACCCCTGAAGGTCTGTCTGGGGAGATGTCTGGGTCAATGGGCACATCCAGACTTTCAAATCCACATTCACTTTCCTCATACTCCTCTTCCTCCTCCTCCTCCTCTGGTTCATAAAACTCCTCTAACTCATACTCTTGAACTGGTGGAACTGGCTGAACCGAGCGCCTGCCTGATGGTGCCAGTTCGGTCGGAACCGGGGAAAGCGACTGAACAATTTTGATCGCTTTGGCTATCTCTTCAGCGGTTGGAGAGGAAAGTTTTGGCTCCACACCAGCTGACTTTTCTTTTCTAGTTCTTTTAGCCGGAACCGACTCCTCAGAATCAGCTCTCCTTTTGCCCGAAGAAGTCTCGCCCTGGTCAGAGGGTACTCCTTCTGGTTCGGTTTGAACCGAACTGGGCTGGCCATCCGGTTCAGCGGACTTTTTGGCCTCCCTTTCCCTGAGCCTACCAGCTCTCTTTTCTAGGGTAGCTGCAGGGAAATTTTTGCAAATCTGGCAGTCTGCATTGAGGTGGTCAAATCCCAGACAATAAACACAGGTGGTGTGGGGGTCAGCCTTAGCATAGACTTCCCCATACACACTGTAGTGTTGAAACCCAGTGGGTCCGGTTTTTCTTTTGGGTTTCTCAGACATAATGCCAGTCCTAACCAAACTTACCCTTTTATGGCAATCCATGAGCAAGACCCTCTTATCGGTTCCCAAACCGTATCATGAGTCGATGGAAAAAACCGTAATAAAATCCGTTTTTTTTAGAACCGATAAGAACCGGTAACCACACTCTAAATAACAAATTAAGGTTTTTTAAACAACTAGATCGGTTCAAACCGAACCGATAAACCGTTTACAAGTTCCACACAGAATAGAATTAATGTAAAACCTATCTAGTACTCACAATACCACAGACA
Organism: Neoceratodus forsteri; assembly: GCA_016271365.2. NCBI lineage: Eukaryota > Metazoa > Chordata > Ceratodontiformes > Ceratodontidae > Neoceratodus > Neoceratodus forsteri. The sequence goes on along the minus strand of CM028130.1, from coordinate 537,854,855 downwards.
GAGACTGAACCGACAGATTGAGGTTTAAATTCGGTCGAAAACCGAGAAAAACGGTACTTTAACCGACAAAATGAACCGAGCAGAAGGAGAAATCTCCGGAGCGACTGTTCAGTGAGGCGGAGTAAAGAATCTGACAGTTTGAGTTTGAAGAACAACAGACAGAGTTTTCAACCGAGCTCGAGCTCAGCGTTCCATGCCTGGCATGGAAAGTTAACTCTTTCATCTCCGGGGCAGTTCGAAGGTTGGGACTCACTGCATATGTCAGAATATAGCAAGACTTCATGTTGTTTGAATAGACAATCTTTTGGACTCTGGGATATCCATCATCTCCACAAAGTCAGGCTTCTCTGACTCCTCTACAGTCTCACCCAAAGAGAGCTGGAGGGTTTCAGCCACTTTTCTGTAAAACAAAAAATGGGAAGGGGACTCAGAAAGCCTAGGAGGGGAAGCACCAGAAGGTCTGTCTGGTGAGATGTCCAGTTCGATAGGCTCATCCAGACCTTCATCACCGACGTCCTCATCCTCATAGTCAGAATCCTTGTCCCCCTCCAAATCCGGTTCATAGAAATCTTCAGGGGAGTAATCGGTGGAACCGACTGATCCGAATGCCTGGGTTGCGGTGCCGGATCAGTCGGAACCAAATGGAGCGATTCCATTATACTAATTGCTCTGGCTATTTATTCGGTGGTTGGACGTGATGGTTCTGGATCCGAACCAGCTGACTTATCTTTCTCTTTCTCTTTGTCGGAACTGACCCCTTGGGGTCGGCTCTCCTTTTGCCCGAGGAAGTCTGGCCCTGGTCAGAAGGCATTTCCTCTGGTTCGGTGGAAACTGAACCGGGCTAGCCATCTGGGTCAACGGATTTTCAGCCTCTTTTTCCCGCAGCCTACCCAATCTCTTATCCAAGGTGGATTTGGGAAACTTCTTACAGATCTGGCAGTCTGAATCGAGGTGGTCAAACCCCAGACAATACACATGGGTGGTGTAGGGATCGGCCTTAGCAAAGGTCTCCCAACATACACCGCAGTGTTGAAACCCAGTGGGCCCCAGTTTTTTTTTCTGGGTTTCTCAGACTCTGCCATAGTATCAAGAAAAACTTGCCCTTTACACGGCTTCAGGCCAGGCAAGACCAAACCAATCGGTTCCTAACCGTGTTATGGGTATGGAGGAAAAAACGAAAATGTGGCTATTTTTAGAACTGATCGGCACCGGAACCTCAAACCTAAAGGGGAAAACAACAGAAAATAAGGGTAATCGGTTCGGCCGAATCAACTAAACTACCTACAACTTTCCTCACACTATACTTTTTTTTTTTTTTTTTTACAATTTCCACATAGAAACAGACAATATACTCACAACCACAGCAGGAGTAATCTGAACCAAAACTAAAATAAAGCTTATTGGTTTGACCCGACGACCTACTCTACCAAAACCAAGCGATGGAGAATTTCTCCAGAGCGACTGTTCAGTCAGGCGGAGTAAAGAATCTGAAGGTTTGGTTTGAAGTGCAGCAGGTAGTGGTTTGAACCGAGCATGAGCTCAACGTTCTATGCACTGGCATAGAGTTAACCCTTAGTTCTCCGGGGCAGTTTCAGTGCTGGGGAATACTGCATATTGTCAGAATACAGCAAGACTTCATGTTGTTTGAAGTAGCTTACTGTGAAGTATTCACCCATTTTCTAACTTTTTTCTCTAAAGAAGAATTACCCTTGACTTGGAATCCATAGCTTTGGTTTGGGAATACTGAGCAAGGCTGGTGACTCACAACCAGGCAAACCCCCTTTGAACCACTGTATTTACTATCCATCTAGCAGCAGCCATTTAAACTGTTATTAGGCTGCTTCCAAACTAAATGTAGTTGTTTCAGCTACATCTGGCAGGGGAGTAACATGGACCTGAAAGTATGTCAGTTTCCTGGGATCCGTGTTAGGAGAGTAGGATGCAGGGATCTCTTTGCCTTGTCACAGGCTGTTACTTCAACTACTCCTTAATGTATAGGATGAGGGAATAAACTGAGTTCCCTCCGTGTCTAGCTGATGTTTCTTATACATCCTCTTTTCAAGACGGCCAAAACAGCTTAGAGTTTGGAAAATCTTTAAAGTGTCTTCCCCAATGAATTTATTCACCGGAAGGGGAAGCTTTTAGTGGGTGTCAGCCCAATCATTTCTCACAAATGTGAAGACTGAGGGATAATCTTTATTTTTTTGGTAAAAACCCAAACATTCCATGAAATCACAGAGTCTTCCTTCAGATAATGGGAAGACTGATCAGAGGAGACAAGTTGCTGTGCAGAGGTCTGCTGCTGAGAAGTACACAGCACTTGTAAGCCTAAAAGTGTTTTCTTAAGTCACTCCAGGCATATCTTCACACTATTTTTTTTTAAGGAAAGTTTACAATTTTCACACCTTCATTCACAGTGAAAAACCACCAGAATGAAGCACAGTGCTACAAAATTCTGCAGTGAAGTTACTGCAGTAAATTATACCATTTCAGTGGGAATTAATCCCTTTAGTGATACAGTAAGCCTGAGACACTGTACCTTTCACCATTGGTAACAACCTGCGGGAATTGGCAGGCTTTCTAGCAGGCAAAGAAGTCCCCATACACTGTCTAGCAGGGGGTTCTGTGTGCTTAGTTTTATTTGATTTCTTAGAAGGAAGCAGGTAGTCAGCCAGTTCAGCAAGCCGCTCAAGAACTGCTTGTATACCTGTCTCAGGGGTAGCAGTTTACAGTAGTTGTTGTGGTTTCACCCACAGTAATTTAGGGTGTCAGCTGGTCAGAGCTGGAGGGACCCTTCGATGGTGAAAGTTTTCCTTTTTCCTTTTTAGCCATATTCCAGGCATTTTTCAATAGTTTTCAGTGTTTATTAGCCATATTCCAGGCATTTTTCAATAGTTATTACAGAAAATAAAATGCAGATTTCACTCTGCTTTTAATGTTCATGTCCAGATGAGTAGACAAAAGGAACTTAACAGAATTTCACCACACAGAATACAGAGTTTGAAACCGGGATCACCAGTTTTCTTTTTCATTTTTAAAAGACAGTTTGAATGTGAAAGCAATAAAACTTAACAATTTAAACACTAAAACTACAGGTTTACTAAAATTACAAACGTAAAAGGCAGCAAAAAAAATGTTCAAGAATACTTATATTCTGTAAGGTTTCTCACACCAGAACAAGATGATGAAGAGGAGAGACTCTCTGAGCATCTAGACTTACCAGGCAGAGAGAGAGAGAGAGAGAGAGAAATCTGAAGGGTTTAGAGCAAAGGCAGTTAGTATAAGGCAGCATCTGAAAAGTGGCTCATGCAAAAGATGGAATCTTTTGCATATGTTCAAAATTTTCTCTGGGCAGTTCTACTTAGGAGGAAGACTGCATACAGTTATGAATACTTGAGTATTACTGGGGTTACAAGAGAGATAGAGTGGAGAGAGTACAAAGAAGGGCTACCAGATCAGTAATGGAATTTAAAAATGTCATATAAGAAGTTAGATGATTTGGATCTATATTCTCTGTCTTATAGAAGATGGAGAGGTGATATGATCTTAGTCTATAGATCATTCCAAGACAACATCCTCAGAGAAGATTTAGGACTAGAACTTTATGTCAAAAATTACAATCCTAGAGCTCATTGTAAACATATTAAACAAGGGTGGTCTCTTGTTGGAATTCTCTCCCACATGAGATAGTTAATAGTCCAACTATAGATACCTTTAAAACAAGACTAGATGACTTTAGTAAAACTAAGGCTAGAGATGACTAATTGGTCCCTCTTTTTCTACTATACTCTATGGCAAGAAAACAAGGACGAAAGTCTAAATATGCTTTGTGACTACTATGATACTATGATGACGCAAATTATGTAACTGGCATCTCAACCCTCTCTTGGTTGCCCATGCCAACACAGCCAGTGGGGCAGCATTCAGTGGTTCTGCCCTCGGTGGCTCCCAGTCCTCAGCTGATCCTCATGAAGCCCCCCCAACAGCTGCGGGAAGGAGCTCGTATAAAGGCCTCTTGGTACAAGTCCTGGTTGCCAAGGATCTTGGTTGTGGTGGTCACCCAGGCTAAGCATCAGCCCCTACCCTTGTTTGGGGGCTGTGACTCTGACCAGAGGATTCCTTCATGGCTCCCTCCCAGAGTCGGATTGAGTTCAATTTGTTCAACATCAGGTCCACCTCCAGCAACTCGACCTCCTTTGCTGTTTTTCTGCAGCATATGCCGACCTCTCTGAACATCTCCCTAGGCGAGGCCCAGAAAAGAGAGGCCTACCCTCATGACTGATACCCTGGTGCAGGATTCCTCACTTGGGGTGGTGTTCCCAGTCATTGATGTGGTTCTTGGCCTAGAGCTTGATATCTGGCAACACCAAGCTTCCTGCCAGGCCCCTACTGTATATGGACTGCAAGTATTGGTGTCCTGATTTGGGGGCTCTCTGGATTCTTGGAGCACCCCTTTGTGGAGGGACTTGTGGCAAACTCAGCCTTTTGCAGGCTGAAGGTGCAAGGCGATGCAGACAAGCCACTGGACAAGGAGTCCAAGAAGTAAGACTATCATACTTACAACATTTATGTAGCACACTCTATGGGGATCCATTAGGCCAGCTATGTATCCCTTTGGGCCTGTCTGGGGCACATGTTCTTTCATAAACTAATAGTAAGATACAATACCTCTGTCCCCAGTTGCTAACTAAGCTGAGGCCTGGAAATGTTGGGACCTAGGACATTCACTTTCCAAACATCAGCTGCAGACAGCTCTGGACTCAGCCAATCCATATGCCCATGAAGTGGCAGCAGTGGTGGTGTTCATGTATAGGAGGGCCTGGCTTCGTCTCTTGACCTTTACTCAAGAGACCCAGCACAAGTTGGCAAATTTTTCCATTTCTGGGCACTTACCTCTTTGGCCCTGGGGTGGAGGATCATCTCACCAACATTGAAAAGTCCAGTGTCACTCTGGATTTGGTGGCATCATTACAAAAGGATAAGCAGCCCCCTAAGCCCAAGCAGGGTTTCTTTTGGAGCACCTTCGTGGCTCCTGCAACCAGCTACAGCAACAGCAGCAGCAGTTTCAACACTACTGTCTTGCAGAGCTAAACAAGCCAAGCAGTCAGGGCCCAAAGTGGGGGGCATTTGGAGGCCAGTTCTCCACAGCCTCCTCCAAAAGTCCCTGCTACAGCTCCCAGTCAAGGGTCAGCTCTCCCACTTTCTTCCACAGTTGTCCGCAGCTGCATCAAACAAGTGGGTTCAGATCTGTCTCCAGAGTTTGAGACTCTCTCTCTCTTCCTTACTGACCCAATGTACTAAGGGAGTCCATGGTGCCAGAGGACATGCTGGCTGCACTGCGGAGAATACCGTTCAGCACTTGGAATGCAGTGCTATAGGGGCTCTCCTGGACATCTGTGCATCACAGAGATCTGTGTCTTGTTACTTTTTGGTACTGAAAGGGACAGGGAGAAGTGGGGGTTGGCACATCACCCTTTTTCTTCTCCACAAAGCTGTTTCTCAGCCTTGTCTCCTCTGGCGGCACTGCCCCAGATTTGACCTTCTCATGGACTTAACTATAATCCACCATCTGTCCAGAAGAAAAAATTACTCACCTTAGTAATGTTGTTTCTTCTAATGGAGTCTTGCTATATTATGACATATGCAGTGAGTCCCAACCTTCGAACTGCTCCGGAGGTGAAAGAGTTAACTTTCCATGCCAGGCATGGAACTTTGAGCTCGAGCTCTGTTGAAAACTCTGTCTGTTCTTCTTCAAACTCAAACTGTCAGATCTTTACGAGCTAAACTCACTAAGGTCCTGTGTGGAAGCTGTAAACCTACACTAGCCAACTGGCTACTAAATATAAGAACACATTTTTTGGTCCCAAAACAAAGACTCAAGTCAGGAGACTCAAAAAATGAAAACACAACACCCAGTCACCCCAAAAGGAGGGGTGAAAACAAGGTGGGCATCTACTACCAATACTGCACTGCCCACCCATATCCCAAAACAGAGGTTCTGAGAGGGGCATGGAAGTCATAATATAGCAAGACTCCATTAGAAGAAACAACATTACTAAGGTAATTTTTCTTCAAACAACATGAAGTCTTGCTTATATTATGACATATGCAGACTACACAGCAGTACCTCCATGGAGGAGGGACAGAACCTACTTAGGAAATAGGCTCTGAAGCACAGTTGTGTTAAACCGAGCATCACTCCTAGCCTGGATGTCCAGAGAGTAATGCTTGGTAAAGTGTGAACTGTTTTTCAGGTAGCTGCTTGACAAATCTCTAGAATGGGGATGTCCCTGGCAGCAGCATGGAAGCAGCTGTACCTCTGGTAGAGTGAGCCCTCAGGCCTGAGGAGGAACCTTACCCAGCTTTTCATAACAGAACTGGATACAAGAGACAATCCACCTGGCAATGGATTTTAGTGGCAGGTTTCCTTTACCAACCTCACCATAAGTGAGGAACAGTTGAGGAGTCAAACCTGTGACCCTTGGTACGCTCAATGTAGTAACTAAGGGCTCTTCACATCTAGCAGTCAGCCTCCTCTCGCCAGAGGAGGAATGGTCAGTGAAGTACACTGAAGAGAAATAGATTGATTAAGGTGGAAATCTGAAACCACCTTAGGCAAGAACTTCCTGTTAGTCCTGAGGACCACCTTATTCTCTATGAAAGGAGATAAAATCAGGCTCCACTGACAAAGCTTGTAATTCACTTATGCGCCTGGCAGAAGTGATGGCTACCAGAAACACAGTCTTCCAAGTCAAATACTTAAGCTCTGCTGAAGACAAGGGCTCGAAGGGAGGTTGCATAAGCTGAGCAATGCAAACATTAAGATCCCAGGCAGGGGGCAGGGTCCCTGAATGGAGGGTTGGTGTGAAGCAATCCCTTAAAAAACGTGGAGAATACAGGATGAGATGAAAGAGAAGAGGGTTTACCTGCTGAAATAAAAGCAGACACAGCTGCCAAATGCACTTTTAGGGTAGCTGGTCTCAGCCCCAAAGTGTTTAAATGGACCATATAATCCAGAACTGTGGGTAAATCAGCAGATTCTGGGGAAATATGCTTCCCAGAACACCATATGGAGAACCTTTTCCATTTGGAATTGTAAGTAGCCCTGGTGGAAGGCTTCCTAGAAGCCTTCAATATATCCATTGCACCTTGGGAGAGGTGTAGATCAGCAAACTCTAACTCTTCAAGAGCCAGGTCTTGAGATTGAGAGATTTGAGGTTCGGGTACCAAACCCGTCCCTGAGCACAGGTTAACAGATTGTGATTCCTGGGAAGACACAGGGGAAGATGGACTGCTAAGGACAGTAGGAGTGGATACCAGGGTTGTCTGGCCCAATCTGGAGCAATCAGAATCACTTTGCAGGACTGAGATCTGATTTTGACTAACACTTTGAACAGGAGAGGGAAGGGGGAAAAGCATAAAGAAACTTCCCTTCCCAATTGAGAACTAAGGCATCCAGAGGGACTAAGCCCAACACTGGGGGCCTGCAGCAAAAAAGGGGAAGTTGGTGATTGTCTGGGGCTGCAAAAAGATCTATCTGCGGGGTGCCCCTTTCTGGCAAATATTACCCCCAGGACCAGGGGGTCCAGTGACCATCCGTGATGGCCCTGGGAAATCCTGCTGAGAGCATCTGCCAGGACATTGTCCTTGCCTGGGAGGTGAACTGCCGTAAGGGAGGTGTTCAGAGAGTAAGCCAGAGACCACAACTTCAATGCCTCGGTGCACAAGGCCGTAGACAGAGCGCCTCCTTGCTTGTTGATGTACCACATTGTAGTGGTGTTGTCTGTTCTGACCTGTACAACTTTGTTCTGAACAGATTTGGAAAAAGCTTGAAGTGCTAGAAAAACTGCTCTGAGCTCCAACAGGTTGATGGGGAGCAGAGATTCCTGAGGGGACCACAATCCCTGGGTAGTGAGGTCGCCCATGTGAGCACCCCACCCCAAGAGGGATGCATCTGTAGTAAGGATTAAAGAGTGAGACTGAGTGACAAAGGGAACCCCTTGTCTCAGGTTCTTCTGATCCTGCCACCACTGTAGGGCTTGGATCAGGGTTCAAGTTACTGGGATCAACTTGGTTAGAGGGTCCTTTCTTTGAGACCAAAAGGCTCTCAAATGGAACTGAATGTCCCTCATCTGAAATCTGGCTCCTTGCACTACTGCTGCTGTAGAAGCAGCCATGTGTCCCAGGAGCTGCAGAAAATGTCTTGCTGGTCGAGAGACCTGCAGGGTGAATGAGGAGGCCAGAGAGACCAGGGTCCTTGCCCTGTCCCAAGGAAGGAAGGCTCTGGCTTCCTCTGTGTTCAGTTCTGCGCCTATGAAGGTGAGAAGCTGGACAGGCTCTAGAACTGACTTTGGAAGATTTAGAAGGAAACCTAGAGAGGTAAGCAGTTGCTGAGTTATCTGAAGATGTAACCTGACTTGGTCTGAAGACTGGCCTACTATGAGCCAGTCGTCCAGGTAAGGGAAGATGGCAATCTTTTGCCTTCTTAGGTAGGCAACTGCTACTGCCAGGCATTTTGTGAATACCCTTGGAGCAAAGGTGAGGCCAAAGGGCATTGCTCTGAACTGGTAATGGCCTGAGGGCAGCTCAAACCTGAGGTACTTTCGATGGGAGCTACTGATGAGAATATGGAAGTAGGTATCCTTGAGGTCCAGGGACGCTAGCCAGTCCCCTGGCCTTAGAGAGGGTAGAATAATTCCCAGAGTCACCATTTTGAATTTTGGTTTTAAAAGGTGCTTGTTTAGGTATCTGAGATCCAGGATGGGCCGCCATTCTCCTGTCTTTTTTGGGGTAAGGAAGTACCTGGAGTACAATCCTTTGCCCTGGTGTAGGGGTGGAACCCTTTCCACAGCTCTGAGAGCCAGGAGGGTAGAGACTTCTGCCTCTAGGGCAAGTGCCTCTGATGGATTTGCAGGTGGAAAGGATCTGGTTCTCATCTTTGGAAATTTTTTGAAGCTGAGAACCAGTCCCTGGCTTACTACTTCCAGGACCCACTTGTCTGATGTTAGAGACTTCCAGTCCTGGACAAAGTAAGCCAGCCTGCCCCCTACAGGTAGTGGAGAATCGGCCCTGGCCACACCATCAGGGTGCCTGTTTGGCAGGGGATTTAGGCTGAGGAGTGGACGCAGGTCTGCTCATACCCTGTCTGCCTCTCCCTCTAAAGAACCCCCTCTGGGCATAAGCTGAAGAGGAGGCCTAGGCTTGGTAAAAAGGCCTATGAAAAGGCCTGCCCCCTGCCCCTGGAAGGCTGCCTTTGAGGAGTGGCCTGCCTTTCCTTGGCCTGTGCACTCCTATAGGTGGTCCTATACTCATCCATTTTCTTCATGTAATTCTCTGTCTGCTCCCCAAACAGAGAATTACCCACAACAGGACAATCCATGGCCTTAGTCTGGGTATCCTGTGACAGGCTAGTACATCTGAGCCAAGCCATTCTGCGAAGAGCCACAGATGTAGCCATGACTCATAATGACACATCATTAGAGTCCACTGCAGCATGGAATTGCACCTTGGATGCCTCAATACCATCAGCAGCCACCTGCTCCAGCTCCTTGGCAAGCTGGCCAGGGACCTGCTTTGCTAGAGCCATAACAGTATCCCATCTGGATTTCTGGCATCTAGCAACATAAGCCATATAGTTTGCCTGTCTGAGTCCCAAAGATGCTGCCACGTACTCTTTCTTTGCCATGGCATCAATCCTCCTGTAGTCCTTGTCAGGGGGGGGTGTGAAGCCAAGGGAATATTAGCCTTGTCACAGGCTGCAGCCTGCACTACCCCAACATGGCTGCATTGTTGTGTAAGGAACTCCGTATCAGAGCCTGACAATGTGTACCTCTTGTCCATTCTCTTATCCACAGGAGATATAGTGTGTGGAGTTTTTAGAATTTTTACTGTCTGTTTCCCAAAAGATTTATGCAAAGGAATAGACAGTCTCCTAGACTCTGGGATATCCATCATTTCCACATAGTCAGGCTCCTCCTGATCATCCACAGCTTCCTCCATAGGGAGCTGGAGGGTTTCAGCCACTTTTTTATAAAACATAAAACGAGAAGGGGACTCAGAAAACCTAGGAGGAGACACTCCTGAAGGTCTGTCTGGGGAGATGTCCGGGTCAATGGGCACATCCAGACTTTCAAATCCACATTCACTCTCCTCATATCCTCTTCCTCCTCCAGTTCATAAAATTTTCTAAATCATACTCTTGAACCGTGAAACCGACTGAACCGTGACGCTATTTGATGGTGCCGGTTCACGGAACCGCAAAGCGACTGACAATTTTAATCGCTGGCTATTTCTTCAGCGGTTGGAGAGGAAAGTTTTTGGCTCCACATCAGCTGATTTCCTAGTCCTTTTTGCTGGAACCGACTCCTCCGAGTCGGCTCTCCTTGCCCGAGGAAGTCTTGCCCCTGGTCAGAGGGCACCCCCTCCGGTTTGGTTTGAACCGAACTGGGCTGGCCATCCGGGTCAGCGGACTTTTTGGCCTCCCTTCCCTGAGCCTACCAACTCTCTTTTCCAGGGTAGATGCAGGAAAATTTTTGCATATCTGGCAGTCTGCATTGAGGTGGTCAAACCCCAGACAATAAACACAGGTGGTGTGGGGGTCAGCCTTAGCAAAGACTTCCCCACAGACACTGCAGTGTTGAAACCCAGTGGGCCCGGTTTTTCTTTTGGGTTTCTCAGACATAGTGCCAGTCCTAACCAAACCTGCCCGTTTATGGCAATCCGCCAAGCAAGACTCTTATCGGTTCCCAACCGTGTCACGGGTCATAGAAAAAAACATAATTAAATCAGTTTTTTTTAGAACCGATAAGAACCGGGAACCGCACTCTAAAAGACAGATTAATATATTTTGAACAACCTGATCGGTTCAAACCGAACCGATAAACCGTTTACAAGTTCCACACAGAAAGTAAATGTAAAACCTATCTAGTACTTACAAATACCACAGACAGAGCTTGAACCGACAGGTTGCGGTTTAAATTCGGTCAAAAATCCGAGAAAATAATACTTTAACCGACAAAATGAACAGAGCAGAAGGAGAAATGTCCGGAGCGACTGTTCAGTGAGGCGGAGTAAAGAATCTGACAGTCTGAGTTTGAAGAACAACAGACATAGTTTTCAACCGAGCTCGAGCTCAAAGTTCCATGCCTGGCATGGAAAGTTAACTCTTTCACCTCCGGAGCAGTTCGAAAGTTGGGACTCACTGCATATGTCATAATATAGCAAGACTTCATGTTGTTTGAAGGACAGTGTGGTGGGTGGCTGGTCATGTCGGTCATGTGAGAGCCTGCAGCTGTGCCAATGTGGATGACCGGCATTTTCCTCATCCACCTGAGTTCTCTTCCCTGGGGTGTCATGTGCAAATGATGCAGTTGTGTATTTGTGCAGTGGCATCCATGTGTGACAGGCATCTGGCAGCAAGCAAGACAAGTGTCTGGCAGCAACCCGTCTCCTCCTGGTGCTCCTGACTGTGCAGCCAAGTAGTCCATATCAGCTGGCAGTCATGCAGAAGAAGCAGCATCCCCTGCATGTGCTGAACTAGTTCATCTACAGGGGAAAGTTTTGTATAGTTACACATAACCAGATCATACTGTCACTGGAGCCAAGGGCTGGATTCTGTTCCCTGGACCTCCAGGATGAGTTCCTTCACATCCTCATCCCAGATCCGTGTGACAGTGGTGCTAACCCAGTTCAAGGGGATGCCATTTGGTCTGTCATCAGTGCCCAGGGTGTTCTTCACATACCTCTAGTTTCTGATTATCTTCCTCAGGCACAGAGATGCCACGAACTACCCGTACCGGGACAACTAGTTCATCACGGACAGCTCCAGGGAGATAATGGAGTGGTCCATGGATCTGACCTTCCAGAGTTTCAGAGACTTAGACCTCTATGTCAATCTAGTGCAGTCAGAACTTATTCCCAAGCAGGTCATTCTTTTTCTTTTTTGCTCCTTTGTCCGCCAGTCCCCATCGGTCCAGATCACGCTCAGACCCGCCACATGCCCCAGGACTTACTCCACTCCCGAACACCCCCCGACTTCCCCCCAAGGGGCAGAGACTGGTCAGTAGCACAGAAGCGGGAGCCCAGTTGGTGGCGCGGGGTTCGCAGCATGGGGCCAGATGTCATCCCACGGCAGCAGAACCTCCATTTTCCTTTTTCTCCCCTTGAGGTGTATTGTGCAAGGACGCTGGGCAGAGTTCACTGAATGTGTGACTTTCCCCAATGTACCAAAAGAACGTCTTGTCCCCCCTTTTGGCCTGACTAGCAATTCACTCCTTAGTTTCTGCTTTAGCCATCCTAATCCTTCTTCCTGCCACCCTTAGCTTCTCTTTGTAAGTTTCCCTATCCAACTTTCCCTGCATCTTCTTATATTCCCTGAATGCCTTTTTCTTCTCCCCGACTGCCCTCCTGACTTTCCTATTGAACAACAGTGGCCTTCTCCTTCTCTTGTTCTTCCTCAACCTTCTTACATATCCCTCTGTCGCTTCAAAGAGCCCCTCTCGATCTTTTTCCATAGATCCTCTGCCCCTCCACCCAATCACCTCCCACCCTCTCACTACCTCCTGGAAAATCTCCCTCATCCTGGGAAAATCTGCCCACCTGAATTCTAGTACCTTCGTGGTGGTATGACTACTCTCATATCCTGCTCTGCCCTTCAAGCCCACGGTGCTGTGGTCATCATCTCCCAGGATGGCCCGTATCTCCACTCACTCCTAAATGTCTCCATTGTTAAGAACCACAGCAAGCATGTTACCCTCCCTTGTGGGCTCCCTAACCAGCTGATGCAGGAAGGCACCTTGGAGTGTCCCTAGGATCTCCCCACTCCTACTCGATCTAGCCACTGGGATATTCCAGTCTATATCTGGGAGATTCAGGTCTCCAACTAGTAGAATCTCCCACAGCATCTGTATGTTCAGTTCCTCACTCTGTGTAGGGGGTCTGCATATCACCCCTAGTCTTAATGCTGTCCTAACCTTCCTCTCCAGTGTGACCCATAAGCTTTCCACTTCACCTTGCTCCTCCTTCCCTTCCGTGGCCTTAATTCCCTCCCTAATGTACAGCGCCACTCCTCCCCCCTTCCTGCCTATCCCTCCTGAACAACTTGTACCCCCAGACCCTACCTCCCAGTCTTGCTGCTCGGATCACCAGGTCTCCGTTACTGCTACAATATCCAAACCCTCCTCCTCCATTAATGCTTCCACATCTACCATCTTATTTCCAAAGCTTCTGGCATTTGTGGAAAGTCCCTTCCACCAATTACCCTCCACGCCCCCGTTACCTCTAGGCATGTTACTGCTTAACAATTCTGCATTTTCTGGGGGGGGGCTGAATGCCCCCCGACACTATCTTTTGGCATTTCAACATGTGTCATTTTACCTACCCCATTTAGTTTAAATCATATGTTTGCTCTTATGAATTCCTTTAATTTGATACTCAGTACTGCCTTTCCCTCCCTCTTTAGGTGTAGTCTGTCCTGGACATATAGGCTTTCATCATTCCATGTTGTCCTCCAGTCCTCCATTAACCCATACCCCCTCTGCCTGCACCAGCATCTTAATCATTGGCTGAATTCCACGATCACTTTGTTTCCTTTCAGTGCTCGCTTTAGGCACAGGCAACATCTCCAAAAACATTATAGATTGGAAGCACAGGTTGCTACAAAACCTAGCCAAGTCCGTGAATCTCGCCCGAACTTCCATCAGATATTTCCATCCAAATCATTTATCCCCAGATGGAAAATAAAGTATGATATCTCATCCTGAAGTTTTCCCCATGATGGAATGTGGTGAGTTACCTCTGATGCTATCATTCCCAGCAAGCACTCCACCCAAACTGCACTATGCTTGCCACCCCATTTAATTCCTCTTAAAATCTTAACACTTATATAATTTGCTTTCTAGAGTATATGAGTAGAGTGTTTGTTTATGTTGTAATGACCTAAATACGTAATACTTTGTTTGTGTTCAAAACACAGAAAAGCCCTAAAGTAATCAATAAAATATGTTACAACATCGGTTTTACTTGCTTTTTACCATGTATGAAAATACATTACTTCCATGACCTGCAAGCACTGCATTATGGGTATGTACATAATATGGGTAATACAGTGGCTCTGTCATTCTCTGAGAAATCAACTTCTGAACAGTATCTCATATGAAGGACCTAGCACCAATCCTGACTTGTTAGTTAGGAGAAGAAGTACTATATCAGTAATTGTGGCAGATGGGGACCAATAACTTCTTAAGCTGGTGTCACATTTATGGTCAGTTATGCTCAAGGATAGAAATTTAGCCAGTGAATAGTGTCCACCAGGGTGGGAGGGTGGAAATAATTAAAACTCTGCCATGGAACATATTGTGGATACTCCGGTCACCTCCAGTGCTAGGGAGCAATTGCTCCTGGATGCGATCCAAGAGGGTCTCATGACATAGTTGGTTAGTGTACCTACTAGGCTAAAGAACACTTTAGATCTGGTATTGTTGAATGAGGAGGCAGTAAGGGAAATAAAGGTGGAGGACCCACTAGCCAACAGCGATCACCAAACGGTGTGGTTTAATATCATGATGTGTGGGGAGCCAGAGAAATCAGTTACTCAGGTGGTAAACTTCAGGGGGGCGGACTTTGGGAGGATGCAGAAAGTACTGAAAGGGAAACTGGAGGGCATAAGACAGGAGGTGGATGTGGAGCAGAAATGGGATATTACTAAATGGGGGATTACAGAGGTAACAGAAGCCTGCACCAAGACACACAGTAAGAGGTGCACAGCAAGAAAACCATGCTGGTTGCACAGCGAGGTAGTGGAAGTAGTGAGGGCAAATGAGAGGTGCACCAGAGGTATAGGATGATGGGGAAGGAAGTGGACAGGGAAGTGTATGCAAGATGGTCCAGGAAGGTGACCAGTAAAGTGAGATAAACCAAGACCCAGAGGGAACTGAGATTAGCACAGGGAATTAACGGGGGCTTTTCAGATACGCAGGAGAAAAGGAAGTGCAAGAAGAAGTTAGGAGGATAAAAGGGGTGGGGAGTGGACAGAAAAGGGGGAGGAGCAGGCAGAAGCATTGAATGAATACCTTTGCTCAGTGTTCAGAAGAAAAGGGGGACCGCTACCACCATGGGCTGAGAGGGTGGGGATGGGGGAGGCGACAGAAGGAAGAATTGAAGCAAGTAGAGTCCTAGAGTGACTAAGGGCACTGAAGGTAGACAAGGCATCAGGGCCAGATGGTATCCACCCCAGGGTGCTGAGGGAGTTGGCGGTGGTGTTGACGAGCCGCTGACAGATCTGTGCAGCACCTCACTGGAGTAGGGATGTGTGCCACTGGACTGGAGGATGGCACATGTAGTACCATTACACAAAAGCGAACCAAGGGATGAACCGGGTAATTATCGTCCAGTAAGTCTCACCTCCATAGTGTGCAAGCTCATGGAAATGATACTAAAGTAAAGACTGGGGTCGTACCTGGAGGACATTGGACTCCAGGATGTAAGGCAGCATGGGTTCATTTCAGGGAAATCTTGTCAAATCAACATGATACAATATTATGATTGGGTGACAGGTGAGCTGGATATGGGTCATGCAGTGGATGTTCTTTACTTGGACTTCAACAAGGCCTTGGATTCGGTGCCTCATGGGCGGCTTGGGGGGGAAGCTAACTGGTGTAGGGGTAGGGGCAAAAATGACAAACTAGATTAAAAGGTGGCTGAGTGGGAGGCTGCAATGGGTGGTGGTGGGAGGGGAGCTCTCAACTTCAAGGCCAGTGACGAGTGGGGTGCCACAGGGCTCTGTGCTGGGGCCAGTATTATTTAGGCTCTTCATATCAGACATTGCACATGAGGTGGTGAGCAAGGTAAGTCTATTCGCTGAGGACACCAAAATAGGAGCAGTGGTGGATGGAGAGGAGGGATGGAAGCAGCTGCAGGGGGAATCTAAGCAAGCTAGAGGAGTGGTCAGAGAGGTGGCAGCTGGGGTTCAATGAAAAGAAGTGCAAGGTTATGCACTTCGGGGCAAAGAACCAAAGGAGACAATACTGGCTGGTGGGGGTTAAGCTGGGGATCACTGAGGAGAAGAAGGACCTAGGGGTAATGGGGTAATGATAACAGGGACCACGAACAACACTGCCCAGTGCAGGAGAGCAGCTGCAAAAGCGAACAAAATGTTGGGGTGCATACCGAGGGGGGGTTTCGTTCAGGTGAAGAGAGGTGATCTTGCCACTCTACAGGTCACTGGTAAGGCCACACTTAAGAGTATTGTGTGCAGTTTTGGAGGCCATACCTAAAGCTTGATATCAGGCTACTGGAGGGGGCGTAGAGGAGGGCAACAAAGATGATATGTGGAATGGAGGGGAAAGACTATGACAGCAGGCTTGGAGACCTGAATATGTACACCCTGGAGGATAGAAGGGAATGATGGAGACATTCAAGTATCTGAGGAGGATCAATAAAGATGGGGCAGATGGGGTCTTTAAGCTAAGAAGGGGGAGGGACACCAGGGGGCACGGGCTGAGAATGGGGGAGGGTGGGATTTAGGACGGAAATGAGGAGACACTGTTTCACAGAGAGGGTGGTAGCAAACTGGAACATACTGCCAGAGTAGGTGGTATCATGTAAATCTGTGAACAGCTTTACAAGGGCATGAGACAGAGAACAGGGAAGAGTCAGGGTGGGGGTGGTAGTGGGATGGAGCAGCTGCAAACTAGGGGTGCTAGCTGCACACTCGAACAGACTTAGATAGACCGGGTGGTCTGTTTCTGCTGGCACATTCGTATGTTCGTATTATTGACATTAATGTGGATGGGCAGCTATTGTTGACCATTGTTTCTCCTGCTGTTCCTAAACTCCAAGTGAAAGATGCAGTGACAGAGCTGTTCACCTAGTGGGGCACACCTCTGGTAGACCCCTTTGCCTCCTGGGAGAACAGAAAGCTAAGGTTCTTCAGTGCTTGCCCATCCCCCAGAAAGAAATGCTGAGGTGGATGCTTTCTGCCAACCCTGGACCCCAGGCCTTCTGTTCACATTTCCTCCCTTTCCCATGATCCACAAGATGATGCTCAAAACATGCAGGAAAAAGCAAACCCGATTCTGATAAACTTCAGACTGGCCCTGGCAGTTCTGGTACCAGGATCTCCTCAGCCTCAACAGCATGTTCCCGTGGCTGCTTCCTCTGTGCCCAGAGCTGCTGATAAGGCAAGGGCGAATGGTCCGTCCTTGCACCAATCAGCCTGGAACCTGAGCAGCAAGAGCTCCAGGCTTTGAGCCTTTCAGCAGACGCTCGCCATGTGCTGAAGGCATCCTGTAAGGAGTCGACTTATAAAACACACCCGTTCACGTGGACAAAGTTTTGGGCTGGTGTGCTGGCCAGGAGACTGACCTGCTCACTTGTCCAGTGGCACGAATTCTCGACTACCTATGATCATTGTCTCACTCTGGTTATGAGCCATGTCCTTTAAGGTACACATGACCACCATATCGGCATACCGAAAGCAAGCTGGGATGCCAATGGTGGAGCAGGAAAAAGTGGTCAGGTGCTTCTTCAATGGCCTGGACCAGCTGTGCACTCCGGTGTGAGAACTTCCTTCACCATAGGGCTTACTGTTGGTGCTTGCTAAGCTGATGTAAAATCTATTCAAACCTATAGACAAATGTGAGATGTTACACTTACGTGACCAAAATCCCAATTTTCCACATCACCTCGGCCAGACAGGGGAGTAGACTCCAGGTGCTTTTAGTGGAATGTCCAAATTTGGTTTCCCACAATGACAAAGTAGTCCCCCCACCCCACGCAAAGTTCCTGCCCAAGTTAGTCTTGGAGAGTTTCACTTTAATGTTTCTGAAGTCTCATGCTGAGCATTTGCTCCATACTCTGGATGTGCGCTCCTCTACTACAGGGATGGCACAGCAGGGGTTTGCAGTGAGGCTTGACAGCTGTTTGTGACCTACACTGAAGCCACTCTGAGCAGAACAGCAAGCCAACAGAGGATTGGGTGATGGATTACCTCATTCATTGCTCTGTGTTAAAAGTTGGCTGCTAGAGAGCCGCCAAGGGGTTGAAGGCTTACTCCACAAGACATTCTCCTGCCTCTGATGATGCTGCCAGGTGTGACATTTGCACAGCTGGTTTTGATTGCTGTATGATTTTTGTAATATAAAAATGTTTTATTGAGTGTCTATCATGAGACATGCTGAAACAGCCTGTGGAATAATCTCCCCCCCCCCAGGTTTCAGGTACAAGGTGCTACCTGGAAGGCCAGGAGATAATTACAGGCTAGAAGAGACCTAAATTAGGATCTCCTGTTTAGCTTAATTGTAGCTTGCCAGCTGCTAGGATGGGAAATCATAAAGTTTTATAATGTTTAGTGGAAGAGAGCAGGTTATGACGCTTTAGTGCGAAGTCATAAAATATCCTTTGATGTGCCCTGGGAAGAAGAGCTACTTGAGATCAAAGAGGGTATGTTATTTAGAAAGTGTCATAATTTGTGAAATAAGTTTTGCTGAAATGTCAATTAATTTACATCCTGATTGATAAGACATCCTGGGTGTATAATTTTTTATATTCTGACAGGGAAGAGCTAGGTGACCTCATGCAAAGTGGTTGGCAAAGCCAGTTTTAAAACAGTATTCTGTTTTCCACTAAGACACACATGTTTGGACTCTGAAAAAATAAACATCTACAGCACTATAAGAAGATAAGAATACATTAGGTAGACAGGTCTAAGTGTATTATTGGTAGGAATTTGCATTTTTTAAACCTTATTGTTTTAAAAGATTGTATGTTTTGTGATATATGGTTCTGTGTTTTGCATTTTACATTTTTATCTATTTTAAGTAAACCTCTATCTTTAGAGACTACCTGGTGTACCTTTGAGATTCTTTCTTTGACGAGGGAAGCATATATGGTTAAAGCTGACACTGTACAAAGCTTACTGGTTTTACCAAACTGGGAAAAGATAAGAGTTTATTCTGAGGTCTTTCATAGAGTTTTTAAGGGTTCATTTTGTACACCTGGTTAGGTGCCTGTAGGTGAAAGATATTTGGCCTCCCCCCCCGAAGAGCAGAATTATCCGAGTCTGTACACTGGGTACGCTAGCAAGAGGTTCACAGTTTGAATCCCTCCAGAACTTGAGACCAAAGTTTGATTCGAACCCACAAAACAGACAGGAGGGTTACCCTGTTCTGTTAACTGTTCACAATACTGTGCTCGGAGGTTGGCACTGTGGGAGCAGAGGGCCTGACCTGCTGAGTGGGTTTGTGACAACAGGTACATCTTGATCAAGGATATCTGCAGATACCCACTGCTGCTACCTGGGCCACTACAATCATGTCCCACTACAGTATCGATATGCTCAGTCCTTGTGATTTTGCATTTGGAACTGTCTCATCTCTTTCTGTCAAATAGCTGGCATGCACACCTTGCCCCTCCACCCACTGAACTGCTAGGAGTCTGCCCAAGTGTGGACAATGAACTGAATATAGGCAGTCAGAAACAGAGGTTACTTACCTGTAAAGATAGTCCTACTAATATTCAGTTCACATCTACACACCCCACTCAACATCCACTGGCAAGATGTGCTCAGATTCCTGATTCCAGAATGCAGATCTGGCATCAGATAGGTCAGAGCCAGAGGATGCCCCATGGGTGGTAGAAGGAGTTGAGCATGAAGACCCTGACCCTTATTCCCAGGAGACTCCAAGCAACCTGCAACTCAATGGGATAGTCTTTCCTTATCCTACCCCCCCCAGGTTGTGTCAGCCTTTTGTTCCATGGCCATAATTCCCCCCCCCCTTGTCTCTGGTCACCATCTGTCTGGTAGTGCCCCATTTTTCCTCCACAGCCCATAGGAGCTGCCTTGCAACAACACACAATTCTCACTGTGCGCACTCCCACATATGACACGATGGTGCAGCCACTCCTCCCCCAGTTTTTGGATTTCCAGTCTCCCTCACCTCCAGCCACCGCTGGACATCAGTAAAGTGCTGGAAGATGCATCCCCCTTCCCCCTCAGAGAGCTGTCCCTGTGGAACATTCAATCTTCCTTCTCACAGCTAGCCCTCTGATGACCCAGGCTTGTTTTCGAACCTGATTTGTAAGCATTGCCAGCCGTACAAAAAAATAAAGGCATTATACAGGGGACCTAAAATAGCCATGTACAGCAGGCAGGTGCGGGACTTTGTGAAGGGAATTTTAAAGTTCTATTGAGCAATGCTGATTTACAAGGAGGTCCTGTTTAGGACAGGTAACATTACAGAAGGTAAAGAGACAGTTCACATAATACAGGAAATTAAAATCAGTTTTTAAACACAGGCTAACAGAGATAATTGAATAACAAAAAACTAGAGAACAAAAATGAATATACATAGAACCTGCAGCAGAACTGATACATAAGAGTAATACAAACAAATACACTATTGATCATGCAGCATACCTCTCAACCACTCAGCATCAACATGCATAGCACCAGCCTTCAAAATTCAGAGCAAATTACCAGAATGTGTAGCACTTTCTTATTTTAGAAAATGATATGTCAAAAAGTAGTGGGCCCCATATGTTGAATGTTAAGGAATGTTTCTATCAAGTTCGTTCCAGGGGTTACACTGGACAGAAACTCAGTTCCACCTCCTCTGGCACCTTTCTCAGTTGAATACTATTAGAGCTTCACCTCCTACGGGTGATAGTTCCACCTCTTACAAATGTAAAGATTACAGCTCCACCTCTTTGGTTAGTGCAATGTTTTAATAGTTTGTGTGCCCAGAAACAGCTCTAACATTATGTGGAACATAAATAAACCTTCGCAGAGCAAGGGTACATTTCAGTGTAAAAATCATAGTGCTATGCAAAATTCACAGCAGTTGAGGTAAGTCATGCAGTATAACATAATTTAATAATATTTTAACAACATTCACATTTATAAATGCAAAATTGACCAAGCAAAACCTTAAAATAAAAGGGGCTAACTAACAAACTCCGTTTAAATGATTTTTGCAAGGCATTACAAAATGTGGAGGAAGCCCAGCTAAGAGTTATTTTACCAAATTTCAAATAGTGTCTTGGGACAGCAAGCAAGAATAGGTTTTTTAGGTTGTACAATCCTGTAGATCTCTGAAGGAGATCTCATATATATGACGGCAGCAAATTCTGCATAGCTTTGAAGGACCACATATGTAGATTTCTAAGCCTTCTGATCGCTAGCGAGCTCTAACCCGCTACTGTGTAGAAGAGACAATGATGTGTTCTGTCATGCAGGCCCGAGATAAACTAGAGTGCTCTATGGTAAAGTCAGCTGCAGGGCCAGTGGTGCCACACTCCCCCAGGGTACACTGTGGTGGTGAGAAGGCTGGCTGATCTGCAGAAGGATGGTGGTACTCCACCTCAAGCTGGCTACAGCACGGCCCATAATTTGCCAGCTGCATATTATGCTGGAGTGGGGGCTGGGGGTGCCCACTGCCACTCCTCTTCCTCAGGGACTCCCAGGGATTCACAATGAGGGTTAGAAAGTAGGGAGAAAGGAAGAGGGCTGGAGGGTGGCAACAATGGAGGATGGAAGAGACCCTGGAATTGCAACAAGCAACCATTTCTCCATACAGGACAATGCGGTGCATGCTATGTCCCCTTCCAGGGAGAGCACCCCTCTTGCAACTAGGGCTCCAGCAGCTGTGACACCTGCTGGGGGGGTGAAGCGGCCAGGAAGGGAGAGTTAAAAGGACGGTACTTATAGTAGGGATTCTATAGTGAGGGGCACTGAGACTGGGGCCTGTGCCTCAGACCAGGAGGTGAGGGTAGTGCACTCTCTCCCAGGGGTGACAGCAGATAGAGTATTTTCCAGGGTAGATGGGTTGGTTGGGGGAGTGGGATGGATGGACACCAGATGCTAGCTACTGTCCATCTGGGCAGAAATTATCTGGCAGTAAGGCCACTGGAAGCAGTGAAGGCTAGCTATAGGATGTTGTGTTTCAGGCTTAAAGAGTTGGCTGGCACTGTGACCTTTTCAGAGGTCCTCTTAGTGCTTAGGTGAGGGGGGGAGGCAAAGAAGCTGAAAATCTTCCAATTTAACAGCTGTCTGAAGGAGTGGTGTGCAGCGGAGGGGTTTCACTTCAGTAGACCGGGGTGCATTGTGGTGGGAAAAAGCACTGTTGAAACTGGATGGCCTTCATCCTAATAAGGAGGGGACAAAGGCAATTGGGCAGAGGTTTGAGGCATACATTCTGGGGCATTTAAACTAGTGGGGTGTGTCTGGTGCTAGGAATCAGAAATACATCAGAGACAGGGGACCACGTTGGGGGGGGGGTAAGGAAAAGAAAAGTAACTCAGAGTAACAGTAGATCTTCTATAGAATCTCCTCCATTGGGCTACACCTTTGGAACTGTAAGCCATTGGTATTGGGATCACTCGGAAACCTTTGCTAGAAGGGGCATCTCATGATGATGTGCATGCTGAAGCCTATAACCATGTGGGCGACCCCCTTGCTCTTCAGTTCCTCTCCGAGGACAAGCTCAGAGGGCCTTCTACCATGATGAACCAGATCATCAAATCAGTACCAGGTACACAAGAAGAAGCATGGGACTGGAGGGAAAAATTATTCACCGTAGTAATGTTGTTTCTTCCAGCAGATCCCTCGCCATGTTTCACAAAAGCATCAGGTCCACTGAACTGAGTGCCCCCAGAGAATGGAACTTTATGCTGATTACAGAATGTTTATAATGGAATTAGAATAAAGTTCAAACCTTGTAGTGCTGGTCACATTTCCCCTTGCAACCAATGTCAGATTTATTTCTAGAGCTACAGGAAAAGTGGCCACTGAATCTACCTAAATGGCTACCAAAATATTTTAAGAATCTTTAAATAAATTTTGAAAAACACCAAAAGGATTAAGACAAATAAAATGCAGTAAATTATCACTCCTTAATGACTGTGAAGAAGTCTGCAACGTAAAACCTGACTTCTATTTGAATCTTTTTCAGGTTCTGAAAAGGGAGGCATGTGAAACACAGTGAGGGATCCCTTGGAAGAAACAACATCACTACACTGAGTAATTTTTTCTTCTAACCCCAGGGATCCCTCGCTTATGTTTCACAAAAGCAGACTCCATAGCAGCACCTTGGAAGGCTGGGTACATAGTCTATTCTGGAAAAAGGTTCTGTAAGACAGCAGTGCCAAATTTGGCATCTCTTTTAGACTAGATGACTAGACAATAATGTATTGTGAAGGTATGTACTGTTTTCCAGGTAGCCACTTAACACATTTCTTGAAGGGGAATACCCCTTGTTGCTGCCACAAAGGATGAGGTGCTCCTTGTGGAGTGAGCCTGTAGGCCTGTGGGTGGCATCTTACCAGTCTTCTTATAGCCAAACTGTATGCATGAGACTATCCATCTAGTGACATCCTCTTAGTTGCAGGTTTACCTTTTGGTGACAAAGAGCTGATTGTGATTGGACCTCACATTTTTTTGTGTAGTACAGGTAGTAGCTTAATGCCCTTTTTGCATCCAGATAGTGCAGATTTTGCTCACGTGTACTAGAATAACCAATGAAAAGGACTGGGAGTGTGACTGATTTGTTCAGATAAAACTTTGACACTACTTTTGGCAGGAACTTTCTATTAGTCCCGAGGACTACCTTGTCCCTGTGGAAGATTATGTAATTTGGATCTGTAAAGAGGGCTTGCAGTTCACTTACCCTTTTAGCAGAAGTCATTACAATCAGGAAAAGTTTTCTTTTTTTTTTAAATTATTTTGTTTTTCCGCCTGGAGCCCTGGCAGCGGCCATGTCAAATCCTTACAGAATAAACTCTCAATTCGCATGCTCCCGTCGATCCCTGGAAATTCCCTGTGGCTTGCTCCCCCCACCCATGGCGGGGCCAGGGAGAAGGGTGCCAGCTCCCCTCCCCCAGACCCAATCCAGAAATCAGGGATGGCCCTTGGGACACCGCGGACCATCATGAAGCCTGCCAGGCTCTTTTCCACCACTTTCCCCATGCCTGCCTCCCTGATGCAAGGGTGTCGGTACATGCCTCCTTGAGTCGTACTGCCCCCCCCCGCTGTCGCCAGAGGGCAGTCAGTGAGTGGGACGACAGGCCCCTCCCTCCCCAAGAGAAGAGAGCAGTCCTCTGGACACTTGATCCTCTCTCAACCCTGCCAACCTCTCTCTGGTGTGGCGTGAGGTGTAGTGACCAGTGCCTCAACCTCCAGCGCCACCAGGCCGCCTAAGAAAACTGGTTTTCGAGTGACATTTCAGATCAGCAGTGGCCACTGGCTCAAAAAAAAGAAAAAAAAAAGGGAGGGGGGGAAGAGTTCCATTCATTGTGCAATACATATGTTTAAATCCCAGGAAGGAACGGGGTCTCATATGAGAAGGAGGGGGAACTTTTAACAATAGGATGACAGTTCAAAGATTTTGGTTTGTCAGCTGAAGTGCAAGCCAAGACTGATGCTAGATGTACTTTAAGGGCAAGGGGCCTCAGAATCAGAGAAGGCAAATGCACCAGGTAATCCAGAACTGTAGGTAATCCTGGTTGCAAAAGGATTATCTTTCTGGTGGCACACCACAAGGATAATCTTTCCCATTCTGAGGAATAAATTGTCATTGTTGAAGGTTTTCTTGACATGTTTAAAACCCTTAATACATCTTCTGGTAGGTTTTAGGTTAGAAAACTCTTAATGCCTCAAAAACCATGCCCTCAGATGCACTAATCTGAGATCTGAGACTGTTATCCTGCCATGAGCAAGTGTCAGCATGTTGCATCTCAGTGGCAGGCTGATTGGGTTCTTGTTGGATAGGAATATCAGCATGGAATACCAAGGCTGTCTGGAGCTATCAGAGTCATTGTTGAAGGTTCTCTTCTTAGCTTTATCAGTACCCCTTTTAGAAGGGGAACGTGGAAAGGCATACAGGAGTCTTCCTGTCCAATCCACAATTAGTGCATCCTTCTGGACTGTGCCCACTACTGGAGGCCTGCAACAAAACTGGGGGAGCTGGCAGTTCTCCCAGGAGGTAAATAGGACTATCTCTGGTGTTCCCCACCTTCTGAACACTGATGCCCATGTTAGATGATTCAGTGTCCATTTGTGATTCCCCTGGCTGATTCTGCTCAGAGAGTCTGCCAGGACATTGTCCTTGCCTGGCAGATGAACTGCAGACAGACCCACTTCCAGGGAGTAGGCAAGGTTCCAGAACCTCATAGGTTCTGTGTACAGTTTTGATAATCTGTTCCCATTTAAGTAATACATTATTGTGGTGCTGTCCCTTCTGATCTGAATGAATTGGGGGAGAAAGCCTGCATAGTCAGAACGCTGCCCTAAGTTCTAGTAGGTTTATGTGTTCCCTTGTCTCCTATAGAGTCCAGATGCCACTCACTGTCAAATCTCCTAGGTGGGTGCCCCAACCTAGGAGGTAGGCATCTGTTATCACACTTGTGGGGGAATGCTGAATGAATGAATTGGGGGGGAATGTCCTCCCTGAGGTTGCTTTCCTCTTTCCACCACTCTAGTGCCTGTAGAAATGTTTTTGTCACTGGCACTAGTTTTCGCAGGGAATCTCATCTTTGAAACCAATGGTCTCTTAGATGGTACTAGATGTCCCTCATTTGAAACATGGTTCCTGGTACCACTTCTGTGGGGGATGCCATGTTACCTATTGGTTGCAGAAAATCTCTTGCAGGACTTGGCTGACCATTTCTGAAGCATCTTGCTGTTGCTATTAGGTTTAATACCCTTGCCTGGGGAAGAAATGCTTTCCATTGCAGGGTATTTAGTTCTACACTTATGAAGTCCAACACCTGAACATGTTCTAGGACTTCTTTAGATTCAACATGAAACCCAGGGTTACCAAAGTGCTTCTTACTAGCTATACAGAGCACCTTGCCTCATGCTCTTTTTTT
The DNA here is from genome assembly GCA_016271365.2 of Neoceratodus forsteri. Classification (NCBI taxonomy): domain Eukaryota; kingdom Metazoa; phylum Chordata; order Ceratodontiformes; family Ceratodontidae; genus Neoceratodus; species Neoceratodus forsteri. The sequence continues at coordinate 537,828,995 of CM028130.1, read as the reverse complement.
CCTGTGGCTAGTCAGTCATCCAGGTATGAAGAAACCCCATCTTGACTTCTTAGAAATGTTGCCACCACTGCTAGCCACTTTGTGAAAACCCTTGGTGCTGAGGGGAGGCTGAAGGGAAGGACTGTAAACTGCTATTGGCAGTACCCTAGTCTGAACCTTAAAGGATAACTGCCAACGCCCCCAAAGTCTCACCGCTCGATCAGGCTTTTCGCAAGGAAAACAATATTTTTTAAGTTTCACTTAATTTTAATTCTGTAAGGTCTGTGAATCCGCAACGTGGCAAATGCTGCACAGTTCCATGTCAAGTAAAAGTGCGGCACTGCATCACTCGCATCAATACAAGCAAACTGAAGCGAGCGGTGTGGCACTGCATTTTTACTCGACATGGAACCACGCAGCGTCTGCCATGTTGAGGAATCACAGACCTTACAGAATTAAAATAAAGTAAGTGAAACTGCTTAAAAAACATTGCTTTCCTTGCGAAAAGCCTAATTGGGTGGTAAGGCTTTGGGGGGGTGGGTGGCCCCCATTTTTGACAGTTTTCCTTTAAGTATTTTCTGTGAGAGGGTCTGACTGGAATATGGAAGTAAACATTTTTCAGGTCCAGTGACCCCAACCAGTCCCCAACTTGTAGAGATAGTATTACTGACCTCAGTATAAACATTCTGAATTTTTCTTTCCTTATGCATTTGTTCAGGTATAGTATCTCAGGTCTAAAATGGGTCGCCCCTCCCTATTTTTCTTGTGGGTCAGGAAGTACCTGGAAAACAGGCCTTTTGCCCCACTGACACCGTTTCCACTGCTTCTGCTGACAGCAGTTTTAATACCTCCAGCTCCAACAGTACTTTTCTGTTGGTAAATGAGGTTGAAACAGGGATGATTTCTGCAGTTTTGGGAATCTTTTGAACTTCAGGGACAGACCCTGACCCACTACTTCCAGGACCCACTTGTCTGTGGTTATTTTTGACATTCCTAGAAGTAGTATGCCAGTGTTCCCCCAATGGCAATAGTCTGGGGACCTGGGCAAACCTGTCAGGGGTTTTGTTTTGACTGTGGCTTGAAGGCTGGTGCTACAGCTATGCGCCTTGAGCCCTGTCTGCCCCTTCCCCTGTAGTAACCTCACTGCAGGCATAGGGCCTTGGGTGGTATCCTCTACTACTACCTCCTCCTCTTCCAAAAGGCCTGTAGGAAGTGGAGGCCTTTTCCTTTTCTGTATTGCTCTTATATGTGGTTCTGTACTCATCCACTTTTTTCATGTAAGCCTCTGTTTTGTCACCAAACAAGGAATCTTCTTCAAACTGGAAATCCATGAGTTTAGTCAGAATGGCATGCGAGAGGTTTGCAACTCTAAGCTATGCAAATCTTGTCAGGGACACTGCCTGTGCCGGGATCCTTGATGCTGCCATACTGGTGTCCACAACCGAATTAAATTGGTACTTTGTGGCATCCAGGGCTGACTTGACAGGTCCTGTGCCAACTAATCACTTACTTTGTCAGTGATTGCTGATACTGCATTCCACATAGCCATCTGGTACTGTGTAGTATAAGCCATGTATGCTGCCTTCCCAATTAGTACAGAGGCTGTAGTGTGTGTGTATGTACGTATACATATTATATATATATGTAACCCCTAGATGGCGCTATCCCAGGGGCTACTACCCCTGCCTGATTTGCCACTAACAGGTTGAGGGGCCTGGATCCAATGGCGGGTGCCTCCACCCAGAGGTCAGGGTTTGCAATAGTTAAACTAACTTGGTCACAGCCCTCTGGGACACTGCAACCCCCCTTTCTTCCCACTAGTGGCCCACACAATATATCAGAATTACCTTCACAGTATACACTACCCCCAGGTCTGGTTCCGCACTGGGACCTCCTGTGAAATGAGATACAGTGCAACAATCACAGTACAGTACTTTAACATAGACAAATACCTCAGGCAGTATAACTTTGCTGAAACAAGCAGCTCTGATTTATTTAGGGGATATAACAAGGACAGGGGAAATCAGGTTAATTAGCTTATCACTCTAATAATCTCACTTATGGCTCTGTGCACAGGCCTATCCCTATCAGTTACTGTCCCTGGGTACCCAAGCCCTAGTGGCTAGTCCAAACGTGGCAGCTGGTAGGGCCCTTTCACACAGAGAAAAGGAGAATTAAACAGTCAGCAGTACAGTAATTCCATTTGGATTTAATGTGCAATTCAACAGGAGCGACTCTGAATTAGTACTCACGACCTCCAAATAAGATAGGGTCCTTCAATGTCAGCAGGGCTCACTTGAGGTACACAAACCTCTTCACACATCCATATAAAAGAAAGCACTATACCAGGCAGGCTGCATCTGTATCCCGATCGCAATTACTGCACAATACCCGGAGAACACACAGCAGATTCAGTTCCTAACAGACCGAGTGCAATTTTCAGCAATTCCTCCAGTCTTCTAGGGTGAGCCTGGTTTCTACTCTTCAGAGATCCTTTGATTCTTTTCACAGGACGGATTCAGTCCTAACAAGCTGTTACACAAGCTGCAGACCGAACTCTGGGCCTTACACGTTTTGACTAAAACTGCACACTGAAAAAGCACAGGGCTCCTTCCTTCTTCACTGCCAAAGCTCAACTGAAACTCCAACCGACAAAACCGAGCACTTCCTTTGAGTTCCTCCCAGTTCTTGACTGGATTGGCTGTCACAATAGACTGCTGCTGTTGGTCCAAAAGGCACTGAAGTCTAAACTACATCTCCCAGAGTCACTGCCCATACAATCCTCTTGTGGCTGGCTCAGATTATGAGTCCAAGTTCTGATTCGTCAAGGCACCATTTTAGAGCTAGCTTACCCCACACTGATTGGTCCAGTTCAGCAGTTCAAAACTAGAATGGGGAACTAGCAGACACAGTTCTGACTGCAAAGAAAGCAGGTTAGACAAACTGTAATTTCATTATTACTCTAAATAATTTCTGGCAAACAGTTACATCTTTCAGATAGGTTCCTTTGCACTCCTAGTGACTGCAAAAATGAAGTGAATTGGCAGCTAGTCAGTGGTACTCAGAGAAGCACATGTCCCCCATACAAACTAATTATGTCTGCAAGCAGACAGCTCTTAAAGAGACAGTACCAGAGGCTCTAAAAACACTCACTGATAAATGACTTAAATGCCAAACACCATTCAGGCTTGGAGCATTCAATCAAGCTCCTGGAAGTCTTTTGGGAACCCCCATTTGCAGGGGGGTTACATATATATTTAGGCACAGAGTCCAGTTTTCTGAAATCTTTTTGGGAGGCTAAGCAGAGAAAGGGACTTTGGCCCTCTCACATGCAGCAGACAGTCCCTAATGGCTAGGGTGGGCATACAGGTATTCTACTTTTGGGCTGTTCACCTGTATATATTTTTTTCGGTTCTCTTTTCTATGCCAGCAACCAATGCTGGAGCTGCCATAAATTTCTTAGGTTGCTTTTTGGAGGGATTTATGTATGGGGACTGAAACTCTGCTTGTGGAAGCCAGTCCCATCATGTTCATGGATTCTGTTTCCTCTTCATCCTCCTCTGTGTCATGGAGGGGATATCGAGGGTGTTTACCATATGCCTTACAAGCGAGGAAAATGGAATACAGTCCTCTGTAGGCCTTGGAGGGCAGCCAAATTCCTGTTCTGGTGAACCATCTGGTTCCAGAGGTTCACTTTCTTCCTCCTCCTCCTCACAGTAATATTCCTTCCCCACCATAGGCACCTGTTGTGGAACCGGTGTCGGGGGGGGGGGGCAGGCATATTCATACAATTTCCAGTACTGGGGGAAGGCCTGGAAAAATTGCAATGCCCTAATTCATGTCCTCTGCTGAAAGCATTTTTATCTGGTCAACTGTTTGCTCCCTTCCTTCCTTCTTCAGGAAGAATGGCCCAGACAGTTTTTTTTTCTTGTCATATACTGTTTCCAGTAACTGCTCTGAGGCATTTTCATTCTTGCCATCACTGGAATCAGGGCTCCCCCTCTTTCAGGCACCATGTTAGCAGATTCCGCTGTACTATGCTTGTCTGATGGCTGAGCAGCTTTACCTTTATCTGTTCCCTTTGTCAGGGTCTGCTGCTCATCATGAGATCAACCGTCTGATGAGTGTTTTCCACCATGGTTGGGAACACCCTCTGAACCTTTATTGTGTTTTGGTGATGCTGAGGCAGACTGACAACCCATAAGGTGTTCCAATTTTCAGCCCTCTTTTTATGAGTTTTAGGGTAAAATTTATTACAATGTTCACAATTATTAAACTCATGATCTGGACCTAGGCACTTTAAACAGAGCTCATGGCAGTCTGCCTTTGCCAGGAGCCAATAAAATGTGTACAATTATGAAAGCCTGTAGGTGCTGTACATTTTTTGTGAGGAGCATCAGTTATGTCAATGCTGAAACTCCAAAAATTATAGATATTGGTTCCAAAATTAAACCGCATGTTGTTTCCTTTTAAAAGTACAAACTGCAATTAAAATACGTTAAGATAACAATTTAAATGAAATATAGACAGTTCTTTACTTCTTAAAATCCAAATGTAGAAATGGAGCAGTAAAGAGGCACAACCACTAATAAAAGCTTAAAATACAAAGAAAAAGTGAAGCTTTTAAAAACTCAAACGCTTTAAAATTGCCGTTCCTTGAAAGCATGAACCGTGCTGCTGGTGGTTTTCCTCAATTCCTGGAGCTGATATAGGAACCGGAGGAACCACTTAAAAGGGAAGTACAAATGTATGATAGAATAACCCAACTAATGCAGGGTTATCACAAAATAAATAAGTAAACAAACAAACTCTTTTTGAAACAAAATAACATGGTAAAAGCATTCTGGAGGCCAGAAGAGTGGAGCGGGACGATTTCTGTCTTCAAGTGGTGAAATAAATCTGATATTGACTGCTAGGGGAGATGTGATCAGCACTGCAGGGTTTGAACTTCATTCTAATTCCATGATAAACATTCTATGATTACCAGAAGGTTCCATTCTCAAGGGCACTTAGTTCAAAGGACCTGATGCTTTTGTGACACATAAGTGAGGGTTTAGTGACAGGTGCGCCCTCTTTTCCAGGGGTGAACGAGACAAAAAGCTGAGAGGACTTAATGCAGTTGTCAGTGCGACGGAGATAAACACATAGTGTTCTATGTACATAAAGCATGTGGAGCAATACCTCACTTTTGTTCGCATGCTCAGGATAATACACAGGTAGGTGTATTGTTGGATTCAATGTGAAATCAGCGATCACCTTGGGTAGAAACCATGCACTGGTACGCAAGGATACTCTGTCCTTGTGGCAAATCATGTAAGGAGGCTCATGCATGAGAGCCCGAAGCTTGGAAATTCATTGAGCAGAAGTTGTAGCGCCCAAAAATAGAATCTTCCATGAAATGAAGTGCACTGTACAAGTCACAGCAGGCTCAAATGGAACCAAAATTAATTTCTCAAGAATGAAATAAAGGTCCCAAGGTGGAACCAGATTACGAATCGAGGGATGCATGTGCAGAATACCCTTTAGGAACAAATGGTACACTTCTAGCTGTGCCACTGTACCATCAACAGGGGCAAGGAAAGCCGAAATGGCAGCCAAATTCACTGCAACAGACAAGTACTGGACACCAGAGCCAGTACGGGGATAAGACTGAGTGCCTCCTTGCTTGTTGATGTGGTGCATTACTTGGTCATTGTCTGTCCTTATCAAAGAACCAAGACTTAGGTGTTCTGTGAAGGCTTGGAGACCAAGCAGAACAGCCCTCATATCCAGAATGCTGAAGTGGTGATCCAAAGTGGTGTTAGTCCACAACCAACGAGTCTGAAAGAGTCCCAGATGTGCACCCCATCCCAAACCAGATATCTGTTGTGAGGATCTGCCCCAGAGTCAGGGAGAAGACTGGGATGCCCTGCAACAAGTGATGTGGTACTATCCATGAAATCAGTGATTTGAGCAGAGGAGATGTGATGAGCATCACAAACGCACTCAGCAGGTCAGGCCCTCTGCTCCCACAGTGCCAACCTCAAGAGTGCAGTATTGAGAACAGATAACAGAACAGGGTAACCCTCCTGTCTGTTTGTGGGTCCGGATCACCTTTAGTCTCAAGTTCTGGGAGGGGATTCAAACTGTGAACCTTATCCTAGTGTACCCAAATGTTCAGGCTCAGACAATCTGCTCTTCGGGGGGGATGCCAGATATCTTTCGCCTAAGGGCACCTAACCAGGCATCCAAAATGAACCCTTAAAACTCTATAAAAGACCTTAGGTATATTCTTACCTTTTCCCAGTTTGGTAGCACCATCAAGCTTGAAACAGTTTTTGTCAATCTTAACCCTCTATACGTCACATGCAATAAGAACTTCGAAGACACACCCAGGCAGTCTTTGGAATAAAAGGTTTACTTAAAAATGGATAAAACTATGTAAAATGTAAACACAGAACACTATATCACAAAGCATACAATCACTTAAAAGAAATGCAAAGAAAACTGCAAACTCCTACCAACATACAATTAGACTTTTTCTAGCTAATGCATTACCCCTAAGTTAGAGATCTTGTTTCTTAAGAGTCCAAAAATATATGTGTCAGCTGAAACACAGAATACAGTTTAAAAACTCTGTGTTTCCACCCCTTCTATGATGCCATCTAGCTCCTCCTTTTAGAATATAAAAATTGTACAAACAATGATCTTCCGGTCAGGAGACGTTTTTAATGCTGTGACTTCAGCAAAAACTAATTTCCCAATATGACTCCTTAATTAACATCCCCTCTTTGACCTCGGCAGTTCCTCTTCCCAGGGCACATCAAAGGATTTTATGATGTTTAGCACCATAGTGATATAACAATGTTTTTTCCTCTAAAACGTCATAAAAGTTTACGATCCCTATATCCTGGCAGCTGGGTCAGGTCTAATTACAGGAGACCCTTAATTAAGTCTCTCTAGTATTTTAATTACCTCTTGGTTTCAAGTCACCCAACTGTAACTGAAACCTGGGGGGTACTCATGGAAGCACTGTGACAATCACACACTATAATTTTATATTACAAATATCCTGGAACAATCATAACCAGCTGGCCAAGTGTCACAACGAGAACCAGTTGCTCCAGCTTGTCTATCAGTTGATCCCACTGTAGCTTAAGTATCCATTGTGGGATTCTCATATGGAGGCAGGCCAAGGAGACTGTCACAATGGCAGCCACCGTAAGTCCCAGAAGAGACAGCATGGTCCAGGTGGACACACGATGGCTGCTGTGAATCAGCCCAGCCTGGGCAACCAGGCCTTTGGCTCTGTCTGTAGGCCATGTCCAGCACCACCCCAATGTACTGAAGGTGCTGACAAGGAATGAGTATGGATTTTGGTACACTGATCGTAACATCCAGGTCCATGAACAGTAGTTGTGTTCTGAACAAAGTGTGCTGAACTGCAAATACTCACAGTGCCAAGGATGACCCAAAAGGCACGACCTGGAACTGATGATGGCTGCCTTGCAGCATAAAGTGAAGGTACTGCCTGTGGCATTTTCTGTTTTTTTACATGAAGGTAGGTATCCTGCATATCCAGGGTGCAACGCCAATCCCCCTTTTACAGTAGGTGGATGAGAGCCTGAACAGACACCATTCAAAACTTATATTTGATAAATTTGTTCAGGTCTCTGAGGTCCAGAACAGGGCGCAGGTCTTCTTTCCGTCTGAGAACCAGAAGTACCTGGAATAGAACCCTCTGTTCCTTTCCTTGGGAGGGACAGGTTTGACTGCATTCTTTTAAATCAGTGACTATACTTCTCTTAGGAGGGACAAGTGACCTGGAGGAAAGTGAGGAGTTAGAGGATGGACTGCAAGGCTGGACAATAACTCCAGAGCATGCCCTTTTTCTATTATTTGCAGGACCCACTCATCCGAAGTGATCTCCCTAAAGTTTGACAGATAAATGGAGATTCTCCCCCCCCCCCACTTGAACACCTGAAGGTTATAGCAGGGATTGGGTGGGGTGGGAAGTCAGAAGGTACTGGAGGCAAGGGGGGGCAGCATTGACATATCTTTGGCTACCTTAGTATGGCTACCAGGGGTAAGGGGGACTAGGAAAGGGGCCACCCCCACAACCCTGGAACTGCTGACAGTAGCCACAGCCTGCTGGTCTACAAAATGACCCACCCCCACATCCTCTGGCAGGTTGAGGGGTCAGGTTTTTTTTGTTAATTGTTCTATCCGACTGGCCCTTATCAGTCCTGTGCCCCCTCACCCAGCCCCATCACCCACCTTCTCCAAGACTTGCCTCTTCTCCATTCCACCCTGGCTTGCTCCCCAGAGTGGGGCCATTGGGGGTGAACCCAAGGGAGACTTAATAGATGCAAGTAGAGACAAAGCCGTGGTCAGCGGTGTGGGGCCTGCAGTGAGAGGTGATGTGCTCCTGCAGCGGGGTCAAGGTTTTTCCTATTTTTCTGGTTCCATGCCTCTAGGATGCCAATCTCCTGACACACGCAGGTGCAATGTGTGTCCTGTGCACTGGAATGTATCGATGTCCTCCCACCCAGTTCCTTGGCTCCAAATGCACCACCACCTGTGGTCACCCATGTAGCAGTAGTGCAGCAGAGTCCAAATTCCTTCCTTCCCCATGGTGGAAAGCATCCTCTAGGATGTTCATCTCACTTCCCCATCCGGCCCTCCGATGACTCTGGCTCATTCTAGAACCCGGGTCGTCGGCACTGCAAGTGGTATGATTACTGCTGCACTGGTGGGATGGCTAAGGGTCAGGAATTTAACAGACCTTAATATCATTTTGAATGAAGATCCTTAAGGGCATTATCAACATCTGTTTAAAACAGTTTACAGACCCTAAAAGGGGCATGCAGCTCAGCTTGTTGTATATCGTGGAAAAGCCAGTCAACCTGGGCCAGAAATATCAGCTGAGGCAGATGCCAGAAGCAGCAGCCCTGGTAGATGCATTAGAGGCATCATATGCTGAGCATACAGATGCTTTCCAGTATCAATATCAGCCAAAGCAGCTTTAAGCAGTTCACCTTTGTCAGGACTAGTAGGCAAAGTCTGAAATGGAAATTACGTACGTACCGTAACTCTTGATGATCTTGTATATCTTCACCATTCATCACTGGTGGGTTATACGCCGGAAGTGATATGACCCCACGGGAGCTTATAGCCGTCACAAATCCACTCAGCAGGTCAGCCTTCTACTCCCAAAGTGCCAACCTCCAAGTGCAGTCTTGTGAACAGTTAACAGACACAGGGAAACCCTCCTGGTCTGTTTTGTGGGTTTCGAATCAACCTTTTGTCTCAAGTTTAGGAGGGATTCAAACTGTGAACCTCTTGCTAGCATACTCAATGCACAGGTGCAGATAATTCTGTCTTTGGGGGGCCAGATATCTTTGCCTACGGGCACCTAATCAGGTGTACAGAAATGAACCCTTAAAAACTGTAATAAAAGACCTCAGCTTTAGAATGCTTACCTTTTTCCAGTTTGGTATCACCATTCAAGCTTATGTACAGTGTCTGCTTTAACTATATATACTCCACTTGTAAAAGGAAAGAAATCAAAGACAGACCAAGTAGGCTCTAAATTAGAGTTTTACTAAAACAGATAAAAATTAGGTGAAACATAAAATACAGAACTATTATATCACAAAACATATAAATCACTTAAACAAAACAGGTTTTAACAGTGCAATTCCTACTACAGTACTTCGATTTGTCTCTCTCTCTAAATACCTGCTTAAAGTGCTCACAGATGTTTCTTTGTCAGAGTCTAGATAGAAGTGTCCCTGAATGAAAACAGAATAATGTTTAAAAGCTGGTTTTCCCCACCTATTTGCATGAGGTCACCTAGCTCCTCCCTGTCAGAATATATATAAAAAAAATATATATCTATATAAAAACAGGATGTCTTTTCCAAGTATTAAATTCTGCAACCTCAGCATAAATAGCAGTTACGTAAGAACTTACCGTAACAGTAGATCTTCGAGAGAGGTTCCTGCAGTAGATCTTCACATATAGGACTGCGCCCCCTGGCGTCAGGTCTGCACGGCAAACTTGTAGACAGCAATCATCAGCGGGGACCACCCCCGATGTCGGGGTGTCGTGACATCAGCCCGACTATAAAAGGGGCGGTTCCGCGCCCACTCTCTAGTTCTTTTCCAACGGAGACCTAAGGATAGGTAAGGAGAAAACCAGAGTGAACTCCAAAGACCCTGCTTCCACTCTAGTCCAGCCGGACTAGATAGGATGGAAAGTAAAGCATCCAAAAATCGGGGGAAGGAGGGAGGGGAAACTAGACCTACTGCAGGAACCTCTCTCGAAGATCTACTGTTACGGTAAGTTCTTATGTAACTGCTATATCTTACTTCGAGAGGGTTCCTGCAGAAGGTCTTCACATATAGGACTAAATACCAAGCAGTCCCAAAGAAAAATAAGGCATAGGTGCATCCGGGAGGAGGAGAAGTCACCAAGAGTAATCACGACAGAAGGCCTTGCAGGACCACAAGTCCAAAGCCAGTTCTGCGCCTAGAGGCAATGTCCAGACTGTAATGCTTAGTGAAGGTGTGAACGGACGACCAGGTGGCCACAGCACAGATCTCTGCCATTAACACATTTCTGAAAAAGGCAGTAGAGGTAGCCACGCTATGGGTGGCGTGGCCTTTGACTGCCCCCAGAAGGGACTTCCCATATTTCATGTACGAAAAATGGATGCAGTTAGCTAGCCATCAGGAGATGGTCTGCTTGGAAATAGCCTTGCCCTGGCACTGGGGGGGCAAAGGCTACGAACATTTGGTTAGATTTCCTAACCGCTTTAGTCCTGTTTGTGTAGTATCTCAGGATCCGGTGCACATTAAGCGTGTGCAGCAGGTGTTCCTCCCTGTTGGAATACTGTGGATAGTACACCTGTAATTCCACACTCTGGTTCAAAGTGGTTTCTGAAACAACTTTGGGCAGAAAAGAAGGGTTAGTCTGAAGGACTACTTGGTCCTTATGAAAAATCAAATAAGGTTCTTTACATACGAAGGCCTGTAATTCAGAAACCCTTCTAGCCGGAGTGACAGCGACTAAAAACAAAGCCTTCCAAGAGAGGAAGCGAAAGTCGCAAGAAGAAGCTAGTTCAAGCGGTGGTAAGGTCAGCTTCCGAGCATGAAATTCAGGTCCCAGGGTGGACAAGGATTCTGGATCGGAGGTTTCAAATGAAGGATGCCTTTTAAAAGGTTTTGGCAACCTCCATCTGAGCCAAGGTTTTGCCCTCCACCGGGAGGTGGTAGGCCGACACCACAGAGAGGTGGACCTTAATGGAGGAATAGCTAAGGCCCACCTCAGACAGATGTGCGAGGTACTCTAGAACCTGGAATGCCAAGCACGAAAATGGATCCCAGCTCCTTGCTTGTGTCCATATCGTGAATCTCAACCACTTCATAGCGTAAGTGGATCTAGTGGAGGGTTTTCTGGCCTCCACTAGAATGTGTGCACCTGCGAAGAGACCCCATAGCAAGAAATCGCTATGTCCACAGGTGCCACGCATGAAGGTGGAGAGACTGAAGGCTCAGATGCACCAGGGTGCCCTGCTCCTGAGTCAGAAAGTCATGAGAAATGGGCAGAGGAACCGGAGGCTCCAGTGCCAAGTGTCGCAGAAGAGGGAACCAAATCTGGCTTGGTCAAAGAGGAGCAATCAGGATTGCGTGGGCCCCCTCTTGTTGAAGTTTCACCAGGACCTTCTGAATTAGAGGAAAGGGAGGAAAGACGTACAGAAACCTCCCTGTCCACGAAAGAGACAGTGCGTCTTGCCAAAAAGCACCATGCCTGGGAATGAGCGAGCAGAAGATGGGTAGTTTTGCGTTGTATGGGGAGGCGAACAGATCCATCTCTGGTCGATCCCAGCGAAGAAAGAGGTCTTCGACTACCTCTGACTTGAGTTCCCACTCGTGGGCCCGGGCCACTGATCAACTGAGACTGTCGGCCAGGACGTTGGTGACGCCCGGAACGTGAACTGTTGTCAGATAAAGGCTGTGCTGAATCGCCCAGTACCACACCCTCATGGCTTCTTGGCAAAGAGGGTAGGATCTGGTTACCCCCCTGTTTGTTTATGTACCAGACAGTGGACATGTTGTCCGTCTGTACCAGGACAGATCCCGGAACCAGCAGCGACTGGAATGCCTGGAGTGCGCAAAGAACCACCCTGGTCTCCAGAACATTGATGTAGAGCATCAGCTCCTGATCAGACCAAGACCCCTGTGTCTTGTGAGACCCCAGATGAGCACCCCAGCCCAGATCTGAGGCATCTGTAGTGAGAATCAGAGTTGGAACTGTCGGAAGGAAAGGGACCCCCTTCGACAAATTCAAGAGATCCTGCCACCAACGTAGATCTCTCTGGAGGCTGTTGGAGATCATGACTTTTTGGTTCATGTCATCTGTCCTCTGGTCCCACTAGACTCGAAGAGACCACTGGGTGACCCTCATGTGAAGTCTGGCCATTGGGACTGTCGAAATGCCACCATCAGTCCCAATAAACGAAACACCGAGTGTGCAGGGATCCAACGGGCCTGTGCCACCAGTGTGGCTTGAGAAGCAAGAGTCTCGGCCCGATCTGATGGTAGGAAAGCCTTGCCCTGAACTGTGTCTAGTGCAGCTCCAATGAACTGGAGTCTCTGTGAGGGTACTAGTTGGGACTTGGGAAAATTGACCATTATGCCCAATAAAGCAAACAAGCTAAGGGTGAAAGAGAGAGAGCCTCTTTCAGGCTGGTAGGAGAGGGTGCTGAGAGAAGCCAGTCGTCCAGGTACGGGAAGACATAAATGCCCTGGCAGCGCAGAAAGGCTGCCACCACCACTAGACATTTGGTGAACACTCGGGGGGCCGAAGAAAGGCCAAACGCGAATGCTCGGAACTGAAAATGTTTCTCCCGGAAAACAAAGTGGAGAAAGCGGCGGGGGCTGGCAGGATAGGGATATGCAGATAAGCATCCTGCATGTCCAGGGAGCACAGCCAAGAGTTTTGATGGAGCAGGGGAAGGAGCCCCTGAAGGGTCAACCTACGAAACTTCTTGTGTTCGACGAAAATGTTTAGTGTGCTGAGGTCCAGGATCGGTCTCAGGTTGCCCATTTTCTTTGGAACCAGGAAGAAGTGGGAGTAAAATCCCCTTTCTATTTGGCTTAACGGGACAGGCTCTATGGCTCTCTTTAGGAGAAGTGCCTGGATTTCTTGAGAGACTATGGGGACCTGATCCCAAGGATAGAAGGACCGTCCTGGGGATTGAGGGGTTGGGATTTCACTGAATTCTATCCAGTGACCTCGCTGGATGAGCTGAAGCACCCAGTTTTCTGCTGTGATGGACCTCCAACCTTCCAGGTGGAGGCCGAACCTCCCTCTGACCGGTTCCTCCTGATGTACTGGAGGTAGCGGAAGGAGGGGAAAGGAATCAGGATGCCAGGGGGAGGGGAACTTTAGCCCCAGAAGCCTGTTTTTGAAATTTGGACTGTGGGGTTTGAGCTCCTGATCCAGGTGCGCGTTTCTTTGCCTGGCGCTTAGCCTGGGATTTGTTCCACCTTCTTTGGCAGCAAAAGGGCTGCTTTTTCTGTCCCCGTCTTGTATAAGGAACGGACATCCCTCAAGGAGCGTCCACTCTCCTGCAGCCCGGTAATGATGTCTTTAGCGTCACCGCCAAAGAGGACGGAACCCCTGAAAGGGGCATCCAACAGAGAGGACTGCACGTCCTGTGCCAGTCCCACTATACGAAGCCAGGAGAGGCATTGGAGGCAGATCCCTGTGGCAGCTGTTCTTGCCACTGAGTCCACTGAGTTGTAAGTAGTCCGAAGGGCGTGGCGGCACGAGGATTTCTCCATCCTTACTTTATCCAAGAGCTTCTTCCTCAGGGTTTCATCTTGAACATCCTGGAGGTCCCTTTCAAGGTCCAAAAGAGAAGCTTTTTGAAAGGCAACCATGTGCAAGACGTAATTGAGAGAACGAATCGCACAAGAAGATGACAAATACATTTTTTGCCCAAACTGGTCAAATTGGCGCGAGTCCTTGTCGGGAGGCGAAGAACTCAGATGTTTGAGCTGAGCTGAGCAGTCGTGAGCTGCCGTGATGACCATAGAGTCAGCCTGGGATGGGAGTTCAGGTGAAAAATCCCTTCCGAGGGATAATAGGTGCGGTCAGCTTTGCAGGAGACCGCGGGAATGGAGGACGGTTGTTGCCAGACTGTGGTAACTAGGTCCTCGAGAGGTCCCATCCACAGCGGAATGGGAATAGGGTCCGAGGTGGCCAGATCCAGGTGCTCCTCAAGGCGTTTGTGTTGGGGATCAACCTCTTTGGATGGCCAAACACCCGCTGCTTGAATTGAAAGTAGCAAGTCTCTGAAGGAAGGATCCTCTGGAGGTGACTTTGGTGAGTCTTTTGGAGGAACCTCCATGGGAGATCTGGGGTCCGACCTGTCCGAGTTGGAACTAGTGTCAGAGGAATCAGAGCCAGAAGGAACAGAAGGATCTGGTTCAGTAACGTCTACCTAAATAGAGGTAGGGATTCTGGAGACAGGAGGCAGTGGAGAGAGGTCACCATAACCAAGGCTGGCTCCCTCACCGGCTGTCGCAACTCCGACACAAGATGCGCTCTAGCCTCTTTCCACCGAGGGACAGACTCAAGTTCCGGCACCGGAGGAGGAGGTGGTGGTTGATAACTCGGATAACTCTGGTACTGTGGATAGTGCCAGGACGGATAATACGGGTACCCTGGGTAGCCCGGCATGGGATGTCCTGGAGTAGGATAACCCGCCGTTGGGAATGACGACATCGGAAAGCACGGTGTCTGAAAACCCGGCATCGGGAAACCCGGCAATGGAGGCACCTGACCCAACATTGGATAATGAGTAACCGAAGGAGGGTTCCTGTGGAATGAACCCAGGCGAAGGGCCCGCAGGGGGAGGTGCCGTGGAGCCTGGGGGGGGGGCATCGGGACCTGGAGCATGCCCAAAGTACTGGGGGGTGGAGGCTCAATACCCGGGTCCTCTGTCGACAGTGTAATGAATTCCGGCGACAGAGGAAGGCCTGGCGAGGGGGGGGAGACACGAGGGGCCCCCCGACGGCAGGTCTGATCGCGACTTTGCTAAGGCAAACAGCAAAGGGTCGGGCGGTGAGTCTCTAGAGTGGAGGACCCTGGGAGACAACAGGTCGACTGGTCCCTCACTCTGTCTGATGTTGGGGGCCAAACTGGAGTCTGACGGGAGAGTGGGCGGATCTACATGGGCGTCAGAGGAGCCGGTGTCCGATGGAACAGATCCGGCCGGGCAGCCGCTGCTAGGGTGATCGGCGGAGGCCGTGCGCCCTTCGCCGGAGGCGAGGGGTGACTTACCAGCAAGATCAGTCGACAGAATTACCACCTCCAAAGAGGCAACCCCCGGCTGCCCGCTTACCTCAGCAGGAGGGAGAGAAGGGGCCCGGCCCAAAGAAGCGGACGGGGTGCCCAAAAAAGGACTCACGGTTGCCGGCCTCCCAGATGGTGATGGACTCCTGTCCTGGCGCTTCTCCTTACTTTTCTTTTTCTTAGGAGCCGGCGACGATGACCCTTCCCGAAGTTTTTGAAGCTCCCTTTCCATAGACACGCCAAGCGTCTGGTCAATAGATGGGCCTCAAGGGACCTCTTGCACCTGGTTCTGGTCGCCTGGTTGAAGGCCTGGCAGATGGAACACTCCTGGACGTCATGCTTCGAACCGAGGCAGAGGAGGCAGTGGGAATGGTCATCCCCATGCGGGATTTGAGCGCTGCACTTAGAGCACTTTTTCTTCTGTCTAGAAGACATCAATTTGAAGAAAAATGTTTGTAAGAATTTACAAGAGCGAAAAAAACAGCGGACGTTAGCTGTTCTGGCCTTGAGCTGAGCGTGACTGAGCAGCGGAAAAGAACTGGAGGCAGAGGCAGGACCGCTCCTTTATAGTCGGGCTGGCGTCCAGCGCCCAACCGCGGCGGTCCCAGCTGATGATTGCTATCTACAAGTTTGCCGTGCGGACCTGACGCCAGGGGGCGCAGTCCTGTATGTGAAGACCTACTGCAGGAACCCTCTCGAAGTAAGATCTCATGTTCTTCAAATGGCTCTCTTTTGATCTTATGATAAGCTTCCCCCTTCCAGGACATGAAAGCATCTTTTATGACTTCACACTAAAACTTCACAATCTGCTCTTCTTACTCTAAGCGTTATCAAAGTTCATGATTTTTCCCTCTTAGCAACTACAGCTATAATTACCTTAGTTAAAGTCTGTAATTAGCTTCGGGCCTTCCAGGTAACACCTTGTATCTAAAACCTGTGTGTGTGTGTGTGTGTGTGTGTGTGTGTGTGTGTGTGTGTGTGTGTGTGTGTGTCATACTCACATGCTGTTTCAGCATTTCTCAAGACAGACAGTCCATAACCCATTTTTATATTACAAAAAATTATACAGTGATCAGAACCAGCTGCCCAAGTGTCACAATTCCTCCCCACCTAGACCGAATTTGGGGGCTGTATCCCCTGCATGGGATGAGCTTCCCAAATCAGTTCACTCATCATAGACCTTAGACAGCCCATCTGAGTTCTGATTTTTGCTCCAGCCCTATGTAATACTGTCATATCATACCCTTGCAAAGCAAGACTCCATCTTAGCAATCTACCATTGTTCTTTCCCATCTGTGTCAGCCAAACCAGGGGGTTGTGGCCAGTCCACCACAAAATGCTGCCCATATAACTATGGCTCTAATTTTCTTGAGGGCCTACACTATGGCCAGACCCTCCTTTTCCACCGTGGAGTGTGCTTGCTCCCTTGGAAGTAACTTCCTACTCAGGTATACTACTGGGTGATCTGTCCCTTGGCTGGATGTCTGACTCAGTACTGCCCCAATACCCATGTCTGAAGCGTCAGTCTGAACTATAAAGGTTTTGCTATAGTCAGGACTTGTCAAAACAGGAGCACTGCACAGTGCCTCCTTTAGTTTGGAAAAGGCTTCCTCACAGGCTGGGCCCCAGGTAATTTTCTTGGGCATCCTTTTCTTTGTCAGGTCAGACAGGGGAGCAGCCAGGGCACTGTAATTGGGTACAAATTTTCTGTAGTACCCTGCTGTCCCTAGAAAACTCCTGACCTGCTTCTGTGTTTCTGGTCTGGGCCACGCCTGGATTACCTCTATCTTTATTTGGTTAGGATGGATCTGTCCCCGGCCCACCACATGCCCGAGGTATGCCACTTCTCGGCTTTGACAGTGAGCCCGGCCCTCTGCATCCTGCCCAGCACTTCCCTAAGGTGGGATAGGTGTTCCTCCCAGCTGGTACTAAAGATGGCAATGTCATCCAGGTACGCCACGGGGTACTCCTCAGCACCATTTAGCACCTGGTTCACTAACCTTTGGAAAGTAGCCAGGGCATTCTTCATTCCGGAAGGCATTACTTTAAACTCAAATAAGCCTATTGGAGTGATGAAGGCCGACCTCTTCTTAGCTCTGTCTGTCAACTCTACCTGCCAATACCCCTTGGTCAGGTCAATGGTCATAAGGTAGGTTGCCCCCCCCAACCTGTCCAGGAGTTCGTCCGTCTGGGGCATCGGGTGGGTGTCTGACTTCGTGACTGCATTCAGTCCACGACAGTCCACAAAGAAACAAGTAGAGCCATCTGGCTTGGGCAGAAAGACTACGGGTGAGGCCCAGGGGCTGTGGGATCTCTGGATTACCCCTAAATCCAGCATCTCCTCCACTTCCCTCCTAATGTCCTTTTGGACAGCCTCTGACACCCGATATGCTGTCCGCCGTATGGGCGTCTGTGCCCCTGTCTCCACATCGTGTGTCGCTAAGGGGGGTTAGTCCAGGCTTGGAGCTAAACAATGGGGCAAAGTCTGCTAAAACCTCCCTTACTTTCTGGATCTGGTCCGGGGCCAGCTGGGAGACAATTTTACTGCCTCCACAGAGGACTCCCGCTTACTTTCTTCGAGCAAGTCCAGAAGGGGGTCTCCTTTGTCCGTCCCCTCCCCATGACTACACACTGCAAACACCATGTCAGCCCTATTTGCATATGGCTTCATCATGTTGACATGGTACATCCTTTCTGTCTGTCTTCTGTCAGGTAACTCCACAATGTAGTTCACGTCATTTACCTTTGTAACCACTTTGTACAGTCCTGCCCACTCAGCCTGCAGCTTGTCTTTCTGGACCGGAATAAGGACCATGACTTCCTGACCCACCATGTAAGGGCGAGCTCTGGCTCTGTGGTCGTACCACACTTTTTGTTTCTGTTGGGCAGCTGCCAGGTTGCTCTGGGCTATCTCCATAAGCTCCTTCAGCCTTTCCTAAACCTAAGGATGTAATCCACAATGGAGTTAGCTGGGTGGCGTGCTTGCCTTCCCAGTCCTCCCGGATCAAGTCTGGGCCCTCACATTGATCCATAAGAGTTCAAAAGGAAAATCCTGTCGACTCTTGGGGTACCTCCCTGACGCAAACAACAAGTGGGAAGGTATTTCTCCCAGTCCCTCCCATGCTGTTCAGCAAATGCCTGGAACATTGACTTTAGGGTACCATTGAATCTTTCCACAAGCCCACTGGCTTGTGGGTGATACGGTGTCGTGCATCTCTGCACCACCCCACACTTCTCCCATAAACATTTCATCAGGTCCGACTTGAAGGAACCCCCTCGATCGGTGATTACCTCCTGCGGAAACCCAACATGGGAGAAAATCCCAAGTAAGGCATCTGCCACCTTGTCCGTCCTCAGTGAGGATTGGGCAACTGCCTCTGGGTACTGGGTGGCATAATCCACCACAGTTAGGATGAATCTCTTCCCTGAGGAGCTGGGGGTATTTAAAGGCCCCACAATTATCCATTCCCACCCTCTGGAATGGCTCTTCCACTATGGGCAAGGGAATCAGGGCGGCTTGGGTTTTCTTGCCTGCCTTCCCTATTTCTTGGCACCGGTGACAAGACCTGCAATACTCCTTCACTTGCAGGGTAAAGTTAGGCCAGTAGAAATTTTGGGCGAACCGCTGTGTAGTGCGTGCGATTCCCAGATGACCAGACAAGGGAATATCATGTGCAATTTTGAGCAACTGCTCACGATACCCCTGGGGAACGACAAGCTGCCTGCTTAGCACCCCTCCCTCTGTCTGCACAGCCTGAGTATACATAAGTCCATTTTCCCAATAAACCTTATGTCTGCCGTCACCTCCCTGTGCTCCGTCACAGTCCGCCAAGCCCTCAGCTTCTCTAAACTAGGGTTACTCCTCTGAGCAGCTGCAAACCCCTCACACAGTCCAAAGGCATGGGACATGTCCCCTTCAGTCGCTAAACTAGGGTCCCTAGCACTAGCGTCAGGGCACTCAGGATCACTGTCAATTCCAACCCTCCAACAATGGGTCACCCTTCCCTCATCAGAGTAACCCTCTGTAGCTGTGTGGTTACTTGCTACTGGGGAAATTTCTACGCCCTCTTCATTAATCTCCATATCAGGAGAGACAGGCTGGGGAACCAGCCTCTCACTGGTTTCCACAATGGCTTCTGTGGGGTTCAGGGAACTACAATTTTCCCTTGCCACTTGGCTATGGGTAACTGCACATACCATCCCTTGTTTAAGATTGTTGCCCAGGATCACATCCACTGCTAAGGTTTTGGCTACAGCCACCTGTTGCACAGTTCCCCCGGTTTCACCATAGTCTAGGAGAACACTAGCAAAGGGCAATGTTTTCACCTCACTAGTGAAGTCCTGTACAGTGACTTATTTACTGGTTATAAGCTGACCAGGCTCTACCAGATCCCCCTTTACCAAGGTCAGGGATGCCCCTGTGCCCCTTAACTCCTGAGTCTGTACACCATTCACCATGACTGGCTGCATGTGTTCCCTCATGTTCACTGGCATGCTTCCAGGGACACACAAACAAATCACTTCTTTTCTAGCACCACCTTGAATATTATTGCTCACCTTTTTGGGACACTGTCTGGCAATATGCCCAGTTTCTTTACATAACCAACATTCACTTCTCTTTTCAGAGAAAATCTTTTCTCTGAAACCTGGGGCTAACTGATTTTGGTGGAGGCAGTGAGGGTTTTAGCTGCCCTGAAGGCGCACTTTTCCCTTTCTGCACTGCCACGCCCGGCCCATTCACTCTCAGAGCAGGTCTGCTCTTGGCGAGAGTTCAGCAGCCTCTTGCACTGTTTTGGGATCTCGGTCCTCCAGCCAGGTTTTCAGCTCTGCTGGGCACGCCCAGAAAAACTGTTCTAATAAAATCACATTTTCAATTTTATCAACAGAGACTGACTCAATTCCTTCCCACCGTTTTAAAAACTGATGTCGTTTCGTGGCTAACTCCTCGTAGCTCATATCAGGGTTTCTCCTGAGCTTACGGAATTTAGCTCTGTATGATTCAGCAGTTAATTCAAACTTTTTTAACAATGCAGCTTTTAGCTTGCTGTAATCATTACTGTCCTCATTGTCCATTTGACTCAATGCATCCCGAGCTTTCCCAGTAAGTAGTGGGGATAGCTGGAAGCTCCAGGACTCTCTAGGAATTTTAAGACTGAATACAAACTTTTTCAAAAGAATTTAAAAAGGCATCCATACCCTTCCCCTCTTTAAATTCGGCTATTCATTTGGAGTTCAATTTGTAACCCAGTCCTGCAGTCCCAGGTAAATCCAAGCCACTTACCTGCTCTGGTGCCACTGGTCAGAGTCGTAGCTTCTCCAGTTTGTGTTGCCTCTGGCACTCCTCTCTCTTCTCCTCTGCAGCTCGCTGGTGCTCATGCTCCTCACGGTCTGCCTCCCTCTGTTCTTGCTCTGCCTCCCTCTGTTCTCGCTCTGCCTTCTCTTCTGCAGCTCCCTGGTGCTCACGCTCCTCATGCTCTGCCTCTCGGCGTTCTCACTCTGCCTCACGGTCCGCCTCTCGCTTCTCTTGCTCCCTCTTCTCCTGGAACTCCAGCTCCATCCTGCGCAACTCAATTTGCAGCCTGAGTACTTCTGGATCCAGGATACTGTTGACCTTTCCCTGCTGCGTGGCCCTTCACTGACAGTGGCCCTGCTGTCATCCTCACTGGATCTGGACACAGCACTGGCCACTAGCCCTGCCACACTTGAGGTTTGGTTCTTTTCAGTCACAGTCCGTGACTCTCTGCTCTGGGTATCTCCTACCATCAGGGCATCTTTGAGGTTCTGCTTGCTGGCTTTCACTGCAAACAGGACTCCTTTGTCCCCGCACAACTGCTTTAAGGAGTCTACAGTGTGCCTGCTGTAGTCGGAAGCCATCTTCGTCACTCACTACTGCTACTCTGACTTGCACTTTAGAAAAAAAAATAAAATGGGTAGGAACTTGACTGTACGCCAAGTGATATAGTTCTGTTTCTTTTTTAAAAATAAATCACTGCCTTTTTCTTTCTTTGCAAGTGAGCTTACGGTCTCAGCTGACACACTGAACACTAAAAACTTGTAATACCAAAATTATCCGCACCGCTGCCAACCAATCTGTCACAAATCCACTCAGCAGGTCAGCCCTCTACTCCCAAAGTGCCAACCTCTGAGCGCAGTCTTGTGAACAGTTAACAGACACAGGGAAACCCTCCTGGTCTGTTTTGTGGGTTACGAATCAACCTTTAGTCTCAAGTCTTGGAGGGATTCAAACTGTGAACCTCTTGCTAGCATACCCAATGCACAGATGCAGATAATTCTGTCTTCGGGGAGGCCAGGTATCTTTGCCTACGGGCACCTAACCAGGTGTACAGAAATTAACCCTTAAAAACTGTAATAAAAGACCTCAGATTTAGAACGCTTAACTTTTTCCAGTTTGGTATCACCATTCAAGCCTATTTACAATGTCTGCTTTAACCTTATATACTCCACTTGTAAAAGGAAAGAAATCAAAGGCAGACCAAGCAGGCTCTAAATTAGAGTTTTCCTAAAATAGATAACAATTAGGTAAACATAGAAACATAGACTTTGACGGCAGATAAGGACTGCTTGGCCCACCTAGTCTGCCCATTTCCCTACCTAGAGGATAAGCTGCAGATCCTATTTGACCAACAGCTTATTTCTTCCTACTTCCCACAAAAATTGTCTTATGTCTGTCCCATGCATTCTTGAATTCTCCCACAATTTTAGACCCCACAACCTCCTCAGGAAGGCTGTTCCACGCATCCACTCTGTGAAAAAATACTTCCTCACATTGCCCCTGAGCTGTCCCCCCCATCTTCAAATTGTGTCCCCTTGTTCTTGCACATCTCTTTTTCTGAAAGATGCCACCCTCTTGGACTTTGTTGATTCCACTGAGGTACTTAAACATTTCTCAGGGGAATCAAGAAAACATAAACATAAAATACAGAACTATTATATCACAAAACATATAAATCACTTAAACAAAACAGGTTTTAACAGTGCAATTCCTACTACAGTACTTAGATTTCTCTCTCTCTCTCTCTCTCTAAATACCTGCTTAAAGTGCTCACAGATGTTTCTTTGTCAGAGTCTAGATAGAAGTGTCTCTGAAGGAAAACAGAATAATGTTTAAAAGCTGGTTTTCCCCACCTATTTGCATGAGGTCACCTAGCTCCTCCCTGTCAGAATATATAAAAAATATATCTATATACTGTAAAAACAGGATGTCTTTTCCAAGTATTAAATTCTGCAACCTCAGCATAACTCATGTTCTTCAAATGACTCTCTTTGATCTTATGATAAGCTTCCCCCTTCCAGGACATGAAAGCATCTTTTATGACTTCGCACTAAAACGTCACAACCTGCTCTTCTTCCTCTAAGCATTATCAAAGTTTATGATTTTTCCCTCTTAGTAACTACAGCTATAATTATCTTAGTTAAAGTCTGTAATTAGCTTCGGGCCTTCCAGGTAACACCTTGTATCTAAAACCTGTGTGTGTGTCTGTGTGTGTTACACTCACATGCTGTTTCAGCATTTCTCAAGAGAGACGGTCCATAATCCATTTTTATATTACAAAAAATGATACAGTGATCAGAACCAGCTGTCCAAGTGCACAATAGCCAGAACATTTTTCTAATGGGAGAAGTCAGCATCGGGGCCGGCACTGCCCAAGAGGATGACACACAGTGTGCTGCTTGAGCGTTAGCCAGTAACCAATGCCGATTCCTCCCTCACCTCAGTTCTGTCCGCCAGACAGAGTGAAAACAGATATAGAGAAAAAAGAGGGAGGGGCAAGGGAGCCCGAGAGATAGTAAAAGGAAAGGATATAAACAGAAAGGAGAATAAGCTCACACAAGAGGAGAGGGAGGCTACCTGAGGGTGTGGTACAGGGAGGCCCCAACCACCGGGCAGTCCTAGGGGATAGAGAAGAGGAGGGGTAGGGAAAAATGACAGAGAAAAAGAGAGTGTGGAGAAAATGGTAATGAGAGACCCAGTGGCACCCCAGGGAGTCAGGAGCAACTAGATATCAAGGGAGCACCCACCTCTGCACTCCCCAGTCACTCCCACATGAAGGACAGAGAGGACTGTGTGATATCTGAACCGAGTCCAGACCTGGCAGTACAGCCTAGAGTTTAGAGTAACGAGCTGTAAATGAGCTTGCTACATCCAGCAGACCTGGGTTTGATTCCAACAACCTCCACTTGTATACTGTGTGACTGAGCAAGTCACTTAACCACCCCAGTGCTCCTGGGTCACCCCTGAAAACAGGCACTTGTGCCTAGTGGGCCTTACCTGGTTACCAAAAGAATAAAATAAAAAAAAAAGTTGTGCAAAATGAACACCAAAGGGAGAAGCCGGAGGCTGAGGCAAGAGGGGATGCCCCCTAATTACCCCAGGAAGCAGGGTGCCAGGGTCTCTACAGACTGTCCATAAAACACAGAGTTGGGGACAGGACCCACCCCAGGACCCCTTATTGTCAACCCAAGGCTTAGACATTATTACTTCAGGTAGCTCATCCCAAGCCAGTGGCAAGGGAAGAGAGGCCTTGGGAGAAGGGAAACTCCCCAAGTTAATCAGACCAGTTAACATAAGAAAAACGAAGGAAAGACAGAGGGAGGGATCGCCAGACCTCCCCGGACTTCTCCAGGATCCGTGAGGGATCTGATCAGGACATTGGACCAGACTCTAGTCCTCGCAACATAAGGCAAGACTGTGTCTAGATGAGGTCCCGAGGAGCCCTCATTATAAGAGGGCAAACAACCCCGCTAGTCCTCCTCACCCCAAGGAGGGTTACTGACCCCTTTAGTTAAATGATCAGTGGACCCAGAGAAGCCAGAAGGCCTCTGCCCACAAGGGTTTCAACAGAGGGGAGAGCAAGCAGGGAGGAGGTACTACTCAGAGATTTAAGCACCAGAGGGGATGGTGGTCAGGAAGCAGTGACGAATGGTGAAGATATACAAGAAGATAGTACAGTTACATAAGAACTTACCGTAACAGTAGATCTTGGAGAGAGGCTCTTACAGTAGGCACTCACAAACAGGATTAAGCCACCAGGCGTCACGACCCCATGGAAAAATCTTCTAGCTAGCAGTCTCTGGCGGAGACCGCCCCCTGACATCTGCGTACGTCAGTATAAAAGGGCGGTCCCCCGCCCGCACTCCAGTTCTTCTGCTGGAGGCCCACAGAGCATGAAAGGAGCAGAGGAATTGCCCCATGATAAAAGAGAAAGAAGAAACTCAGGGGGATGGAGGGAGGGAAAGCAATACCTACTGCAAGAGCCTCTCTCAAAGAACTACTGTTATGGTAAGTTCTTACATAACTGTACTATCTTACTTCGAGAGGGCTCTTGCAGTAGGCATTCACAAATAGGACTGAGTCCCAAGCAGTTCTGAACAAACACAAACCCGGGAGGAGGAGAAAAAGGCTGTCCACAAAGAAAACCCCACAGACCCCGGGCTCAGGAAAGGAGCCCCTGTAAAACCGCCAGGCCAAACCCGGTGAGAGGCAACGTCCAAGCTGTAATGCTTGGTAAAGGTATGGACAGACATCCAGGTGGTCGCTGCACAGATCTCTGTGACTGAGACATTCTTAAAACATGCGGCAGAAGCCGCCATGCCCCTGGTAAATGACCTTTCACCTGACCCAGAAGGGATTTGTTGTACTTGTTGTAACAGTAGGTAATACAGTTGGCCAACCACTTGGAGAGGCACTGCTTAGAAACGGCAAGGCCCTCCTTTTTAGGAGTGAAGGAAATGAAAAGCTGATCAGTTTTCTTGGCGTTTTTGGTTCTATTAGTATAGTACCACAAGATCCTATGCACATCAAGCGTGTGGAAGAGGTGCTCCCCCTTGGTTGGAGTACTCAGGGAAAAAAAGACCGAAAGCTCAATCGATTGGCTGAGTGTAGACTCTGCCACCACTTTGGGGAGAAACTTGGGGTTGGTCCTCCTGGCCACCCTGTCCCTGTGAAAAATCAAATAAGAGACTTGGCATATAAGTGCCTGAAGTTCGGAGATCTTCCGAGCAGAAGTAATGGCCACGAGAAAAAGTGTCTTCCAAGACAGGAAACGCAAGTCTGCCTCCGCTGCCTGCTCAAAGGGGGGGCAGCATGAGCTTTTCCCAAATGAAATTAAGATCCCAAGGGAGGGCAGGATTGTGTATAGGGGCTTCAAATGAAGAACCCCTTTAAGGAAAGTCTTGGAGACCTCCAACTGAGCCACAGACTTCTCTCTGACCGGGAGATGATAGGCTGAAATGGCTGACAGATGAACTTTGAACGAGGAGTAACTGAGACCCAAGTTGAAGAGATACCTAAGATAGTTCAAGATCCTGGCCACCGGGCAGGAGAAGGGTTCCAAGTGCTGGGAATCTGCCCAAATAGAAAACTGCTTCCACTTCATGGCGTAGGTCGATCTGGTGGAAGGCTTTCTGGCCTCCACCAGAATATGAGCTACCTTGGGGGAAATGCCAAAGCAAGCAGCGGCTATGTCTGAAGGAGCCAGGCATGAAGATGGAGGGATCTCAGGCATGGATGGACTAAGGTCCCTGATCCTGGTTCAGCAGATCTTGGGAAATCAGAACAGGAAGAGGAGGTTCTTCTGATAACAGCTGCAGTAGAGGGAACCAGAATTGCCTCGGCCAGAAGGGAGCGATGAGAATCATGCACGCCCCTTCTGCCCGAAGGTTGTTCAGGACTCTCAGAATCAAAGGAATTCGAGGGAAGGCGTAAACGAATCTGCCCTTCCAAGACAGAGACAGCATAACCGGCGAAAAAAGTCTCGCTCTGGAGCGAGCGAGCAGAAGGTGGATAGCGTGGCGTTGCTTGAGGAGGCAAACAGATCCATCTGTGGCATGCCCCACTGAGTGAACACATCATTTTACACCGCCTGTTTTATTTCCTACTCGTGAGCACTAGCCAACGAGCGGCTGAGGGCGTCTGCCAGAGAGTTCTGAACTCCTGGCACATGGAGCGCTGTCAGGTGGAGATTGTGCTGCGAGGCTCAGTACCACACCTTCATTGCCTCCCGGCACAGGGGTTAAGAACGCGTCCACTCCCTCCCCCACCCGTTTGTTGATGTATCAGACTACACACCTTGTCTGACTGTACCAGAAGGTGGCTGGGAAGGATGAGGGTTTGGAGTGCCTGGAGAATGTAAAGGATCGCCCTCATCTCGAGCACATTGATGTGCAACTGTAACTCTCTTTGAGACCAGCTCCCTTGGGTCTTGTGAGACCCAAGATGGGCACCCCACCCGACCCCGGAGGCATCCGTTGTCGGGGTTTGGGAGGGAATCATGCAGCAGAAGGGAACCCCCAGAGTGAGGTTCTCCGGGATCAACCACCATCGGAGATCCCTGGCCATTGGGTCCGAGATGAGAATCTCGTGGTCCAGTTCATCTGTGGATTGGTCGCACTGGGCTTTGAGAGTCCACTGCGAGACCCTCATGTGTAACCTGGCCAGCAAGACTGTTGGGATGGCATCCGCCATAAGGCCTAGAAGGCAAATGACCTTCCCAGCTGGTACAAGCTTTTGAGAAACCAGAAGGTGTACCTGCTGCTGCAGAGTCTCGATTTTGTCCGTGGGAAGCATGGCTTTGCCCAGATTGGTGTCCAACACTGCCTCAATAAACTGCAGACATTGGCATGGAACCAAATGCGATTTGACATGGTTGATGGTCATACCCAGCTTGAAGAAAGTCTTCTGGGTAATAGAAAGGGAGCGAAGCAGGTCCTTCCTGGAGGGAGCTGCAAGCAGCCAATCGTCCAGGTAGGGGAACACCTGGATGACCCCCCCAACGCGCAGAAAGGCTGCCACCACTGCTAAGCATTTGGTGAACACCCGGGGAGCTGAGGAAAGGCCAAACAGGAGGGCCTTGAACTGGAAATGTTCCCCCTGAAAACAAAAATGCAGGAATCTGCGATGTGATGGATGAATAGGAATACGCAGGTATGTATCCTGCATGTTCAACGCACATAACCACTGATCTGACCTCAGCAGGGGAAGAAGACTGTGAAAGGAGAGCATTCTGAACCTCCTGTAGTACACAAACTGATTGAGGGAGCTGAGATCCAGAATGGGCCTCAGGTCGCCCATTTTCTTGGGCACCAGGAAAAAGTGGGAATAGTAGCCCATCCCCTGATACAGAGGAGGAACGGGTTCTATTGTGTCCTTCAAAAGAAGGGAGCCTATTTCCTCCCACACTAAGAGAAGATGATACAGAGTGCAACACGACTGAGGAGGAGGAGGTCTATGTGGGGGTTTCTGAACGAACTCTATTGAGTGCCCCTTGGACACAAGTTGGAGCACCCAAGAGTCTGAAGTTATCCTCTCCCATTCCTGCAGGTGGAGGGAAAACCTGCCACCCACCAGCTCCCCTGGATCCGGGTCCAGAAAGAGAGGGAGAGGGAGAGGCAACAAGTCAGGAGGCCGAGGGCAGGGTGGCAGCCGTGGCTCCTGCAGCTCTATGGATTTTGGCTGGAGGGGCTTTGGCTGCTGACGCAGCTCTATGCTTGGGCTGGCGACGGGCTTGCGTCTGCTTTGACTGACAATGGTTTTGGCATCGAAAGGAGCATTTTTTGCCCCTTGGGGGTTTTGTATACGTACTGTACCAAACGCAGGGCTTGTCCTTTGTCCTGAAGGTCTGTGAGAATATCCTTAACGTCACCCCCGAAAAGGACCAACCCCCTAAAAGGGGCATCCTGGATAGCCGATTGCACCTCTGATGCCAGGCCAGAATTACAAAGCCAGGCATGGCGGCGTAGCCCAACAGCAAACGCCGAACTCCAGCCGGCTGTATCCACCGCATCATAAGAGGCCCTGGGCATATGTCTGCAAGCAGATCTGGCTGAGTGAACGAGGTCCCCCAGCTCCTGTTTGACTGTGGAATTTGGAAGAGAGACCAATTTTGAAGACAGCTGACTGAGAATGGACTTCTGGCAGTCCCCCATATGGGCGACGTAATTAACAGCCCTGATGACTAAGGTACAGGAAGAAAATATGTTTTCCCATACTGGTCCAAGACCTTGGATTCTCGGTCAGGAGGGGTGGAATGGAGATGTTTTGGATTTGCGGTTCTGTCGTGAGCGGCACTGATGACCACAGGATCTGCTTTAGGCTAAAGGCTAAGAAAATCTTACCTTCGGATGACTGATACAGCCTGTCCGCCCTGCGTGCCAGAGTAGCCAAGAAGGAAGGTTGTTTCCAAATGGTCGTAACCAGGTCCTCGTGAGGCTTGATCCAGGGGGGAATAAAGGTGGGAGAGGCTTCTGCCAAATCCAAATGTTTTGCGAGCCTCTGATGCTGGACATCTTGTTCCACCATCTTCCAGTCGTAGGTCTCCTGGACCTTTTTCAGCAACTCCAGAAAGGAAGGGTCCTCTGGAGGGGACTTAGGGGAATCCTTCGGTTTGTGGGTTTCTGGTGTATGCGGTCCCTCCCTCCCTCTCTTGAGTCCGAGGGTTCATAATCCCCATCCGAGTCGGATGACTCCTGGGAACTGGAAGTCACCACAGGAGGGAGATCAATGGGCCTGGAAACTTCCAGAGAGCGAGAAAACTCCCTGGGGCAACAGCCTAATGACGGCCCTGGTCTGATGTCAGGGACCGGCGAAGGAGGCTCCATTAGCGGACGTCCGGGGTCCAGCAGAGGGACCAGCATCGGCTGATGCTTCTCCAGCGCAGATGTAAGCTGAGATTTGTCCTCAGCCCACCAGGAGGCAAGGACCAATTTAAGGTCCACCTGCAGGGGTGGAGGAGGGTAGCCTGGATACCCGTAAAACGGGTAACCAAAGCCCGACAGCGGGTAACCCGCCCCGAGAAATCATTGGATACTGCAGTGTCTGGTACCGCGGCGTTGGAAAATGCGGCATCAGGTGACCCAACAGTCCTGACGGAGGCCCAATGGGGGCTGTTGGGTCAGGCGTCAGTCCGGTGGCGGAAGTGAGGGCCCCAGGGAGGGGCCGGCAAATCGGGCCCTGACAGCCCAGATGGCAGATCGGAAGGTCGGCCGTCAGGCGATGGCAAGCCGGAGGGTGACGGCAGAAGGACAGTCATCGGATCCAGGATCGGAGGCTCTGGAGCCGGGGGGGGGCACCCCTGACGGCAGAGGCGTCCCCTGGTCCTCAACCCCTATGGGAGAAATAGGAGCAGACTCCAAAGGAGGAGGGGATGGTGGAGCCTCCGATGGCAGCTGGCCCGGCGTCAGCTGCGGCGACCCCCGAACACCGGGTGTGGCGTCAGGACTCTATATGGGATCGCAGGCTGGGTGTCTGTCAGATGGGCCGACGGACGACTTAGCAGCCTTGTTCAGATAGGAAATGGCAGAGCTGGAGCCCGACTTATCGGACCCACCCGCACTGCTAGGCCGAGAGGCAGAAGCAGCCGTAGCGGGGGTGGAGGCCTCCTTTGCCCCGGAGGCTCCTGTTGGGTCTCAGCGCAAGCCCGACGGGGGGGGGCCAACGCACACCTGGACACCACCAAGGCGGCCGTTGAAGATTGTCCCCCGAATGGGGAGATACCTGTAGAGCCGCGACTCCAGCCAGAGTTGGCGGGGCTATGGAAGGAGAGTCCTGGTCCCTGTGCTTCTCCTTGTCTCGCTTTTTCTTATGGTGTCCCTCGGGAGAGTCCGACGCCTGCCTGAGTTTCTTCAATTCTTTCTGCATGGAGGCCATTTTCTTCTTGAGGATATGGGCTTCTGGGGACTGCTGCCGCCTTTTGCGGGTGGCCGAACTGAATTTGTGGCAGTAGTCACACTCTTCCATGCGGTGGTTTGAGCCTAGGCAGAAGAGGCGCAAGGAATGGCAGTCCTTATGTGGGAGCTGAGTTCCACCCGAGTTGCACTTATTTTTATGCGATTTGGAGGGCGACGTGGACAGGCACAGCCAATAAAGGTAACTATTTTAACCTGAAAGAGAATTTTAATTTCAAAGAAATAGAAAAGGGAACGAATACTCATCCAAAATGGCGATGCTAGTAGTGCTGTTCTTCTGGAAGGTGACTGACTGGAGCTGACAGCAGGAAAGAACTGAAGGGCGGGTAGGGGACTGCCCCCTTTATACTGACATACGCTGACGTCAGTCAGATGACATCGGGGGCGGTCCCAGCCAGAGACTGCTAGCTAGAAGATTTTTCCATGGGGTCCTGACGCCTTAGGCCTGTTTGTGAATACCTACTGCAAGAGCCCTCTCGAAGTAAGGTCAAGAATTAAGGTAGGTACGTAATTTCCATATCTTCCTGTATGTACCTTTACCATTCATCACTGGTGGGCGAGTACCAAGTCTCCCGAAGGGAACCTGGCACTTCCCTGAGGGAAGAACCTCCCTCAGCCCCTTGTGGGGGAGAATCACAGAGGGGAGAAGCCCCCTATGGGTCTGGAGAGGCCCAAAACTGATCAAGGCAAGACAGGGACTCCCATGACCTGGGAGAAGGAAGACACCCCACTAACTCCCATCTCACCCTGCGGGAGAAAAAAAATGGGCTCCTTGGAAAGGGGAGCTAATCACCCTATGCTGGGCCAAAGGCAATAACCTGGAAAGGCGAAGCTATGCTGCCCGTCTTATACAGACTGCAGATCCAGTCAACCTATAAGCTACCTCATTAACACTGTACGACACTCTTGAGAGATGCCTCGCTAGCTCTAGGCCAGAAACAGAAAGGCAGATGGCCTGCCCGGTTGCCTCCAAGTCAGACAGAGAGGGTAGGAGCTGTTGTAGCGCTATCCATAAGTGTCTGGCATAGGCAACCATATGGGCCTGATGGGTTGAAATGCAGAGTAGGAGATGCGCTGAGGAGAAAATCCTTCTCCCCAGCAGTTAAACTCAGCTGAGTCGAACTCCAGGGGATGGTCGTGTCTCGGGCGATGATGCCCAGAGGGGGTATCCAGTAGTTCTATCCCCGAAGTGGGGTGAGACATGGAACCTGGCGACCCCTAGGGGGCACAATACCTGTGCTGGCAGCCCCTCAGGGCAGGAGAGGGGGCAGAGGGGTTCTGCCAGACCTGATGGGATGCTTCTTGAAATGGAACAGGCCATGGAGGAATGACCACATTCTCCAAGGAGAACTCCCCAAGGAGAGCACGCAGCACATGAGCAGGATCGCAGCTTGCAAAATTACATATGTGGAACTCCTCCAACAACCTCAACAAGAACCGCTGATAGCTGGTGATATCAGTGTCCGCGGACTGGTGGACCGAAGAGTCTTCTTCCTCAGGGAAGGAAGATGCGGAAGAGCTTGATTCAGACTGCGACACAGCAGGAGTTTCAGGTCTAAAAATGCCCTGGTCCAGAGCTCTTAAGTAGTGAGGCAAAGCTGCAGCCGAGGCTCTGAACTGGTCCCAAGAACTTACAGAATAACTCAAAAACACAGGTACAAGTTAAATAACAAGAAAAAACTCTTTTGGGGGAGATAAGCAACCACAAAGTGCCTTGTCAGTAGTTCAGAGGGACAGGGATAGCTGGCAGAGGGGTGAAGAAGGGAGATAAGAGAGAGAGAGAGAGAGAGAGGTAAATACTGCGGTGGTGGTGAGAGGGTGGGGGAAGAGGGATGATAAGGTATAGGGAGAAATGGTGGGACGAGGGGAGGCTGAGTGGAGACAACATGCTAGAGTAAAATGGTGGGGCGTGAGGGGGCATGGTCAGGCAGCCAACATTAGTAGTGACTGTTTGGGAAACTCATGGGACTGTGAATTGGGGGAGGGGGAAGGGGTTGGCAGGTGCTGAAGGAGCAAGACGCAAACTGATTGCTGGGGCAAGTCATGAGATGGGACGGAGGGAGGGGGTACCTGAGGCCTGCCTAGTGCTTGCTGGGGGGGAAGAGAGAGCAGGTTGGATGGACTCAGGGGCAAGTGCACTTAGAGAGTGTTATTAGGTGTTGTTTGAGGTCAGTTTTGAATTGTGCCAGACAGTGGTGGCCAAGCGGTTCCCAGGAAGTTCATTCATCCATAGGGGGAACCGGTAGGCAAATGCATGTCCCTTTCCCTTTAAGGACTGCCGGAAGGTCTTCAAGCTGGCTCCTCCCACCCAACCGAGTGGTATATCCCTTGGCTCCGCCCCATGACACCAGATCTTAACCCGCTGGAAGCCAGGTGTTGTGCGTCCACAGACGGGGAGGTTGGGTGGGTCCGTGTGGATGAACAACATATACCACTCCTAGAAAGTGCAGTTACACAGAGACTTTTGCTGTAACAGTAGATCTTCTAGGAATGTCTCTTGCAGTAAGTCATTACTTCTGGGAGTTCCCGATAGGTGGTGTTACAGCACAGAAGTTTCTTCCAGCAGTCTCCACACCAGGGACCACCCACATGACCTCACTTCCAAGGTTGTACCTATAAAAGTGGGTGGTCCCTGGTAAGCTCCATTCCCCACCAGTTTCAGCTTGCGAAAGCGAGGGACCGAGGGGAACTGAGGTACTAAAGCTTCCCAACCCTGCATCGTTTTCCCTGTTACAGAATGGCAGGGGGTTGGAGGGAGGGAAACTACTTACTGCAAGAGACTTTCCTAGAAGATCTACTGTTACAGCAAATGTCTTTGTGTAACTGCACCATCTTCCATGGAATGGTCTCTTTCAGCAAGTCATTACTTCTGGGACATTCCCAAGCAGTTATATGGCAGTGGGGTGGCCAAATATGGCATTCTGCCATAAGGATAATGTGGTCATAGGACCAATACATGTTGCGAATAGCATATCAGCATACAGAATAATTTCTGTATTCTATTTGTAAATTATTACATTATCTTGTCTGTTATAGGTTATGGCTAAGATATAAGTCAGACCTGCTATTATTAGGTGTTTATCAGATGTATTAAGAGAAATGGTAACCTGATTAGGGTGAAACATGATAATCATATCAATAAATTATAAGTAATTCCACTATATCATGGAGTGAATAGTTGCTCTCAGTAATCTGCAGTGAAAAAAACAGTCGGAGCCAAAGGCTACTGATGTCCCGAGTTGTAACAGTATTTTAAATAATACAGTGTTAGTCCTTAGAAGTGCAACAATGTAGCACGTTAAGAATTTTATCCCATCAGTCAAGACAGTAAAAAAATATCCATATGGCATAAATAGGATGTAAAGTAGCAGAT
Organism: Neoceratodus forsteri; assembly: GCA_016271365.2. Taxonomy (NCBI): domain Eukaryota; kingdom Metazoa; phylum Chordata; order Ceratodontiformes; family Ceratodontidae; genus Neoceratodus; species Neoceratodus forsteri. Next base: position 537,795,592 of record CM028130.1, on the reverse strand, counting down.
ACTGTTGCAAAATGAAACAATGTATCTGTGGCAGAAAGAAAGTCAGTGATTCTTAGAATCAGTAGCTATATTCAATTTTGCATTCTGTTTTAAGCAACATGTGAAGTACATGTTGACATATCCATCTTGTATTAGCAATCTTACTTACAAGGGGGTCCCAGGTATGTCAGGGCCTGCAACCTTGTTCGGCATGAATCTGAAATGTTCGTAAGGTAAGTCCATTATGTGTACTGATTGGAAAAACAGACGCTAAAGTAATAATTAACAATATAGTTGAAATCATAAGGCAGTGGATTTCGTCCTTGAAATTAATGAAACACATGTGTAAGAAAATTTTTTTGTTTTTGTTTCTGCCAAGCAAAAGAAACATGCAGAGTTTAATATGTATAATCTCTGTATAGGTACTCACCCTCACACATGTAAGTATCTGGCATGATCGGGTGAAAGTCGCTTATAGTCGTAGAAGGTTGAAATATAATCCATACCAAGATATATTGGGTGTGTCTCAGTATGCGAGTAGTAGTAGTAGGTGGACCCATACGTGGGAGGGACATGGAGTCTGACGCACAATAGGCCGAGAGGCATCCCTATGGAATGGCCGTGATGGTCTGTAAGAGTGATACCTCAGGAAAGTGACTAGATGTATAAAGCCCGTTGTAAAAGGCCTCAGTTCTTTTGGTTAAAGTTCCAAGAGGTCTCCGAGGCCTAGAAGAGGAGACTGGGGCAGTGTGAGTTTTTTAGTGAGAGGAAGAGGCGCCAGGGCGGCCACGGGTCAGCTTTGTTGTGTTCCTTGTCACTTGTTCTCTGCCCTTAAAGGTTTCTCGTTGAGTATAATTAGGTCCAGTTTTGTATGAATAATTATACTGAGGGCATGGTTTGGAGTAGATGCATTGTACTGTCTTTAGTTGTCTGCCTGAGGCTTATAGATCATCCAGAACCGTTTGAGCCCCTGGGCCAAAAAGACTGTCGCCTGAAAAGGGGGCATTAGCCACTTTCTGTTGAATATCAGGTGCTAGCCCTGAGAGTCGGAGCAATGTCTGGCGGGGTATAAGAACACCGACTGCAGAGGCCCTGGCTGAAGCTTTGGCAATATCATATCCTGATCTTAATAAATGTCGAGAAAGGGAAGTGAAGGTATTTATTATTGATGTGAGTTGCTCTTTTTCAGGGGATGCAGGTAGTCTGTTTATAATGTCCCCAGCAGAGGTGCTCACTGTACGCTGGTATTTCAGCATGTGTCCCATGTAATTAAGTATTCTGATATTTAGTGTGTTTAGAGCAAACACTTTCTTCCCCACATAACCAAAACGTCTAGAGTAGTCTCTCTCTCTCTGGAGGTGTACTTGTAAGTTTAGGTTTGCCAGTGTGGTTGTGAGCAGCTGCAATAACCACAGAGTCTGCAGTGAGTGTATTCATTAAATATTGATAATCAAGAGGACCCTGATATAGCCCGTGTGCTTTTCTAGGTACCTCCTGTGCCGCTACGGGTTGGTTCCATGCTTCAGTAATCCCATTTCTGAACACTGGTATAAAAGGAGGGACTGCCTGGATCAGTTCTTCCGCAAGGTCCAGATATTCTGCCATATCTTTACTTAATCTGTCTTGTTCGGTTGTGGTAAACCCCATTGTTTTTTGTATTTGTAACATCATTTCGGGGAATGAGGGGTCATCCGGTGGAGAAATGACCTTCAGTGGTTGTAGTAGACCTTCATCCCAGTAAGATAGAACATCATAAGGGGACTCATAACCTCTTATACTGGAAGAATCATAATGTGTGTGAAGTTCCAAATTTGTATGATAATCTGGAAAATATTCTTTTGAATATTCATGAGGAGTCACTACTGGTGAGCGGTCCAGCTCTGTGCGTGCCTGTTTTGATGGAGGCGGAGACAAAGTTTGTGATTGGGGTTTATGTCTCAGAGAGTTGGAATGGTCGAAGCTCATAGAATCTAACACTCTATTCACTATTTCTTCAATATTTGGAACTTGTGAAGATGGAATTGCCATGTAAGCAGGCTCAGAGTCCAGTGTACGTGGTGATGGGGGATCAATTTGTGCCTCCCGGTAAAGTGATCCAGTACTTTTTTGGCGTCTTTGTTCACCACCGACTGGTGTGTGGGTACCATGCACGAGTGCAAATGGGGCTGGTTTGCCTCTGTGCTCTGTAGTATATAATTCTTTATTTTGTGTTAATGCAGCCCCATAAGTATCTTTTGACACATGTTTCTGGGAATATCCATGGCACGTCATGGTAGACTTACTATAAGGATCTTTCATTGTTGTATTATATGCATTTAAAGGTGCTGTTCTGTGATGCAGGGGCTGCTCCGTCGACGGTAGTATCAGCTTCATTGATGGAAGAGGAAGAAAAGCATGCCTTGTCGACGATGTACTATGTCTTACAGATGAAAGGTAAGTAAAGGCATGCTCCATTGATGGTGGAATACATTCAGTCGACGATGAGGAAGGCAGTACATGCTCAGTTGACGGTGGGATGCCCTCCGTCGACGATGGGATAGTGAGTGCATGCTCCATCAACGATGGAAATGCTGTCGTCGATGATGGGATAGTGAGTGCATGCTCCTTCGACGATGGGAAGGTGAGAGCATGCTCCGTCGACGGTGGTAGGCTTCTCGTCGATGACGGTGCATAGGGAGCACTCCCCGTCGATGGGGGAGGCAGCCCCGTCGACGAAGTATGTAGAGTGCGCTACGTCGACGGAAGAGGTGTTTTCATCTTGTAGAGCCCTCTCGTCAACAGGAGAGCATGCCCCGTCGACAGGGAGGGTAGCAGGACCTCTGTCATTGACGGTGCATGTGGCCTCGTCGACGGGGGAGCTGAGGAATGACAACCTGTCGACGAGGAATGATCCCTGCTGTGAGAGGTTGTACCTCTGTGTTCTTTTAATGAAGTAGTGCCTGCCGTTGATGGGGGTGTAGCTCCCGTCGACGATGAATGCCTTTCTTGACGATCCATGTTTTTGAGGTATGACCATTGTAAGGCGGTCAGGCAGGACTGTAGGTGAAGGTGTTTCCTTCCCTATTTTATTTCTTGAAGAGGACTCTGAGTTTTTTTAGCCCTTTGGTTGAGAACCCTGTGTGTATGACAGGAAAGCAACCATTGTAGCACTTTTTATAGAGTACAGAAATCTGGTGCCGTGTATGAGGCCCAGGCACCTCAGTTCAATCCACGTCGTATACTGCTGTAGAAGAGATGCTATCAGAGCTGAAGCCAGTGGGAAAATGAACGGAGCTTACCAAGGACCACCCACTTTTATAGGTACAACCCAGGAACTGAGGTCGTGTGGGTGGTCCCTGGTATGGAGACTGCTGGAAGAAACTTCTGTGCTGGAGCGCCACCTATCAGGAACTCCCAGAAGTAATGATTTACTGCAAGAGACCATTCCGTGGAAGAACTACTGTTACAGGTGAGTAACCAATTTTTCTAGGATCGTGGATATGTTGCTCATCCACACTTCTTGGCAGACTCCTAGCATTTCTAAGGGAGGAGGGAGGCAAGGCGCACCCCCCCACCGATACTTACTTGGGGAAAAGAGATTGGAAAACTGAGGCCTCAAAACCAGCATCCCAGCGTCACTCAAGGTCGATGTGGTAATTGGGTAATGAAGGTTTTCAGATTTCCTGTATGGGGATGTGCCTGGAAGCAGCCAGCGATGCAGCGGTATGGCAGGGAGAATGAGCTCTTATCCCTCTGGGAGGCCCCCTACCCGCCAACTCGTAGCACAGACTTATGCAAGATGTAATCCACCTTGCGATAGTCCATTCTGCTGCAGGTCTGCCAGAAGCAGCTTCCGCGTAGGTGACAAACAGCTGGCGAACCTCTCCCCGAATTTCCGCCAATCTCTCCTTATAATAGGAGAGGTATCGTCTTAGGTCCAAGGTATGGAACCTGTATTCAGCTGCTGAGGTGTAATTAGGGTAGTATACAGGCAAAGTTAACACTGGGTAAAGGTGAAACTCGGACACCACCTTTGGAAGGAATTTCGGGTGGGGGCAGAGGACAACCTTGCCCCTGTGGAAGACCAGATAAGGGGTGTCCACCAAGAGCACCTAGAGCTCCCCTGTCCTTCTGGCAGACGTGATAGCCACCAGGAAGGCCGCCTTCCACAAGTTTGACAACGCACACTTGTGCATTGGTTCGAATGGCTTGCCCATGAGCTTTGCCAGTACCAGCATTAGATCCCACAGAGGTGGAGGTTCATGCCCCGGAGGGGATATGTGATCCAGGCCTTTGAAAAAGCGCCCAACCACTGTCTCTTGCACCAATGTCAGCTGACCAGCCTGCGCCCGGTAAGCAGAGATAACTGTCATGTGCACCCTAAGGGTCAATGACCGAAGACCCCCTTTGGACAGAGACCAAAGGTAGTCGAGAATGTTAGCCACTGGACAGGACAGAGGGTCCAGGCCCTTGCCCTGACACCAAATGGAAAACCTTTTCCATTTGAAGGCAAAACATTTCCTGATCGATTCCTTTCTGGATGCCTCCACCACGGTGAGGACATCCTCGGAAAGACCCAAAGCCTAGAAGTCTAGCCGCTCAGATACCAGGCTGTGAGGTGCAGGGATCAACAGTCTGGATGGTATACCTTCCCCTAATTGAGAGAGATCAGATCCGGGCATGCTGGAAGCCACTCTGGGGGCCTGCAGCTGAGGCTGAGGAGATCTGGATACCAGAACTGGCGTGGCCAGTCTGGGGCTACCAGAATTATCTTCGCCGTGTTCCTCCTCACCTTGAGGAGCACCCTGTGGATCAAGGGAAATGGAGGGAAAGTGTAGAAGAGGCCCGGGGTCCACGGCCTCGAGAAGGCACCCCCCTGCAGCGAGCCCTGCTGAGGTGGGCGGGCATGAAACAGTCTCAACTTGGTGTTGTCCCTGGAGGCAAACAGGTCCACCAGCAGTTTGCCCCAGTGGGAGAACAGGCTGTAAGCTACCTCTGGATGGAAAGACCACTCATGGGATGTCTCGCCTAAGTGGCTGAGAGCATCTGCCAGATGGTTTGAAGCTCCTGCCACATGAATGGCTAGGAGATCTGCCTCCAGACGGCTGACGAGGGTCCAGACGTGGAGCACTTCCCTGCAAAGCAGACGAGAATACGTGCCGCCCTGTTTGTTGAAGTAGTACATGGTTGTGGTATTGTCTGTCTGGACTTGAACCACTTGACCCCGGAGCTGAGGAGTGAAAGCTGACAATGCCAGTCTGACTGCTCTGAGCTCCAACAGGTTGATGTGGTATCGGGACTCCTCAGGGGTCCAGAACTCGTGGGCCCTTTTGTCCCCCATGTGGGCTCCCCAGCCCATGAGAGAGGCATCAGTCGTAAGGACAGCCGTCTGCTCAGGGTGGACAAACGGGATCCCTTCCTGCACCCGGTCTGGGGCGGTCCACCATTGGAGAGCATCCCACATCTTCTGGGTTACAGTGATCAGCTGGTTGACATGACCATGGCACTAAGTCCACTGGGTGGCCAGCTCCTACAGAAGGGGGCGCATATGCCACTGGGCCCAACAGACTACAGAGATGCACACCGCCATGTAACCCAGAAGGTGCAGAAAGTCCCAGGCAGGGTGTAATTGCCCAACCAGAAATGACTGGGCAAAGGAGGAGAGAACCCCTGCCCTGTTTGCCGGGAGCCGAAGTCTGGCTTGACGAGAGTTGAGCTCTGCCCAGATGAAGCAGATCACCTGGGAAGGCACGAGTTTCGACTTGGCCTCGTTGATCAACAGGCCGAGTTGGGAGCAGGTCTGGAGGGCCAGGCCCCTGGATCTCTCCACCTCCTGCTAGGTGGTACCTGCTAAGAGCCAATCGCCGAGGTAGGGGTAACCCCCCCCCCGACGCCTGAGATGGGCTACCACCACTGTGATGCATTTGGTGAAGACCTGTGGGGCCGATGACAGGCCGAACAGCATAGCTCGGAGCTCGTATAGGGTCCCTTCAGCTCTAAAATGGAGGAACTGCCAATGAGATGGACAGATTGGGATGTGAAAAGAACGCGTCCTGCAGATCCAGTGAACAGAACCACATGTTTCGCTCCAAGGATGGTATGATCTGGGACAGAGTGACCATTCGAAAGGTGCGTGACCTGAGATACTGATTCAGGTCGTGCAGATCTAGAATGGGGCACCAGCCCCTCGCCCGCTTGGGCACCAGGAAGTACCTGGAGACAAAGCCTGGGTCTGCTGGAGAATCTGCACTGGAGCGACTGGCTCTTCTCCCCCAATTCTTTTTCCCTCCAGTCACAGCCCCGAGGTCCTCTCTCAGGCAGCCCATCCATTGTCCTGCCTACTGGTCCGAACTGTGCCTCTCTCTCTCCTCCTCCGCCGATGTCAGTATCGGCTAGCCCTATCCGGGAGTGCTTCCTACTTGGGGGCGCTCTTATACCTCAGACTCTGGCATCGGACGAGGGGCTGGGTGGAAATCGAAGGCCAGACGGGAAACCCGGTGTTGGGCATGGGGAAAGGTGCAGTCGCCTGCTCCTCGGCACCGGGTTTTCCTGTGTTCTATTCCACACTCCCTCCTGCATGTGCACCCCCGATGCCTTGGGCACAGCAGCCTGCCTTACATTGGGCATGTATACGTGCAGCCCATGCTACTCTGGGCGCCGATCTCCACCAGGGTGCGGCTCCCAATGCCTCCCCTGGGACTGAAGAGCAGCCCTGCAGGCGCTCAATCCAGTCCCTCCACTGCCGACCACCGGCTCCCAAGCTCGCTCCTGAACTTGGGTTGCCAGCGTGGCACAAGGTGCGTCGTCCAGCGCCTCAACCCTCAGCACCACCGGGCCAGTGATCCACTGCCTCCTTGAGGAGGAGCTGAGCGATGTCATCTCGGAGAGCTGACTGAGTATGAGCGGATACTCTTTACTCCCGCTGGGTGCAGGTTTGGCTTGGAGGGTACTGCTCAAATTCTAGAGGCAGTCCCTCACCGACCACCTCCAAGACCCACTTTTCCGTGGTGATAGCAGACCAGATGGAAAGGAAGTGGTGGAGTCAGCTCCCATTGGAGGACCCAGAACTGGTGTGATGGGAGAGGGGGTGGCAACCCCCGCCCCATCACTGAGCAGGCTTGGAGGAAGAGGAGGATCCATGACCTGAACTTCTGCCTCCTTTACGGACCTGGGAGGGCCCGGGCCGGGGGCACCAAGCTTTTGAACCTGCTGCTGCTGTTGCCCTCCTTGAAAGGAGGGCTGCTGGGCCACAGGGGAAGAATGCCGAAAAGGCTTCTTCTTACTCGAGAACCTTTAGCAGAAGTGGCATCCAAGGTGGCATTGGACTGCTCAATATGCTGATGGTGACCAGTCACACCTGGGCCGAAGAGATCGGTGCCCAGGGAAGGCACATCAGCCAGTTTGTGCTGAGTATCTGACGGGAAAGAGGAGTGTCTCAGCCAGTCCCTCCGGTGAGAGGCAACTGTGGCTGCCAATGAGTGGGCACAAGAGTCCCCAATGTCCAGGGCTATCTGGAGTTGCTGTCTGGCAACAGCCGTGCCCTGGTCCCAGACTTGCTTGACCGTGGTCTGCATGTCCACGGGGAGATGTGGGAGGACTTCATTCAAAGACCCCAAGAGGGCATGGGAGAAGTGTGACATGATGATGGCCGACCTTGCCTGACGGAGGCCTAAAGACGAGGCCACATAGACCTTCCAAGCCGAGTGATCCAAGTTTTTGAATTCCTTTTCAGGAGGTCGATCAGTGTTGGTAGAACTGCCAGTATGCCTGAACACAGAGGTGGTCACAAAAGCTCTCGGCTGAAGGGTGCTCTGTGAACCCCGCAAGGGACCCCATGGGCACTGCATACTTGTGGGCCATGTGGGCAAACGAAGCTGGACAAGAGGCAGGGCACTGCCAAAGTTCTAAGGCCAGGCCAACTATGGCCTCAGCCACAGGAAAGGTCTCCGTTGGGGTATCCCCTCTCTTGAGGATGTCCGTGAGAGGGTACTCAGCCCTTTTTCTGGATAGGCTCCAGGGGCATCCCAGTAGACTCAGAGATGAGGTGAAGAATGACCTGAAAGGACGAAGGACCTTCCTCCATCTCTATCTCACCAGCCAATTCATCATCCCCTGGATGAGAATGTAGACCAGTCTCATCCGAATCCGAGGAATCTGGATACAACGGTCGACCGCCCAGGTCACCTTCGACTCGCCGAGGGCTATCCGGGCTGATGGTGACCGGAAGACGTCGGGGAAGCCCAGTGTCTGGTCTAACTTCCTTAGAAGGATCCCCTCCCACAGGCTGCTTGGGCGGTGGTTCCACCACGATCAGTGGAGAGACCAATTTAGGCCGAACCTGAGGTTTTGCCGGCTCCACAGGCGGGGGAACTGACTAAATCAGCTCCGAAGGAGTCAGCGTCGGCCTGGGAGGCGAAAGCCAAATAATGGCCAGGGGAGAAGCCGGGGTCGGCTTCTGACCGGCCAAAATCAGCTGTTGCCACATGAGGTCTTTGTAGCGCTGGAGTTTCCGCCGGAGCCTCTCCTCATCCAAGGACGATGAGGACAACTGATGGCATCTCCTCTTTTTCAAGCACTTATGGCTCTTCCTCAGTCTGTTGGTCGAGGGGGTTCTGGACCTCAATTGAGATCGGCCAAGCCAATTCGGTCACTCAGGAGACACCAGCGGGACCAGTGATTTTCCAGGGTCGGGGACCACTTCCTCAACGGAATTCCCAGCGGGCTGAGTCTCCTCATCGGGGAAAGCAAGGACCGGAGTCGGAGTGAGAGAGTCATCGACTGGAGTTAGCGACAAGGGGTCGATCGGAATGAGGATTATTTCAACCTCATCGATCGACACTTCGGTCGACTGGCTGGACAGCAAAGCCAAGAAGCCAGCGGCCAAAGAGGCATTTTCGACCAAGGTCAAGACTGCCAATTCCTGGGACCGAGATCTCTCACGATCCCAAGAACGTCTTCACTAGGATGAAGACGATCCCGGGTCCTTTTCCCGCTTACAGGACCAAGAGGAGTGCGTGCCCGCAGGACCCTCTCCATTAGTCGGGAGAGACTAGCACAACTCTCGGAAAGAACCTGAGAAAGTGGAGCCCATGTTGAGCGGAACGAAGAAGCTCCAAGAGGAAGATTTCACAGTGCGAGCCGCTTCCTCCTCGAAGGCTTCATACTGCAATTGCTGGCGGATCAGCGACGTGAAACCACCCACTGAGCCTCCTTTGATTTCACGGAGGATTCTGTTTTCTGGCACTCCTTAACCCGGGTGCTCTTGAGACAGTCGTCAAGGCGTTAAGGTGAAATGAGATAAAAATCGCGCACTTGAGGGTGTGGGTGGGCACCAAGCAATAGATGCACACCGTGTGGGGATCGGTGTGCAACATCTTCTGGCTTCACGAACACCAAAGAAATCCCGGGGAAGACTCGTCTTCCATAATCGAAGAGAAACAGTCACAATCGTGAATGCGAACAAGACGAATTTTTGGAATAACTGAAGGTTTTGAAGCCAGGACCTACAAAATGCGGGAGCACGAAGGAGGCAACCTGAATCTTTCAGCAGAAAGGAAGATCTGGCGTCATGGGGTGGAGCAGAGGGATATACCACCCGGGTGGGTGGGAGGAGCCAGCTTGAAGACCTTCCGGTGATCCTTAAAGGGAAAGGGACATGCCAAGAAGTGTGGATGAACAACATATCCACGATCCTAGAAACAATAATTCAAGAATTATAATAAAAAAGAACTGTCTCACCAGTCTGCAGATCTAGGGCGTCGAGTAAACGTGAACAGAACTTTCGGTGACTTCAAAATATGGATTGTGCAGTTCAGCTCTTCAGCTCTCATGAGGTGCACTCTCAACAGTGGGAAGAACAGAACTAAGGTGAGGGAGGAGTCGGAGTTGGTTACTGGCCAACGTTCGAGCAGCACGCTGTGCGTCGTCCTCGTGGGTGGCGTGGTCCTCCCACTAGAAAAATGTTCTAGCTATAAGCTCCTGTGGGGTCATAGCGCCTCTGGAGAGTAAACCACCAGTGATGAATGATGAAGATACATACAGGAAAATCAGCAGTCGTGGCAGATTTCCACGGGCCATTCTGATATTTTATCATATATGCCTGATAATTTGCAATTCTTAGGCACAAATATGCAGAGGCATAAGTTAATTTGCCCATAACAACCCAGTTTCCTAGATTTAGAGATGTGTGAAATGTAAATTTCGTTCCACAACATATTTTGTGAAATTCACATTTATAAAATATTTCCACTAGTCTTGAAATGCAAAAATTTAGCCTGCAGATCATGAATTTCACCACTCTCTGGTGAAATTCCACTATTTGTGAGTTAAATCTGCATTTGTGGTGAAACTCGCAATTTCATAGTAGAATTTTACATTTCGCACCCACGAAATTCACGGGCGAAATGCGCGAATTTCGCAAAACATTTCGCGCTGCGAAATTAAATTTCACTGCAACATTACCTGGATTCCTTGTCAGGAGGTAAGGAACTCATGACTGTAGGAGCTCTAGAGTGATCATGAGCTGCCATTTTTATTAAGGAATCAGTTTCAGGCTGGAAAGCATAATAAGGCTTAACAGACTGTACAGGGTACTGTTTATCAGCCTTTCTAGGGACTGCAGGCAAGGTATTAGGCCTATGCCATACAGCAAATGTAGCATCCTCCAATGCAGGGTATAAAGAAGGCACCACAGTGGTAGGTGCAGCTATAACCTCCAAATACTCCATTACAGTTTTCTTACTGGAATAGTCTTCTTCAGTTTCAAAGCCCATGACATCCTGTATTTGTCTGAGCAAAACCTGAAATGAGGGGTCTGGAGAAGACCTGGGGTTATAGACCACAGAATACTCACTGCAAGAGCATACAGTAGAGCTGTGATGGAGGAACAGTAGGTGAGCTTTTATATCCCATTGACGATGGTACCAGCAGGGAAGGCCCTGCCAACGGGACTGTAGGCAATGATGGGAATACCAGTATCTCTGAAAATGATGCCAGCACAGCCTGGGAGTCGACAGCATCTGGTAGAGGGTTTATGACTGCCACTACTGTGACAAAACCTGACTATAGAGGGGACATACCATCCACAGTAGGTACAGCAGTGCCAGACCCAAGCCCCAACCTTAGTGTTTCAGCAACAGTCTGGGGAGGGCTGTAGTCTGACGCTGCTGGAGCGGACAAATGAAAATTACTTACATACCTACCATAATTCTTGATCTTCCTGGATATCTTCACCATTCATCACTGGTGGGTACAAGCTGGAGGCACCAGGAACCCGCGGGGAAGCTTATAGCTTTAAGCTTTTCAGCTTTTCCTCTGGAGGAGAGCCTGATGTTGGAAACGACGCTGCCGTCGAGGCCAACGTAGTACGTGGTGCTCGCAGGTTGGCCAGTAACGGACGCTGGCCCCTCCACCACCTCAGCTCTGCTCGCAAGAGAGGAAATCGGCTCCAAGCCACGTGTAGAAATGGCGATGACCCATCTGGTTGCCTAGCTATCAGGCATGGCTGCAAGGATCTCTACCAGTGAAGCCCACAGGCACCTCTCACAGGCTACCTGGTGTGCAAAAATGGAGGGCAAGAGACATGTGGGAGAGAAAACCCTTCTGCCCCAACGATCAAACACCGCAGAGTCAGCCTCTGGTGGGCAGTCTCTAGAGGGGTGAAGTTGCCCCAAAGGGATAGCCAGCCACTCCGGTCCAGACGTAGGATAAGGCATAGTTCCTAGAGACCCGGGGGAGCGCAATACCTGCACTGGCAGTCCCAAGGGGCTGGAACAGAGGAGTCGGGAAACCACCAGACACTATGCAACTCCTCCATGAAGGGACGAGGCCATAGAGGGGTCACAGCAGATTCCAAACTGTACTCCCCGAGAAAGAACAGCATCACATGCACATGATTGCGGTCTACAACTGGAGTATGGTGGCGTTCCTCCAACATCATTATGAGGAACCACAGATAGTTGGTGTAATCAACATCAGAGGAGATGAAAGTGGAGGTGTCCTCTTCCTCTGAGGAGGAATCTGACGAAGTGGAAGGACTCTGTACAAGGGTGTGGAGGTGCCTGGGCAGGAGGTTGAAAAACTATCTCGTCCACGGACCTAAAGTAAACGGGAAGTGCACTTGCCGTTGCCCTGTACTTTTCCCATGTAAGGGGACCTAGGGGGAGAGAGGTAGGAAGGAAGGGGAGAACAGTACTGAGAGACTGTAGACTCTCTGCCAGGGCTGTGGGAGCAAGCATACTACACCTCCCGAGGGAAAGGTCTGCGCTTGCCCAGCCACCAACTGCTACTCAACCTATCCAGAGCAAACAGGATGGTGCCCTTGGGGGGGAGACCACTGGTGAGGAAGCCAGAGCTGTACAGGCCCAGCAGGGTGGCCCCTGTCCCCACCAACAGCAGGGCGCTGACCACTAGCAGGAGAAAGAGAGCCCCTATCAGCACTATGGCTCCGCTCCGGTGTGGCCTAAGCCACAGGGATAGACTGGGACACCAGATGGGGCCCTACCAGACTCGAACCAGAGGACCAAGACCTGCTCCTCGAAAAAGGCCCCACCTTAGCCACTGCTCTCAGAGAGGGAGGAAAGGAGAAACCGGCATCAAGGTCGGCCTCAAATTCCTCCTTGGCACCAGCAGTGGCGCTGACAGGAGAAGCAGCAATGGAGGCAGCGCTGGCAATGGACACAGCACCAGGGGTAGCACCATCCCCAGAAGAGGTACCGACCACGGTACCATCCTCGGAAGTGGCACTGACTGCGCTGCCACCCCAGAAGTGGCACCGATTGCAGCACCATCCCCAAAGGCGGCACTGAATATGACACCCTCTGGCCCGGTGCTGGAAAGAAAAATTACGTACCTACCGTAATTCTTGATCTTCTTGGACGAGTCTCCACCACTCATTCACACTAGTGGGATTAGCGCCGGAGGCACTAAGACCCATCGGGAGCAAACTTTTTGCTGGAGGTCGGGCGCAAGAGATGGCGCCCGCGGACTGCAGGCGCCCGCGAGCGGCTCGGCGGTATGACCATCTCGGCGACGCACCCTCCAACCGCCTCAGTACCTTTTACCAAGGAGGTGCAGCAACTAACGTAAAGAGTAAACCAACATTAAAAACGGACATAAGATAGTCCGTATGACCCGTAAGAAGGGTCAGCAAAGAAGTCCTCACGGCCTAAAGATTTGAGGAGTGAAGACCAATACAGCGGTGAGCTCGGGGATGGAGAGTGGGCGTGTGAATGGTGGTGGAGACTGGTCCAAGAAGATCAAGAATTACGGTAGGCGTATTTTCCTATCTTCCTGGACATAAGTCTCACCACTCATTCACACTAGTGGGAGTACTAGGCTGATAATCCCCAAAAGGGCGGCAGGGAGAGCCAGAGCTCACGCGTCTAAGATAGAAGCTCATTAAGGATAGTTCTGCCAACGCGGAATGTCGCCTAGCATGAACATCCAGTGCATAGTGCTAAGCGGTATGCACTGAGCTCCAGGTGGCGGCATTGCATATATCTGCAATTGGAACATTGCGAATTTCCGCTAGGGATGCACAGCCCTAGTAGAGTGGTTACACTCTACCTTCTAATTTAACTTGAGCCATGGAATAGCAATGACAAAGGCATGCCACTAACCATGAAGAGATGCATCTAATAGCGACAGGTTGACCCAGCGGGTGTCGCTGAAAGAAACGAACAGTTGCTGAGGTCTTGCGAACATCCTTGGTTCTATCTAAATAGAACTGCAAGGCTCTCTTAACATCCAAGGAATGAAGAGCTGTTCCCCTTCATTTTGGAAATTAGCTAAGAGGGAAGTACCAGAGGTTGGTTTAGATGGAATTCTGACACAACCTTGGGAAGAAATTTAGGATGAGTATGGAGAACTACCTTGTCTTTATGGAATACAGTATACGGAGGGTCCGAACCAGGGCATGTATCTCAGAGACCCCAGTGGCTGAGGTAATGGCCACCAGGAAGGCAGTCTTCCAGGTAAGAAATTTTAGCTCACAGGTAGCTAAGGGTTCGAAAGGCTTCCGAGTGAGCATGTCCAGCACCAGGTTAATGTCCCAGGCTGCAACTGGACGCTAACAGGGTCTGGTATGGAGAATCCTTAAGAAATCTCTTCACCATAGGTAACTGAGCCAGAGTTAAGGAAGAAACGGCTCATGGAACGCTGAGATGGCACTAAGGTGAACTTTAACTGTGGAGTACTGAAGACCTAAGTTTGACAGGTCCAAAAGATACTCCAGAACCTTGCCAGGAGGACAGGAAAAGGGATTCCAAGAGGATTTTGCACACCAGAGAGAAAACGTTTCCATTTGGAGCGTCGTTTTTGGTGGCTGGCTTCAAGCAGCCAGAAGGATGTCTGAGACTCTACGAGGCGTTGAACGATTCACTTCTATCTCTTCAGGAGCCAAGCATGAAGGTGAAGTGATTTCAGGTTGGGATGGACCAACGAACCCTGAGTCAAAAGACTGATTTGCAAAGAAGTGGTCTCGGGAGGCTGCCAACATACTGTTGAGTAGAAGGAACCATAGTTGCCGAGGCCAGGAAGGAGCAATGAGAATCATCTTGGTCCCCTGAGACTCGAACTTGAGGAGTACTCTGGATTAGAGGAAGCGGTGGAAAGGCGAAAGAAAGCGTTTGTCCACCGCAGCCTGAACGCATCCTGACAGAAATGCCAGGCCCTGGATTTCTGGAGCAGAAGAGAGCAGTTTTGCGTTGAGTGGGGATGCAAAAGGTCCAGGTCTGGAGTCCCCACTCTTTGAACAGGGACGAGCTACGGCTGGATCGAGACCACTCGTGAGGTCTGCCTCCGTTCTGCTGAGGTGATCTGCCAGGGTCGTTTGTATACCTGGCAGATAAACCGCTTGAATCAGAGACTTGTGCTCCAAGCACCACTCCCACACCCTCATTGCTTCCTGCAAAGGGATAAGAATGAGCAACCACTTGTTTGTTGATGTAATACATCACTGCTTTGTTGTCCGCTTGAAGGAGAATATTCTTGTGACAAAGGACATCCTTCAGAGCTCGGATTGCATAGGGACCGCTCTCATCTCCAGGACATTTATGTGGAGATGAGTTTCGAACTGAGTCCATACACCTTGAGTGTGGAGGGAGAGACAGTGAGCTCCCCATCCCATTAGCGATGCGTCTGTGGTGATGGAGATCTGATGATCCGGAGGAGCAAGGGAATCCTTCCAGGAGATTGTCTCTTGAGACCACCAGGTGAGAGACCTTCAAGGGCCCGTCACCTTGATGGGATAAGACTGGGGTGAGAGGTCGGGGACCACTGAGTGGAGAGCATCCATTGGGTGGTTCTCATGTGCAGTCGAGCCAGAGGGACAGTGAAGACCGAGGACGCCATGAGACCCAACATGCGTTGCATCGAGAGCTGTAACCGATTGGTTCTCCCTGATGTAACGGGCCATTCAAAGGATGTTGAGTCTTCTGTCCTCTGGAAGGAAAGCCCTGCTGAAGAGGTGTCTAGAAGCGTCCCTATGAAAGGAGCCTCTGGGAGGGTTGCAGTTGAGATTTTTCAAATTCAGCAGAACTCCCATGGACGTGAGAAGGAGGAAGTCGCTTGCACGGCTTCAAAGTCCCTTGGCCGGAAGGGCTTGCTAGAAGCCAATCGTCCAAGTAGGGAAACACTGGAGTCCCGACTTTCCTGAGATGCGCCACGAGAACTGCACAACACTTTGTAAAACTCAAGGCCGAGGATAGCCCAAAGGGCAGGACTCTGAACTGATAATGCTGACCCAAAGCTACAAACCTGAGGAACTTGCGGTGGGTCGGGTGGACGAGGATATGCTGGTAAGCATCCTGCATATCCAGAGAGGCCAGCCAGTCGTGCTGATGCAGCAAGGGTAACAGGGTACCTAGGGAAATCATCTTGAATTTCTCCCTGGGGAGGAATTTGTTTAACTTTCTGAGGTCTAGAATGGGGCGCATCCCCCCAGATTTCTTTGGAACCAGAAAGTAATGGGAGTAGAACCCTGTGTTTCGCAGATGCGGGGCACCAGTTCTATTGCCCTGTTGTTCAGAAGGCCCTGGATCTCCAGCGGTGAGGAGGTCTGACTGAGGGCCGACAACCTGGGTTGTCGTCTGGGAGGACAATTCGGGGGTTTCCAAGAAATTGAGAGAATAACCTCATGAATTATCCAAGGACCCATTTGTCGAGTTATGGACTTCCACTGGTTGTAGAAGTACATCAGATGACCTCCACGGAGGAGAAAGTTCCACCTCGGGCAGAGTGGATGGAACTTGGGCCAACGACTCATAAGGTAGCGCTGGGAGCTTTAGGCCCCTGCGCTTTCTGCTGCGTCTTCTTTTGAGGTTGGGCAGGTTGACTTTTATGGAAGCTTCCCCTGCCTCTGCCTCGAAAGGACTGACGACTATGAAACTGACGTCTGTTCACATGCCCCCGAGAGGGGGCAGGCGGAGGTCTGGCCAACTTAATGGCCGATCTAGTCTTCTGAGTGGCCTCTAAGGCTTGCTCCACCTGAGGGCCAAAAGAAAGGAGCCATCAAAAGGCAGCGCCATCATCTGCTGCTGAGCATCATTCGTGAAGCCAGAAGTACGCAGCCAGGAATGGCGCCGAGTAAAATCCCGTGCTGCTGAGCGAGAAGCAGTGTCGAAAGCGTCCATGGCGGCTTTGACCTGTTGGTTATTGGACTCAATACCTCTAATAACGGTCAGAAGAAGCTCTGACTTGGAATCCAAATCTGGAAGAGCTTCAACCATTCTTTTCATAGAGTGCCACAGGATATACTCATACTGAGAAAAATAGCCTTGATAACTGGCTACGCATACTTAGAGTGGAGGCAGCAAAGACTCTCTTACCTAATGTATCAATCTTACAGACTCTTTGTTAATAGGTCGAGCTGTAGTAGTTTGAGGAAGAACAACCTTGTCATTCTCTGCCAGGACTACAATAGGATCCGCAAAGGCTTGGGATGCCAAAATGGGACGATCCTTGGGAGCTGAATACTTCTTATCAGTGGATTTAGCCACTGAGGGAATAAGAGCAGGATTATTCCATACCATTTGAGACAGCGTCTCGAAGGAAGGCTGGATCGGAGGAGTCAAATCCGTAGGGATCTCCGAAGCATGAAGATACTGGAGTCTTAATATCTTCCCAGGATCGATGTCTGTAGTCTGGAGAGAAAGAGTGGATCCCAGGTTCTTCAACAGAGACTTAAAGGACAGGTCCTCGACCACAGGCTCTGTAGCAAAGAAAGATCCTGTTTCCTCCACTTCATCACCCAACCGAATGTCTGGGTCAGGCTCAACATCATCTCCTGATGGTCCAGAAAGGACTGTTTGGACAGGAAAGAAGTGAAAATTAGGAGAGGAGAAATAGCAGAAAAAACAGGAAGTCCCCAAGGGCTGCGGCAGGGCAATAAAGCAGGCGAAAACTGACACGAGGGCGCATGGCACGCAACGAAGAACCTTGACCCATAGCGCCCAGCGGCGCCCGCCGGATGACACATACAGCGGCGACCATGACGCCGTGCAGTGCCTGCCGCCGGCGGCGCGCTGACGAGCGGCAGCGGGGCGGCCTATCCGCGGCACACCGGCGGCGCCGCAGACCCCTCGGCACCGCGGACAGCGCCGCAAGACCCAGCGGCACCGAAAACGGCGCCGACAAGCCAACAGACCCTGCGGAAGGCGCCGGAAGAGCCCCAGGAACCTGGAAAGCTAGAGAAGGAAAAACCAGGAGATAAGGGCATCAGTGAGGCCCTGCGCCGCAAGCCATGTGGGGGGAACACTCTACACGGAGTCGCTGGCACCGAAGAAGGCGCCACGCGACTCAGGAAGGTCCAACCGCCTACCTGATCGCCGGAGGGGCCCGAGGGCCCGAGGCAACCGGCCAGGCAGAAGAACCAACCTCCGAGCCCATTGCTCCACAAGAGCGCCCACTGATGAAACTGCTCATCTGGAGTCCCTACCTATAGGAGGGACTCCGATGTCGAGGGACGCACGATACGAAGTCGGCGACTCAAGAAGGAGACCGGCAACTAGCAGCGATAACCGAGCGTCGGCGCAGACATACAGAGGGCGACCTCGAGTGATGCCTCTCTTTTGACCTGTGGGCCGAAGAAGAGCTCGAGGCCGAACGGTGCCGAGAATGCGACCGTTTATTTTTATGCCGGCGGGGGGACCGCCCATCCCCCCGGGCATCGGACTGACCGTTGTCGGAACTCCGCTGAGGAGAAGGAGGCTGACCGGACCCAGCCCGGCTGACTGAACAGCTTTCATACGAAGTCTCCCTACCGTCACCTGACCTGCTCATGGTCGACTCCGTCCAGTAGGCCGAGACTTCTTCAAGTAAAATTTAAATATTAGAAAAATTTAACAAAAATAGAATAAAATTAAGCGATACTACTTATCGTGATAAAGTTACAAAAAAACAAACTGAAAACTATGCGCTAGTTTGAAGTTTGACTCCCGACAGGCGAGCGACGTCGTCACTGAAGCGCACTCGACGGCGGGAAAAAAGGAACTGAGGCGGTTGGAGGGTCGTCGTCGAGATGGTCATTACCGCTCGAGCAGCTGTTCGCTCTCGCGCTGCCTCTACGGTCAATGCCTCCAGCAAAAGTTTGCTCCGATGGTCTTAATGCCTCCGGCGCTAATCCCACTAGTGTGAATGAGTGGTGGAGACTTATGTCCAGGAAGATCTGGTACTGGGAGCCTCCTCGGTGCCAAAGACAGCACTGGCGGAGGAAGAGGCAGCACCATAGATGGTGCCGGCCAGAGACAGCAAAAGAGAGGACCTTGGACTGGGCCTGGAAAGCGCTCAGAGCTCTGGAGAGCTGGGTTGCCAATCGGGATCATCCCGATTATCCTCCAATTTCAGGGAGGAGATCACGGAGATCCCAGAGAGGTGTCCCTGGACACTCTAACCATCCTGGCACCGAGGACAGTGTCGGGAGGGAACCCAGAGGCAACAACAGTGACACCTCGCCCACTGACACCCGGGTCGGTGTCAGGAGCCGAAGCCGCACCCACCGAAGCCACCGAGGGAACTGCCGTTGTAGACCCGCGTATAGCTGAGGTCTCCGATATTGGGGTGGCATGGTCCCCATGAGGAACCAGGCCACAAGGGTGCTCAACCAGTTCTCCGGAGAAGACTGTCCACCCGACCGCCCAGGGCCTCCGGTCTCAGCAAGACTCGAAACAGCAGAGGCCTGTTCTTCCCCAGTGCGTATAGCAGTGGGCGGGGGAAGGCCCAGGGAAAGGGCCCAGAGACCTTACTTTGGCGGCCCTCATATGATGCAGCCCACCGAAAGTTGGAAGGTCTCTCCTGAACCCCGCCATGCTGTTTGCCAGAGTATGGAAGTCCACTGAAAAACAGGCATCACATGAAACCACGTCATGGCATGGCCCCAGGCAAGGAAAACACCAGTCATACGGGTCCCTTACGGTCATGGGACTACCACAGGGGCACCGATACATGGAGTAGTCCCCGCCTTTGAGGAACGCTTATGCCCAGAACCGGACATGATCAACTGCTAAAAATAAAAATGAAAGGGAAAAGAGTCGACGCCATAAAACTTCAAAATAATAAAAAGAGGGTCAGTGCCAAAAGCAGCGACAAACAGGTGGCATCGAGTAACAGTTCGTCGGATGAACAGAACGTTCTAGAATGAGTGCTGCTGTGCCGCTCCCACGATGTACCCAGATGCTGCCTCAAAGGCATTAAAAACAGAACTGAGGTGATGGAAGGGCCGATGTCGGTTACTGGCCACCATACGAACACCAGGCAATATGACGGCCTTGAGGGTGGCGCCATCCCCGACATCTGCCCCTCCTCCAGAGAAAAAGCTGAAAAGCTTAAAGCTATAAGCTAACCGCGGGGTCCTAGTGCCTCCAACTGGTACCCACCAGTAATGAATAGTGAAGACTGATCCAGGTAAGATCAAGTAGTTACCCTCATTCAATGGAGATCTCTACCTCATTAGTGAAGCATTTTTCTCCTGATGCTTATGGTGATGGCTAGAGAAGAAGGGCTTAGTCGACAAT
Source organism: Neoceratodus forsteri (assembly GCA_016271365.2). Taxonomy (NCBI): domain Eukaryota; kingdom Metazoa; phylum Chordata; order Ceratodontiformes; family Ceratodontidae; genus Neoceratodus; species Neoceratodus forsteri. Next base: position 537,775,625 of record CM028130.1, on the reverse strand, counting down.
CTGTTCTTATCCTTTTCTTTACTTTTTTCCAAGTGTTTCACTGACCATGGTAGTGATAGCGTTGCCAACTGCCACGGAGTATCTTTCCCAATGTGGGCTGGACCTGAGGGAGAAGCTTGAAGCCTGTGGTCTTGACCTGAGCTTCCATGGCCTGAATGGCAATGAAGGTTTCTAGAGCCTTTTTATGGCACCTCCTTGTTGCCTGGCTATATCCCGGTCAGATCCTGCAGGCCCTCATGTTATGAGACAAGCCCAAACAGCAAACACACACAGCATGAGCATTGTCCTTGTAGATCTTGTAACCGCAGGGATAAAACCTAAATAACGTCTCTTTTGATGGCAGCATACATAGACAATGTCAGTAAGTTTAAGTTCGGTAGAAAAATAAATAACTCATAGAAACAGCAGCATTGTTTCCCTGCAGACCCGCCGAGTGGTCAATGGTTAAAGAACAAACTAAGGAGCAAGGGGGCCACCCATGTTTATATGTGCCGATGCTGCATGTCACTGTGGGTAGCCCCCAGCTAGCAAATATTTCCAAGTGGTCCTGTTGCAGACAGCTTATGGTTCCAAAGGTATGGCCCAATGAAGGAGATATCCTCCATTAAGATCTAAAAATCTTCCAGTTCAACAACTGGTGAAGAAGTGGTGTGCCAAGCAGGGGTTCTGCTTCCTGGGAACCGGGGTGCTTTATTTTTTTGGATATAAGGCCAGTTTAAACTGGACAGCCTTCATCCTAATAGGGAGATGACAAAGGCACGGAGGCAGACATTTGAGACATACACTTTGTGGCATTTAAACTAGTAAGGGATGAGGCTGGGGCTAGGGACATCTGCAAGGAGAATTCTGATGAGGGAGATCTACCTAGCACTCCCCCAACTAGTGGTGGCAAATGGGGAAAAGGGGCAGACAGAGTGACCAAGATAGTGACCAGGGATCACATGGGGGGGGGGTGGTAGCAAACATGAAATAATGAACGGACTGAGTATGGTAGGTCTGATCATAGAAGGGGTAAGAGTAGGAGATGGGTCCTGGAGGGTGGCCTAATTAAATGCCAAAAGCTTCAGGAAAAAAGTGAGTGAGCTCTAGGAAAGGGCAACAGAGGCTAAAATGGATCTGTTAACTGTAACAGATACATGGGTAACAGGAAACAATGATTGGGACCCAGCAGTACTTGGCTACTCACTCTACAAGAGGGACAGACAAAAAGTCGGATGGGGGTGGGGTGGTACAGTATGTTAAGGAAGGTATAAAGGCCATGGAAGACACTACTCTGAGGGTGGGCATGGAATAGAAGCAGATTGGGTACAGCAGACAACAGAAGGGGGTAAAGTGATCTGGGTCTGAGTGGTATACACAGAAACTGGGATGGCTGCGCTCTCGGCTAGGATTGGGTGCTGGAAAAAATGATACAACTAAATAGAAAAGCACCAGCACTCCAAGGCATCAGAAAGTGTCAAATTTTAATGTGAAACTTCACAAACATAGATATCTGGCGCAACTTCAATGCCAAATAGATGAACCAGATACTCAAACAGCCTCAGCGCTTCGAGGCTACAACAGTGTGGTGTACAGAATGCTGAACCAGGAGGAGGATGGGGCAGGGAATTAGGGGAGATCATCAGGAAGGCATCTTCCAAAAGAGAGGTGGTGCAGGTGGGTGACCTAAATATGCCAGATGTGTACTGGGAAATTCGGCATAGACCAGTGAAAGAAGTCAGATGCTGGTAGATGTGATGCAAGATGCTTTCTCATACAGTGGGTCATGGGACAGACTAGAGAAGGGCCAGCCCTTGATTTGGTAGTGTCAGATGCTGAGGCTATCAGAGAGGAAGAGGCAAAGAGAACCACTGGGGTCCAGTGACTACAATTAAGTGTAGTTTAAGCATAACAAAGGAACACATCATTACTCAAAAACTGTGGTCCTGGGCTTCAGGGGGCGGGTTTCAGCAAGTTGGAGGGAAAATGCTGAAAGAAAAGCTGGTAGAGGTAGAGAGAGCTGAACAGGCAGAATTCAAAGGGGATGTCATAAAGAGGGGTGTAACAGAAGTGACAGCATCATGCATGAGAGAGGTCAGGAAGAACAAACAGCACAAAAAGCTGCGTTGGTTTGAGAAGTGGAAGAGGCAGTAGAGGCAAAAAGGGAAGCATTCCAAAAATACAAGGGGAACAGAGCAAGGCCAATTGGGAGGATTATCTGAGAAAGCTGAAAGAGGCCAGAATAATGGTAAGAAAAAGTAAGGCTGAGAATAACTGGAAGGAAAGAAGAGAAACCATTAGCTACAGTGTTGGGGGGGGGGGGGTGAACTAAGGAAGGTATTATAAGATTAAATAAGGAAGAAACATGGCCGAAGGAGGATGGAAAAAAGGCTGATGCACTGAATGATTACTTATGTTCACTATTCCCCATTGATGGTGGACACCAGAGGAGTACAGAGTCCAAGCGAAAAAGAGGGGGATGAGAGGACTAGAGTTCAGATCAGTCTTGTAAGAAAGGGCACTCAGGGGCACTAAAACCCTGAAGCTGAAAAAAAACAAAACAAAAAAAAAAGCACCTGGTCCTGATGGGTTGCACCCTAGAGTGCTGAAGGAGGTGGGGCAGATGATGGCAGTGCCATTGATGGATCTTAAATGTTCCACAGAAACAGGGTGGTTCTAGCAGATTGAAGAGTGGCTAATATGGTGCTGCTTTACAAGATTGGGTGTGGGGATGACCCAGGAATTTACAGACCTCTCTATCTAACCTCGACTGTAGGAAAACCATGATTGAGGAACAAAAACTGTAGAATTCTTGAAAGCAAATGGGTTACAGGACAGGAGGCAGCAAGGGTTTGTAGCAGGGATATCTTGCCAAACTAACCTGATAGACTTCTTTGACTGGGTCACAAAGGCAGTGGACAGGGACCAAACAGTGGATGTGTCACCCCTTGACTTTACCAAGGCCTTCAATTCCATTCCACACAGAAGGCTATTACCAAAAAAAAAAGGCCGGGGGCAGGGGATAAATTGACCATATGGACAGGGAACTGGCTGGGGGTCAGCACAGAGAGGGTGGCTGTCAATTAGTCGCACTCAGAGCCCAGAAGAGTCACAGGTGGGGTACCGCAGGTATCAGTTCTAGGACAAGTGCTCTCCAATGTCTTCATCTGCAGTTTAGCAGAGGGAATGTGATAGTACGAGGAAGGAGATAATACTGCCCCTATGCAAGTCCCTAGTAAGGCTGCATCTGGAGTACTGCACACAGTTCTGGAGGGCACACCTCAAGAAAGACAAGTACAGCACAAAGTTCATCAGAAAGGAGCACAAAGATTGTGCCATGCCGGTGACCTGGGTTCGGGAATGAACCCAGGCCATCAGGGGTTGGCAGGGGAAGGAGAGGATTGAGCGTCCAGAGGACAGCTCTCCTCTCCCAGGAGGAAGGGGGGCCCGCACTTGGCACTTGACTGGCCTCTGGCAAAAGTCGGAGGCACTGCAAGCACAGAGCTCAATTCTACGAGATGGGGAGTGGTGACATCGGTGACGCCATGATGTCTGGGTACGTGCCACTCCCCCAAGAAAAAGGGAAAATGCTCTCCAGGCTACATAGAATCTGACGGCAGATAAGGACCGCTTGGCCCACCTAGTCTGCCCATTTTCCAACCTAACAGATGAGCTGCAGATCCTAGTTAACCAACAGCTTACTTCCTCCTACCCCCCCACTAGGACTGCTTTATGTCTGTCCCATGCATTCTTGAATTCCCCCACTGTTCTTGACTCCACGACCTCCTCAGGGAGGCTGTTCCATACATCCACAACCCTCTCCGTGAAAAAATACTTCCTCACATTACCTCTGAGCCATCCCCCCTCTATCTTCAAATTGTGCCCCCTTGTTCTTGCACATCTCTTTTTCTGAAAGATGCTACCCTCTTGGACTTTGTTGATTCCCTTGAGGTACTTGAAAGTTTCTATCATGTCCCCTCTCCCTTCTTTCCTCAAGGGTATACATATTAAGCTCCTTTAGTCTTTCTTCGTATGTCTTCTAGTGCAGACCCTGCACCATTTTGGTTGCCCTCCTCTGGACAGCCTCCACTCTGTCTATGTCTTTGTGGAGATGGGGTCTCCAGAACTGCACACAGTACTCCAGATGGGGTCTCACCAACTGTCTGTACAGAGGGATAACAACTTCCTGTTTTCTACTATTGATGCCTCTTCCTATGCATCCCAGTATCCCCCAGCCTTCCTTACTGCCTTCTCACATTGCTTGCCCACCTTTAGGTCATCTGATATAATTACCTCCAGGTCCCTTTCCATTTTTACTGTTGTCAGTATCTCACCCCCCATTGTGTACTCTTCCCCTGGGTTTTTGTTTCCCATGTGCATTACCTTGCACTTCTTTGCATTGAATCTGAGCTGCCATACATTTGACCATTCCTCCAACCTTGCCAAGTCCCTTCTCATCCTTTCCACTCCATCTTGTGTATCAACCCTGTTGCAGATCTTTGTGTCGCCTGCAAAGAGACATACTTTTCCTTCCAGTTCCTCTGCAATGTCACTTATAAAGACATTAAAAGGACCGTCCCATACTGAACCCTCGGTACCTCGCTAGTAACCCTCCTTTCTTCACTGTGTACTCCATTTACTACTACCCTTGCGTCCCTGTTGTCTAGCCAATTTTTTATCCAGGCTACCACCTTGGGACCCACTCCAAGGCTGGCTAACTTGTGTATTAATCTTTTGTGTGGGACTGTATCAAATGCCTTGCTAAAATCTAGGTAGGCCATGTCCACAGCCCCTCCTTGGTCTACTACTTTGGTCACCCAGTCAAAGAAATCTATTAGATTCATCTGACATGACCTTCCCATCGTGAATCCATGCTGCCTTGGGTCCTGTGCCCCACTGGCCTCTAGGTACGCAACAATTCTTTCCTTCAAAAGTGATTCCATCATTTTCCCTACCACTGAGGTCAAACTAACTGGTCTGTAGTTTCCTGCCTCTGTCCTGCTCCCACTTTTGTGAAGAGGAATCACATCTGTCCTCCTCCAGTCCTCGGGTACCACCCCATCCTCCCATGATTTGTTAAATCTGGGAAGACAGAGCACCGAAGCATACCCCTAATTGCTCACACCTACCTGGCCATCCGGTTCCCAACGAAACCAGAAATGTTCGGGGTGTAGCAGCCCCACCACCTCATCCCTGCCCGGGGGGGCGGAGAATGAAAATTACGTACCTACCATAATTGTGATCTTTCTGTGTATCTTCACCATTCATCACATATGGGTTCAGGGCTGGAGATCATGACCTCGCGGGAGCTTTTTTTTTTGGTAGGTGGAGCCGACACCATCGGCGCCGCCCTTGAGGCCGATGTATTGTGTGACGCTCGCGGGTTGGCCATTAGGCGCTGTCTACTCCACCTGCCTGCCAGTTCTGAGTCACCGGAGAGGTAAGAGGAAGGGAGTGGAGGGTGGGACAAGGGAGTCCAAGGGACAGGAAAAAGGAAAGGATATAAAACTAAAAGGAGAAATAACGACTGAGAGGAAAGAAAGAGAGAAGTCGGGAACTAAAGGGATTGGGAGGGGCCCCAATCTCTGGAAATAGAGGAGAGAGGTAGGGTGGGGTAACGAATTTAGAAGGTAGGAAGGGAGGAGAAAGGGTAAATGTATCCCAGACCCTGGCCCGTCTCCAGATTGTATAGGAATTGCAAGGAGTAGCCAAAGGCTTCTTGCCAGAATTCAAGGCACAGAATAGCTGGCAAAAACTCCAGATGAGCAGAGTCGGCTATTCTGGAAGAAGGACACGGCACAGGGGATTAACACCCTCTGAAGGAAAAAATTTTGGTGAAAAAGGAAAAAGACTTTTTTTCTTTTTTTTGAAGGGTAATCCAAAGGACAAGAAAAAATGAGATGGATGGGAAAAAGGAGGAGAGAATGGAGGGCAACTGCCAACTCCCACCCCACAGGGGTGGGCTAAAACACTGGAGAAGGAGTGCCCCCCATGCGGACCACTCTCCCCAGAACCTTATACCCCATGTGCCCCTGTTCACCCCACTCCCAAGGGGGTTGACACAGACAGGGAGGTGGATGGAGTGATGAATGGTGAAGATACACAGAAAGATCACAATTACGGTAAATAATGCACTTATATCTTATCTGTGTCAGTCTTCACCATTCATCACATATGGGTGAGTGCCGAGCCCCCCCCGAAGGGGGTTTTCTTAACACCCTAAAGGACAAAGTCCCTTAGCTCTCAGTGGGTGACAAACTAAGAGGGAGAACCTTCAGGGCCTGGGAAGGCCTGAGAGTGGGGAGAGTGAGACGGGGACCCCCGGAGGGGGAAGGAAGTTGCCCCGACAAGCGCTGTCTCGCTCTACGGGAGAAGAGACAGGTTCTCTGTGAGCGGAGTTAATCGCCCTACGCCGGGCCAAAGGTGACAACCGGGAAAGACGCAGCCATGCCATCCGCCTAGTGCAGATCGCTGTCCCTACAACCCTGGTAGCTATCTCGTTGGCATCATAGGATGCCCTCACTTGGTGCCTTGCTAGCTCCAGACCACGTGCAGAGAGTGCAATGGCTTGTCTGGTTTGCACCGTGTCAGGCAACGAGGCTAGGAGTTGACCTAGTCTAGACCACAAGAACCTGTCATAGGCTGCATAGTGGGCCTGATGTGCAGAGATGGAAAGCAACAACCGTGCCGAGTAAAAAGCCCTCCTACCTCAGAAGTTAAAATCCGAGGAATCTTGATCTGGGGGCCGGTCACAGTGAAGGGCGCGAAGCCCATCAGGAGTGTCCAACCGCGCCAAGCCGACTGTCGGATGAGGCATGGAACCTGGAGGCCCGTGGCGCGGCAATACCGCTGGCAGAGATCCCTAGGGGCAGAAACTCCGGAGAAGGGCCTCTGCCAGGAACGCAACGACGCCTCCCGAAAGGGAGCAGGCCAGGGGGGCACCACAAGGGTGGCCTCACTGAAATCACCTAGAAAGGCGTGCGCCAAGTGCTCTGGATTGCTTACAGTGGAAGGGGTGAGATGCAAGTCCTCCAACATCCTCACGAGGAAACGCTGATACTCAGCGAGATCAGCAGCTAGAGAGATGTGGACAGAAGGCTCCTCTCCCCCAGAAGAGGGGGATGAAGAGTTGGAGGACACCGACTGCTCAGAGGACGGCTGCTCGGGGGGAGGTTGAAAAACCTGTCTGTCCATTGCCCTAACGTAAGCTGGGAACCGAGCAGCCACAGCCCTTAACTGTTCCCAGGAGAGCGGCCCGCTAGGACCAAGGATGCCTGGGAGCACAGGAGAATGTGGCAGAGGGATGGGGACAGAGCCGAGAAGAGATGTCGGCTGACCTCTGCCTGGGCTAAGGAGTGGACCAAGAGCACCTGAAGAAGAAAGTGCTCCAGAATACTCCACAGCTGACAGCTGAACAATCATTTCAGTACTGCCTTGGCTGCGCCCGGAAGAATCCCCCGTGAGGCGACCGGGGCCGTACAGGTCCAGAAGGACAGTCCCCTACCTCAAAAGAATGGGGCTCTCTCAAAGAGACCGAGGAGGAAGAGCGGAGATCCACACTACGGCTTCTTCCAGAGCCTGGGTGGGCCCCAGAAAAAGGTTGCCGTGCAGACCCCATGCCCCTCAACCCCTCGGAGTCCAAGAGAGCCCTTCTCCTCAAGAGGGCCAGCCTAAGTAGCTGACAGCCCTGGCCAGCACCCAAGGGAGCTATCCAGGGTGCAGCACCCTTCCCTCCCATAGAAGCCTTGATCGGCCCCAAAGTTGGGCGATCCAGGCACACCACAGGTGGGGGTACCACTGCTGAGGGGTCCGTGAACCCACCAAGACCGGGCTGCAGAGCAATGGTGGCCTGCACCACTGCTTTCTGGTCAGCACCCCTGACCCCAGTCTCGGCAGCCACTGACCCCACCTCAGAAGAGGACTGACTCCAGCTTGTCGAGGACACTACAGGGCTGCCCACACCAACAGTCAACCCCAAGGAGTCAGACTGCTCATCTGACTCAGAGCCCGACTCCGCCTCTGAAGAGGTAGAGGCAGAGGCCCTGTGCCAGACTGTAGGAGGGCGCCCAGTGCCATCCTTGGCAAATGGGTTGCCGGACTCCGAGACCATGCCCGAGCCAGTGCCAGTGCCCCCCACAGCACTGCGAGTGGTGCCCGCGGACGACACGGCTCCAGCCCGAACAGCAGCCCCAGAGTCAGAACCAGTCATGGCGCCGTTGGGCCCCATGGCTCTGCGAGCGGTGCCAAGGACACAGACAGCATCGACGATGGCTCAGACGGTGCCATTGGCACCATGGACGGCGCCACCTGGCTCCACGGCACCACGAATGACGCCGAGGGCAGGGGCGGCAACGACAACAGCGCCGACAGCAGAATCCAATGCCCCTACATCTCAGAGTCTCAAGGCGGACAAGGCGCCATGCTCAGCCTTGGTGCTGCGAATGGCGCCGAGGCGAGAAGAAGACAAAGACGGTGCCGTAGGGCCTCCCACTGTGCCACTAGCAGTATCGGGCCAACGCACAGACAGCAGCCACAGCACTGAGGGCCCACAACGGCCGACCCGGCCTTTCGTAACTGCTGGTGTGACACCGGGGAGCCACCCCGAAGAGGAGATTGCCTAGGCGGCGCCTCCCGCCCCTTGAAAGGAGCGGGACAGGCCTCCTGCACCACGGAAGGAGCCTCGGCAATGGCCAGGCTACAAGAAGCCGAGGCTCCCTCCTCCTCGGTCCGTGTAGAACCGGGAGGGGACCCGGAGGAAAGGCCGCGAGTAAGTGGCTTGGCCCGACGAGTGCGCACCCGACCCCTGAAAGTCGGTGGAGCTCACCCCACTTTCCACACGTGTTGTTCGATGACCCGGCGGTCCACGGAGAAGCAGGTGTCGCACAAATCCATGTCGTGAAGCGGGCCAAGACACATAAGGCAATGGTCGTGCTGGTCGGTGATGGAAAATATATGGCCGCAAGGGCACCGTCGCATGGGGGGCCATCCCGTCTGTTAAGTCTTCTTGCCCTCCAACCGAGACATGACCTATGAGTAAAAAAACACCAAAAACAGACTCGACATCGCCAAGAATAAAAATAAATGGAAAGATCTTACCAAGCAACGTCGAGTAGGCAACTAGAGCCGGCAGGAATGGGACCGACAGACTGTGGCACGGAAGAATAACGGCAGAACGAAACTGCGTAGGCGGTAGGCCTCAAGTTCAGTAGAGCTTCCACACGAGGTGACCTCGATGGCAGGAGACGAAGAACTGGCAGGCAGACGGAGTTGACAGCGCCTAACAGCCAACCCGCGAGCACCACGCAGTATGTCGGCCTCAAGGGCCGCACAGATGGTGCATCGGCTCCACCTACCAAAAAAAAAAAAAAAAGAGCTCCCACAGGGTCATGACCCCATATGTCATGAATGGTGAAGACTGACATAGATAAGATCCGCGGCTCCATGGGGTGAACCAGAAGACTTGGGTAAGGTGACAGAAGCAGGGGCAGACTCCACTGGTGTTCCCGATGTGCGGAGCCTGAAGAGGTGGGGTGGGTAAGAAGAGATTTCAAGAAAAAAAAAGAAGAGCACAAAGATGATCATGGAGTAGCAAGGGAGGTCATATAAGGAAGGGTTGGCAAAAATTAACCTGAATACATTGGTGGCAAGGAGGGAAAAGCGGATATGGACTGAGGATTCCTCCCCACCAGTCTTTACCTACCATATTTCCTCTAATTGCTGTGCTCTCATTCCTCATGAGCAAGTTCTTGCGAGGAAACAACAGGGTAGACTGTAAGGATATGTTCATGAGGAATCAGGGCACAGTAACAAAAATGTCAAGGGTGGAGACTAGTGGGTGGGATGGAGATTCAGGAGAGAAATGAGAAAGTTTTCCTTCATGGTGTGAGTGGTCGGTAAATGGAACAGACTGCCCAAAGAGGTGGCAGAAGCCAAGACTGTGACAGGGTTTAAACGTGGGTGGGAGAGATAAGGGCATAGTGGAGACCACATGCAGAAAAAATGGTGATTGAATATCTAAGGAAGGGGATGACTATCAGCCACTGATCTCTAAATCCAGATCAGCACTAGACCAAGTATGAAATTAGGCAAGGAAATGGGTCTTTTCCCGACGACACAATCTACGTGTCTATGATTCGGAAGTCTGGGTTGCAGGAGAGGGCCACAGGGAGGAAGGAAAAACTAGAAATGAACAACAAAGAGAGGTGGTAAGCAACAAACAATGTGTGGGTGGGGTGGGGTGGAGTGAGGGGTGTTAACCCCTCAAGTTCCTATGGATGTACTGTACGTCCTGAACTTTAGTTCTATATTACTGACTCATCTGGCTTATTTTTAATGCAGAATTAAATGCTATACAGCCATGGGACATTGTATAAAATGAACCCATTTATAGAACAGAAATTATATAAGTTGTATAATCACTCTGCTTTTCTTTTACATGGGAGAAAAATACTGGTCACAAGATGGCACTGCAGGATAAGGAATAAAACAGGTTCCCTCTCTAATATATATGAAGAAATCAAGAACAGTTGAAACTTTATTCACCTGTCTTCTAAGAAATATTTCTAGCAACACTTCCTTGACAATCAAGGGGCTACAAAAATCCTACCCCATGCAAAGTGCAACACGATGTCCAGGGGGCCATCATCCAGAGCAAGGTGTGCTGTACAGTTTTCCTTGTTCATGCTCCTTCCCCACCTCCCTGACTGACCAGACGAATGCTCTGGCATCTGAGGAGGGGATGTCCTGCCAGTGTATGGTCACCCATGCAGCCAAAGACGATCTGCCATACCACCCATAAGAGGTGCTGTTGCAGCAGCAGCACACTGTGACATATTCCCCTGGGAGGAGAGTGACCTTGGGATGTTTTGCTGCCCTCCTGTACAGCCTCTGTTCTTCACATTTCAGGTTCAGAGTGTGAAACCAAGTCAACAAATGGCCAGAGAGCAATTCCCGTCACTCAGGACCATGAAGTCAGCCCTACACAGATTTTGCCTAAAGCTATAAAAATAATTGTACAACAGTCAGCTCTATACAAAAATGTTACATTAACATGGGAGCTCTGTGGGGAACAGGGAAGAGGATGACTGGGTAGGAAGAAGATTACAGACTTTCCCCGGGGGAAAAATAAAAACAAAAAGCAGAAATGTCTGTATATCCACTGAGGGAGGAAGGAAGGAAGACATACCTGAGATGCAGACAAAGAGTCTGTGAATCATATCGCTGCTGCTGCGGTACCGTGACCGAATCTCCTCTCGTGCTACCTGCCTTGCAATCTGTACGGCTCGCTTGATTAGCTCCAAGTCACTGTGGTTTTGGTCTTCTGGATTCCTGAAACACGGGGAACATTCTTTGAACTTGGATGTTGTGTAGCAGTTAAAACTGAAGAGTTCTTTTATCCCTAGAGCAGATGCTATGGCCAATGGGGTTACACATTTCTACTAGATGCAGGGCCAACATCATGGGCCATTTTTCTGAGTCACATTTTCTGATGGTCTGGATGAAGTCACTGGGTGGGGCGAGGGAGCATGGAAACATTATATGCCTTTATGAAAAAATTACTCACCTTAGTAATTGTGTTTCTTCTAATGGAGTCTTGCTGTATTCTGACAATTGCAGTTAGCTCCAGCCTTTGAACTGCCCCAGAGAGTATAGGGTTAAATTTCTATGCAGGGCATAGAATGTTGAGCTCGAGCTCGGTTGAAGACTCTGTCTGCAGTACTTTGAATCCAAACCGTCAGATTCTTACGAGCTAAAAACTCACTGACCTATCAGAAAGTGGAAATGGTAAAATTTCTACTAGCCAACTGGCAACTAACGGTCTATGTTCCCAAAGGAAGACTCAAGTCAGGAAACCCAAAAACCAAACAAAAACCAGGTAATAAAGCATAACAAATTCTTAATAACCAAACTAAAGCAACAAACAGGAAGTGTGCTGAAGACACCCCTGGGGTGCAACACTGCACCTGCCCACCCACTTTTCAAAAACAGGTTCTGAGAGGGGAGGCAGGGAGGGAGGTCAGAATACAGCAAGACTCCATTAGAAGAAACACAATTACTACGGTGAGTAATTTTTTCTTCAAACAACATGAAGTCTTGCTGTATTCTGTCAATTGCAGACTACCAAGCAGTACCTCCAAGGAGGAGGGACAGAACCTACTTTGGGAATAGGCTCTGAAGCACTGCTGCGCCAAATCTAGCATCACTCCGAGCCTGGATATCCAGGGAGTAATGCTTGGTGAAGGTATGAACTGTTTTCCAGGTGGCTGCTTAGCAAATTTCTAACACGGGAATATCCCTGGCCACAGCCAGAGATGCAGCTGTACTTCTAGTGGAATGAGCCCTCAGGCCTGAGGGAGGAATTTTTCCCAGTTTCTCATAACAGAATTGGATACAGGACACAATCTACCTGGCAATAGTTCTCTTGGTGGCAGGTTTGCCCTTACCTACTTCCCCATAAGTGAGGAACAACTGGAGGGAGTCGAATCTGTGACCCTTTGTACATTCTATGTAGTAACTAAGGGCTCTTTTAACATCTAAACTGTGTAACCTTCACTCTCCTGAGGAAGCATGATCAGTGAAGAACACAGGGAGAGACATGGATTGGTTCAAGTGGAAATCAGAAACCACTTTGGGAAGGAACCTCCTATTGGTTCTAAGGACCACCTTGTCCCTATGGAATGAGATGAAGTCCGGTTCAACTGACAGAGCTTGCAATTCACTGATACGTCTGGCAGAGGTTATAGCAACCAAAAACACAGTTTTCCAAGTCAAGTACTTGAGCTCTGCTGAGGACATAGGTTCAAAAGGGGGTTGCATAAGCTGAGCAATGCAGACATTCAAATCCCAGGCAGCAGCAGGATCCCTAAAAGGAGGATTGGTAAGAAGCAATCCTTTGAAAAATTTACAGAATACAGGATGAGATGACAGAGAGGAAGGCTTTCCCACTGACAGAAAAGCAGAAACAGCTGACAAATATACCTTTAGAGTAGCTGGTCTGAGGCCTAGACCATTAAGATGAACCATATAATCCAGAACTGTAGACAATTCAGCAGTATCTGGGGATATATGCTTCTTGGAACACCAAATGCTGAATCTTTTCCATTTGGAGTTGTACGTTTTTCTGGTGGCAGGCTTTCGAGAGGCTTTGAGAATGTCCAGAACCCCTTGAGACAGATGCAAATCTGCATATTCCAACTCTTCAAGAGCCGTGCCTTGAGATTGAGGGACCGAAGATTGGGGTACCAAATCCTCCCCTGAGATGAGGTTAACAGATTGCACTTCCTGGGGAAAGACAGGGGAAGATGGACTGCTAGGGACAGCAGCAGGGGATACCATGGCTGCCTGGCCCAGTCTGGAGCAATCAGAATTAGTTTGCAGGACTGTGACCTCATTTTGACCAGAACTTTGAACAACAGAGGAAAAGGAGGGAAGGCACAGAGGAATCTCCCTTCCCAGTTCAGAACCACAGCATCCAGAGGGACTGAGCCCAGTACTGGAGGTCTGCAACAAAACAGAGGAAGTTGGTGATTGTCCAGGGCTGCAAAGAGATCTGTCTCTGGAGTGCCCCACCTGGAAAAAAAATCACTTCTAGCACCAGGGGATCCAGAGACCATTAGTGATGGCCCTGGGAGATTCTGCTCAGTGCATCTGCTATCACATTGTCCTTTCCCGGAAGGTGGACTGCAACTAAGGATGTCTGCAGAGAGTAAGCCAGAGACCACAGTGTCATGGCTTCCGTGCACAAGGCCATGGACCGGACGCCTCACTGCTTGTTGATGTACCACGTGGTGGTGGTGGTGTTGTCTGTCCTGACCTGTACCACCTTGTTCTGCACTGACTGAGAGAAGGCTTGCAGAGCCAGGAACACTGCCCTGAGCTCCAAAAGATTGATATGCAGGAGGGACTCTTGATGGGACCACTGTCCCTGGGCTGTGAGAGCCCCAAGATGGGCTCCCCACCCCAACAGAGAAGCATCTGTGGTAAGGACCACAGAGTGGGGCTGATTGATGAAAGGAACCCTTTGCCTGAGATTGTCCTGATCCTGCCACCATTGGAGTGCCTGGATCAAAATCTGAGTCACTGGAACCAGTCTGGTAAGAGGATCCTTCTTTTGGGACCAGAAGGACCTTAGGTGGAACTGAATGTCCCTCATTTGAAACCTGGCTCCTTGGACCACTGCTGTAGAAGCTGCCATGTGACCCAGAAGCTGAAGGAAATGCCTTGCTGGTCGAGAGACCAGAAGGCGGACAGAGGAGGCCAGCTCTGAAATGGATGTAACCCTCTGCATGGGAAGAAAAGCTCTTGCCTTGACTGCATCCAGCTCTGCTCCTATAAAAGTGAGACGCTGTACAGGTTCGAGAACTGACTTGGAAAGGTTGAGAAGAAACCCCAAGGAAGTGAGCACTTGCTGGGTCACTTGGAGGTCTGACTTGACTTGGTCTGGGGACTGTCCCACAATAAGCCAGTTGTCCAGATATGGGAACACTGCAATCTTCTTCCTTCTCAAAAAGGCCACCACTACTGCCAGGCACTTTGTGAACACCCTTGGAGCTGATGTTAGGCCAAAGGGCATTGCTCTGAACTGATAATGGCCTGAAGGCAATTCAAACCTGAGGTACTTTCTGTGGGAACACCTGATGGGAATGTGAAAATAGGCATCCTTGAGGTCCAGGGAGGATAGCCAGTCCCCTGGCCTTAGAGAAGGAAGAATTATTCCCAGAGTCACAATTTTGAACTTTGGTTTTAACATATGCTTGTTCAGATATCTTAAATCCAGGATGGGTCGCTACTCCCCTGTCTTTTTTGGAGTAAGAAAGTACCTGGAGTACAGACCTTTGTCCCTGTGTAGGTAAGGCACCCTCTCTACGGCTCATAGAGCCAACAGAGATGAAATCTCTGCTTGCAAGGCAAGGGATTCGGAGGTGCTTGCAGGTGGAAAAGATCTGGGCCTCAGCTTTGGAAATCTTTTGAAGCTGAGGACCAGTCCCTGACTTACCACTTCCAGGACCCATTTGTCTGAAGTAACAGACTTCCAGTCCTGGACGAAGTAAGCCAGCCTGCTCCCTACTGGTATGGGGGAGTCGACCAGGGCTGACACCTCAGGGTGTCTGCTTGGCAGGAGCCTTATGTTGAGAGGTGGATGCAGCCCTGCTCATCCCCCTTCTGCCTCTCCCTCTAAAGAGCCCCCTCTGGGAAAAGGGAGAAGATGCCTGCGCTTGGTAGAAAGGCCTGTGAAAAGGCCTGCCCCTGCCTTGCTGCCTTTGAGGAGTTGCCTGCCTTTCCTTGGCCTGTGCACTCCTGTAAGTGGTCCTGTATTCGTCCATTTTCTTCATGTAATTCTCTGTCTGCTCCCCAAACAAAGAATTACCCACCATAGGGAAATCCATGGCCTTAGCCTGGGTATCCTGTGAAAGGCTAGTACATCTGAGCCAAACCATTCTCTGAAGAGCCACAGATGTAGCCATGACTCTTGATGACACATCAATGGAGTCCACAGCAGCATGAAACTGAACCTTGGATGCCTCGATCCCATCAGCAGCCACCCCCTCCAGCTCCTTGGCCAGCTTGGGGGAAGCCTGCTTAGCCAGTGCTAGTACAGTGTCCCATCTGGACTTCTGGTACCTGGCTGTATAGGCCATATAATTAGCCTACCTGAGTCCCAAAGAGGATGTCATGTACTGTTTCTTTGCCATGGCATCCAACTTCCTGGAGTCTTTATCTGGGGGTGTGTGAAGCCAAGGGAATGCCTGCCCTGTCACAGGCTGCAGCCTGCACTACCCCAACATGGCTGCATTGCTGGTAAAGAAACTCTGTATCCGAGCCTGACAAGGTATACCTCTTGTCCATCCTTCTGTCCACAGGAGGTATAGAGTTAGGAGACTTTAGAATGTTTTGAGTCTGCATCCCAAAAGACTTATGAAGGGGGATAGACAGTCTCTTAAGACTCTGGGATATCCATCATTTCAATGAAGTCAGGCTCTTCGTCCTGCACAGCCTCCTCCATAGGAAGCTGGAGGGTTTCTGCCACTTTCTTGTAAAACAGAAAGTGGGAAGGGGACTCAGACAGCCTAGGAAGGGAAACACCATAAGGTCTGTCTGGGAAGATGTCCGGTTCTATAGGCACATCCAGACTTTCTAAGCACTCATCATCATAATCCTCACATTGTTCACAGTCCCCCTCCTCAAAATGTGGTTCATAAAAATCTTCAGGGGCATAATGCTGAACCGGAGGAACCGACCGAACCGAACCCCTACCAACCAGGACCGGATTGGTCGGAACCGGACAAAGCCATTCCACAATTCGAATCGCTCGGGCAATTTCTTCCATGGTCGGAACATGGAGTTCTGGATCTGAACCGGCAGGTTTTTCCTTTCTTTTCCTTTCTGTAGGAACTGACCCTCAGGATCAGCTCTCCTCTTGCCCGAAGAAGTAATGCCCCGGTCAGAGGGCACTCCTTCTGGTTCGGTGGTAACCGAACCGGGCTGGCCTTCCGGGTTAGCGGATTTCTCGGCCTCCTTCTCCCTAAGTCTACCTAATTTCTTATCCAGGGTAGACTTGGGAAAATTCTTACATATCTGGCAGTCTGAATTGAGGTGGTCAAAGCCCAGACAGTAAACACAGGTGGTGTGGGGATTGGCCTTAGCAAAGACCTCCCCACATTCATTGCAGTGTTGAAACCCAGTGGGCCCGTTTTTTTCCTTGGGTTTCTCAGACATGGCCAACCTAACCAAACTTACCCTTTTTTTGGCACCCGCCAGGCAAGACTCTCATCGGTTTCTAACCGTGTTACGGGTGTTTGAAAAAACCCACTAAAAACAAGTTTGTTTTTTTTTTAACCGATAAGAATCAGTAACCACACACTAAAATTACTAAATCAAAAGACCTAAAGGATCGGTTCAGCCGAAGCGATCGGGACTTTTACAATTTCCACAATCCAAAAACACTATCTAAGTACTTACTGTGCCGCAGACAGAGTGAACCGAATTGCGGTAAAATAATTCGGAAAACCGAGACTTTAACCAACACTTTAACCGAGCCTTTGAACTGAGCAACAGGAGAAATCTCCGGAGCGACTGTTCAGTGAAGCGGAGTAAAGAATCTGACGGTTTGGATTCAAAGTACTGCAGACAGAGTCTTTAACTGAGCTCGAGCTCAACGTTCTATGCCCTGCATAGAAATTTAACTCTATACTCTCTGGGGCAGTTCAAAGGCTGGAGCTAACTGCAATTGTCAGAATACAGCAAGACTTCATGTTGTTTGAACCGGCTATTCTCTCTTCCCCTTCCCCTTTGGGCACAGCCTGTGACAGGGCCCTGCTGGTCAGTCAAAAGTGGTCTGTGACCAACCCCATCCAATGCACTCTGACCCACCCATTACCTGATACAAAACTGAATGGCATGACAAGATGCATCAGATGTCAGTATTCCAGTCATGTCTGTGCCCCCTTCCCCACCTCCCCCGGCAATCAGCCATGTATTCCGGCCTACATTACTCCCTTCCCCCAGGCTGACTGCAGGGAAATTGAGAAGTAAAAGGATTAAAGAGTTCGCACAATGTCTAAAATTAATATTAATCTTTAAAATAGTCAATGGCTATATCCAAGGTACTTTTCCATTTTGCTAATTAGCGCATGGAAAGGGGGTGGCTTAGCCCAAGGTTGGGGTCAGCCAGCAATACCAGTTGACCTACTCCTGGCCACAACAGCCCCTCTAGACACCAACCCTGGTCAGGTGTTTTGTAGCTTTCTCTCTCAGCTCTGCTGGTCATACTACAGTAGCCTCTCCAGGTGGAGCTACCACCCCACAACTGGGAGAGGGTGCTCCCACAAAGTACTCAAGGCCCAAGTCTGGACTTAACTCTTATCAGTGGTCGTCACTTTAATCAGAGAGGGTAATCCATACCGCTGTCAACAGTCGATACTCCTTTACATAGGAGCCGGGTTTGTAAAGTTTTTGGTGGGGCCCAGGGATCAGGGGTCAAGGCCCCGGCCCCTGGGTCAGGGTCAGAGGTGAACCATCGGGTTCTAGGAGCTTGGAGAGTTGAGAAAGGATAGACATTGGGTGGTAATTTGTTGAATTGTTCCTGTCACCACTTTTGTAAACTGCCTGGGGTAGCCTTCCAGAAGGATTACAAGGAGAGAAGGACAGGGTGTGAATTGGGGAGTGGAAGGAGCAAAATAAGAGCAAGGAGGGTGCTGCCACAATGAAGCTTATGCAGGGAAAGACCCACAGGGGCCTGGGGGGGAGAACAAGGTGAGGAAACAGAGAAGAGGGAGAGAGGTGGAAGTGGCAGTGGAGGGGTAAAGGAAGGGGGATGAAAAGAAGGCAGAGACTGTGGATGGGAAAGGGATGAAGGAAGCAAGTGCTGTAAGTAGAATAGCACTTACACAAATTACATCTTTAAGCAACACAGGCACAGACCAGCCCCCTTGGAGTGATTAACCCTGCTGACCCTGGGCGGTCGGTCTGCTACATTAAAAAACAAACATTATTATTGTCTCCCTTGTAAATAGGATCTCAGTCCACACCAGTAAAACCTCAGTACTACTGTACACAGGATCTTAGTCCATACCAGTCAAATACTAGTCCCCGACTAGTACTGTATCTCACATAGGATTTTATTCAGTCCACATCAGTAAAGCTCCAGTACCTTACATAGGGTTTCATGCAGTACATATCAGCAAAGCCCCACTACCTAATAACAGAAGATTTCAATCCACAATGTACCGTTAGAAGACCTTGCACCCTAACAGCAGGGAGTTCGGCAGCAGCACAAAGACGAGCAATAGCACCAGTGCCCCAGACATCATCACCATTACAGTACTCTCGCAGCCTGCAGTCCTCATGATCCCCCCAATATACACTTTTGTTCCCGAGGACATCCTCCAGCCCTGACCACCGATCCATGACTGGGGCCAATCGTCCAATGCCTTGCAAGCTCAATCAAACCCCTCTTTAACCCATGGTGGGCACCACAGTCTCACTAACAGACTGAGTAAGCACTCCAGGAGATATGATGAATTAGCCTGTCTCCGCTGAACACAAACCTTTGATAGAGGATCCCTCCTGCCCCATTCCATGATTAGAGCCAGCAGTCCAGTGACTGGCTAATCTTTCACCCTCCCAAACTCACAGCACATGCACCAGTCCCATTGATGAACTGGGTAAGCACATATCAGGGAGGGAAAACAACTGTGGGGCTGGTGGAATCCGTAATGGTCCTAGGCAAACGTAACACCATCAGCATCATCTGCTTGCTCAGTCTGTTGATGAAAGTCTGTCCCACTTTGTGGGTAATGGAGAGGAGAGACTGAAGTAGCTGGCTGTTGGATTTTTGTGCCCACAAATCACTAATCTGGTGGTGGTGGTGGTGGGGGGGGGCTCTGCCTTTTTTTATGTAATTTAGTCTTTATTGAACTTGTGAGATTAAACGGAATACACCGTTTATCATCCCATAACTCTTTATGTTTACTTAACATTCACAAAAAAGCCAACCTGTTTAAATGTTTATAATCATACAAGCATTAGTCTCACTCACAAATCTATTGCAGGAATGGCAGGGCATGGGGAGCTTTTATCAAAGGCATGTGGGGATTTTGTGGGGGCCAGTGAATGAAGGGGGAATACGCTTATAATGTATGGTAGAATGCTGCTACTCATAAAAATCCATACCAGCTAAAAAGTTGTTATGCTGCTGTAGCTTGTTGTTATGCTGCACTAGGTACATAGCTACTGCAGCATAACAACTTGGAACCTTTTCACGAAATGCTGTAGGAGCGAGCTACATACCCTTTTAAACAGCTGTCATAAACTGTACACAGTTGCGAGTGGCGATTTTAAAAATGCAGGCACCAGCTCAAAGTATGTCGGACGCTATTTTCTCCCAGGGGCTTTCTGATCATTTTTTTTTTTTCCAATCTACTACAATCGCTCTTGCCATCCGATGTAAGCCATATAAAATGCAAGTAAAAATCAATAGAAATGTTGCCATCTTCGTGTTTCTGTCTCATTCTGGGGGGATGGAGTAACAATTTCCTAATTTGTCAACACAGATAGGTGACCATACACTGTAAAAGATAATGTATATTCCTCTATCTGTGACAAGTTTGAAAACCTCTTCTTGAGGTCGTCATGACGACTGAACCTCTCGAGCTTCGCTCTCGAGTTTCCAAACATCGCCATGACAACCTCTCGAAGAGTTTACAGACTTGTTACAGATAGAGGAATATACATTATCCTCTATGTTCTGCTGCAGTAGTGACATCATTATGTTGTTCTGCTGCAGTAGTGATGTCACTGCTGCAGCAGAACCACTTGGAATGCTGGCACATTGTTTTCCTCTATTTAATTTGTGTGGTGACAGTATTCTAGAACCTCTAGAGACTTCACAAGTCAGTTTCATTATGAAAGAAAAGAAAAAACACAGTGCACACATTTCACATACTACCATAATTATAAAAAATACAGAACGAGCAACTTTATGTACAACCTGTGTGTTCTGTCACCTTGGGGGTTCTGATTCTCATGGACCTCGAAAGCAGTCAGAGGGAATCAGAACCCCTCTGTGGCAGAACACACTGGTTGTGCTTAGCTGCCCATCCAGTATTCTCTATGCCATCTCCTGACATGATGCCCAGAGTCATGTTTTCAAGAGAAGCCATTTAAAGCAGTATTTCCTCCCCTCCTCCAATCATGATCACACTTTCCCAGTCACCAATTTATAGATTAACATATTAATAAAATGGTCAGGAATGGAAGCTTTTCTAAAAATTGGAATTTGGGGATCTTATGGTAGGCTGGGGGGGGGGAGAGAATCTGGGACTAGGTTTCTTGCGTTTCTAGATATACTTTGATGTGTTTATGATGCTGTGGGAGGGGAGGGCCTCTGACTCTACAAAGAGATTTCACTCAGCTCTGCATCATGCCACAGTTTTAGCCACAGCTACAGAATGAGACAACACTAAGTTCACATTTCATGACTAATGAGACCCCTGGGATGTACCTTGTCATTGTTGATGTCTTCAAGGAGGCCGAATTATAACATTTACTTCAGCCAAAAGATGGCCTCTGCCACCAGACTGCTTAGACTAGAAGCATCCCCTAGGGAGGCTGAGCTGAAATACAGAGAGAACAGCCATAACCCAGATTTGTGCCTTTGTTTGCCAACATTAAGCACATGTTTTGCACACAACACCCTAAAATGCTGCATATGCACTATTTCATACTAAACAAGTCTACAACCCACTTAAGCTGGGGGGAAGCTGGCTGGGGGAAAGGAGGCAGAGGGTTATAATAAATGGGGTGGCATCCAGAGAGGGCATGATCACAAGCGGGGTCCCTCAGGGATCGGTGTTGGGGCCCCTACTGTTCAATCTATTTGTTGGGGACATTGTGGAGGGCCTTGAAGGTGGTGTGAGCCTGTTTGCAGATGATATCAAGATATGCAATGGGGTAGACACTCAGGAAGGGGAAGAAAAAATGCAGAGAGACTTGGGGAGGCTAGAGGCACGGTCAAAGAGGTGGCAGCTTTCATTCAATATAGAAAAGTGTAAAATCATGCATCTTGGCTACAGGAACCGGAGGGCAGGGTACTGTATAGGGGCAGAGATCTGGAGGTAACGGAACAAGAAAGGGACCTGGGTATCACTATATCAGGGGACCTGAAGATAGAAAGGAACCGTGGGAGAGCAGTGGCTGGGGCAGTGGAATGCTGGGATGCATTGGAAGAGGGATCACCAGTAGAAATAGGGAGGTCATAGTACCCTTGTACACCCATCTGGTTAGACCACATTTGGAATACAGAGTCCAGTTCTGGAGGTCATAGCTCAAAAAGGATGTGGGGAGGCTGGAGCGAGTTCAGAGGAGAGCAACGAAGATGGTAAGGGGGCTCAGCCACCTATCCTATGAAGAAAGGTTGAGAGATTTGAACATGTACTCTCCCTCCCTGGAACGGGGGTGGGGGGGGAGATGGGGACAGGGTTTTAAATAAGCTTGGAAAATTGATTAGCAGTTTTGCACATGAAAGTGCTAATTAATTGTGCAAATGAATAGCATATGCCTCGATTTGATTAGCAAAATCAAAACTCCTTAAATATTGTAACCTAAGTAAAATCTTTTATTAAAATCAGTTCCGTCTTGGCTTCATCTGTTTCAGTACCCCCCAAAACACACACACACATCTCAGTACCACACCCTCCCCACCCTTGTCCCCTCTGCCAGAACCACTAAAACCCTCCTCCCACCCATCTCAGTGGCTAACCACCAACCCCCATCCATGGGGTGCCTGCCAAAAGCCCCACCCATTTCAGCCTCCCCAGTCATGGCCCCTTTACCAAAAACGTAAAGCTCCAAGTCACCAGCCGCAGTGACAAATACTGCTGCTTTTACTGTTAGCAGTGTTAAACCCATTGACTTTACTTGTTTTTATTTCTGTCACGTTATATATTTCTGCCTTAAAGTCTGAGTTTACAGCACCTTTTCTGTGTTGGCAGCAAACATCTTTTCTGTAAGGACACTCAGAGGAAGAACAAATCAGTTTTGAGGGGGTGAATTAAGAGACATGCCTCATGATCAGGAGAGGTACTCTGTAGCCCAGTTTACCAGCATTTCTCCCCACCCATCTCAGCCCACCACCTTCCACAGACACTCTACATAAGATACCTGGTTGGTTGAGCAGCTGCCCCAGTCTCACGCTGTGGCCCCTAAAATAAGTAGTAGTGCATTGCGCATTAGATTGCAAAGCACTACTGGGAACTACCAGCATTCGTGGCCGCAGCAGTGAGACTGAGAACACTACAGACAGCACTACTAGGTGGATAGCTTAACTAATACAATTAACTACGGTGCAACTGCCAGCATTTATTTTGGGGCCCTGGCGGTGAGACTGGGCGGCGTTCTAAACTAATGAGGTACCTTGTTATGTGGGCGAGTGCCTGTGGGGACATGGGTGGGGAAGTGTGGTGGGGCTGAGATGGGTGGGGAGAGGGTCACAGAATGCATCGCACTCTTTTGCGATGCAGATGTGAGAATGGATCGCCTGAGCAGCCAGACTGTGTCTCAAATTGTGAGGCGATACTGGCTATTTAAAACCCGGGGGGGACATGATTGAGACCTTCAAGTACCTTAAGAGTATAAACCAGGTGCCAGTGGACAGTATCTTCCAGCTGAAAGGTAATCAGAGGAAAGGGGCATGTCCTGCAGGTGGAGGGCAGTTCAGGGGAACATTAGGAAGTAGTATTTCACAGAGAGGGTGGTGGATAAGTGGAATAGGCTCCTGGAGGCAGTGATTGGTGAGGTGACAGTGGAGGGATTCAAAAGGGCATGGGACAGACACAGGGGAGTGTTGAGGATGGGGGGGGGCGCGCATGTCCTAGTAGATAGCTGGACAAATGGGCAGACTGGGTGGGCCTGTAGGTCCTTTTCTGCCGTCACACTTCTATGAAATCTATGAAGCTGCAGTAGGGGATAATAAAAATCCCTACCATAGGGAAGCTATGAGAAGATGTATTTACTGACTCTGCCCAATTCCATCACGTATTCCAGCAGTTTTACACCAAACTATACTATTTTGACAGTACAGCCACATCAGCTCAATTAGATGAGTGTAAGAGAAAATAAGGAAGGGGGAAGCTTCCCAAGATGGATCATAACCTCTGAGAAATCAACATAACTGGCCTTTCACTAGATGATTTTTAATCCATTCTAATACCCAAAGTGACAATGGTTCTACAGGAACACCAACAGGTAGAACAGATTCACAATGAGAGGGGCAATCATTTTACTAATAACAGTAACATGGTAAAGATGCCTGTCAGAATTACACAAATAGTAGCTTCAAGTGCACTCAGGAATACCCTCGGTGCTAGAAAACAAAATTGCCAGCTTCCAGTTGTACATCCAGAAAATTTCTGCACTCTAACACACACAAGGAGAGCTTATTTCTTGGTTAGTCCATTATTTACTGCAGCAAGGTGCCCTTGTGTTTGTTCGAGTGCAGAAATTCTGTCAGAATTACAGTCCAGTGAGTCTCCCTTTCCCTTATTCAGGTGGGTGCCAAGCTCCTAGCTCCAATGGCACAGCACCTGACTAGACAGACTCATGAAGGATTATTGCATACATCCCTAACTCAGTTGTACCTTTAGGTTTAGCTGCAGTTTGATCCTGGCAGGCCTCAGAGGAATTCTTGACTCTGGGGAAAGTTCAGACTCAGGGGGCCCCTACCAGTTCACACAGTCCTGTTCATCTAATAAATAAACCGATGATCTAATGAATAAAATAAATAGAGTAATTTTGATGGGAGGCTTGGGCCCCTCTTGGTGCTGGGTCTAGCCTGAATTACCCCGCCACACCCTCTCAAGGGCCCTCCTGCTTGACTGCCATCAGACACTTTTTACTGGTGACTGGATTAAGTGCAGATGAGACGACCATAGAGGCCATCCACAGTACTTATAATCTGGTGGGTGACGGTGATGGTCTGATCCTTCTCTCCTTGGCTCGTCGTCCTCCTTCCAGTATGTTTTGGGCTCAGGTTCGCTGCTGGTGCTGTGCTGGTTCGGGAATCAGTCATCCCCTGCTGTGGCCTGGCGGTGCCCCTTTCTGCTCAAAATCCACCCCGTCTCGACACCGTCCACTGTCGTGACCACTGGCCAGACCCAGAGGACTCCTAACTCGGCCCCTCCTACTGTCTCACCCACCCGTTTATACCTCGAGGACTCTTATTTTCTCCCTCCCGAGTCCCGACCCAGCCTCTCTCTCGCTCTCTTACCCTGGGTGGGCTGCAGGCCCAGACTCTCCTCCTCACTATGGCCTGGCCGCACTGCAGAGCCATGGTCTTTGATGCTGGCAGCTGCTGTTCACTCAATCACCTCACCCTCTCGGACTGGGGCTGGGCTAGGACTACCAACCGATGGCCTGACGCCTCACGCACTTCTGCTGACTTGCCCTTGCTCCCTGGACCGACCGGCAACCCACACACCACCACAGAGTAAACACTGGCATGGCACCTCTCCTCGTTGTCTCCCTCCTGACTACTCCACTTGAAGAGTCAGTCCAGGGGCCGCTTGAATTTAAAAGTCAAAAGGTCTTGCTCTCGCCGAGCTCGCCTCACTCCGCGCTCTCCAGTCCTCGCCTAACCAGCTTGTTACCGCATGCCACCTGGTACAAATCACCCCGACAGAGACAGACGCACACGTATGGTGCCTATAAGCCCTCCCCCCTGGCCAATCACAGTGCGGCAATGCTGGCAAACTGTGAGAAATGCCACCTTGCCAACCAACCAGCAGCACTCAATGATTATTGGGGGGGTGGCAAACCAAACAGCCAGCAAAGGCATGCAAATTTTAAATAAAAAACAGGAGCGCCGCGCCCGCCAGCCAAATTAAACGGGGGGGGGCCTGCTGACAGCTGGCACAGCTCTGCGCGGGTAACAGCAGCAGCAGAGAGAGCTCTGCACGCGTGCACTGTGACTTCACTGAGCCCAAAAAAGGCAGGCAGCTGTGGAAAATACTGCTGGAGTTCAGCCCAAGTTTGTAAATACTGATGGGGCCAGTGCCCCACGGGCCCATACAACCTGGTGCCTTTGCTCCTTTACCGCACTGAGAGACATCACCTGTCACATCAACCCGTCTGGACTTGAAGTTTTGTCATGGGGGTTGTCAGCTCTCTTGGCCCAGATATACATGGCTCTAGACACTTCCCCGGAGATGGTTGAAAAAAAGGGAGACCTACTCACTGACTGATATCCTCGAGCTGGATTCCTCACTAGGGTGGCCTTCCATATTGCCCAGGCCATGCTGCGCCCAGAGCTCAGTGTCTGGCAGTGCTCAGCCTCCTGCCAGCTTTTTATGCACCACATGGATCACAAATAATGCATGTGGTCTCCCTGGACAGACTGTCCAGTTTCTTGGAACATCCCTCGCCAGAGGAACTAGTGGCCGACACAGTGTTCTGCAAAGAGAAGGTGCAGGGCAAGTCTGACAAGATGCTAGACAAGGAGCTCAAAAAACCGTATCTCCTTGGCAGAAAGGAATATGCAGCAGTGTCCCTGGGCATTTGACAGGCCAGCTGTGTGGCACTGATGGCCAGGTTTGGTCACAAACCCTTCCAGATGCTCTCTGACATTGCAGAAATGCTCCCTGAGGAAAGCCAGCCACACCTGCAGCAGATCAGAGATCTTGGGCTCTCTCTCTGGCCAAGCACTTGTTACAGGTGGCCTTGGACAAGGCCAATGTGTCAGCAGGTGCGGTGGCTGTGGCAGTGACTATCTGCCAGCAGGTGTGGCTGTGAGTTTCACCATTCATGCCAGAAATCCAGCATAGAATGGCAGACTTGCCCTTTACATGGACAGATCTGTTTGGGCTGGGGGTAGTGGATCATTTCAGATTGATAGAGAAGTCTAATGTCACCCCAGACTTGGTGACCTCCATAACTCAGTCCCAGCAGCAGCCCAAGCTCAGACCATTAAGTTAGCTCCTTTCTGAGTGCGCCCATACAGCAGCGACATCAGCAGCAGTTCCAACAGGCCAAGCTGTCCAATAAGTTGGGAAGGCAAGGTCTGTGCAAGAGTGGTGCAGGTAGTGCCTCTGTAGCTGCCTCCAAAGTTAAGAAGTGGCGGTTCAAGGGGCATCATCCCCTTGTTATCCCAAATCCTGCTGCAGCTTCTGGTTGGGACCCACTCTCCCACTTCCTACCATAATGGTCCACTGTTACATCACACAAGTGGGTTCTAGAAGTGTTGGGTTCGGTGCTGTCAAATTTGGACACTCCCCATACTGCAAAACAAGTTAATTTAGCTCCTTGGCCAGCATGTGATCGAGCCTGTTCTGGATACCAAGGCCTGCTCTGGATGGACTTCTAGTCTTTTTCTGCTATCATGGTCTATGCTTCTATGGGTTTGTATGTTGACATTTCTTAGTAATGAAGCAGATAGGGGGTTGATGTCCCATCGACAATCTGCGAATACTGAACAAGTTCATAGAAACATAGACAATGTCGGCTGAAAAAGAACACTGGCCCATCCAGTCTGCCCTGTTTTATCCTATTCTACCCCGTGACCTATAGTCTAGACCGGTTTCTCACCCTTGCCTCCTCCTTGCTCCCTGCTTTACTTCTACCAGAGTATTTATGAAGCCCCTTAACTCTGTCCCTGCCATGCTTGAACCCATTAATGGTTTCTGCATCCACCACCTCAACTGCAGGTTGTTCCACAGCTCGACTTCTCTTTCTGTAAAGTAAATTACAAGATGTGGAGTGCTCTGCTGTTCTGGTTGTCAAGACATTCCAGGACTTGGGCCTGCTGCTCAATCTGGCAAAGTGTAAGCTTGTTCCAAATCAGGTACTACACTTCTCTGGAGCAGAGTTGGACTCCCTTCAAACCAGAGCTTGTCTGCCCCTGGACAGGGTGGAGGACTTGGGTACAGTATTTCTGCCTGACCCTTCCTTTGGCTTCTGGTTTTCATGCCCTCCTACCACAATAGTGGTACACTGGGACCACTGGCACATACATACCAATCAGTAAGAACTGGGGTGTTAGTGGTCCCAGTCCCATACAACACGGTTCTGGTGACCAAGGCCACTAGAATTCTGTGGCCGCAGAATTTCATAGAGACTTTACAATCTACATGAGAACTTCTGCGTGTCATAGAATCTACTCTTCTTGGTAATTTTTATTAATATTTCTGTTTATCCATAGAATCTGGTTCTCTTCCCTTCTTTTTACATACAAACCCCCATATGCTCAAAATGTGATGTTATCATTGCTATAACATCATACATTAGCTAATGAAAAGGCTGCATTTTGCAACCGAAATGAACAGTCACTTATCTACCACAGCTCCCACTGTCAGAGACGGTGGCACAGCACATTAGGCATGGTGATATTTGCTCAACCTGCACTACAGCCTAATACAATTTCCAGTCTTACATTATTGCACTAGGGCCAACTTAAACAAAACCTTGTCAATAGCACAGACCTGTTAAGTCCATACTTCACTTTGTACAAACTTGTTTGTGCCTTTAAGGTACAGAGATGCCATCTGAAATGAATAACTGGTAAAATGAATTTAACTGCCATTTTTAAGAAAAATAAAGTAATTATGCCCAGAAAAGTGGAATATAATAATGTGTAGACCTCTTGAAAGAATAGACCTGTTAAATAAATAATTGCACTGTACACATTTTTGCCAGGGTTATTGATTACATATTGTCATTGGTTGATAGAATCCCCTAAAAGTTATGGAGAAATATTGTGTGCAAGGACAGCTGTTGGGCCAGAGGGTAGCATGCTGTGTTTCTGTGCCGGCAACTCGTGTTCAGAGATTAGCTCTGAGAGCTGGCTGGGCAGCACAAGGATTGGTGGAACACATCACTGCTCGGGGCCTGGGAAGGTATGGTGCAGTGTATGTCACACGGTGGACACATTGTGATGGGCTGAAGAGCTCTATCTCACAATCGGTTCATATGCATGTCATGGCCTGATGGTGTTATGTAGTGTGTCAAGGGGAAGCAAGTTGACATGAACAATGAGTTTTGCAATAACTCCTCTATTCAGTTTATTCCATTTCCAATGGGACCTGTATGAATGAGGATGCAATTTCATGGAAATAAAAAAAAATAGATACAGTATATATCTACACACACATACAGTATCGGTCTCTCACTACACACACACATATCTGTATGTGTGTTAAAGATTGCATATAAATATATAAGTGATACACAGTGGGAACCTCATGAGTGGTGTAGAAAGCACATACAAATATATAAGTGATAGACAGTGGAGACCTCATTAGTGGGATAGATAGCATGCATATAGAAATATCTTATTTATCACATAAGGTCCCCTCTGCATATGTCATTTATGCAATAGGCTAGGACCTTAAGGGAGAGACATTTGTTTTGCTTTTCATGCATAAAATTATTTCTATAAATCTGTTATTTTTTGAACTAGTGTTACTGTGCTTCCCCATCCTGATTTGTATAACCACTGTCATGAAAGTCAAGTCAGGATGACAAGCTGACACTGTGATGTGGTAGTCTGTTGGTGCCGCAGAACTTCCGCAGAAATCACAAACCACCGCCACAGAAGTTCTGCAGCAAATGGTAGTTTTGCCACAGAACTTGGTCCCACTGTGCCGCAGAAAAGTAGGGGCCTTGCTGGTGACCCAGCTGATACTGAAAACCATTAGCTGGTGACTGTTTTCCACAAAGCCTTGGAGGGCATAACATTTGTCTGTGCAGAACCCTCAACTTGATGACTGATGGGTCCCTGGTGCTGTGCACATCTGCTGTACTGCACAGTGAACAGCTTCTGTTTGCCGAACGTGACTCAGTTCCACTTTAATCTACTGGAGCTCAACGCAGTTAACCTAGAGCTAATGGAGTTTGCCCTGCTTGTCCAGGTTTTCCAGGTCAATATGGACAAGACCACAATGTTATACCTGAACAAGCAGGGTGGCATGCACTCCAGTCCTCTCTATTGGGAGGTGCTCTGGACATGGTCCTTGGTTCAGACCATGCCAGTGGACCTAGTGGCAGTCCATGTTGTGGGGACCAACAATCAACTGACAGACACTCTCAGTCATGTTGGAGAGATGCTGTACACATAACCCCTGCACCAAGAGGTGATGTCCCAAGTGTTGTTTTCCTCCTAGGAAAACCGGAAACCGAGACTGATCTGTGCCCGTCCCACTCACAGGAGCACTCTGCTGGAGAATGCATTCTCTTAGACCTGGGCTCAGGCCTCCTGTTTGCCTTTCTCCTGTTCCTCTTGGTCTAAAAGGGGATTCTCAAGGTGCAGAGAGACAAGGGATCGATGAGTCTGATTGTTCCAGACTGACTGTCAGTTCTGGTGCCAGAATCTCCTGGGTCTCAACAGCAGGCCTCCACTCAGAGCGGACCTACTGACAAGGTCCACAGAAACAGTCAGGCATCCCGACCTGCAATCCTAGCACCTGACAGCTTGGCTCCTGAGTCGCTAGAGTTCTAGGTCCTGGGTTTTCTGAGGCAGTACTCCAAGTGTTGGTGGCATCTCAGAAGGAGCTGAATTACAAGACGTACAGCACACAGGCAGGAGGATGAGGTTCACGTATTGGTGCTAAGGTTGAGTCTCCTGGCCCCTTTCACACATCCTTGATTACCTTTGGTCTCTGTCTTGGACAGGGCTGTGAGCTACATCCCTGAATGTGCATTTGGTCACCATTTTGGCATACCATGCTAGGGCATAGGTGCCAACAATGGACATGTAATCTCATATCTGTTATGGAAACTGGCATTTTATGGTCGCCATCACCTTGGCCAGATGTGTGAGTGAGCTATGGACACCATCTGTGGAGTCTCCATATCTGGTCTTCTCTTAGGACAAGGCTGTCCTACACTCCCATGCAAATTCCCTGTCAAGGGTAGTGTCTAACTTTCACCTCAGCCAGCTCCTCATTCTATCAACTTTATTTTCAAAGTTACATGCTTCAAAGGCCGAGTGAACCCTTCATATGCTAGATGTTCCAGGGGTGTTGGCAGACATACAGTAAAAGAGAGTACAGTTAAAAAAAAAATGTCAGGCAGGGGCAACAAAAGAGGAAAGCAAGTAAGTCACATTGTGTCTGTGTCGTGCTGTACTCTTTTGCCTTTGATGTTCACTATGGGGCACTAATGCCACCAGCTAAATACACAAACAAGAACAACTTACCAGGCAGGCAGGCAGAAAAACAAAGGAAGCAGGATTACAGGAAGAAACTGATTTCTTGAAGTCAGACATAGCAAACAGGGGTGGAGGGGTGACTATTTTTGGTGTGGCAGCACATGTTTTGGTTTATGTTTACATATGGGGGCCAAGAGTGCATCACTTTTGAGTACAAGTTTAAAATTTCTGACTACACCCCTGAGATGTTCACAGATTGCTGGTCCTCTACCAGGAGAGTACAATGGGATTTTTGTGGTAAGGCTCGCAAGCTGTTTGTCACATATGCCGAAGCCAGCTTAGGTACCTACGGCCAAACAGACAACTGCCTGATGGATAACCTCTTACACTGCTCTGTGTTACAGGCTGGCTGGGAAGGAGCCATCCATGTGGTTGAAGGCTCACTCCACCAGACATACTGCTGCCAGGTACATCCCACTTCTTTAAAATATGCAAGGTTGCTACCTGGTGCAGTCCACACACATTCATCTCTCATTACAGCATCGATGTGCTCAGTTATCACGATGCTGCTTTTGGGTCCTCTGTCTTCCTGTCTCTTTTTGCCTAATTTAGGGTGTGCACTTTGCCTCCTCCTCCTTCTAGGGACTGCTAAGAGTCTTCCCAAGTGTGGAAAATTAACTAAATTTAGGTATTCACCTGTAACCATAGTTCTACTGCTAGTATCCTGTTTATTTCCATGGAACCCACCACAACCCGACCTCACCAGCATGGCTTGATTCAGACTGCTGTTCCAGTGTGCAGCTTTGAGTGCAAAGAGGGTGGAGCCAGAGGACCATATGGTTGGGTGGTAGAAGGAGTCGAGCTTGAAGACTGTTCCATTGACTGAGCATGCTAAGTAGAAGGCTGCCTAAGAGTGAATGTGAACGGACTACTAGTACTAGAACTATGGTTACAGGTGATTAACTTTTAATTCTCTTTGCTCTACTGTCCACAGTCAAGAACTGTCCGGACAAGCTCCAGGTCATAAAAGTATTATAATGCCCAAGTCCCCCACCTGCTCCGTCATATACAATATTTTACTGTTTCACTTGTAAACCCATTTTATGTTTCTGGCCCAAAGTGCATTAGCTTGCACTTCCCCATAATGAGTTGCCATATATAAAAATCCCATTTCCCTGACAGACTGCGAGTTCAGAGTTGCTGCATTACCTGAAGCAGGCACTTGTGTCCAGGTCATGACTTTGGCTCATTCTCTCCTGTTCATTATTTCCGTTGCAGTTGGGCACACTACCTTTAACCAGTAAGTTCCCTTCACTGGGCACAGAGGTGTTGCATTCCAAGGTGCTGGTTGAGTCTGCAGTATGTGATGGCATGTGATAGGTCTCAGTAACAGAAGCAATGCAAGCAAGCTGTTCGGCAGAGCACTTGTCCTGTTGAGGTTCTTGTTGCTTGTGCTGCACAGATGAGCCTGATACTGACTGAGCACCCTCCCCAGGTGACAGATGAGCTGTGGTAATACTTGCAGATGCAATGCTGTTGGGACTGCTGGCCTGCAAAAAGAAGCCATTTTCAGACTCTGCAGAGCACAGATTCTTCTCCAGGATATAGAGTTCCTCCTCAGTGAGAACGTACAAGAGATCCCTGCAGGGGGAAGAGTTAAAAAGGGAGAATCAGCTGGAACAATCCATACCAGGAATCCCAACAGACGCCCTCCAAGCAAAGTAAATGCAGGCACAATGAAAATATCATGATTATTTCAGGTAGAAATTTTATGTTAAACACTTTACTATTCAGTTAGTGTATCAATAGAGACATTCCATCAGTCTCCTATAGAAAAATACAGGAGTCGCTGGATACTTTGATACATTTTACTGGATCAATAAAATGTCTCGTATAGCCAGCCCATGTCTGCTTGCAGGACCGACATCCTGGGTTCCGGGACGGACTCGGGAGTCGGAGGGCTGGCTGGGTGGGGTGGGGAGAGGACTGAGCGTCCCAGGGACTGCTCTCCTTCACTGGGGGAGTTGAGTGTCCGCACACTGCAGACCTCTGGCGGTACCGCCACAGCCGGTGCCACATGTCAGGGAGCAGGGCGGACGCTGGTCATCATTTGCATGTCCC
Organism: Neoceratodus forsteri; assembly: GCA_016271365.2. Classification (NCBI taxonomy): domain Eukaryota; kingdom Metazoa; phylum Chordata; order Ceratodontiformes; family Ceratodontidae; genus Neoceratodus; species Neoceratodus forsteri. Next base: position 537,742,891 of record CM028130.1, on the reverse strand, counting down.
CACCCCCAGGTTCTTGCAGTGAATGAATAAAGCTGGCCCCAATGCATGACACCAGCTTCCTGCCATCCCTGCTACCTACCCGTGTCCGCTGGAGGTTGCTCCGTGTTGCCCGACCGGGGTAAGCCGGGTCTCGCCACCCGGTGACCATTGGGGATGGGTGCCCGCTAGGCAGCCCTGCCCAGGGGATAATCTCGGGGAGACTGTGGACAGAGCTGGGTTGAGCTTCTGGAGGGACCAGGCAACCAAAAAAAAAAATGTCTTGTATAAAACTGGTACAGTACATAAGCTTTCAAGGCCACACATGTATCTCCATTAGGTGCTATAACAGTCTGAACTGAAGATGATGAATTTATACTTGGAGTTACATTGTTTCAAAATAATTTATGACAGGACAGCTTAAGTAAGGTGAGAAGTGTTAGTTCGGAGGGTGGGTGGCAAATACAGAGGAAACAGGCTTTCCGGTGTGAAGGGATGCCTTTGAAGTGGCAAGCACTTCCTTCAAAGGCATCCCCTCATAGCTGATGAACAGTTTCCTCACTTCACTTCTGTTCAGAATGTGATTACACCTGAAGAATGAGCTTGTTTGGCCCCAAAAGCTTGTGTACTATACCATCTCCGTACAAGGCATATGTGGGTCCAATAAAAGGTATCAAAATACAGGTTACTCACATGTAACAGGAGTTCTAGGAGTGGTATATGCTGTTCATCCACACTGGCAGGTTCCTTGCCGCTTTAAATCTTGCCGGAAGGTCTTCAAGCTGGCTCCTCCCACCCACCCGGTGGTAAAACATTGGCTCCACCCTACTGACGCAGATCTAGCCCGCTGGAAGCCAGGTTACCGGCTCGGGAGGTAGGGTCGGCGTGGATGAACAATATAGCACTCCTAGAACTCCTGTTACAGATGAGTAAACTGTAGTTCTAGGGACGTAGATATGTTGTTCAATCCACACTGTCTGGCAGACTCCTAGCAGTTCTCTGGGAGGAGAGAGGCAAGGCGCGCACCCCTACTTACAGAATAAGGACTGGAGAACCGAGGTCCCAAAACCAGCATCCCGGCGTTACTCAGGGTCAATGTGGTAATCGGAAATAAAGGTGTGCGCTGACTTCCAGGTAGCAGCCCAGCAAATTTCCTGGATAGGACGTCCCTAGAAGCAGCCACCGAAGCAGCGGTATGGCGGGTAGAATGAGCTCTTATCCATTTGGGAGGCTCCATGCCTGCCAACCTATAGCAGAGATCTATGCAGGAGGTGACCCACCTTCTTATCGTCCGCTTGGCTGCAGGTCTGCCAGGTGCGGCTTCAGCATAGGTGACAAACAGTTGGCAAACCTCTCCCCGAACTTCAGCCATCCGCTCCTTATAATAAGCGAGTGCTATTCTAGGGTCCAGAGTATGGAGCTTATATTCGGCCTCCGAGGTGTGATTGGGGTAGAACACTGGCAGAGTCAACACCTGGTTAAGGTGAAACTCCGACACCACCTTCAGAAGGAATTTCGGGTGGGGGCGAAAGACAACCTTGTCCCTGTGAAAGACCAGATAAGGAGACTCGATGGAAAGCTCTCCCATCCTTCTGGCTGACTTAATAGCCACCAAGAAGGCGGTCTTCCACGACAGGTGGGAGATATCACACCTGTGCATCGGTTCGAATGGCGTGTCCATGAGTTTAGCCAATACCAGCAGTAGATCCCAGGCAGGTGGAGGTTCTCGCACCAGAGGGGATATGTGATCAAGGCCTTTGGAAAAGTGCCCTACCACCTTCTCCTGCGCCAATGATTGCTTGCCGGCCCGCGCCCAGTAAGCAGAGATGGCTGCCAGGTACACCTTAAGGGTCATCAACCGAAGCCCTAGCTGAGAAAGGGACCACAGGTAGTCCAGGATGCTAGCCAAGGAACAGGAAGAATGGTCCAACCCCTTGTTCTGTCACCAAATGGAGAATCTCTTCCATTTGAAGGCATAGCATTTTCTGGTCGACTCCTTACGGGACACCTCAACAACGTTGAGGACCTCATCGGAATGACCCAAGGCCTGGAATTCTAGCCGCTCAGGAACCAGGCCGTCAGGTGCTGGGATTGAAGGTCCGGATGGAGAACCTTCCCCTTGTTGACTGAGATCAGGTCCGGGCGGGCTGGAAGCCACCTCAGGAGCCTGGAGCTGAGGCTAAGGAGATCTGAGTATCAGAACTGGCACGGCCAGTCTGGGGCTACCAGAATCACCTGCGCCTTGTCCCTCTTTGCCTTGAGAAACACCTTGTGGATCAAGGGAAATGTAGGGAAGGCGCAGAAGAGGCCCGGGGTCTATGGCCTCGAGAAGGCATCCCTCTGCAGCGAGCCCTGCTGAGGGGGGTGAGCATGAAACAGCCTCAGCTTTGCATTCTCTCTGGAGGTGAACAGGTCCACCTGAGGGGTGCCCCAGTGGGAGAACAGATCTTGTACTACCTCCGGCAGGAGACACCACTCGTGAGATGCAGCGCCTATCCGGCTGAGGGCATCGGCCAGACTGTTGGAGGCTCCTGCCACATGGATGGCTAGGAGATCTGCCTCCAGGCTGATCACAAGGGACCAAGTGCAGAAAGCCTCCTTGCACAGAGGCAAGGAGTGCGTCCCACCCTGTCGGTTGAGGTAGTACATGGTCGTGGTGTTGTCTGTCTGGACCTGAACCACTTGACCCCGTACAAATGGAGCTAAGGCGGTGAGGGCTAGATACACCGCTCGGAGCTCCAGCAGGTTGATATGGCATAGAGACTCCTGAGGGGACCAGAGGCCGTGGGCCCTGAGCTCTCCCAGATGGGCACCCCAACCCATCAGAGAGGCATCGGTCATCAGAGTGACTGTCGGCTCAGGCGGACAAACGGGATACCCTCCTGCAGATGAGCTGGAACGAGCCACTACTGTAGGCCGTCCCACATCTCCTGGGTCACCGTCACTGACTGGTCCAAAGGACCGGAGCACTGTGACCATTGGCAGGCCAGCCCCCATTGCAGGGGACACATATGCCAGTGGGCCCAACGGACCACGCTGGTGCAGGCTGCCATGAGGCCCTGGAGGCACAGGAAGTCCCAGGCAGGGTGCAACTGCCCAACCAGAAATGACTGGGCAAAGGAGGAAAGGACCTCGGTCCTGTCCGCCGGAAGCCAGGCTCTGGCTCAAAAAGAGTTGAGCTCTGCCCCGATGAACTGAATCACCTGCAATGGCACGAGTTCCAACTTGGTCTCGTTGATGAGGAGGCCAATCTGAGAGAGACCTGGAGGGCCAGATCCCTGGACCGCTCCACCTCCAACCTGGAGGGGGCTGCAATCAGCCAGTCATCCAGGTAAGGGCACACTCGGACCCCTCGGTGCCGCAGAAATGCTGTCACCACTGCCGTGCATTTGGTGAAGACCCTGAGAGCTGGAGAGAGGCCGAAGGGCATGGCCCGGAACTCGTAAAGAGATCCCTCTGCTCGGAAGCGGAGGAATCGCTGATGAGACAGACGGATTGGGACGTGAAAGAACGCATCCTGAAGGTCCAGAGAACAAAACCACACGCCTAGTTCCAAGGATGGAATGATCTGAGTCAGAGTGACCATCTGACCATCCTGAAGGTGCGCTGCCTTAGGAACTTGTGCAGGTCGAGAATGGGGCGCAAGACCCCCCGTCCGTTTTGGGACCAGGATGTACCTGGACACAAACCCTGGATCTGGAGGAGGGTCCACCACCTCACTGATCACCTCCTTCTGGAGGAGCAGAGCAATGTCGCCTTGATGAGCTGACAGAGAGGCTGCGGAACCCGTTGCCCCCCGTGGAGTGACGGCTCAATAGGGAGGGAACTGCTCGAATTCCAGAGGCAGACCCCTGCCTACCACTTCTAGCACCCAGCGGTCCGTGGTGATAGCGGACCAAGCGGAAAAGAAGTGGTGGAGCCGTCCCCCCACGGGGGGAACCCGGGGAGAAGTGACGAGGTTGGGGATGACACCCTCAACCTGTCACTGGGCAGGCTTGGAGAAAGGGCACGCTGAGGGACCTCCTGGACCCTTGCCTCCAGGCTTCCTACTGGAGGAAGCGGCAGACTTGGCCTTAGGGCGCCAAGTGCGTGCCTGCTGACCCTGGTGCTGGTGCTGCTGGGCCAAAGGTGCTGCAGGGGCGGAAGGGCAAAAGGGCTTATACTGCTGCTGGTGGCCTTTGTCCTTCTGGGAAGACATGACCGAGTCCAAGGTGGCATTGGACTTCTCGATCCTCTGGAGATGGCCTTCCACCCCCGGCCCGAACAAGTCGGTGCCCAGGAAGGGAACGTCTGCCCGCTTGTGCTGGGTGTCCGCCGTGAAGGTGGAGATCCACAGCCAAGCTCTGCGGTGCATGGCCACTGCGGCCGCTACTGATCAGGCACAAGAATCACCTACGTCCAACGAAGTTTGGAGCTGCTGTTTTGCCACCGCCCTTCCCTGATCCCGGACCTGCTTGACTGCCGTCTGAAGGTCAGCCGGGAGATGAGGAATCACCTGATCTAGGGACCCCATAAGGGCGTGTGAGAAATGTGCCATCAGAACGGCCAAGCTAGCCTGACGAAGGCCTAGGGAGGAAGCAGCGTAAACATTCCGCCCCGTGTAATCCAGCTTTTTGGATTCCTTATCGGGTGGTTTGTCCATGTCCTGAGCGTTCCTGGAGTGCTGGAAAACGCTATCGGTCACTAACCCCTCCGCAGAGGGGTGCTCCGAGAAACCGAAGAGTGAGCCGGTGGGGACTGCGTACTTTCGAGCCATCCTGGCAGAAGGCGTGGGACAAGATGCTGCCGCTGCCACAACTCCAGGGTCAGGCCAACAATGGCTTCGGCCACAGTAAAGGCCTCCATGAGGGGATACTTGGCCCGTTTTGAAATGGGTTCGAGCTGCATCCTGGTGGACTCCGAGATGAGCCGAAGCAAAGCTAAAAACGAGGATGGGCTCTCATCCACCGACTGGCCCCCCGCAGACTCCAGGTCAAGCGGCCTGGAGAACAGGGAGGAGTCATCGTCAGACTCTGAGGAGTCTGCAAACAGCTGCCGGGCGTCTGAGCCACCGTCCACCTGCTGAGGTCAATTAGGAGAGAGGGTGACCGACAACCTGTGGGGCAAGCCCTGACCCGATAGAGAATCCTTGGTTGGGGCCCCAGTCTTCGGTTGTGGAGGTGGAGGTTCCACCACAATGGGTGGAGCAGCCGGCTTCAGCCGAACAACCAGTGCCGGGGTCGGCTCCTCAACCACTAGGAGGGGTTGTTTCGGCCGCTCCGGTGACAGCCACTTAATGGCCGGAGAAGGCAATGGAGTCGGCTTATTCCCGGACAATAAGAGCTGCTGCCACATTAACTCCTCATAGCGCCAACGTAACTTGCGCTGTAACCTATCCTCCAAAGAGGACGACTAGGATGAGCGGCGACAACGCTGTCCATGGTGCTGAGACTGAGACCGCCGACGGTGGGACCAGCTGGACCTGGAAGAGGACCGAGACAGAGACCTTTGGGGGTTCTGAGAGTGGGTCAGAGAGGGGACGGGGAAACCCACTCCTCCCTCGGTACAGGGACCTTAATCAGGGACTCCGGCACACAAGGCACAGGCAAGTCCTCGGTTTCCACCGGGAACCGGTGAAGTAGGGTTGTCAGCTTCTCCAGTCAACAAACTGTCCGATGGATTGAGAAAAACCTCAACTACGTCGACGGATGTCTCGGCCGGCTGACCTGACGGGGGACCGTGAAGCCAGCGGCCGCAGCCACAACCTTGACCGAAGTCGAGAGTCAACGGTCCAGTGAAAGGGATCTCTCCCACTCCCACAGATGGTGGGACTTACCCTTAGAGTCCTTCTTCTTGGACCGACTGGAATGTCCCAATGGCCCTTCTCCCTTGATGGAGAGGGACTGGCAAAGCTCCTTAAACGAAGCCGTGTAGGAGGAGCCCAAGGAGAGTGGAATAAATGCCGTGGCCAAGGAGGAAGAAGAAGCGGCCTGGGCTGCCTCCTCCTCGAGGGCAATCATCTGCTCCGAGGAGCCCGCCGAGCGGACACCGCCCAACGGCCTCCTTAGACTTGACCGTGGATACCATTTTTCGGTCGCCCGAAGAAGTCTGGCAGTACGTCCTCAGAGACCGGTTTAAAAGGATTTGCACAATTCGCGCCCGCGAAGTCGTGACCAAGTCCCAGGCAGTAGACGACGTGAGTGCGGATCGGTTCGGGACATCATCTGCCCACACGGGCACCGACGGAAGCCAGGAGCCGACGGTCCATCGCAGCCGTGAGGGAAGACGAAGACCGAAGACTTGCAAATTTTAAAATAAGTTTCGGAAATTCCAAAGAGTGTGGATCCAGGCCTAAAACGCTGAGTGCTAAGGAGGGAACCTGAGCTTCCAAGCGGAAAGAAGATCTGGCCCATGGGGCAGAGCCAGGGTTTACCACCGGTGGGTGGGTGGGAGGAGCCAGCTTGAAGACCTTCCGGCAAGATTTAAAGCGGCAAGGAACCTGCCAGACAGTGTGGATGAACAACATATCCACATCCCTAGAATGTAGAAATATCCAACTCAATATTAACTGTAATTGCAGAAGCTAACTCTACTGTGGCATGCATGGATCTGTCGTTATATATCTACATTTGGAGACTCTATAGTCAGGGGATTGAGTTGGGGCAAGGGAAGGGAGGGACAGGGCAGAACTTCGGCGGAGAGGTCTAGAGGGTGAATCTTGGAGATCACCAGGGAGGAGGGGATAGGGAGGGTATAGGGGCCACTGAGATACAGGGGCAACAGGGGGACAACAAAGGGCTGGAGGTACTATGAGTCAGTCTAGAGACAGGGTTGGGGGCAGTTATCCGCACAAGGGTGGTGAGCAGGCCTCCGACAAGGGGAAGGATTTAGACAGAGCCCTGGGGGAAGCCATTAGCAAAATGGCTAACAAGGGGGAAGTTTAATAATGGGGGACTTCAATCTGCCAGATATAGATTGGGGCATTCCCGCCGGAGGTGCATCAAGAGGCAGCTGGTTTTGAAACCCACTAGAGATGGGGCAGTGCTGGACCTGGTACTTACAAACAAAGACAGCATTGCAGATGTCACAGTGGGTAGACCCCTGGGTACAAGTGATCACTGTACTGTGTTTGGCATATGGATAGGAAAAAACCCTAAGATGAGTGTCCTGGACTTCAGGAGGGCAGATTTTAAAGAAATGGGAAACTGCATCAGAGAATGCCTTGGGGGAGAGACAGAGGTGGAGTGGAGCAGCATGCTGTGAGCACAGAAAGAGGAGGAAGAGGCTGCTATGGTTCTCCAAGGAGGTGGCAAAGGCAGTGAAGGAGAAGAAAACAGCATTGAGAAAGTACAAGGAGGCCCTAAAGGATGAAGACAAGGAGGTATATCTGGCAAAACAAAGGAAGGAGGGTGAGGGCAGCTAAAGCACTAATAGAAGAGAGATCCTCTGAGAAAGTCAAAAAAGGGGACAAGACCTTCTTCAGGTATGTGGGGGAAAAGAAGAAGACAAGGGGAGGGATAGTGAGAATCAGGAGGGCAGGGTGGACTGTGCAGACGAAGATCAAGAGAAAGAAGAAGTACCAAACTATTACTTCTGCTAGGACTTCAGAGTAGAAGGTGGGTGTGGACCAGCATACTGCAGTAAGCAACAGGGAGTGGACACAAGTCCTTTCTCAGTGGAGAAGGTCCCAAAGAGATTGGGAGCCTTAAAGGAGAATAAGGCAATGGAATCGGATGGGATTCATCCAGCGTCCTAAAGGAACTAAGCATGGTGTTGGCCGCTCTTCTGGCAGTACTTTTTAGCTCCTCAGTGGAGATGGGGGAAGATCCAGAGGACTGGAGAAGGGCCGTTATGGTTCCTCTGCACAAAAGTGTAAGTGGTGGAGGATGCCAGCAACTACAAGCCAGTCAGTCTCGCATCAGTGGTGGGGAACTTAATGTACAGACTACTGAAGGACAGACTCGTGGAGCACCTGGAGGCAAAAGGGCTACAGGACCACCTGCAGCATGGTTTCACAAGGGAGGTAAAGTCAAACTAATCTCAAGTCTCAGAATTCTTTGACTGGGTTACCAGGGAGGTGGATCAAGGGACAGCAGTGGATGTGGCCTATCTGGATTACAGTAAAGCTTTCGACACTGTGCCACACAGGAGGCTAGTTAAGAAACTAAGCAGCCTGGGGGTGGGAGAGAAAGTGACAAGTTGGTTATCAAACTGGTTAAGGGATAGGAGGCAAAGAGTTGTAGTAAATGGTAGCCACTCAGGTGATAGGAAAGTGACTAGTGGGGTGCCACAGGGTTCAGTGCTGGGACCAGTCCTCTTCAATGTCTTCATGAGCGATATTACAGAGGAGCTTGAGGGTAAGACGGGTCTCTTGCAATGATATAAAAACCTGCAACAGGGTTGACACTCAAGAACAAGTGGAGAGAATGCAAAGGGATCTGAAGAAACTAGAGGACTGGTCTAGGGGTGGCAGTTAGGTTTCGGAGGCAGTATAGCGCAGTGGTCTAAGGCTCTGAGCTGCAAATTTGGTGACATCCAGCAGACCAGACCTGGGTTTGAATCCCACAGCTTCCACTTGCATACTGTGTGACCCTGAGCAAGTCACTTAACCTCCTTGTGCTCCCAGGTCGCTCCTGTAAAAAAGCTTTCAGCTTAGTGTGCTATACCTGGTTAAACAACTAAATAAATAAAAAAAAAAATATCAAAAATTGCAGGTAATGCACTTAGGGCTGCAGAACTTGGGGGCTGTGTATAAGATGGGAGGAGTGCAGCTTACAGTCACCACGCAGAAAAGAGACCTAGGGGTCATCAACTCTGATGACCTCAGAGTAGCTGAGCAGTGTGGCAAAGCAGTGGGAAAGGCTAGCAGGGTGCTGGGGTGCATTGGGAGAGGGATTTCTAGCAGGAGGGAGGTGGTGCTGCTGTTGTATCACTCACTGGTGAGGCCCCATCTGAAGAACTACGTCTAGTTCTGCAGGCCGCACCTCTGCAAGGACATCGAAAGGGTGGAGGTGGTACAGATGAGGGCAACCAAATGGTGAGGAGGTTGCACAAGAAATCATACGAAGAAAGGCTGCAGGAACTTTACATGTACTCCCTGAAAGTGAGGAGAGCAAGAAGGAACATGATTGAAACCTACAAATACCCCACAGGAATGAACAAGGTACAAGTAGAGGGTCTACTTCAGAGAAAGGAAGGCACTACAACACAGGGGCATACAATGAAGCTAAGACAGGGAAAGTTTAGGAGAAATGTGCAGAAATACTTCACAGAAAGGATGGTGGATGACTGAAACAGATTACCAGAGGAGGTAGTGGGGGCAAAGACTGTGGGAAGCTTCAAGCATGCATGGGCTAGACACAGGGGCACATTAGGTAGAGGAATGGGGAGAGGGAGTGAGACCTTTGACCAACTAGGGTCAGGGGTGACAGAACAGTGAAGGACAAGAGAAAACAAACAAAAAAAAAAGCACGTGATGGACACAGAGCTCGGATATAAGGCGAAAATTACATTTCTTCAAACATAACAGCAGTTCCTCAGTGCTTTGAGGGTATATACCTCTTCATCCGGGGTCGACTGGATGGGCATAAAGGTCCTTTTCGCTGACAAAATCTTTGTTTCTATTTATTTACAGGTGTTGGTCAGGAAGGTACAATGAAGAGATACCAACTTGTTTTGAGGTGTGTCCTTGGGGAGAGGGGACAGGACAAAAGATAGATTGTTAGCTGGCTTGAAGGCAGAAAGCAGAGGGTGGTAGTTGTGGTGGAGTTAGGCTACACCCTCGGCTGTGACTGAAGGACCACATTCCTATCTCATTTCCTAGCTACCAGAATTTCTACTGTGCAACAGTTAATGCTTTTCTCCTTGCTTTTCTCCCCAGGTTGGCCACCTAGCGTAGCTCTTTACTGTCCCTACTAAACTTCACATTAGTTCTCTCTTTTCATTCTTTTTCCATTTCCATCCATTCAGTCCCTGGAATGATGCCAAACACCAGGAGAGGTGTTGTGTAAAGTGCATAAGTGCATTTTGTGTACAAAAAGCATGAAGGCAAATTTAAATAGGAATGAATACAATAAGTAAAGCATTTTTAAAAAAAAAGGATTCAGAAGTCATATAAAACAATAATAATGTCATGATTAGTACAGTTATAAAAAATCATTAAGGTATTTTCATAAATTCACATTATAAACCTGTTGCTGTATAAGGTTCTATGTATAAAAGCGCTTAGTCACTGTGGATCAGAGTTATAGAATCAATATCTGTGGATATATACACTGTACCTTTAAATGAACAGGAAATCCCCTGAAATAACCCCTCCCCCCTTGGTTTTGAAACAACATGTCCAGACATGTAAGGGCTTTAGTCAGGTGACGTGACCCCCACCAAAAGATATAAATACATCTTCAATGAGTTCACTTGAGTTCAGCCCAGTGAGGCTCAGCCCTGAGAGAGAGAGAGAGAGAGAGAGAGAGATGAGAGAGGTTCTACTGCTACTGTAGACAAACTGTTGAAGGCAGATGGGAAGGGTCTCAGTAGCTCTAAGATCCAGGACTGTATTATGGGAGAAACTACTGATGTTAAGTAGTGATATTTTTGCAATTTTTTTGCTTTCATTTATTATTTTTCGAACTTTTGAAAAATAAATATCACACCAAGGTGTGTTCTAAACCTTTAAATTTGCCTCGTCTAAAGTTTATTCCCACACGCTGTGACAGTAGTGGATGGGCATTACTCCAAATGAAGAGGAGTACTCAACAGCGTCCTTCAGGGATCGGTGCTGGGGTCACACTGTTGTTCAACATCCTCATCAAGGATCCGGAAGCTGGGATCTCCAAAAGGCTGCTCAAGTTTGCTGAGACACTAAGCTGATCAGGGTGGTTGGCTCCCTCGAGAACGACGACAAAGTTCAACAGGAGCTGAACAAGCTGGGCAATTGTTCAGACTCCTAGAGTCTCACATTTCAGTGTAGCCAAATGCAAGGAGCTACACCTGGGGATGAAAAAGAGAGGCAGGAAGGACACATTGCATGGGGCTCCTCTTTCTGCAGTAGCAGAGGAAACGGACCTTGCGGTCATAATAGACAAGGGGCTGAAGCAGGACAAGAAGTGTGCAGCTACTGTCAAAGAGGACCTGCAGAATGCTGGGCGCATCAAAAAGGGGTGATCAATAGGGTTGGGGAGAAAACCTTTCCACTCCATAAGACCCTGTTAAAGCTGTGCATGGAGTACTGCATACAGTTTGGGGCTCCTTAATGTAAAACAGGCACTGAGAAAATTGAGAAGATGCAATGCAGGGTCACTAGCAGAATTAGAGGTATGGGGAGGGGGTAAAAGCTACGAGGAGAGGCAGGTTACCCTTAACATGCATGAAAGGAGACTGAGGGGGGATGGGATCTCAGTCTTCTGAAAACTCAAGGATATTGATAATACTGCACAGACAGAGATGTATGGTCTGGTGTCCTCCAGTAGGACGCAAGGACACACCCTGAAGCGCAAAGGTGGTAAGTTCAGGAGTAACACTAGAAGGCATTTTTCCTCCCAGAGGGTGGTGACACTACTGAACAGTCTCCCAACAGAGACAGCAAACATGAAGATACTACAGGCCTTCAAGGTTAGCCTGGACATGTTTGGTTTCCAAGGGAATCACTGGGTACCCTGGATGGTTGGAGGACAGGGAATCCCTAGCAATGAATGCATGTTTGTATCTCAGCTTATGAAGTGGGGGAGCAGGGGGCACAGCGAACATGATTGTCCAAGAGTCTCTTCTGACATTAATTTACTGTGTAAAAAGGGGGAGAGGAACATGGAAAAGGGCGCAACCACCGGTTACAAATAAAAAGCAATACAAACTAAAAACACAGCAAACATAAAGCAATGATTTGCTTTAACAGAAAACTTAAACAGAGATGGAAATATGCAGGAGAGAAACAGTTAGTGAACATAATTACCAAAATGACAGTGGCCAGGTTTGGGTACCAAGCAGATGAGGTTAATGTTACAGCAATGGAAGGATTCACAACCACCAAATTATGAAATGTTACCGAACCTTATGACAGACTCTACTGAAAGTGAAAGGGCTTATTATTCAATGTCAAATATTAAAAAATACACACTTCTGTGGTCCCCTTTTATTAACATTATTAATTTGCTTTTTACAGTTCTGCCTTTCAGCTTGATGGATTCTTTTCTCCTTTCCCTTTGGTGTCCCCGAGTGCTCTTGATGGGTTATGATGAAATCCTCATCTCAGAATGAGTATGGCTTGGCATTTGCACCTGCTCAACAATCTGATGAAAAACTTATCTGAGCCCCCCCCCCCCCAACCAAAAAAAATAAAGATGAGGTGCTAGAGACGTTACAGTAATCAGAGAGAGGGTAAGGCGATACCAGTAAGCAGTTTTGATGGCACAGAACAAAACTGCAAAACAAAGGAATACAAAGTGCAGGCAAGAGCATGTAGCTCTTAGTACCCGACAGGATGAAGAGAACCTCAGGCTGGGTGGGAGGTTGTTTCATATGTGGAGGATGCTATGGTAAAGAGCTGGTTGCACAATATTTATTTTGCAGTGAGGGGAGCAGCAAAGGTCAGAGTTTCACATGGAGTATGGAAAGGGAAGGCAGAAGTAAAGAGTGATGATAGGCAGAAATGGATGCTATATGACCAAAATTTGTAAACGTGGGAAGTGCTGCCAGTGAGGTATCTCCTCTTAAGGGATGGCCAGCAAGGAAGATCTTGCAAAGATCAGCTCAAGGCACTGAACATGTGCTCACTGGTGGCCAGACGAGAGAGGGGTGAATGACAGAGCTTCAAAGTTCCTAAAAGGAAATAACACAGTGATTGCAAGGAACTATTTAGGATGAGTAACAGTTCAAGGACATGGGGAAGAGTAGAAACTGACAGGAAGAAGGCTGGGGAAGGATGTGAGAAAGCATTATTTTACAGAAAGGGTGATGGAAGCATGGAACAGTTTGCCAGTGAGGTGGTGGGTGCCAGAAAACCATATATGGTTTCAAGCATGGCTGAGACAGAGTGAAGAGTACGGTGGTTATACGGGGGGTAGCAGAAGCAAGGGAACATGGGTGGATAGTGAGGGCTAGTATCCTGTATGAACAATAGGTCCCGGGGCTTAACAGGGAATTACGAGCAGACTGGATGGACCACTGGTCTCTTCCTGCCATCACTGTCTATATTTCCATGGTCAGGCTAAGCAGCTGTACAGTATACGGTGGTGGATGCGTTTGGGGGGGGACAATTCAAGGCAAAATGACAGAATGTGCTGAAAAAAGGGTTCAGCCTGGCCAGGGAGGATTTGTGGGCAGTGCTGTATACAGCATGCCCGTAACTGATGATGAGAAGGGTCATTTGACAGATCAACTCCTGCCTAGCTTTAGTGGGAATACGTGCCTTATTACGGGAGAGAGCACTCTGGGAGGAGCTTGCCATGGATAGCATCAATATTATAGGAGCAGTCAATGTGCTTCCAGTAAGAATCCAAGCTATTACTACTTCCAATATACATTTTCTCTCCTACCAAGGCCTGTTGTGTCATTTCACAGGCCAGGACAACAACCCAGTCCCATCACATGCCACCAGCTACTGGGTGGTGGGGTTCATGGTGTGGGGTCCATGTGTATCCTGGCCATCATTCAAACTGCCTTGGAGATTCCCACCCCCCCCACATTATTTCCCCTGCCCACCCTGCACCCACTAGATGGCACTATCCATGGCTTCTGGTGGCCATGGATGCTGCAGTAGACCTGTGAAGGCAGCTAGCTCCCTGGCCTGCTCAAGGGTTGATGCAGTGCTGGAAACCCATCCATGGGCAGTACCATCTCCCACCATGGCTGGCCGTCTGTCCGAGTGTCTGGGTCTGCCCCCTAACCAAATGGGTAGCAGACTCAAAGCTATTTGGAGGTGATGTCAAGGTCCAGCTGGGGACCATCCTGAGACCTTTGGTCGGGGAGGGAAGGGGGTTTTGACAGTTTTGGTGAGGAATCAAGAATCATGGCGACTTTATTTATGTGCTCAGAGTGAGCTGGTTTAACAGAAACTATTGTTGGATATTAAGAAAGTCTTGCAAAATAAGTACTTCTGGCTCGGAGGCATTTGGGAGTTAATGCGATCCCTGCATTGCCAGCATACATGCTAATATGAAGGGTGACACGGGCAGTAGATAGATGGTCAAGGAAAGTGGAGAACTAGCTGGAACCAAGGAATGATCATTGGGGTACACCAGACACTGTGGGGGGGAGGGGTCAGTCAGTTATGTGCACCATTTGGTAATGATCTGTCAGGTAGGAACTGAACCAATCAATGACTAGCATCAGCTAATTTATTACGGAGCAGGGCGTGGGTGTGTGATTGTCTTGAAACCTTTCACAAGTGAGACTAAGGCTCATAACTCACAACAGACCAAGCCGTAATAGTATTATGCAAATAATATCCTCACATGTGGGATGATCCTATTACATCCCAGTATGCATTTAGCTGACTTTCTGCAGGAAAACAAACAAAAAATAAAACAAATACACTGTAGGTGATACCCAGGGAATATTTTACCTCGTATAGTGCAGCAGAAAAACTACACAATTTTCATCAACTGCTACACAAAATTGTTCAGTCACTTGCTACACATCTGAGTTCAACCACAAGTGATTGTACAGCTGCTTTACACAAGGTTACCCACAAAATGCTACACACATTTGTCCTACCACTACTCAAATGATAATTTGTAAGACTAATTGCTATGTAAACATTTTTTAATAAAACATTCCCCAGACTGACCAAATTTGTTTTGAGACAAGTTTTTGAGAGGTATACTCTCTGCATCAGGTCAGACTCACAAGTATATCATGTAACATATTTGTTGTTGCCGTTTTCTTCCTGCATCTTTGTGTACAGAGCGTGCAGGTACATATTTACTGTATGCCTCTGTGGGGTCTGTGTTGGGTGCCGTGGGTCTAAGGCCATGCTTACACGACTACAAAAACTGTTTACTATACACATTCTGTCCTCTGTTTTGAGAGCATCTGAGTACATTCTTTCATAATGTTTTCTTCCCAGTGTTTGCATTTATACTGAATCTGTCAGTTAAACTTCTCTCTGTACTGTAATTGTACACATTTCCCTAATCTCATTTGTATATTTGACAGTTTTTTTTTACTAACATTCACATTTGGCATTCTGAGAGCATGTTCTTTATGTCTTTAGACTTGAAGTCTGTGCTCAGAAGTAGTCCTGAGAGCTGTGCATGACCTGTCTGTTAAAGGTCAACCTGGACAGAGTATTGTATCCTTCCCCCTGGCATCTAAGAGTGCTGCCTCTTCACTGCCCCACAGACCCCAACCAGCCCTGGGCGGCCCACAATATACAGGTGCCAGTAATGTATGACATTGTGGGTGGCCCGCTAAGCAAAGGTTTCAGGATGTCTGACATTGGTGGCGTCTATGTTCCATATGTATGGCTCACTGTAAGGAGAGATCCCTGAAGATGATCAAGGTGTTCCTGTAACTTAGAGTGGGAAAGAGAGAGACAGGACAGACGTTACCAGGAGGAGGAGGAACATCACCTTTAGGGAGAGGGATGACAGTAGCCTGCTTCTAGGCTTCAGGGACAATGGCAGAGGAAAATGAGAGATTAAGGAACTGGGTAATAGGCATAGCAATGGCAGGAAGTGAAAGAAGCAGAAGCTTAGGATCCGGACCATCAGGGCTACCTCCCATGTGAGGGCTAAGGGCAAGTAGGGCCTTAAAGAACTGTATACTGCCTAAAACTACTATTACTTTTTAAAAGCAGTCAACCATTACTTTTTATATCTGAGGTATTTCTTCTTTTCCTTTAGTTAATTAGAAGTTTACCTGATGTTAGTAGGTGTGCTGTGTGGAACAGCACTCTGTCTGGCAGCTGACAGATCTATCTCTATCCCCCTTATTACATCATTAGCACTGTGACATCACTACTGCTTAGGAACAGCCACTCAGTAGCTGCCAGATCAGTAGCCTGTGATGTCACTCTCAGTGAGATCACAATGTTGATGATGTAGTGGAGGGAATAGAGCTAGATAATGACAACTGCCAGGCTATGAGCTGTTCCACACATCCTGCACAATATTATCACACAGACACCTTTCTAATGAGCAAAGAAATAAAGAAAAATACTTTAGAAATAAAAAGTTATAACTGACTACTACTTAAAATTTGTATCATTTTCCTGCCTGTTTTGGTTCTACTAACTCTCTAAGTGAAGCAGAGGGAGAAGTAGGAGAGAATGTGAAAGAGTGAAGGGGTAGGCAGAAGGGGGAAGAGGAGGGCATGGAAAAGATGAGAGAAGGATCACAAGTGTTGAAGCAGGTGTTAAAGAAAGAGGCAGCAAAAGAAGGGTCAGAGATGAGGGAGTTACCAACCTTGAGAACTGGGAGGCAGACTGGGTCGGAGGGGATAAAAGGGAATGGATAACCTTCCAGAATGTGTAGGGGTAATTAATGTTGTTCAAGAGTGTATACGTAAAATACTCAAGACTTTCCATGTCTAATGGCTTTGGTACAGGTGTTACGAAGGTACTAATAGTTGGCCAAAGTAGCTGGTTAGCTAGTGATCTTTTAGGATCGCCAGGCAAGGTCTCTGGTACAGAGGCAAGATAACATCTCAGCTGACATCCAGGAGAGGTGGGAGCCCCATGCTGTAGTTTTCCTCATGTGTGCATGATGATCCCACACAGCCATAAATTTGTTGAGGATGAATGACATAAAAGTGGCTGCTGAGATGGGGGACCAATCAGGTGCCCATAGGTCGACTAAGAGGGAGGAAAAGTTTAGTGACCTAAATGATTGGAGATAGATTAATTTTTTTTGGGGCTTTAGAACAATGAATCTTGCGACACAGTAAACCGTATGATGATCACTGAGAGCATCAGGAAGGATACCAGAGTGACTTCTGGTGACGTCATCACGGTGATGGCTACTGGATTCTGTGACTCTTCTAAATCATCTGTTACATCTACAGCAATCCTTGCTCAACCCACAATTAAACTGTCTAAAAAATGAACTACAGCAGACTTCTTGATTGCTATTAGGCAAAGGTTAAAAGACATTCCAACAAAAATGCTTCTCCAGCCTGAAACAAGGGAAGCAGTAGCTGATCCTCCTCCAAAGGGCCTATGATTTCAACCTCCTGACAGTAGATATGAAGATAGGAGTAATTGTATACGATCACATCCAAGAGGTTGTGTTCCAAACTCAGATCCCTCAGTTTGGCACTGCTGAAGTTAGAATCTACAGTGGCGGATGGCAGGAGAGACCTCCATACAGTGGAGAAAATAACAGCAGCTTTGGAAAGTTGCCTCACAGAGTACAATTCCATGACAGATATACAGAGACCATTCTAAATCTTCATGGCAGAAGCCGCAAGCTACAAAGGAGGATTCAGAAAATAGGCACTGCCGCAAAAATATCCACATCAATGGAATTCCAGAGAAAGCAGAGTCCAGGGACACCATCATTTTAATTGAAAGCCTGAGCAAAGAACTACATGGCCTCCCACAGGACCAGCCATTAAACATAATCTGTGCTCACAGACCTCTAGCTACCCCACCAACTGCCCTTGCGGGGCCCTGGTCTTTCACACTAGCATTCCTAGACTACTGCACAAAAGTGGATATTCTTTATACTTAAACTTACTTATGCTTAGGTAATTAAGACAGCAGAAGGCTTATTGCCCATATCAGCTGTCCCCACTACTCGGTGGAAGTAACATAGTTACTAACCTCAATGTATCTATCCAACCTGGTTTTAAAAACTTGGAAACTAGGTGCATTCACTACTTCATTTGGTAGTACATTCCATAATTTAACTGATCTGTTCGCAAAACTTCGTTTCCATGCCTCAGTTCGACACCTCCTTTATTTAATTTGATAATTATGTCCTCTCATATCATATCTGTAGTCCATATTTGCCAGCACCAAGTCTCCTTTTAATCTGTTGTTCAAAATTGTATATAATAATAGTAACTCCCCTCTTTTTCGCCTTAAATCCAGTGGCCATAGATTCAGATACCCTAGTCTCTCCCTATAAGGTTTACCTCTACAACCTGATATTAATCTTGTAAATGTCCTTTGTGGTCTCTCAATTAACTTTTTATCTTTCTCCAAATGTGGGCTCCAGCAGGGAGTTCCATAATACAGAATTGGGCTTACATAACTGTTATATACTGGCATCAACACGGTTTTATTTCTTGAATAAAAACTTCTCCTAACACTGTTTATTATATACATAGCTTCATTTGCTACATTTCTAGTACAGGTTTCCCACTTTAAAACATTTGAAACATAGATCCACAGGTCCCTTCCACATTCTAATGTATTTAGGGTAATCCCATTTATACTGTAGTCTTGACATATATTATTCTTTCCCATGTGTAATATATTGCATTTCTTCAGGTTCAGCTTCATCCCATTATTTTTAGTCCAATCTGCCACAGCAAGGATATCTTCACCAAACCTTAACCTATTTTCAAATGTATCTACCATTCCCCCTATTTTGACATCAGCAAATTTTACTAGTTTATGTCCACTCTTCAATTTAAGATCACATATATATATATATATATATATATATATATATACATATACACACATATATATATATATATATATACACACACACATACAGAAGAGTAATGGGCCCAGTACAGATCCCTGCGGTACCCCACTTTCAACCTTCAGTTCTTTTGAGATAAACCTCTGAATTCTTACTGTTTTCTGCTCAACAACCAGTGTGAAGTCCATCTGATGATGTTAATATCAAGACCTATCTCTACCAGTTTTAGAATTATTGTCTTATAGGGAACAGAATCAAAATCTTTACTGAAATCCAGCACCACCACATCCATCGGGGTTCCCTTATTCAAATTTTCCCCTATATAACTATAAAAGCTTATTAAATTCGTATTGCATGATCTATTTTCTACAAATTCGTGTCGAGTCTCATCAATCTTGTTGTTATTTTTCAACTATTCTTTAATTTCATCCACTATTATACTCTCTATAATTTTCCCAGCTATTGACAGCAGACTGATGGGGCTGTAGTTTGCTGGATTCTCCCTATTTCCTCTCTTGCATACGGGGACAACCTCTGCTCTTCTCCAGTCTCCTGGAACATATCCTTCATTTAATGATCTTGTCCTTATATTTGCTATAATTTGTGCTAATTCAGTCCTTAATTCCTTGAGGAACCTTGAGTGTAGGTTATCTGGGCCAGGAGATTTATTAGTTTTAAGTTGTTCAAGTTTCACAAGGACTTTGGAACTAGTAATAAAATTTATAGGTTCATATTTTGCATTTACAAATAAACTCTCTAGATTCCTATCTTCTGAATTAATGAAGACTGAACTAAAGTACTCAAACTCCTTAGCCATATCCATTGGTTGTGTATGTACTTTACCATCAATATTTAAAGGCCCTATTACTCTTAACTGATTATAGGAAAAGAAACCTTTCTTATCCCCTTTTTCATTAACTAGTCTGAATTCTGTATTCTTTCTGCTAGTTTTACATCATTTTTCAATTTACGGAGACAGCTTTTATATTTCTCCTTATTCTTATTTGTTGGATTTTTTTTTTTGTAGTTTATATAACTTATTTTTCATGTTACTCGATTTTATAAATTTCTTTGTTAGCCATATTGGTTTTTTACCTCTACTGTTGTATAGTTTCTTTGTTGGTATATGCTTCCGGCTAATCCTCACAAGAGTGTTGGTAAACAGGGTCCAGCATTCCTCTACTGACAAATCCTTAGTCAATTTGTTCCAATCAAGAGCTGTTAATTCTTGTTTAATAGCCTTGTAATTCACTTTATTATACAGTTTATGTATTGTTATGCCCTTTGGCACTTTCTTACTTTTAGCGATCTGAAACTTACTTAAGTTGCGATCACTATTTCCCAAGGGTGCGCAATGCTTCACTTTAGTCACCTCTTCGTTAGCATTTGTTAAGACAACATCCAACATGTTATTTTCCCCTGGTAGGAGATGTTATACATTGTTTGATTCCTGCAGAATACAGCTGTGACTGAATCATACTCATCGCTGATATACTAGGGCTACATAGTTCATTCCATTTTATGTCTGGTAAATTTATGTCCCCTACTAGGATTATATCATTATTTTCTGCTTCAGCTATAATGTCTAAAATACAAGCTTCTGTTTCCTCTTTTAGGGTATCTGGTGGCCTGTAAAGTACTCCCATTTTAAACTTTTTTCCACAGGTCCCAATAATATCAACCCACAGTAGTTGGATATTTTCATATTGCCTTATGGTATCTTTTTATATATATTCAACCCCATCTTTAAGAAAAAGTGCTATTCCGCCACCCTTCTTAAATTCTCTTTCTTTACTCACTAAATGATAGCCTGGAATGTATTTATTCCATCTGCTATCATTGCGCCATCACGTTTCAGTTATCCCTATTATATCCAAATTTTTTTTGTCTAGCATTATTTTTAACGTGTCCATTTTTTCTTTATTTAGATTTCTAGCATTCAGAACATTACCTTCACATCCTTAGTATCTCTAGAAGCTTTTTTGTTATTAACCTTGGTGTTATATCTTATGGGTTTACCTATGAGGTTTTTCATCCCCCTTCCATCTAGTTTAAATGTTTGCAAATCTTATTTCTTATCCTATGCCCCAATACTCTGCTTCCTCTGAAACTCATATATAGGCCATCCTTACCATACATTTCAGTTTTTCCATTACATGCCTCCCAATGCTTTAGAAAATGGTGTGCCCAATTTCTCAGCCATGAATTGGCCAGGCAAATGGTTTTCTTTTTGTATACGATGCTCTCGGTTCTGGAAAGATTTCTGATATTATTAGCTCACTATTCTTGTCCTTTAATTTCTCTGCTAGCTTTTTAAAGTCCTCTTGCATATATGGTAATGTATTTTGTTAAAATCATTTATTCCAATATGTATAACTGCTACAGGATTATGATCAGCATCCTTAAAAATATTGTCTGTCATGTCAATTCAATCCTGCACCCTTGCTCCTAGGAAACTGCTTATCATATTCTCTTTGTCCTCTTTACAAATGTATGGGTCTGTATATTTAACCATACAGTCTCCCATGGCAATTGTCTGTTTCCTTTTTCAGAGTCTAGCATATTAGGCACAGAATTTACAACCTCTCCTATTTCTTCTTGTACCTCTACTTGTTGGCTTAGTTCATTAAACTGGTTTTATAATGTAACTGAGGTATCATTTTCCCTGTCCTTTGACCTTTCTTTATTACAGTCTGTCCTTGGTTCCCAGTCTATTCTATTTTTTACTAATAGTGGACTTCTCCCTCTTTTCTTCCATTTTACTGATGTAACTGTGTACCATTCTTCAAGACCTAGTGGATCCATATTCGATTCCCCCAATTTTCTTTTAGAAGTTCCTACTCTTGCCATTACCGGTGCGTTTCCTATGGGTTCTTTATTTAAACTGGACAATATTTTTAGCTTCTTGGTCATTTCTAGATGACTTCCCTCAACCATTTCCAATCTCCTAGAAAAATCTTGTACTATACACTGTAGTTCCTCGTTCTGAATGCATTTCTCACACTTGAATATCTCATAATTGGTTCCTACATCCCCTATTATATGCATTTTACAAGACTGACATAATACACACAAATCACCATTCTGGGATAAAAAGGATGTGGCCATTGTCATATAAATATAACATACAGTATTTCTTCTGTCCTCTTAGTCCCTTTGCCTGTAGATTTGCTCGATTCCCTTGCACCCTTAAACCTACGAACACGTGAAACCGCGCTTGCGCACATCTCCATATGCATTGCTCGAGCTTGCGGTGCTCGCTGAACCACTCGCTTTAGCAGCACTACGTGACCTGGAACTGGCTATAGGTCCGCCGCGCTACTCCAGCAAGTTTTAGCCGCACTCAAATTAGAACTGCCCAAGTTAAAAAGAGAGCAAAGTGCCCCCGTATCAGCAACTGTTGCTTGTTCACCCAAAAAAAAAAAAAATTCCTTCCCTAGAAGGTGTAGTTTAGATGTCCCCTCTCAGAACTACTCGTTTAGGGAGTCACCAGTTAGCTTCCAGATCCCATTGCTATTGCCCACAAGCACAATAAAGCAAGTTAAAAGACAGAGTTATTGTTTGTTGGAGAAACTGCTCTCTGTACAGACTCATGTCACACCACTTTTGACGGTCACACAAGGAATTCTGCACAAACAGTTCCCCAACTGAGCCGCTCGCTTTAATAGTGTTACGTGACCCAGAACTGGCTATAGGTCTGCCACGCTACTCCAGCAAGGTTTAGCCGCACTCAAATTAGAACTGCCCAAGTTAAAAAGAGAGCAAACTGCCCCTGTGTCAGCAACTGTTGCTTGTTCACAAAAAAACAATTCCTTCCCTAGAAGATGTAGTTTAAATGTCCCCTCTCAGAACTGCTCGTTTAGGGAAGTCACTGGTTAGCTTCCAGGTCCTATTGCTATTGCCCACAAGCACAATAAAGCAAGTTAAAAGACAGAGTTATTGTTTGTTGGAGAAACTGCTCTCTGTACAGACCCCATCACACCACTTTTGGCAGTCATACAAGGAATAAGAAAGAACATTGTTTTTGAGAACTCCAAAATATATCCCACACACAGTTTTGCTTAACTCACCATGGTCATGATACGCAGGGTACTGGCAGTCTAAAAAGACCTCAGAGATAAGAGTAAAGGCACGGCTGAAATATCAGGCTTAGCTGCACGCATCCTTGGACAGCAGCTTGAGGGTGTCTGAAACCTTGAGGATGTAGCTCCCTGCTTACTAAAGCAGAGGTTTAAACTGGATGATGCCCTACAGAACCAACACCTAAAGAAGATGGAAAGATGCATATGGAAGCGAGTGGGATTAACTTCCAGCACCTCTTCACAGTCCACACCAACATCCTGAGCTCAGTTAAAAATGTGAAGAAAAGGCAAAGCAACCAATGATGGTGGTAAATAACACAGACGCTCTAGCCAACCTGCGAATGCTTCCCCAGAGGCCTCTAGAAGAAGCACTGAATGAACTTCTACTGGCTCAGTATATTTGCTTGTAATGAGGGACATTATTTTTCATGTTGTGGGTGGGTAAAGAGCTGAATTGCACCCAACTCATGCTCTACCATTTCTCGTGACAAGATACTCTAACATGCAAGGAAACTAGCATTGGGAGGAGAAAACCATAGGTGCCGCACACAATCTGTTAATTCCGAGGGGAAGGTATACTATTATGTTTCCCCTGTTTTAATCCCACACCTGGGTCCACCCTTAAGCTCAGTTGATAACCCACTCCTTAGTTGTCTGTTGGTATTCTCGTACATTAAAGATCGAATGCACATATTTCATAAAAACTTGAATTCTCTTGAATTCACATCCCTGTGTCATGATTAGTGTTTCCTGAAAATAACATGTCGTTTGGTTTTGTGGTTTTCTTTAAATTAGCATCTGTTAATGTGTTCTGCAGTAACTGAAAACTGAAAAAACAGTGAAGATGTGTCTGTCCCTGACAGTGAGCAATGACAACACACTTATCCAGCCTGCTGCTTCAGCAATTAAGCCCCTGACTGACTAAATAGGCTGTTGCAGTTCCTAGTTACAGCAGTCTGTAGAGCTAACTGTTTTCACTCAAAGTTTGTTACTAACCCATCTGGTTTGTATTTAGAGAGATTAGCTTAAAATCATTCTGTTCTCATAAACAGTTGATCATTTGGGGTTCAGTGCTGAACTGAAGTGGTATGAATGAACGTATGTGAGAAATTACCTTGTCTGTATCACAGATGTCACTTCTCTGTCATCAAAACTATGCATTCTATTCTGGCTTTAATAAAATGGCAAGGTACAATCCAGTAATCTGACTGGCTCTTATTTATGTGTAAAATATGGTTTACACATGGTTAAAAAAAAGGACTGCTCAGCAGTGAAGAGTCTGGAAACCTGATTAATGGGGATTTGGAACACAGGTATTTTGGTTAGCCCCTACAGCCAGAAATGATCTTCCACCACAAACATGGCTGCTACCTTTACACTGTAAAAAAAAAACTTCATCTGGGTCCTCAAAATTAAACTACCTTAAATAAAAAATAAAACAAATTAATTATTTGTTGTTGCCTTGATTATCACACTCTCCTTACATACACAGACAAATTAGAAACAGTAAGTATTGTTAACAGTTTTCACTACAATTGTTTCTTTGCTGACAGTGAAAAATCTCCTTTCTATCTTTATCTCCTCAACAGGGACCTCACTTCTTCTTGCCCTGACAATGAGAGAATTGAGTCTCTGCCTGTAACATAGAGGATAATGTATGGTCCTCTATGGCTAACCGGTCAGTTAACAGTCGAGAGGTTGCCAGGGCGACCATGTAAACCTCGAGAGCGAAGCTCGAGAGGTTTATGTCGCCATGGCAGACTTGAGCAGGCTGATTAAAATTGAGCAATTTGCCGATAGAAGACCATACATTATTTTATAGTGTATGGTCCCACTTAAAAGTTAAACGGCTTACGTTTTTTAAAAGTCACAGCCGCGCTCCTTCAGTCCTTCCCCTCACGGTTTCCTTTCAGTCGGTTCCCCATTTAAAAAAAAGCACGTATTACGCAAAGAGACTGATTAAGAAAGAAGACCTATCGATGTACGAGGATCTATAGGTTAACAACATATCTACGTCACATCGATAGGTTAACAACCTTAGGAAATGATGATTTCCTAAGGTTAACAGTGTTCTAACATACATTATAAAGGCCTTTGTTGTCTGTATGTACAGTATGTTAGGAGAGAAACATTCTGCCAGTGGAACTGAGCAGAATTTTGAATCCACGTATTCCGTGGTAAACATTCCATATCTTAAATGTGGAGAAAGAGAAAATAAACAGGAAGAAGAAAGTAGACAATAATACAATGACCACATCAATGACATAATTTGCATGAGTAGAAGAACTATTATCACAAATGTACACAAATAATTGTTTCTACATATAAACATGCTTTTCCAACAGTAAACAGTTAAAAAAAATATATATATATATGGCAGCCAATATTATAAGCGTAATAAGGCACTCAGGGACATGTGTAAAATATATGTTACAGCAAATCCAGCGGCTGAAATGTAAAATATGTTTTACACACACACCCCTTTGTGCCTTACTGCTTACATATAACACAGGGTTGTTTAATGGATATATTTTGGGGGGAGGATTGGAGGGTCAGAGACGGCATGGGAGAGGTGGAGGGAGCACAGAGGTAAGAGAAGTGGTTTTGGAGAAGATCTGACAGCCTGAGAGGGAAGGTGGGGGGGGGGGTGCACAGGGGTAAAGCAAAGGGGGTTAGGTGCAATTGCCACTGCAGATTGGAGGGGGAAAGAAGACTTCCTTAAAACTTTTCTTAAACAGGGGAAGAGACATACATGAGAGTAAACTCTTGGGGAGAGAAGTCCATATTTGTGGTGCGGAGAAGGTGAAGGTCCACTTGCCAACAGCTAGGCCAACTTTGGGAAGGTTCAGCAAGGGGAGGTGGGAGTGGCAGAGGGTCCTGGGGAAGGATCTCAGAGTGAGCAGGCTGGAAAGGATGGGTGGGGAAGGGAGGTGTATAAGTTTAAAGGTGGTACATAACACAGGGAAGTTCATTTTGGGCTCGAAGGATGGTCAGCCTAGGGACTTAAGGATATCACAGTGATGGGCCCTGGCAGGTGCTGCAGCAGTGAAGTGAGCTACCCTGTGGTAGACCTGTTTAAGTTTGGCCTGCGTGGTGGTCTTGAGTGAGTGAATTATCGGTGCGCCATAGAATAAACTAGGGAGGAGGGTAGCCAAGGCAAAGGTCTTTCTGAACAAGGAGTAAGGTAGGGGGCAGTGCGATGGAGTAGGGCGAGCTTCTGATTGGTAGTTTTAATAACGCTGTTTACATGTGTGTCAAAGGATAGATGTTCATCGAGAGTCATACCCAGGTATTTGAATAAGCCTACCCCTTCAAGAGGTAGGCCACAGGATGTGTTAATAACCAGGGGAGGCTGGGAGGTTAAGTCAAAGGAGGTATGACAGAACAGCATGGATTTAGTTTTCTGTGTGTTCAGAACCAGCAGGTTCATTCTGAACCATGCTTCCAGTTCTTGGAAGTAATTTTCTAGGTCAGACTGAATAGTGGAAACGTCTATGCCATGCTGGTATAATATGTTATCGCTCATGCGAAGAGCTGGATCAAGCCCCCCACAACTGAGAGGCAAGTTGTTAATAAAGGTAGAGAAAAGTAAAGGCCCAAGGATAGATCCTTGGGGGACCACATCCATGATGATAGGAGACAGAGGGGAGAGGGAGCAAGTCCATTTGACGCATTGGAAGCGGTTGGATAGATAGTTACAGATCCATAAGAGGGAACTGGAGTCGAGGCCTAAGGATTGTAGCTTGGAAATGAGGAGAGAATGGTTAACAAGGTTAAAGGCCTTCGTGAGGTCAATGAAGACTGCCCCCATGGCACTACCTTGATCCATGGCATGAAAAATGTCTGAGGTGACCCTCAAGAGAGCAGTTTTGGTCCCGTGAGACTTCCTGAGCCATGCTGGTGTATTGTAAGGGCGTTAGTCTATTCAAGGAAAGAGTACAGTTGATTATACAGGAGTTCTCTTGGATTTTTGCAATAGGTCACAGAATGGATATGGGTCTATAGTTTTCAATGTGGTCAGTGGGGCCAGTTTTGTGCACGGGGACCACTGTGGCAGTTTTCCATTTGTCCAGGATGGTGCCTGTGAGGAAGGATCGATTAATCAGCTGAGCGATCGGAAGAGCCAGAGCGGGTGCGCTAATCCTAAGGAATCTGGGAGGCAGGGTGTCAAAACCAGGGGAGTTATCTGGGTTTAGTAAGGTTTATATGAAAGCGGGGGTGGTGAGCTTCGGTTGGGGGACGATTGCGATGCGGGGCAGGTATCTGGGAGACCACTGAAGAACAAATTTATCCCTACAGCAATCTCTGAGGGCAAGGATAGTTCTGCGCCCTTCGAGATCATGGTCTGAGGGGTTTTATGTTCATTGCCCTTGAGGAGTGCATTGATTTGCATCCAGAAGCATTTAGGGTCACCAAGGTTACTTGTTTGCTGGGACTGTAGATAGTTCTGCTTGGATTTGGTCACTTTAGCTTTACAGGCTTTCCACAACTGCTGGTAGGTGGTCCAATCTGTATGGAGCCCTGATTTTTTTATAGGATCACCATGCCTTGTCTCTAGAACACATTAGGAGATGTAGCTCCTTGGAGAGCCAGGGGCATGAATTCCTTTAGCCCTTCTCAGCTTGAGGGGGGCATGGAGGTCAAGGATGGAGGTGAAAGTGTCGATTAAGTATTCTAGGGCCCGAGTTATGTCAGAAAGTGTGGTGACAGGGGTCCAGGCAGTGGAGGAAAGGCTGTGCAGGAATTCAGAGGTGCTGAAGTTAGTTAGGTTTACCGTTTCATACATTTTGCAGAAGCAGCTTTCCATTCGGGTCCACGTTAAGTCCTCCGCATACCGGAAGCACATCCAGGCTGGGGCCGCGTGTCTGCCATGACATACTGGGGCCGTGCTCTGGCAGATGATGCACGCCCCGCCTGATGTGCTTCTGGTATACGGAGGACTTAACGTGGATCTGAATGGAAAGCTACTTCTGCAAAATGTACAAAAACGGTAAAAAAGCATTATGTTTTGCATATATAGGGACATTCTGCAGTATGTATGTGATAGGTGTGTGCCAACAGGCACACTGTTCACTTTTGGCCAAAAATGAAAGGGCAAAGCTGACAGTGCCCCTTTGAAGCTATCAACAGAGGGGGCCTCCCTTAATCCCTGAGGGAGAGAGTTCCATAGTACAGGGCCCACAACTTCGAAAGCATGATCTCCTGAGGTTTTGAGTTGTGCTCTCAGGACCACCAAAAAACCCTCTGTTGATGACCATAGGGAGAGCACTGGGCTTGCAAGTGTCAGGAGGTCAGACAGGTAACCTGGACCCAAGATATATAGGACCTTATAGGTGAGTAAGCCCACCTTGAAGGCAATTCTCCACCTGATCGGCAGCTAGTGCAGCTGGCACAGAACTAGGGTTATATGATCGTACACAGAAAGGCCCGTAAATAACCTCGCTGCAGCGTTCTGCACCAGCTGGAGCGTGTGGAGATTGCCCCCACTGACCCAAAAGTACACAGCGTTACAGTAATCAAACCTGGAGAGGACATGCATCAGTGATTGCAGATCTTCTGGTAGGATCAAGGGTTTAATCCAGGAATCATTCCTTAAGTGGTAAAAACCACTCCTGACAATGGCAGACAGCTGAGCTTCAAGTATCAAACTGTCGTCAAGGATGACGCCCAGATTTCGCACCTTGGTAGCCGCCACTAATGCTGTTGACCCCAGGAACAGTCCTGTTCCAGCTGTGGTGACGGCCACATCCCGCCGATGACCAGGCTGAATCACCAGTACCTCCGTCTTATCCGGGTTAAGCCTCAGTCAGTTAGAGGACATCGAGTACTGGATCTTGGACAAGCAGCTGTTAAGCACATCCATAGCGTCTGATATTCTGGGGGCAAAGGACATATACAGCTGGTTATCATCTGCATAGCTGTGAAAACCCAGAATGTAACGCCTAATGATGTCACCCAGGGGCAGCATGTACACTGTGAACAACATGGGCGACAAGACCGACCCTTGGGGAAACTCCACAGGACAGGAGCCTTGGATGTGATGAGAAACATCCCATCACAACCCGTTGCATCCTGCCTGTCAGAAAGGACTCAAACCAGCTGATGACCTTGCCGGTGAGTCCACAGAGCCCCCTAGGTGATCAAGTAGCACCACATGATCCACGGTGTCAAAAGCTGAAGAGAGATAGAGGAGAATGAGAATTCACTGTTTCCCCTTTATCTCTAGCCCTGAGGAGATCATTCTGCACCCTAACTAACGCTGTTCCCATGATATGCTTCTTCCTAAATCCAGACTGGAGTGGTTCGTAGAAGTCAAAAGCTACCAGGTGTGCCTCAAGTTACAACGCCACAATTCTCTCTCTCTCTCTCTCTCTCTACAACCTTCCCCAAAAATGGGAGATTGGAGACTGGTCTATAATTCGCTAAGATGTCAGGATCGAATGATGGTTTCTTCAGCAGGAGCTAGCGCTTACAGATGCGTGGCGCTTCTTACTCCCTAAGGACAGAGACCATGCAAAAAAATTACTTACCATAGTAATATTGTTTCTTCCAAGGGATCCCTCAGTATGCTTGACCACTGCAGTATTGCCAGCTGGGTTCAGCTACCCCAGAGACAAAAGTTATGCAAATGATGGCAGAGCATTAGCCAATCTGATTGCAGCTGAAGACTGCAGCCTGTAGGTGTTGCTGTTAGATTCATTTTGAAGGCTGAGGAACAAAAGGTCCCAATCCCTAATCCTACTCTAAAACTATGAAAAAAGTAGAAAAAGAATAAAAAGGAAAAAAAGACAGTTGCCGGCCCGGTGGCACCGAGGGCTAAGGCACTGGACGCCTCTCCTCGCACCACGCCGACAACCCGCGTTTGGGAACGAGCATGGGTCATCAGAGGTCAGCAAGGGGGAGGGCGCAGAGGTGGATGGAATCGCCAGAAGGCAGCTCTCCTCTCTGGGGAGGGATGGTGGTATCCCTCAGCTCTTGACTGCCTCACGGTGGAGGCCAGTGGGCAGCAAAGGCCAGAGGGAGTGCTAGGCGCTAGGCTGATGGGTGGGCATAAGGGGATGTTACCGGGGCAGTAGTACACATGCGCGCCTCCATGTGCATGTGTCTCTACTCCTGGGGCCCCGGGGTAAAGATCGGATGAAAA
Source organism: Neoceratodus forsteri (assembly GCA_016271365.2). Lineage (NCBI taxonomy): Eukaryota > Metazoa > Chordata > Ceratodontiformes > Ceratodontidae > Neoceratodus > Neoceratodus forsteri. Next base: position 537,713,120 of record CM028130.1, on the reverse strand, counting down.
ATGAAAAAGGGATCCTCTGTCTGCGATATGACGCCTGACCCTCCGCAGGCTCTGCTCCCGGACTGGGCATAAGGTAAGCCCCAGTAATTTCGGGATGTCGGGGCTGGTCGGGCTAAAGGGGGCACCAGAGGAAGGAGATAAAGAGAGTCACGAGGAAAAAAAAAAAAAAAAGGAAAAAAAAAAAAACGCTTATAGGCAAACATTATATACCACGCTTAACTGTGACACATCACACAGAATATGGACCCTCCGTAAGAAATTTTGCCTGTGATAAGGACTGCAGAACTGATACAGTAAGGTTATGTCACAGGAGGTTGGGTGGGAGGTCAAGCATACTGAGGGATCACTTGGAAGAAACAATATTACTATGGTGAGTAATTTTTTCTTCTCACTCCAGGAATCCCTCAGAATGCCCGACTATTGCAGATTACAAAGCAGTGTAGCTGAGAGGAGGGAACAGAACCTACTTTGGGAAAAGGTTCTGCAGGACTGCAGTGCCAAATTTGGCATCTGACCTGGACTGTACATCTAAGCAGTAGTGCTCTGTGAAGGTATGTACAGTCTTCCAAGTAGCTGCTGTGCAGATGTCAAGCAAAGGTATGTTCCTTTGTGCTATCACTGAGGCTGCAGTGCCCCTGTTGGAGTGGGCCTTGAGGTGGGCTGCCTGCCAGCCTTACTGTAACAAAATTGGATGCAAGAGACTATCCAGCGAGAGATGGTTCTCTTAGAGGCTGGCCTACCCTTGCCTACTTCACCACAGGTGAGGAACAACTGGGTACGAGAGGACCTGAGCTGCTTGGTATGCTTTAGGTTGTAGGTCAGTGCCCTACTTGACATCCAGGTTGTGAAGCCTGTACTTGCAGAGAGTGGATTTGTGCGTAAAAAAAAAAAAGGGGGGAGAATTATAGATTGGTTGAGGTGACATTAAGACACCACTTTGGGAAGGAATTTCCTGTTGGTCCTAAGAATTATTTTATCCCTGTGGGAGATGTTGTAGTTACGTTCAGTGGAGAGCTTGTAGCTCTAATATCTCCTAGCTGAAGTGATGGCCACGAGGAATACTGTTTTCCAAGTGACGTACTTTAGGTCTGCTGTGATCATAGGTTTGAATGGAGAGTCCATCAGCTTGGCTATGCACAGGTGAAAGTCTGATGCTTGTAGGTGAACCAAGTAATCTAGTATGGAAGACAGGGTAGGCTGAAGGAGATTAATCTGCCTGTCTCTACACCAGAGAAAGAACCTCTTCCATGTTGAGGCATAGGTCTTTTTGATGATACTTTTTTTTTTGCTAGTCTAAGGATTCTCAGGACTTGTTCTGAATACTGAGAGTCTGGGAACTCTAGCTCTTCATGTACGAGGCCTTGAGGTGAAGAGTCTGTATACTGGTGTATACTATCCCTGTCTGAGGCATGATCAAGATACTGTGGCTCGAGGGCAGGCGAATGGGCTGTTTGGCTGACAGGGCAAGGAGTGGATAGTACCATGGCTGCCTTGCACAGTCAGGAGCCACCAGGATCATTGTTGCAGACTGTCTTCTGAGCTTGAGGAGCACTCCGAGGATCAGGGAAATGGAGAAAAAGTGTACAGGAACCTTCCCGTCCAGTTGAGGGACACGGCATCCACTGGCACTGAGCCCAGTGCTGGAGGCCTGCAGCAGGACTGGGGAATCTGATGACTGAATCTGGAGGCGAAGCAGTCTATTTCTGGGGTGCCCCACCTTCTGAAGACTGCAGCCAGCACTTGTCTGTTTAGGGTCCACTTGTGGTGGCCCTGGCTGATGCGGCTCAGGGAGTCTGTCAGCACACTGTCCTTGTCTGGTAGGTGAATGGCAGATAGCTGCATGTCAGGGAGTAAGCCAGTGCAGAGCTTTGAGGATCTTGTGCCCCATTGCTTGTTGATGTAAAACATGGTGGTGGTGATAGTGGCATTGTCTGTCCTGGTTTGGACAGACTGGCCCTTGAGCTGGGGGGCAAAGGCTTTTATGGCCAGATACACAGCTCTGAGTTTGAGAAAGTTTATGTGACAGTTGGATTCCCTGGGAGACCACACTCCACTTATGGACTGATCTACCAGGTATGCTCCCCACTCCAGAAGGGAGGCATCTATAATGAACACTCTGTAGGGCTCCTTTTGTTGTAAGGGATCCCTTCCCTGAAGTTGTGGCTGTTTTTCCACCACTCCAGGGCTTGTAAAAGAGTCCCTGTGACTAGAACCAGCTTTGACAAAGTCCCTTTTTTGAGACCAATGAGCCCTCAGATGGTACTGAATGTCCCTCATCTGAAACCTGGCACCTGAGACTACTGCTGTAGTAGAGACTATGTGGCCTAGGAGTCTGAGGAAGTGCCTGGTAGGCCTTGGCCGGCCTAGAACAAACGAGTCTGCCAGAGTCTGGAGGTTCTCTACCCTGTCTAGTGGTAGTAGGACTTTCCCTTGCTGGGTGTCCAGCTCTGCTCCAATGAATTCCAGGAGTTGAACTGGCTCCAATGGAGATTTTTCTGTACTGATCAGGAAGCCTAGTGACTCTAGAGTGAGCTGAGTGAGTCAAAGGGAGTCTCTGAGCTTTTGAAGAGACATATCTCGTATCAGCCAGTCATCCAGATAAGGAAAGATGGAGATCTCCTGTCTTCTGAAATGGGCTGCCACTACTTCCAGGCACTTTGTGAAGACTCTGGGGGCTGAGGACAGGCTGAATGGTAGTACTGTAAACTGGAAGTGGTCAAAGGGCAGTCTGAATCTGAGATACTTTCTGTGAGAGGGCCTGACTGGGATGTGAAAGTAGGCGTCTCTGAGGTCTAGGGAGGCCAGCCAGTCTCCCTGTTTTAAGGAGGGAATCACCACTGAGAGGGTGATCATTTTGAACATGGGGTTGAACAGGTGCTTGTTTAAGTACTCAAGATCTAGAACAGGTTGCCAGTCCCTTTTTTTTGGGGGGGGGGGGCAGAAAGTATCTTGAATAGAGGCCCCTTCCCCACTGGGAAGGGGGCACCCTTTCTACTGCATTTGCTAACAGGAGAGATTTGACCTCCGACTCCAACAGAATCTTTTCTGTGGGGGTCAGAGGTTTGAAATTCCTGTGTCTCTGCAGTGTGGGGAATTTCTTGAACTGTAGGGAAAGACCTTGACCCACCACCTCCAACACTCACATGTCTGTGGTGATGTGCTGCCACTGATGGAGATAGTGGGTCAGCCTTATTCCCACAGGGAGAGGCGAGGCGACCTGGGCATTCCCATCAGGGGTTTTGCTTGGACTGGACTTTTGGAGAAGGAGCAGGGTCAGTGAGCTTCTGAGCCCTTCTAACTCTTCCTCTGAAATATCCTCTCATTTGAGAATAATTCAAGGGCATGAGATAGAAGGTTCTGGGGTAGTAACCCCTGCCTCTGCCTTCTCTTCCCTGGGGTTTGTAAGAAGTGGAGGCTTTCTCTTTTGCTGCATTATTCTTGCAGGTTGTTTTGTATTCCTCCACTTTTTTATGGCTGTATGGGCGGAGCCATGCAGGCATTTTGGGATCAGTGTAGGAGAGGGGACCGTGAGCAGCAATGGTCCTCGTCTTCTCTTACAGTGATGCCGTGTGTTGACCACACTGCTGAGATCACTGGTGGTCTGTGGTGTCCCCTCCTCCCTGCCCCTCCGCAGACGGAGCTCCCCTCTGCAGAGCAGTCGCCCCGCCACCCTCCGGAGCACTATTTTAATTCATTCTCTCGGTGGCGTCGGAAATGCTTTTGAGTGACATCAGACTTGGGAAGCAGACTGGCGCCGTAGTCTAGCGCTGCTTGAAAATCATCATTTGAACATAGTACAGCTGTTACCGTTATTTCGCCACATATAACTTTACATTCACTGAGTGACATCAGTGACATCTGCATATGCTGAGGCTGGCACAGCTGATGGCTCAAGAGACAATCAACATGAGCTTCATAGCTGAAATAATAATAAAAAAAAAAAACATTGCCAGCTGCCTAGTTGTTTTGATAATTACATGCATTTCCCTCACTCGTTAATAAAAAAAACCAAAAAAAACGATGAAACACACACTGTTTACTTATAATCTGACTGTTTATGTACAACACACTGATTTTAACCAGTGCCGCTTGTACAAGTAATGCTTGCCTGTTTTAAACTCACAAATCCATGCAGTGCTGCGGTTTCCTCAGTTATCTCACCAACTGCTATTCAGTAAAATCCATCGCTATAGCGAATTTAGAACATTTCCAGATTATACATTTGAGTGGTACACCCGAGGTGTGTTTGTACACTGGTATCAATGTAATAAAACAGTAGTTATCCTAATGGATACTGGCAGTGCTAATACAGGGCAAGTGGTGACAGTATCTTATTCTCATGTTATTTTATTCAGTCAGCTTTACGCTGATATCTAAGTAGAAGCAGTACTGTACACTGCTTCATGAAACCTGAATCTCCCAATCATTGCTGGACCAAATGCATCACAGAGACAACCTCTGGCACAGGGCACTGGACACGCATCTCCCCCATGACAGACAGCTATACAGAGAGGCCAAGAACAAATGTACTTGGGCAATACAGCAAGCTAAAGCTAATTACTATAGGCAAACCCTAACCTCCTCCTGGGGCTCCGGGACAAAATTCTGGAACAATATAAAAGAACTCTACGGGAAAACTGTATCCCCTACTCCTGACCAGCTACTAATTGATGGGGTCATCTCCCAGGACCCTGCAGCTATCTCCAACACCTTCAATCTGGCCTTCTCTGACCTCAGTAACATCCTCCCCCATAACTTCTTCAGTCAGATTCCAAGTTCCACTACTTACAATCCGGCCACCAGGACCACCCCTCTTTCCGGCTATGGGTCTTCACTTGCAGTGAAGCAAAACATTATCATACCAAAGTCTTGATGAATGCCCACCATAGCAATGACTCCCTTGACCTCAAACTCCTCCAGCTCACCCTGGATGCGACCCTGCCCCAGCTCACCAAAATAATTAACCTGTCCTTACGTCTCAACCAATTCCCCACACCCTGGAAAAAAGCAGTTATAACCCCTATTCTGAAGAGTGGTGATCGCACCTCCACTAGCAATTATCGGCCCATTCGATCCTACCCCTGCTCTCCAAGGCACTCGAAAAAATCATATCGGACCAACTTACAGAGTACCTGGACAAACAAAACCTACTCAGCCATGAACAACACGGCTTCTGGAGGGGTCACAGTACTACAACTGCCCTCGTCGAATACACATCATACATACATGAGGCACTAGAACAGGGCTCCCTTGTTGGTGCAATCTATGTTGACTTAACAAAAGTGTCTGATACTGTCAACCACATGCTGCTTCTCCACTCCCTCAGTGCCCTGAACTTCTCCCCAGAGGCCACCTCCTGGTTCGAGGACTATCTATCCAGCAGCACTCAACAGGTCAAAATAGATACCACTCTCCCCTCCAGTAGACCAGTCCTTGCCGGGGTCCCACAAGGATCCATTCTTGGTCCACTACTCTTCACCCTCTTCCTAATCTCCCTTCCCCAATCCTGCAATGGTAAGTTACTGCTCAATGCAGATGACGCTGTGATTTTCTGGAAACACCCCCATCCTAACTCCCTTCAAACTGCCCTGCAGGCCTTCTTTGGCGAACTTGAAGCCTGGTTCTCTGAGCATTGCCTATTGCTCAACTACAACAAGACAAAGTCTATAATCTTTGCTCACCATCAGAGTCCTCTCTGTAACACCCCGCTGATTATCATGAACTCACTAGGCACCAAACTTGAACAGGTTTCCTCTTTCAAGTACCTTGGTATCAACCTTGACACTTCACTCACCTATCACACACATATCCAACACATCTCATCCTCCATTAACACCAGGCTAGGGATCCTATTCCGACATAAGCATTGCCTACCCCCCAGGCCCTCCAACTAGCACTGTCCTCCTCAGTCCTTTCCTTGGTGGATTACGGTATAGTGATTTATGGGACTGCAGACGAAACAGCCTTACAACGCATTAACTTAGCTCTCAATAAAGCCTGCCACATGATCGCTAGATGTGAAGGTTTTACTCACATATGTGAACTGTATAATTTAGCGAACTGGTTAAACTTCGAAGGCAGGCTTAAGTATCACACTTGCCTTCTTGCAGAAAAGATACTCCAGAAGCAAGCCCCTCAAGACCAACACCACCTCATCCAAATAGTTCCTAACAGAAGAACCCCCAGGCTTTCCCCCAATACCACCCTCCTGGTCCCCCACTGTAGGACCTCCCTCGGTCAAAGATACTTCCTGTATCGGGCTCCCCTGTGCTTAAACAACCTTCTGCCCTCCATCTCCATGGAACCCAGCCTTGGCCGATTTAAAACCAGCCTCAAGACCCTCCTCCTTGCCTCCACAGCCTGTGACTGCACATAATATTCCATCTTCCTACTTTTCATCTCTGTAGGTTGCATAGCTTAATCCCTACGATGAATATTTTCATAACTTGTTAGTTTACTTACTTAGCATACACACTGGAAAGGGGAACCATATCTGTATCTAGATTAATTCCCTCATTACTCCTCTCACACTGTGTATATATTACAACTCACGGTCCACTTAAGACCCCGTGAAACTGAAACCTACCATATGTAAAGATCTATGACATGGGGTCTACTGTTAATGACCACTACAGCTGCAACCTGCCAATTGTATATATTCCGTGTACTGTATTACCTATGTAAGTATCCTGTTATTTTATGTATATGTGCCTATCTGATGTGGAGCCATTGCAAAGGAGTCTTTGACTCAAAGGACTGTAATTCTAATTTCTCCCTTAAATAAAAATAAAATATTCAGCAGTCTAATTTATTCCATTGTTGTATGTGGCATGAAACATTTTGTCTTGAAAGCCTCGCTGATGCAGGCACATTCATTGGGATTGGGATAGAAGAAAGAATTACTCACCTTAATAATTATGTTTCTGCCATGTCCCTCCCTAATTCCCTCCCCTAAGCCCTAGACAAACCCTACCCCCTGCCCTCACCTTAATTTTACCCTATGCACACCCACCCCCTCTAGCCCTTCTCCCCTTCCCCCTAATTGCTTGCCCTTACTGTTCTCCTTTGATCTCTCACAGAATGTAAAGGACCATAAATGCTCTCCATGGGTCCTTCTCCTGCCCCCTAAGGGGCTTGTATCTCTCATCTACTCCCTTCCCCCACCATCTTAAAGGGTCTCTCTAGGACACTGCCTTATCCCCTTCTCTCTGGTCCCGTCCCCTTGCAGGGCTCCTAGCATTCTTTTGGGGTCTCCAGGGGCACGACTCTTCCCCCACCCCCACCTCACCTCACCCCTTCCCTTTCCCCCTTTTCTTTCACATAAGCACTTGTTTACTTATTAACCCGGCACTTATTGTCCACTCTTTCTACATGTAATGCGCAACACTGTAACACCTACCTTACAACTGTATGTTAATGTTGATCTTGTAACCTAAATGTATAATGTCTCATTCCAGTTGTACACCATCCCCCCAGGTCGCACCGGGAGATGAGCGACTTGTTGCTCAGTGTGCCTTCCTGGACAAACATTTCGATAAATAAATAAGCTGTGACAGGCATTGCTAATATATGAGAACAGTGCTCGAGGTACAGTACCAGAGCACAAAATTACTATTACCATTTAACATACTAACAACTTGCTTGCATTTTCTTAGCCACTGACTCACTGAAGTTAGCTCTTTAATTCATATCTTGGCAGTGATATAAATCAAAAGGTATGGCATCAGCATTTTCCCCATCTGTGTTCTAAAAGACATTTGTTTCATTAGGCTTGGATACTATGCAAGTCCCTGTTGCAGAGGAGTTATCACTGTTTTATTATATCATTGCCACCCGCCTTGTCATGCCTTTAATTTGCCATTTAAAGTACTAAGAGACTGAGAAGATACAGTAATGACAATTGTTAGCTGGCTTGATTTTGCAGCTGTCCGATAACCATGTCTTTTTGTTGGAGGTTACAATCAGTTAATTGCACTGGCTTCATAGACTATTTTTCCCAATAAAATATATATAACGGGAGCGTTTTCTCCCATAGAGAAACCTGGCCATAATCCGCTGTTATAACGGTGAACACACGCCGAGCTTCTCTTGCTCCACGCATGTACTGCCTGCAATCTTCCCATCGTGGCTTATAACCCAAACACCACGGCTCATCTATCATTACCGTCGGCAATACAGGGAGCCTCTTCAGCTCGTTTCAACACACCTCCTTTTAAAATCCACATTTGTTTTTCATTTTATAACCCCATAGGCTGCAGTATATCCTTTATAATGTTTACCATCACAAAAAGAAGAAAAAAAAAAACTGAAAATGGCAGTTGCCATGACAGTCTCTGTTTACTTGAACAATTTTCCTCAACCTAAACTATTCGAAACAACAGAAGAGACCTGACAGAGACTAGGGTGCAACAAATAGAAAGAGCACACGCAAAAAAAAAAACAACTTGGCTGGAGGGCTTCAAAATATAGCACCATTCCCGATGTAGCACTCTTATCACTCAGTACTCTCCAACATATCACCTCCACAAACCACATAAAAACTACAAACAAGTATCTGCCTCTATCTCCGAAATCAAACAAAGGGGCAGAGGACACTGAAGAGCAGGACACTGCAGCACAGAAGCTAGCAAAACAAAACAGGGACCAAAACAAAAAAAGTAAAAAGGAAATCCAAAACACTTTTGATCACAGGAGACTCCATGATTTGGAGAGCTGATACCTACCGCCAGCCAGGGGTAATGGTCAGATGTCTCCCAGGTACATCAGAGTGGAGACATGCTGACCACATTGCTAAAATCGTGCAGGAAGGAGAAAACATCGATGTCCTGGTACACATAGGGACTAACGATCTCGCCAGCCAGTCAGTTGTGGAAACCAAGGAACACCTGACCAGCCTGGGAGACAAACTGTCATCCATTTCATCCGGCATCTCCTTCTCTGAGATCCTGTCACTCTGGGAGAAGGGGCAAGATGGACGGAAGGTCAGAGAAGGGGAAACAGGGGAGCTAAACATGTGGCTCAAGGTTGGTGCCAGGAAGAGAGACACAAATTTGTAGGTAACTGGCAACAGTTTTGGGAGCAAAAGTTCTTTAAATTCGATGGACTGCATCTGACTAAGGAGGGAGTCAGTGCATTGGGGCAGAAGTTAGATGTCTTTGCAGAATATTTAAACTAGCAAATGGGGAGTGGGGTGCTGCACCCGATAAGTCGATTGGGAAGAGCACCCCTCCCCCCTCAGCTACTGATCAAACAGGAGTTCAGCATGTTTGTAGTTCATTTGCATCAACAGATAAGGAAAAAGGTCTGGCTCCCCATACGATGCACAGGGGAAATGCCAGACCTCGCCCAACAACTAACGCACCAAAATCTGACCAATGGAAAATCATGTATACAAATGCTCGTAGTCTGGGAAACAAGATCCCAGACTTGCAGGCAACAATGACAGAGGCTAAACTGGACATAGTAGCCATTAGCGAGACATGGTTCACCAGTAACCACACTTGGGAGACTTCAGTACCCGGCTATGTACTGCTCAGAAGAGACAGAGGTGCAAAAAGGGGAGGTGGAGTGGCCCTTTATGTCAATGAAAGTATCAAAGCTACAGAAATTCAGAATACACATAAGGAGCCAGAAGAACTGTGGGTCATCCTGGAAACAGGAAATGGGACAGCCATACGAACTGGGGTTGTCTACAGGCCTCCAGACCAAGGGGAGGACACAGACACATTGCCGTTAGAAGATATACAAAACATGACAGCTAAAGGGGAGGTTCTGATAATGGGAGACTTCAACATGCCAAATACAGATTGGTCAATACCAGCAGGAACATCTGCCAGAACTAGACATATAGTGGATTCCCTGCAGGGGGAGGGCCTCAAACAACTAGCAGAACAACCTACAAGAGACAGGGCTAGCCTAGATCTAGTACTGACTAATGGGGAAAGGATCACAGTTCTCCAGACAGAAGGTCACGTGGGGGTCAGTGACCATCACATGGTATGGTTCAATTTTGCCACTAGAACTAAATCATCCCATTCCAAGGCAAAAATATGGGACTTCAGAGGAGCTGACTTTGCTAAGATGGCCAACAGAGTTAAGCTAACCCTGGCAAGGAGAAATACATGTGAAGGGGTACAGGCAAAGTGGGCAAGCATTAAGGATGCAATATTTGAAGCAACATCCCACTGCAGTAGAGAGAAAAGCAAGAGCAAAAGAAGGAGGAAACCACTTTGGTTCTCAAGAACAGTAGCAGAAAAGTTCAGAGCCAAAAGGTTGGCCTTCAGGAAAGAGAAGGGAATGCAGCGGGGCGAAGATATGGAGGCATACCAAACTTCCTTAAGGGAAGCCGGGTAGGCAGTAAGGCAGGCAAAAGCCCAAACCAAGAAAACACTAGCATGAACAGTGAAAGAAGGTGACAAGACTTTCTATAGATACATTAGTGAAAGGAGAAAGTCCAGAGGGGGTATTGCTAAGATCAAAGTGGATAAGGGGAAGTGTGAGGAGAAGGACCAAGGAAAAACATCTATCCTAAATAGATACTTCTGCTCAGTATTTACTGAACAGAAGGTAGGGCAGGGCCCACAGCTCAGCACCATGGACACGGGGTGGGAGGGAGAGGGAGGTATGCACTAGTCCCTTCACAAAAGAAAGGGGTCCTACATCCTCGATAAGCTCAGGGCGGACAAGGCAATGGGACCTGATTGCATACATCACAGGGTACTAAAGGAGCTAAGGGTGGAACTAGCAGAGCCATTATCAGAATGGTTTAGTGAGTCTCTGAGCACAGGAGAGGTGCCAGAAGACTGGAGAAGGGCTCATGTGATCCCGCTCCACAAGAGTGGTAGCTGGGAGGAGGTAGGAGACTACAGATCAGTCAGACTTACCTCAGTAGAGGGTAAGATTATGGAGGCACTCCTTAAGGAAAGGATAGTGCAACACCTGGAATCCACAGGAACACAGGATCCAAGACAGCATGGGTTTATAACAGGAAGGTCCTGTCAAACTAATCTCATAGATTTCTTTGACTGGGTAACCAGAGTGGTGGACCAAGGGGGAGCAGCTGATGTCACCTACCTTGACTTCAGCAAAGCTTGCAATATTGTTCCACACAGAAGATTGATTAATAAGCTGGGTAGGCATGGACTGGGTCAGAAGTTGGTCAACTGGGTGGCAAACTGATTGGTGGGCAGAAAGAAAAAATTACTCACCTTAGTAATTATGTTTCTTCTAATGGAGTCTTGCTGTATTCTGACATATGCAGTTAGGTCCTGCCTTTCAACTGCCCCGGAGAACAAAGGGCTAACTTTTCTATGCCTTGCACAGAACGTTCATCATGAGCTCGGTTGAAGCCCCTGTCTGCTGTTGTTTAAACTGCAACCGTCAGATCTTTACGAGCAAAGACTCACTAGGTGTTCTGTGTGGAAACTGTAAAATTCTTACTAGCCAACAGGAAAATATATAAAATGTTTTTTGGTTTCAAAGGAAGACTCAAGTCAGGAAACCCAAAAACACATCCAAAACACAACATCCCACCCAAACAAAAAGAGAGGGTGTAAAAAGGATACCCCTAGGGTGCCAACACTGCTCCTGCCCACCCACATCCCAAAAACTAGGTTCTGAGAGGGGAGGCTGGGGAGGTCAGAATACAGAAAGACTCCACTAGAAGAAACAATTACTAAGGTGAGTAATTTTTTCTTCAAACAACATGAAGTCTTGCTGTATTCTGACATATGCAGACTACTCAAGCAGTACCTCCATGGAGGAGGAACAGAACCTACTTTTGGAATAGGCTCTAAAGTACTGTTGCGCAAACCGAGCATCACTGCTAGCCTGGATATCCAGAGAGTAATGCTTGGTGAAAGTATGGACTGTTTTCCAGGTGGCTGCTTGACAAATTCTAAGAGAGGAATATCCTGGCAGCAGCCAGGGAAGCAGCTGTACCTCTTGAGGAATGAGCCCTCAGGCCTGAGGGTGGAGGTCTACCCAGTTTTTCATAGCAGAATTGTATACAAGAAACAATCCACCTGGCAATAGATCTCTTAGTGGCAGGTTTGCCTTTACCAACTTCTCCATAAGTAAAGAACTGGAGGGATTCAAACATGTGACCCTTGGTATGCTCTATGTAGTAGCTAAGGGCTCTTTTAACATCCAAACTGTGTAGCCTCCTCTCTCCCAAGGAGGAATGGTCAGTGAAGAAAACAGGGAGAGATATAGACTGGTTGAGGTGGAAATCTGAAACCACTTTAGATAAGAACTTTCTGTTAGTTCTAAGGACCACTTTATCTCTGTGAAAAGAGATGAAATCAGATTCCACTGACAGGGCTTGCAATTCACTGATACATCTGACAGAAGTAATGGCTACCAAAAACACAGTTTTCCAAGTCAAGTACTTAAGCTCTGCTGAGGACAAAGGCTCAAAGGGAGGTTGCATAAGCTGAGCAATGCAAACATTAAGGTCCCAAGCAGGAGCAGGATCCCTAAAGGGGGGATTGGTGTGAAGCAATTCCTTGAAAAACTTACAGAATACAGGATGGGATGACAGAGAGGAAGACTTGCCTACTGACAAGCAAGCAGAAACAGCTGCCAAGCGTACTTTGAGGGTAGCTGGTCTGAGGCCTAGGCCATTAAGATGGACCATATAATCCAGAATCATAGGCAATTCAGCAGAGTCTGGAAAAATATTCTTCTTAGTACACCAAATGCTGAATCTTTTCCATTTGGAGTTGGAAGTCTTCCTGGTGGAAGGCTTTCGAGAAGCCTTAAGGATATCCAGAACCCCTTGGGAAAGATGCAGATCTGCAAACTCTAACTCTTCAACAGCCAAGCCCTGAGATTGAGAGACTGAAGATTCGGGTACCAAATCCTCCTCTGAGAGGATGTTAACAGGTTGTAATTCCTGGGAAGAGACAGGGCAAGGTGGACTGTTAGGGACAGCAACAAGGGATACCATGGCTGTCTGGCCCAGTCTGGAGCAATCAGAATCACTTTGCAAGGTTGTGACCTTATCTTGAATAACACCCTGAACAGGTGAGGGAAGTGGGGAAAAGCATACAGAAATTTCCCTTCCCAGTTCAGAATCAGAGCATCCAGGGGGACTGAGCCCAAGACTGGGGGTCTGCAACAAAAGAGAGGAAGTTGGTGATTGTCTGGGGCTGCAAAAAGATCTATCTCTGGAGTGCCCCATCTCGAGAAAATCACTTTCAAAACCAGAGGATCCAGGGCCCATTCGTGATGGCCCTGTGATAGTCTGCTCAGTGCATCTGCTAGGACATTGTCCTTCCCTGGGAGGTGAACTGCTATCAGACAGGTTTGCAGGGAATAGGCCAGGGACCACAACTTCGTTGCTTCTGTGCACAAGGCCGAAAACCGAGTGCCTCCTTGCTTGCTGATGTACCACATGGTGGTGGTGTTGTCTGATCTGATCTGAACCACCTTGTTCTGTACAGATTTGGGAAAAAGCTTGCAGTGCCAGAAACACTGCTCTGAGTTCCAAGAGACTGATGTGAAGCAAAGATTCCTAAGGTGACCACAGTCCTTGGGTGGTAAGATCCCCCAAATGGGCTCCCCAGCCCAGCAGGGAAGCATCTGTGGTGAGTATCATTGAATGAGACTGAGTGACAAATGGAACCCCTTGTCTCAAATTGTCCTGATCCTGCCACCATTGCAAGGCTTGGATCAGGGTTTGAGTCACTGGGATTAGTTTGGTAAGGGAATCCTTACTTTGGGACCAAAAGGCTCTTAAGTGGAACTGAATGTCCCTCATTTGGAATCTTGCTCCCTGGACCACTGCTGTGGAGGCTGCCATGTGGCCCAGTAGCTGAAGGAAATGCCTTGCTGGTCGAGACACCTGAAGGGTGAATGAAGAGGCCAGTTCCATAAGGGTCCTTGCCCTTTCCAGGGGGGAAGGAAGGCTCTTGCCTTTACCGTATCCAGTTCTGCACCTATGAAGGTGAGGAGCTGCACTGGTTCGAGAACTGACTTTGGTAGGTTGAGAAGGAATCCTAAGGAAGTGAGCACTTGCTGGGTCACTTGCAGATGTAACTTGACTTGGTCTGGAGACTGACCTACTATGAGCCAGTCGTCCAAGTAAGGGAAAATGGAGATCTTTTGTCTTCTTAGGAAGGCAACAACTACTGCCAGGCACTTTGTGAAAACCCTTGGGGTTGATGTTAGGCCAAAGGGCATTGCTCTGAATGGACAGTGGTCTGAGGGCAACTCGAACCTGAGGTACTTTCTGTGGGAGCACCTGATGGGAACGTGAAAGTAGGCATCTTTGAGGTCCAGGGAGGCTAGCCAGTTCCCCTGGCCTTAGAGAGGGAAGGATAATTCCCAGAGTTACCATTTTGAACTTTGGCTTTAAAAGATGTTTGTTCAGATATCTTAGGTCCAGGATGAGTCGCCACTCTCCTGTCTTTTGGGGGGTTAGGAAGTACCTGGAGTAAAATCCTTTGCCCCTGTGTAGGGTGGGAACTCTCTCTATAGCTCTGAGAGCTAGGAGAGAAGAAACCTCTGCCTCTAGGGCAAGAGTCTCAGAGATCTGCAGGTGGAAAAGATCTGGTTCTCATCTTGGGAAATTTTTTGAAGCTGAGAACCAGTCCCTGGCTTACTACTTCCAGGACCCACTTGTCTGATGTAAGAGACATCCAGTCCTGGACAACGTAAGCCAGCCTGCCCCCTACTGGTATAGGAGAATCGACCCGGGCAGACCCATCAGGGTGTCTGCTTGGCAGGGGCTTTAGACTGAGGGGTGGATGCAGGCCTGCTCATCCCCCTTCTGCCTCTCCCTCTAAAGAAACCCCTCTGCGAAAAGGAAGAAGAGGAGGCCTGAACTTGGTAAAAAGGGCTTTGAAAAAGCCCTCCCCCTGCCCCTGGACTGCTGCCTTTGAGGAGCTGCTTGCCTTTCTTTGGCCTGAGCACTCCTTTAAGTGGTCCTGTACTCTTCCATCTTCTTCATGTAATTCTCTGTCTGCTCCCCAAACAGAGAATTACCAATTACAGGAAAATCCATGGCCTTAGCCTGAGTATCCTGTGAGAGGCTAGTACATCTGAGCCAAGCCATCCTCCGAAGAGCCACAGATGTAGCCATAACTCTTGATGATACATCATTGGAGTCTACAGCAGCATGAAACTGTACTATCGATGCCTCATTCCCATCTGCAGCCACCTGCTCCAGCTCCTTGGCAAGCTGGTCGGGAGCCTGTTTAGCCAGTGCCAGTACAGTGTCCCACCTGGACTTCCAGTACCTGGCTTTATAGGCCATACAGTTAGCCTGCCTGAGTTCCAAAGATGCTGCCATGTATTGTTTCTTTGCCATTGCATCAGTCTTCCTGGAGTCCTTGTCTGTGGGTGTGATGCCAAGGGAATGTTTTCCTTATCACAGGCAGCAGCCTGCACAACCCCAACATGGCTGCATTGCTGAAAAAGGAACTCCGTGTCTGAGCCTGAGAGAGAGTACCTCTTGTCTATTCGTCTGTCCACAGGAGGTATAGAATTAGGAGACTTAAGAATTTTTTGTGTCTGTTTCCCAAAGGATTTGTGGAGGGGAATAGACAGTCTCCTGGACTCTGGGATGTCCATCTTCTCAACATAACCAGGCTCTTCCTGATCCTCTACTGCTTCCTCCACAGGAAGTTGGAGGGTATCAGACACTTTTTTGTAGAACATGTAGTGTGAAGGGGACTCAGACAGCCTAGGAGGAGAAACACCTGAAGGTCTGTCTGGGGAGAAGTCCGGGGTAATGGGCACATCCAGACTTTCACCATCACCATAATCATCCTCATACTCTCTCTCCTCCTCCTCCGGTTCATAAAATTCTTCCAAAGTATAATCCGGAACCGGAGGAACCGACCGAACTGAGCGCCTGCCAGATGGTGCCAGTTCGGTCAGAACCGAACTAAGCGATTGCACAATCCTAATCGCCTTGGCTATCTCATCGGCAGTCGGAGTATGAAATTCTGGGTCCGAACCGGTCAATTTGTCTTTTCTTTTTCTTTCTGTCAGAACCGACTCCTCGGAATCGGCTCTCCTTTTGCCCAAAGAAGTATTGCCCTGGTCAGAGGGCACTCCTTCTGGTTCAGTCGGAATCGAACCGGGCTGGCCATCTGGGTCAGCGGACTTCTTGGCCTCCCTTTCCCTCAGTCGACCTAATCTCTTTTCCAGGGTAGATTTGGGAAAATTCTTGCAAATTTGGCAGTCTGAATCAAAGTGGTCAAACCCCAGACAATAAACGCAGGTGGTGTGGGGATCAACCTTAGCAAAGACCTCCCCACACACACTGCAGTGTTGAAACCCAGTGGGCCCGGCTTTTTTCTTGGGTTTCTCAGACACGGCCAACCTAACCAAAAACGTACCCTTTTTTCGGCAATCCGCCTAGCAAGATTCCGCTATCGGTTCCTGACAGTGTCACAGGTCTTGGAAAAAGCCGTAATTAAATCCGTTTTTTTTAGAACTGATACGGACCGGTAACCACACTCTAAAGTAAGCACAAGTTTTTTTACCTCAATTTGATCGGTTCAGACGAACCGATCCACAGTTTACAAGTTCCACACAGAAAACAGAACAAAAACCTATCTAGTACTCATGGTATCACAGACAGAGACTTGAACCGACTATGCGGAAACAACAATTCGGTAGAGACCGACCGAAAACCGACACTTCAACTGACTTTTGAACCGAGCAGCAGGAGAAATCTCCGGAGCGACTGTTCAGTGAGGCGGAGTAAAGAATCTGACGGTTGCAGTTTAAACAACAGCAGACAGGGGCTTCAATCGAGCTCGTGATGAACATTCTATGCAAGGCATAGAAAAGTTAACCCTTTGTTCTCCGGGGCAGTTGAAAGGCAGGACCTAACTGCATATGTCAGAATACAACAAGACTTCATGTTGTTTGAAACAGAGAGTGGTGGTAAACGGTATACAGTTAGAAGAGATGCAAGTAGGGTACCTCAGGGATCAGTCCTGGGGCCAGTCCTCTTCAATATCTTCATCAGTGACATTGCAGATGGACTGGAGGGTAAGGTTTGTCTGTTTGCAGATGACACCAAGATCTGCAACAGAGTGGATGATCCAGATGGAGTGGGCAGAATGAGCAGAGATCTGGATAAACTGGCAAAATGGTCGGAAGAGTGGCAAATGGGGTTTAATGCAAAGAAGTGCAAGATCATGCACACAGGGAAGAGAAACCCAGAAGCCACCTATAGGTTGGGAGGGGAGTTGCTGGCAATCACAAGGAAAGAAAGAGACGTTGGTATCATCATCACAGATGACCTGAAATCATCCAAGCAGACCACTAAAGCAGTAGGTAAGGCTAGAGGGATGTTGGGGTGTATTAGTAGGGGTATCACAAGTCGTAAGAGGGAGGTAATAATCCCTCTTTACAAGACACTGGTTAGGCCCCATCTAGAATACTGCGTGCAGCACTGGAGACCGCACCTGTACAAGGACATTAACAAAATGGAGGCAGTCCAGAGAAGGGCAACCGAAGTGGTGCTGGGACTGCAACAGAAAATATATGAGGATAGATTTTTTCCAATAAGAGCATCCATTGTATGGAACACCTTGCCACAAGAATTGGTAGAGGCAACTAGTGCCACTGTCTTTAAAAACAAACTAGATGTTTGATTGAGGGATAATAGATAAATAATGTCCCACATAGTGTGGGGAACAGTCTCGATGGGCTCTGGCCTTCTTCTGTTCTTTCATACCAAGTAATACCAAATAATAAGTAAGATTAATGGAGCTCAATATGCACACCTTAGAGCAAAGGAGGGACAGAGGTGATATGATCGAAATATTCAAACATCGTAAGGGCATTAACAAGGTGAAAGAGTCTAACATGTTTCAATACAAGAAAAATAGCAGGACAAGAGGAAACAGCACAAGATTAGAGGGAGGCCAATTAAGGGGGAATGTGAGGAAGTTCTTTTTCACAGAAAGGGTGGTGGATGCATGGAACGGCCTACCTTAGGAAGTGATGGATATCAGTACAGTGCAGGGCTTCAAACAGGCATGGGACAGGCATAAGGGAGCAATAAAGATGAGTATGAATAGATAGACCATTGACAGAGTACAGGCCTATAGCACATTCATAAGGTAGAAACAATGGGCAGACTGGGTGGGCCTTGTAGTCCTTATCTGCCGTCAACTTCTATGTTTCTATTTTAAACTGCAGCACCATCTACTGGCTGTATGGTTTTATACAACTGCTGTGTAATGTTTTCAAGGCGAGAAAACGCTCTCCAGCAATTATATAAAACAATACATGGGGGTGCAAAACTCAAATTTAATGCACACCCTCAGGGTGGAATGCTTTGATAAACCCCTCGGGGTTTATGTAGTATCTCACGCTTTGGTAAACCCCTGAGGGCGAAGTAGCATCCCACCCTGAGGGTGTGCATTAAATTCGAGTTATACATCCCCAATGAATTTTTCTATATGCTATACCATAAGGTTTTAAAGACCCCCTGCTGCTGTTCTGACAGCTTTGAAAAGAAAAAAATACTTACCATAGTAATCTTGTTTCTTCTCAAATATTCATAACTTTATGCAGTAAGCCTGGAGGGTTGGACTGCCCAGAAAGATGGAACACATGCAAATGAGTAGAATTCTTTGCACATGAGCATCTTTCAAATACTGCCTCTACCAACTGTAGTGTTCTAACCTCTTTAGATTTGTGAGAAGCCTGGAAGTCAGACATTAGGAGACTAATGTAACTTAACATTTTATAAAAAAGAGGGGTTACCCCTAATTAAGACATTAATTTTTTTTTTTTTTTTTTAACAGAGAAAACCTCTAAAGGGAGAAGAATAACAACATTTGACAAAACCACATCAAAGAAAACTCCAAAAGGAGAACACATTTGAAAACCCCTGTTTTAAAATGATTAAAAACAGAGAATATGCAACAAAACAACATGGCTTGGTGGCATCAGCATGCGGAGTGCAGAGGCTGAAGTTCTGGAAGGGGAGGAAGGAAGGGAGTGAAGTTATGAATATCGGAGCGTCACTGGGAAGAAACAAGATTACTATGGTAAGTAATTTTTTCTTCTTACCCCAGTAATGCTCAGGATATTCATAACTTTATGCAGACTACCAAGCAGTACCACTGGAGGTGGGCACAGAACTTATTTTGGAAACAGACTCTGCAGAACTGCTGTGCCAAACCTAGCATCACTCCTAGCTAGCATGTCCAAGTTGTAATGCTTTGTAAAGGTGTGTACTGTTTTCCAGGTAGCTGCTTTGCAAATGTCCACCAAGGGAACCTCCCTGGCAGTTGCAAGGGTAGCAGCAGTTCCTCTTGTAGAATACGCCCTCAATCCAATTGAGGGCTCTTTACCTGCTCTAGTGTAGCAGAACTGAATACACTGGACTATCCATGAAAAATTGATCTTTCTGAGGCTGATTTACCCTTTCCTACATCCCCATAAGTAAGGAAAAGTTGTTTTCCATTCTTCCTATGTTCTTTAGTGGCTGTCATGTAATAGCCGATGGCCCTTTTCACATCCAGACTGTGTAATCTTCTTTCACCAGAACTGGTATCGTCTGTGAAAAAGAAAGGTAGAGTGATAGATTGGTTCAGATGAAAGTCTGAAACCACCTTAGAAAGAAAATGAAAATTACATACCTACCGTAATTAAGATCTTTCTGTGTATCTTCACTATTCACCACTGTTGGGTACATGGCCAGAGGTCATGACCCCATGGGAGACCCTTTTTTTTTTTTTTGGGAAGTGGAGCCGATGCACCATCGGCACCGCCCTTGAGGCCGACACATTGCGTGGCGCTCGCGGGTTGGCCGTTAGGCGTTGTCGACTCCGCCTGCCTTCTAGTTCTGAGTCGCCGGAGAGGTAAGAGGAATGGAGTGGAGGGTGGGACAAGGAAGTCCAAGGTATAGAAAAAGGAAAAAATATATGATACCAAAAAAAGCGCAGGGGCAGACTCTCTGGACCCCTACTTTCTAAAGATTGCATGCCATGTACTTGCAGTCCCCCTAACACACCTCTTTAACCTATCCCTAAACTCTGGCTCTATTCCCACACTGTGGAAGACAGCCCAAGTGGTTCCCCTTCTAAAATCAGGGGACTCTATGGATCTTAATAATTACAGGCCCATTTCCATCCTACCAGTGCTATCCAAGATGCTGGAGAAATTAGTGAGTAATCAGTTAAGGGAGTATCTTGACAATGCTAACCTCCTAAACCCAGCTCAATCTGGATTCAAAGCCAAGCATAGCACTATCACTGCACTAGCCAAGGTCACAAATGACTGGCAATCCGAATTAGATAAAAAGAATAATGTCTGTGCAGTATTCCTGGACCTGAGCAAAGCATTCGATACTGTGGACCACGAGCTACTACTTTCATCCCTATACTCCATTGGCCTAGATCCATCCTCCCTTAAGTGGTTCAGATGCTATCTCACCGGTAGGTCACAGCAAGTAAAAGCTGAAGGTGACCTATCCCCATTAAAACCACTGTCGAGAGGAGTCCCCCAAGGTTCTATTCTGGGTCCTATCCTTTTTGCCATTTATATAAATAACATTGATTCAACCCTTACCAACTCCTCTGTATACCTCTTTGCTGATGACACTGTTCTGTATGTCAGCAACCCTTCGCCTGCAGCTGCTCGTGAAATCCTACAAACAGAATTCTCCTTGCTACAAAATCAGCTACTCGAGAAAAAGCTTCTGTTAAATGCAAAGAAAACTAAAGCAATGATGTTCACAAATCAAAGCTCCACCAGCACATCCTCTCCAATCATTCTCCCCAGCTATGCACTATACTTGGAGAAAATCTGGAGTATGTAGAAAACTTCAAATACCTAGGTGTGTGGATTGACAACAGACTTGACTTCACTCATCATTTAGAAGAACTGTTAAAAGCTTCGCCAAAGGCTTGGCCTCTCTATAGATTAAAACCTTCCTAAACAGAGCTTCAAAGATGAGGTTAGTCCAGGCATTTTTCATCAGTTGTTGACTATGCAGACTTCCTTTATAGTCACTGCCCCATCTCCTACCATCACAAGTTGGATACCTTATATCATAGAGCAATAAGGTTCATTACAGATCTGCCATCTAATACTCATCATTGCTCTCTTTATGCTGCAGTTGGGTGGTTTCCCTTCACCTCAGAAGGAACAGAAATGCAGCACTATGGATTTACAGAGCGTTGTCAAAAAAACTTCCAAACTATATCCTGGACTGCTTCACCCAGACCTCTCCTAGCTCCTATGCCCTAAGAAGCAACATCATCATCCTGCTCAAACTGCCCAAATTCAACACCAGGCTAGGGAGGGCAGCAAGCAGCTATTCTCTAGCTATAGCATGGAACACCCTACAAAAATCCCTAAAACTGTCCAATATCATTCCATTTGCATCCTTTAAACAGCATTGTACAGTCTCTTCAAAGAGAAATGCAATTGCTACTACTAGAGCTAGCATTGTCATCTCACAAATCTCCTTCCAAACCATATATTGGCATATTCCTTCCAGACAGACACCCCATCTTATGGTACCCAGTAATACCTTCACCATCCTAGTATTACATTATGTTGAGTCTGCCATGCACCCCACTGGGATATGTATATACTGTACATACTGTAAATATTAGCTTAACTTTCCTGTAACCGTTTTTTATCATGTGAATTTACTGTACATCACTGTGTTTATTAACGTTATTTTCCCCTGTATGTATAACTGTCTTATATAAGTGTATGATGTATCTGTTGTGTATCAACTATTGAACCTTGACCTTATCAGGTCCATCTTGTAAATGAGCCTTGCTCAATGATGTTCGCCTGAATAAATAAAGATTTGATGATGATGATGATGATATGAACTAAAAGGAGAAATAACGACTGAGAGGACAGAAGAGGGAGAAGACAGAAACTAAGGGGATTGGGAGGGGCCCCAATCTCTGGAAACAGAAGAGGGAGGTAGGGTGGGATAGAGGATTTAGGAGAAGAGGGGGGAGTTAAACACATCCCAGACCCTGGTCCGTCTCCAGATTACATAGGAACTGCAAGGAGTAGCCAAAGGCTTCTTGCCAGAATTCAAGGCACAGAATGGCTGGCAAAAAACTCCAGATGAGCAGAGTCGGCTATTCTGGAAGAAGGACAGGGTACAGAGAATTAACACCCTCTCAAGGAATGATTATTTGTAAAAAAGGGAAAATTATTTTATTTTTTTTGTATTAAAAGATAGTCCAAGGACAAGGAGAAATAAGATGGATGGGAACAAGGAGGAGAAGAGAATGGAGAGCAACTGCCAACTCCCACCCCACAGGGGTGGAGCCAACACATTGGAGAAGGAGTGCCTGCCATGCTGACCACTTTCCCCAGAACATTATCCCCCTATGTGCCCCTGTTTTACCCCAACCCTGATAAGAAAGGAGCAGGGAGGGGCGGGCACAGAGAGGAAGGGGGACCCAGAGACTGAGACCCCAGGGGGATGGAGGGTGGGATTGTGATGAATGGTGAAGATACATAGAAAGATCATAATTACGGTAGGTACGTAATTTTCATATCTTACCTGTGTCAATCTTCACCAGTCATCACTGCTGGGTGAGTGCCAAGCCCCCCTGAAGGGGGGTTTCTTTTACACCCTAAGGGACAAAGTCCCTTGGTGACACACTAAGAGGGGGAACCTTCAGGGCCTAGAGAGGCCAGAGAGTGGGGAGAGTGAGATGGGGAGCCCCCCCAGAGGGGGAAGGAAGTTGCCCCGACAAATGCCGTCTTGCTCTACGGGAGAAAAGGTAGGTTCTCTGGTGAGCGGAGTTAATCACCCTACGCCGGGCCAAGGGTGACAACCGGGAAAGACGCAGCCATGCCGACAGCCTAGTGCAGATTGCTGTCCCTACGACCCTGGTAGCTACCTTGTTGACAACATAGGATGCCCTCGCTTCGTGCCTTGCTAGCTCCAGGCCACGCGCAGAGAGTGCAATGGCTTGCCTGGTTTGCTCCGTATCAGGCAACGAGGCTAGGAGTTGACCCAGCCTGGACCACAAGAACCTGTCATAGGCTGCACATTGGGCCTGATGTGCAGAAATGGAAATTAATAATCGTGTCGAGTAGAAAGTCCTCCTACCCGAGAAGTCAAAATCTGAGGAATCTTGATCTGGGGGCCGGACACGGTGAAGGGCGTGAAGCCCATCAGGAGTATCCAACTGCGTCAATCTGGACTGCGGATGAGGCATGGAACCTGGAGACTCCGGGGGTGCGCAATACCTCTGGCTGAGATCCCTAGGGGGCAGGAACTCCAGAGAAGGGCCTCTGCCAGGAGTGCAACGATGCCTCCCGAAAGGGAGCAGGCCGGGGCACTACAAGGGTGGCCTCGCCAAAATCACCTAGAAAGGCATGCACTGAGTGCTCTGGAATTTCTAATAGTGGCAGGGGTGAGGTGCAAGTCCTCCAACATCCTCATGAGAAAGCGCTGATACTCAGTGAGATAAGCGGCTGGACAGATGTGGACAAAAGGTTCCTCTCCCCCAGAAGAGGGGGATGAAGAGCTGGAGGGCACCGGCTGCTCAGAGGGTGGCTGCGCGGGGGGAGGTTGAAAAACCTGACTGTCCATTGCCCTAACATAAGCTGGGAACCAAGCAGCCACAGCCCTGAACTGCTCCCAGGAGAGAGGCCCGCTAGGACCAAGGATGCCTGGAAGTGCAGGAGAATGTGGCACAGGAATGGGGACAAAGCCGAGAAGAGATGTCAGCTGACCTCCGCCTGGGCTAAGGACCGGACCGGGAGCACCCGAGGAAGAAGGTGCCCCAGAAGACCCCACAGCTGACAGCTGAACAACCATTTCGGTACTACCTTGGCTGCGCCCGGAAGAATCCCCCCTGTGAGGCGACCGGGGCCATATAGGTCCAGAAGGACAGTCCCCTACCTCAAAAGAATGGGGCGCTCTCAAAGAAACCAAGGAGAAGAGCAGAGATCTGCACTACGGCTTCTTCCAGAGCCCGGGTGGGCCCCTGAGAAAGGCCACCATGCCGACCCCACGCCCCTCGCCCCCTCGGAGTCCGAAAGAGCCCTCCTCCTTGAGAGGGCCAGCCTAGGTAACTGACAGCCCTGGGCAACACCCGAAGGAACTATCCAGGGCACAGTACCCTTCCCTCCTGTAGGTGCTCCGATCGGGCCCAAAGTTGGGTGATCCAGGCACACCACAGGCAGGGGTACCACTGCTGAGGGGTCAGTGAACCCACCAAGACCGGGCTGCAGAGCAATGGTGGCCTGCACCACTGTCTGCTGGTCAGCACCCCTGACCCCAGTCTCGGTAGCCACCGACCCCACCTCAGAAGGGGGCTGACACTGGCTTGTCGAGGATACTACAGGGCTGCCCACTCCAACTGTCAACCCCAAAGAGTCAGACTGTCCATCTAACTCAGAGCCCGACTCCGCCTCCGAAGAGGTAGAGGCCCTGTGCCAGACCGTAGGAGGGCAACCACTGCCATCTTTGCCAAAGGGGGTGCCAGAAACCAAAACCATGCCCGAGCCAGTGCCAGTGCCAGTGCCCCCTACAGCACCGCAAGCAGAATCCACAGGGGACATAGTTCCAGCCCGAACAGGAGCTCCAGACTCGGGACCAGTCATGGCGCCATCCGGCCCTCCGGCAGAGACGACAGCCCCACTGGCACCAAGGACGGTGCTGCTGGGCTCCACGGCACTGCAAATGGTGCCGAGGGCAGAGGCAGCACCGACGAAGGTGCCGACAGCGGATTCCAATGGCCCCAAGTCCAGAGGACATGGTGCCGCGAGACACAGACAAAGACGGTGCCGTAAAAACTCCCACGGCATCGCTAGCAGTATCGGCACCACGAACGTCTCTGACAATAGCCACGGTGCCACGCGACAAACTAGCATGGATGACGGCTCCATCAGGGCCCACGGCGCCGTGAACAGCGACGAGGCCCGCAATGGCGCTGACTGATGGCGTGGAGGATGGCGCCAACCCGGGCCTTGCGAACCGCTGGACCGACACCAGGGGAGCCTTCACCCCCGAGGGGGCGACTGCCGTGGCGGTGCCTCCTGCTCGCCCCCTGAAAGGAGTGGTTCGAGCCTCCTGCACCGCGGAAGGAGCCTCAGCAACGGCCAGGCTACTAGTAGCCGAGGCTCCCTCCTCCTCGGTCCGTGTAGAACCAGGAGGGGACCTGGAGGAAAGGCAGAGTGCGCATGGCTTGGCCCGACGAGTGCGCGCCCAACCCCCAAAAGTTGTCGGAGCTCGCCCCACTTTCCACACGTGTTGCTCGATGACCCGGCAGTCCATGGAGAAACAGGCGTCGCACAAATCCATGTCATGAAGCGGGCCAAGACAAGAAAGGCAATGGTTGTGCTGGTCAGCAGAATATTTTCGTCGCATGGGCACCGTCCGATGGGGGCGACCCATCCTGGAAGTTTTCTTGCCCTCCGACCGAGACATGACCTATGGAGAAAAAACACCAAAAACAGACTCGACGTCACCAAGAAATAAAATATATGGAAAGATCTTACCAGCGACGTCAAGTAAGCAACTAGAACCGTCAGGACATGGCACCGACGGACTGCGGCACGGGAAAATACGGTGAAACGACTGCGTAGGCAGTAGGCCTCAACCACAGCTTGCTTCCCATGAGGTGACCTCTACGGCAGGAGACAAAGAACTGGCAGGAAGGCGGAGTCGACAGCGCCTAACGGCCAACCCGCGAGTGCCACGCCATGCATCTGCTCCACCTACCAAAAAAAAAAAAAGAGCTCCTTGGGGGTCATGACCTCCGGCCATGTACCCAACAGTGATGAATGGTGAAGACTGACACAGATAAGATCTGTCTGTTTGTTCTGAGGACTACCTTATCTCTGTGAAATGAGATACAGCCTTGGTCAATGTAGAGAGCCTGGATCTCGCTAATTCTCCTTGCAGAAGTAGTAGCTACTAGAAGGACTGTTTTCCAGGTAAGGTATTTCAAGTGGGCAGTAGCCATGGGCTCAAAGGGAGGGCCCATGAGCTTGGTTATACACACATTCAGATCCCAAACAGGCCACAGGTGCCCTGTGAGGTGGGTGCAAATGCATCAATCCTTTAAAAAATCTTTTGAAAAGTTTGTCTGATGCTACTGACACCTTTGTCCCTGCAGAAGGGTAGGGGCAGATACTGCTGCTAAATGAACCTTAAGGGAACTGGGTTGCAAACCTTGTGAATGCAAATGAGTGAGATAGTCTAAGGCAACCGAAACTCCAGCCTTACGTGGCATAAGGTTTATACTGGAACACCTGAGAGAGAATCTCTTCCATTTGGAAGAATACGTTTTCTGTGTAGAGGGTTTTCTATAACCCTTTAAAATATTTAAGGCAGCTTCTGAAAGATTTAAATCTGCATACTCTTTAATTCCTCAAGAGCCATGCCTTGAGATGAAGGGACTTGAGATTCAGGTACAACAATGTTCATTGCTTGGAGGTCAGGAGATTGTGTCTGAGGGGCAATTATATTGGTTTGCTGACAGACATGGAGAGCAGAAGAGAGTACCATGGCTGACTGGGCAAGTCTGAAGCTATCAAGATCAGAGATGCTGAGAGGGATTTTAGCTTCAGTAACACCTTGAAAATCAAAGGAAAAGGTGGAAAGGCGTACATGTGCCTGCCTGTCCAATCCAGAGGAATTGTACCCTGTGCTGGTGGTCTGCAGCAATACTGAGGTAGTTGGTGGTTCTGGTGGGATGCGAACAAGTCTATCTCTGGAGTGCCCCACCTTCTGAAAATAACTTGTGCCACCTGCTTGTTTAGAGACCATTCGTGACGGGCCTGGTTGATGCGGATTAGTGCATCTGCCAAGGTACTGTCCTTTCCTGGCAAATGGATTGCCTGCAAGGACACCTTCAGAGAGTACACCAGAGTCCAAATTTTCATGGCCTCTATGCAAAGGAGGCCTGACCTGGTGCCTCCCTGTTTGTTTATGTAATACATTGTGGTGGTACTGTCTGTTCTGATCTGTACCACCCTGCCCAATATCAGTGAAGAAAAAGCCTTTACAGCTAGGAGCACTGCTCTGAGCTCCAGTAAGTTTATGTGCTGAAGGGATTCTGCTGCTGACCAGGTGCCCCGAGTTGTGTGCTTTCCTAAATGGGCGCCCCAGCACAATAGAGATGAATCTGTTGTGAGTACCAGAGAGGGATTTGCTCTCTGAAAAGGAACTCCCTGCCTTAAACTGGATTCCTCTTTCCACCACAAGAGGGCCTTTAATAGTGCCCTTGTCACTGGTATAAGCTTTGAAAAGGGGTCTCTTTTCTGACTCTAGTGAGCCCTGAGGTGAAACTGGATGTCTCGCATATGAAACCTGGATCAAAGTTACCATTTTGAACTTTGTTTTTTCCAGATGCTTGTTCAAAGCTCTGAGATCCAATATTGGCCGCCACTCCTCACTTTTCTTTGTTGTTAGGAAGAGTACCTGGAGTAAAAAACCCTTCCTCTCAAGGTGGTAGGAACTGATTCCACTGCTCTAAGCTGTAAATTTCTAAACCTCTGCTTCTAGTAATGTCCTTTCTGCTAGAGAAAGTGAGCAGTAAACCCTGGTCTTCTGTGGAGGAAAAGATTTGAAGTCCAGAGACAGACACTGACACACTACCTTCAGAACCCACTTGGCTTTGGTGATGCTTAGCCAAGCCTGGAGGAAGTGGGAGAGTCTGCCTCCGACAGGGAGGGAGGAAGGAGGCAGCCTGAGCCTCAGGGGTTTTGTTTTGACTGGGGCTGAGGCTGGGTCTGAGAGCCCCTCCTGGAGTCCCTTCTACCCCTACCCCTAGAGTATCCCTGTTGTGGATACTGCTGATACTGGGGCACAGCTACTGGCTAGAAAAAGGGTCTGATCATAAAAGACGTTCCTCTGCCCCCACCCCCTTCCATAGGGCCTAGTGGATGGAGAAGCACGCTCCTTATCAGAGTTGTTTCTATAGGTTGCCTTATACTCATCCACTTTTTCATGTATGCAACCATGGATTCTCCAAAAAGAGAGTTTCCTTCCAAAGGAAAATCCAGGGCCTTGGATTGAGTATCCTGAGTAAGGTTAGTGGCCCTGAACCAAGCAAACCTTCCCTGTGCCACAGTGTTAGCCATCCATTTGGCTGCAGTGTCATTAGAATCAGCACCCATCTGAAATTGGTACTTACCCACCTCCAGCCCAAACCTGGCAATTTCAGCCAGGTCTTCAGACAAGGGGAAGATTCTACATGTTTAGTTAAGGAGTCAGCCGGTTCTTTACCTCGTTTTGCCCCTTTTTCACCTGTCTCAGGGGCAGGGGTAAGCACACTTGTCGGTTCAGCCACAGCAGATTGGGGTGTCAGCTAGTCAGAGCCGGAGGAAGCCCTAGAAAATCTTTTATTAAGCCTTTTAAGGCATTTTTCCACATTTTTTTCTGGGAAAGTTTTACATACTTCAAAGTCCTAGCCCAGATGTTCGAACCCCAGACAAGTCACACATTAGGTCTGTTTGTCTGCCTTAGCAAAGACATCTCCACATTTTAAACAATTCTTAAAATCGGGTTCTCCGGTTTTCTTTTTAGGTTTCTCTGACATGGTAATATCAAACGAGAAAAAACACTAACCACTAAATAAAAGAGCAAATGCGGTTACCTCTATTTTTCTTTTTTTTTTTGCGGTTGGTTCCGGAACCGATAGGAACCGGAGGAACCGAACCGAGGAGATGAAAAATGAACCGGTTCAGCGGTTCTGTAACCGAAAGAAAGCTGTTACAAAACAATTAAATATACTCAAAACTAAACTAATAATAGATAAAAGAGCAAGGTTCTTTAATCAGAGAACCCCGATGAATTAAACAACTAACCCGGTTCCCTCACGGTTATCCCGAACCGCGAGGAACCGGGAAAAAAACGTATTTTAAGCAATAAACAAGATTTATACTAAAAATTAGTAGAGGCAATAGAAGAAATAAAGTATACTTAAGTTGCTTAAGGTTTTAAATTTTCTTTCACATGAAAGAGTAAGGTGACCACTCCGAGCGGCCAGATTTTCAGGTAGAGAGAAAAATCTGAAGAGGTTAGAACACTACAGTTGGTAGAGGCAGTATTTGAAAGATGCTCACGTGCAAAGAATTCCCGAGTATTACTGGGGTTAGAATCTGTAATATTCAGACACAATTCAGCTTATATTTCATATTTTTTGCAAAAGTTTTCACCTTTACTTCTACATTACTAAGGACATTTCCATGTAAACAGAATTGCTTCCCCTATCTATTCTGGTTGCTTGCTTACACCTAACATCACACTTCTGTTTATGACATCACAATCTGTTGCTTCAGAAACAATATGAGGACATAAACAGGGGATGATGATGTCAGGTATAGGCCAAAAGATACTGTAAGTTCTAAGAGACAGTAATCCTCTTTCATGTAACTGCCCTCATTAGTAAAGAAAAAAACAAAAAGGCATTATACAAAATATCTAAAATATAAACTGAATTATATCTAAATCTTACATTTTTTTCCAAGGTTTTCTAATGGCGTCAGGAGCTCTTTAAATCCTAATAATCCTTCTCAGGTGAAAAAAACATTTAAAAGATGTGTTTTATATGTGGGGTGTTGTACTAAAAAAATTATAATTATCACTGAACCCCTATCCAAGATTAGAACTGATATTGCGCGGGACTGGTAATAAGTAGAAGAAAGCCTGCCAACTTTTATATGGGGCAGTCGAATCTTTCTGGGAAATCCACATCCCACAATCTGCACAGTTAATCCAACAGTTTGACTAGTTTGATGATGTTTGGTGACATAAGTATATACTACAGGGTGCAAGACGCAGTGAAATTAGACACATAGATTCCTCATCTGTAAGGGGAAGGATAGTCAGCCCTTTCCAAAAATGATGGGCAGTAGGTTCTTCAGATACATGATGGCAAGACTAGCGTTTTCAAGCATAGCTGTCTGTATGCATCATTGGCTACGTCAGAATTATAGGGGTTGCCAGGCCTGCCCCCCCCCCAAAGCACTGAAGTTAGCCACTGCATAGCTCTCAATCATATCACTGCCACTTACTTATAATGGGAAGGGGGAAGGGGATCTTGTAAAGACCTGGATGCCTAGGACCCCCACATGGCTCATAAAGTGTGACTGGCATCTAACACTGAATTAGCCATTATTACTGTAAGACAGCAAGGTTTTCTTCAAAATGGGATGTATGGTATTACAAGACCTTTCCTTTATTTTTGTTCTTTTAAATGTGTGCGTTGCTTTTCTGTGTCCTCCTGACTTTGGGGAGGTTTGCTTTGCTATTCGTATAAGCACTCCTCTTAAAAGTGATAGGAAACAGTTTTAGACCTCTAGTTCTTTTATTGGCTACCCACTATTCTATGTTTTTTACCTTTTTTGTTAAATTAATAATTTATTGTTTTGCCTTTGTAACTACCCTGAATCCTTCTGTGCTCAGCAGTTGCTGCTGTCTGTTTTCACACTGCCTGAACATTTTATGACATCAGAAACACCCATTCCAGGCCATTTAGATGAATAGCACAGAATGGGAGTTTGTTATGTGATAGAATGTCTTAGAAATATAAAAATCAAGAGCAGTAGCTGGTGAGGAGACTGGAACTCACTGTATATCTGAAGGCACCCCAAAGCTAGATCATTTACCATAAAAATCCTCAAAGCATATCAGAATACATAACAGGCATGGAAAAGAAAACGGAAGGGCAGTTAACTATGCAAAAATCATTCCTTATCTACTTTAAGCCATGTACTACAAACTACTTTAATTGCTGTGTTCTTAGTCTTAGTAGTTAAGATGCAGTTGATTGTTTACAATTAAAATATAGTCAGTCTGCTATACAGCGCAATAACATACTGTACAACTGCATTCAAGCACTTAACTATACAGTATGCCTCAATCAAAGAAATGACATGTTAAACTGAGAGCAGAGCTTGAACTTCAGTTCATTCATACCTAGAAAATTAAAGGCTACGTTACTTCCCTGAAGATCCGACCATCATCTAACTCCTGGTTTGTTGCCATAATGTGGAGTGGGTAAACTTATTGCCCCATCCATGCAAAGGTATTATCCATTTGACACCTTTCTTCACGGTCTTCAAAATACGGTACGCCACTATACAGCACCTATACTGTATGCACCTAACTATTTGTGCTTTCAAGTAAATAACAAATACCAGTGCAAACACTGACATGGTTGGGGGGGGATTCCAACTCAAACTTGCACCTTATCCCCCTTCCAACTTACATCCATGCTTATGCTCATGGGTGTAGGCAGGCATACTCACTGTACACATGTGTGCACCTTTTTTAGTACCTGTCCCAAACAATATGCCTTTTCTTATGAGTCATAACTTTAGTAATTTTCACTGTTTTGACCCCAAATTTTCAACATAACTAGTTTTTTTTCACATCACCTCATGAACGTGACAACTATAATTTTTCAAACTGTGACCAATGTGTTTTCGCACCTGGGACAGAGAATGACACTGTTACTGTGCAAAATCACTATTTGGGCAGGTTTTGAATTTTTTTCCACCCTTGTTCATGAAGTGGAGTCATAAGAAGCCTATGTTGAAAATTCAGGGTCAAAATACCTAAAAATGCAAAGTTATGAGCATACATTAAGCACATGCATACCTTTAGTAATTTTCTATATTTTGACCCCAAATTTTCTACATAGCCATTTCTTCATATCACTACATGAATGTAAAAAACTAATTTTTATCACATCCTGACCAAAATCTTTCACACCTGTGGCACAGAAGGACGATGTTGCTGTGTGAAATCACCTTTCATGCAGATTTTGAAAATTTTCTCCACCCTTGCTCATGAGGTGGGTCATAAGGCTACATTGAACATTTGTAATACAAATATTACAAAACACAGTTATGAGCATGCATTGACATTTTCCAATGCACACTCATAAATGTGGTCATTTTAAGTGAACCGTGTCCCTTTAAAACAGCATAGCAGCCATGTTGGCTCTGACCAGATTTTGTTCATATATACCTCTATCTTGTTCTCAAAGAGAGAACTGTTCTTGCAAGGAAAATCCACAACTTTAGTCTGGGTATCCTGAGAGAGGTTGGTAGTTCTTAATCATGCAAACCTCCTGAGTAAGATGGCTTGAGCCATGGGCCTGGAGGCAGTGTCACTGGCATCTACAGCCATATGAAAGTGGTACTTGGTGTCATCTAAGGCAGTTTTGACAGTTTCTGCCAGGTCCTGGACAATGTTATCAGGAGCTTTCCGGCTAACAGCCAGGACTGAGTTCCACAGTGCCTTCTGGTACCGTGCTGTGTATGCCATATAGGTGGAGATGCGAAGCAGCAGAGAGGCTGTGGTATAAGATTTCTTGCCCATGGGATCCAGCTTATGAACATGCGAACATACAAATCTGCCAGCAGAAACAGGCCTCATGGTCTATCGAGTCTGCTCAAGTGTGCAGCTAGCCCCTCATCATGCAGCTGCCCCTCCCGCCCCTTCCCAGTATCCCTTCCCTGTCCAACCCTCTTGAAACTGCCCACCGCCTTACAGGACGCTATCTCACCTGATAAGGTGTTCCATTTGTCCACCACTCTTTCCGTGAAAAAATGCCTCCTCTCCCTCCTGAATCTTCCCTCCCTCCAATCTCAGTCCATGCCCTCTCGTGTCCCTGTCCCTTCTCATCTGAAAAATCCCTTCTGTGTTGGTCTTGCTTATCCCCTTCAGATACTTAAAGGTCTTGATTGTATCCCCCGATTCCTCCTCTCCTCCAGCGAATACATATTCAACTCTTCCAGCCTGTCCTCGTAGGGCTTGCTCTTCAATCCAAGTTTTCTAGACTCCTTCTCTGGAGGCTGGGAAGAAAGGGTCACTTTAGCCTTTTCACGAGCAGTGGATTGCACCACGCCTTTGTAATCAGGATAGGTGTAAAGTTATCCAGCATTTGTTTTTTCTAGCTGGTACTTTTCCTCTATTTTCTTATCCACCTATGGAAGGGAGGTGGGATTCTGGAGCAGCTTGAAAGCAGCCCTGCAAAGGGACTTGTGAACTGGAAGCAGCAGTTTCTTGGGGGAGAGAGACCCATCATATCCAAAAAGTCTGCCTCCTCATCCTCTTCAGCAGTCTCCTGAATGGAGAGGTCAAGAGCATCCACCATGTGTTGGACAAATGCTAAATGGGAGGAAAAACTGTCCTGATCATGGGAAGGGGAGCCAAATTCCGGGTCAGGGGATACATCAGGTTCTATGCCCTCCTCCTCTTCTTCATTGCATTCCTCAAAATAAAAACCCTGGCCTGGGTCAGGGTCTGTAAGAACAGGAGTGGAAGGACCAGCTGGGACCCCAAAGAGATTGCCTATAGCTTGAAAGGTCTAATATAGTTGCCAAGCCTTTGCCACCTCCTCAGAAGAAGAGACACTGTTGCGACACTGATGTCTTCCCTTTGCTCTTCAGCAGGAGGGGCAGTAATATGTTTCTCTTTTTGTTTCTTTTTAGCAGGCACTGGACCAGAAATCTGCTCAGTATGTCTTTTTTGCTTGGCTTGGTCTTAATTATTTTTTGTTAAACTTATTCTCTAGGGGTCCTTAGAGGACCATTCTTTAAATTTATGATGAGAGGAGGACCACTCTTCAGAAGGCTTGTTAGAGGGAGAGGCAGACTGAGAAGCCATTATTTTCAGTCTTTTGGCTCTTTTCTTTACTGTTTTAAAGGAAAGCTGTCCAAAATGTGGGCTCCCGCCCCCGGGCAGCTTACCTTCCGGTTTAGATTTTAACAGCAAGAACGGCATTTTTCTTGTGCCACAACTTGCTGTATTTTAATTTTAAAAACTCCAGAACTCAGAAGTATGGAAGAGGCAGGGGACACTCCGTTTTCTGAAAAGGTGCAGCAACGCACCACTTGCTTCAATACTTCTGTACTGAAGTAAGCTGTGCGTCGCCGCACCTTTTCAGCAAATGGAGCATCCCCTGCCTCTTCCATACTTCCGGGTTCCGGAGTTTTTAAAATTAAAATACAGCAAGTCGCAGCGCGAGAAAAATGCTGCTCTTGCTGTTAAAATCTGAACCGGAGTGTAAGCTGTTCGGGAGCTGGAGCCCACGTTTTGGACATCTTTCCTTTAAAGCAAATTTGGTGCGAAGTTCACAGTTAGCAGAGGAATGATTTGGACCTAAACAGCTCAGACAAAGCTCGTGGCCATCTGCCTTGGCCATTATTCTAAAACACAAGGCAATTTTTTAATCCTGTAGGTCCAGTTCTCTTTTTAGGTCAATCTGACATGCCAATATTGTCAGAAGACTTGCACTTCGGTTCCCAAAAGGGAAAAAAAGAAAACTTTTCAGTTGTTTCCCTAACGAAATGAAACCGCGAGGATCAGTTCCAAAAATTCAAAATCTGAAAGAAAAATAAATCTTAAACGCAGTTCCCTAAAAAATAAGGGAACTGATAAAAAAAAGTAAGTTTAAATACCAAAAGCAGAAGTTTTTTACCGCGAAAAAGTATTTTTTTTTAGTCAGGAATAAAGCCCCGGAAGCGTGATGAAAATCTGTCAGGGGAAGTTTCCTCAGTTCCTGGGAACAGAGGAACAGCACTAAAACAATAAACACTAGAAAAAACTCTAAGGCAGCAGAAACTACAGAAATAAAACAACTTTACCAGAAACAAACTTCTTCAAACAAGGACATATGGAGAGAGCTCAGGGCCAACTTGTCCAGTCAGGGGAGAAATGAATCTGACCAACAGCAGCACCTACAGGTAGTGCCTTCAACTGCAATCTGACTGGCTAATGCGTTGCCCTCATTTGAATAACTTCTGTCTCCAGGGTAGCTGAATCCTGCTGGCAATACTGCAATAGTCAAGCATATTGCGGAATGCATGTGGTGAGAACAGCTATTCCACCTGCTAAAACTCTACTCTAAGATAGACCATTTCTTTATTTCTACTAGCTGGTTATACACCCTTCCTGCCAATGAGACTGAAAACATTATGATCACAGATCATGCTCCCCTGGTGATAGATCTTGAATTGGTCCGATACCTCGGAACACATGCTGAAGGTTAAATATAGACTTGCTAAATGACACAGGCTGTAAGTAACATATGCAGCAGGTGGTTTCCACATACCTCAGGAACACCAAAACTCAGAAAGTTCAAAAGGGGCAGTCTGAGATTGTCTTAAAGCAGTGGTGTGAGGGGAGATTATTAAAATAATACATCTCCAAGTTAAAAAAGGAAAGGATACAAGCACGTCTAGACCTTGAAAGGGAGATCTTTGACCAGGTGGTAGAACACTAGATTACACTGCTAGACACAGTCCAAAGATAATTAGATGACAGAAAAGAAAAAAAATTACTTACCACAGTAATCTTGTTTCTTCCCAGTGATACTCAGGAATTCATAACTTTCTGCAGTAAACCTTCTAAGTAGGACTGCCCGGAGAGAATAGAACACATGCAAATGATGGAATCCTTTGCACGTGACAGCTTTTCAAATGCTGCCCTGTACTAACTGCCAGTGTTCTAAACTCCTCAGATTTCCTAGGAGCCTGCAAAGGCAAACCCATGGAAGTAGAATACTGTGAGTATTAATGATTAATATAATTTAGGATTTGAAAATCCCCAACCTCCTAATAAAAAACCTCCAACTGGAGGGAGAACATCACCGTTAAAGAAATCCCAAAAATGTCATAAACACCTGAAAAGAGGGGTAAAACACAATGAACCCTGTTTGCTAAAAATTGTACTTGACTGTGGTATGTATATATGTTCAAAGACACATACCCTTTTCTGGTAGCACAGCATGCGGGAGTATAGAGGCTAAGGTTCTGGAAGGGGAGGCAGGGTGGGAAGCTATGAATACCTGAGTATCACTGGGAAGAAACAAGATTACTATGGATAAGTAATTTTTTCTTCTAACCCCAGTAATACTCAGGTATTCATAACTTTCTGCAGACTACAAAGCAGTACCACTGGACGTGGGCACATAACCCTATACTGGAAACAGACTTTGCAGGACTGCTGTGCCAAACCCAGCATCACTCATGGACTGAATATCCAGATTGTAGTGCCTTGTAAAGGTGTGTACTGTTTTCCAGGTAGCTGCTTTACGGATATCAACCAGTAGGACATCTCTGGCAGCTGCTAAGATAGCAGCCGTTCCTCTTGTGGAGTGGGCCCTCAATCCTATTGGGGCTCTCTACCAGCTTTAGTGTAACAGAATTGGATACACAACTATCTATCAGAAAATGAACCTTTTTGATGCTGGATTACCTTTTTCCACATCCCCATAAGTCAGGAACAGCTGTTTTCTGTTCTGCCTATGATCCTTAGTGGTTGTCATGTAGTAGCTGAGAGCTCTCTTGACAT
Organism: Neoceratodus forsteri; assembly: GCA_016271365.2. Classification (NCBI taxonomy): domain Eukaryota; kingdom Metazoa; phylum Chordata; order Ceratodontiformes; family Ceratodontidae; genus Neoceratodus; species Neoceratodus forsteri. The sequence continues at coordinate 537,676,828 of CM028130.1, read as the reverse complement.
CCAGACTGTAAAGTCTTCTTTCACCAGAAGTGGAGTGCTCAGTGGAAAAAAAGAGGTAGGATAATGGATTGGTTAAGGTGGAAATCAGAAACCACCATGGGGAGGAATTTTCTGTTTGTCCTCAGGACTACCTTATCCTTATGAAATGAGATGTAGTCCTGTTCAATGCAGACAGCCTGAAGCTCACCGATTCTTCTTCTTGCAGAAGTCACTGCCACTAGGAAAACTGTTTTCCATGTGACATGTTAGGTGAGCTGAAGACATGGGTTCAAAAAGAGGCCCCATGAGCTTAGCTATGCACACATTGAAGTCCCATGCTGGCACTGGTTCCCTGTGAGGGGGATGCAAGAGGGCCAGACCCTTAAAGAACCTCCTAAAGATAGGTTCTGAGGCTATTGTTACCCTTGCTCCAGCTGAAATGTAAGCAGACACTGCTGCCAGGTGAACCTTCAAGGTGCTGGGTTGTAGTCCCAGGTTACGTAAATGAGAGAGGTAGTCGAGAACAGCTGATACCCCAGCCTGTACTGGCATCAAGTCTCTAGCTGAACACCAGATTGAAAACCTTTTCCATTTTGAAGAATAGGTTTTCTTACTGGAGGGTTTCCTATAACCTCTTAAAAATGTCTAACATTGCTTTAGAGAGGTGTAAATTAGCATATTCTAGTTCCTCAAGAGACGAGCTCTGAGATTGACAGACCTGAGGTTTTAGTACAGCAGAGTTCCCTGGTTGGAGGTTAACAGGTTGTGCCTCCAAGGGAGGTGTACTGGTTTTGCTACAGACATGGAGAGCAGAAGAGAGTACCATGGCTGCCTGAGCCAGTCTGGAGCTATCAAGATTAGGGATGCTGAGTGGGATCTGAGCTTGAGCAATACCCTAAATACCAGAGGAAAGGGAGGAAAGGCATACAGGTGCCTCCCTGACGCATCCAGAGGTAATGTACCCTGATCTGGTGGTCTGCAGCAGTACTGTGGCAGGTGGTGGTTCTGGTAGGATGCGAACAAGTCTATCTCTGGAGTGCCCCACCTCCTGAAGAGCACTTGCATCACTTGCCTGTTCAGGGTCCATTCGTGATGGGCCTGGTTGATTTGGCTTAAGGCATCTGCCAGGGTATTGTCCTTTCCTGGCAGATGGATTGCCTGCAGGGATACTCCCAAGGAGTAAGCCAAGGTCCAGATTTTCATGGCAACTGTACAGAGAAGGCCTGACCTGGTGTCTCCCTGCTTGTTCATATAGTACACTGTGGTGGTGGTGTCTGTTCTGACTTGTACCACCTTCCCTTGTACCAGTGCTGAAAAAGCTTTTACGGCGAGAAACACAGCTCTGAGTTTTAGCAAATTTATGTGTTGAAGGGACTCTGCAGCTGACCAGGTGCTCTGGGTCATGTGATCCCCTAGATGGGCACCCCAACCCAGGAGGGATGCATCTGTTGTGAGAACAACTGAATGAGACTCTCTCTGAAAATGAACCCCCTCTCTTAGGTTGGGTTCCTCCTCCCACCACTAGAGTGCTTGTAGCAAAGTCCTTGTTACCGGGATGGGCTTTGAAAGAGCGTCTTTTCTTTGACTCCAATGAGCCCTGAGGTGGAACTGGATGTCTCTCATTTGGAATCTGGAAGCCCAACACTGTGCATGTGGTTGCAGCCATATGGCCCAGCAGCTGCAGAAACTGCCTTGCAGTTTTGTGTTTGTGCAAGCTGAACAAATCTGGGATCAGCTGGAGATTTCTGACCCTGTCCAGAGTCAGGTAGGCCCTGCCTTGCAGGGTACTGATCTCTACCCCTATGAACTGCAGGATTTGTGCAGGAATGAGGACTGATTTTTTTTGTGACTGATTAGGAAGCCCAAAGACTACAGGAGCCACTGGGTAATCTGTAGATATTATCTGACTTGGTCTGGTGATTTCCCTACCACCAGCCAGTCATCTAGATACGGGAATACTGTAACCCCCCTGCCTTTGAAGGTGTGCCACAACTGCTGACAGGCACTCTGTGAACATCCTTGGGGCTGAAGAAAGACCAAAAGGCAGGGATGAAAACTGGTAATGGCCTGAAGGGAGTCTGAATCTGAGATATTGTCTGTAAGACTCCCTTATGGGGGATGTGGAAATAGGTGTCTTTCAAGTCCAGTGATGCCAAACAATCTCCTTTTTGGAGTGTTGGCAGAATCAATGCCAAAGTTACCATTTTGAACTTTGGTTTCTTCAGATGCTTGTTTAGAGCTCCGAGATCCAATATAGGCTGCCACTCCCCACTTTTCTTTGTGGTGAGAAAGTGCCTGGAATAAAAAACCCTTCCTCTTAGGGGGGTTGGAACAGGTTCTACTGCCCTTAGCAGTAGCAGTTTTCGAACCTCTGACTCCAGCAGTTTCTTTTCTGCTAAGGAGGGTGAACTGAAGACCCTGTTTTTCTGAGAAGGAAGGGATTTGAAGTCCAGAGACAGACCCTGACCCCCCCCACCTCCAGGACCCACTTCTCTGTGGTGATGTTCAGCCAAGCCTGGAGGAAGTGGGACAGTCTGCCTCTGACAGGGAGGGAGGAGGCGGCCTGTGCCTTAGGGGGTCTGTTTTGTTTAGGGCTGAGGCTGGGCCTGTGACCCTCGCCTATAAACCCTTCTACCCCTGCCCCTAAAGTACCCTTATTGTGGATACTGCTGGTACTGGGGTGTGGCCACTGGTTGGAAAAAGGGCCTGGTGTGAAAGGACCTGCCCCGGCCCCCCCATTCCATAAGGCCTGGTGGATAGTGAAGCTTCTCTTTGGCAGAGTTGCTTCTATAAGTGGCCTTGTACTCATCCACCTTTTTCATGTATGCCACAGTGGATTCCCCGAATAGAACATTCCCTTCTATGGGGAAACCAAATGCTTTAGCTTGAGTATCCTGAGTGAGATTTGTAGCCCTGAGCCAGGCAAATCTCCTCTGTGCTACCGTGTTAGCCATCCATCTGGCTGCAGTATCTTTAGTATCAGCAGCCATTTGGAATTGATATTTAGCTGCCTCTAACCCAAACCTAGCAGTTTCAGCTAGGTCATCTGACAGGGGTGAGGGGGCTTTCTGAGCCATGACCAAAAATGACTGCCACAGTGACTTCTGGTACTGGGTAGCAAAAGCCTGAAAATTTGCTTGACGTATGGCCAAAGAAGCTGACAGGTACCCCTTCTTGGCCATACTGTCTATTTTTCTAGAGTTCTTGTCCGGAGGATGTGACAACAGAGGGACTGTAGCCTTATCACAGTCAGCTGCCTGCACAACCCCTGATGGTCAGGATGGGAAAATAGGAACTCTGCCCCTTCCCTGTCCATTTGGTAATTTTTGTCAAGGGGAGGGATGGAATTTGGAGTCTGAAGGAGTTTTAGTGCATCCTTCTTAAAAAACATTCACAGGGAGGAGAAGAGTTTTAGTGGGGGTTAACCCCATCATCTCCATATACTCCACCTCCTCCTCATCCTCAGTCTCTTCTGTAGTGGTGATGTCCATAGCATCAGCCATCTTTCAAACAAAAGAGAAATGAGAGGAGCAGTCCTCAGATACTCTTGGGGAAGAACCAAACTCCTGCTCAGGGGACATACTGGGCTCAATAGGTTCCCCTTCAACCTCCTCACATTCCCCATAATCTTCTTCCTCTAGGAAAGAAGATTTTCCTGTACTGCCAGCCTGGGTACCCGAGGTCGGGGCAGGTGGTTGTTGTGGAGGAGGAGCACTATTCTGCAAGGCCCGAATAATTTTAAATCCCTGAGCAATTTCCTGAGGCAAAGGCAATGTAAGGCCAGACACAGAAGTCCACGGTTTAGGAGGCGCGGGTTCAGTGTGTTTGAGTTTCTTGTTTTTTTAAGAGGGGACCGGGGAGTCAGCTGGTTCACTAGCCCTCCTTGTGCCTTTGTCACCCGTCTCAGGGGTAGAGGCAACAATAGACGTGGTTTCACCCACATTAGCAGGGGGGTATCGGATGGTCAGGACCAGAGGGACCCCTAAGTTGAGGAAGCTTCTTTTTTAGCCATTCCAGGCATTTCTCAACAGTTTTCTCTGGGAATGTTTTACATATATCACATTCCTCTTTCAAATGTTCATAGCCCAGGCAGACCACGCACAAACTGTGCTTGTATGCCTTAGCGAAAACTTCCCCACACTGAGTACAGTTCTTAAAACCTGGCTCACCCATTTTCTTTTTAGGTTTCTCTGACATTTTGTCAAGAATAGAGAAGAAAACAGTAACTACTAAATAAGTTTTTTAACAAAGATTTAGCGGTTGTGGTCAGTTCCGGAACCAAGAAGGAACAGGAGGAACCAAACTGATAAGAAAAAAGGGAAGCGGGGTTAATGGTTCGGTAAATACAGGTTACTCACCTGTAACAGGAGTTCTAGGAATGGTATATGTTGTTCATCCACACTTATTGGCAGGTTCCTTGCCACTTTAAATCTTGCCGGAAGGTCTTCAAGCTGGCTCCTCCCACCCACCCGGGTGGTAAAACTCTCGGCTCCACCCCATGACGCCAGATCTGGCCCGCTGGAAGCTCAGGTTGTCTTGCCGAGCCGGGGAGGTCGGTGGAGTCGTGTGGATGAACAACATATACCATTCCTAGAACTCCTGTTACAGGTGAGTAACCTGTTCTAGGGACATGGATATGTTGTTCATCTACACTTATTGGCAGACTCCTAGCAGTTCTCCGGGAGGGAGGAGGCAGCGCACCCCAGTACTTACTTGGGAAATAAGGACTGGAGAACCGAGGCCCCAAAACCAGCATCCGCGTGACTCAAGGTCGAGGTGGTAATTGCATAAAGGTGTGCACTGACTCCAGGCAGCAGCCCCGAGATTTCCTGGATAGTGACGTCCCTGAAGCAGCCACCGATGCAGCAGTATGACGGTAGAATGAGCTCTTATCCCTCTGGGAGGCTCCATGCCGTCCAACTTATAGCAGCGATCTATGCGGAGGTGACCCACCTGCCTATAGTCACGCTTGGCTGCAGGTCTGCCAGATGCGGCTTCAGCGTGGGTGACAAACAGCTGGCGAACCTCTCCCGAATTTCAAGCGTGCGCTCCTTATATCTGTGACGCCCTTCTAGGGTCAAGTATGGAGCTATATTCGGCCCTCGAGGTGTGACTGAGGGTAGAACACTGGAGAGTCAGCACCTGGTTAGGTGAAACTCCGACACCACCTTCGAAGGAATTTTGGGTGGGCGCAGGACAACCTTGTCCCTGTGGAAGACCAGGTAAGGAGACTCGATGCAAAGCGCCTGGAGCTCTCCCATCCTTCTGGCTGACGTGATAGCCACCAAGAAGGCGGTCTTCCACGACAGGTGAGAGAGTTCACACCTGTGCATTGGTTCGAATGGCTTGCCCATGAGCTTTACCAGTACCAGCAGTAGATCCCACGGAGGTGGAGGTTCTCTACCGAGGGGAAATGATCAAGGCCTTTGAAAAGCGCCCAACCACCTTTCCTGCTGCACCGACTGCTTCCCGGCCCGCTACCGTAGCACAGATGGCTGCCAGGTGCACCTTTAGGGTCATCGTCACCAAGCCCTTGACTAGAAAGAGACCATAAATAGTCCAAAATGCTTGCCACAGAACAGAGGAAGGGTCCGGCCTTGCCCTGACACCAAATGGAGAATCTCTTCCATTTGAAGGCATAGTATTTTCTGGTAACTCATACGGACGCCTCAACCACATTGAGGACCTGCCGGGAAAGACCCAAGGCCTGGAACTCTAGCCGCTCAGGAACCAGGCCGTCAGGTGCAGGGATTGAAGGTCCGGATGGAACACCTTCCCCTGATTGACTGAAAGCAGGTCCGGGCGAGCTGGAAGCTGCCTTGGGAGCCTGGAGCTGAGGCTGAGGAGATCTGGTTACCAGAACTGGCGGGGCCAGTCTGGGGCTATCAGGATCACCTGCGCCTTGTCCCTCCTTGCTTTGAGAAGCACCTTGTGAATCAAGGGAAATGGGGGAAAGGCGTAGAAGAGGCCCGGGGTCCACAGCCTCGAGAAGGCATCCCCCTGCAGCGAGCCCTGCTGAGGGGGGCGGGCATGAAACAGCCTCAGCTTCGCGTTCTCCCTGGAGGTAAATAGGTCCACCTGAGGTGTGCCCCAGTGGGAGAACAGATCTTGCACTACCACCGGCAGGAGAGACCACTCGTGAGATGCAGCCCCTATCCGGCTCAGGGCATCGGCCAGGGTGTTGGAGGCTCCTGCCACATGAATAGCTAGGAGATCCGCCTCAGGCTGTGCACAGAGTGACCAAATGCGGAGGCTTCCTTGCATAGAAGCATGCGCGCGTCCCGCCCTGCCCAGTGTTCAGGTAGTATGGTTGTGGTATTGTCCGTCTGGACTCGGACCACTTGACCCCCAGAAAGCGGAGCAAAAGGCGGTGAGCTAAGCGGACTGCTCGGAGCTCCAGCAGGTTGATGTGGCATCGGGACTCCCGCGGGGACCAGAGGCCGTGCACTCGGTGTTCCCCCAGATGGGCACCCCAACCCATCAGAGAGGCATCGGTCGATAGAGAGACCGTCGGCTCGGGGCGGACAAACGGGATGCCCTCCTGCAGATGAAATGGAACGGTCCACCACTGGAGAGCATTCCACATCTCCCGGGTCACCATCACTAGCTGGTCCAAAGGATCGCAGCGTTGTGACCACTGGCTGGCCAGTCCCCACTGAAGGGGGCGTATGTGCCAGCGGGCCCAACGGACCACGCTGGTACAGGCCGCCATGAGACCCAGAAGGCGCAGGAAGTCCCGGGCAGGGCGCGATTGCCCAACCAGAAATGATTGGGCAAAGGAGGTAAGAACCTCGGCCCTGTCCGCCGGGAGCCGTGCTCTGGCTCGAAGAGAGTCGAGCTCTGCCCCGATGAACAGGATCACCTGCTTCGGCTCGAGTTCCGACTTGGCCTCGTTGATGAGAAGGCCGACTGGAGAGCAAACCTGGAAGGCCAGATCTCTGGACACGCTCACCTCCGTCTGGAGGGGCTACTATCAACCAATCGTCGGAGGTAAGTGCACCGGAACCCTCGGCGCCATGAGAATGCTGTCTACCACTGCCATGCATTTGGTGAAGACCCTGGGAGCTGGAGATAAGCCGAAGGGCATGGCTCGGAACTCGAAGAGGGATCCCTCCGCTCGAAAGCGGAGGAATCTCCGATGTGACGGACGGATAGGGACATGAAAGAACGCGTCCTGTAGGTCCAGAGAGCAGTACCACACGCCATGTTCCAGAGATGGTATTATCTGTGCCAGAGTGACCATCCTGACGGTTCGAGACCTTAGGAACTTGTTCAGGTCGTGTAGGTCGAGAATGGGCATCAACCCCGTCCGTTCAGAACCGAAATACCTGGACACGAACCCGGGTCTGAAGGGGTCCTCTACCTCCGTGATCCTCCTTTTGGAGGAGGAGGTAATGTCGGCTTGGCGAGCCGCTTAGTGAGGGCTGCGGACCCAGAGGCCCCCGAGGTGCGCCGCAGCTCTGAAGGCAGGGCCTGCTCGAATTCAGAGGTAGCCTTTCTCACCACCTCCAGCACCCACCTGTCCGTGGTAACAGCGGACCAGGCGGAAAGGAAGTGTCTGAGCCGTCCCCGGGGGAACCAGGGTGGTGACAGGGATGGGGCGACACCCCTCAGCCCGTCACTGGGCAGGCTTGGAGGAGGGACCGCCGAGGACCTCCTGGGCCTTTACCTCCTGCTTCCTGTTGGAGGAAGCCGCGGCTTGGGCTTGGGATACCAGAGTCGAGTCTGCTGGCCCCTGATGTTGCTGGGCGGGCGGCCGCAGGCGCAGAAGGAGCGAAAGGGCTTAGGCTGTGGCTTGCGGCCTTTGTCCTTCTGAGCGGAAGAGACAGAGTCCAGGTAGCGTGGACTTCTTGATCCTCTGCAGGTGACCTTCCACCCCAGGGCCGAAGAGGTCAGTCCCCAAAAAGGGAACATCCGCCAACTTGTGCTGGGTATCCGAGGTAAAGGTGGATATCCTCAGCCAAGCCCGACGACGCATGGCCACTGCGGCCGCCACAGACCTGGCACATGAGTCCCCGATGTCTAACGCAGTCTGGAGCTGCTGTTTAGCCACTGCCCTGGTCCCGCACCTGCCTGACCGTAGTCTGCAGATCTGCGGGAAGATGAGGGACAACCTCATCCAGGGAGCCCAACAGGGCGTGAGAAAAATGTGCCATGAGGACGGCTGAACTGGCCTGACGAAGGCCGAGAGAGGACGCAGCATAGACTTTTCGCCCGGCATAATCCAATTTCTTGGATTCCTTGTCTGGAGGTTTGTCCACATCCCTGGCGTTCCCGGCACGCTGAAAACGCTTGTCGGTAAACCAACCCTCGGCCGAGGGTGTTCCAAAACCGGACAGGGAACCGCGGCAGAGACACTTCATACGCCAACCTGGTCAAGGCGCAGGGCAGGAAGCAGGACGCTGCCAAAGTTCCAAGGCCAGACCCACTATGGCTTCGGCCACCGGAAAGGCCTCCGTAGGAGAATCCCCTCGGTCCAGAATCTCTGTGAGGGGATACCTGGCCCATTTAGAAATGGGTTCAAGCTTCATCCCGGTGGACTCCGAGATGAGTCGAAGCAACCCTAAGAAGGACGAAGGGCTATCGTCCTCGACTGCCCTCCCGAGGACTCCAAGTCCATGCGCTTGGAGAAGAGGGAGAACCATCATCGGACTCAGAAGAGTCCTCAAAGAGCTGCCTCGGCCTGAGCCACCCTCCACCTGCCGAGGTTTATTGGGAGTGAGGGTGACAGACAGCCTATGGGGCAAACCCAAGGCCGACCGAGAATTTTTGGTCGGAGCCCCAACTAATGGCTGTGGAGGCGGAGGTTCCACCAGAATCGGTTGGGCAGCTGGAATTGGCCGAACAACCGGCCTGAGAACAGGCTCCTCGACTACAACGAGGGGTTGTTTCAGCTGCTCCAGTGACAGCCACTTAATGGCCGGGGAAGACGACTGGGTCGGCTTATTCCCAGTCAAAAGGAGCTGTTGCCACATAAGTTCCTCGTACCTCTGACGCAACTTGCGCCGAAGCCTCCCCTCGTCCGAGGAAGAGGAAGAGTGGCGGCGCCGCTTGCCGCGGTGCAGAGACCGAGACTGCCTAAGGCGGCGGGATCGGTTGGACCACGAGGATGTCCGAGACCGAGACCGCGAGTCTCGACTAGGCCGAGGGAGGCGAGAGAAGTGTCGAATCGCACCCTCGCCCGGACTCGATCCACCGAGGCTCTGGAACCGAGGCACAGACGAGCCGACGGATCCTCAACTCCCACCGGGGGAACCGGGGACAGGGGATTCTCAGCTTCTCCAGCCAACAACCCGTCTAACGGGTCGAGAAAAATGACCGTGTCGACAGGAGTCTCGGTCAACTGGCCTGACGGGGACACCGTGAAGCCAGTGGCCGAAGCTGAGGGGTCGACCGAAGTCGACTGTCGACAAGGGAAGGGATCTTTCCCACTCCCAAAAGCGTCAACGGAGAGACTTACTTTTGCTCTTTTTGGACCTGGAAAAAGGTCCCGGAGAAGTTGGACCCTCACCTTTGGTCGAGAGGGTCAGACAAAGCTCCTAAAGAAGCCAGTACGAGGCACGAGAGAAGGCGGGACAAATCGCAGCCGGTAAAGCGGCCCGCGCCGCCTCCTCTTCGAGGCGATCATCTGCTCTAGCTGATCCACTTGAGCCCGCCACAGGACACATGTCCAGGCCTCTTTAGATTTCACGGTGGAATTCTTTTCTCGGGTGCCCCAGCTGTGTCGGGCAGTGCGGTCTTCAGGGCGTGGGCCGAAAAGGAAGAGCACAAGTCGCAGGCCTGCGGGTCGTGCTCAAGGCCAAGGCAGTAGGACGACGTGAGTGCGGATCCGTCCTAGACATCTCTTCTTCGCGAAGGGCACCTCCGAAAATCGGGAGTCGATTTGTCCATCGCAGCCGCGAGGAGAAGAAGACCGAAGTCTTTAGCAAAAACTTTTTAATTTCGAACTTTTCCAAGAATTAGGAACCAGTCTTAATCGCAACGTGTTAAGGAGGGAACCTGAGCTTCCAAGCGGTAAGGAAGATCTGGCGTCATGGGGCGGAGCCGAGAGTTTTACCACCCGGGTGGGTGGGAGGAGCCAGCTTGAAGACCTTCTGGCAAGATTTAAAGCGGCAAGGAACCTGCCAATAAGTGTGGATGAACAACATATCCACGTCCCTAGAATCAAAGTTATCCATTACAAAATAACAATTTTAATTAAATAAAATTTGTAAACTAAGGATTTTTTTTACTAAGAAAACCCAGACTAACAGAAAAACTAACCCAGTTCCCCCATGGCTATACTGAACAAAGAGGAACCGGGAAAAAAAACAACTAATGCTAAACTAAGTTAATAACAAACAACACTTAGTAAAAGGCAACAAATGAAAATAAAAGGATACTTAAAAGTTTCTTTACATAGAGGAAAGGTAGGCAAGTGACACTCCGAGCAACCAGACTTTTCAGGCGGAGAGTGAAATCTGAGGAGTTCAGAACACTGGCAGCTAGTACAGGGCAGCATTTGAAAAGTTCTCACATGCAAAGAATTCCATCATTTGCACGTGTTCTATTCTCTCTGGGCAGTCCTACCTAGAAGGCTTACTGCAGAAAGTTATGAATACCTGAGTATTACTGGAGTTAAAAGCAGCACTCTGCAGAATGCTAGATAATATAGTGGAGAACACACTCCATTTCAGCATATAGAAATATTATAAGCAGGGGAATAGAGCAGGCTGCATTTTGGCGCTACAGTTACGGAAAAAATTAGCGAACAGAGTGGTTCTTCAGATACAATATGCACAGATTCCAGGAGGGACAGCAGGAGATCCCAGGGTAATAGTGCAGGAATATGTTAAATTCTATAGCATGCTATATAAGAGAGAAGGGACCCTAGATCCAGTTCTTTTTTTCCAAAAGTTGGTCCTCCCCTCTCTAACACAAGAGGCGAGTACAGAACTAGACATCTCAATCACAGGGGCAGAGATTCAAGAACATATCAAGGGCTGCACAATATGAAGTCAGCAGGCCCAGATGGGCTATAATCCGGCTAGTTCAAATAGTGTTCACAATTATTAATGTCGCAGATGCAACAGGTCTTCAGTAAAATCTTAGAAGGTGGAGAATGCCCACTATTCTGATGCCAGGCACAGACAATGGTCCTATATAAGGAAGGCAAGGACCCCACTGAATGCGACTCATACTGCCCAATGTCTTTATTATGTACTCGCATGAAAATTTTCACAGGGATCCTAGCAAATAGGCTGCAGGAACATATCTCGTCCCTAGTACATCTGGACCAGATGGGATTTCTCAGAAAGCAGATTCATAGGCCCGGTGGTGCAAAGGGTTGAGGTGCTGGATGCCACACTGGTGACCTGGGTTCGGGAACGACCTTGGGTCGTCGGGGTGCCAACACGTGGGGGGAGCAGGACTGTGTAAGCAGACAGGTTGCTCTCCTCTCCCGGGGAGGGTGGGGGGTTGTTGCTCCCCCATAGTTTCGCTCCCACCGGACGGAGGTCCAGTGGGTAGCGTAGGTGGGAGTGGGCGGCATCATTATGGGTGGGCAGAAGGGGCTGAGCTGGCACCACGGTGTGCGTGCGTGCCAGGGCCTCAGGCAGGGGAAACGGGAGAAAATTCACAAAACTATATAAAAACCTATTTTTCAAAAAAAAAAACAAAAAAAAAACAGAAGATTCATACAGGATAATATACAATGTCTCAAACATATTTTCATCTCAAAGTATTAGCTCTGATTTAAAATTGGCTATTTCAATGGATGCCGAGAAAGTTTTCAATAGGGTTAACTGGCACTTCCTAAATTATACTCTGCGCTCTTTCCAATTTGGTCCAAAATTTCTTCAGTGGATATGTTGTTCATCCGCACTCTCTGGCAGACTCCTAGCAGTTCTCCAGGAGTAGGGAGGCAAGGCGCATACCCTCTACTTAGGGAACAGGGACTGTAGAACTGAGGCCCCAAAACCAGCATCCCGGCATGACTCAAGGCTGAGGTGGTAGTGGGTGATGAAGATGTTTGCTGACTTCCAGGTAGCAGCCCGGCAGATTTCTTGGATAGGTATGTCCCTGGCAACAGCCACCGATGCAGCAGTATGGCGGGTAGAATGAGCTCTTATCCCTCTGAGAGGCTCCTTGCCTGCCAACTCATAGCACAGACCTATGCATGATGTGATCCACCTTGCAATAGTCCATTTTACTGCAGGTCTGCCAAAATCAGCTTCAACGTAGCTGGCAAACCTCTCCCCGAATTTCCGCCATCCTCTCCTTGTAATAGGAGAGAGCTCGTCTCAGGTCCAAGGTATGGAGTCTGTATTCAGCCTCTGAGGTATACTTAGGGTAGTATACCAGCAGGGTTAAAACCTGGTTAAGGTGAAACTCTCAGACACCACCTTCGGAAGGAATTTTGGGTGGGGGCATAGGACAACCCTGTCCCTGTGGAAGACCAGATAAGGGTAGTCCACCAAAAGCGCCTGGAGCTCTCCTGTCCTTTAGGCAGATGTGACAGCCACCAGGAAGGCTGTCTTCCATGACAAGTATGACAAGGCACTCTTGTGCATTGGTTCGAATGGCTTGCCCATGAGCTTTGCCAGTACCAGCAATAGATCCCATAGAAGTGGAGGTTCACGCACCGGAGGGGATATGTGATCCAGGCCTTTGAAAAAGCGCCCGACCACTGTCTCCTGCTCCGTCGGCTAACTGACCCACGCCCGGTAATCAGAGATGGCTGCCAGGTGCACCCTAAGGGTCGATGACCGAAGACCCTCTTTGGAGAGAGACTAAAGGTAGTCAAGAATGTTAGCCACCGGACAGGACAGAGAGTCCACGGCCTTGCTCTGACACCAAATGGAAAACTTTTTCCATTTGAAGGCATAACATTTCCTGGTCCATTCCTTTCTGGGTGCCTCCACCACGGTGCAGACACCTTCAGAAACACCCAAAGCTTGGAACTGTAGCCGCTCAGGTACCAGGCTGTGAGGTGCAGGAATTGAAGGTTCGGATAGAATACCTTCCCCTGACTTGGGTGATACTTGGTCCAGGCGTGCTGGAAGCAGCTCCGGGGGCCTGCGGCTGAGGAGATCTGGATACCAGAACTGACGCGGCCAGTCTGGGACTACCGGGATTACCTTTGCCTTGTCCCTCCTCTCCTCGAGGAGCACCTTGTGGATCAAGGGAAATGGAGGGATGGTGTAGAGGAGGCCTGGAGTCCACAGCCTTGAGAAGGCATCCCCCTGCAGTGAGCCCTGCTGAGGGGGGCCGGCATGAAACTGCCTCAGCTTGGTGTTGTCCCTGGAGGAATTGGCTTGCCCCAGTGGAAGAACAGACTGTAGGCTACCTCTGGATGCAGACACCACTCGTGGGATGTCTGGCCTAAGTGGCTGAGAGCATCTGCCAGATGGTTTGAGGCTCCAGCCACATGAATGACTAGGAGAGCTGCCTCCAATCAGCTGACGAGGGTCCAGATACAGAGTGCCTCCCTGCACAGCAGACAGGAGTGCGTGCCACCCTGTTTGTTGAGGTAGTACATGGTCGTGGTATTGTCCGTCTGGACTTGCACCATTTGATCCCTGAGCTGAGAAGCAAAAAGCTGACAATGCCAGTCTGACTGCTCTGAGCTCTAACAGGTTGATGTGGCATCGGGACTCCTCGGGGGTCAAGAACTCATGGGCCCTTTTGTCCCCCATGTGGGCTCCCCAGCCCATGAGAGAGGCATCGTTCGTGAGGACAACCGTCGGCTCGGGGCAGACAAACGAGATCCCTTTCTGCAACCAGTCTGGGGCAGTCCACCATTGGAAAGCGTCCCACATCTTCTGGGTTACAGTGATCAACTGGTCGAAATGACCGTGGCATTGAGTCCACTGGGTGGCCAGCTCCCACTGGAGGGGGCGCATGTGCAACTGGGCCCAATGGACCACTGAGATGCATGCCGCCACATAACCCAGAAGGCTCAGAAAGTCCCAGGCAGGGTGCAATTGCCCAACCAGAAATGACTGGGTAAAGGAAGAAAGAACCTCCACCCCGTCCGCCAGGAGCCAAGCTCTGGCTTGACAAGAGTTGTGCTCTGCCTCAGTGAAGCCCATCACCTGAGAGGGCATGAGTTCCGGACTTGGCCTCGTTGATCAGGAGGCAGAGTTGGGAGCAGGTCTGGAGGGCCAGGTCCCTGGACCTCTCCACCTCCTGTTGGGTGGAACCTGCTAGGAGCCAATCGTCGAGGTAAGGATAAATCCTGTCGCCTCCCCGACACCGGAGATGGGCCACCACCACTGCAATTCACTTGGTGAAGACCCGTGGGGCTGATGACAGGCCGAACGGCATGGCTTGGAACTCGTACAGGGTCCCTTCAACCCTGAACCGGAGAAACCACTGATAGGACAGACGGATTGGGATGTGAAAGAACACGTCCTGCAGATCCAGTGAACAGAACCAAATGTTTCGCTCCAAGGATGGTATGATCTGGGAAAGAGTGACCATCCAAAAGATGCGTGACCTGACATATTGGTTCAGGTCATGCAGAACTAAAATGGGGCGCCAGCCCCCCCGTCCTCTTGGGCACCTGGAGACAAAGCCTGGGTCTGCTGGAGGATCCACCACTGGAGCTACTGCCTCCTTGAGGAGCAGCTGAGCGATGTCGTCTCGGACAGCCGACTGGGTCTGAGCAGATACTCTCTCCTCCCAAGGGGCACGGGCTTGGCTTGGGGGTTAGTGCTCGAAATCCAGAGGCAGTCCCTGACCGACCACTTCGAGAACCCACATGCCCAAAGTGATAACGGACCAGGCGGAAAGGAAGTGGCAGAGCCGGCCCCCCACGGGAGGACTCAGAGCTGAGGTGATGGGAGAGGGGTTGACAGCTCCTGCCCCATCACTGAGCAGGACTGGAGGAGAAAGCTCCAGGACCTGAACCTTGGCCTTCTTTATGGGCCTGTTGGGGTCCGGGCTTGGGCCAGGGGCACCAAGCTTGAGCCTGCTGCTGTTGCTGGTGCTGCTGTCCTCCTTGAAAGGAGGACTGCTGAGCCACAGGGGAAGAATGTCGAAAAGGCTTCTTTTTCTTCTGCTATTTCTTGGCCGAAGAACCCTTGGCAGAAGTAGCGTCCAAGGTGGCACTGGACTGCTCAATGCGCTGAAGGTGACCGGTCACTCCTGGGCCAAACAAGTTGGTCCCGAGGAAGGGCACATCAACTAGTTTGAGCTGTACCTCAGCCAAGCCCTGCAACGAGAGGCAGCTGTGGCAGCCATCGGGTGGGCATAAGAATCCCCAATGTCCAGGGCCGCCTGAAGCTGCTGTTTGGCAACAGCTCGGCCCTGATCCCAGACCTGCTTGACCATGGTCTGCATGTCCACGGGGAGATGTGGGAGGACTTCATCCAGTGACCCGAAAAGGGCATGAGAGAAGTGTGCCATGATGATGGCCGAACTTGCCTAAAGAAGGCCAAAGGAGGAAGCCACGTAGACTTTCCTTGCTGAATGGTGCAAAAGCTTGAACTCTATCAGGAGGTCGGTCAGTGTCGGCAGAACTGCCAGTACACTTGAACACAGAGGTGGTCACTAGGCTCTCAGCTGAAGGGTGCTCTGTGAACCCCGCAAGGTACCCCATGGGTACCACATACTTGGGGGCCATGAGGGCAGACGGAGCTGGACATCAAGCAGGGCGCTGCCAAAGTTCCAGAGCTGGGCCAACAGATAGCCTCAGCCACAGGAAAGGCCTCCGTCGGGGAATCCCCTCTCTTAAGGATGTCCGTAAGTGGGTACACCCGCCTTTTTCTGGATTGGCTCCAGGGGCATCCCTGTAGATTCAGAGATGAGGTGAAGAATCCCTTGAAAAGATGAGGGACCCTCCTCCGTCTCTAAGCCAACAGTTGATTCATCATCAACTGGATTAGAATACAAGCTGGTGACATCCGAATCCGGGTATAACGGCTGACCACCCAGGTTGTCTTCGACTCGCCAATGGTGGTCCGGGGTGACTGTGACTGACAACCGCCAGGGAAGCCCGGTGTCTGGTCTATCTCAGTTGGAAGGAACCCCTCCCACAGGCTGTTTTGGGTGGTGGTTCCAACACAATTGGTGGAAAGACCACTTTGGGCCAAACTGGTGGTTTTGCTGGCTCCGCGGGCTGAGGAACTGATTCAAGCAGCTAAGAAGGAGTCGGCTTCAGCCTAGGAGGCGAAAGCCAGGTAACAGCCGGTGTAGAAGCTGAAGTTGGCTTATGCCCGGTCAAAATTAGCTGTTGCCACATGAGGCCTCGTAGCGCCGGAGTTTCTGCCGGAGCCTCTCCTCATCCAAGGAGGACAAGGACGACCGATGTTGTCGCCTCTTTTGCGAGCGTTTGTGGCTCTTTCTTGGTCTGTCGGTCGAGGGGGTCAGAGACCTTGATCGAGATCAGATGTGTTGACTCAGTCGCTCGGGAGACACCGGCGGGACTGGTGATTTGCCAGGATCTGGGACCACTTCTTCGATGGGAGTCCCAGCAGGCTGGGTCTCGTCGTCTGGAAAGACCAGATTAGGAGTTCGATCGAGGGAATCATCTACTGGAGTCGGCGATATCGGGTCGATCGGATCGATCACAATTTCAACATCGTTGATCAATAATTCGGTCAACTGACCAGACAGCAAAGCCGAAAAGCCAGCGGCTGAGGAAGCGCTCTTGACTGAAGTCGAGAACGCATGTTCCTAGGATTGAGATATCTCCCGCTCCCAAGAACATCTCCATCAAGAAGACGACGATCCCAGATCCTTCTTCCATTTATGGGATCGAGAGGAGTTCGAGCCCGCAGGCACCTTTCCCTTGGTTGGGAGACTCTGCCACAACTCTCGGAAAGGAACCCGAGAAGAAGGGGGAGCCCAGGTTGAGCGGAACGAAGAAGCTCCGAGAAGTCTCTGCAGCACGAGCCGCTTCCTCCTCAAACGCTTGCATGCGTTCCAATTGCTCGGCGGATCCTGCAGCTGCGGAAACCGCCCACCGAGCATCCTTGGATTTCACCAGAGGGTTCCTCTTCTCTGGCATCCCCAGCATCAGGCGTGCAAGCCAGTCGTCAAGGATGTTGGGATGAAAGGCGAGACACATATCGCATTTGTAGTAAACAGGTCGCATTACCGGCAAATAGACGACGCGTGGGGATCGATATGCAACATTTTCGCCACAAGGGCACTGACGAAATCTAGGGGAAGACTTGTCTTCCATAATCAAAGCAGCAAACTTGCAATCGCTAATGTGAACAATGCAAATTTTCGGGATGACCAAAGGTTTGAAGGCCAGGGCCTACAAAATGCATGAGCATGAGGGAGGCAACCTGAATCTTCCAGCGGAAAGGAAGATCTGGTGTCATGGGGCGAAGTCAAGGTATATACCACCCGGGTGGGTGGGAGGAGCCAGCCTGAAGACATCTGGTCCATCTTAAAGTTGAAGGGGACATACCAAAGAGTGTGGATGAACAACATATCCACGCTCCTAGAACACAGTTTTCACTTCACAGGCCTAGAAAAAAACAGTTTTGTCAAGAAGAGGGGGAGACTATAACAACCTTCTCCTAAAAAGGGAACAGTTTTGGATACAGTCACTACAGGGCATGAATGGGAGAGGGCTTGGATGCAATACTTGAAGCAACATCCCACTGTGTTAGAGAGAAAAGCAAGAGCAAAAGAAGGAGGGAACCACTTTGGCTCTCAAAAAGAGTAGCAGAAAAGGTCACAGCCAAAAGGCTGGCCTTCAGGAAATGTAAGGGAACGCAGTTGGACAAAGATAGGGAGGCATACCAAACTTCCCTAAGAGATACAGGGAAGGCAGTAAGGCAGGCAAAGGCCCAAACTGAGGAAACACTAGCACAAACAGTAAAAGAAGGGGACAAGACTTTCTATAGAAACAATAGTGAAAGGAGTAAGTCCAGAGGGGGTATTGCTAAGATCAAAGGGGATGAGGGGGAGTGTGTGGAGGAGGACCAAGGAAAAGCATCTATCCTAAATAGATACTTCTGCTCAGTATTTACTGAGGAGAAGGTATGGCAGGGCCCATAGATCAGCACCATGGATACAGGGGGGAGGGAGGTGTGCACAAGTCCCATCACAAAAGAAAGGGTCCTACAAGAGCTCGCTAAGCACAGGGTGGACAAGGCAATGTGACTGGATGGCATACATGCCAGGGTACTAAAGGAGCTAAGGGTAGAATTAGCAGAGTTATTATCAAAACTGTTTAGTAAGTCTCTGAGCACAGGGGAGGTCCCAGAAGACTGGAGAAGGGTTAATGTGATCCCGCTCCACAAAAATGGTGGCAGGGAACTACAGACCAGTCATTCTTACCTCAGTAGTGGACAAGATTATGGAGGCACTCCTTAAGAAAAGGATAGTGCAACATCCGGAATCCACAAGAGCACAGGATCCAAGACAGCATGGGTTTACAACAGGAAAGTCCTGTCAAACTAATGTCATAGATTTCTTTGACTGGGTAACCACAGTGGTGGACCAAGTGGGTGCAGTTGATGTTGCCTATCTTGACTTAAGCAAAGCTTTTGTTACTGTTCCACATAGAAGATTGATTAATAAGATGGGTAAGGCTTGGGGCGGGTCAGAAGGTGGTCAACTGGGTGGCAAACTGGTTGGCAGACAGAAAACAGAGTGGTAGTAAAGAGTATAAAGTCAGAAGAGATGCAAGTCACAAGTGGGGTACCCTCAGGGATCAGTCCCGGGGCTAGTGCTCTTCAATATCTTCATCAGTGACATTGCAGATGGACTGGAGGATAAGGTTTGTCTGTTTGCAGAGGACACCAAGATCTGTAACAGAGTAGATGATCCAGATGGGGTGCGCAGAATGAGAAGAGAGCTGGATAAACTGGCAAAATGGTCAGAAGAGTGGCAACTGGGGTTTAATGCAAAGAAGTGCAAGATCATGCACATAGGGAAGAGAAACCCTGAAGCCACCTTTAGGTTGGGAGGAGAGTTGCTGGCAATCACAAGGGAAGAAAGACTTGGGCATTATCATCACAGATGACCAGAAATCATCCAAGCAGACCACTAAAGCAGTAGGTAAGGCTAGGGGGATGTTGGGGTGTATTAGTAGGGGTATCACAAGTCATAAGAGAGAGGTAATGATCCCTTTTTACAAGACACTGGTTAGGCTCCATCAGGAGTACTGCGCGCAATACTGGTGACCGTACCTTCATAAGGACATTAACAAAATGGAGGCAGTCCAGAGAAGGGCAACCAAATTACCAAAATGGTGCAGGGACTGAATCAGAAAACATTTGAGGACAGATTAGCGGAGCTCAATATGTATACCCTAGAGCAAAGGAGGGAGAGAGGTGATATGATCAAAACATTCAAACACCTTAAGGACATTAACAAGGTGAAAAAGTCTAACATGTTTCAATATAAGAAAAAAAAGCAGAACAACAGGACACAGCATGAGATTAGAGGGAGGCTGATTAAGGGGGAATGTGAGGAAGTTCTTTTTCACAGAAAGGGTGGTGGATGCATGGAACGGCCTACCTCAGGAAGTGGTGGCTATGAATACAGTGCAGGGCTTCAAACAGGTATGGATAGGCACAAGGGAGCAATACAGATGAGTATGAATAGATAGGCCATTGACAGAGTAAAGGCCGATGGCACATTCATAAGGTAGAAAAAAAAAATGGGCAGACTGGATGGGCCTTGAGGTCTTTATCTGCTGTTAATTTCTATGTTTCTTAATGGTAGAATTGAAATTAGGTCTTTTTTTGAAAAAGGTAATTTAAAATGACATCTCTGGAATTCTGTATAACTGCGAATATACTGTATATAATGTGGATGTTTTCTCTATATATGGGAATCAGTAATTTGACTAAAAATATTTCTACATTCACCTTTCAGACAGGCATCAGCTACTTTATGTGGCCCTTTTCTTTGAAAATAATGCCTTCACCAGGTTCCACCATCACGTTTGACCTTTTCATGTTATATTAATTTATACATTTCAGGAACAAGTGCCTTGGCTTCCGTCTTACAATGCACACCTGAATTCTTATGTAATGTTCATGCTACCTTTTACATATAAAAAACTATGCTGTTATAATATACAGTTTAAAATGAATGTATGAGTAGCTAACTATAAACACTGTATTAGCTGAAAAACAAAAGAATTCAATGCACTTTTTTTATACATAAATTGCACCTTACGGTATAAACATCTCAAATTTTAATAGTAATATGCACTTTGTTTAATATTTAAGATATAGTATCAATAAGGAACAGCTGCTATAATTAAGATATTTTGCTTAAAAGAAATATGCTGCTAATAATACACTGTGCAATATGTAATGAAGTATAGTTGACCTGAGAATTGAAACTGCTAACTTGATGGTCTGTTTAGCAGTTGTTATGAACTTATGAACTCAATGCACCTTTGGTTTTTATGCACACTGCATCTTTAAGTGGTCCCTTATTTAGGCATGGGGAATGGTATGACGTGTTCACCTTTGAGAAAGCCCTGGCGAAATGAGTCAGCTGATCACGTTGTATGTGGGGAAGAGGGTGAAGGAAGTGTTTAATGTGTGGATTTTATATGGACTTAACTTACCTTGTGCTTTTGTGGATTAATAAAGGATTCGTACGCTGGAAAAAGCAGCAACTTGGTGAGTCCTTTACCTTCCTTATCACTACAGCATATCAGCCTAGTAGCCACAAGCAGGTGCTGGTCCCACTGTGACCACACGGACTGCTATCTCTATGTTTCTCACACTGTTTAACTGGCAAGCAGGTAAAAAGCTTCTAGGAACTAGCTCAACAATACCATCTGCCCGGCACAGAATTCTTCTGCTATCTGCAGGTCACACATTTCATTCGGTCAAATGAGGACACCCAAGGCCTGGCTATGGAACCACTTCACCAAACCTATACCCCAACACACTCTACACTCCCCAATCACCCATATCAAACCAGCTACCCCTGGCCCCCACATGCATCCATACTTCCTTCCATATCCCTCTAAGCTAACCTACCCTTACCGCAACTCCCCTCCTCCCTACCCCCAATCCCCTCCCCCTACCTCCCGCCCTATATACTCAAAAGCTACAAATGGTTAAATTCACCATCTAAACTGCTAATCACCCTCCTACTCATTTCAGCAGGTGACACTGAATCCAACCCTGGCCCCCCTTCCCCTGCACAACTCCCAAAGGGCTTAAAAATCACGCGCCTCAATATATGAAGCCTACTCCCCAAACTAACCCTCCTCCAACCCATCATGATGGATCTATGCAGGGATGTTCCAGTCCTTTCTGAAACTTGGCTAGCCCACAAGACACCACATAACGCTCTTATTGTCCCCAGATACTCTCTCATCAGGCAAGACAAACCCAGCAAGGGCAGAGGTGTCGCTATATATTTATCTTCCAACCTCCAGTATTCTCCTGTCACTCTCTGCCCCATCCCAATATGAACACCTCCTCATCATACCTTCTCTCCCTTATACCCTGCCCATATACATACCCGGCTCTTATTGCCATTCGGGTCTCTCTACATCTACCATATGCAAACTCATCACCACTATTACCTCTCATACCACCTCTGGCAAGCTACATATGCTCGGTGACATAAACATGGATTGGCACTCACCTGCAAACACTAAATTATGCTCCAAAGTAAACTCCCTAAACTTAACACAATTAATAACCTCACCAACTCGACACAACCATAAATCACTCAAGCACACCCTGATAGACTAGGCCCTTACTTCTCATCCCCACCACATAATTGACTCCGGTATCCTGCCAGATTCCCTTAGCGATCACCATATGATTTATTGCATCCAAAAGGCAGTATAGCGCAGTGGTTTAAGGCTCTGAGCTGCAAATCTGGTGACATCCAGCAGACCAGACCTGGGTTTGAACCCCACAGCTTCCACTCGCATACTGTGTGATGCTGAGCAAGTCACTTAACTTCCCTGTGCTCCCAGGTCACACCTGTTAAAAAGCTTTCAGATTAGTGTGCTACTCCTGGTTAAATAACTAACCCAAAAAAAAAAGAGGGCCACTAGTCTAATGCTCACCCAAAATCGATCCCTCTATGCTAATTCCGTTCACTGAACTTAGCACCCTTATTAACGGACTTACACCATATTGATTGGTCACCCATTACAACAAAATCATCATTTGATACTGCCCTCAGCTATTTCCAGTCAAAATTCCTGGAAATCTGAGACCTGCATGCTCCTCCCAAATTTACAAAAGTCAAAGGCTCACACCTCCCATGGATTACGCTGAACTACTGGCCTGCATGCATGCCAAGGATCAGGCCTGGAAGGCCTATAAGACATACAGATCCCATCCACTCCTTCTCCAATACCATTATCTTAGGAATGCTTGCACTAAGGCCACCAGATACGCTAAACACAAGTTACTCACCTGTTACAGTAGTTCTAGGAGTGGTATATCTTCTTCATCAACACGGATTGGCATGTCCTTTCCCTTTAAATATCTTGCCGGAAGTCCTTAAGCTGGCTTCTCCCACCCACTTGGGTGGTATATCCCTCAGCTCTACCCCTTGATGCCAGATCTTACCCGCAGGAAGCAGTGGTTGTGCGTCGAAGCCGGGTGGGTCCATGTGGATGAACAACATATACCACTCCTAGAACTACTGTTACAGGTGAATAACCATGTTTCTAGGGATGTGGATATGTTGTTCTTATCCACACGTATTGGCAGACTCCCAGCAGTTCTCCGAGAGGAAGGAGGCAAGGCACACACCCCAAAACCAGCATCCCCGTGTGGCTCTAGATCAATGTGGTAGTGGGAAATGAAGGTGTTTGCTGACTTCCAGGTAGCAGCCCTGCAGACTTCCTGGATAGGGACATTCCTAGAAGCAGCCACTGACGCAGCGGAGTGGCAGGTGGAATGAGCCCTTAGCCCTCCAGGAGGCTCCCTACCCACCAACCTATAGTGCAGATGAATGCAAGATGTAATCCATCTGCCAATTGCCTGCCAGGTACAGCTTCAGCGTAGGTGACAAACAGCTGTCGAACCTATCCCCGAACTTCAGCCGTGCACTCCTTATAATAAACAAGTACTCATCTCAGGTCCAAAGTATGGAGCCAGTATTCGGCATCCGAGGTGTGACGGGAATAGAACGCGGTAGTCTCGTCACCCAGTTCACGTGGAACTCCGACACAACCTTTGGAAGGAACTTCAGGTTGGAGCACAGGACAACCTTGTGTCTGTGGAAGACCAGATAAGGAGACTCAGAGAGCACCTGGAGCTCCCCAATCCTTCTGGCTGATGTGACAGCCACCAAGAAGGTGTTCTTCCACGACAGGTGTGACATCTCACATCTGTGCATCGGTTCTAATGACTTGCCCATGAGCTTTGTCAGCACCAGCAGCAGATCCCGTGGTGGTGGTGGTGGTGATGGTGGTTCACGCACTGATGGGAAAATGTGATCGAGACCTTTGACAAAATGCCAGACCACCTTCTCCCATGCCACCATCTGCTGACCGGCCTGTGCCCGGTAAGCAGAGATGGCTGCCAGGCGCACCATAAGGGTCGCTGACCAAGACCCCCTTTGGAGAGAGATCAAAGGTAGTC
Source organism: Neoceratodus forsteri (assembly GCA_016271365.2). Classification (NCBI taxonomy): domain Eukaryota; kingdom Metazoa; phylum Chordata; order Ceratodontiformes; family Ceratodontidae; genus Neoceratodus; species Neoceratodus forsteri. The sequence continues at coordinate 537,653,315 of CM028130.1, read as the reverse complement.
TAGAATGCTAGCCACTGGACAGGACAAAGGGTCCAGCCCCTTGCCCTGACACGAAATGGAGAATCTCTTCCATTTGAAGGCATAGCACTTCCTGGTTGATTCCTTCCTAGATGCCGCCACTACAGTGAGTGCATCTTTGGAGAGAACCAAAGCCTGGAACTCTAGCCACTCAGGAACCAGGCTGTCAGGTACAGGGATTGAAGGTCCAGGTGGAGGACCTTCCCTTGACTGAGAGCAGGTCCGAGCATGCTGGAAGATGCCTCGGGAGCCTGATGCTGAGGCTGAGGAGATCGAGGTATCAAAACTGGCAGGGCCAGTCTGCAGCCACCAAGATCACCTGTGCCTTCTCCCTCCTGACCTTGAGGAGCATCTTGTGGACCAAGGGAAGTAGAAGGAAGGCATAAAAAAGGCCTGGGGTCTGCGGCCTCGAGAAGGCATCCCCCTACAGCGCACCCTGCTGAGGGGGGCTGGCACAAAACAGCCTCAGCTTTTTGTTCTCCCTGGAGGTGAACAGGTCCACCTCAGGAGTGCCCCACTGGGAGAAGAAGCAGTGTACTACCTCTGGATGGCGAGACCACTTGTGTGACGCCTTGCCCACACAGCTGAGGGCATCTGCCAGCTGATTTAAGACTCCTGACACATGAATGGCTAGGAGATCCGCCTCCAGTCAGCTCATGAGGGTCCAGATGCAGAGAGCTTCTCTGAACAGAGGCCGGGAGTGCGTGACACCCTGTTTGTTGAGATAGTACATGGTCTTGGTGTTGTCCGTTTGGACCTGAACCACTTAACCCCAAAGGAACGGAGCGAAGGCAGTCAGCACCAGCCAGACTGCTCGAAGCTCCAGCAGGTTGATGTGGCATCGAGATTCCTCGGGGGTCCAGAGCCCATGTACTCTGTGGTCCCCCATGTGGGCACCCCAGCCTGTGAGAGAGGAGTCAGGCATCAAGATGACCATCGGCTCGAGGCGGACAAATGGGATGCCTTCCTGCAGATGCTCCAGGACGGTCCACCATTGGAGAGCCTCCCACATCTTCTGGGTCACAGTGATCAGCTGGTCGAAATGACCTAGTCGCTGAGTCCACTGGCTGGCCAGCTCCCACTGAAGGGGGCGCATATGTCACTGGGCCCATCAGACTACGGAGGTGCAGGCCACCATGTAGCCCAGAAGTTGCAGGAAGTCCCGGGCAGGGCGAAAGTGCCCAACCAGAAATGATCGGGCAAAGGAGGGGAGAATATAAACTCTGTCCGCTGGGAGCCTGGCTCTGGCTCGACAAGAGTCAAGCTCTGCCCCGATGAAGCAGATCACCTGAGAAGGCACAAGTTCCAACCTGGCCTTGTTGACCAGGAGACCAAGGTCAATGCAGGTCTGAAGAGCCAGGTCCTTGGACCTCTCCACCTCCTGACTGGAGGGACCCGCTATATGCCAATCATCCAGATAGGGGTACACCCTAACCCTTGATGCTGAAGATGGGCAGACACCACTGCAATGCTTTTGGTGACAGGCTGAATGGCATGGCTTGGAACTCATACAGGGTTCCCTCTGCCTGGAAGTGGAGGAACCTTCAGTGTGACGGATGGATCGGAATGTGGAAGAACGCATCCTGCAGATCCAGAGAGCAAAACCACATGTTCTGCTCAAGAGATAGTATGATCTCAGACAGAGTTATCATCCTGAAGGTGCGAGACCTGAGAAACTCATTCAGGTCATGCAGATCTAGAATGGGGCGCCAGCTCCCCATTTGTTTCGGGACCAGGAAGTACCTGGAAATGAACCCTGGGTTGACAGGGGAATCCACGATTGATCACTACCTCCTTGTGGAGCAGCTGGGCAATGTCATCTCGAACAGCCGACCGAGTGTCCATAGATACCTTCTCCTTCCGTGGGGCACGGGGTCGGCTTGGTGGGTACTGCTCGAATTCCAGAGGCAGAACCTGGCCGACCATTTCCAATACCCACCTGTCTGTTGTAGCAGCAAACCAGGTGAAAAGGAAGTGGCGGAGCCGGTTCCCCACAGAAGGACCTAGAAGAGGTGTGACGGGCATGGGGGTGGTCACCCCATCCCATTATTGTACAGTTTTGTAGGAGGAGGATCCAGCCAGGGGACAGCCGGAACCCTTCCCTCTGGGCTTACAGGCCAGTGAAACCCCTGACTTGGGCTGAGAGCATCAAGACTGAGCCTGCTGCTGTTGCCCAGATTGGTACTGGGACTGCTTGGCCGCAGGGGCAGAAGGCTGAAACGGCTTGCACTTCTTGTAACCCTGAGATTCCTTCTGGGCAGAAGCAATGAAGTCCAAGGTGGCATTGGACTTCTCGATGCGTTGAGGGTGACCATCCACCCCTGGACCGAACAAGTTGGTGCCCAGGAAGGGTACATCCGCCAGTTTATGCTGGGTGTCTGCCATAAAGGTCAAGACCCTCAGCCAGGCCCTGCGGCACATGGGTACTGCAGCCGCCAGTGAACGGGCACAGGAGTCCCCCATATCTAGAGCCATCTGGAGTTGCTGTTTTACCACAGCCCGACCCTGATCCCGGACCTGTTCGACCGCAGTCTGGAGATCCACAGGGAGATGAGGAAGTACCTCATCTAGAGAGCCCAAAAGGGCATGGAAGAAGTGTGCCATGATGACAGCCAAGCTCGCCTGATGGAGACCAAGCAAAGAGGCAGCACAGACTTTCCTGGCAGAGTGGTCCAGTTTTTTGAACTCTTTGTCCGGAGATCTATCAGTGTCTCCTGAATTGCCCAAGCGTCGAAACAATGAGTTGGTCACCAACCCTTCGGCCAAGGGGTGCTCCGTGAACCCTGAAAGGGAGCCAACAGGGTCCACATACTTGTGGGCCATCCAAGCTGATGGCGCAGAGCAGGAGGCACGGTACTGTCAAAGTTCTAGGGCTGGGCCAACAATGGCTTCAGTCACTGGGAAGACCTCTGCTGGAAAATCCCATTTATCCAAAATGTCTGTCAGGATATTGAGCCTGTTTCTGGACAGGCTCCAAAGGCATCCTGTGGATTCAGAGATGAGACGGAGAATGCCCATGAAGGATATGGGACCTTCCTCCGTCAAGAGACCCCTGAGCGAAACCTCGTGGAGCGGACGAGAGTGCAGAGAAGGGTCCTCGGACTCAGAGGAGCCCGGATAGATCGGCCAACCACCTGTGTCACCTTCGACCCGCTGCGGACGGTTGGGAGTAAGAGTGACTGACCAGCCTGGGTGGGAGGCCTGTAGTGGGCCTAGACTACTTGACAGGAGCCCCCAAGGGAGGCTGTTTAAGTGGCAGCTCCATCATAACTGGTGGAGAGGCTGGTTTTGGCTGAGCCAGGAGGGTTTTTCACTGGCTCCGCGGGTGGAAGGATGGTGTCGGCCAGCTCCGGAGGAGTCAGCATCAGCCTAGAAGACGACAGCCATGTGATGGCTGGTGTGGAAGCTGGGGTTGACTTCTGACCGACCAACACCAACTGTTGCCACATGAGATACTCATAGCATCGACGCAACTTCCGCCGGAGCCTCTCCTCTTCCGAGGAGGACGAGGATGAATAGTGGCGGTGCCGCTTTTTGGAATGCCCCGAGTGGCGTTTGTGAGTTCTCTTTGACCTGTCAGTCAAAGATGACCAAGACCTAGTCCCTGACCGGCGGGGGCGCGCAGAAGGAGCCGGGGTCTCCTACTCAGTGGGTCCAGTCAGGTCTGGAGTCCTGAACAAGGAGTTGTCAGCTTCATCTATGACAATGGGTCGATGATAAATTCAACCAGGTTGTCGTCCTGCATCTTAGCCTGCTGGCCTGATGGGGGCACCATGAAGCCAGCAGCCAAGGCTGCAGTTTCGACCAAAGCTGAAACTGGAGATTCCTGGGAACGAGACCGCTATCAACCCCAAGAACGACGATGTCAAGTCTTCTCCTTCTCTCTCAACGCCTTAGAATCCTTTTTACGGGAACGGGAGCTGTGCAAAGCAGACATGCCCTCCCCCTTGGTTGGGAGAGACTAGAACAACTCCTTGAAGGAGCCTGTAAAGGTAGGGCACAGTTTTAGCGGGATGAAGACCGAAGCCGAAAAGAAGGAATGATCAGCAGCCCAAGCCGCCTCCTCCTAGAAGGCCTTCATCTGCTCAAGTGTTTGGTGGAGACCACCCAAAAGGCTTCTTTAGATTTGACCGGCGGGTTCCATTTCTCCAGTTGGCCGAGCTGCAGTTGGGTGAGACAATCGTTTAACACATTCGGCTGGAACGAGTGCCAAAAATCGCAAGCCTGGGTATCGTGATCCTGACCCAGGCAATAAACACACACATGGCATGTGGATCAGTGCAAGACATCTTCTACCCACAGAGGCACCGGCGGAAACTAGGTGAGGACTTGTCTTCCATCTCGGTCGCAATCAAAGACTGTAGCAGTGAAACTCTTACAAGTTTAAGTTCTGGTAAATAATCCAAAGATTTAAGCACCAGGGCCTACTTAACGCGGGAGCAGTAAGAAGTAAACTGATTCTTCCAAGCAGAAAGGAAGATCTGGCGTCAAGGAGTGGAGCCAAGGGATATACCATCCGGGTGGGTGGGAGAAGCCAGCTTAAAGATTTCCGGCAAGATATTTAAAGGGAAAGTACATGCCAATATGTGTGGATAAGAACAACATATCCAAATCCACATCCCTAGAAATCTGAATATTTCTCCACCACTTTCAACACTAATTGAAGCCATCCATCCAAGTTCTGGAAAGTTATCAAATCTCTCTTCTCTTTCCCCTCCCATCCCCCTGTCCCAACCCTCTTCTATGTAAATGCTACACTAGCTGCCCTTCCATCTGTTGCAGCTAATTTCAACTTTTTCTTCACTTCCTGTACTTCCTCTCTACTAACCACTCTCCCCACTTGCACATCTACTGCCTCCCTAAACCCTGTGTCTACACAGAACCATTCTACTAATCCCTCCTTCTCATTCTCACTCACCCAGCCAAATGAGGCTCTTAAGGCCCTCCATGCCTCGAACCCTAGCAAGGGTAAGAGCCCTGATGGCCTGGACCTCAAACTGCTCTATCTCTCCGCTTATGCTATAGTTCCCCCCTTGCCACACCACTAAACCCATCTTTTTCTCTTTCCTAAGTTCCCACAACCTGGAAACACTTTATGGTTGTCCCGCTCCCCAAAGGTGTTCATCCCACAGCCCCAGGGAACTATCAACCAATCTCCAAGAACGAACAGTACTCACTCAGCTCACCCCTTACCTTGACTCTGCTTCCTTTTTCACCCTTTTCCAGTCTGGCTTTTGCCAGTCTCACTCCACCACAACCTCCCTCTTACGTCTCACTGACTGCATACTCACCAATATGGATCAGGGTCACATTACCTCCGCCATATTTGTCGACCTGGCAAAAATCTTCGACACAGTATCAAACTCCCTTCTTCTCCAAAAACTCACAGCTGCTGGGCTAACTTTTTCGGCCACAACTTGGTTTCAATCCTACATATCAAGCAAATCTCAATTGGTTAAGACTGCCTCCTCCTTCTCTCCTCCACTCCCCATCAACACTGGTGTCCCACAGGGCTCAGTACTTGGCCCTATTCTATTTTAAATCTTTCTCAATGACCTCCCTACAGTCTGCTCCTCATCCCAAATCCACATGTATGCGGACAACTTCCTTTACATGTCTAGTACTTCTCATGCCGATGCGGAGGCTAGACTGCAACATGATTTCAACAAGGTCCAGCTATGCTTCCAGTCCAGCCAGCTGTTCCTGAATGCCAAAAAGACAGTCCATGTCCTTCAGCACTAGACAGACTATTTAAATTCCAATCCCCTCCTGCCTTCCACAGCCTGGATGGCACATCAATTGAAAATGTCACTACCTTCAGATACCTTGGGGTCTGATTAGACCACAATCTGAACTTTTCCGTACACATGTCTGCAATCCAAAAGAACCTTCACCCCAAGCTTGGTGCCTTATACAGGAACAAAGATTGCATTCCACAAACTGCATGCCATGCAACTGTGCAGAAAATGATCCTCCCCACCTTTGACTATGCTGACATCATCTACTGTGCCACACAGAAAACTACCCTGGCCAGACTGGACACCATCTTCAACTCCTTTTGTTGCTTTGTCCTATCCTGCCCCCCTCTCACTCATCACTGTGACTTTTCTAAAGCCTATCACTCCCATCCTTGGAGTTCAGATGTCTGTCCCATACTACCACTTTTACGGCCAAATATTGGACTGGAAACCTCCCCTCCTATTTTTCTTCCTCCATCTGTGCTTCCTCCCAACGTACTTACTCCCTCCGCAACACTGAACTAAAATCCTTCTTGAGCCCCATCGATCTACCACCACTGGCCAATCCACCTTCACTTTCGAATGCCCTAAACTGTGGAACACACTTCCCCTCCTCCATCCGTAATGCCACCTCACACAAATCCCTCTCCTCCCTCTTATGAGAATACACAAACCCTACTTGCTTTTGCCAAAACCTACCATCCTCTCACCTTACGATCTACTTGATTACCAGCCCAGTTATCTGTGTATCTATTTCTGCTGTGTACATATTCTACCAGTGTTTTCATGATGTAAATATTGTGTACTATTAATGATACTGTTGCAGTGTAAAGCATGTACTGTATCTGTTGCCTTCTCAACTATTCTCATGTATTCTTGTGACTTTGTACATGTAATCCCCCCCCCCCCCAAAGGACAGATCTGGAAATGAGCAATACTGCTCATAATGTCTTCCTGGTGAAACACTTGAATGAATAAATAAATAAATGGAAGCTGACCTCCCCTTAGAAGATATCTTTTATGGCCGGGGGGGGCTCTCAAAACATGGTTTAGATACATATCTGAAATGCACACTATAATTCAGAACACAGCAGAACCCCCACTAGAAAAGATTACATCCAGATGGGAGCAGGACAGTGGGAACAAATCACCCAACAAGCATGGGAAGGGGCCCTAACAGTGGGTTGGTAGGTCTCATCTTTCTCTGACTTGGATGGAATTTAAATGGAAGTTACTGTCCAGTTCATCTGCACACCCACAATTACTAACTGTATTTCACTGTTATGGTTGTCAGATGCAACTCCACAGATGTCAACTTGGATTTGAAATGGAAAGGATCACATCAGACCTACAACTGCATAGGGAAAAAATTCATAGACTTTTGCCACCCACAGGACATACACCTCCAAGATGACATCACACAGTAGTTGAGAGAGCAGATCTGGTTGTGTTCCACAGATGCCAAAGGACTAGGGTAAAGGACTACATAGAGTGCCATGCCCTGGACCCTGGGACACTCCAATCCCAGGAGCCCCCAAGGGAGAAGGAATGTGCAACAAAATGAACGTATACTCCTCCCCCACTGTTCATGGGTATTGCACTCTATTTCTTCCAAAGGTTGCATGAGTGTGACCCTTAATGCTCTCAGTGACCTAACTGTAGTATTCATTTTATCTGTTATCAACTGTTAAGTCTAGTATAAATACTTACTGTTTTAGTTTTATGTTAAATGCATACAAACCTGATCAGATTTTCTAAGAACTGACGGCTGAGAATGCATACTATTTCTGATCAATAAAGCAGAGTTATTAAAAAAAAAAAAAAGGGAAGAATACCTGCATACACTATATGATGGAGGGTGAGGAGTGGTCAGAAGATTTAAAATTTAGACATGTGGGTCAGAAATCGAGTCACTTGGAAGGGATTTACATTTTGGGAGAATTTATTTGCAGAGGGGGAGAGTCAATTTATATTATAGCAATGGTAAAAAAAAATGGAGACATCTGATTGGGCAGAACTCATCCCACAGGGTTACATTACGCTTCAATAAGTTGTCTACCACAGCCTCATTACTTGCCCCAAAATGAAATCCATGCTCAAATTTGGAATTTTAAAGAACTACAAAATTCTTTTTTTTTGGAACTTGAAGTTTATTAAGCAGTTGAGAAGCCTTTACAGTTTAAATCAATTCTACAAAGCAGATATTCACTACTAAATCTGTAGGTGACATAGCTTTAGAAATTAATAATTCATATGGACAAGGTTAGGTCCTTTAAAGAGTCCATAACAACACCAGAGATGTCCAGTGTCTTAGTACAACTGAATGTCTGATTTCTGTCTTTATAGGTTCTGAATTTCTTCCTGCTGGTGTCTACAGATGAAGACCTGGAACCCCTCCTTCAATTACTTTTGCTGGATCTTCGATTCAGTGCCTCATGGGGAGGCGGGGGGCTGACTGCATGGGGTGGGGATGAAGCTGACACACTAGATAAGGAACTGGCTGTAGGGGAGGCTGCAATAGGTGGTAGTTGGGGGGAGGGGGTCTCGACACTTAGACCAGTGACGAGCGATGTGCCACAGGGCTCAGTGTTATTTGGGCTCTTTATCTCAGATATTGCACACGGACTTGGAAGCAGGGTTAGTCTGTTCGCAGATGATACCAAAATGGGGGCAGTGGTGGATGAAGAGGATGGATGGAAACAACTACAAGAGGACCTAACCAAACTGGAGGTATGGTCAGAGAAGTGACAGCTGGGATTCAATGCAAAAAAGTTCAAGGTTATGCACATCGGGGCAAAGAACCCAAGGACGGACTATTGGTTGGGAGGGGTGAGGCTGAGGATCACTGAGGAAGAGAAGGACCTAGGGGTGTTGGTAGCAGGGAGCATGAACAACTTTGTCCAATGCAGGAAAGCAGCAGCTAAGGCAAGCAGGATGCTGTTCTGTATCGTAAGGGGTTTCTCATCCAGGCACAGGGAGGTGATCCTGCCCCTCTATAGATCTTTGCTCAGGCCACACTTGGGAGTACTGAGTGCAGTACTGGCAACCGTATCTGAAGAGGGATATTAATTTACTGGAAGGTGTGCAATGGAGTGTAACAAAAATGTTTCAGGGGATGGAGGGCAAGGCCTACAAGGACATGCTGAATATGTACATGCTGGAGGAGAGGAGGGATGGGGGGGGATATGATTGACACGTTCAAGTATTTGAGGGGGATAAACAAAGCTAACACTGAAGGGGTGTTTAAACTGAGGACGGGTAGGGACATGGACTAAGACTGGAGGGCAGAAGATTTTAGGAGGGAGATGAGGAGGCACTACTTCACGGAGAGGCTCTGAGCTGCAAATCTGGTGACATCCAGCAGACCAGACCTGGGTTTGAATCCCACAGCTTCCACCTGCATACTGTGTGACCCTGAGCAAGTCATTTAACTTCCCTATACTCCCAGGTCGCTCCTGTAAAAAACCTTTCAGCTTAGTGTGATACTCCTGGTTAAACAACTAAAAAAAGAAAAAAAAATGAAACGCTCTACTAGAGGGAGTGGTATCATGTAAGACAGTAGAAGTTTTAAGAGGGCGTGGGACAGAGCACGAGGGAGGGTCTGGGTGGAGGGGGCTGAGGCCATCATGGGAATGACAGATGGGGAGGGGTTGGGGAAGCTGCAATCTAGGGGGCTAGCTGCACACTTGGGCAGACATTGACAGACCAGGTGGTCTGTTTCTGCTGGCAGATTCATATGTTCGTATCTTATTCCCAACCCTTCAAACAGTCCCTGCTTTGTTTAAATCTATATACTGCTGTATTAATATTTAACAAAAAAAAAACCCTAAGCAAGAAAGTAAAACTTTGCAGTCAAGTCAACTGGTAACAATAAAAAGGAAAAAGGATTAATAAAAGGTGCTATCATTGCTTTGTGTGATTATGTCTATATATTAAAAATTTATAATGTGAGACACGGCTCTAGAAGATTTCCCACAGACTTATGGGGCTATATACAGGTCAGTGTTCCCATTAAGGCTGCAGATCTGGGGGTGCACTGCACCCTCTCTAAAAATTTTCAGGGGTACAAAAGAAATTATAAGGGTTCCTTCTACCATTTGTACAACATTTTTGTGGGGTACATATACTTCAAACAGAATTATGGGGGTACAGTGTAGCCCCTTCACACACAAATGTACTTGAATTTCGTAATTTGTACTTGAATCAAGTACAGATGGGGGTAAATGGGAACACTGATACAGGTCACCCAATGGCTTGTTCTACGTATTCCTTTTTAGACCCTCTTGAAAATTTAGGTGAGAAGCTGCTCCAGTATAGCATGACCTTCAGTTTCCCTTTATATAAATATAATAAGGTGGCCACCTAGAATTGAATCTATCCACTTGTAATCGTATCCTAGCAGTGATCGCTTCCATATTTTTAAGAGTAGTTACATTCAAAGTTGTACAGAAAACACAACCCCCCAACTCCTTCAAGACTTCAAAACCCTCAGCAACAGGTGCAAATCTTCCACAAGATCTGTTAAATCCTCCTTCATCCTGGAAAAACAACATGCTGCCCAGGGGAACCCTAGGAGAACCTGGAACATTCTCAACAACCTTTTTGGTAGAGGAATTTCGAAGAATATATTTTTCTTACCTCCGAAGGGACAACCACCACCGAGCCAAGCGAAATAGCCTCACTTTTCAATAAATACTTCGGTGACCTCAACCAGTACAACTCCAGCTCCACTCCTACTCTGTTTACCCCCGCATCCCTTCCAGTCTTCCACCCTAAGTTCCATTTCAGGTACCTAACCCCTGGTGAAGTGGTCAAGTTAATCAAACCAAATGACCCAAGACCATCCAAGGGCACTGATTAACACTGGCTTCAGAGTTCTCCATCTTGTCTGTGACTCCCTGGCCATCCCTCTTACTAACAACCACTCCCCCTGCATAGGGTCCTTTCTGAAAGCTTGGAAGTGCACCATTATTAAACCTCTTCACAAATCTGATTCCAAGATCTAGTATCCAACTACCGTCTCATCTCCCTCCTTGCCCCCTCTCCAAAATTTTTGAGAAAGTGGTCCACAGGCAAACCTCGGAATTCCTCTCCAAATACAACCTGCTCAGAGTCCCAACATGAGTTCCGTGCTTGACACAATACCGAAACTGCTCTCATCAAGTTCACCCACTCCATAGACAAAACTAACAACGAAGGCCTCTACACTGGTGCTGTGTTTGTAGACCTCACCAAAGCCTTCGACCTCCTTGATCATGAAGTCCTCCTCTGTACCCTGGCTGGCCTACATTTCTCACCTGAGGACTGCCTCTGGTTCAAGGATTACCTAATGGGCAGATCCCATCGCACCATTATTGGCGGTGTCCTCTCTAAATCCTGCCCCATCAAATACGGCATCCCCAAGGGTCCATCCTGGGCCCCCTTCTCTTCTCTTCTCTCTGGTCGTTAACTCCCTGCCTGACATTTGCATCACCAAAGAACTCATTCTCTATGCTGATGATGCAGCCCTTTTCTGCCAGGACAAAAAACCCCAATGCTCTCATTAACAAACTCAATCTGATTTCAGCAGACTTCACACCCGGTTCGTGTCCAAAGGTCTTGTACTCAACTCCCAAAAAAACTAAGTTTGTGGTTTTCTCCATCTCCCGCAAACCCCTTGACTTTGACCTCTTCCTGTATGACAACCTTGTTAACTCCATTGAAAGAGTCAGTGAATTCAAGTACCTTGACTTACTCCTGGATAGCCACCTCAATTTCGATACACTAGCCTCACAATCAAAAAAGCCCATCAACGCCTAGGTATCCTCCACAGAACCAAGCTTTACCTTAACAGGGAATCCAAATCCCTCTTAGTCTCCAGCTTCCTCCTTTCTGTCTTCAACTATGGTTCACTTGTCTCCCCTGCCTCTCCATCAAACATTTCTCCAGACTTCGAAGCTCCTACCACAACACTATCCGCTTTGCCTCTGGTCTCCCTAAACTCACACACCACTGTGACCTTTATAAGCTCACCAATCGTCCCTCACTTGAGGCCCACCTCAACTGCAAGATGGCCACCTTCTTCTTCAAACTCTCCCATGGACTGCTCCCTGATTGCCTCACTTCTCTCTTCCAGACAGCCGCCACCACCTGGACCACTAGACTGTCCTCCACTCTCTGGACCACTCAAGGCCAGAAAACACTCTCTTTTATGGGACCCAAGCTCTTCAACTCTCTCCCTCCAGAACTAAAACTCTGTCCCTCCACAAATACCTTCAAACACAATATCAGGAGACATTTCTCTCCCACCTGCACCTGCTTGCAGCCCTAATCTGTCTCCCCTTCTGCACTTTTTTCCCCTCACTTTCTGGTTATCTACCTCGGGCACTTACCCGCTCTTTCTAGCACTTGTAGTATTGTTAATCCACCTAGGCTAGTTTTTAGATTGCACTTAAATTTTTGTTTCCCACTGGTATATTATATTATTGTTAAACCCTCACTGAATGCTTAATATCACCTTGTATTTGTTAATTCACCAAAGCTAGTTCATGGTTTGCCCTTTAGTCTATATTATCCTAATTTTATGTATCATTTTATTAATCCTCGCTGTTAGTTAAATGTTTAAGCCTACGTCATGTCTCATGATGGTGGTATGTAACTGGATGCTTGTGTAAACGGGCAGCAATGCTCACATGCCTTTCCAGTATAACCAATAAAAATGAAATGAATGAAATTCTCCAGTGATTTATTGTTAATACTTTTGGTGTCAACGGGTTCTGTGTTATAACTTTTAAAGCTGCCACCGCCAGGATATAAAACAAGTACCTGGTGGCTGTAGAACGGAGTTAAACTGGAGGTAGCCCCAGCAACAAATTCAGGAAGGTCAGGGGTTGCACTATGTCTAATGCCTTTTGAATTACTGAGCTTATCTGAAGCAAAAATGATTGTGCACTAGGGTACTCCCCAAAAATATGGTAATGCTGGCCCGCTGGCGCTGAGGGTTGAGGCGCTGGACGCCACACCTCGCTCCATGCCGGCGACCCGGGTTCGGGAGCAGACTCAGGTAGTCGGTGGGTCGGCCGGGGGGAGACAGGCTTGAGCATCTGACAACAGTTCGCCTGCTCCGGGGAGGGATCCGGCCGATGCCCGGCACTTGCATGACCCCGAGCAGGCTCGGGAACTGCAAGCCCCACTAGGATGATGGCCGCTGAGCAGCACGGACGTCGACATGCGCGCCCATGACGCCAGGGAGGCCGGCTGCTCGGGAGGGAGAAGCGAGGAAAAGAGCCTGCCTCGTCCGGGAAGATGGGGAGGACCTTGGGCGTGCCCACCCAACAGACCATGAGACCGACGAAGCGTAAAGTTCAGGTTGAGAACCCCCACCTTGTCCCTTGAGGTAAACCGCGCTCCATGAGGATCTGTGGTCTGTGTGGGCAGGGTTCCGGCAGTGATGTCGGGAGTCGCTACTGAAGGGTCGGACTAGGCAGGCTGTGAGGAGGATAAAGAGAAATTTCAAAAAAAAAAAAAAAATATGGTAATGTGACCCTTTTTGGCCACATTTTCTCCAACAGGTATCCTGCTGACGAGTACTATAGTGCCTGGACACTGTGGGAGTAATAAAATACTGCCCACACACTGTACCTTCCAGCGAAACTCTCACCAGCTTGCCAAAGCAGTTGTTTTGTGTACATCTTTCCATAGTTTCTCTCATTCCCCTTCTCTGAAAGGCTGCCCATACTATAGTTCCCATTTATCCTGGATTTTTTTGATGGCAAAGGCTCTCACCACTTCCTGTAATAATGTGTAAAGTTGCGAGATCAGGTGTTTGGTATTGAACTGATGGCCTCTGTCATGTATTAATTTCACTCCCAACACTGGCTCATATATTAACTGAGAAATACCCAGTCCCATCTGAATATAATGTCCACATTGTAAGTAACGATAGAAATCATGTTTTGGTATCTCACACTCCTTTTGTAAAGTTAGGAAGTCCTTAATCAATTACCCCTCTATCATTTTTGATGTAAAAATCTTAAACCCCTCTTTTTCCAACATACAAAGCAACTGTCTGATTCCTTAGCTGAAAAATTAGGATGGTATCGAAGGGGGATGAAGTGCCAGATCTGGGTGGGAAACTCCCAGACCTATCTAGCTTTCAACCAAATGGACAGTGTATGCCTTGTCCAGCGAGTCTTAATTTTTGGTAAGTCTCGCTGTAACACTGTCCATGGGAGGAAACAAAGAGGAATTTGTGGGTGTGCCCTTTTCTCTAAGGTATACCAACCTCCTCTCTGGCTAGGGTTAATCATCTTAACTAGCAACTGAAACTGTGCCGCAATATAATAATTGGAAGAATGGGTACACCCCATCCTCCAGACTGTTTGTTTTCCAAGAGCACCAACCATTTAATTCTCAGCCTCTTACCCGCCCAGATGAACGGTGACATTTTCTTTTTTAGGAGGCAGTATAGCAGCAAACGCAGTGGGTTAAGGCTCTGAGCTGCAGATCTGGAGACCTGGGTTTGAATCCCACAACTGCCTAGGTGCATACTGTGTGATCCTGAGCAAGTCACTTAACTTCCTTGTGCTCCCAGGTCACATCTGGAAACAAGCTTCGGCTTAGTGTGCTGCTCCTGGTTAAACAATGTTCCCTTTCCCTTTTCCAGTCTCTAGAGGGTATGGGTACAGGAAGGGCACTGAAAAGAAATAAACAGTGAGGTAGAACTTTCATTTTACGTGTCTCTATTCTATTGGAGAAGGTCAGGGGAAGATGGCACCATCTTTTATAATCTGAAAAAATTTGTGAGAACAGGAGGGTATAGTTGTATTTAGAGATTTCATAGGTGCTTTGGGATTCATATTGCCAGATACCTCACCCTATCTGTAACCCAGCAGAAGGGGGATTCGTTCTTGAAGATCTGTAGAAACTGTTCCTTTTATGAGCACTACTTCGCATTTATTACTGTTAATTTTAAACCCAGAAATCTTCTCATATACTTCTAATAGTTCCAAAAAGTGTAGAAGGGATTTGTCAGGGTTATCCATATAAGTCAGGGTATCATCTGCATAAAGGGATGTTTAACATATGGTGTGATCAACTGCTATTCCTTGAATGGTTACAGATTCTCTAATGGCTGCTGTGAAAGGTTCCAGGCTCAATGCAAATAGCAGGGGTTACAAGGGACACCCCAACCTAGTACCTCTTTCTATAGGAAAGCCATCAGAGAGGATATATAGGAAAGCCATCAGAGAGGATACCATTAACTTTAATTTTAGCTTTGGGCTGACTGTAAAATAAAGAAACCCAATCCAGAAAGTTACCCTGTATACCAAAATGCTTTAGCACCGACATCAAATATGCCCAATTAAGGCAGTCAAACGCCTTCTCAGCATCTAAATAAATGGCTAGTTGGGCAGAATTGGTGAGACCACTATACACCAAAATATTTAACGGTTTCTTAATATTGTCTGTTAGGAGTAAAACCAGTCCAATCGATATGAACTAGATGTTCCATATATTTCTGTAGTCTGATGGATAATTAATAACTTGGTCAGGATTTTCATATCTTGATTTAATAAAGATATGGGACAGTAGTTTTCACATGTCTCTAGCTCTACCTGGTTTCGGTATAATCGTTATCAGGGCATCTGTCCAAGTAAGTGAAATTTTTTCCTCCACCAAGCAGTCGTTCAAGACCTGTGCTAAGACTGAAGCTAGAGTACTGTTTAGCCATTTATAAAATTCTGAACTAAAACCATCAGTTCCTGGGGCCTTACCTGAAGGAAGTGTTTTAATTAAGCAATAATGCTCGACAGGCCAGCCCGGTGGCGCTGAGGGTTGAGGCGCTGGACACCACACCTCGTGTCACGCCGGCGACCCAGGTTTAGGAATGGACTTGGGTCGCTGGGGTTCGGCTGGGGAAGGAGAGGATTGAGTATCAGAGAAGTCTCTCCTCTCCTGGGGTGGGTGGGGTTGCGCGCTCACCAGTGATGCCCCAGGTGGAGTCAGGGCACCGCCGTTAACACCATAGTAGGGAGGGCGAGGGCGGATGTCATGCAGTAAGATGTGCAGACGCTATTGCACGACCGCACTCCAGGGATAAAAAAAAGCCAGAACACCCCCATGCTTCCCGGACAGGCGACAGCGCCCTCCAGGGCCCCGACCTTCACACACCCAATGTCAGGCTCAGTCCTCCAGCTCTCCCAATTCCCCTAGCCTGCCTTGATCCATCGATAGTTGCATTCCCAGGTCAAAGGATCGGGTTGGAAGGGGGAATGTCTGTCCCAGATTTCCCAGAGGAGAGATCTTCAGACAGGGTGGTAGAGGGATGGTGGTGAGAGAGGGTCGCTCAAGAGAGTTCCGGTGAGTAGGGGAGACAAATAAAGTTAACAAAAAATAAATAAAATAATGCGCGACAGGGTGTGGTATGTCATGGGATATCGTCACGCCTCGGGTGGTTGCGCACGAGACCGCACGCAGAGTGTGTCCAACCACCAGAAAAATGACAATATCAATGATATACCACACCCTGGAGTGCATTACTGCTATTATGAACTGGATTTGAAGTTTATAAATAAACAAAAAACTGTTAAAACATTAAAAATGAGAGAGGGATGCTATTGAGCACTTCTAATGAACAGACATGGCTCCCATCTGCTCTACAACTGCTTGTTATAAACTCCCGCTCTGCAGAAGCGCAGAAAGAATTGCCCTGAACAGCACTGTTGGTGACTGCGAGCTCAGCTGTGAAATAACGGATCCTCCATGCAGCCCATAATTCAGACCATCTTAATTTCGAGGGGCATACTGTGCACTGTTTTCCGGATCTCTCCTATGCTACAAGGGTCTGCAGAAAGTGATCTGATGGGGTTCATGCTACTCTTAGGAGCCTGGGGGTGGCCCATTCTTGGATGATGCCTGCACACCTGAGAATCTTCCATGGGGGCCATACGTTCCAATTCACCGACCAAGGGGAAGCAAGCAAATGCGTGCAGCAGATCCAACGGGAGTTTGAGGCCTCAGGAGCTGCGACTAGAACTGGAGATCAGTCAGATCAGGACTCTGAGGATGAGGATACCTGAAGAAGGTAAAACAGAGCACTGAATTCTCAGAGCTTATTGTAGCAGCATAGACTCTCCGTTACATCAGCTACCCTGAGCTGAGACTTTTAGTTTAAAAATATTTGAATTTGAACTCCTTATGGGACTGTAACAGGACTTAAGATATGCTGTGTGTACACTAAAGGGAGGGTCTTCTACTTTCCAGTTATTTGGAGTGTTTTACTCATGAATCAGTTTTTTGCTTCATAAGATAGTCGATTTAATAAGCTGAATATGTTCAAATCTCTATAGCATGTTGTAGATGCATAAGATTCGGATTATAAGTTGTTAGAGTGTGCGAGAGCACACTTATATTTTGGGATTCCCATGTTTGGTAAAGGGGTCTAATCAACACTGGATATTGAATTCTTACTTTTTGGACTACAACACTTGGACTGACCTCCTTTCATGTGGAAGTGCAGCTTTTAGGATTATTATATAAGGAATGCTAGTTAAAGTATTGTTGAAATACCCCCAAATGTGTAACCTATATGCTTAGATTAAGATATCCTTTTTTATACTAGCTTTTCCTGTATCAACCTGTTGATATCTGGCTAATAAGATATGGAACTCTGTTTAAGAGAAATCAATAAAAAAAGTTTTAAAAATATATATATATTAAAAATTAGGTTTTTTTTTGCTAGTGTAGGAGTACCACTTAAGAAAATAGCTTGTGGAGGGTTGTGGTTGGCAGGTGGCACTGTTTTCCTTGAAGCTAACAGAAGACGTGGATCTCTTGTGACAGTGTGAAGTCTCTCCCCCCCCTCATCCCGAATGTGAACTGTGGTGCCTTTGTCTTGACTTCTCTCTCTTCCTATTTGGACAACTAACAGCATTGAAGTACTGACTTTAAAGATATTTTTCTTTGGGCAGATGTACATCTGGAAGCAGTGGGACTGAAACCGAGGAGTTCAGTAACTGCAGCAAGCGGTGCCGTTCTGTAATGTGCATGCGGCTGCCTGTGAGAAATACTGACAGTCGTGCAGGATGATTCTGCAGTGTGGCAGTTTGACTGTTACTTTTCTTAACCACACTATTTGTTTGCCTTGTGTTTAATTTACTGCATGTGGGACAGGATTTGCGGTTAGGAGTAAAATTCCAAGGCATAAAATAAGCAGGTTCGCATCGCAATTTGCGAATCAAAAACCGGCAAATGCGAATCAAGTTCAGCTTTGATTAGCAGTAGGTGCTAAACAATTTCTCCAGGACTGAAGGGCTTAGAATGCGCGAATGGCACTATTTTTGGTTCTATGTGATAAAAGCAAGTCTGGAAGACCGCCTATCACACAGAGCGAACAAACCTGAGCCCATGGTCAAAAGGGCGACGGATATTGTACCGACCGTCACAAATAGTGTGATTAAGCTACATATAACAAAAATGCAAAGAAATCATTTTGCAGGGGCAAGCCCTAACTTAAATAATCAACTCCGAGGGGTGCGGACTATGGGGCAAGTTATTGGATTGTGAAAGGAAAAAAAAAAAGATTTTCTGCCTATAGTCGGACCCGAGCCCAGGTCTGCTTGCATTGCAAGTGGTGGTGTACACCACTACGCTATTCAAGCAGCTCGGCTGGAATCGGCCATAATGGATGCTACATCCTGCAATAGTGAGTACAGCTCCTTGCTATACAGGATATAGCAATGCTCTGCACTACTAGCTCTCTTGTAGAGCGCTATTATTGAGGCGCTCAATAATCAGCGCTCTACATGGGTGCTACCCTATTTTTCACTATTTTTAGCCCTCTCCCCCACATTCTGGACCCCCCCACTGCTAATCAACTCTGAACAGTTGCTAATCATTTTTCATTTTGATTAGCAAAAGCCGCTAATTGAGTCTCCAACACTAATTTATGCCTTGAATTGGTGGTGTGCAGAGTTTGGTTTCGTTTTGTGTTTCGCGGTGCCACTGACCACGACTTTAACCAAGCTGTCTCTGTGCTGAATTGTGTGGAGAGTGGGTGCCTCCTCAGTAAGCACCACTTTTTGTGAGAGGTTTGTGTGTTTTACTTGTTCATTTCTTTTATTTTTTAACAGCAGCTGTCTCAAGGCCTGGCTGATCTGGGCCACGGCAGGCATTCTGCAGTGGTTGCATGCAGCACAGTAAGCGATGTGGGAACGCTGCGGTCGGAGGAGTTTGCGAGTGAGGAGGCTGGTGGCCGGAGGTTTTCTGAAGCTGTGAGTATGCAACCTGATATCATCACAGCTTCAAAGACCTCCCGGCCAATCAGCTTCCTCAAATTCTTTTATCCAGTTCATAATAACCATTTTGACTTCCTGCGCTGTAATGGGTGCATTTAAAGTTTCTGCCATCTCCGATGTTAATCTGGGTAAATGTAAAGCATTTAAAAAAGTTTCAGTTCAGTCCACCACCTCTGCCCCAGCTTTATCTTCTGTATACAGTTGTTTATAGTATTCTAAAAATTGCTGCACAATCTCTTTAGGTTTTATCCATGGCTGGGTAGGACTGGATTTATTAATGAGTCAAGGGACCATCCTGTCTGCCTGCATCCTACGAAGATGGTAAGCCAGCAAGCGAGATGCTGTTCCCACAACCTCTTGATATTTTTGGTTCAGGAACCATAACTTCCCCTCTGCCTTTTCATTCCCTATTTTTGCCAACCCGTCCCTTACTGCCAGTAGTTCCTTATAAACATCAACAGATTGAGGGTTCTGTTTATGTAATGTCTCCAGCTTCGTCAATCTATCCGAAAGTTTATTATGTGTCAGTAATTTGTTTTTGTTTTTTGGCTGAGGCATAAGTGAGTTCGCAGCGCACAACTGTTTTTATAGCTTCCCACGTAGAAAGACTGAACAATTCTGTTGGCGATTCACCGTTAAGACCTTCCCTATCACATCTTTTAATTTACTTGTCAAAGTTTTTTCATTTCACAGCGAAACACTTAGCCGTCAGGTCGGCTGGCTGTCCGGAAGACCCATCCCCCCCTTGATAGACATAGGGGCATGATTTGATAAGGTGAAATGATGTATATTTGATTTTCTGACTCAGACATGACAGACCATTTGGCCTATTCTGCTGGCTTTTAGTATGTTAATAGTATACATATATTGTTGCTGGGAATAAAACATGTCGATCCTTGAATAAGCCCTGTGAACCACTGAAAAAAAGAAATAGTCTCTTTCCCCTTTATGTTGACTACGCCAGATATCTTGGAGTTCTTGTTCCTTGGATAGACAAGTTAGAACTTTAGTAACTTTTATATTAGTAGGAACCACCCCTGAAGACTTATCCATTCCCTGACTCCCTACTGCATTAAAATTTCCCCCCAGAATAACCTGGCCCAAAGTTTACTCTGCCACTTTGTGCATTATCTTACTTAGTGTGTATTTTGGTTGGGGGCATAGACATTAAGTGAAGTTGTTCCCCGTGATGTCCCCCGATACTCGTATACCTGCCCTCCATTCCGGTTTCCATGGATGCATTATTTAGAGGGAACTCCCTCTTTATCAAAATAGCCATTCAAACACCATGAAGTCTTGCTATATTATGACTATATGCAGTCAGCCACTGCAGCTGAACTGCCCCGGAGAGGAAAGAGTTAACTCCAGAGAGTCTGGAGTTCCACAGCGCGAGGGCGCTATACCAAAGCTCTATCTGGCCAGTTTCAAATGAAACTGTCAGATTCTTTACTCCGCTTACTGAACAGTCGCTCCGGAGATCAGCTCCTTCACATCGGTTCATTTCTCGGTTCAAGCGAGTATTTTCGGTTCATTTGAACCGGCAAAAAATATTTATTTTACCGCATTTCGGTTAAAAGCTCTATCTGGTAAACCGTAAGTAGAAAATTTAAAGTCTGTGTGGAAATTCAATTATCGGTTCGGTTTTGAACGATCGGTTTGCTTAATTTAACGTTTTAAAGTGTGGTTGGGCTTTTAGAGTGCGGTTCCCGGTTCTTATCGGTTCTAAAAAAACCTTGCTTTTAAATAGGTTTTCAAATACCGTGACACGGTTAGGAACCGATAAAGTGTCTTGCCTGGCACTGCCATCAAAGGGCAAGTTTTGGTTAGGCTGGCATTATGTCTGAGAAACCCAAAAGAAAAACTGCCACTGGGTTTCAACACTGTGATGTCTGTGGGGAAGCCTTTGCCAAGGCTGACCCACACACCACTTGTGTTTATTGTCTGAGGGCTGACCACCTCCTGTCAGACTGCCAGGTGTGTAAAATTTCCTGCAGCCACCTTGGAGAAAAGAGATTGGGCGGCTCAGGGAGCGAGGCCAAGAAGTCCTGGCTGACCGCGGCCAGCCCGGTCCAGTACCCACTGGACCAGAGGGAGTGCCCTCTGACCAGGCCGAGACTTCCTCGGCAAAGGAAGGCTGGTTCAGGGAACCAGTCTCAGTGAAAAAGACTAAGAAATCAGTAGGTTTGGAGTCCAAAATTGTCTCTCCAACTGCTGCAGAAATAGCTAAAGCCATACAGATTGTCCAGTCACTGTCTCAGGGTCCTGCCGAACCACCTACAGTTGGTAAAAGGTTGGTTCGTTCAGTGCCAGTGGTTCAGGAGTATGATGTTGAGGAATTTTATGAACCACAGGAGAAGGAGGACGAATTTGATCATTACATGTGTGGCTGGGAGGGTCTGGAGGTGTCCATTTCTCCAGACAGACCTTTAGAATCTCCTCCTATTCTGTCTGAGTCCCCTTCTCATTTTATGTTTTACAAAAAGGTTGCAGAAACCCTCCAGCTTCCTTTAGAGGAAGCTGTGGATGAGCAAGAGGAGCCTGATTATGTAGAAATGATGGATATACCAGAGTCTAGGAGGTTGTCTATTCCTTTGCATAAGTCATTTAGGAAGCAAACAACAAAGATTTTAAAAAATCCTCATTCTGTCCCTCCTGTAGATAAAAAAATGGACAGAAGATATAACTTGTCAGGCTCTGATACAGACTTCCTCACTAAGCAGTGTAGTCATGTAGGTGTGGTACAAGCTGCAGCCTGTGACAAGGCTAATATTCCTCTGGCCTCACATCCTCCTGATAAGGATTCCAGGAAGATTGATGCCATGGCGAAAAAACAGTATATGGCAGCTTCTTTGGGACTCAGGCAGGCAAATTATATGGCTTGTGTGGCTAGATATCAGAAATCTAGGTGGGACACAGTATTGCAGTTAGCCAAGCAGGCCCATGGCCAGCTGGCTAATGAGTTGGAACAGGTGGCTGCTGATGGCATTGAAGCCTCTAAAGTTCAATTTCATACTGCTGTTGATGTTAATGATGTTTCCTCTAGGGTCATGGCCACTTCTGTAGCTTTCCGTAAGTTGGCATGGCTCAGATGCACTAATCTGTCCCAAGATACTCAGTCAAAGGCTATGGATTTTCCTGTTGTGGGTAATTCTCTGTTTGGGGAACAAACAGAAAACTATATGAAAAAGATGGATGAATACAGAACTACCTACAAAAGTGCCCAGGCTAAGGAGAGGCATGCCACTCCACAGAGGCACGCTCCCAGAGGTAGGGGCAGGCCTTTCCACCAATTTCAGGCCTCCTCTGCATTTGCACAGAGGGGTTTCTTTAGAGGCAGAGGTAGACGGGGCACAAGTAAACTGTCCCCCTCCCCTCAGCCTAAGGCTACTGCTAAGCAGGCACCCTGATGGGGTGCCCAGGGCCATTCTCCTGTACCAGTGGGGGCAGGTTGGTTTATTTCAGCCAGAACTGGGTGTCCCTAACTTCGGACAGGTGGGTTCTGGAGGTAATAGGCCAGGGTCTGGTTCTCAGCTTCAAACAGTTTCAAGATGAGAGCCAGACATTTTCCACCTGCAAATCCTTCAGAAGCCCTTGCTTTGGAAGCAGAGGTTTCTTCTCTTTTGGACTGCAAAGCAGTAGAAAGGTCCCTCCTTGCCATCAGGGCAGGGCTGTACCTCAAGATACTTTCTTACCCAAAAAGACAGGAGAATGGCGGCCCATTTTAGATTTAAGGTACCTGAACAAGCATCTTTGAAACCAAAGTTCAAAATGTTAACTCTGACAATGATTTTGCCCTCCCTGAGGCCAGGGGACTGGTTAGCTTCCCTGGACCTCAAGGATGCCTATTTTCATGTTCTGATCAGGCCTTCACACCAAAGTACCTCAGGTCTGAACTACCCTCAGGCCACTACCAGTTCAGGGCAATGCCCTTCGGCCTTACCTCTGCGCCAAGGGTATTCACGAAATGTCTAGCTGTGGTAGTGGCTCATTTAAGAAGGCAAGGGATTGCTGTGTTTCCTTACCTGGACGACTGGCTCATAGTGGGTCAGTCCCCAGATCAGGTAAAATCCCACTTGCAAGTCACCCAGCAGCTTCTCACTTCCCTGGGATTCCTGCTGAATTTACCAAAGTCAGTTCTCGAACCAGTTCAGGTACTAACTTTCATAGGTGCAGAATTGAACACAAAGTTAGCCAAGGCATTTCTCCCCGGAAAGGGTAGACAGACTCATTGCCCTGGCATCCTCCTTTACCCTGCGGGTCTCTCGACCAGCAAGGCATTTCTGCAACTCCTAGGGCACATGGCTGCTTCCACAGCTGTAGTGCAAGGAGCAAGATTCCAGATGAGGGACATTCAGTTCCATTTGAGGGCCTATTGGTCTCAAAGGAGGGACCCCTTTCCAAATTGGTTCCAGTGACTCAAACCCTGATCCTGGCCTTACACTGGTGGCAGGATCAAAGCAATCTAAAACAAGGGTTCCTTTCATTCCCGTTTCCCTCCTCACCCTCACCACGGATGCTTCCCTGTTAGGGTGGGGAGCTCATAGGCGACCTGTCCACTCAGGGAGTGTGGTCTCCCCAGGAATCTCTGCTCCACATCAATCTTTTGGAACTCAGAGCTGTCTTTTTAGCTCTTCAGGCGTTTCAGCTTCTGTCCAGAACAAAGTAGTTCAAGTCAGGACAGACAACACCACAACAATGTGGTACATCAACAAGCAAGGGGCACTACGGTCATCAGCCTTGTGCACCGAGCAATGAAGTTGTGGTCTGGCTTACTCCTGAACACGTCCCTGATAGCAGTTCACCTTCCAGGGAAGGACAATGTCCTGGCGGATGCCCTCAGCAGGATTTCTCAGGGCCATCACGAATGGGCTCTGAATCCTCAGGTGCTGGGGTCAGTCTTTGCCAGATGGGGCACCCCTCAGATAGAGCTTTTCGCAGCCCCAGACAACCACCAACTTCCTCTGTTTTGTTGCAGGCCTCCAGTGCTGGGATCAGTCCCCCTGGACGCCTTTCAGTTGGATTGGAAAGGGAAGTTCCTGTATGCCTTTCCCCCCTTTCCCCTTCTTTTCAGGGTACTAGTAAAAATCAGATCTCAGCCCTGCAAGGTGATTCTGATTGCTCCAGATTGGGCCAGACAGCCCTGGTACCCACTGCTTCTGTCCTTGACAGTCCACCCTGCCCTGAGCTTGCCCAGAGTCCACGACTTACTGGCCTGTGCACAGGGGAGAGTGTGGTATCCGGACCTCAAATCCCTCCATCTCAAGGCATGGCTCTTGAGGAGTTAGAATGCTGACTTGCACCTTTCTCAAGGTGTTTTGGATATTTTAAAGGCTTCAAGGAAGCCTTCCACTAGGGCCACTTACAATTCTAAGTGGAAAAGGTTTTCCATCTGGTGCTGAGAAGCAGATTATCCAGAATCTGCTGATCTGCCCATTTACTGGACTATTTGGTCCATTTAAATTCCTTAGGCCTTAGGCCAGCTACCTTAAAGGTTCATCTGGC
This sequence comes from Neoceratodus forsteri, assembly GCA_016271365.2. Lineage (NCBI taxonomy): Eukaryota > Metazoa > Chordata > Ceratodontiformes > Ceratodontidae > Neoceratodus > Neoceratodus forsteri. The sequence continues at coordinate 537,628,780 of CM028130.1, read as the reverse complement.
AGCTGTCTCTGCTTTTCTGTCAGCAGGAAGCCTGCTTCCTTTTCTTCTCACCCTGTGCTTTCCAAGTTTTTTAAAGGGTTACTTCACACCAACCCTCCTTTTCGAGAACCAGCTCCCGCTTGGAACCTGAATGTTTGCATTGCTCAGTTAATGCAACCCCCCTTTAAGCCTCTGTCCTCAGCAGAGCTCAAGTTCCTGACTTGGAAAACTGTTTTCCTAGTGGCTATCACTTCTGCCAGACGCATAAGTGAACTACAGGCCCTGTCAGTGGAAGAAGATTTTAACTCTTTCCACAGAGATAAGGTAGTCCTCAGGACTAACAGAAAGTTTTGCCTAAAGTGGTTTCAGATTTCCACCTGAACCAATCCATCTCTCTTCAGTATTTTCACTGAGCATTCTTCCTCAGGTGAGAGGAGTCTGCACAGCTTGGACGTCAAAAGAGCCTTAAGCTACTATTTGGAGCGCACCAAAGGTCACAGGTTGAATCCTCCAACTCTTCCTTACCTATGGCGAGGTTGGCAGGGAAACCTGCCACTAAGAGGACAATTGCAAGGTGGATTGTCTCTTGTATCCAATTTGTTATCAAAAACTAGGTAGAGAACCCCCTCAGGACTGAGGGCTCACTCCACCAGGGGACAGTTGCATCTCTAGCGGCTGCTAGAGATATTCCCATTCTGGAAATCTGTCAAGCTGCTACTTGGAAAACAGTTCACACTTTTGCAAGCATTATTCCCTGGATATTCAGTCCAGGAGGAGAGATGCTTGCTTTTGGCACAGTTGTGCTTCAGAGCCTATTTCCTAAGTAGGTTCTGACCCTCCTCCATGGAGGTACTGCTGTGTAATCTGCATATAGTCATAATATAGCAAGACTTCATGGTGTTTGAAGAAAAAATTACTCACCTTAGTAATTGCTTTTCTTCTCATGGAGTCTTGCTATATTATGACCACCCTCCTCCTGCCCTCTCAGAACTTCTACTTGGGTAGGTGGCAAATTAGTGCAAGCACTGTGTCATGCCATTTTAGTTCTTCCTTCACCCCTTTATTTAGGGTTAGGAATTAGGTATTTCTGTTTTAGTAATATGTTGGCCCCTTCCTGGACTTGAGTCTTGGGGAAGGGGGTCTACTAGTGCTTGTTAGGGAGAAACTAATAATACTATTATTCATTGTTATTATTATTATTGCTGTTTATATTGTTGTTTATATTGTTGTTATTCCTACTAGTAGGTAGCCTCTTGACTAGTGTAGAGCTTTCCACACAGACTTGTTGCTTAGTGTTAGCTTCGAAAAGATCTGACAGTTTCATTTGAAACTGGCCAGATAGAGCTTTGGTATAGCGCCCTCGTGCTGTGGAACTCCAGACTCTCTGGAGTTAACTCTTTCCTCTCCGGGGCAGTTCAGCTGCAGTGGCTGACTGCATATAGTCATAATATAGCAAGACTCCATGAGAAGAAAACCAATTACTAAGGTGAGTAATTTTTTCTTTCTGCTTGTCTAGGATTAGAAGAGGCTGCCACCTCCACGTTACCTACCCATCCCCTCCTGAGCTTAAAATGCTCTACCTGATTTAGATGCGTTTCCTGTAAGAATGTTATATCACTATCCAACCTTCGTAGTTCCCCCAAAAGTCATGTCCTTTTAATTGGGGAATGTATCCCCTTTACATTATATGAAGTAATATAAAACTCACCCATTTTAAAAAACTGAGGAAATCCAGAAGTCTTTGTGTAGGAATATTCTTCTTTCCCCTACATAAGATATAGCCGTGTCTCACCTTAGCACCAAGCAGTGAAATAAAAGTGCATCCCTGCTGTGAATACATTTATGAGCACCAATTAAAAACCTTAACCGAAACAGTAAAAATCCAAACTGTATAACTGTAAACAGTACAAACCATGTACAAATCTACTATTACACAGGTGTTATGATGTCACCAAGTTTATCAGTAAAAGATAAAACTTCCTAGGTTTGGGCTCAGCACTGGAAAGTCAAAAATACAGGAGTGGGGGAAGACAGACGACAAACAACCTCCCACTCCCAATGCCAGAGCCAACCAAGTTAGAAATCCCCTCACTGAGTTAGTTCACAGAGATATGATTTGGCAAGCAGTGGAACTAATCACTCGCCAAATAAAAATGTTAGGTGAACGCTTTTCCGCAGTGCAACCAGGTCACTGTGAACTTATTTAAAACCATACCTAAGCAGTCTCTTCCCCTCCCTTCACAAACATCACTCTCCTTTACACCGTTTCCAGATGTCAAGATGGGGGGTGGGAGGATCACCTAGTTTGACAGAGTGGGAAGAGGCTCTCCCCCCCCCCCACCGTACCTCGGAATGTAGAGGTAAAGCAGCTAGAGTTACCTATGTCGGGGCTCCCGTTCCAACCTGAACCAGAAAAAGCTTGACTAGCTTGTTGGCAACCGGCCCACCCCAGTGCAGTGTAGAGATGCAAAAAGCTGCCCCACTGCTTGTGCCCCTCTATGGCCGTTTCTTTAAATAAGGTATTAAATGGCTACAAAGAAACCCCCTCAACATTATTTCAAATCTCCATCCACTTATTTGCAGCCAATCCCCTACCACATAAGTGAACAATAAAATCAGACTGATGACCCGTGGTCTCAGAGATAAATCTCCCCGCCCCTCCCATTGAACCAACATATCATTAACCTCATTTAAGCCATATGGATTGGAAATCTTTAGTTAGCGTAAACAGGTAACATTAAAGTGAAATTACACTTGAGTGGAAGTTTTCATATTTAAGTCTTCCCATCCTCTTATCTAGACAGTGTTTATGCTCCTTCGCCAACAGTGGTGTTTCGGAACCGGCAACCAAACTCTCCAAACAAGAAACAAAATAGTTACCACAGTACCAATTGACTTGTAGTTCATTCCGGTTCTTGGGTGTCAGCAGTTGCAGCGTCCGCCAATTTAACTGAATCACCAACACACGGCCATGGCGGGAACCGACTTTATCCAACTGCTGTAGCAGTTTATTAAGATCCACTGCCAAACCTTTCGGCAGGCAGCCTGGCAAGCCTCTTCCAGTATTCCTCCCTGCTACCAACTAGGCACCCTGGAGCAATGTTTGTTCCATTTTCTCCATCTTCAAATCAGGCACCTGAATCTGTCATTCATGATGAAGAGGCGCTGCTTCCACGAGAGAGGTGAAAACTTTAGGGCTATCCTCTAAATGTATTTTAAGTTTTGCTGGAAAGTTCAGCTGTTCTGGGAGACCCTTCCTTTTCTTTACTGCTTTGATGATTCCCTAATTCTCTGCCATTCGGCTTGTAAGACTGGTGAGAAGTTGTGGTCAAATAACACAGGGGCTCCCTGAAATTTCAAATCTTTCTGCCGCATACTTCCTAAAGAATCTCAGCCTTGTCCTGGTAATAGACCATCCACACCACCAATGATCTAGGTCGAGCACTGGGAGCTGTTGGCCAGGGCCCCAAAGAACAATGGGCCCTATCCATCTCTAGATGTAGATCAGATGGCAAGGACAGTGTCGTTCGAAGAAGGTGTTGGACAAAGTCAGTCACTGAGGGGAATCCCTCCTCCGCACCCTCGGGAACTCCATGCACCCGAAAATTATTACGGCATGCTCAGTACTCAATATCCTCCATCCGCGCCTGAGATTGTCGTTCCTGCTGCAACAAGTACAAAAGCAGCCTGTCTGAGGATTCCTGTGCTTCAGCAACCATTGAGACCTTTGTGGTGTTCTCAGATACTTTTTGGTCTATTTGCCAAATATCATATTTCAGGTCGGCCACCTAAGGTTCAATCTTCTGGACAGAGGTAAGAATCTTTCTGAGTGTCTGTCCTGTTTTCCTGGATTGTAGATCATCCTCCCCAAGAGACTCCAAAGAGGATTCTGATGTCAAGCGGGTCTGTTGCGAGTAGGCCGTGAAGCCTTCCATGTCGGTGCCCAGTAGTAGCTACGTCATCAGAGCGGCTGGAGTCCAGACTGTGTGTTTTGGTTTTTGTTTTGTTTAGGAGGCATCAATACTCCTTAGTATAGACAATTTTTAGAGCAAAGGAGCACTTTTGAGTGGAAGGATTGAATCTGATTGTGGGAAAAGACACAAGGAGCAAGCTGCCTACATCACGGTGACACCACCGATAGTCAGAACTGCAAAATTCTAAAACATCTTCAGTGGCCGTCATTAATTTCCCTGGTAACTCCTATTACTGTTCATAATCACAAAGAATAGCCTGCCAAATTGTGCTGCAGTCGTGCTTACTTGCAATTAGTAACTTTACTTTCTTCACTCCTTTTCCTGTGAATCATTAATCATCCTCCAATCTCCCTGCCAGAACCGAGAATATGGTAATTAAACGCATAGGGTTGCATGGCATGAGTCTCAGCAGCCCTCCAATCACCACCTGTAAACCTGAACAGATAGTGCAACAATCCCAATTCACACATAATTAGAACTTTCTAGCTATGTGCCAAAGCACGACCTGACAAATTATAAAGTTAACGGCTGGGAAGTGGGGGAGGGGTCTGACTCATCTGATCCATCTAAGCTGCGCAGTATGCATCTGATCAGCAATTACCAGTGGGAGCAGGAGGGACAACTGATCCATGGCTCACACACCACTCAGTTTTTATAATTTTTTATCAAGCTGAGAGTTAATATTGCGAGGCCGTGGGACCGAGTGACTGAACTGATATGCCAAATGCCCAGTGCTTCATAGCTGCTTTGCTGCCATGACAACCAGTCAACACCATAGTGAATAGGAGTGGAGCATCTCTGACATGCGGTCTTTTCATGAATGAATCACAATGGTGGACAGTGTCGCCACGGCCACATCGCAGGCAGCGAATTGCAAAGAGTGGATGGGCCCTGGCTGAGAGAATTATTAGTAGTACCAGAAATTAAATGAAGCATTTCATTCTGTTACTGTTAAAACAAGAAGCCCATAAATATTTTATTTGTTTCTTTTTTTTATTTTAGTTTTTGTTGACCAGGTAAGTGCACTAGACAAATCCTACCTATTTTCAGGCACGACCCGGGGGAGGGGGATACAGATGAATGCCAACTGACCTTGAACCAAATTAAGCTGTTGGTGGTATTTTTTTTTTTTTAGTGAATGAGGGAAATTTGGCCAGGACACCGGGGAAATTCCCCTACTCTGATGCTGCTGTGCTGATGTTTCTGCATTGTGGCCAGTAGGGGGACAGGCCATTTCCAAGATGGCCACACCAAGTGGACAAGGGAAGGAGAAGGAAGTCTGTGGAGCAGGAGAGCTAGCCTTGACTCTTGCTCCAGGTGTTGTGGAGGCTCCAGCCGTGGATTTGGCTGAAATTGAATCAGATATTGAACTTCAGGATGCTTTTGTGAGCTGGGAGCAATCGGTTTTGGATAAAAACAAAGAAAGAAACTGGACAGTTGGAAATTGCAACAACAGGAAGAGAAAAGGTATTGTCGGTATTTGAACCTGCAACCTCTACAGAAAAGTCGCTATTAAACCTCTAAATGTGGGTCTGAAACAGGAAAATGCTACGATAATGTTTTCTGCAGAAATGGAAGAACCAATTTCATCAGATAGCTCCAAAGGAAGAGATGAATTTAAACTGCAGGCTGACAGAGAAAGCCAAGATATTAAAACACAGCAAACAGACTGCAGGACAGTGGCGCAAAATATGGAGCAAAAAAGGTACTGTGTCTTATTTAAGTTATAGTTCTGGCAGGATAGAGTTGCCAGCAAAAGAGTTTGCCTCTGGTGTTAAAAAGAATGCTCTGTCCTTGTTTAATGAAGCTTCACTGCAGTGTGTTGAGCTCCCTGACTACAGCAGGTGTCAGCCTGATTGTAATGAAGAGCACAAAGGCAGAGTTAAGGCTGATCCCAAGATTGTCAACAGCTCTGTGGAAGAGAGCTTAGAGCAGCAAGGCTTGAGCTCCATTTCCCAAGAACAAATAATCTCTGAATTCAGTACAGGCTGGTATTATCTCTGCTGCTAAAAGTGAGTGCTTACTGCCAGTTCTGGTCTCTGATAATGTCAAAGGAATAACGAAGTGAAGATAAATGATTTATCTGCACAGAATATATTGCCATCTACTTTTTGAAAATAAAACAGCACAGTTGAACAAGGTAGCTGGGTTTGTGTTCAAACAGCAGAGTCAAGAGATTTCAGCAACTGACTCAGCTGTTACATATCAAAAGACTCAGTTCCCAAAGTGGGGCTACAGATTTCTTTTTCTGACAAATGAACCAAAAAGTCTACAGCTGATATACAGATGGCAGACCCTCTTTTTACATAAAAAGGCTCACAAGATTCTTGGTCACCTCTATAAAGCTTTAAGTGAAGCAGGGTGGAAACAGACAGTAGCTGGTGTATGGAAGCCTGATCCTGCTTGGGACTCGAACTTATCTTTATCTCAGCATTCTCCTGAGTGGATTCCAGGTGGCCAGCAGCAGAAAGGGAGGAAATTCTCTTGCAGGAGCCCATTCGGTTTAGTACAGATGAGGTCACTGTACAACCTCCCCCCTTCCTCTCTTCACAGAAGCCATTGATGTCCGAACTTTTCTCAAATTCCTCAGAGGGAAGCAGCCCCTAGGCGTAATGCTGTGAGGCTGAGGTATAAAGGAGGGTTAGAAACTAGGCCAGATAGGCATTATGTGGGGAAAACCTTGTTGAAAGACTCACTGCATTTCACCCTCAGGATGTTTATGCTTTCATTAATATTTCAGGGAGGACAATTATGACATAAGTTTTCGTTCTCAACAGGCTTTAGAGTTGTTCTGGGTTAGGTATGGTCAAGTTAAGTATTCTCCATGTGGACACCCTTTATTGTTATACCACTCTCAAACCCCTGATTAAGTTTGTTACAGTTATGTTCCGAAATGAAGGGGTATGGGTGGAAGACATAACCTTTGGTTAAAAAAAAATGTGAAGTACTAAGTGAGCCAGAGCCTATTTTAGATACAGAGGGTTCTGGACTGGAGGATGGAAGTATAAAAGTTAAATTAAGGTAAACAGAGGCTGGAATTGAACATATACCTAACTCCTTTTGTTAGGAAAAGATAGAGGGGTATGTTTTTACAGAGGGCAGCCCTGCATGTTATAAGTGTGGGCTAGAAAGCACCTTTCAAGTGTATGATCATTCTTTGCTAGATAATTGTGGGAGGCAGGGACATTTAACCATGTTTTGCAGCAACTCATCAAGTTGCGATTTGTGTGAAACTAAAGGCCATGTGTTCAAACTATGTCCTTGGCTGCCCAAAAAATCCTTTTCGTTTCTAATTCTGAGGTTTTTATTCAAAAGCCCAAGAATCCATGGTTAAAGCTACTCTCCAGGATACGTGCCCCTCCCTGCAACAAATCAGATGAAACTCCCTCTAGGCAAGAGAGAAATTGGAAAGAAGGGGTTTAAAAGGGAAGGTGTTGAACAAAAAGTTAAACTCACCAAGTGGGAGGATCAGCGTGAGATATCCTCAGAAATGGTTAAGATAGTTAAGGGCAACATGGGTCCCCCCTAACCTCTCAGATTTCCCTCCAGTGTGTTATACGGAAGGGTCTCAGATGCGTGGTGGTGGCAGCCGCCGTTGATAAACCAGTGACTGTACTGCCCCAAAGAAGATCTTCACGGAATTCACTATCAAAAATCCCCCGCCCCAGTGGAACAGATTGATACCAGTAACTCATATGCGGCTCTGTTTTCCTCTTGGGGTAACACTAGATAGAGGTTGAAGATTCAGACTCTCAAAAATCCTCACTTTCAACCAGGTCACAAATCACGGATAATTACAAGGATAAAAAAAAAAGAGGAAAAACAATGATTTAAATACTTAAAAGGTTAATGAGGTTGGTTTGGGGTTCTTTGAATGTTCATAGCTTATTGAATATGGTTGCTGACAAGCCTCTTTCATTATATACATGAATTTCTGTTTCTGTTTGTTTTTACAAGAGACATGGATGTATTCCATAGATCAGTTGGTGGCATTTAAAAGAGATTGGTTTTGGGGCCCTTCATTTTGGTCATTTGGGGAAGATTCTGCAGATGGTATAGGAATAGTGTTTAATTCATATGACTTCCAGTTACACAATTTGATAGATCTAATACCAGGAAGGGTCCTGATTATCGATGGGAAGTGGCAAGGGCTAAGCTATAGGTTTATCAACATTTATAACCCCCAAACAAAAGCAGGTAGAGTTAATTGTCTTAAATCAGTACAGCTCTTTTTATTAACAACAGTTAGAGTATTATGGGGGGGGACTTTAATTGTCCCATTTCGACCCATGCTAGTAAAAAAATAAAAACATACTGTGACTCTAATGCTTTATGTAAAATTATAAAAGTGCTGGACTCTTGAACTGTCATAATGCTTTACAGGTTGGAGAAGGTTTTTCGTTTAAAAGGGAAGAGATTTTCTAATAGATCATATGTTAGTGTCACCTAATATGCAAATAGAATCTTTAAAATATTTCCTAGTGAATTCTGGACCATTCCTTTCTATTAAGTTCTTTTAGCTTTTCAGACAGGCAAGAAAAAGGCTAGTTAGATGGAAACTCAATAACTCTCATTAGAACTCCTTATATACAAGCTGGGTGAGATACCTATTAAGAGCCAGGTTATCAGTAGCCTTTTATATTCAGATTTGGGAGATTGGTGGTTAGAGACTAAATCGGACTTAAGGAAATGGTTTAAATTGCAAGGAGTTAGAGCAAAGAATGACAAATTCTGCACTATTTAGGTTTAAGACAACAATTACAGAGGCTTATGACTATAGCTTATTCTTCTAGGATGGATTACTCAGAACAAATTGCTAATCTTAAAGAAAAAATGAAAGAGTTTCAGTATGATAGAGGGAAAACCATGCAGGCCATTTTAACTAATGGAATTAAAAATCACCCATTGGGGATCCATTCGAAGTGTAAACAGGTAAGAGATTCTATGAAAATGGAGGAACTCAAAGATTCAGATGGTAATTTGGTATCCTCTGTGGCCCAACTAAGAGAAGTGATTGTAGAACATTACCGCTCTTTGAAGCCTCTTGAAACAATCCCAATTCAGCTATGGCCTCTATTTAAAAGATATTTTAATTCCAGTTAACCTAGTTGGGAGATCGGAGGTATGGGAACCTATCACCCAACAGAGATTTCAAGCTCCATTAGGTTATTGAAACTAAATATTTCCGGAATAGATGGGATTTAATAACTTTTATAAATTATTTTCAGACGAACTTAGTCAGTGCCTATGTCTCTTATTTAGGTTTTTTAGACAAAGCTACAATCTATCCCTCTTTACAGAAGGGTTATTGATTTATATTTTAAGTCAGGGATAAGCAAAACATTACTAACTGGAGACCAATCACTCTTTTAAACTCTGATTATAAAATCTTTACTGGTATTTTAAATAATAGGCTGAAGAATTTAGCTAAAGAAGTTATTTCACCCTTTCAATATTGTGGGTTACCAGATAGAAGAGTCCAGTCTGCTCTGATGTTGATTCGAGATGTAACTGAGTATTTTACTGAGTTAGGTCAACTAGATGCTTAATAGCAGCTGACTTAGAAAAAGCCTTCGATAGAGTTCATTTGCTGCTCCTTTTCCTTACCTTTAAGCATTATGGGGTTCCAAAGCAATTAGTGAAAATAATTGAGAAATTATATGATAATTATACAGTAATTCCATATTTAAAAGATCAGAAGGCGGAAGGTTTTATGTTAACTACAGGAGTTAGACAGGGTTGCCTCTAAGCCCTCTTTCTTTATATTTTCTCTAGACCCCTTTTGCAAACGATAGTTTCGAGACAGATTTGGAAGGGTGTTACAGTGAATGGGCAGAGGGATTTGCATTTAAGGATATGCTTATGCTGATGATTTAGTAGTATACTTGGAAGATAAGGCCTCAGTAATTATTTTGTGATTGCATTTGAGGCCTTTGCAAAGGTATCAAATGCAAAAATAAATTTAAATAAAACAAAGGGATTATTTATTGAGCTACTGGTGCTGAGGAAGTGTGTCAGGAGGGTATTAACATCTCCCGTGAACCTCTTAAAATATTAGGGATATTGTTCGTTCCCAGAACATGCCTGTTGAAAATTGGGAAGATGTCATTATTAAAATAGAGAGAAAGGTTAATAGATGGAAACAGTGAAAATGACCAAATTTAAAAGGGTTCAGGTAATCAAGCAATTTCTTCTTCCAACGATACAGTATGTGGCGATGATTTTCCGCTCCTGTGTTTCTTGAGACTAGAATATATAGTGTGTTTTTTCAAATGTTATGGGGAAATCGCTAAATCCTGTTAAAAGGAGCTATATGTATTTAATGAAAAATAAGGGTGGTTTAGGAATGGTAGACCCAGTGATTTTTGTGCATGCTTTGTTTTTATCAAACTCAATTAAAGAAGGGTTAAAAGTAGAACTAGAGGCAGTAGAGTCATGGAACTTGGAAACAATGGGTAAATACTTTAAGAATTGGTACATTATAGCCCCTAAACTGAATCGCTACTTATATATTCCATCATATTTTAGGCCAACGGCGAAATTGTTCAAATGGAAAACACAGAAACAGGTAATTCTGAATAACAACATGAAGGGGCTTTATCATTTTCAATGTCGTTGACTCTTCCTCAGAACCAGGATTTAAAATTGTCCTATGACTTTAAATTCTAGTGTATTAGCTCAATTAAACTGTAAGAGGATGCCTCAAAACAATGGGAGACGAGTGGCTGATCTTTACGGAAACTGAATGTCAGAGGAAATGCGAAGTACAAGGTTTTACAGGAAAGATTGTGCCATACTTGGATTGTATTAATGTAGAAGAATCGATGGAACATTTTTTCTTAGATGTTCATATGCACGGGTTTATGGTCATACCTAGAAAAGCTTTGGGGATTTAAATGGTTAGGTAATATGTCTTATGAATTTTGATTCTAGGATGTTATCCCAAGAATTTGTCTGAATTTCACGTAAGAAACATTATCCTTATTTTTGGGATGTCTAAGATATTATTTATGGCAAGCCAGGGTTCAATGGGTTCTTTATCAAAAGAGAATGCCTTACTCTTGTGTAAGTCTGTTAGTCATCAAGGAGCTTATACTGATTTATACACAGGACGATCAAGAGTGACCCCAGGAACTTTACGAAATGGTGGAAAGGTTTTCTCACTTTATTAAGTTCAAATAATAAGAGTTAAAAGTGGACTGGATATTTGTTAATAGTTTACTTCTCATGATTTTTTGTGTTCTCGTAGCGTTTACAATGTAAGACTTGCACATCTCTTTGATTTTGTTATGTTATATGTTATGGAAAAGTGTTGTTCTATCGATTATCCTACTTTAAAGTGTTGCTGTTTATGTTTTTTTATGTCAATAAAAACACCCCTACATGTTTTAGAAAATGCTGCGATCACCAATACTAAAAGAACCCAGGTGAGTAACTAAATGAACAGCCTCAGAATGGGCATGTTCCATTACAGCATGTTTCCATCTTCAACTTCCATGTACAATCAGCGTAAGGGCCATTTGACCTATACAGTGAGGTAGTTCACACAAAAAAAAAACAAAAAAGAAAAGAAAATGACAGCAAATAACAAGAAATGTGGGTTCCCACTGCTATAAAAGCAATAAGGTACTCCCAGTGGTTACATTAATCATAAGTTAAATCACCCCGTAGGGTTCATGTGGCACTATTGCTTTGCCTCATGCCATATTACACACCTAGGGGGTGATTAACATACCACTAATGTAATTCCTGGTCATATCTTATTGCTTCTTTAACATCACCAAGGATGAGGGAACAGATGGAGAAAAGGAGCTCAGTAACTAAAGCAGGGAACATGACAGGAGACTCAGTGGCGTGCTGAGGCAATGCGGCTTGGCACAGGCAATATACAGTCATGTCACGTGGGAGTGTCAGAGACTTGCTGGTTTTCTCTGGAATCTGGAGGGTGTGATCTCTGAGGTGCTCCATGTCGGAGTAGTCCTGACCCTTGAGATATACCTGCTCTATCAATATGACTCAAGGGAAAACATTTGAAGTATATGTTGTTTTTTTTTTTTAAATTCAAGTTTGTCAATAAACAGGTACATCATTGTACACATTCTGCTAATATCCATACTTCTCAGGTTACACATCCATTTTTGTTAATTCCTTTTTTTGCCCCCCTTTCTTTTTAAAATCAGGGAAAGAGGAGCTTCCATCCATTTCACTTAATCTTATCTGAGCAATGGCATAGATATTGCATTGTTGTTTCCTTTAACACAGTAAATTCATTTATTTTTTAGAGGTTCTAGGAAGTTAGTCACCATCACCCCTCAACCCCGGTCAGAACACTGGCCTTCCTTCTGTTTTTTGTGTTTGTTTTTTTTTTTTTCCTTTTTTTTCCCCTATTTTTTATTTTTTTTTTTAATTTTAAATGCCCGCCCTCTCAGGTCTATCCAATAGTAATGGGTCTCTCCTCTCCCGCCCCCACATCGACAGGTGGCCCAGTATGTATAGATTCGTTTGCAGAGCACCAATTCTCCCACCTAGTCCATCTTCTCAGATAAGTACGGGTTCGATTGTTGATTTTAAAAGTAAGTTCTTCCAGTTCCGCTATTGTACCCACTATCTTTATCCATTCTTGTGTAGTGGGGGGTGCCAGGGACTGCCATCTCTTCGTAATAGCTTTATGTGCTGCTGTTATTAGTATGGACCAGAGATATATTGCGTCCGTATCTTTTATTTCTTCAGGAGGGAGCCCCAGGATCATTCTGGGCCAATCTAGCGGGGTCTGTACCTGAAATATGGTTTTAAGTGCCTCTGTTATTTCACCCCAAAAATTTGACAGGCCAGGGCAAGACCATAAAATGTGTATGTGGTTTGCTTCTGCTAACCCACACCTCCTCCAACATTGTGGCATATAATTTGGATTTCTTTTATTTATTATGTAGGGAGTCAGGAAATATCGGACTTTTACTCGCCACGAGAATTCTTGCCAGTATGGTGATTGAGATTTTTTTCTAGTTAAGAAAAAAATTTGTTCCCAGTTAAGTTCTTCTGCTTCTTTTGATGTTTCATCTCTCCATCTAGTTTTGATTTTGCACAATGGGTCCCCTTTCAGTATCGATAGGGCTTTATAAAGGAAAGATATTAACCCTCTTTGTTTATTAGCCTTACGGCTATCTCGGATAGCCTCAAGAATTTGTTGAGCCCTATCTGCTTCCGAGTCTTTTTTCTTTAACGTGAGAATATAATTTCTAGCTTGCAAATATCTAAAATGATCTGTATTTTGCAATCCAAATTTATTTTTGAGGGAATTGAAGTCTAAGAAGACCTCTCCTTGCTAAAATTGTGCAAGAAATCTAAGACCTTTCTCCTCCCATATGCGGAATCCTTTATCTAGGCATCCTGGCTGAAACTCTGGGTCCCACGCTAGCCTTTTTAGAGGCCATATGGAGTTTCTAAGTTTATATTTCTGCCATATTCTGTGGACCGATTTTATTGTTTCTCTGACTGAAGTTAATTGGGGGTGGGGACATTTGTTCATACTGGAGATCAGTAATCTAGTTTCATGGGGCTGTACTCTGGTCTCTCTCTCCTCTTCTTTTTCCATAAGTTGCCAGCCCATTGTGGTATTAGGGTTGGACCATATAATGGCATTTTTTAATTGGGCAGCCAAAAAGTAGTCCTCAAGATCAGGGAGGGATTGTTCACCCTTCTCTCGATGCGCTTGGAGAATTTTTAGATTTATTCTGGGCTTTTTAGAGCTCCAGATGAATTTAGAGACCATCTTGTTCCATGTTTGAAAGTTTGATCTATGTATGTGTAGTGGAATACATTGAAATAGGTACAGGAACCTGGGAAGCACGTTCATTCGTACCACATTAACCTTAGCGTATGTCGGAAATTTCAGCAGGGACCATCTCAAAATCCTTTTGCAGGGTATCCACCAAGGGGGTGTAGTTCGCTGCAAACAGCTGAGTGTATTGCTTTGTGATATAAGTGCCCAGATATTTCATTTTGGTCGCCTTCCAATTGACTGGAAAGAGAGTGCACAGTTCTGGGCTTGGTTTGTAGAAAAACGTAAGCACCTCTGTTTTATTTTTGTTAAGTGAATATCCTGGGTGTTTGCCGTATTCAGGCAAGATTGTCCAGACTTGTTTTATAGAGCCTTGGGGTTGTGAAAGGGACAGGAGTACGTCATCCGCGTAAAGGGATATTTTTTTGTGTATATCTCCCACCATCACCCCCTTGACTCCCTCCTCTCTGCGGACTGCCTCTGCAAGCGGCTCAATATATAGGGCAAAGAGCAGTGGGGACAAGGGACATCCCTGACGCGTTCCTCTGCCTAAATCGAACCTCTCTGATATGCCACCATTCACCCGAACATATGCCTGCGGGTTGGAGTATAATTGTTGAATCACGTTGATAAATGATTGAGGGAAGCCTCTATGTTCTAGTGTTGCAAACAAGAAACTCCAGGATACTTTATCAAAGGCCTTTTCAGCATCCAAGCTCATCAGGCATGCCGGAGTACCAGACCTTCGGATGGTATCTATCAAGTTTATCGCTGATCTGACACTATCAGGGGCCTGTCGACCGGTAATGAAACCTGTTTGATCCAGGTGTATTAGTCTAGGTAGTATCGGGTTTAGCCTGGAGGCTATTATCGCTGTAAAGATTTTGTAATCTACGTTTAGTAGTGAGATGGGACGATAAGATTCACAAAGTGTTGGATCTTTCCCCTCTTTATGAATGACTGAGATAGTGGCATATCTCCAGGAGGGGGGTATAGGGTCATTCCTCGTCCACTCCTCCGTGAAGACCTCTAAGAGGATGGGGGAGATCTCTGGCTCAAAGGATTTATAGAATTCTGCGCTGAATCCGTCTGGTCCTGGGCATTTTGTTGTTTTTAAGTTTTTTATAACAATCTTAATCTCTTGCTGGGTAATGGGTCTAGTAAGGGCCTGTGCTTCAGGCCGAGATAAAGGAGGGAGAGGGAGAGAATCCAGATATTTATTTTTTTCTTGCATAGAGGTCTGCTCTTGGGAAGAATATAGGTTAGAATAATAGGCCACAAAGGCCTTTGCTATTTGGGCGGTCTGGGTGACTTTCTGGTTATTGACGGAAGAAGTTATCTTGGTAATTGTCGCCTTGGCCATGTTTTGTCTAAGTCTATAAGCTAGTAGTCTGGTCCCTCTAGGTCCCCCTTCATAATATCTTTGCTTTAGATAGAATAGGGCCTTCTCTATTTCCATTTTTTTTATTTTTTGTAATTTATTCCTAGCTTCAATGAGTTTCTTTTCTCTCTCTGGATCCCATTTATTTTTTTGGTCTTTTTCCCAGTCTTTAATTTGGGTGGTTAGTTCTAGCTGCTTCTGGGTCGCCAGCTTTTTCTTATGGGTAGCTATTTGAATTAATTTCCCTCTAACTAGTGCCTTGAGTGTATCCCAAAGGATTTGAGGTGACGTGCTCGGGGTATTGTTATCCTCTATGGATCTCCTGAGGAATTGTTTGAGTTTTTTAACTACCTCTTTATCCTGGAGTAGAGATGTGTTCAGTCTCCAAAGTGTTTTTCTTTTAGGTATCCCTAGATCTACTTCCAGAAAGAGCGGATTATGGTCTGATAGAACACCGGTTCCCACCCACATTGAGGCGAAAGAGGAGAGATCCCCCGAGAAAGCGAAGAACATGTCAAGCCTCGAGTAAATATGGAACCTCGGGGAGTGGCATGTGAATTCCCTACTGGTGGGGTACTTTTCCCTCCAGATATCAACCATGCCTAGTTGTTGAACTAACATTTTAAACGCTTTAGCTTTATTGTGTTCCGGCCTTGGTATTTGAGATGTGGTATCCATCTCCCTATTAAGAATTATGTTCCAATCACCCCCCATTATAAGTGTCCCCTTCGCCTTCTCCGCCACCAACCTCAATATAGTCGCACAGAGGGCAATTGGTGATCCTGGGGGAACATACACATTGACCAATGTGATCCACTGGTCCTGTACTGTTCCTGTCACGAGTAGGTACCTTGCACCAGGGTCCTCTATCACTTCATGAGACTGGAAGGGGAAGTTGGCCGAGAGCATGATAGCCACCCCTCTCCTCCTGCCGCCCTCCAGTGAGGAGTGGTAAAGCTGTGGCATTGCCCTGCTTTTCAGTTTTTGAACCTCTCCAGGTGTGAGGTGTGTTTCTTGCAGAAATACCATATCACATTTTTGGGCATTCAGGTATCTTTGCAACCTCTTTCTTTTAACAGGGCTTATACAGCCATTTATGTTGAAGGAAACTACCTTTGACATTTGACCAGCCATTTATGCACATGTACATCTCAGCTACTGCTCTCAAGCTCTTTACATTCCTGAGACAAGAATTTTGATATAGGTAAGTACCTTGAAACATTATAAACCAAGTAACTTTGTAACCTTTCAAATTTTGTGTTAACTTTAACAGTAAATATATTAAACTAATGAACCAACACTTTGGCCTCATCCAACATCGGGCCTTAAGCAAAATTGTTGATCTTATATCGACAGCCAGGGAAACTCCTAGCCGTGAGATCACAGTTCTTTCTGATGGACTTCCTAAGTGTGACTGAGTGGTGGAATTCAGTGGGGGAGGGAACGTCCCTGATGGACTTATAAGGATGCTAGACAGTGCAATGAGCCCTCCTTTTGACCACATCTGAAAAATTTCGGTGTGGTCATCCTCCTTCGTGTCACCTCTTTGGCACAGCATCCGACTAGGTCCCGCCTCTCCCCCCCCAAAGACTATTCATCCCCTCCTCCACACTCCCGTACCCAACAACATTTGGGCGTGAAGGGGGAGGGAGGATGAATTACTCATCGCTCCCCATTTAAGTATTCCTGCCTTTAATGGTGCAATATGCCCCGTCATGGCTTCTCCCCTTATTTCAAAAACCCCTCTTTTTTAAGTTTAGTAAGCTTATCCTCTTGACCTGCGTTATCGCTTCCCATAGCTTTTCCCCATTAGCCCTCCGGGTCTCCCAGGTCCACGCCCCGTCCTCCATCACTCGACCACATCACTCGCCATGCCACTCTTCCTGTGATGTCTCTAGACTCTTCCGGTTGCGCCCAGTACTTGTATTTTGATTATAGGTTTCTGATTTCCCTGTTTAAGGGCCCCCTGCTCCTTAATGAAGTGGATGAGCCCTTCATCAACCACTCGGTTCGTGAGATTCCTATCTCCCAGTTACATAGATACATAGATACATAGACAGTGTCGGCAGATAAGGGCCTATGGCCCACCCAGTCTGCCCATTTGAGCTTGTAAGTTCAGTTTGTTTTCCTAGAAGTCTGTTGTACCTTACCCCTGACCTCCAGAATTCCTTTATGTCTATCCCATGCATTCTTAAATCCCGTGATTGTTTCAGCCCCCACCACTTCCTCTGGCAGGGTGTTCCACTTGTCCACCACCTGCTCTGTGAAGAAATTCTTTCATGTTTCCTCTGAATCGCCTCCTCCAACTTCATCCCATGCCCTCTAGTCCTGGAACATCTTTTTCGCTTAAAAATAGTGTTTTCCTGCACCCTGTTCCTCCCTGTAAGATACTTGTATGTCTCTATCATATCCCCTCTCTCCCTCCTCTCCTCCAGGGAGTACATGTTCAGTTCCTTCAACCTGTCTTCATAGGACTTGTGATGCAATCCATGCACCAACTTTGCTGTCCTCCTCTGAACCTTCTCTACCCTGTCTATGTCCTTACGTAGGTATGGTCTCCAGAACTGTACACTGTACTCCAGGTGGGGCCTCACTAGTGTCTTGTATAGCGGAATTATGACCTCCCTTTTCCTTTCCTTTTCCAGTTCTGTTCAGATGACCCATCTATTTATCTAGCTCGCCCCAATTCCAGTCCTGCTTCCCCCCTCCCTCCCTATTCCGATCCGTTAACTACGTAGTCATATGCTTTGGCTGTAATTAGTAAGGGTTCAGCTATTATTCCCTCGCTCAAGTCGAAAGTCCAGCTTAAAGCCAAGCCTCACCTCGACTTCTCTGTCAAGCCAGATCCTCTGACTGGTCCTTTTACAAAGTTTACCTCCCCTCCTCATCCATCATTTATGTTAGATCTCCTGATATGCCCCCACCTTCCGGATTGTCCTTCGGCTAGGTCTCCACACCACTCTCATCCTGCCCTTTCAGCCTGTCCTCCCCTCTCCTCCACCCAGATGCAGCCCCCCCTTGCGCCCACATCCAGTCTCGGGCATGACTCTCAGCTTCTGCATGAGTCTCCTTCCCCAGCCTCAGTCATCAGCTCCAACAAGTCACTCAGGTCCTCTTAGACGTTTCATCTGCGTAGTCCGTGTTCCGTGGGGCCCGGTCAGCCGATACTCTCCATCTTGGGCTTTTATATCTGTAGCCAAGACCCACGAAGAGCCCCGCGGTCCCAGGGAGCAGCACAGTAAACCTCTGTCTCTCCCAGAGAAAAGCAGGTCCCCTCCCAAATGCGCAAGTGTCTCCCAGCTCACCCAGGAGCTGCTGTCTCCGCACCTAACTGTCTGGGGGAGTGTGGGGGCCTACAACCCCAGGTCTGCAGCACTGAACCCTTTCTTTGGCTTCCCAAGTTGCGGAGTCCTCCATCTCTGTCCCAACAATCCAGATTCCACCCTCAACACTACTCGCTAGGTCAAGTGTTTTTTATAAAGGGTGGGGATCTCGTCCAGCACAGCCAGAGTCTGCGACCACCCAGGCCCGAGGTGGCAACGCAGGGCTCTGCCTTCCTTTCGCTTCCAGGTCAAGCGGCCACATCTCCAGGTCTGGATCTCTATAATTTCCCCTCCCCCCTTCTCTTTGTGTAGTTCAGTTAACACAGTCTTTCTCCCCCCCTCAACCCTCGCCTCCTCGAGCCTTCTTCTCCCCCTGTCTTCATAGTTACAGATGATATTTTCGGGCTTGTAAGGAGTGTTCCAGGAGGGTTAAGTTAGATAATGATGTCTCTTAAACCCGAGTCGTCTCCGGTCTCAGTTACTACCAGTTCTCGGGGGAAACAAATTGGGCTGCTCAGTAACTGGTTTTCTGCAGGCCGGGCCCGGCATCAAATTGAAATAGTCAGAAGTAAACTCACTCGGGAGTTCGCAGGCCCAGAAAGCACTGCAGTAGGTCTCTGTTGCAGGCCTCTGTTTCTTCCAGGGGGGTGCGAGTCCCCGTCCGCGTGCCCAGGTCCCACTTAGACCACCCGAGAGGAGAGCCCTCCTCTCTCCGCCGCTCAGTGAGTTATACAGATGGCGGGGGGGGGGGTCCACCATTTGAAGTATATGTTGAGTATAAATGCACAATCAGGCATGCTGGGAAGGAAGGAAGGAGGAGTGACGCCTGAATGTGAAGCCCCACTCTATGCGAAGGTGGAGAGGACACCAATCTACCATGTTTTTCCAGCAGCTTTCAATGCTCGCTTTATTCACCGAATACAGCAGTATCTGATTTCTTTCTCTGCGAGGTGAGATGCGATGAAAACACTCTATACTGCACTGCCGTTCTGTGTTTTACTTATCCGAGCTGTTACCAAAGCCTCTGGGCCTTTGTCTTGCGTGGCTGCAACTCCTTTCTTATCGTCTAGAACAGCGTAAATGTCCGCCTGTGTATGAAACGAAAATAACCATTACCTGCTGTGTCTGTTGCATCTATTTGCATTTGGGGTGTTTTTCGAGTATTTTCTGCAAAACGAATGACATATTTTGGTTCCCTCAGCTGTGACAGTAATTACAATGGACCCTTTCAACCAGCTGGAGAATAGAGGAACCTCTTTAATCGTTAAACACAGAAACTGAAAGCACCAACAGGGACAACAAATCTCTCAGGAGCTGGATCAAAGCTTGTGCACTACCAATTTTTTTTTTTTTTTTTTACTGTGCCAGCATTTTACCTGGGGTTCATAAATGTTTTCATATCTACACTGCAGTATCTGAGATAACAGAGAGAAAAGGCGTTTGAATATCTAAAGAACATTTAAAGAAGGTGGGAAAAAGTAAAACTTCACTTAAACATTTCCATGAAGGTAAAAAGCTTTCAGTTAACTGACTACAACACGTTTTTTGGTTCTGGTTGAAAGTTTGATTAATCCTGGATCTGTTAGAGACTTACTGAAGATTTATCACTCATCTGCTTGGAAACTTATCAGCGAGTCCCCCCAACTTCTCTGAGCCTTCAATACATGTCGCAATGTGTCACTTAAGAAATGCAGTTAAAAACCACAAAGACCTAAAAGAGAGCAATACATTTTGTTAAGGAGCTTGGCAGTTTTATTTAAATATTGTGCTCTTTATTTAGCTCTCCTTTTTTGTGGAAGTGAGCATTTGAGCAAGAATATAGGCCTGGATATT
The DNA here is from genome assembly GCA_016271365.2 of Neoceratodus forsteri. Taxonomy (NCBI): domain Eukaryota; kingdom Metazoa; phylum Chordata; order Ceratodontiformes; family Ceratodontidae; genus Neoceratodus; species Neoceratodus forsteri. The sequence goes on along the minus strand of CM028130.1, from coordinate 537,608,512 downwards.
CAAAGCAGTTGAGCCAGTGCAAGTGCGGACTTGTGCCAAGGAGCCGTATTCAGCGGGACCCAGTGCACAGTGCAAATCTCACTGTGCCAATGCGCAACTATAATGAATGCAGGTGCAAGTGCAGGGGGCATTCCCATGAATATCCAGCACAGTGGGATATCCAACCGTGAAACCATGGCGCAAATGCAGAGCAAATCAAGGATGCGCCGAGCAGACTTGTTCCTATAAATACAGGGTGCAAGCACACAGGCAGCACTTGCGCCAGGCGAGAGAGAGAAAGAAAGAAAGAAGGAAAGAAAGAAAGACATACCAAGGCAGACAGAGGGACAGGGACAGAGGTGGCAGTGATGAGGGAGACAGGGGCAGAGAGAGTGTGAGAGACAGACACACTGCCAGGCAGTGCACCAGGGTGGCATACAGCCAGCAGCAGCCAACCACCCAGGGGAAAATTGGACAGCAAGAGCCATGGATAGTGCGCCCTTCATGATGGAGGCCATAATGATGGGTGTGAGGGAGAAGCAGGAACAGCGACGTGGCCGTGGGAGGGCCAGTCGGCGGTATGACCAACACAGGTGGTACCGCACCCGCATCACCTTCGAGCAGTACAGTGACACAAAGATTGTGGGTCGGTACCACCCGAACAGGGCCATTCTGAGGCAGCTCTGTGAGCTGTGCAGTGAGGAGATGCAGGCACTCACCAGACAGAGCCACGCCATGTCCGTAGAGAAGAAGGTGACAACCGGTATGTGCCTGCTCGCCACGGGCACCTTCCAGAGACCAACAGGGGACACCACAGGCATAACCCAGTCGGCTACATCCCACCTCCTCACACGGTTCCTCAACGCTCTGCTACCACGTGCGTCGGAATACATCCGTTTCCCCAGCACACAACCATGCATGACTTCCACAGGGTAGTACATATGCCTGGCGTGACTGGGGCCACTGACTGCACCCACGTGAGCATCTGCATTCCACCTGGCCCCAAGGGTGTGGCACACATCAACAGGAAAGGGAGCCAGAGTGTCAACTGCCAGGTGGTGTGCGATGCCACGGGGTGCATAATCAATGTCTGTGCCACACATCCTGGGAGTGCACATGATGCGTTCATCTGGCACAGCACTGCAATGTGCCACAGGTTCGAATGTGGGGACATCCCCACGGGCCACCTAGTGGGTGAGTATGGCACGGGCAAGGGGCAATGGGCACAGCATACCTTGGGATGGGGGAGGGCAGGGTGTGCATGTTGGCGTGGGTGCCACGGACAGGCAAGGGGCGCAACATAGAATAGCAGAGGGCTAACCATGTCATTGTCCACACAGGGGGACAGCGCCTATCCACTGCGGCCCCAGATGCACACCCACTACCAGCGCCAGTCATCGCCAGGCAGAGGAATGCTGCAACAAGGCACACGTCAGCATGCACATCATCACTGAGCGAGTCTTTGGCATGCTGAAAGCACGGTTAAGTTGCCTAGACAGGTCAGGTGGTGCCCTACAGTATAGCCCCCTCGAAAGCCTGTGGCCTATTCCTGGCCTGCTGCATACTGCACAACATGGCCATTGACCGTGAGGTAGCTGTCAAGGCTGATGAGGGCGACAGTAGTGGGGACGATGGAGGCAATGGGCCGGAGGGAGGTGGACAGCCATCCCCTGGGTGGAAGGATCCCCAGCTGCTGCAGCAGGCGAGATGACACCAGGACATCACTGCACAGGAGCACTGTGGTGCACACAGATAGGTGGTGTGATACACATACATGGGCCACACAAACAGGTACAGCACACATGCAGGGGCATGCACACACAGAGGCGTGAAGCAGGGGTAGGGGACACAGGGGCACACACACACACAGCACCTCTCACAGCATGCGTGCGCCAGCACACACACACACACACACACACACACACACACACACACACTCCGGTGTGGGTATGTGGTGTGGATCAGATACATCACACCAGTGCACAGGTGCAACCGGTGCAAGACTGCCATCATGACACCCATGCCACATGGCTCAGCGGCTGGCTGGGAAAGCACGCGCACAGGCAGTGTGTGGCACGAAACACAGGTGCCACATCAGTGGTAGGCACACACACCGCCCATGTGTGCACTGGGCAGCAGCTGTAGACCTCAGGCGGGGCGGCCCGCACATCAGGTCCGCTGCACGGAACCATGGCCACGGCCATGCCTGGGCCGTTCAGCAGCCACTGGCTGCGCATCAGCCATGGAGGTGTGAGCAACAGTCCCCCAAGGGTGGGACTGCGACCGTGTCTGCATGGGGGTGTCAAGGCCCTCAAACAGGCCAGCCTCCAGCATGCCTGGGATGCAGACATCACAGCCCGGCGTCGACTGCGCTGGGGGTTGCCCGACGCCGGGTACACAGGGTGGACAGCGCATTGCGGGGGTCATCTGTGCCTGGCCATGCCCTGTGGCAGCCAGCAGGAGCAAAGACATCTGAGATCGCAGTGGCAATGCGATCAAGGGATGCAGTTGTGGCTTCCTGCATACACTGCATCCCCACCAGGATCTGCGCAGTACCCCTCTCCTGCTGCTCAGCTAACTGGCGCACCTCCACGTGCAGTGCATGCACCCCAGTGGCGAGCAGCACCTGTTGCTCAACGGACGCCTGCAGCAAATGGGTGTGTTCAGCCAGCGGGTCGGCGTCTTGGGGCTCCCGGGTCGGACGCCGATCCCCATGTGGTGACTGGCCACACTGCACAGCCCCCTCTCTGGTGGACACTACACAGTGGGGTCTGCAGGGGGACTGTTCATGGCAGGTGCACCGGCGGTGGACCCTGTGTCCGGCTGCTTGGTGGCACCCGCAGCCTGCTGCTGTCACCCATCTGACCGCTGCACCCCACCCAGCGCCTGCGTGGCTGCACCAACTCCACCGCAGGGCACAGCCAGGGTAGTGCACACCGCTGCACCCGCAGTGGTGGCGGGCAGCTGTTCTGCCACTGGCAGAGCATTGGGCATGCTGCCTGTGTCAGTGGCCAGCAGACTGTCTTGCTCACAACGGTGGCCATGCTGTCCAGGATGAGCATGACGTCGTCATCGGTGTCCGACCCCACCCCGATCTGTGTCTCTGTGCAGAGAACACCAAAGCTGGCATCCTGCAGGAACACATCCAGGGCCTCATCCGACCAGAGGTCCAGGACATCCGCCTGCACACTGGTGGTGAGCTGCAGCCCATTGGGCCCCCGGATGCCCATGGAGGTGGAAGGCTGGTTTTCTGGGGCTGATCCAGCGTCCATGGCTACTGCCGCTGCTGCCACCTCATCATCTGCACAGAGGCATGCTGTTACTGCAAGAGAAAGAGAGACATGTTAGTGATGCAAAGCCCACCCCTACACTGCCACTACATGTGTCCTGCAGCATGGCATGCACACAGGTGCGCACACATGTACATGACATGCATGCCGGCTGCATGCATGCCAGCATGGCCGTGTATGCACCCTTCATGCCCCTAGCTGTGCGTGGCTGAAATAGTTAGCATGCAATTACGAGTTGCCACCTGTCTGGAATCCACCACCAGGCACACCCTCCACCGTGCTGCGGTGCATGGTGGCTATCAACTCCTCCTGCGCCGTGAGCAGTGGTGCATCTGCAGGCCCCCCTCTGGTGGCATTTCGGGACACATGGATGGCCGCTACCTTCTCCTTGATGCACCTCTTGTCCGGGCCCACCTTCTTCCTTCACTCCTGAGCTGACTGCTGGTGGCTGCCCTGCTGGTTGACGCATGCCGCCACCTCCTCCCAGGCCCCAGCCCTGGCCTGTGGTGTGCCCGAGGCACCACTCAACAGGGGCTCCCTGTCAGGGCAGGCACTGAACAGGGCCTCTGTCTCCACCTTTGTGAAACTGGGAATCCGACATGTCGCTTCCAGTGGACATGAACAGCACAGTGCATCAGTGGCAGCATCACCCTGTTCTGTCCCACCCTGCTGTGCTGACTGCTCCCAGTGAGATGCGGCGGCATGCACAACTTACCCTGAAAGGATGCAATACCAGTCCATGGCCTGTGCTGTTCCGTGGCGCTTATATAGTGCAATGCATGCAAATGAGCTTTGGCGCAACGATAATGACATACTAATGCTCCCAGTGTGCCATGCATTGGCTGATGAGCTCATTTGCATGTGGTGTCTGAATATCGTGATTTTGCTCCGTGCACAATGAGATTCCTCCTGAGCGAGTTGCGGCGCAATGGACATGCATATGCATATGCAGTGCGCAGGCCCACAGTGCGCATGCGCCAAACAGTGTCATGGTGTCAATCGCGCACTGTGCACTGACTGCGCGATGGGGGGCATTGCGCATGATGCGCCAGGCCTGCTATCGCACATGTGCACACTGCACCGAGGCAGGCAACCCCTGTCCCCTGGGTCACTCCCCTCACCAGGTGACCCCACCTAGCCACGCCCATGCTGCGCATCTCCGAGACTGCGCGATGGGCGGACACAGCGCATGTTCCCTAGCATCGCGCATCTGGCGCATGTCATGGCCACGTGTGCTTACTGCCACCCTTTTGGTCACAGGCTTCGTTTCATAGCATGGCGCAGCGACAGTCACTGCATGCAAAGGACTAGACACAGGTCGAGCTGGTCAACCTGGTCGCCTGTGTCCAGCCACACAACCCCAAACTGTTTGGCCATGTGCCCCTGCAGCAGCCCAGGGTCACGGTGTGGCAGGGGATTGCTGCCACACTGCAGCAGCGGACTGGGGTGGCCAGGATGGGGGAGCAATGCCGCCACAGGTATGGCGACCTTGTGCAGAGGGACCCAGGGCACCTGAGGAGGCTTGAGGCGCAGGTCAGGGGTGGGGCTGTGCCACAGCCAGGTGAGTAAGCCCATATTGCATGTGTGCCCTAGTGCTGTAGTGTGGTGTTGGCTAGGCTGCCTGGCATGCCTTGCAGGGCAGTGCACTTCCATCGTGTGCATCGTGGGGTGGCACTGCCAGCCGTCGCTTGCACTGCGATGCAGCTGTGCGGGACGTGTCTGGCAGGGGCTCATCCTGTGCACAGGGGTGGGGGTGGTGGGCAGCTGCTGTGGATGTTTACTGACGTGTACTGTCTATGTTCAATTCCCAGGGCCTAAGAATCGCCAGAGGGCAGCAGCGGTGGCAGGACAGCAGGCCGCAGCAGGCCACAGAGGCGGCTCAGGAGTGGCTCCAGCACCAGCGGGGCCACGGAGGGCAGGTAGGCACTGTCATGGTCCTTCCCACATTACATGGGGGTAGCGGGGACGTGAGTGCAGGCATGGCCGCCTGTGCCATGTGCCGTGGCAGCTGTGTGTGTCGCACTGTGCATAGTGCTTGCCACTGTGGCGCATTCACTGGACACGTGCCAGCTGTTGGTGGGGTTGGAGTCCGCCTGGCTGCCACTGAGGTTGCTGCAGTGCTGCCGGTGCACTGTGCCATGTGACTGTCACTGCGCAGTCAGGTGGCCATTGTGTGGCAGGGATCACCTCTGTGCACTGTCGTGGTGTGCCACGTTGCTGGCAGGCGTCGGCCCACCCCCCTGCAGGTTGCCGGTACGGGCCCTCCAGCAATGTGTGTCCCTTCTGCCCATTGCGCGCTGTGGGTGGGCATGGTTCCTTGGGACATTGCACTGATCACCTGTCCTGTTCCTAGTCACAGGTGCCCAGTGACAGAGATGGAGGCCGTCTACTGCAGGCTTCTCCAGCAGCTGATACTAATCACGTCAACAACAATGGAGGTTGTCCTGCAGGTTTGCCGCCTGCTGCTGCTGGCAAATAGGAGGTGGAGGGTCGCCAAGGAGTGGCAGGCCGTGGCCACTGGTGAATGGGCCCCAGCATTCCCCTGTTTCCCCTGCTGTACCTCCCCCTACAGTCCCCCATCCCACTGTACAGTCCCTGTTCCTTGTCCCCTTCCCTCGCTTTCCTACCCTTTCCCACCCCTTGCTGATGTCAATAGTTTGTTTTAGCAATATATCTTTTTCAAACTTACCTGCCTGTGTCGGTCTGCTTTGCAGGTGGCATGACGAGCCATGCTGCAGTGGCCCAGTGCCTGTCCATGTGGTGTGCATGTGTCAGGGCGCATGTTGTGCTTCTGTGGTTCACTGCTGCGTGCTGCGGTGTGTCCCACTGTGGTGGTGTCCCTCCCCTCAGTCGGTAGCTGTGCTTTGGAGTGCCCATGGGGCAGCTGTCAGGGGTGTGTGTGGCGGGTGTGTGCATGGTGATGGCACACGGCCATGGTCTTTGGTCGGGTACTGGCTGGGGCCCCTGCTTGGCATTGTGTGGCCTGTCCCATGTGGTCTGCGGTGCTACGTGCCTCCCGGCGCATTCTGTGTCTACTGTGTGGGCCGCCTGTGTGTGGCGGTGTGTGTGTGTGTGTGTGTGTGTGTGTGTGTGTGTGTGTGTGTGTGTGTGTGCTTGACTGCGTGATCCTGGGTGTGGTCTGCCCTGGTCTGGGTGTGTGGGGGGGGCCCCCTTGGTGGCCCTCTGTTGGCCATTGGCACCTCCTGTTGCCTGCTATCTGTGCCACTGTTGTGTTCTGGGGGGCTGGGTGCCTGTGTGCGCCCTGCTCTGCCCTGTTGGTGGTGGCCTCCTGTGGCCTGTCACTGTGCTTCCCTGGCTCTGTCCCTGGGTCTCTTTTCTGTGCCATGCCCCCCTCTGTTGCTCTGCTCCCACAGTTGCGCTGGAGCATCTCTTTCTGCGCCATGGCGCAACTGTGCCATATTCAGCCGGGTTGCACTGGCACAGTGAGACAGGTGCAACCTCAGAATATGCCTCCTGTTGCGCCACGGCACATCGGATTTGCGCTGCACCGGACTTGCACCGTCCTTTGACGCATTTCTGAATATCTGGGTCATTAGCTATAAATAAGGGGAAAAGCTTTGCTTTACTCTGTGACTCTGAAATGGTTGATGATGTGAAAATTGTCAGTTATGTGTAATTTAAGCTTCAAAGTGTGCAGATGATTACTAAAAGAAAAGGAAGAAAAAAATCACAACAGAAAGAAAATGACACAGACTCTGATAATAATACAGAAATTAGACATGAAAGAATAAGAAGGAAAGCTCAACATAACAAGATCAGAAGTACTAAACAAAAAACTAAGTCTATTACGGACCTACAGAAGAAAGATAAAATAACCTATTTTTTTCCCCCCCCAACACCTATTATGGATTTGCCACTTCCAATTTCACATATACAGACACCAGTTAAACAAAAAATATCAGATCAGGATACAGCAGTACAAATCCTGAACCATCCTTTAATTAATTTGGATTCAACACCAGCAGCTGACCAAACCGAAAACCAGAAAGAAAGTTTGGGAGCACACTATTCCAGTCAAATGGCTGAAAAAGTTCAAGACCAAGTGCAAGAACCCTCTTCGTGAGCTAAAGTTATATTGAAAGAAGTGATGGAAATAAAAGAAAAAATGATTTCTCGGGAAAAACTGGTTCCAGATATCGATACTATAAAGGCCACTCTGAGCAGTATGTTTTATTTTTTTGTCCAAACAGGAGTACACAGTCAAGAAATGGAAACAGGAACTGCAACAAATGAAGAGAAAATGTCCAGATTAAAACAAATAAATCAACAACATGATACCCAAAGAAAAATAATGCAAGAGAAGATCATCGATGCAGAAACTAGATTACGAAGGAAAAATATAAGGGTCCTCGGTATCCCGGGAAAAATGGGAACAACATTCAACACTGAACAAAATCATGGATGCAATTATTGTTCAATTTATGGACTTACCAATGGATGCAATAAAAACTGAATATGATCGAATTCACAGAGCTTTAAGGCAGTGACCAGGAGACGACCCACTGCCACAAGCAGTGATTGTGAAGTTTATGAAAACTGAGGACAAAACAAAACTGATGACCAACGTTTTTAGAAAGAAGAAAATTACCATGAATGGGGCAGCGATTAATATTTACCAAGATCTCTCTAATGAAGTAATCATAGAACGGAAAAAATATGCACACATTAGAACCACAATCTGGAAAAAAGGCTATAAATCATTGTTTTACCCTCCAAATAATAAATAGAGGGTCTTTATTAAGGACAATCAATGGACATGTTCTTCACCAGCAGAAGCTGAGAAAGACTTGTTGCACCATTTTCCTGACTTTTTTGAAGAATTATTTAATGTATTAGAAGAGGAGGAGGGAGGGAGGAAGGGGGTGTTTGAGGTGGAAGCATGAATGATGTTATTGTTGCCATTAGATAATACTATAGGAGAAAGTAATTAAGATAAACTATGGCATCGGATTTAGTAATGTAAGCCATTAGTTAGTAAATAAAAGGTTTTTTCTTCTTTTCCTTCCCCTTTCCATTTCCCTCTCTCCCCTTTATATTTTTTTTCTTCAGACCTTCCCTTTCATCTTTCTCATTTCCTCTTACTTAAGTATGATAGTCAACAAGGCTTCTAAAACCAATTAGAGTAATTATTCAAGAAGAGAGTTCACAAATCAGTTCAGGGTATTGGGACATAATCAAATACTTAGTTAAGTTTAAAGAAAGGAAAAAGAGAAGGGAGAGGGAAAAAGGGAAAAAATACTATGTTCTAAAGATAACAGGTAGAAAGGCAGATCCATCTAGTAGTGGGGCAATCACTATGGGGCATCAGAATAAAGCCACCCAGTTTGATGGCAGTGTTGGGTGCCATAACCAAGATGTAAGGCTCCGTCCACACTGCACCACTCAGACCCCATAACGGACAGAAACCGTTACAACCGGGGAGCGGTGCAGTGTGTCCACACTGCCACAGTGTCTGTTACAGGACCGGCACTGCCAGTCCACACTTTGGAAGCTGGGCGACCGTTGCTGTGGCACCTGATCCCACAATGCAACTCGCACTGTGCTAGGGGACCGTACACGCGGGTCTCAATACCTTATGCCTCGTAACGTTATTGAGTCGTGAATCGGTGCTTCATAACCGCTTGTTGAAACCACCTCATATGCGATTTCAACAACTGTCATAAAGCGTTTCTGTAACGTTACACAGGTGTAAACGCAAACCGCTATGTAATGGTTTGGGCACTCTGTAACGTTACAGAAGGGTAGTGTGGACAGGGCCTAAGTAGGGGTAATAGATTAATAATATCGACACACAATGCAGTCAGAAAGGAAAAAACAAGAAAAATGTAATTTGTATAAATAGATTTGGGAAAAAAGTATATCACAAGTATTAAAAATAAGGAGAACAAAATAGGTAGGATAAAAAAAGGTAATAGATTCATAAATTTCTGGATGTTACTGTTATAAGATGACCCACGATTCAAGGAACTCTCCCGAAATCGTTTCCTCCATAAATATTAATGGGTTGAGTAATACCAAGAAAAGGAATATGATTACATTGTATGCTAAAAATAAAGTTCAAATATTAAATTTACAAAAAAGACATTTACTACCACATGATCATCAAAAATTAAAAAAGATTGGGTTGGACAGATCTTTTTTTCCCTCTGGTACTACAAATAGTAGAGGGATGACAATTCTAGTTGCCAAAGGAATAGACTAAGTTTACACAGCAACTGAAGGATAACAAAGGGAGAATTATTTTAGTTAAAGGATTATTATGTGGTATAGAAGTGGTTTTGGGTTCTATATATGGCTCATTTGTTGCTTACTCAGATTTTTTTAGTAAAATAACAAAATGTTACAAGAAAGAATCAAACACGCAAATATTATCTTAAGTGCTGACTGGAATGCTTTATTAGCACCAGAGAAAGATAAATCTTCTAATGTGTCTGCACAGGATGTTAGACTGGCACACTTGATGGCTGACTTTTTAAATACTCACACTCTATGAGACCCGTGGAGGATCCAACATCCACATAAGAAAGCCTATACATGTAAGGCTAGACACCTACGTACTTATTCAGAAACTGATTTCATTTTGATAAATATTTAATGAAAAATATAAAAGCATCAGAAATCATGGAAATAAATATAAGTGACCATGCTCTTATTTCCATTAATTATATTCCATCAGTTGAAAGACAAAAAATTCCCCAATGGAGGTTTGACAATACATGGATCCTGATTTTGTGACCATGATCAAAAACCAACTTTCAGAATTCTGAGAATTTTATTATCAAGAGAAACACAGTATAAGTCCATTATGGGACACTTTTAAAGCAACCATAAGGGGTCAAACAATTTTGTATCAGATCAAAATTAAGAAAAGTCAGAAAAATAAATCTAACAACTTGAATCAAAATATCACTGAGTTACACCAACAAATATTGAATGAATCTAATATTGCCAAAATAACTCTTGAAAATATTAGAAGAGAAAAAAATGTTACTAGAAGAAGTGGAAAAAAAAAACGCTCTAAAATTAAAGAACAAACTATAACATCATGCAGACAAAACTGGTAAACTGTTAGCTTACCTATTTAAAAAAAAGGGAATTTAACACAATTAGAAATATCTTAGACAAATATGATCAAATCTTGACAAAAGATGAGGAAACTGCCGAAGTATTCTTAGAATACAGCAAAACAATATATAATAGAAAATATGAAGAAGTGCAAACTATTATAAAAATGATATCGATGCAAAAATTATCAAAGTCCAAATTCCAATAACAAAGTTCAAAAAAATAGATATAATAAACTCCATAATGGCAATGAAAAATAATTCTACTCCTGGCCCAGATGGGTACACTGCTGAATTTTATAAAGTGTTTTTGAATGATTTAATTCCATGGCTGTCCAGGATAGCAGAAGAAATGGCTAAGGGAGGACCAATTCCAAGTACCTTTTATGAAGCAAGCATAATACTAATTCCAAAAGAGAACAAAGATCATACAAACCCAGAGCATTTCCGCCCTATCACACTACATAACACCGATTACAAGATTTTTGCTAAATTAATAGTACTAAAAATACAAGACTATATTCCAGAGATTATTCAATCAGAGCAGAAAGGTTTTATTAAAAACAGAAATATTTTCACAGGTGTATCTGAGGTTCAAATTGCCATTTCATGTGTTTCCAAAATAGATTCTGAAACAATAGCCATTGCCCTTGATGCTACCAAAGCATTTGATTTGTTAAACTGAGATTACATGTTTACTGTCTTGGAGACCTATAACTTTCCACTTATTATTCAAACAGCCATTAAGACTTTATATTTAAAACCTACGGCTGTTATTAAAATTAACCAGTACAGATCTAAACCTTTAATGATGACAAATGGAGTCCGACAAGGCTGTCCTTTGTCGCCACTTCTGTTTATAATCAGTTTGGAACCATTCTTAAATCATATCTGATATAACAAACATATAATAAGTAATGATATGAAAGGTGCTCAACTCAAACTCAATGTGTATGCAGACGACATTATGGTTTTCCTTACCCAATCCTGTTTTGACATTTCCATTCCTTATGCAAGAATTTAACATTTTTTCCGAAGTATCAGGTTATAAATTAAATAAAAGTAAATCAATTATACTACCTATCCAAAATATCAAACCTGCAACCAGGATTATGCTTAAAGATATGCAATTTGAAAATACTATTAAATATTTGGGAATTAAAATAAACAGTACGGAAAATACTATAGCGGTAAACTTATCAGACTACTAAATGACTGGGAGAACAAATCATTATCGCTCTGTGGTCGAATTGAAACTCTGAAAATGAGGGTTATGCTGTTGCTTTTGTACACTTTCCAGGGGACTTTAGGAGAAATTCCAATTTCATGGCTGGAACAAATGAAGAGGTTATTTAAAAAAATTCTGTGGAGGGGTTGCTCTCCATGAATTGCATGGGATAAACTTATAAGAAACATAGGCAGAAGGGGGAATGGGTTTCTCAGATCCACTGACATACTATTGGTCACTTAAAATTAAACAAATATTGACCTGGTCTTTTTCTGGAAAAAAAAACCCAATAAAGATCTAATTACCCATCAAACATTTAGCAGCTACTAAAATTTAGAACATGACAAAATCAAAATTCAAGATCTTTTAACTCAATCCACAAGATTCCGCCAAATTTGCAATACTATTATAAACACGTACTTCAAAATAATAATTGAGTGGTTTAATTTTAATCCCAATAATAATATTATTTTATTGTCAAAGACTAATGAACATGATACAATAATAAATGGTTTAAAATTCAGTTTAATTTCTAAATCAGAGTTGTTAAAACTTGGTTTGAATATTTTGCTAGATATGTTTACCAATTATAAGCGTAGACAATGGGAAGAATTCAATCAGATGGCAAATATTTACAAATAAAAAAACATAAGAATGAAATGTTTACTTTTAAGTACAACTGATAAAAAATTTATAGCCCCAAAAACTGTAAATGCACAACACAGGCAATTTATGGATATAAATGAGGACCTACACGTATATCAATCTGGTAAGGGAAGAATGATAGCTTGGTGCTATCATAAAACAAATAAAGCATTAGGTAAAAAAATCAGAAAAAATGATATGGAAAACAAACATAAAATGGGAAATGGATCTTAATCAAGAGCAAAATAATTACAATTGGCTACAAATTCGAACTAAAGCCAATAAACTTTACACTTATGCAAAAAGTGAATCTATCCAATATAAAATCATAGACCATGCCTATATTACACCACACAGATTAACTTTCTTTAACTCAAAAAATAAAGAGACATGATGGCACAATTGTGATTTAAAAGAAAGAATTGATAATTTTCATTTACTCTGGAAATGCCCGAAAATATATCAATGGTGGACTAGTACAAGTAATTAAGTAAATAAAATATTAGGTAAACAAATCCCCCTGGATCCACGTATATTTATCCTAAATGACTTTGGAAAAATAAAACAATCTCCTGGAACAAAAAAAAAATGAGCATTAGCCGCCATAACAACAAAAAGAATGATTCTTGCTGAACTGAACATTCCTAGTTTGTCTGAATGGAATTTGCATAAATGGTGCAACAATATGAAAGACTGTTTATTAAAGGAACGGTTAATTGAACATACTGAAACATCAGAAGACCTGTTAGATACTACCTGAAGAAATATATCTTTATTGCCTCCTTTATTACAAATTTGACTTTTTGTGATTGTTTTTTTAAACTGACTGCAATGAATGTGTCAATATAAGTTATGTGGGTGGGGTGGGGATTAAGGGATGTGTCCGAGGTGACGTTTGTCAGCAATATACAGGTTACTCACCTGTAACAGGAGTTCTAGGAATGGTATATGTTGTTCATCCACACTCATTGGCAGGTATCCTTGCCGCTTTAAATCTTGCCGGAAGGTCTTCAAGCTTGCTCCTCCCACCCACCCGGGTGGTACAACTCTCGGCTCCGCCCCATGACGCCAGATCTGGCCCGCTGGAAGCCTTGTACAGCGTCGGGCCGAGTAGTTCAGGTCAGGATGAACAATATACCATTCCCAGAACTCCTGTTACAGGTGAGTAACCTGTATTTCTAGGGACATGGATATGTTGTTCATCCACACTCATTGGCAGACTCCTAGCAGTTCTCCGGAGGAGGGAGGCAAGACGCACACCCCCAATACTTACTTGGGAAAGAGAGACTGGAGAACCGAGGCCCCAAAACCAGCATCCCGGCGTGACTCAAGGTCGATGTGGTAATGGGTTGAAGGTGTTTGCTGACTTCCAGGTAGCAGCCCTGCAGATTTCCTGGATAGGGACGTCCCTGGAAGCAGCCACCGTTGCAGCAGTATGGCGGGTAGAATGAGCTCTTATCCTTCTGGGAGGCTCCATGCCCGCCAACTTATAGCAGAGATCTATGCAGGAGGTTACCCACCTGCTTATCGTCCGCTTGGCTGCAGGTCTGCCAGATGCGGCTTCAGCGTAGGTGACAAACAGCTGGCGAACCTCTCCCCGAATTTCAGCCGTGCGCTCCTTATAATAAGCGAGCGCCCTTCTAGGGTCCAGAGTATGGAGCCTATATTCGGCCTCCGAGGTGTGATTGGGGTAGAACACCGGCAGAGTCAACACCTGGTTAAGGTGAAACTCCGACACCACCTTCGGAAGGAATTTCCGGTGGGGGCGAGGACAACCTTGTCCCTGTGGAAGACCAGGTAAGGAGACTCGATGGAAAGCCTCGGAGCTCTCCCATCCTTCTGGCTGACGTGATAGCCACCAAGAAGGCGGTCTTCCACGACAGGTGAGAGAGAGCACACCTGTGCATAGGTTCGAATGGCTTGCCCATGAGCTTTGCCAGTACCAGCAGTAGATCCCACGGAGGTGGTGGTTCCCGCACTGGAGGGGAAATGTGATCAAGGCCTTTGGAAAAGCGCCAGACCACCTTCTCCTGCGCCACCGACTGCTTCCCGGCCCGCGCCCGGTAAGCAGAGATGGCTGCCAGGTGCACCCTTAGGGTCGCCGACCTAAGCCCTTGACTAGAAAGGGACCATAAATAGTCCAAGATGCTTGCCAAGGAACAGGAGGAAGGGTCCAAGCCCTTGTTCTGACACCAAATGGAAACCTTTTCCATTTGAAGGCATAGCATTTTCTGGTCGACTCTACGGGACGCCTCAACTACATTGAGGACCTCCCGGAAAGACCCAAGGCCTGGAACTCTAGCCAGGAACCAGGCCGTCAGGTGCAGGGATTGAAGGTCCGGATGGAACACCTTCCCTGATTGACTGAGAGCAGGTCCGGGCGAGCTGGAAGCTGCCGCGAGTCCTGGAGCTGAGACTGAGGAGATCTGGTACCAGAACTGGCGAGGCCAGTCTGGGGCTATCAGAATCACCTGCGCCTTGTCCCTCCTCGCCTTGAGAAGCACCTTGTGGATCAAGGGAAATGGGGAAAGGCGAAAGAGGCCCGGGTCCACTGCCTCGAAGACATCCCCTGCAGCGAGCCCCTGCTGAGGGGGGCATGGAACAGACTCAGCTTCGCTCTCCTGAGGCAAACAGGTCCACCTGAGGTGTGCCCCAATGGGAGAACAGATGCTGCTACCACCTGCAGGAGAGACCACTCGTGGGATGCAGCCCCTATCCGCTCAGGGCATCGGCCAGGGTTTTGGAGGCTCCTGCCACGTGAATGGCTAGAGATCCGCCTCCAGGCTGCGCACGAGTGACCAAATGCGGAGAGCTCTTGCATAGAAGCTTGGAGCGTGCGCCTCTAGCGGTTTAGATAGTACATGGTCGTGGTATTGTCCGCCTGACTCGACCACTTGACCCCGGAGGAACGGAGCAGAGGCGGGAGAGCTAGGCGGACCGCTCGGAGCTCCAGCAGGTTGATGTGGCATCGGGACTCCCGCGGGGACCAGAGGCCATGAGCCCGGTGTTCCCCCAGATGGGCACCCCAACCCATCAGAGAGGCATCGGTCGATAGAGAGACCGTCGGCTCGGGGGACTTAACGGGATGCCCTCCTGCAAATGATCTGAACGTCCACCACTGGAGAGCGCCCACATCCCCTGTGTCACCGGCTACTGCTGGTCCAAAGGATCGCAGCTGCTAGACCACTGGCTGGCCAGTCCCCACTGAAGGGGAGCATGTTCCAGCGGGCCCAACGGACCACGCTGGTGCAGGCCGCCATGAGACCCAGGAGGCGCAGGAAGTCCCGGCAGGCGCAATTGCCCAACCAGAAATGATCGGGCAAGGAGGAAGAACCTCGCCCTGTCCGGGAGCCGCGCCTGGCTCAAGAGAGTCGAGCTGCGCCTGATGAATAGAATCACCTGCTTCGCCTCGAGTCTCGACTTGGCCTCGTTGATAAGGAGGCCCAGTTGAGACAGACCTGGAGGGCCAGATCTCTGGACCACTTGCCTCCTTCCTGGAGGAGCTGCTATCAGCCAGTCGCCCAGGTAAGGGTACACCCGACCCTCGGGCGTCAAGAGGAATGCTGTCACCACTGCCATGCATTTGGTGAAGACCCTCAGAGCTGGAGACAAGCCGAAGGGCATGGCTTGGAACTCAAGAGGATCCTTCTGCTCGAAGCGAAGGGAATCTCTGGTGAGACGGACGGATAGGGACGTGAAAACGCTGGCCCTGCAAGTCCAGAGAGCAGAACCACTATCACCGCTGCCCAAGGATGGTATTATCTGAGCCAGAGTGACCATCCTGAAGGTTCGAGACCTTAGGAACTTGTTTAGGTCGTAGGTTTGAGAATGGGGCGCCAGCCCCGTCCGCCTGAACCAGGAAGTACCTGGACACAAACCCTGGGTCTGAAGGAGGGTCCACCACCTCTTATCACCTCCTTCTGAGGAGGAGAGCGCCGGCGCTCGACGAGCCGCCAGTGAGGCTGGGGATCCCAAGCTCCGAGGGGCGACGGCTCTGAAGGGTGGTGCCTGCTCAATTCCAGAGACAGGCCTCTTCCCACTACCTCCAAGACCCACCTGTCCGTGGAAACAGTGGACCAGGCGGAACGAAGGGCTGGAGCCGTCTCCTACTGGGGGACCCAGGGGTAAGGTGACGGGAATGGGGCGATACCCTCAGCCCGGCCACTGGGCAGGCTTGAGGAGGGACCGCCGAGGGACCTCCTGGCCTTTTCCTCCTGCCTCCTGTTGGAGGAAGCCGCGGTTTGGGTTTGGGACAAGCCGAGCCTGCTGGCCCTGGACGCTGCTGGGCCGGACGCTGCCGGGGCACAGAAGGACGAAGGGCTTAGGCTGTGGTTTGCGGCCTTTGTCCTTCTGAGTGGAAGAGACCGAGTCCAAGGTAGCATTGGACTTCTCGATCCTCTGCAGGTGACCTTCCACCCCAGGGTCAAGAGGTCAGTCCCCAAAGGAACATCCGCCAACTTGTGCTGGGTATCCGGCGCAAAGGTGGATATCCTCAGCCAAGTCGCCGACGATAGCCACTGCGGCCGCCACGATCTGGCACATGAGTCCCTATATCCAAAGCAGTCTGGAGCTGCTGTTTGGCCACTGCTCTGCCCTGGTCCCGCACCTGCTTAACCGTAGTCTGCAGATCGGCGGGAAGATGAGGGATGACCTCATCCAGGGAGCCCAACAGGGCATGAGAAAAATGTGCTATGAGGACGCCGAACTGGCCTGACGTAAGGCCGAGAGAGGAGCTAGCGAGATCTTTCGCCCGACATAGTCCAATTCTTGACCTTGTCAGGAGGTTTGTCCACATCCCTGGCGCTACTGAAAACGCTGTCGGTAACCAACCCTCAGCAGAGGGTGTTCCAAACCGACAAGGAACCGTAGGGACCGTGATACTTCTGGCCATCCTGGCCGAGGCGCAGGGCAGGAAGCAGGGCGCTGCCAAAGCTCCAGTGCCGGACCCACTATGGCCTCGCCACCGGAAAGGCCTCCGTCGAGAATCCCTCGGTCCAGAATCTCCGTGAGGGGATACCTGGCCCGCTTGGAAACGTGGTTCGAGCTCCATCCCGTGGACTCCGAGATGAGCCGGCGTAGTCCTAGGAAGGACGACGGGCTATCGTCCCATTGACTGACCTCCTGAAGACTCCAAGTCCAGTCGCTGGAGAAAAGGAGGAATCATCTTCGGACTCGGAAGAGTCCTCGAAGAGCTGCCTCTGGCCTGAGCCACCTTCACGTGTCGAGGTCGGTCGGGAGTGAGGGTAACTGACAGCCGATGGGGTAGACCCTTAGCCGACCGAGAATCCTTGGTCGGAGCCCCAATTGGTGGCTGTGGAGGCGGAGGTTCCACCGGAATCGGTGGAGCAGCTGGTTTTGGCCGAACAACTGGCCTGGGTATAGGCCTCGGATAAGTCGAGGGGTTGTGTCGGCCGCCCGTGACAACGACTTAATGGCCGAAGGCGACACGGGTCGGCTTACCTCCTGCCAGGAGGAGTTGTTGGAACATAAGGTCCTCGTACCGTCGACGTAATTTACGCCGAAGCCTCCCCTCATCCGAGGAGGAGGACGAGGCCGAGCGGCGACGCCGCTTACCGCGGTGCCGAGACCGAGACCGCCTATGACGGTGGGATCGGCTGGACCGCGAAGAGGTCCGAGACCGAGACCGAGAGTCCCGGAATTTCCGAGGTCGGTGCGGGGAGGTGTCGGCCGGAACCGGCACTCCCTTCGGCTCGGATGGTGCATCCGAGGGCCCCGGAACCGGAGGCACAGGCTAGCCCACAGGATCCTCAACTCCTCCCGGGGAACCGGGAGAGGGAATCTGTTGCTAAAGGCGACAGCCCATCCAATGGGTCGAGAAAATCTCGACTTCATCGGTGGAGTCTCGGGTCAACTGACCTGACGTGGGACACCGCGGAGGCCAGTGGCCAAGCCGAGCGGTCGGATCAAGCCGATGGCCCACGTGCCCGGGAGAGGGACCTTTCCCGCCCCAAGAGCCGCCGACGGAGGGACTTACCCTGTCCCTCTTTTGGACCGAGAATAAGGTCCCTCAAACGTAGGCCCTTCTCCTTAGTGGAGAGGACAGACAAAGCTCCTTAAAAGAAGCCGTGTAAGAAGAGCCCAGAGAGCGGGATAAATGCGGCGTCGAGGAAGATACGGCCGCGCCGCCTCTTCGAGGGCGACCATCCGCCGAGCTGATCCGCCGAGCCCGCCGCCGTGACACCGCCAACCGGCCTCCTTGGACTTCACCGGAAGGAACGCCTCGGGACGGCCCAGTTGCAATCGGGCAGCACGGTCTCTCGAGGATCGAGGGTCGGAAAAGATGAGCACAGGTCGCAAGCCCTTGGGTCGTGCTCAAGGCCTAACAGTAGACACACACGGAGTGTGTGGATCCGCCCGAGACATCTTTCTCCGCATGGGCATCTCCGAAATCCGGGAGTCGATTTGTCCATCGCAGCCGCGAGGGATAGAAGACTGAAGTCTTTTTCGTAAAATTTATTTTTAAATCCGCAAACGGAGAAATAGGAACCAGTCTCAAACGCAGAGCGTTAAGGAGGGAACCTGAGCTTCCAAGCGGTAAGGAAGATCTGGCGTCATGGGGCGGAGCCGAGAGTTATACCACCCGGGTGGGTGGGAGGAGCAAGCTTGAAGACCTTCCGGCAAGATTTAAAGCGGCAAGGATACCTGCCAATGAGTGTGGATGAACAACATATCCATGTCCCTAGAAATTGTATATTATTGTAATCGCACTAAAGGAAAATAAAAAATATGATCGTTAAAAAAATGTTGGGTATAAATTCTGGTGGTGGCACAGAAGTGCACCATGAGAAAATGGCTGACAGCCCTGATACCAGATCTATTAAAGTGGCTGGAGACAGTGAATCAAATGTTTAGTATGCAACAAATCACCTTCAGGCTAAATGACCAGACAGAGGCATTTACTATGTGATGGACTACCCGGCCCCTCTATGTCATGCAGCTCGATCCCACATTCGTACCACAGCAGATGGGTGACCCAACAGCAGAGGAGGTGCTAGTATAGTGGGAGGGTTGGACTGGAAGGATGAAGGTGAAAGACAGCGATAGATAACTGAACAGAACCCCCCTTTCCATCTGTACAACTACTAGGAGAGCACAAGCTCAGTGGGCCTAAATATAATAACAGGTCCCTGCCCTCCCACTGCTGAATCGGACAGGGTGGGTGCCCACAGATAGCGTGCGATTTATTGGCTGATAATGTTCTTCTAACCAATTACTATATAGAATCCAACTGTTCAGATGTTTTTATAATGTAATATGCATGCCTGCTCCTTTTTTCTGGAACTTTTAATGAAAATATATTTACAGGGAACATACCAGGGCAAGAGCAGACCCCAGCAATAAAGATGGGAACAGAGAAAAGAAATGAGAGTTTAAGGAGAAGCCGTTCATAGAATGAGGAAGTAGAGATAGAGCAAGCACAGGCACAAACTGGATTCTGGTGAATATATAAACTGCAGAAGCACCACCCCTCTTTGTGCAATCCCACCTGGCTAAGGAGTAACCAGGGACAGCCGCAAAAGAATCCTGGACCTTAACAGGAAGCCAAGATTCATGGATGACAAGCCAATCCAGCCGAAGGTTGAGCATGATAGGTTGTAGCTGGTCAGTTTTTGCGGATGTTTAAATGGGCAACACTCAGTCCTTTGAGAAGCTCAAGCATAATGCATTTGGTGCTCCAGCACCTCACCTCTGCAATGCACTCAGAGCCTTTTGCAATGCATTCAGTCTCACCACTGGTTCACATTGCTATTGCAGCTCCCAGAAGCAAAGATGATTTTAATAATCAGCAAATGGAGGCCCCCATAATAGATACAGAGGATTACTATTAATTGTAAAAAAGAATCTGAAATAAAAGTTAAATAGCCACCACGACAGAAACGGCATTGGCTGGGAAATAGATAAACTGTGTAGTACTTGGAAGCATGGCACCACTTTCTACAAAACCGCTGGAAAGTCACTTCCTCACCATCGTGGCTAGAATTTCAGTGGAAGGTCTCCCATTAGATGTTTTTAATACACTCAGCATAACTAAACACAAACACAACCCACATAGACCAATGCTGGTGGCTCTGTGGCCTCAGGGGAACCCACCACCACATCTTCCAGGACTGCGACAGGTTCAGAAACTTCTGGCCCGCAATTCATAGTATGGTTAAGGGAGTCACAGGTAAGACATTTCCACATACCTTAAAATCCTTGGTCCTAGGGATTCTACCCAACCCATCAGAGACAAACATTTGAAGTGCCTTTTCCAAATTTTGTTATTGGTGGCTCTGAAATGTATTACCCTAAGATGGCACTCAGATATTGATCCACATGGTTCAAGAAAATGGAGGAAGTTCAACACATGGAGCAAATCACCTCTGACCTACAACCGAGGTGGGACACTTTCTCAGCAATCTGGCAACCATGGGACACTTAGATGGCAACTCAGCAGGAGGAAGCTGCAGATTCTCCTGGGTAAATGGGCCTACTTTTCTGACAGTTCTCAACCTTTGGAGATGAATCAGATTCTCACGGGAGTGCTCGGGCATCTGAAACAGTGAACACTCAGACTCTCGCCAATAAAATCTTTCTACCTCCCAGACATTTTCCAGTATGACCTCCGGTCTTCATTTCACAGTTTTATTCTCTTCACAGTCACTTGCTGCAAAACTTGCTTAAATGTTATGTTTTCTCTTAGTAAAACATGGCACTCTTAGGGCTCTATTGATTTCATAGGGAGCAATGCCTCTGTAATATGGATCCTGTCAAATGTATCATCTTGAGAAAACTACTCAATAAAACAGAGTTACAAAAAAAGTATAATATGTGAAGGTAAGCTGCTCTTTTAATGGTGGCTTAGTTAGCGTTCTCATCAGTTCATTCAACCAGAAGACTGGGTTTATGAAAAGGGGAATTTACCTGATTTTCCGCAGTACTGAGAAGAAGGGACTAAAAAGCTTAGACATCTCCTCTGGACTCTGTTGTAGGTTGAGGGGACCCTCAGGGTAGATAAGAAGTCCACTGCAAGACAGGATGCACAAAATGATTATAATCAGTACATTGTATCAGTTAAAACTCCAACCAAAGCCTTGTGCTGGCCAGTCCTTTACAAACAGCTGGTCAGCTAAGTACTACTTGCAGCATGAGCAATGCCCTTTGTCTATTTAACAAGCTGCCGACAGTGAGTACCAGACAGTGCTGGTATTTTTTTCCCAGTAACGTCTTATGAATTACCTGAGTAGAAATTTCTTTAAATCACTGCTTAGCAGTGATTCCTCCGGTTAAAGGCTAGAACTGGCATAGCTGTAAGGTCCCCCACAGCACTGCTTCTATATCACTGTCTAATGTGAATACTGCTGAGGGA
Organism: Neoceratodus forsteri; assembly: GCA_016271365.2. Lineage (NCBI taxonomy): Eukaryota > Metazoa > Chordata > Ceratodontiformes > Ceratodontidae > Neoceratodus > Neoceratodus forsteri. The sequence goes on along the minus strand of CM028130.1, from coordinate 537,586,915 downwards.
GGCTGGGACTGGAGTAAAACATAGAAACATAGAATTTGCCAGCAGATAAGGACTGCCTGGCCCACCCAATCTGCCCATTTATCCCTACCTATAGTATCACCATAGACCATATTTGATCTCTGGCTCTTTCTCCCTCCCCCATTCCTTTCCAACAAGATTCCCTTATGCCTATCCCATGCATTCTAGAACCCCACCACTGTTTTTGCCCCCACCACCTTGGCTGGTAGGTTGTTCCAGGAATCTACCACTCTTTCTGTGAAGAAGTACTTCCTCACATCTCTCTTGAATCTCACCCCCTCCAACTTCACATCATGTCCTCTTGTTTCGGAGCACCTTTTTTTGTGAAGAATACTTTCGTCCTGCACCTTATTTACCCCCGTGAGGTACTTAAAAGGTCTCTGTCATATCCCCCATCTTCCTCCTCTCTTTCAGGGTGTACATGTTGAGTTCCTTTAGCCTCTCCTTGAAGGGCTTTTGATGCAGACCCTGCACCATTTTAGCCACTCTCCTCTGGACCAACTCAACTCTGTCTATGTCCTTCTACAGATGTGGCCTCCAGAACTGCACACGGTATTCAATCAATCAATCAATCAAAATCTTTATTTAGTCAGGCAAACATCATTGAGCGTAGCTCATTTACAAGATGGACCTGAGTGGTCATACAAATTAGAGTACAAGTATTTTTACATAGACAAGAAAAACATGAACAACAGTACAATGACATAGAATGAGAGTTTACAACAATTTACATATATACAATGTACAGTAAAATCACTTAACCTGTAGGAAAAGGAGAGAATAGATATAGCAGGCACAGTATACAAATAATAAGCCTATATGGCTTTTATAAGAGCTTACAGCTGACTGGATAATAGAAGGGGAACTAACATAATGGAATACGGAAGGGGGGGGATGTAGGTTGGATGGGAGATTAGGCCTTATGAAAGCAATTGCAGAACTCTGGAAATATGGTGGAGAATTATCTTTTGAAGGATGATAAGGGTAAGAAGGTATTGAGATTCATAGATTTTTGGAGCGAGTTCCAAGTAACTGCAAGGGAGTAGCTGATAGCGGCCCTCCCAAACCGGGTACATGCATTGGGGACCTTTAACATGATGAGTTTACTGATCCTTAGGGTGTATGGCCTAGAAGTAATTCGGGTAAAACAGTCTGTGATATAGGAGGGGAGTTTGCCTGATAAAACTTTGAAGATCCAGATTGCAGCATTCCTGTTTCTTCTGTGTTGTAGTGATGTCCAATTAACTGCCATATAAAGAGAGCAATGATGGGTGCTAGAGGGAAGGTCAGTAATAAATCTGATGGATCTATGATACAGGGTGTCCAGCTTATTTAAGAGGGAGAATGAGCAATGGCCATAGAGAAAGTCAGCATAGTCAATGAGGGATAGGAATGATGCCTGGATTAATCTTTGTTTGGAGTCTCTGGTAAGGAAGTGTTTTATCCTGTAAAATAGGCCAAGCCTTTGTCTCAACTTTTTTTAGTAGCTCTTCAATATGGACAGAGTAGTCAAGCTTATTATCAATCCAGAATCCAAGATATTTGAACTTGTCCACAAATTCCAGCTTCTCTCCAAGTAAGGTGAATAATTGTAGGGTGGTGGGTGATGGGGTAATGGCAGAGCAACTCTTTGTGGCAAAAAGCATAGCTTTTGTTTTTTTGGCATTTAGAAGTAGCTTTTTTTTTCCAATAGATTGTGTTGCAGGATGGCGAATTCTGATTGTAACAGCTTACAGGCTTTAGGTAATGAGGGATTACTGACATATAATACAGTATCATCAGCAAATAGATGAATGTTAGATTGAGAGAGGTTGGCATCGATATTATTAATATAAATGACAAAGAGGATAGGGCCAAGAATAGAGCCTTGCGGTACACCTCTTAGCAGTGGTTTTAAGGTGGATAGGTAATTTCATTTTTACTAATTGTGACCTATCAGATAGATAGCACTTAAACCAGCTGAGTGAGAGAGAATCCAGGCCTAGAGAGCTAAGGGAGGTGAGTAATGATTCATGATCCACTGTGTCAAATGCTTTACTCAAGTCCAGGAACACAGCACAGGTACAATTCTTCTTGTCCAAGGCAATCTGCCAGTCATTAGTTACTTTGGCTAGGCAGAGATGGTGCTATGCCTTGATCTAAATCCCGATTGTGCTGGATTTAGGAGGTTGTTTTTATCCAGATAGGCCCTTAACTGTGAGTTTACTAATTTTTCAAGCATCTTGGATAGTACCGTAGGATGGAAATGGGCCTGTAATTGTTGAGGTCCGTGGGATCACCAGATTTAAGTAGTGGAACTACTTGAGCTGTTTTCAAGTGGAGGAATGGATCCAGTAGCTAGGGAAGATTGAAGAGATGAGTGAGGGGCAGATAAGGCGTGTGATGCTATTTTAAGGAAGTAGGGATCCAGGGAGTCTGTACCTGCACTCTTAGAAGTATCTAAATTAGATAGGAGGTCTTCTACTTCTTTCAAGGATATTGGGTTGAAGGAGAATGTTGAAGTAGCCTTTTGTCCCACAGTGGATTGAAGGTTCAAAGATGATCTCAAGAGACTTGCAGGTGAGGAGTCAAATGCTAGGCCAGCTGTGGTGAAGTGGTCATTGAAGGTGTTTAGGATTTCTTGCTTGCCCGTAATTTCTGTGTCATTTAGTAGCAGTTTGGAGGTTAAGGCAGGGGTAGAATTCCCTTTATAGTACCCCAGAGTCTGGATGGGTTATTGTAGGTATTCTAAGTGAAGGCTTAACAGTAATCTATACAGAGACATCACCATCTCCCTCCTTCTGCTGGTGAGCAGTTGTGAGCTCCCCCAGTCAGTGTTCATATATTATTATACAACAGAAAGAAAATTCCCTGGACTCTGATTGGTTATAGTTAAGTGTGCCTTGCTGCAGTGAGGTTATCAGAGCACAACCTCATAGCATCAAGTCCAAACATACAGATAATTGCATAGCAGACTGAATAACCAACCACAGCCTCTCTTACCAAGAGAGTTTGATGCCTTGCAACTGAAGTACAGAGGTACAAGCATAGTTTCATATAAAAACCTTATTTACTTATATTTTGGGGATAAACATTTTTGTCATAGCTAAAACATTTCATAGTTAGGCAGAGAACAAGTGTCAAAACATCTCCTTCATAGTGTGGGAACATCTCTTTTATAGTATCAGTTTTACAGTCATTTTTTATGAGTTAACACACCACATATAAATGCACTGCATCATGGGTATGCAAATACCTAATTGCCTGTTAGTGCATGACACTACAGTGATATGAGACACTTGATTATTTGCATACCCATGATGCAGTGCATTCACACGGGGAGTGTTTCCTCAAAAAAATAATGACATTAAAAAATAAAACTGTACAACTGATACTATAAAATAAATGCCCCTACACATAAAAGGGATATTCCAACACGTGTTCTCTGCCTAATAGCCATCTACATGTGCTCATTTTTGTCCTCACAATATTAATAAATAAAAGCCATTGTATAATGGCAATAATGCACTCCAGAGTGTGGGTGTGCTGAGATATCCTAATTTCTGAGGTGTTGGATGCATTGGCCACTTGCCTCATGCCCAACCACCCCAGGTGTGAGGTTATCCAAGCACAACTCACACCCTGCTGTGCATTATTGCTTAATTATCTACAGTGACTCCTGCTGGAAGAGGCTAAGACAGGAGTAGTTGTGAGTGCCCACAAAGTCAGTGCTCCTACTGAGACAGGCTAGTACTGGAGTAGTTATGAGTGCTCACACAGTCAGTACTCCTACTGGGACTAGAGTAGTTGTGAGTGCCCACATAGTTAGTGCTCCTACATCATTACCTACAGTGAGTCGTGCTGGGACTGGAGTAGTTGTGAGTGCCCACACAGTCAGTGCTCCTACAGTGACTCCTGCTGGGAGTGGTGTAGTTGTAAGTGCTTCTACATCATTACCTACAGTGACTGCTGGAGTAGTTGTGCGTGCACACAAAGTCAGTGCTCCTACATCATTACCTACAGTGACTCCTGGTGTGAGAGACTGGGACAAGAGTAGTTGTAAGTGCACAAAAGTCAGTGCTCCTGCGTCCGTCATTACCTACAGTGACTCCAGCTGAGACAGGTGTAGTTGTGAGTGCCTACACAGTCAGTGCTCCTACATCATCACCTACACTGATTCCTGCTGGGAGAGGCTGGGATTGCAGTTAGCTCCCCCACAGTCAATGCCCCTACACCATTACCTACAGTGACTCCTGCTGGAAGAGACTGAGACTGGAGTAGCTGTGAGCTCCCAGTCTGTATTCCTACACAATTACCTACCATTACTGACAGTGACCTCAAGTGATAGGGGGCAGATTCTCCTGGATGCATTCCAGGACTGTCTCCTGGAACAGCTGGTCACTGAGTCGACTAGTTTGGGCAATATACTAGATCTAGCATTGACCAACGGGGAGGCTGTTAGAGAGGTGAGGGTAGAAGAACCACTGGCTGGAAGCGACCACCACTCGATGTGGTTCTTAATTAGCATGAGTAGAGATGTAGTGGGTACAGGGACCATGGTGACTGACTTCAGACATGATGATTTTGGCATGAGGAAGGAAATAGTAGATGGTCACCTGAAAGGAATACATCCTCAATGGGATGCAAACCAGAAATGGGAAAAAATCTAATTGAGGCTGGTGGAGGCCACAGAGACATGTGCCAAGGTAAAGGGGAAAAAAGGGAAGGCCTAAGAAACCAAGTTGGTTGAGCAAGGTGGTTTTAGAAATGGTGAGGGCTAAGAAAGCAGCATTCAGGAGATACAGGAAATCAGGAGGATTGGGATGAGTATGTGAAGAAGTCCAGGGTAGTCACCAGGGGAGTAAGGGTTGCTAAAGCTTCCAGGGAACTGAGGCTGGTGCAGGATATCAAAGAAGGAGAAAAAGACTTCTTCAGATACATACGGTAGAAAAGGAGCTGTAAGGATCAGATTGGGAGGGAAGGGGGTGGCTGAAAGTGGGGTGGAACAAGCAGAGGCTCTAAAAGAGTATTTTTTTTCTTTATTCACAAAGGAAAAGGGTGTGCTACTTCCAAAGGAGGTGGGGATGGTGGGCCAGAGGGTAAGGAGTTAACAGATGGTATGATTACTGAAGGCAGGGTATTGGATGGTCTAAGGGCTCTGAGGGTGGATAAAGCACTGGGTCCGGACAGCATACATCCGCGAGTGCTTAAAGAAAAGGCAGAGATATTGGCTGGACTACTGATGGATCTATTCAATACTTACATGAAAACAGGGTGTGTGCCACAAGACTGGAGGATGGCCCAAGTGGTGCCTCTCCATAAAAGTAGCCCAAAGGATGAGCTGGGTAATTACAGACCAGTAAGCCTAACATCTATTGTGGGAAAGGTGATGGAGACAATACTTAAGGAAAGGCTGGTTGCCTTCTTGGATGTCAATGGGCTCCAAGATGCTCATCAGCGTGGGTTTATCTCTGGAAGATCCTGTCTGACTAACCTTGTTAAGTACTATGACTGGGTTATGACGGAGCTGGGCAAGGGTCATGCTGTGGATGTCATTTATTTGGACTTCAGCAAGGCCTTCGATTTAGTTCCCTGTGGGAGACTGGGTGGTAAGCCAAGTAATTTGGGTTAACTGGATTGTGAACTGGCTGCAAGACAGACATCAGAGAGCAGTACTGAGGGGGGGGGAACTCTCATCTTACAGAGCTGTGATGAGTGGGGCCATAGGGATCGGTGTTGGGGCCAGTGTTTGGGATTTTCATTGAGGACATCTCGCATGGTGTCAGGAATAAGATCAGTCTGTTTGCTGATGCACCCAAGTTGGGGGCAGTGGTGGATGTGACACGTGGATGGCCAGTTCTGAGTACACTATGATTTTTTGTAATATAAAAATGTGTTATGGACTGTCTCTCATGAGAGATGCTGAGACAGCATGTGAAATGACACACACACAGGTTTTAGATACAAGGTGTTACCTGGAAGGCCAGAAGCCAATTACAGACTAGAACAGGCCTTAATCAAGAATCTCCTGTTTTCTAAGTTAAATATAGCTTTAACTGCTAAGAGAGAAATCAGTATCCATTTTATGACGTTTTCGAGGAGGAAACCAGGTTTAGCACACTGGTGCGAAATCATAAATGCTTTGATGTCTGTGTGAGAGGGGATACTGCTCATAAATGAAAGGAAATTTACAGACTTGATTGGGGAAGTCACTTGGGGAGAGGAGTTTCTGCTGATATAACCTTAATTAACTTTCCTTCTAAAATGATAAAACCTCCTGGGTGTACGATTTTTAATAAACAGAGGAGGAGGAGGAGCTATGTGACCTCACACAAAGGGGTTGGAAAACACAGTTTTTTAAAGAGCACTCTGTTTTCCTTCAGAGACACTTATCTACACGCTGACAAAGAAACATCTTTGAGCACTTTAAGCAGGTATTTAGAGAGAGACACAAATCTAAGCACTGTAGTAGAATTGCACTGTTAAACCCCTGTTCTTTTAAAAGATTGTATGGTTCTTGTGATATATAGTTCTGTATTTTATGTTTTACATATTTTTTTTATCTATTTTTAGAGCCTGCTTGGTCTGTCTTTGAATTTCTTTTCTTTAACAAGTGAAGTATATGTGGTTAAAGCAGACACTGTGCATAAGCTTGAATGGTGATACCAAACTGGAAAAAGGTAAGAGTAATCTGAGGTCTTTATTAGAGTTTTTAAGGGTTCATTTTGTACACCTTGCTAGGTGCCCGTAGGCAAAGATATCTGGCCCACAAAGACAGAATCATCTGAGCCTGAGCATTGGTTACACTAGCAAGAGGTTCACAGATTGAATCCCTCCAGAACTGAGACCAAAGGTTGATTTGAACCCACAAAACAGACAGGAGGGTTACCCTGTTTCTGTTAACTATTTACAAGACTGCGCTCAGAGGGTCGGCACTTTGGGAGTAGAGGGCTGACCTGCTGAGTGAGTTTGTGACAGATTGGTTGGCAGCGGTGTGCATATTTTGGTATTACAAGCTTTTACTGTTCAGTGTGTCAGCTTGAGACCGTCAGCTCACTTGCAAAGAAAGAAAAGGGCAGAGTTGCTCACAGGCTGGCTAGGGAAGGGAGGACTGAGCGTCTGTAGGACAGTTTTCCTTACTCTCGGTGGGGGGGGGAGGGGGGAGAATGCCTGTCCCCGCAATTTGACTGTCGCCTCAAAGGAATCTAGGTAGTGGGGATGAGCGACAACAAGGGAGGGGGGACCCTGTGCTCAGACATCAGGGGTGTCTCCACAGAGGTCAAGTACCCACATGCGTCGTTGCATGCGCAAGGGCCTCAGGATAAAAAAAGGAAAAACAACCCTCTGACCACACTGTGTTAACGCCTGGTCCCTCGCAGGCTCTGCACTGACTGGGCACCTCTGGCTAGGTCCTGTGAGCAATACAACTGTGGAGAAGGTAAGTCCTTGGGATGTTAGGTGACAGGACCAGTCAGATTGACCAAGGCAAGAACCACAAGGTGGGGGGAAGGTGGAATTGTCTGCAGTGACTCCAGGTCAGCTTGGCTGGGACTAGAGTAACTGTGAGCTTTAGGCAGCCAGTGCTCCTGCAACATAACCTACAAAGACTCCTGCTGGAAGAGGCTGGGACCGGAGTAGCTTTGAGAGTACCCCCACCCAACCACAGCCATCAAACCTAGAACTCTAGATACAGCAGCTTGTACTGGAAAAGACTGGAACAGCTGTAATTTGCCCTGCACAGCCAGTAAATGCAGCAATTCCTCTGAGACAGAGAAAGGGACTTCTTTCTCATATATATTTAGTGACTGGTTGCTAGGAGGCTCTGGCCCTAATGCTGTGGACGAAGTCAGTGTGGTACAGTGGTTTCAGGGTAGAGCCTCCCTTCCCCCTGTGCTTAACCTCTCTGTGATGGAGTGAACCTCACACTCCACCTTCACTACTGTCTAATTAACCCTTCCTAAGGTTTTTAAGCTATCACACTCTCACTAAATCTCCTAGGGGCACGGCTGGTGTCTGCTGTAACTGTCCATGCCTTTGCCTTGCTACGCACAAGTAGATGTGGAGGGTATGAGAAGTATGGTTAAAATCAATTTCCCTTCTTCCATACTTACAGGCAGAACTGAGCTTGGCAAAGAGGCATCGAGTCCACTCTCTAAACAGAAGGCACTTCGACGGATTAAATATATATGACTCTAAGGGGGATGCATACAGTACAACAAGCAAGGCAATGGAGAATTTTTCAAAATATTTTCTACAGTAATAAGATAATATGGAACGGTTCCCAAAAGCACAGAAGAAACAGAACCACGAAGTGACAATGGAGACTGTCCCGTGCTTCAGGTGTGCATGCATCAGCACCATTACATTCAAATCTTTAACATCACATTGGCACTGGCACCCAGGCAATTGTGTTTCATGCATTTATTTATTTTTTGTTTTTATTTGGTAACCAGGTAAGCTCATGGGTGGCCTCAAGGGCCCGTTTTCTTGGGCAACCTGGGAAACATATGACCCCCATCATCCCACCCACACTGGGGCTGGTTGGTTACGCAGGGGAGGTGCTTGGTTCTTAAGCAGCTTGAAGAGCGCAGGCAGTCCAGCATTCCTATACCCCCTTCTAGCCCTTGTTCTTCCACACTCCTGGCCATCAGTCAAATGGTGTGGCAACACCATTGTTGGGGTGAGGGACAAATAAATAGGGAGGTAATAAAAATGTTTTTAAGTCATTGACATTCACTAAATTCAAAACCGTGAATGTTTGGAAAACTAATGGGACTATGGGGGGAAGGGGCTGGCATGGGTATCACACACCCTGAGACATGCATTCCCATGCAAAGATGGGCATCACATACATCAGTCTTACCTCTAATGTATGTTAGCCAAGGGAGTCACTAGTCAAAAAGGACCTCATGGACTGCTTGAAGAGCAGTGATCTCTTGGATAGTAAGCAGCACCCATTCATGGTAGGGAAGTCTTGTCAGACTAACCTGACAAGATTTCCTTGGCTGGATGACGAGGGAACTGTATAGAGGCTAAGCTGTGGATTTGCTCTACTTCAACTTCAGCAAGGCTTTCGACTTGGTAACCCACAGATGCTTGCTGAAGAAACTGGAAGATCTGGGTGCAGCCAAGGTCATAGTAAGCCAGGTAGGTAACTGGCTAAAGAGGAGGCTGCAGAGGATAGTGGTCAATGGGGCTAAAATTGGAAGAGAGGGAAATCATGAGTGGGATTCCCCACAGATCTGTCCTGGGTCTGGTTCATCAGATCAACTGGTGAGGGGATCCATGGTAGGCTGTGCCTCTTTGCAGATGACACTAAGCTCTGTGGAAGGGTGGATAGTGTTGCAGGAATAAAGGAAATGCAGAATGACTTACAAAAGCTGGAAAGGGTGGTCAAGGGTTTGGCAGGTAAGATTCAATGCCAAAAAGTGCAAGGTGATGCCCCTAGGGAATAAGAACCCCAGGATGGAGTACTGGATGGGATGGGTGAGGCTCAGTACTACAGCTGAGGAATAAGACCCAGGAGTTATTGATGACTTCCTAAAACAATCGAGTCAGTGCAACAAGGCTTATAGCAAGGCAAATAGAATGCCTGGATGTATTGGAAAGGGTACTGATAGCAGAAAAGGGGAGGCAATACTTTTCCTGAATAGATCCTTGGTGAGGCCTTACAAGGAGTACTGCACCCAGTTCTGGGGTCCTCACCTTCGGAAGGATAGGGACAGGCTCGAGACAGTGCAGCGCAGGGTAACAAAAATGATTCAGGGCCAGCAGGGTATGTCCTTTGAGGAGCGCCTCAAGGCATCGAACATGTACTCACTGGAGACCAGAAAGGTGAGGGAAGATAAGATAGAGATAGTACAGTTATGTAAGAACTTACCATAATAGTAGATCTTCGAGAGGAGCTCTTGCAGCAGGTTACCCCATAAGGACTGAAGCCAGCAGGCAGCAGGACCCCACAGAAAACTTCTAGCTAGCAGTCTGCAGCGTGGTCCACCTCCTGACATCGTCCCACCTCCAACGTCAGCCAATGGTATAAAAGGGGTGATCCCCCAGCCCTACCCCAGTTCTCCCGCTGGAGACCATGGCACAGGTAAAAAAAATCAAAGAACCGAGGAAGTTTCGCAAACTTGAGGAAAAGAAGGTAGGTGAGAATGGAGAAGCAGATACCGCGGGAAGGAGGGAGGGAAAGCAGCACCTCCTGCAAGAGCTCCTCTCAAAGATCTACTGTTACAGTAAGTTCTTACATAACTGCACTATCTTACTTCCAGTGGGAGCTCTTTCAGCAGCTTGCACCATAAGGACCGAGTTTCCACACAGTACAAGGAAAAGCCCTGATGGATGGGTGGAGGAAACAGGTAACTGGAATCCTTACGAAAGCAGGCCCTGGAGGACGGTGAGACTGAAGCCTGTCCTGTGCCTGGAAGCAATGTCCAAACTGTAGTGCTTAATGAAAGCGTGGACGGAACTCCAGGTGGCAGCTGCACAGATATTTGCTGCTGATACATTGCACAAGGAAGCAATGGAGGCAGCGACTCCCCTGGTAGAATGGACTTTAACCAATCCCAGTTAAGGCTTGTTGTACTTTTGATAACAGTAAACAATGCAGTGAACCAACCACTTTGACAGAATCTGTTTCAAAACAGGTGCCCCTTGAGTCTTTCGGGCAAATGAAACAAACTGATCAGATTTCCTGATATCCCAGGTGTGAATCAAATAGCAACAAAGAGCCTGGTGGACATCCAGAGTATGAAGCAGAGCCTCCCCTCAACTAGAATGCTCTGGATAGTAAACAGGAAGATGGATGTCCTGATTAAGGGTAAAATCGGACACCACCTTTGGCAAGAATTTAGGATTGGTCCGCAAGGACACCCTGTTCTTGTGGAAAACTAAATAAGGCTCTTTAGACATCAGAGCCTGAAGCTCAGAAATCCTCTGAGCAGAAGTAATAGCAACTAAAAACAATGCTTTCCATGACAGAAAGCTCAGCTCGCAGTCCGCAGCTGGCTCAGCAGTGAAACAAAGTAAGTTTCTCCAAAATAAACAAAAGATCCCATGGTGTGACAGGATCCCAAATGCGAGGTTTCAAGTGCAGAATACCTCACAAGAAGGTGCGGGGTAAATCCAATTGGGCGAGAGCCTTGTCCTGTACTGGTACATGATGTGCAGAAACAGCGGACAGGTGCTCCTTAATAGAGGAATAGCTCAGACCTGAGTCTGACAGAGAAAGGAGGTACTCGAGAACAGAGTTTACCGGACAGGTAAAGGGATCAAAGTGGTGAGCGGAGGCACAGATGCAAAACCGCTTCCACGTCATAGTATAGGTGGCCCTTGTAGAAGGCTTCCTGGTGGCTACTAAGTCATCTGCCACTCTAGAAGAAACCCCAAATCAGGAAACAGCTAAGTCTGCAGGAGTCATGCATGCAGGTGCAGCACCATTTTTTTTTTCTCTGTAGACTTTTTTTTTGCTCCTTACAGTCAGGGCATCCTTCTGAGGTACTCGGTCAGTAAGGCCTCCACTCCCTGCCTGAACCCACTGCTTCCAGATTCCTCCCCTGAAACACCCAGGCAGGACAAGCCCCCCCCCCCGGCTCCCATAGCAGCCTTTCTGAAATTAGAGGTGCCTACCTGAGTGTCGAGTCAGCCGTGGAGTCCCCTGGAGCGATGGGCAGGAGTTGGGATGTGGGCCTGCCCCTGGAGTCCCCATCATCTCCACTGTGCCACAGAGGAGTTTTTCTAGTATGTTTCCCACAGAAGTGCAGCAGTGCAATGCTGTCAGTGCAGCCAGATGCCGCAGACGTCCACCGCACTCCTCCCACTCGTCAGCCCAAGCATGTGTAGTAGTCTCCGGCTTCCACCGGGGGCCACTACTTCACCGGGCATGCCCTGGATCCCTCTCCAGGGAGAGGAGAGCAGTCCATCAGACACTCAATCCTCTCCCTTCCCTGCCAACCCCCGGCGCCCGAGCTCGTTCCCAAACCCAGGTCGTCGGTGTGGCGCAAGGTGTGGCGTCCAGCGCCTCAACCCTCAGTGCCAACAGGCCAGCCAGGTGCAGCAACTTGAGGTCCACATGGACTAGAGTCCCTCTCTCCTGGGACAGCAACTGTGAGCTCAGGGGCAGAGAAAGCGGAGGTTCCACTGCCAGCTGTTGGAGCAGAGAGAACCAAATCTGTCAGGGCCAGTAGGGAGCAAACAGGATCATGTCCACTCCCTCTGACTGCAATTTGAGAAGAACTCTGGAGTAGCAGAAAGGAAGGGAATGTGTATACGAATCTCACTGTCCAGCAAAGGAACAACTCGTCTCACTAGAAAACACCAGGCCATGGAACTAGCTAGCAGACACTGAGCAGTTTGGCACTGAGTTGGGATGCAGAGAGGTCCAACTAGGGATACCCCTGTCTTTCGAAAAGATCTTCTGCCACTAACTGTAGAAGCTCCAACTCATGAGCCTTGGACCGAGACTGGCTTAGGCTGTCGGCCAAGGCGTTTTGGATGCCTGGAACATGTACGGCAGAAAGATCCAGTCAGTGCTCTATGGTCCAGTACCAGACCCTCATGGCTTCCCTGAAGAGGGGATATGAATCAGTTCCCCCCTGCTTGTTTATGTAAAAAAACAACAACATATTGTCTGTCTGGATTAGAAGGTGGCCTGGGAGTAGATCTGTCTGGAAAGCCTGCAGGGTATAGAGGATTGCCCTCATCTACAACACACTAATATGGAGGGTTTTCTCCAGAGTAGACCACATTCCTTAGGTCTGGTGGCCTGTGAGGTGTGCTCCCCAGCCCTGGCTGGAAGCATCTGTACTCAGAGACTGGAGAGGAGACACCTTTCGGAAAGGTGTTCCCCCAGAAAGGTTGGGGGAATTTAGCCACCACTGGAGAAGTCTGCCGTACTAGATCTGAGACTCTCGTGGGCTGGTCCAAGTCATCCATGCGCTGATCCCACTGGTCTCACAAGGTCCACTGGTTTACCCTCATGTGCAGCCGTGCCAACAAAACAGCTGTGATGGCTGCCACCACGAGTCCTAAAAATCTGAGGACGAGCCTGGCTGGTACCAGGCAAGACAAGGATACCGCCAGAGTTTGAGCTTGGAGGCATTCTGCCCAGTCTGGGGGCAGAAAGGCCTTGCCTTGGATGGTGTCCAGGATTGCAGCGATGAGCTGGAGCCGTTGGCTCAGCCAAGGGAAGAGAGGACTTAGGGAGGTTTAGAGTGATCCCCAGGTCGCGGAACAAGGAAAAGAAGTCTTCCATTGTGCTTAACAGCTGTTCCCTGGTGGGGGCTTTGAAAAGCCAATCATCCATGTAGAGGAAGACATAGTGACCTTTTCTCCTGAAGGCTGCTGCCACCACCGCAAGGCACTTTGTAAAGACCAGAAGAGCCGAGGACAGGATGAACAGCAGAGCATGGAACTGGTAATGGTTCCCCTTGAAAACGAACCACAGAAACCTTCTGTGGGGCTGGGAGATCACGATGTGGAGGTACTCATCCTGCATGTAGAGACAGCAAAGCCCGTCCCCTTGATGGAGAAGGGGAATCAGGCTTGGAAGGGTAACCATCCTGAATCATTTGTATTACATGTATTTGTTCAGATTATTGAGATCCAAGATGGGGCGCAGAGCCCTTGTTTTCTTGGTAACCAAGAAAAAGTAGGAATAGAAGCCCTTCCCTCTTTGGGCTGCTGAAACTGGTTATATGGCCCGCTTGCATAGAAGCACCTGGACTTCCTCCTGGATGAGTGTGGCGTGTGATGGGGAATAGCAAGAGGGCAGGGGAGGGTAGTCAGCTGGCAGCTCTAGGAATTCTAGGGAATGCCCCTTCTCAAGCAATTGCAGGACCCGATCTGACGTTATCCTGCTTTATCCCTCCAAACAGAGGGAGAAAAGATTTCCCACCACGTCCCCCAGGGATTCGGCTGGGGTGGGGGGGGGGTTGGGCAAGGAGTCAGGCAGATGCGCTTGGGGTAGTCAGAGCAGCCTGGCTGGACTTGGCTGCTCTTAGAGCTGCTCACCCTGGGGTCTGAGAGGTGGCCTTTCATTTGAAGGTGCCTCACTACTGCTGCTGTTGTCCAGAGGAGCGGTGAAAGGACTGATGCCTGAATTGCTTTTGGTTAGTTCGGTACATGGTGAGCACTGACCAGATAGCCTTTCTTGAGTACTGAAAATTAGCAGATTAGTCTCCAAAAAGGACAAGGCCCTTGAAGGGGAGTCTATAATGCCTGCCTGGATGTCAGGAGAAAAACCCGACACCAAGAGCCAGGAATGTCGTCTTATGCAGACACCTGTAGCCGCAGCCCTGGTGGCAGTGTCAGTAGAGTCATAAGAAGAACGCAGGACATGGGTGCCAATGTCTGACCCAGACTTTAAAAGGTTGAGCAGCTCTGCCTTCTGAAGAACATCAGGCAGGGCCTGGGCAAGCTCCATGCCCTGCTCCCAGAGGGCATTCTGATATTGGACAATATCAGTTAGAATATTTAAGGAGTGAATAGTGCAAGTGGCAGAGGCGTATACCTTTTTGCCAAGCTGGTCCAGTTGCTCCGATTGCCTATCTGAAGGTTGGGTGCTCAGGTGCCTAGGCAGTTTAGACCTGTCGTGGACAGCTGTGATCACCATCGAGTCTGCCACGAGATGCTCCCCCAAAAACGGTTCATCCCTGGGAGCCCTATAAAGATGGTCGGACTTTCTGGGCACTGCTGAGGAAATGGAAGGGTGCTTCCCAGCAATCCTGGTGACATCCTGGAAGGTGTCAACTAAAGGTGGCACCACAATAGGCTTAGGATCCTTCTGACAGAGGTACTTAGCTAAACGATGTCTTTCTGGATCCAGATCTTCTGTGTCCAACCCCATATTGGTTTGGATATGCCGCATGACATCCAGAAAAGATGGATCATCAGGCAGGGACCGAAGAAAAGTCCTTAGTATCCGGAGGTGAAGGAGCACCCCAGAAAGGGAAGATCTCAAGGAGGAGGAAGAGCTATGATTGGAATCCTCCAGAGAAGGCAACCTGGTGAAGGAATGGTGGGACCGGCGTCTGTGCCGGTCCAAAGACCTGGAGGAGGAATGGTACCTCCTACCTTTCTGGCCAAAACTACCTCTGTCCGAGCCATCCGGTTGAGGGGTCGGTTGCCTAGGTTGGGAAGAAAGATTCCCTGGGCTTAGGAGTAGGCCAGACTAGGGGGGGCCTCTGGAGTCGTAGGCGCCTTAGTGAGGGGCAAGGAAGGCTTCTGTGGGAGAAGGTCACCCTTAATAGTGTTCCACCAGGATGAGAAAAGCTCCTTGACTTCTGATACTGGGATCCTTGGCTCAGGGAAAGCACCAAGCATGGGGGGGGGGGCGCAGACAGACCGGGTGACGGGCCCTAAGGTGGCGGTAGCCCTTATGGAGTATGGGTAGCTGGCATTGGCTCTCCTGGAGTACAGTTGCCAGGTGCCGTCAGCTTTTCAGAAGATGGGCCCTTAGGCATCGGCTTAGGTGAAACGTAATCATTCACCGGTGATATATGATGGTCTGGCAACTCCGACTGAGGGGTCGTCGGAGAGGACGCTGGGGAGGCCGGCACTGGTCCAGAGTAGCTGCCAGCATCAGCTTAGGAGAGGCCCGCCGAGGGGAGCTAAGTCCCGAGGAGGGCAGAGGCGTCACTCTCCCGGGGCAGCTGAGCACACATGCCCCCAACATCGCTCAGAGGAGTCGCTCTAGAGTCTGAGTCTGACTTGGCAGATGCTGGCTGAGAACCAGCTGAGCCACCTGTCTGAGGACCCAAAGTCTGGTAAGAGGGCCTGAGCTTCAGGGGCTGAAGGGCTGAGGACGAAGGCCCGGACCCTGAAGAGTCCCTGCCCAACATCAGGATAAGGGCGGGAGGCCTAACCACCGGGAGCCCGGAAGGAGTGAGGGCTGCCTGGGGGGCCCCAGTTCGACCTCGCATGGGAGGTGGACCTAGAACTGTGCCTAATTTTTGAGGGGACCAGAAATGGGAGTCCGACCGGGACTTGTCCTTGTACTTCCTGGACGACTTCTCCTTAGGGTAAGCCGAAGAAGTCGAAGACCCTGAAACAAGGGAAGATGAAGAACTTTTTCCCTGGATCTCCTTCTGTATGGCAGCTAAATGTTTTTCTAGCAAGAAGGATTTGAGGGCTTTCTGGCAGCGAATCCTGGTCCTGCTGTTGAACTTCAAGCAATGCTAGCAGGCCTTGGTGTTGTGGTCTGGGCCTAGGCAGATGAGGCAGGCCGAATGGCCATCCTTGGATGGAATTCGCTTCCCACAAGCACACTTGGACTGGCATCGCTCAACAAGACAGAGAAGAAAAAATGAAAATTACGTACCTACTGCAATTGTTGATCTTTCTGTGTATCTTCACCATTCATCACTAATGGGTACAGAGCCGGAGCTGGGACCCTGCGGGAGACTTTTTTTTTCTTTCTTCTTCCTATGGGCGGAGTCAACGAAGGACTGGCACCGCCCTAGAGGCCGACGTTCCAAGTAGTGCTCGCGGGTTGGCTGTTAACTGCCCATCGACTCTGCCCCAGCCCCAGCCCCAGTTCTGAAATGCCGGAGGAGTGAAAGGAAAGGAGGTGAGGTGGGGTAAGAGAGCCCAAGGGATAAGTAAAAGGAAAGGATATAATAAACTAAAAGGAGAAATAAATGACAGAGGAGACGGAAGAGAGGAACTAGAATAGGAAACTGGGGAGGGGAAAAGACCCCAATCTCTGGAAGGAGAAGCAGAAAACATAGGTAAGGGAGGGAGGGGGAAAAATAGCAGCACACCCCCAGGAGCGGATCTGCAACTCAGAATTTTAACAAAACGACAGTCCGACACTGGGCTATCAGGGTTCAGCTGCCAGAGACAAGGTCTGAATTTTAAGCATCATGGGTCTAGAAGACCACCTTAAGAGAGGTGCAGTCTGGGGGTGTGTCTTAACTCTACCCCCTCAGTCCCAAAGGGAAAAATTAAACTACCTTGAAGGAATCAAGGGAAAAACTGAACTCAATTTTAAGTTCATAAATCAAACGTGGTGGGGGCAGCACTCCACTTACTCCCTAGATTGAGGAAGAAGAAAATGAGAGAAAGTGCCCCCCCCCACCCATCCACATACTCCAGTAAAGCCCCCAAGGGATTTATCCCTGTGTGTTTTTACAGACCTCTTCTGCCTAACCTCAGGAGGGAGAGGAGAGCAAGGAATTAACAGAAGACACACTGGGGGAGGAGGGAGTCCACAGACTGAAGCCCTAGGGGGGAGGAGGAGGAGGGTGGGATTTAGTGATGAACGGTGAAGATACACAGAAAGATCAACAATTACGGTAGGTATGTAATTTTCATATCTTATCTGTGTCAATCTTCACCATTCTTCACTAGTGGGTGAGTATCGAGCCCCCCGAAGGAGGCCCTGAATTTACCCCAAAGGACCAGGTCCCTTAGCCTCCAGTGGGTGAGACACCGGAGGAGAGAACCCTTACAGGTCTGGGGAGGCCTGAGACTGGTCTGTGAAGGAAGGTGCCCCGGAAGTCGCTGTCTCACCCTTCGGGAGAAAAGATGGGTTCTCCGGTATGCGGAGCAAATCACCCTACACTGGGCCAGGGGTGATAACCGGGAGAGGTAAAGCCATGCGGTCCGCCGAAGGCAGATCGCTGTCCCTACCACTCTGGATGCCACCTCATTGGCATTATAAGATGCCCTAACTTGGTGCCTTGCTAGCTCCAGGCCCTGTGCAAAGAGGGCAATGGCTTGCCTGGTTTCCTCCGTATCAGGCATTGAGGCTAGGATCTGCCCTAGCCTGGACCACAAGAACCTATTGTAGGCTGCAAATTGGGCCTGATGTGCTGCAATAGAGAGAGAGAGAGAGAGACAGAGAGATCCGTGCCGAGTAGAACACTCATCTCCCCCAGAAATCAAAGTCTGCAGAGTCTGAGTCTGGGGGAACAGTCACGGTAAGGGACGCAAGGCCCAGAAGGGGTGTCCAGGGAGGTCAAACCCGAAGAGGGATGAGGCAGAGAACCTGGAGACCGGGGGGGGGGGCACAATACCACTGGCATAGGTCCCTTGAGGCTGGTACAGTGGAGAAGGAATGTAACCAGAGCCGATGTGACGCTTCCTAAAACGGAATAGGCCAGGTGTTAGCTACCAGGTGAGCCACACTGTACTCACCTAGAAAGGCGCATGTCACATGCTCGGGATTGTTGACTGGGGTAAGATGGAGCTTGTCCAACATCCTCGCAAGGAAGTGCTGCTAAGAGGAGAGATCAGATTCTGGGGAGATGTGAACAGATGGTTCCTCTCTCTCCGTGGAGGGTGAAGAAAATGAAGACGATCTCCTAGGTTCAGGGTCTGGCTGCAAGGGAGCATGGTGAAACACATGCTGGTCCAGGGTGTGGAGATAGGTGGGGAAATGTGCAGCAGAACCTCTGAACTGCTCCCAGGTGAGAGATCCACGAGGACCGGGAATACCTGGAACAGCCAAGGATGGAGACAGAGGCTCGGGGAACAAGCTCCTAGCAACGGAAGAACAGTCTCTGTCAGGGCAGGGGGGGTCAACAAGAAACCCTTTGCAGGGAGGAGGACCTGAATGCCTCAGAAGCTAGTAGCCATTCAACCAGGTCAGAACGGTCAGAGCTGTGCCCAAAGGAAGAAATCCCTCCGTGAGGTAACCGAGACTGTGAGAGTCCAGAATGACAGCCCCTGACTTCCGAAGTGAAAATCCCTCTCGAGGACTCGTCCAGTGAAAGGCGAGGGTCTGCGCTGTGACTCCTCCCAGAACCAGGCCGGGCTCCAGTGAGGGCGTCCTGCGCCACACCCCTACCCCTCAACCCTTCAGAATCAGAGAGGAACCTCGTCCTCGTAGCCACCAGCCTAGGCAGCTGGCAAGCCCGGGCGGTCTCCAAGGAGCAACACCCTTCCCTTCCTGGCATGCCCCAGGCTGCCCCAAACTTGGGCTATCCAAACACACCAGGGAAGGGGGTGCCCCAATTGGAGGAGCAGAAGTGCTAGTGACACCAGGCTGCACAGCCGTAGTCACGGGGACCACTGCTGGCTGGTCAGAACCACTGATCCTAGGGTCTACCAGTGACAACTGACCACCAGAGGGAGGCTGAGTGGGGGCCGAGGTGCTGGAAACAAAGAGGGTTGATGATTCCAAATAACCTAGGAGCCAGTCCAGATCAGACACAGAGTCCGCCTTCGAGGAGGCAGACTCTGAAGTCTGATGCCAGACCACTCCCCAAGCCCCTCCAGTTCCTGGACCACGAGCCGGAGCACCTTCTAGCCCGGCACCACAAACTGCAACACAGCAAAGCACAGTCGCTTGCCTGGCACCGACACCCACCCCGGCATCGCGAGCGGCACTGAAGTCTGGCATGGCCCCAAGCACGGCACCGTGCTCCCCCCCAGTGCCGTGAACGATAGCCAAGCTCAGCACCGCGCCCGATGTCAACACCCACCTCAGCGCCGCGAACGGCACCGGAGTAGGGCACAATGCCGAACGCGGTGCCACTAGGGTCAGCGCCGGCTCCAGTCCCAGTGCCGAGAACCCTTGCCTTGGCCCACCAACTGCGCACTCGTCCTCCGAAAGTCAGCAGCGCACTTTCGACTTTCAACGTGCGGTTCTCGACAACTCAGCTGTCCATGGAAAAACAAGCGTCGCAGTTGTCCATGTCATGGTCAGGGCCGAAGCAGGAAAGGCTGCGATCATGCCGGTCCATCACAGAATAGAGGCGGCTGCAGGGGCACCGACACATTAGCGACTGCCCGCTTTTAACTTTTTTTGCGCCCCGGACAAGACATGACTGTTTGGAAAATAAATATAAAACAGTACTCGATGCCGCTTTAAAGAAAAAGGAAAGATCTTAACGGTCAGAAGTGACGTCGAGCAGGGCGAACAGAACCGAGGCACACAAACACGCAAGGCCAACGGACTAGGCTGCAAACGCAGATCCAGCAGTGTCTCCACATGAGGTCTTCACTCAATGGTGGAAGAAGAAGAGTTGGGGCTGGGGGCAGAGTCAACGGCAGTTAACGGCCAACCCACGAGTGCCACGTGGAAAGTCAGCCTCGAGGGAGGTGCCGGCCCTGCGTCGACTCCACCCATAAGGAAAAAAAAAAAGTCTCCCGCAGGATCCTAGCTCTGGAGCTGTACCCACAAGTGATGAATGATGAAGACTTACACAGATGAGATCAATAAAATGCTGGTAAACACATGAGAAATGGCAGTCAACTAGAGCAGAAGGTGTCCAAATGGCAGTCAACTAGAGCAGAAGGTGTCCGTAAAGACCATGTGCATGGGTCCATGGTGGAAAAAGAACTGGGGTAGGGCTGGGGCACCACCCCTTTCATACAACTGACCGATGTCGAAGGCGGGCCAACGTCAGGGGTGGTCCTTCAGTGTAGACTGCTAGCTAGACGTTTTCTGTGGGGTCCTGGTACCTGATTCAGTCCTTATGGTACAACTTGCTGCAAGAGCTCCCACTCAAAGTAAGATCTTCAAATTCCTACAAGGAATTAACAGGGTGAACTGTGGGGAACTATGTAACTTGAATACCGGCTTCCGGTCACATGGTCATGAGTGTAAGCTAACAGGAGGAGGGTTCAGGAGGGATGTGAGGAAATATTATTTACAGAAACGGTGGTGGAGCCATTGAACAGGCCACCACCTGAGGTGGTGGGTGCAAAAACCATTAGTGGTTTTAAGCATGGCTGGAACAGAAGAAAAAATTACTCACCTTAGTACTTATGTTTCTTCTAATGGAGTCTTGCTGTATTCTGACAATTGCCGTGATTCCCAACCTTTGAACTGGCCCGGAAAACAAAGAGTTAACTTTCTATGCAGGGCATAGAATGCTGAGCTCAAGCTCGGTTGAACTCTGTCTGGAGTGTTTCAAACCTAAACCGTCAGATTCTTACGAGCCCAACTAAACTAAAAATTATATGTTGAAATTGTAAAAATTCCTACTAGCCAACTGGCTGAAAAAAGTTTTGGATTCCCAAGGAAGACTCGAGTCAGGAAACCCAAAAACCAAAAACCAATCCACTACAAATAATAATAAATCAGCACCCAAACAAAAAGGAGGAGGGTGCAAGCAAAAAACACCCCTGGGGTGCAGCACTGCACCTGCCCACCCACTTCCCAAAAACAGGTTCTGAGAGGGGAGGGAGGGAGGTCAAAATACAGCAAGACTCCATTAGAAGAAACATAATTACTAAGGTGAGTAATTTTTTTCTTCAAACAACATGAAGTCTTGCTGTATTCTGACAATTGCAGACTACCAAGCAGTACCTCCAAGGAGGAGGGACAGAACCTACTTTGGGAACAGTCTCTGAAGTACTGCTGTGCCAAACCGAGCATCACTCCTAGCCTGGATATCCAGAGAGTAATGCTTGGTAAAGGTATGGACTGTTTTCCAAGTGGCCGCTTGACAAATTTCTAAGAGAGGGATATCCCTGGCAGCAGCCAGGGAAGCAGCTGTACCTCTTGTGGAATGAGCCCTCAGGCCAGTGGGTGGAGTTTTTCATAGCAGAATTGTATACAAGACACAATCCACCTGGCAATAGATCTTTTGGTGGCAGGTTTGCCCCTTCCGATTTCTCCATAAGTGAGGAACAACTGGAGGGAGTCAAACCTGAGACCCTTGGTACGCTCCATGTAGTAACTAAGGGCTCTTTTGTCATCTAAACTGTGTAGACTCCTCTCTCCTGAGGAAGAATGATCAGTGAAGAAAACAGGGAGAGACACAGACTGGTTTAAATGGAAGTCTGAAACCACTTTGGGCAAGAACCTTCTATTGGTTCTAAGGACCACTTTATCCCTGTGAAATGAGATAAAATCAGGTTCCACTGACAGGGCTTGCAATTCACTGATATGCCTGGCAGAGGTAATGGCTACCAGGAACACAGTTTTCCAAGTCAAGTACTTAAGCTCTGCTGAAGATATAGGCTCAAAGGGGGAGTTGCATAAGTTGAGCAATGAAAACATTCAAATCCCAGGCAGGGGCAGGGTCTTTAAAAGGAGGATTGGTGTGAAGCAATCCTTTAAAAAATTTACAGAACACAGGATGGGAAGATAGTGAGGAAGACTTCCCCACAGATAGAAAGAGCTGACAAGTGTACTTTGAGAGTAGCTGGTCTGAGGCCTAGGCCATTAAGATGGACCATATAATCCAGAACCATAGGCAATTCAGCAGTGTCTGGAGAAATATGCTTCTTAGAACACCAAATGCTGAATCTTTTCCATTTGGAGTTGTAAGTCTTTCTGGTGGAGGGCTTCTGAGAAGCATTGAGGATATCCAGAACCCCTTGGGAAAGATGCAGATCTGCAAACTCTAACTCTTTAAGAGCCATGCTTCAAGATTGAGAGACTGAAGATTGGGGTATCAAATCCTTCCCAGAGAGGATGTTAACAGGTTGTAATTCCTGGGAAGAGACAGGGGAAGATGGACTGCTAGGAACAGCAACAGGGGGTACCAGGGCTGTCTGGCCCAATGTGGAGCATTCAGAATCACCTCACAAGGTTGTGACCTTATTTTTACCAGAACTTTGAACAGGAGTGGGAAGGGGGGAAAAGGCATACAGAAACTTCCCTTCCCAATTCAGGATCATGGCGTCCAGAGGGACTGAACCCAAGACTGGAGGTCTGCAACAATAAAGAGGGAGTTGGTGATTGTCTGAGACTGCAAAGAGCTCTATCTCTGGAGTGCCCCACCTTGAAAAAATCACTTTCAACACCTGAGGGTCCAGGGACCATTCGTGATGGCCCTGAGAGATCCTGCTCAGTGCATCTGCTAGCACACTGTCCTTGCCTGGAAGGTGAACTGCTACAAAAGAGGTTTGCGGGGAATAAGCCAGGGACCACAGCTTCATGGCTTCTGTGCACAAGGCCGTGGACCGAGTGCCTCCCTGCTTGTTGGTGTACCACATGGTGGTGGTGTTGTCTGTTCTGACTTAGAGAAAGCTTTTAGGGCCAGAAGAACTGCCCTGAGCTCTAGGAGATTGATGTGGAGAAGGGATTCTTGGGGGGACCACAGCCCCTGGGCAGTGAGGGACCCCAGTTGGGCTCCCCAGCCCAGGAGAGAAGCATCCGTGGTAAGGCTGAGTAAGAAAAGGAACACCTTATCTTAAATTGTCCTGATCCTGCCACCATTGGAGGGCTTGGATCAAGGTCAGAGTTCACTGGGATCAGTTTAGTAAGGGAATCCTTCCTCTGAGACAAAAAAGCTCTCAGGTGGAAGTGAATATCCCTCTTCTGGAATCTTGCCCTTGGACCACTGCTGTTGAAGCTGCCATGTGGTCCAAGAGCTGGAGGAAATGCCTTGCTGGTCGAGATACCCGAAGGCTGAAAGAAGCAGCTAGTTCCATAAGAACCCTTGTCTCTTGCTCTGAGTGTGTCCAGTTCTGCCCCTATAAAGGTAAGAAGCTGGACTGGTTCGAGAACTGACTTGGGAGGGTTGAGAAGAAATCCAGGAGACTGAGCACTTGCTGGGTCACTTGCAGGTGAGACTTGACTTGGTCTGGAGACTGACCCACTATTAGCCCATCGTCCAGATATGGAAAAATGGAAATCTTTTGCCTTCTTAGAAAGGCAACTACTACTGCCAGGCACTTTGTGAAAACCCTTGGGGCTGATGTTAGGCCAAAGGGCATTGCTCTGAACTGATAATCGCCTGAGGGCAACTCGAACCTAAGGTACTTTCTGTGGGAGCACCTGATGGGAATGTGAAAGTAGGCATCTTTGAGGTCCAGGGAGGCTAGCCAGTCCCCTGGCCTTAGAGAGGGAAGGATTATTTCCAGAGTAACCATCTTGAACTTTGGTTTTAAGAGATGTTTGTTTAGATATCTTAGGTCTAGGATGGGTCACCACTCCCCTGTCTTTTTGGGGGTCAGGAAGTACCTGGAGTACAGTCCTTTGCCCCAGTGTAGGGTAGGTACTCTCTCTATGGCTCTTAAAGCTAGGAGAGAAGAAACCTCTGCCTCTAGGGCAAGGGTTTCCGAGAGATTTGCAGGTGGAAAGATCTTGCTCTCATCTTTGGAAATTTTTTGAAGCTGAGAACCAGCCCTGGCTTACTACTTCCAGGACCCACTTGTCTGATGTAACAGATATCCAGTCCTGGACAAAGTAAGCCAGCCTGCCCCCTACTGGAATAGGAGAGTCGACCCTGGCAGGCCCATCAGGGTGTCTGCTTGGCAGGGGTTTTAGGCTGAGGAGTGGATGCAGCCCTGCTCATCCCACTTCTGCCTCTCCCTCTGAAGAACCCCCTCTGAGAAAAGGAAGAAGAGGCCTGTGCTTGGTAAAAAGGCCTTTGAAAAGGGCTGCCCCTGCCCCTGGACTGCTGCCTTTGAGGAGCTGCTTGCCTTTCCTTGGCCTGAGCACTCCTGTAAGTGGTCCTGTACTCATCCATTTTCTTCATATAATTCTCTGACTGCTCCCCAAACAGAGATTTACTCACTACAGGAAAATTCATGGCCTTAGCCTGGGTGTCCTGCGGGAGGCTAGTACATCTGAGCCAAGCCATCCTCCGAAGAGCCACAGATGTAGCCATGACTCTTGATGACACATCATTAGAGTCCACAGCAGCATGAAACTGAACCTTAGATGCCTCAATCCCATCTACAGCCACCGCCTCCAGCTCCCTGGCTAGCTGGGGGGAGGCCTGTTTGGCCAGTGCCAGGACAGTGTCCCACCTGGACCTCTGGTACCTAGCTGTATAGGCTATGTAATTCGCCTGCTGAGTCTCAAAGAAGATGCCATGTACTGCTTCTTTGCCATGGCATCAATCTTCCTGGAATCCTTGTCTTGGGGGTGTGAAGCCAAGGGAATATTTGCCTTGTCACAGGCAGCAGCCTGCACTACCCCAACATGGCTACATTGCTGATATAAGAACTCAGTGTCTGAGCCTGAAAGTGTATACCTCTTGTCCATTCTTCTATCCACAGGAGGTATAGTGTTAGGAGACTTTAGAAGTTTTTGTGTCTGTTTCCCAAAAGATTTGTGGAGGGGAATAGACAGTCTCCTGGACTCTGGGATGTCCATCATCTCTGCATAATCAGGCTCCTCTTGATCTTTCACAACCTCCTCCATAGGAAGCTGGAGGGTTTCAGCCACCTTTCTGTAAAACATAAAGTGAGAAGGGGACTCAGAAATCCTAGGAGGGGAAACACCTGATGGTCTGTCTGGGGAGATGTTCAGTTCCACAGGCACATCCAGACCTTCACTTACATCATCATCCTCAAATTCCCCGTCCTCTTCAAATTCTGGTTCATAAAAATCTTCAAGGGTATAATCCTGAACTGGAGAACCAACTGAACTGAACTCCTGCCAGAAGGAGCCGGATTGGTCAGAACCGGACGGAGCGATTCCACAATCTGAATCGCTCTGGCTATCTCTTCGGCAGTCGGAACATGAACCTCTGGATCCGAACCAGTCGATTTGTCTTTGCATTTTCTTTTTGTCAGAACCGATCCCTCGGAACCAGCTCTCCTTTTGCCCGAAGAAGTATCGCCCTGGTCAGAGGGCACTCCTTCTGGTTCGGTCGAAACCGAACCGGGCTGGCCATCCGGGTCAGCGGACTTCTCAGCCTCCTTTTCCCTCAGTCTACTTAATCTCTTCTCGAGGGTAGATTTGGGAAAGTTTTTACATATTTGGCAGTCTGAATCGAGGTGGTCAAACCCCAGACAATAAACACAGGTGGTGTGGGGATCGGCCTTAGCAAAGACCTCCCCACACTCACTGCAGTGTTGAAACCCAGTGGGCCCGTTTTCTTTCTTGGGTTTCTCAGACTTGGCCAACCTAACCAACTTACCCTTTTTTCCGCAACCGCCAGGCAAGATTCCCTTATCGGTTCCTAACCGTGTCACGGGTATTGGGAAAAAAAACGCACTAAAACACTTTTTTTTTAGAACCGATAAGAATCGGTAACCACACACTAAGTAAAACACACAATATTTCACTATCAAATGGCCGGTTCAGCCAAACTGAGCTACACTTTTACAAGTTCCACACAGAAAAAACAGAACAATTCCTATCTAGTACTCACGGCACCACAGACAGAGACTGAACCGACTATGCGGATACTTTTTCAGTTTAAAAACTGATGAAAACTGAAACTTTAACCAACTTTTGAACCGAGCTGAAGGAGAAATCTCCGGTGCGACCGTTCAGTGAGGCAGAGTAAAGAATCTGATGGTTTAGGTTTGAAACACTCCAGACAGAGACTTCAACCGAGCTCGAGCTCAGTATTCTATGCCCTGCATAGAAAGTTAACTCTTTGTTCTCCGGGGCAGTTCAAAGGTTGGGAATCACTGCAATTGTCAGAATACAGCACAACTTAATGTTGTTTGAATGAAGGGTATATAGTGGTTGCTCAAGCCATCAGAATCTCGGAGGAGAATGGAATGGAAGGGGGGTGGTGAGGAGGGCTAGGACCCTGGTGGAACAGAAGGCCCCAGGGCTAAATAGGGAACTTGGGTAGACTGGATGGACCTTTGGTCTTTCTCTGCCATCACTATCTGGGTTTCTAAAAATGGGTATGACACACCCTAGGACCCGTGTTCACATGCAAAGATGGATATCACACACCATAAGACTTGTGTTCCCATGCAAAGACTGGTATCACACACTCCAAGATCTGCATTACTATACAAATATGGTATCTCACACCCTGTGTTCCCATGCAAAGACTGGTATCACACACTCCAAGATCTGCATTACTATACAAATATGGTATCTCACACCCTGTGTTCCCATACAAAGATGGATACTGAACACTGTGGGACCCACGTTCCTATGCAAAGATAGGTATCACAAACTGTGGGACCCGCGTTTCCATGAAAAGATGGACATCACACACCATGGGACCCATGTTATCATACAAAGATTGGCATCTTACACCCAGGGACACACATTCCCTTGCAAAGGTGGGTATCTCACACCAAGGGAGCCACATTCCCATGCAAAGATGGGTATCACACACCTCGAGATCTACGTTCCCATGCAAAGATGGGCATCACACACCCTGAGTTCCACGATGCCATGCAAAGATGGGTATCACACATCCTGGGACCCACAGAGACTGGGCACATCATGGAGTAGAGGTACTTTGCATCCCCTGCCAGTCAGCCAACCAGGGAGCAGCTTACTCGCTCCCCCTTTCCCTGACCATAGGTCAATGTGCAATCTAGGTGTGCCAAGAATGAGGTCAAAGGGAGCATTTGGCATTTGTTATTTGTTGCTTATTGAGAAGTATCGGAATTACAACCTTTGAGTCAAGGACTCTTTTGCAAAGGCTCCGCGTCAGTTTACATACAAAACAACAGGCAGCGTAACAGCAGAAATATACAACAGAGAAACAGATAACAGAGCTGGGGGTGGAGTACAAACCCTGAGTCAATAATAAGTAACAAGCAGTATAAAAACAGGTTACTCACCTGTAACAGTAGTTCTAGGAGTGGTATATGTTGTTCATCCATACTTCTTGGCATGTCCCTTTCCCCTCTAATTCTTGCCAGAAGGTTTTCAAGCTGGCTCCTCCCACCCACTCAGGTGGTATAGCCCTCGGCTCCTCCCTATGATGCTAGATCTTAGCCCGCTGGAAGCCAGGTTTGTGCATTGCAGCCAGGGAGGTTGGGTGGGTCAGTGTGGATGAACATATACCACTCCTAGAACTATTGTTACAGGTGAGTAACTTGTTTTTCTAGGACGTGGATATTTTGTTCATCCACACTTCTTGACAGACTCCTAGCAGTTCTCCAGGAGGAGAGAGACCAGGCGCACACCCCCTACTCAGGGAACAGAGACATGAGAACTGAGGCCCCAAAATCAGCATCCCGGCATGACTGAAGGTTAATGTGGTAATGGGTGATGAAGGTGTTTGCCACCTTACGGGTAGCAGCCCTGCACATTTCCTGGACAGGGATGTCCCTGGAATCAGCCACAGGTGCAGCGGTATGGCGGGTGGAATGAGCCCTTAGCCCTACGGGAGGCTCCCTACCCGCCAACCTATAGCAGAGATCAATGCAAGATATAATCCATCTGCCAAACGTCCACTTTGCTGCAGGTCTACCAGAAGCGGCTTCAGCGTAGGTGACAAACAGCTGGCGAACCTCTCCCTGAATTTCCGCCGTTCTCTCCTTATACTAAGAGAGAGCTTGTCTCGGGTCCAAAGTAAGGAGCCTGGACTCGGCAATTGAGGTGTAGTTTGGGTAGAACACAGGCAGAGTCAACATCTGATTACAGTGAAACTCTAACACCACCTTTGGGAGGAATTTTTGGGTGGGGGTGCAGGACAACCTTGTCCCTGTGGAAGATCAGGTAAGGAGACTCCACCTAAAGTGCAGGTATGAAAGAATAGGGAAAAAAATTAAAAGGATGAATGGAGGAAAAGGACAAGAAATCAGTTGCTATGAAAAAAGTAATTTGGATCTATCACGTAAGGGTATGCCTTATCCCATAATTCTTTTTATATGTGATTATATATAATTTAACATTTTCATATGCAAGAAATATGGGGATTAGATTCTCATGTTAGAACCCATGCTGTTAGCATAGGAAGCCTTAAGTGAGGGGTGGGAGGGGGTTTAGATTTTCAGTAAATTATAGCTTGGTGCTTACTTCATGATGGTAATGCTATTCATCTTTATTTCTTTTACATTTTTTTCACTTTTTTCACAGTTTAACTTTTTTTAATTTATTTACAGATATACCGTGTAATCCACTTCATCATTTAGCCCATCTGGTGTTACCGTTCCCAGACTGATTATCTATTTTGTCTCTTTTTAAGACAACAGTTTAGCTCTGTTTCCACCTCTCGGGTGTCTAGGCACATGCTCCAAAACTGAAAACGTAATTATATCTGGCTTTCCTTGTTGAAAAAAAATGAAAATGTTCTCCAAAGCATTGTACAGATTGCCATTTATAATGGCCCTAACATGTTCTTGTATTCTCTCTTTGATGGGTCTCATGGTTTTCCCAATATAGTAACAACTACATGGACAACAACAAAAGCGTGGAACATGTTAGGAGATCAGTGATCCAAAATGCTTTTTCATCTTTTTCAAATTTATCACCTCTCTGCATATATTGCAGCTCCCACATTTATATAACCCTTTAGGTTTATTTCTGAGCCACGCGCTTCCCAATGTCTTTCCTTCAGTAGAAAAAAAGCTGTGCACGAGTTTATCACCAAGACTTTTACCTTTTGAAAATGTTACTCTGGGCTTCTCAGCTATGTTGTTACTTAAGATTGTGTCAGATAATAATATAGGTCAGAACCTATGAACTTACCCCCAACCCTTCCAGCTAGTGGATTAAATTCCGTGACAAATGTCACTATTTCCTTTGTTTCATTTTCTGACTCATCTTTTTGTTTTCTTTTCACATTTTCTGGAACTAGAAGCTCTGTCCTATCCCCGCTCTGGACTTTCAGAAAAGCTTCAATAAACATTGTTTCTGTATACCCTCTTTGGATGAGTCTGTTTTTTAAAACATCTGCCTGACAAAGAAATTCACTTTCCTCGGTGCAGTTTCTTTTTAATCTGATGAGATCACCATATGGTATGGATGAAATTAATCTTTTAGAATGTGAGCTAGTGGCATGCAGGACGGTGTTGCCAGCTGTAACTTTCCTATACCCCTGTGTTTTAACCAATTCACCACGTTGTCCCTTTAAGACCAGATCCAAAAATGTGATCTCATTTCTACCAATTGCAAATGTAAATTTTAGCCCCAACATGTTCTTCCCTAAATAATCCATAAAGTTATAGATGTCTGTCTGTTCACCTGACCAAACGATTAATAAATCATCTATGAATCTGAAATATTTTACAATGTTATCTGCAAATCTATTTTTCCCTTTATCATAAATGTACATTTCTTCGAAGAAACCCATAAAGATGTTTGTATATGATGGGGCAAATGTCACCCCATCGCAGTTCCCCGATTCTGAAAATAATATTCTTTTTAAAAAACAAAACAGTTGTGTTAGGGCAAATGTTATAGCTTCCCTTATGAAATGGGGTGAAATCTCATTCTGATGTGTCATAACATTCATAACAGCTTCTAGGTCTAAACTGTGGGCAATACTTGTATATAAGCTTCCAACATACACCGCTAGCCAACTATACTTTACATCCCAGATCAGGTTTTTTAACTTAGAAATAACATCCATACTATCTCGTATGTAAGACTGTAAACTAATAACATGTGGTTGTAAGAAACTGTCTATGAAAATGTTTAAATTTTGTGTGATGGATCCAATGCCTGAAATAATTGGT
Source organism: Neoceratodus forsteri (assembly GCA_016271365.2). Taxonomy (NCBI): domain Eukaryota; kingdom Metazoa; phylum Chordata; order Ceratodontiformes; family Ceratodontidae; genus Neoceratodus; species Neoceratodus forsteri. Next base: position 537,556,675 of record CM028130.1, on the reverse strand, counting down.
CGACTGGGGGGATCTTCTCTATTTAGTGGATCTTGGAAAATATGTAAAATGTTGGTATTACTGGATAATCATTTTTTATGAATCCTACTTCTTTTTTTGTCAACCAATTACAGCTTAAACTTTTTCCAAGAATTCACACAATTCCTCCTGAAATTTCAATGTTGGGTCTTTTTCTAAGGAGGACAAAGATGAACAGTGCCATTGCCTCTTTTTAGAGCGCTTATGCGCCTTCCTCGGCCTCTCGGTCGAGGAGGTCTGAGCTCTCAATTGGACTGGTCAAGCAGGTCGTTCGGAGGACACCGGGGGAAACAGTGATTTACCCAGATCAGGGACCGGTTCCTCGATTCGTTTGACAGCAGGTTGGGTTTCCTCATCAGGAAAGTTCAGGACCAGGGTCCTGGTAAGTAAGTTGTTGGCCTCATTGGGCGACAACAGATAGACAGGGTCGAGAGTGATCTCCACCGCATCGTCTATCGAGACCTCGGCTGGCTGACCAGTCGGCAAGGCCAAAAAGCCAGCAGCCGAAGAAGCAGCCTCGACCGAAAACAAGACTGGAGATTCTTGTGACTGAGATCACTCTCAATTCGAAGAACATCTTTGCTGAGACGAAGAATCTCTCGGTTCCTTGTCCTTTTTACGGGACCAGCAGGTATGCGAGCCTGAAGGTCACTCGCCCTTGGTGGGGGGAAAGAGAGGCATATCTCCCGGAAGGAGCCAGAGAACATGGAGACCAGGTTGAGTGGAATGAAAATTGGCTAAGAGGAGAGCTCCATAGCCCACACCATCTCTTCTTCAAAGTCCTGTATCTGTTCTAACTGCTTGGCGGACCCCACAGCCACGGAGACTGCCCATGGGGCCTCTTTGGATTTCACTGGAGGATTCCGTTTCTCAGGCCTGCCCAACTTCAGCCATACAAGATGATCATCAAGGATGTTCAGGTGGAAAGCGAGACACATCTTGCATGCCTGGGTGTCATGGCTGACACCCAAGCAGTAGACACACGCAGTATGTTGGTCTGTATGTGTGACATTTTCTAGCCGCACGGGCACCAGCAAAAACTGGGAGAAGATTTATCTTCCATAATCGAATAGCAAAATTTGCAATCGCTAGCTCGAACAAGCTTAATCTTCAGAGGGTCCGAAGAAATCGAAGCCAGGGCCTACAAAACGCGGTAGCAGAAAGGAGGCAACCTGAATCTTCCAGCGGAAAGGAAGATCTGGTGTCATGGGGTGGAGCCAAGGGTTATACCACCCAGGTGGGTGGGAGGAGCCAGTCTGAAGACCTTCCGGCAAGAATTAAAGAGGAAAGGGACATGCCAAAAAGTGTGGATGAACAACATATCCACGTCCCTAGAACAGCAAAAATATTCCACAAGTACAGGTTACAGAGCTGGGGGTGAAAATACAAACCTTGGGTCAAAAACTGATTAAATAATAAGAAACAGCTAGATGGCATACAAGTTCTAAAGGGCCTAGGTGCGGAATCACACATTGGGGCATGCTAGGGGCGTAGTGAGCATCACAAAGGTGTGGTTCTTGGCTCCAGATGCTGAAGGGAGCAGGCTGCATGGAATTCATGCCACTCAATGACCAATCAAGGATGGGCAGTGGCATCGGCTGTGAAGGCAGTAGCTTGGTTGCTCTCCTGGCGACAGGAAGGGTGCAGGTGTGGCAGCCAGAGTGTTGGGATGGGGTGGGGAACGTAAATTCAAATTACGTACTTACTGTAATTATGATCTTTCTGTGTATCTTCACCATTCATCACAGATGGGTACTGGCCGGAGGTCAGGACCCCGCGGGAGCCCCTTTTTTTTTTTTTTTTTTTTTTAAAAGGATAGGCGGGCCGACGCAGCCTGGCACTCGCTCCGAGGCCGACGTGACGCGTGGCGCCGAGGATTAGCCGCTAGGTTGTGTCGACTCCACCTGCCTACCAGTTCTGAGTCCCGGAGAGGTAGAGGAAGGATGGAGGGTGGGACAAGAAAGTCCAAGGGACAGAAAAGGAAGAGAAAACTGAACTAAAAGGAGAAATAACGACTGAGAGGACAGTATAGAAAAAGAAGACTAAGGGGATTGGGTGGGCCCCAATCTCTGGAAGCTGAAGGGGAGAAATTTAGAGAGAGAGTGAGAGGTAACAAGGATCCAGGGACCCTTTGTCCGCCACCAGATACTATAGGAACTGCAAGGAGTAGCTAAGCTCTCTTGCCAGAATTCAAGGCACAGAATAACTGGCAATACCCCTGAAAGCAGAGTCGGCTGTACTGGAGAAGGACAGGAAACAAGGACCTAGTACTCTCTCTCGAAAGATGTTTTGGTGAAAGGAGAAGACCCTCCTTTTTTTTTTTTTTTTTTTTTGAGGGAGAAATAGGGCAACAGCAACTCCCACCCTATAAGGGTGAAAATGTGAGTAGAGAAGGAGTGCCAGACAAAATGTACCCTTTAGGGCGAAAACTAACCCCTGTGTGTCCCAACTTTACCCCGCTCAGAAGAGGGTGAGGCACAGAGGGAGGAGGATCCAGAGACTGGAGCCCCAAGGGGGATGGTGGGAGGGATTGTGATGAATGGTGAAGATGCACAGAAAGATCATAATTACGGTTAGTACGTAATTTGAATATCTTATCTGTGTCAATCTTCACCATTCATTACAGATGGGTGAGTACCAAGCCCCCCGAAGGGGGGTTGATTAATTGCACCCTAAGGGACAGTGTCCCTTAGCCCTCAGTGGGTGACACAGTAAGGGGAACCTCTGGGCCTGAGGAGGCCCGAGAGTGGGGAGAGGCGAGACGGGGTCTCCCGGAGGGAAGGAATTTGCCCCGACAAACGCCGCCCCGCCCCACGGGAAAGAGATAGGTTCCCTGGTAAGCAGAGCAAATCACCCTACGCCGGGCCAAGGGTGACAACCGGGAGAGGCGAAGCCATGCCGATCTTCTGGTGCAGATCGCTGTCCCTACGACCCTGGTAGCTACCTCATTGGCATCGTAAGATGCCCTTGCTTGGTGCCTTGCTAGCTTCAGGCCACGTGCAGAGAGAGCAATGGCTTGCCTGGTTTGCTCCGAGTCAGGCAGAGCGGCTAGGAACTGACCTAGTGCTGACCACAAGTACCTGTTATAGGCAGCGTAGTGGGCCTGATGCGCAGAAATGGAGAGAAGCAACCGTGCCGAGTAGAAAGTCCTCCTCCCCCAGAAATCAAAATCCGAGGAGTCCTGATCTGGGGGCCGGTCACGGCGGAGGGCGCGAAGCCCGTCAGGAGTGTCCAGGTGCGTCAATCCAGACTGCGGATGAGGCAAAGAGCCCGGAGACCTCGAGGAGCGCAATACCCTCTGGCAGAGGTCCCTAGGGCAGGGACCCGAGAAGGGTCTCTGCCAGAAACGCATGGACGCCCCGAAAGGGAGCGGGCTAAGGCGGCACCACGAGGGTGGCTGTCCCAAAATTGCCTAGAAAGGCGTGGCGCCATGCTCTGGATTGCTAACAGAAAGGGGGAAAGGTGAAGGTCCTCCATCATCCTCACGAGGAAACGCTGATACTCAGAGAGATCAGCAGCAGGAGAGATGTGGACAGAAGGTTCCTCTCCCCCAGAAGAGGGGGATAAGGAGCTGGAGGTCACCATAGGTTCGGAGGATGGCTGCTCAGGGGGAGGTTGAAAAACCTGGCTGTCCAAGGCCCTAAGGTAGGCAGGGAATCGAGCAGCCACCGCTCTGAACTGTTCCCAGGTGAGAGGCCCGCTAGGACCAAGGATACCTGGGAACGCAGGAGAAGGCGGCAGAGGGGAGTGGACAGAGCCGAGAGAAGAAATCGGCTGACCTCTGCCAGGGCTAAGGAGCGGACCATGGACTCCCACGGGAGGAGTCCTGGAAGACTCCGCAGTCGACAGCTGCAAAACCACTCCGGTACTGCCTAGACTGTGCCCAGAAGAATCCCCTAGTGAGGCAACCGGGGCTGTGAAGGTCCAGATGGACGGTCCCCTGCCTCGAAAGAATGGGACCCTCTCAAGGAACCCGGGGGGAAGGGCAGAAGTCCCACTCCGCCCGGCCCAGGGCCGGGTGGGTCCCAGAGAAGGGCCGGGCGGCTGAACCCACACCCCCGACCCTCGGAGTCCCGAAAGGGTCCTAGCCTCGGGCGGCCAGCCTAGGCAGCTCTGAAGCACCCAGGGGCCGCCCCCGAAGGGGCAATCCCGGAAGCAGCACCCTCCCCTCCCGTGGGCCTCTCGATAGGCCCCAAAGCTGGGCGACCGAGAGACGTCACAGTAGGGGGTACCACCACAGAGGGGTCAAGGAACCCCCCAAGGCCAGGCTGCAAGGCGATGGTGGCACGCACCACAGCCCGCTGGTCAGTACCACTGACTCTAGCCTTAGAGGGAACCCGACTCACCTCGGAGGGGGGCTGGCTGAGACCCGAAGAGGAAACCACCAGCTCGTCCTCCCTTGCAGACAACCCCGAAGGGTGTGACTGCCCATTCGACTCCGAGCTGGACTCCGACCCAAGAGGTAGAGTCCGAGGCCCTAAGCCAAATAGTAGGGGGCCGAGGAAGGACACCTTCCCGAGGGCCCAGGAGCCAAAGCGATCCCCGCCGCCCACGGCACCGAAGCGGTGCCAGCAGAAGGTGGCAGGGCAGCTCGGGCCAGAAGTCCTAGGCTACAGGCTAGCTGCGGCACCATCAGGTCCACCGCGCCAGGAAGGCACCCAGGACAGAGACGGCGCCGCAGAAACCCCAGCCTTGAGAGCCGACGACGCCGCTAGGTTACCCGACGCCGCGAGCGCACCGAGGACCAGCGGCATCGACTAAACCGGCGACTCGGAGCCTGCTCACGGCGCCGCGAAGCGGCACCAAGAGTCCAACGGTGGAGTGCCGCACGCGACTACACCGGCGCCCCACGGCGCGCAGCTCAACCTGGCACCACGAGACATAGCAGAGGGTGACGCCAAGGCGGTTTCACGGTGCCGCCGAGCAGGGTCGGCACTGCGAACGGCACCGACAAGCCCCACGGGCGCCAACAGTTGGGTCGGCCGATGTCAACACCGACAGGTCCCGCTGGCACCGCGAATACGCGCCAAGGCCTGACGGCATCAACGACGCGCCGACCGCCCAGCGGACCGCTGGAGTGACACTGGGAGCCTTCACCTCAAGGGTGATTGCCGGAGCGGGCGCCGCCCGCCTCCCGGAGGAAGCGGACGGGCCTCCTGCGCCATGGAAGGAGCCTCGCCACCGCTAGGCTAGAAGAGGCAGAGGCTCCTCCTCCTCGCGTCCGTAGAACCGGGAGGGGACCCGGAGGAAGGGCCGAGAGAACGTTTGCCCAACGAAAGCGCCGCCTACTCAAAAGTCAGCGGAGCTCGCCTGGACCTTGAACGCTGTTCTAAAACCCCGCGTCCATCGAGAAGCAGGCCGCATCAATCCATGTCGTGTAACGGGCCAAGGCATCGAAAGGCACCGGTCATGTTGGTCGCGACGGAGTACTTGGCGCCGCACGGGCACCGACGCGATAGGGGGGTCGCCTGCCTTTCGGATTTCTGCCCTCCCGCCGACATGACCTACAGAGAAAAAACATCAAAACAGACTTGACGCCGCTAAACAGTAAAATAAGGAAAGATCTTACCGGCGACGTCGAGTGGAGGCAAACACAGAACTAGTAGACCGACGACTAGAGACGCAGGCTTCAAGGCCTAAAAATTTAGTACAACGCTTCTTCAGGCTTCCCATGAGGCGACCTCGACGGCGGGAGATGAAGAACTGGTAGGCAGGCGGAGTCGACACAGCCTAACGGCTAATCCTCGAGTGCCACGTAATACGTTGGCCTCGAGGGCGGCGCCGAGGCTGCGTCGGCTCCACCTATCCTTTTTAAAAAAAAAAAAAAAAAAAGGCTCCCGCGGGGTCCTGACCTCCAGCCAGTACCCATCTGTGATGAATGGTGAAGATTGACACAGATAAGATCAAGCATTTCCTTTTTCAACAAAAAGCAAACAAACTGAATATCAGGATGCAAATGCTTACCAGACGATAGCCAGACGAGGGATGGCAAACATCAGCTGGGGCTCATATCCCTCAATCATATCCTGGGTCAGGTAGCCGAGTTTCAAGGCTCTGTAATAACAGATTGCAAGGAGAGATAAACAAACATGTGACCTAACTGGGAATTGAACACTGGCCCTCACAATCCTGTCCCAGTGATCTAGCCATCAACTCTACAGGCTAGCCAGAGGTTCCTGTGGTCACTTTAGTTATACATCTGCAAATCTTGCAGCCTGGAACACAGCTGAGGGGTCTGGCTTTGTAATATGGATGTAAATGGTTTAGCGATCAGGCTTTTTGTACTGCTGAACTAGGGCGTAGACCACAGTCTGAGAGTAAAGCACAACCAGTTCAACGAGCAAAGCACTGGGCTCATAACCTGAAGGTTGCAGGTTCAAATTCAGCCTAGGTCAAAATAGCTGAGGGGATGTTTGTCCACATGGTATGGTCCTGTCCCAGAGTGCAACCATATTGCAGGAAGGTGCATAAAATAATGGAGACAGTTCTGAGCTATCACCTCACATCCTCGCCAGAGGGGTCCCTCCTGGGAGTGGACGGTGCTGCTGGAGGATGATTGTGGGAGGGATGGTAGCAATATGCACTGCCATACCTCAGTGACCACAGGTGGCAGTGCTGATGTAGGATGCTTGTGGGAGGGAGGGAGGGTAGCAGTCTCCACTGCTATACCATTACCTGAGTGACCACAGGTGGCGGTGCTGCTGGAGGATGCTTGTGGGAGTGATGGTAGTGATATCCACTGCCATACCATTACCTCAGTGACCACAGGTGGCAGTGCTGATGTAGGATGCTTGTGGGAGGGAGGGAGGGTAGCAGTCTCCACTACTATGCCATTACCTGAGTGACCACAGGTGGCGGTGCTGCTGGAGGATGCTTGCAGGAGGGATGCTAGCGATATCCACTACCATACCATTACCTCAGTGACCACAGGTGGCAGTGCTGATGAAGGATGCTTGTGGGAGGGAGGGAGGGTGGCAGTCTCCACTGCTATACCATTACCTGAGTGACCACAGGTGGCGGTGCTGCTGGAGGACACTTGTGGGAGAGAGGGTAGCAGTATACACTAGCATACCATTACCTGACTGACCACAGGTGGCAGTACTGATGAAGGATGCTTGTGGAAGGGAGGGATGGTAGCGATATCCACTGCCATATCATTACCTTAGTGACCACAGGTGGCAGTGCTGCTGGAGGATGCTTGTGGGAGGGAGGGAGGGTAGCAGTCTCCACTGCTATACCATTACCACAGTGACCACAGGTGGCAGTGTTGCTGGAGGATGCTTGTGGGAGGGAGGGAGGGTAGCAGTCTCCACTGCTATACCATTACCTGAGTGACCACAGGTGGCAGTGCTGCTGGAGGATGCTTGTGGGAGGGAGGGTAGCAGTCTCCACTGCTATACCATTACCTGAGTGACCACAGGTGGCAGTGCTGCTGGAGGACACTTGTGGGAGAGAGGGTAGCAGTATACACTAGCACACCATTACCTGACTGGCCACAGGTGGCAGTGCTGATGAAGGATGCTTGTGGGAGGGAGGAGGGAGGGTAGCAGTCTCCACTGCTATACCATTACCTGAGTGACCACAGGTGGCGGTGCTGCTGGAGGATGCTTGCGGGAGGGATGATAGCAATATCCACTGCCATACCATTACCTCAGTGACCACAGGTGGCAGTGCTGCTGGAGGATGCTTGTGGGAGGGAGGGTAGCAGTCTCCACTGCTATACCATTACCTGAGTGACCACAGGTGGCGGTGCTGCTGGAGGATGCTTGTGGGAGGGAGGGTAGCAGTCTCCACTGCTATACCATTACCTGAGTGACCACATGTGGCAGTGCTGCTGGAGGACACTTGTGGGAGAGAGGGTAGCAGCATACACTGGCATACCATTACCTGACTGACCACAGGTGGCAGTGCTGATGAAGGATGCTTGTGGAAGGGAGGGATGGTAGTGATATCCACTGCCATACCATTACCTCAGTGACCACAGGTGGCAGTGCTGCTGGAGTATGCTTGTGGGAGGGAGGGAGGGTAGCAGTCTCCACTGCTATACCATTACCTGAGTGACCACAGGTGGCGGTGTTGCTGGAGGATGCTTGTGGGAGGGAGAGAGGGTAGCAGTCTCCACTGCTATACCATTACCTGAGTGACCACATGTGGCAGTGCTGCTGGAGGACACTTGTGGGAGAGAGGGTAGCAGTATACACTGGCATACTGTTACCTGAGTGACCACAGGTGGAGGTGCTGCTGGAGGACACTTGTGAGACAGAGAACTCAATCTGGCCCCAGAGTGCAGCTATGCATTGCATTTGTGTGCACTCTACGGAGCACTCGCTGCCTGGTGACAGATGAAAACAAGGAGGAAACTCTTCCTCCACATCCCCCACGGTGCACACAATCACACCAGAATTCTCAGGCTCCACCTATCCCAACTGCCCATCAGTCTACTGCACAGAATGGACCTGCAGGAGGCACATGGGGGTCCCCTCCCAACAGATTTTATTATGGAGAGCACTGCTCGCTGTAGACCCCCTGGAGACTAAGGTACGTAACATCATAGGGATCAGACAGTGTTGGGAGGTAGCTGTTGCAGAGGTGTGCAGTACCGGGGGGGAGGGGGGTTAGAAAAAATGTGCATGAAAAGAAAACACTTCAATGATAGCAGGAAAGGAGGCTGATGTTTCTTTCCATTTTCGTTCTTGACTAGACTGAAAATACAATCCCTTCTGGTCAGTCCCAGAGTGAGACTCTGGAGTCTGTATCTGAACCAAGATCTTCCAGGTGTCAACACAATGCATGTTGCTGCCATGCTGTTGTACTGTGCAACTGCAAGGGAGAGATTCTTTCAACAAAGATTGCCTCTTGCCTCCAGGGCAGCACTGCCTTGGGGATAGACATTATGGACATGGCTACCTCCAGGGAGGGCTTAAACCTCTACAGCTAAAGATCTGAGCTTCACTGCTGTGCCAGCTTGGTGATGTTGTGGAAAGGTCTACAGCCTCAGAATGCGAGTTCGAATCCAGACAAGATCCCCTCAGATTTCATTTGTCACAGTTTCAGCAGAGTGGTGATACATGGTGGCATGGAGTTAGAATTGTAAATATATAGGAAAAAGGGACTTAAAAGTGAGAAAGAATAAGGGCAACAGTAAAGCGCCGCCTTGGAGGCAGGGCTGCCCCGGAGGCAAGTTTTGTTGAAAGTATCTATCCCTTGCCTGTTTAACTACAGTGCTTCACGTAAACAAGTGGCAGTCATCTTTTCAAAATGTTTCGCTGGTCCACTCTCAGTCGAGTGGTAGCAGGCCGCACTACCATACACGTGACCCAGGTTCAGAAGAGAGCACGGGGGTCAAGGTGATTGCAGATCATATTCTGTGGCTGGGAGAGGGAGGTGCCATGTTCTGCTTCCACAGCAACCTGTAGTGAGCCACACAGAGGCTCTGGCTCCTCCACAGAGACATTGCGGACCTACAGTATTGTTTGTGGCTCCAGAAGGAAGAGGGAGTGCACATAAACTGGAGGGGAAAAATCATGGCAGTCAGTACGATGGCCATTACACTATCTGGCCCAGTGCTATACAAAGTGGCACAGTAGTGGTCAGGGGCTGGAAGATCACTGGTTGCAGCTCAGATGGGGTGACAGCCATAAATGACAGAAAAACCTTTGCAGTCTCTATGATATTCCTTCAGAACCAATTTAGTTACGCTGTCACCCTCCTTCAAATCAGTCTTTTTTTCCTTCCCTCCCATTGCTGCTGGCTGGGCTCGACCCACCATAACACACCGTGAGAACTCCCTGGTCATTACTCCCTGGGCGTGGCTTCTCGCCTTCAGCTCCACAGCGCTTACCTGTAAATCCAGTGTCAGACCGCGGAGGTGAAGGCTGGAGGCCGTAGGGACTCAGGAGGGCAGGATCCGGCTGTGGGCGTGAGGGGCAGGAGTGACTTCTTCCTCCAGCCAACTGGGCTTTTCTCTGCTGCACGGTTGCCCTCGAGGAGGCGTGGACGTGCAATGACGTCTAGCACAAGACATGCACGCTCCCGCACCTGACTCACGGACGTCCGCTGATGCCTCCAACCCAGTCTCTGCGTGGCCCTGGCTATTGCACACCCAGCCTCCACTTGGTATTGCTGATGCCAGGAAGCCTTGACCCAGCCCTCCCCAAGAGAGGAGAGCTGTCTCCCGGATGCTCAATCTTCTTTCCCCTGGCCAACCCCAGGCAACCCAAGCTTGCTCCTGACCCCAGCAGGTTGCCGGCATTGTAAGAGATAAGGCGCTAGGTGCCACAGCCCTCTACGCCACTGTGCCGGCTCCAAATGAGTCTTGGGGTATGATATTCCTTTATAACAGATTCAGTAACCTCCCCCCACCAAATCATCTGTCTACAAATTAACAAAAAGGTCAAACACTCAGAAAGATCTTCAGAATCTGGCAGGAGTCAACATCGACTGGATAGTAATAATCCATACTGTGGTAGCTTGTACCACATATAACTGTCCTATATATATGTTGATAGGGTATTGGTAGAGCTTGCACTGTGACCACCTGTGCTGTGTATGTTGTAGAATAAACAGAGGGCGTCAAACTCCAGTGCTGATAACTTGTTAACTTTGCAGAGCACAAAATACACTCAAAATTATATATCAATAGTTAAATATACAGAGCAATGACTAGAAAGGCATTCTGACCTGGCAACGGTTTCACAGAAGAGGACCACAATTTCCTGCTGCTTGTACAGCTCCTCGGGGGACTTTACAGAAATTACTGAAGAAATGTAGCTGGAAAATTAAAAAAACAGACAACATGTATGAGAACATGTGTGGCGACTGCATAGATGAGGGAGAGTGAATACCTGTAAATATAGAATAAATATGGTTATAAAATGGGTTTCTACAAAGTAGATGTCTGACAGGCATAACAGCATCACCTGACTGTTGATTAAATCTCCTACTTAATCAACATTTAGGTGGCCGACCTATGCCTTGCAGACTCAGAACCAGTATCCCTCTGTAAATCCCTCCCTACAGAGCCAGGAGAGAGTCTGTGGAAGTACCGGCAAACAGAAATGTCAGAGAGAGAGTGAGACACCAGGGATGTTGGATCAGGGCAAGTGTGCTGTGGAGCCGGGACTCACAAAACAGGGAACACTGAGGTGCAGGGTGAGTGTTGGCAATGCCGGCAGTCAGCGGGTACGGGACCAGTTAACAACATTAAGTATGCCGAAGGTTGGTCAGCTACAGGAGCAGTTCACAGTGTTAAGTATGTTGATGGTTGGTCAGGAAGAGAGCCAGTTAACAGTTTTATTTAAGCAAACGTAAGATGTGTTTTTGAGCATGGTTAAGCATAATGCTGGCTTTCAGAATCAGTACAACATACTGCAGTGAAACTTAACAGGGGGAGCAGCAAAGTAAAGTGGTGTCTCAAGTGCTATGTATTTTATGAAAATCAAATGTCACAAATAATTTTACTACTGGGTTTGTGGCATCTGTGTTATTAAAAAACCAATTACACATCTGTTGCTGCAGACTGCTTTAAAAGTGGCAGGATACACTTACATTTTTCCCATTTAAACAGGTGAAAATACAGTTTTCTGTTATTTGTTTAAATAAATAACTCATTTTATATGTGCAATTAATGTACTTCATGATGCTGTGAGAACACTCGGCCTGCAGCCTCATGCCTCACAACGCACCTGGGGCATGCATTACTTAATTCCCCATAACTCCATGTCCTGTTGTGGGTCACTGTTTACTTAAGTGTGGTATATAAAGAAATATACCAATCGTGGAGGCCAACTAATTTATAAGGCCACGAGCCCAAAGGACTAGTGGCTTTATTATCTCAGCCCTTGAGATGGGCATATTTCTGAGTATACCACTTACCCATCATTTGTTTTTCTAATACATAAGGATGGTAACCTAGCTCATATTTCTTATTTCCAGGTCTGCCTTTTCTGGTTTTGGCCCTAGTGTTTTCTGTAGTGCACTGACATTTCTGTTTAGGGCTGTGCAATGTCCTGGATGGTTTTCCATAGTGTAGGGACTCCCTACATATTGGGGAGTGGCTGAGCCAGGTTGTCCTTTACTCTGGAGCATGGTGTGGTGGCTGCAGTCAGGTTTAGTGTGTGTTTTTGCTGTCAGGGCTGGTGTGTGTCCACAGTCAGGAGTGGCAGTTAACAGAGCTCAGCGGCAGCAGCAGCATGGAAGGCATGGCATCAAAAAAAAAAACCAACTTTGAGGGATGGTTTTCAGCAGGCAGATCATGACAGATTAGCTTGTTGGGCGACGTAATGTAGATCAAAGGAAAGAGCCACCCACTCATTGGGCAGGCTCTCTCCTTTGAACTACACTAAATTTCCACCAAAAAGCAAGAACACTGTCATGATCAGCCTGGCTAATGACCGGTGTGACACCGACGAGCCCCTTGCAGATCAGTCTGCATTGGACTGACAGGAGAATGGGTTCTGAGAGGTGTGACGCTAATGAACTGTTCGCTGCGCGAGCACATACAGCAAATGTAAAGAGGCTCTTGTACTTAGGAAACTGTGCCAAAGGTCAAATAGTGGTTCCTACAACAGGAACCGATTAATTATGTGAAAGGGCACAGGCAGAAAACACACATGAAAGCACTCTGTTTTCTGTGAGTTGTATATGTTAAAAAATACTAAACCCGGTCCAGTGGCGCTGAGGGTTGAGGCGCTGGTCGCCTGTACCCCGCCCCACGCTGGCAACCGGTGTTCGGGAACGAGCATGAGTCACCGGGGGTTGGCAGGGGAGGAGAGGGATCGAGCGTCTGATGGACTGCTCTCCTTCTCTGGGGTGGGGGTCCACGACAGTCTGCACCTGATTGCCTCCTGCTGGAGTCTGGGGGACAAGACCCATGCTGTACACTGGGAAGGAGTTGGGGGCAGACGCCAGGAGGGAGCGTGTACACACTCCCTGCCACTAGCATCACTGCACGCCCGCCGACCGGGAGGAAAATGAGGCACCCTGGCAGAGCGGCTTGATGGCTGTCCGACGCAGCACTAGCTCTGGGGCGTCGCCTGAACTGAATCCAGACAGGGTGGGTGAGTAGGGGCTCCCCACCACCCTGCTGTGGGGGTAAGCCGCAGGAGATGAGGGTGAGGACCTAAGGGGGCGTGGTGGTGACAGACAGCGGAAGGATGCCAGATAAGGGAGCAGTCCAGGGGTGTCAGAAGGAAAGGAATAGCAAAAAAAAAAAAAAAAATACTAAACCACTTGACAAATTAGATAAAAGATGGTTTAGTAGTCAAAACATAAAAATGGCAGCCAGCTAGGATAGTCTCCTATTCCTGTGAATCAATCAGAAACTGGAGCGACCATAATTTATTGAAAACTCTAGCTAATGCAAAGTAATCAAAAAGACTAAACAAACACTTTTTAAAATAAATTACACATAAACAAACCAACTGGAGAACCAACAGTTACTGAAGTTCACCACGGGGCGACTGCTCTCTTCAAGCGGAGAAACAGATCTTAGCAAAGGCCAGAGTGGAGCATGGGTGCAGGGTCTGCATCTACATTCCAAATTCAAAAATTTGCATACATTCTAATTTCCAGGGCATCACTCTCAGCCACGATGACTGCATTAAGGGTAAACATGTAAGTGAGGGATTCCTGGAATTAGAAGTTAAAAAGATAAGAACCTGAACGGGGCAGACCAACAGCCCTGAAGTCACATCAGAAAGAAGCGTGGGTATGGACCTAGAAAGCTGGCGACATCCATGCCGGGGGCATCGCAGAGCCAACAGCCCTACTGTAAACAGTGATGACAAAGCAACAGCTGAAAGGCCAGAAACTCTGACAGCGCAGAAAACCAAGGCCAGAGGCTGAAGTGCAAGAGTGGAGATGACATAAAACCAGAGGGCGACCCCTAAGCCATACAGGAAAAAAAGACACCTGCACCAAATAACAGGAAAAATCGACGGAAAAGCAACATGAAGCAGCCTAAAGAAAGATACTGATGAGGCAAAGCCAACTGATGACCACAGCAGGTACTGAATGCCACATAAGGAAATGCCAAACCAGTGACAGATTCAGATGGAGAACAGATACTATGTAGGTCAACAATGCAACAGTGCCCCTGCAAAGACAGATAGTGCAAAAAGCAGGAGCATCAATGATACATGGGAAACAGCTCTGTACAGGAACCAGAGACCCAGTCAGACGGTACAAACATCAACAAGGCTATGCCAAGTGATAAATTACACAAACGATGGGGAACCAAGTGACAAAAATGTGAAAGCTGCTGTACAAGATGAAGGACTGCACACAAAGCAGAGATGTTCATGAGGCAAGGCCAATGGACAACCAGCAGAAATGGCAATGATGAATGGGAACAGGAGCAGTACAGAAAACATAGAGTCACCCATACAGTATGAACATCGAAGAGGCAAAGCAAAATGACGAATGGAGCAACTGATGATGGGCAGCCTAACGGATGTAAAGCAGTAGATGCACAAAACAAAACACTGCATGTAGTGCGCGAACATTGAGGCAGAGCCAAGAGATGACCAGCAGAAATGGGGACACCATAAACAGCAACACTGACCCAATGAGAAAGAATGCTGATGAGGCAAACCCAGGTGATGGAGCTTAAAGGAGCTACAAGCCCCGTGGTAACAAGGGGGGGGGGGAAGGAGAGTTGCCTGAAAAGCTAAGAATCAACCTTGCTGTCTTACAGGACAGTCAGAATGGCAACAGAGGCTGATACAATGACCAGAACTCACCGTTTTCATTGACAGAAATGGAATCCAGAGGGAGGGAACCAGATGACTATCACTAAGGCAGCATGGATGGCCCCAATGGCAGGAGATCAACAGCAACCATGGTAGGATGAGACGAACAATCATCACAGGACGTAGACCAACAGCCACCAAGAGATGGGAGAGATAAAAATAGCCATGAGAGCACCAGCAATGGTAGGAGGTGACATCCCAGAAGTAGCACACAGATAGAGAAGAAGGCTGGAAGTCCCTGCATATAGCAGGGAACCAAAAACACAGGCACCTACATGAAAGTGGTGGCCCTCACCTTGAATGAAATCCTGACACCTCTAACCAAGATGATTAACTCCTCTCTCTGTTACTCTCAGTTCCACACAAATGGAAAGCTGTTGTACTGTCACCTGTTCATAAAAGTGGCGATCGAGCCCTACATTGGAATTACATGCCAATCTCCATTCTCCCTTCGCCCTCAAAAGCCCTTGAGCGAATAGTTGCAGACCAGTTGGTAGAATACATGGAAAAGTACCAGTTACAATGCCCCCGGCGACATGGGTTCTGGAATGCGCACAGCATTACCATGGCTTTACTAGAGTTCACAGGTTTCATCCATAATTCTCTTGATCAAGGTCATCTGGCTGTGGTGGCATTCATTGACCTAACCAAAGCCTTTGACATGGTAAATCATGCCCTTCTGGTCGATCAACTAAATGGCATCAGGCTTTCCAATGATTCTGTAACTTGGTTTAAAAGCTACCTCGATAACAGATCACAGAAAGTGAAGATTGGTGATGCCCTCTCTGATAGTAGTCCATCCCGGGACCTCTCCTGTTTAGCATTTTCATAAACAAGCTCCCGAACTCCTGTCACAACCATCTCCTGCTATACGACAACAATGCTGTCATCTATAACAGCAGCCCTGACCCAAAGGCTCTCTAGAGCCATCTACAATTTAGCTTTGTCGGTGTAGAAAAATGGTTCAATAACCACAAACTCATAATGAACTATAAAAAAGACAAAAAACATGCTTTTTCTCTAGCTCCCTTAAAAGAGATAAACCCTTCCCACTTACTATCACTAACAATGTGGGTTCTCCATTGTAATTAGTACCAAATATCTTGGGATTACTATCGACAGCTCTCTAACCTACACTTTTCATACTGACAATATTGCCAAAGCAGTTAATAGGCAGACTGGACTACTCTACAGGCACAAGCATTGTCTGACTTCAGAAGGTCAGAATCTAGCTATATATAGCTCAATTGTCTCACTTATAGACTATGGGTTGGTCATCTATGGATCTGCCACTGACACCTCCCTCCGCCGTATCAAAACGGCACTAAACAAAGCCTGCCGGCTCCTCACCGGAGAGTGGCGCGTCTTACTCACACTTGTGCCATGTATGCTCAGGCAAACTGACTCCAGTTCAAAAGCAGAATTATGTATCATACATGCCTGCTTGCTAAAAAAGTAAACCTAGGTCTGGTTCCCCCTTTGGGTACAGATGCTTTTTACTCCCTACTGCAACCCATGTCAGACCAGATGCCCAGACAACCAGATCTTCAAGACCCCCCCCCCCCACCTCTCTAGGACAAAGGTCCTTCGCCTATAGGGCCCCGCTCTGGCTCAGCTCTCTACATAATGACATAATCTCTTCAGTCACGTTTTGTGCCTTTAAACATAAGCTACTGCAGCATCTAGTAACTAATGCCAGCTGTGACTGCTTTCACTAGCTGTCCCCCTTGCAGCGTGTTTCTAATTTGCACTAAAACCCTAACTGACTACATCCTTTTCTGGTGGTTGGCTCCAATGCACTTCTTCCATGCCTCCATATTTCATTCACCTTCGCCCCACCCCTCTGCTGCTCTCTCCACTTCCCTCCAACCTCTCCCTTACCAGCAATCCATCCAGTCCACCCATGTTCCTGTAATCCCTGGAACCTGTTCCTCCACGGTACCAACCTTCCCCCATCCTATGCCCATTCTCCTCCCTGGTCTTGTCGCCCTGGGGGAACACTATTCCCTGCATTCTGTCCCATGCCTGCTTGAATCCTGACTGAGTCTGCACCCACCACCTCAGCTGACCGACTGTTCAAGGTTCTAGTGCCCATTCCATAAAGAAGTACTTCCTCCTATCCCTCATGAATCTCCCACTTGTTAATTTCAATTTGTGACCACGAGTTGGTATTCAGGATAAAGAATTCCCATAGTTTCCCTCATTAATTCCTTTAAGAAACTTGAAGGTCTCGATCATATCTCCCCTCTCCCTTCTGGTCTCCAGTGAGTACATATTTAGTGCCTTGAGGGGGGCTCCTCATAGGATCTGTCCTGCTGGCCCTGAATCATTTTTGTTGCACTGCACTGTTTCCAACCTATCCCTGCCCTTTCTGAGTGAGGGCTCCAGAACTGGATGCAATACTCCAGGTGAGGCCTCACCAGGGATCTATATATGGGAAGTATACTTCTTTTCTTCTGTTATCAATACCATTCCTGATGCATCCCAGCATTCTGTTAGCCTTGCTACAGGTCTTGTTGCACTGACTCGTTTGTTCAAGGGAGTTTCTGATAACTCCCAGACCTCTTCCTCTTCTGTGGTGCTAATTCTCACTCCACCCATCTAGTATTCAGTCTTGAGGTTCCTTTTACCTAGGTGCTTTATCTTGCACTTTTTGGCACTGAATTTTAACTGCCACACCTTTGACCACCCCTCTAATTTTTGTAGGCCACTCTGCATATCCCTTATTCCCTCATCATTATCCACCCTCCCACATAATTTTGTGTCATCCGCAAAGAGACACAGCCTGCCCCGGATTCCCTCACCGATGTCACTAATGAACATGTTGAAGAGGACCAGACCCAGATGAGATCCCTGTGGAACCCCGTTTGTAAACCTCCCTTTCCCACTGACCACCACCCTCTGCTGTCTCACATCTAGCCAACTACCCACCCAGTTCACTACAGTTTTAGCCATACCCTAGTCTTCCATCTTTTTGAGAAGTACCGACTCAAAAACCTTGCTGAAGTCAAAGTACAGCAGATCCACAGTGTGGTCCTTGCCTGCTTCCTTGGTCACCCAGTCAAAGAAAAAAAATCAGGTTAGTCTGACAAGATCTTCCCGCCATGAAACCATGTTGTTTACTTTGCCCTTTTTGCCAAGGAGGGCTAACTTTTGTAAGTTACCATCAAATGAAAGGCTCAGTCAAATAGCATTAGAGAAATGTCACATTTTTAACACCATTTGGACTCCTTTTCTAAATTTTTAAAATGGTAATAATGTTGAGGTTACTGTCACTCCACCATGATTGAACCTGTAGGATCCAATTTCACTTAATCTATATATAATGTATAGCAGAACGCCGTTCTAACCAGAAATTGATGTTCTGTAAACTGTTGTTCTACTGCAGTAGTGACATCCGTAGTGCAGCAGAACGACTTTTCGTTCTGCTGCACCACGGATGTCATATAGTTGTGTCCTCGAGCACCGATGCCCACTAAGCAGCCTATCACAGCCACATTCCATTCCGTTTCTAAGCAAAGAAAGAAAATAAATATTAAAAAAAACTAGTAAAATCCATCTCGCAGTAGTGGCACCCACACAGGTAACAGCAGTAACAGAATAAAAAGTAATTCTGAACAAACGATGTCAGCCGTGGTCTATTCCAAACCCATGTCGGAGTGGAAAAAGTTTATTTTAGACCAAGAGAATGTAAAAAAAGACAGAAAATTACATTAGGCAAATTCACAGTTTCCTGAGGGATAGCGACGAGCATAGGGCACTGCAAGACATCCCCGCCAATGAACCAGACCCACTACTAGCTGATTTTATCTATAAAGCAAAGCGACTAGATGAAACAGAATATGAGCCATCTACCCTTCGTGGTATGCTGGGTAACGTTGATCGTCATTTGGAAAAGTTTGGCAAAAAGCAGTTAATATACAAATGTGCAGAAATCTGCTTCCCAGAGACAGTAAAAACATTAGCTGCCAAGCAAAAGTATCTTAAGAAGTTGGGTAAAGGCAATAAGCCTAACCATGCTGAAGCACTCACAGACAGTGAAATTGGCAAATTGTATTGCACAGGCAGCCTTGGTCTCCAAAGCCCAACCGCCCTATCAAATTTAAATGTTTTTTTAACGTCAGGCTATATTTTGCTCTCCGTACAACAGAGCAGTATAGCCTCAAGTGGCGAGACTTGCAGCTTTGCACAGACATGGAAGGCACACCTTATCTTGAATATAATGAGTGTTAAACAAAGACCCGCTCCATAGAAAATGCCAGGGATGTACGGCCGGTAACGCCGTGAATGTACCAGAGCCAAACACCGAAAGAGACCCTATCATAGCCTATCTGAAATACAAATCAGAAAGACCCCCCCCCCAAGATGCTGGAAAATGATGCACCTTTTTACTTAGCCCCTAACTTGAACCACAAGCCTGGCATTTCGTACTGGTTCTGTTCAATGACAGCTGGTGAGAACAAAATCCACTCCATGATGCGGAAAGTAAAAGTAGCAGCCGGCTACAAATCACTCTATGAAAAAAACTTCAATCCAGAGGCTCGTAGATAACAACATACCCCCAACTGAAGTTGCACAGGTTTCTGGTCACAGGAACCTGCAATCCATCAATAACTATTTGTTCCTTTCCCGAATGGAAAACAGAAAAGAAATTCAGCTATATTTGCAAGTACTGCCACAACTTCAGACTCTCACCCTGTACCCCACTGCTCTTAAGTGACTCAGCCCATAGTCCAAGCAAGTTACAAACAAGTGAGTCAGCAACCATTCGGTGAGCTAGGCAACATCCAAATCTTTGGAAGTGGCTGCATTTTTAACCGAAGTGTCACTGTGCAGTTTGTAAGCCCGGCTGATGGCCCGAAACAGAAGAGAGTAGCAGTAATAGAAGATTCATCATCCAACTCTGGCTAAGGTATTCGTCACTGGGTAACTTTCGATCAGTCAGTGCAGTCAAATTGGGGGCCAGGGTTGGGAATTGTTGTGTATGGAGGGGTAGTTCGTAGAGTTGGTCCAGTGTTGGTGTTTCTACACTGCCAATAGCAATGTGGCTAATGGGGGTGGGGGGTGCTGGCCAACAACGAATCCATGTTGACTCGCGTTAAAAGCTAGGATAGTACAGCATGGTAAATGGAAAGTAAGTGTTCCTTTCTTTTTTTGTATTTGTCTTTGCAGGATGAGAATTTAACTGAAGATGGTCCATTTGAACTGTAGAGTGCAGCACTGAAAAGTCATATCACTGCACAGAAAAATGCGTAGATGTTAAAAATCAAAATTTTACAGTAAACTGTTTGGGACTGACAACTTGTCACGTAGTCTTTTTTTGTGTGTGTGATTTCTTTTGGGAAACTACTATACACTATATATAGAACAGTGTATAATTTACCATTCGCAACAAGGCTAATCTCGATCCTCATGGTTACTATGATGGCTGATAGACCTCTTGAGCTTCACTCTCGAGGTCAGCAGCCGTCATAGTAACCACTCAGGTCGAGAATAGCCTTGTTACGAATGGTAAACTATACACTATCCTATATATTTAGAAATTAATTTTATAGGGCAAGTATAATGCTGTATTTTTAAGTTAGCAATTGAGATTTTGTGTTTGAATTTAAATGTTCTTGTATTGATTTATTTTTAATCAATAAAAATGTGTAAAGTAGAAACAAAATTAAAGGGGAACAGTCAGCACTAAGTGCCCCACACACAACTTTGGGCCTGGTCTCAATTTGCACTTTGTGTGCAAAAAAGAAATTTTTCACTTACTGTTTACTGTAGTATATATAGTACAGTATATCAGGCTGAGTCTGCTGACTTCTAAACTGACATCTGCTATAACAAGAAATCCTAGAATCCCCTGCAGTTGACATCATAGAAGAGCTGCAGCAGTGGAGACTTAATAGCATGCACTGCATGTTAGAGCTTTTCATAAGCTCTGATCTTTTATTTGTTGGTCCCGCTGTCCTCCTGGAGCTATGTACAGTCACAGAGAATTGTATTTAGCCTCGAAAGAACAGCAGGGCTGGCAAACATCTGATCCGAGTTTAAAAAAGCTCCAACATGCACTACAGGCTACTGAATCTCCCACTGCTGCAGCCCTCCACTGATGACAACTACTGGAGATTCTGGGATTTCTGGTTACAGCAAAGGTCGACGTGGGAGTCGTCAGAATCAGCCTGATACTGTTTACTGCAGTATGGTACATTGTAAGTGAAAATGTATTTTTTGCACACAAAGTGCAAATTGGGACCAGCCCCGCAACTGGGTGTGAGGCTCTTAGTGCGGCTGTTTCCCTTTAACCTACTTCGGAATCCATGGAACCAAAGCCTCTTGGAATAATTTTGGGTTCTGCAATCTACAGAAGTTATTTTTAGACAAGGTAGACCATGATGGAAAAGGAAGTGCAAAACCCAACTCTACCAATTAACTTTGTTTCAATGACTAGTCCTCACCCACCAAAAAAAAAAAAAAAAAAAAAATCACAGTCTTTGCACCAAACATGGGACAGAGGTAGCGACCTCTGTGTTCTGCTCAAGCGTACCTCAGCTCAAAGTCTGCAAAGGCCTTGTCGAACGGCAGGAGTGCACATCGAATCTGTCTACTGTACTCGCCGGGGTCACTCAGGCTCTGTGCTCTCAGCAGGCTCCTTACTGTCCCCAGAGTGCGCAGCAGCCGCGCAGCCTGGGGCTGCAGAGCCACTGCCTCGGAGTCATGAACCACAAGAAAGGAGCCCGCAGACAAACACTGCAAAGTAAAAACAAAGGTAAATGTGAACCATTTAGGTTGCTTGCATGAATATATACAATTTTGATTTTCTGTTCCATATTGCACAATGCTGTTTTGCTTTATTTATCATTTGTTGGCCAAGTAAAAAGCACTGATTCAAGGACTATGTTTCAGACTTGACCCAGCGGCCAGCCCCAACCATGGCAGTAAAATGCAAGGAGAACAAGGATGATTTACATTACCTTGAGAACATATATTGTCAGAAAGAAAGCAGCAATAAATTACACATTCAAGCAACACTGGAATTAACATTTTTACATTTAACAAACATTTTTTAAATGTGTCTACAAGTGTGCTCAGTACATTAGGTGCCAGTGTGGCTCAGTTGGTAGCAAAACCGCCTCTGGGCAAAAAGGTTGTGGGTTCTGGTTCCCCACCAGGACTGGGATCCTACAATAAATGCTGGAATCCGAGTACAGTACTAGGGGGGATGCTATACTGTCAGGGTGTGCTGTTCTTCTTAACTTTCTGTTTATGCTACCAAATCTCTAACACTCCACGTCTCGGGATCTCCAGGCACCTCCCGATCCCTCTGCACCCCCAGCCACAGCCACCTACCTCCATGGAGCAGTGGCTTGTCCCCCAGGCAGGGCTGGGGTAGGGGGACAGCCCTGGACATCACATCTCATCAGGCGGTGCATATGCTGTGGAGTCAGGGAACCTGAATATATCAGTTCTGTCATCACAGAAGTGCTGGGGTCATGGTCTTTTTCTGACCCTGGGTCATCACATGCAGTGGCGACAAGGTGTACCCATACATGCTATGCGTGCATCCACATGCCAATGTCTGCAACACCCCCCCTTCCCAATCCATCTCCAGCTGTACTGCCATCTGTGGTCACCCAGTGGCAGTACCGCAACAGAGAATGGAGCCCTCCTTCCCTCCCCGGATGAGGACAGCGTCCTTCAGGACGCTCAACACTCCTCTCCCCAGATGGCCCCTGATGAACCGAACGCATTCTCAAACTCAGGTTGCTGGCATCGCAAGAGGTAGCATTACTGGTGCGCTGATGGGCCAGCCCTCAGATGAGACATTTAACTGAGGTCCCTTCTGCACTTTTCTGGTACTGTCCTGGTGGATGTTTAGGTGGAAGTAAAAGAACTTGAGGCACTTTTCACAAGAATTGGGGAACATTTTATTAAAAAAAAATAAAACAAATCACATAAAAAACACACTAATTCCATTAATTACATACAAATGAAAAAAACAGAAAAACAACTAAAGCGAATCAGTGTACTTTCATTTTAAAATGTTATATAGAAACACAGAATATGATAGCAGAAAGGGACGTCAGGGCCCACCTAGTCCCTGCCACCCCCTCCCTTTTTTTTTTTTTTTAAATTAAGCTTCATTTTTTGCTGCAGATCTCACTTGATCTACGGTGCAATCTCTTCCCCTCTTTTCCTTAGCCCTATGATTCTCTTGTGCCTGTCCCAGGCATTTTTGAACCCCACCATTGTTTTCACCACCACCATCTCCATTGATAGGCTGTTCCAGGCATCCACCACCCTTTCTGTGAAGAAATCCTTCCTCACACCCCTCCAGAAATTAACCCCCTCCAGCTTCACAGCATGCCCCCTTGTTCTGAAGTACCCTTTTCAAAAAAAAAAAAAAAAAATGCTCCCTCCTGTATCTTATTAACCCCTGTGAAGTATTTAAAGGTCTCTATCATATTCCCCCTCCTTCCTCTCCTCCAGGGTGTACATATTTAACTCCTTCGGCCTCTCTTCATAGGGCTTTTGATGCAGACCTTGGACCATTTTGGTAGCCCTCCTCTGGACTGCCTCCACTCTTGCCTATGTCCTTCTGGAGATATGGTCTCCAGAACTGGACACAGTACACAAGATGAGGTCTTACCAGCAATCTGTACAGGGGCAGCACCACCTCCCTCTTCCTGCTGGTGATACCCCTTCCTATGCACCCCAGCATCCCACTAGCCCTGACTGTCATGTCACACTGCCTGGCCAACTTTAGGTCATCTGATACGATTACCCCTAGGTCTCTTTCCTGCTTGGTCTTCGTCAGTATCAGGCCACCCATTTTGTACTCCACTCCTGGGTTTCTGTTGCTCAAGTGCATTATTTTTCACTCTGTTACATTAAAACTCAGCTGCCATACCCTTGAACACTCCTCCAGTCTTTTCAAATCCCTACCCATCCCCCCCCAGAGTGTCCACTCTGTTGCAGATCTTGGCCCGCGAAGAGGCAGACCCTACCTTCCAGTTCCTCCGCTATGTCACTTATAAAGACACTGAAGAGAACTGGTCCTAGCACTGATCCTTACGGTACCCCACTAGTCACCCTCCCTTCCTAGGAGCAAACTCCATTTACCACTACCCTCTGTGTCCTATCTTCGAAACAGTTTTTTTACTCAGGTTACCACCTTAAAACCCAACCCCAGGTCCCTCGACTTGCTTATCACTCTCCTATGAGGAACAGTATCAAAAGTCTTGCTGAAATCCAGGTAGGCTACGTCCGCCACCCCTCCATGATCCAACCCCTTGGTCACCCAGTCAAAGAGTTATAATGCAAACCTGAGAACTTGCCTAATCCCAGAAACTCTATAACCACAAAGACAAGAAACACATCATCAACAATGGGAAAAGAAAAGTGAGCAATTATCAACATTATACAATAATAACAACAACAATACTACATGGCAGTCCCTCAATCAGCCCCTTAATACTGATGGTTTATTCTAGCCCCTCAATCTGAAGCATGTCCATACCAAAGAGTGGATTTCACAGCCACCCCATTCATCCCACAAACTGCAAAACATACTTCTAAGCAAAATTCTGAACTCCCTTGTCTTTGCCTCTCTTACTGGAGACTCCATCGTGGTAGCGACTGTAACATTATTGGACTGTAATTGCTCTAGTACAAACTGACATCTCACTTGCCATAAATAAAATTCAAGACTTGTGAAAATCACCGATAGTCTACTGTTAACATTTCCACAATACCATGTAATCTCCCAAAATCAGATTCCCTTGTGCGAGTTTCTCTAGCCATAGCCACTTCCATCTGTTTGCTAAAAAAGCCCAGAATTCACTAACAAATGGACATTCTAGAAAGAAATGTTCTTGTGTTTCAACTAGATTCAAGCATGTCGCTCTAGGCACACACATTCATTCTCGCTTTTAAGCTTCATATTTCCTTTAATCCCTATTCTAGTATAGCAGCGCAACCCTAAAACATCCCACACTTTCTGGGGTAACCGCCTGTTCGTCAGTTGAGATATTACTAAATGCATTTTGGCTGGACTGCACAAAGGAAATTCTGGGGTGGTTATAGGACTCTAACTCATAATATCCCAGTACAATCCCTGCTGTGAACAGGTTATAATTGATAACTTTCCAAATTTTAATTTTACACAAGCTTGACTTCACATAATCCAGAACCTGAAAGGCTCTTAGCAATTTGGGGTGGGGGGTCTTGCTCCTGTTTTGATAAATAAGGTCCTACAGAACTCTCAATCCAAATCTAACAGTACAGTGGAAAAGACTGAATGATGCAAAAATACAGGTTACTCACCTGTAACAGGAGTTCTAGGAGTGGTTTATGTTGTTCATCCACACTTACTGGCAGGTTCCTTGCCGCTTTAAATCTTGCCGGAAGGTCTTCAAGCTGGCTCCTCCCACCCACCCAGGTGGCAAAACTCTCGGCTCCGCCCCATAACGCCAGATCTAGACTGCTGGAAGCCAGGTTGCGCGTCGAAGCCGGGGAGATCGGGTGGGTTGTGTGGATGAACAACATATACCACTCCTAGATCTCCTGTTACAGGTGAGTAACCTGTATTTCTAGGGACGTGGATATGTTGTTCAATCCACACTTACTGGCAGACTCCTAGCAGTTCTCCTGGAGGAGGGAGGCAAGGCACGCACCCCCAACTTGGGAAATAAGGACTGGAGAACCGAGGTCCCAAAACCAGCATCCCAGTGTGACTCAAAGTCGATGTGGTAGTGGGTAAA
Source organism: Neoceratodus forsteri (assembly GCA_016271365.2). Lineage (NCBI taxonomy): Eukaryota > Metazoa > Chordata > Ceratodontiformes > Ceratodontidae > Neoceratodus > Neoceratodus forsteri. The sequence goes on along the minus strand of CM028130.1, from coordinate 537,531,153 downwards.
GAAAGTGTGTGCTGACTTCCAGGTAGCATCTCTGCAGATTTCCTGGATAGGGACGTCTCTGGAAGCAGCCACCGAAGCAGCAGTATGGTGGGTAGAATGAGCTCTTATCCCTTTGGGAGGCTCCATGCCCACCAACCTATAGCAGAGATCTATGCAGGAGGTGACCCACTTGCCTATCGTCCGCTTGGCTACAGGTCTACCAGGTGCGGCTTCAGCGTAGGTAACAAACAGCTGGCGAACCTCTCTCTGAACTTCAGCCATCCGCTCCTTATAATAAGAGAGCGCTCTTCTAGGGTCCAGAGTATGGAGCCTATATTCGGCCTCCGAGGTGTGACTGGGGTAGAACACCGGCAGAGTCAACACCTGGTTAAGGTGAAACTCAGACATCACCTTCGGAAGGAATTTCGGGCGGGGGCGCAGGACAACCTTGTCCCTGTGGAAGACCAGATAAGGAGACTCGATGGAAAGTGCCTGGAGCTCTCCCATCCTTCTGGCTGACGTAATAGCCACCAAGGCGGCGGTCTTCCATGACAGGTGGGAGATATCGCACCTGTGCATCGGTTCGAATGGCTTGCCCATGAGCCTAGCCAATACCAGCAGTAAATCCCACGGAGGTGCAGGTTCTCGCACCGGAGGGGCTATGTGATCAAGGAAAGCGCCCGAACACCTCTTCCTGCGGCACCGACTGCTTTCTGGCCCACGCCCAGTAAGCAGAGATGGCTGCCAGGTGTACCTTTAAGGGTCGTCGACCAAAGCCCTAGCTGAGAAAGGGACCATAGGTAGTCCAGAATGCTGGCCAAGGAACAGGAGGAAGGGTCCAACCCCTTATCCTGACACCAAATGGAGAATATCTTCCATTTGAAGGCATAGCATTTTCTGGTCGATTCCTTACGGGATGCCTCAACAACGTCGAGGACCTCGTCAGAAAGACCCAAGGCCTGGAACTCTAGCTGCTCAGGAACCAGGCCATCAGGTGCAGGGATTGAAGGTCCGGGTGGAGTACCTTCCCCTGGTTGACTGAGATCAGGTCCGGGCAGGCTGGAAGCCGTCTCGGGAGCCTGGAGCTGAGGCTGAGGAGATCTGGATACCAGAACTGACAGGGCCAGTCTGGGGCTACCAGAATCACCTGCGCCTTGTCCCTCCTCGCCTTGAGAAGGGCCTTGTGGATCAAGGGAAATGGTGGAAAGGCGCAGAAGAGGCCCGGGGTCCACGGCCTCGAGAAGGCATCCCCCTGCAGCGAGCCCTGCTGAGGGGGGCCGGCATGAAACAGCCTCAGCTTCGCATTCTCCCTGGAGGCAAACAGGTCCACCTGAGATGTGCCCCAGTGAGAGAACAGATCGTGTACTACCTCTGGCAGGAAAGACCACTCGTGAGATGCAGCACCTATCCGGCTTAGGGCATCGGCCAGAGTGTTGGAGGCTCCCGCCACATGAATGGCTAGGAGATCCGCCTCCAGTCTGCTCATGAGAGACCAAGTGCAGAGAGCTTCCTTGCACAGAGGCAAGGAGCGTGTCCTGCCCTGGCAGTTTAGGTAGTACATGGTTGTGGTGTTGTCCATCTGGACCTGGACGACTTGACCCTATACAAACGGAGCGAAGGCAGTGAGGGCTAGTTGGACCGCTCAAAGCTCCAGCAGGTTGATGTGGCACCGAGACTCCCGAGGGGACCAGAGGCCGTGTGCTCTGAGCTCCCCAAGACGGGCACCCCAACCCATCAGAAAGGCGTCGGTCATCAGAGTGACCGTCGGCTCTGGGCGGACAAACCGGATACCCTCCTGCAGATGAGCTGGAACAATCCACCACTGGAGAGCATTCCCCATCTCCTGGGTCACTATCACTGGCTGGTCCAGAGGACTGGAGCGCTGTGACCATTGGCGGGCCAGTCCCCACTGCAGGGGATGCATGTGCCAGCGGGCCCAACGGACCACGCTGGTGCAGGCCGCCATAAGGCCCAGGAAGCCAGAAGTCCCGGGCAGGGCACAACTGCCCAACCAGAAATGATTGGGCAAAGGAGGAAAGAAATCAAATCAAATCAAATCAACTTTATTTATATAGCGCCTTTCAGAGCCAAGGCGCTGTACATAAGAACATATACATAAATAGATTAAAACAACATTAAAATATATCAACTATATTTAAATAAAAGCTAAACTAAATAAACATGTTTTTAAACCAATTTTAAAACTTTCGACGGTTGGGCATTCTCTCAACCAACGAGGTAGAGACTTCCACAGGGTTGGTGCTGAAAAAGCAAAAGCACGTGAACCTAATGTTTTCAATCGAACCCTGGGAATCTCTAGCAATCCCTTGTTGGCAGAACGAAGAGGACAGAGGGGGCAGTAGGGAATCAGGAGATCTTTCAGATAACCGGGTCCCTGGTCATGTAGGGCTTTAAAGGTTAGTAAACCAACCTTAAAGGTGATCCACCTAACAGGCAGCCAGTGCAGTTCGCAGAGCACAGGTGTAATATGACTGGTTCTAGACGTCCCAGTCAAAAGCCTTGCCGCTGCGTTCTGCACTAGCTGCAGGCGGCAGATATCAACCCCAGGTAGCCCTAGGTAAAGGGAATTGCAGTAATCAAGACAGGTAGTGACAAAGGCATGGACCAATGTTGGAAGATCGCCCGACGGAGCCAGACGTTTCACCCGGGCGATATTCCTCAGACGGTAAAAAGAGGATTTGACGACAGCTGATACCTGAGATTTTAAAGTCAGCCCCTCATCAAAAATAACGCCCAGATTACGCACCTGATCGGAGGTAAGGAGCGGCATACCATCAAGTAACAAACCTGAGGGTTGTCCAACTCCCAAACCCACCCCCGGATGACCTGGGTCCACTACCAGTACCTCAGTCTTATCCGGATTCAGTCTTAGCCAGCTGGAACTCATCCAAAGTCTGATCTCAGCAAGGCAGTTGTTTAGCACAGAGAGTGCATCACCCTGGCCAGGGGAGAGAGGACAGACACAGCTGAGTATCATCTGCATAGCAGTGAAAACCCAAGCTGTATCGCCTGATGATTTCTCCCAATGGTAGCATATACACTGCAAACAACATGGGAGCCAGAATGGAGCCCTGCGGTACCCCACAAGGCAGGGAATGAGCGCCAGAGGAATATATTCCAGTGGCAACTCTCTGAGACCTGCCTGGGAGGTAAGAATGAAACCACTTGAGGACTGTACCAGACAGCCCACAATAAACCCGCAGGCGTTCCAGTAGTACACCATGGTCTACAGTGTCAAATGCAGCAGAGAGATCGAGAAGGACCAGAATGGTATATGCCTTTCGATCTCTAGCCATTAGGAGATCATTCAATACCCGGACAAGGGCAGTCTCCGTGCTGTGCTTCTTCCTAAAAATGAGACTGGAGAGTGTCATAGACATTGTGAGTCGTAAGATGATCATCCATTTGCAGAGCAACCGCCTTTTCAATAACCTTACCAACAAATGGCAGGTTAGAGATAGGCCGGTAGTTAACTAGACAATCTGGATCCAAGGAGGGTTTTTTTAAGGAGTGGTCAAACGACCGCCTCCTTGAGGGTGTCGGGAAAGACCCCCCTCTCCAAGGACTTCCAGACAATGTCAGCAAGGATTGGGAAGATAACTTCTAAACATCCTACTAAGACGGGTGTAGGGCCCGGATCCAAACTACAACTAGTTGGTCGCAATGTCTAGATGGTCTTTACAATGTCACTAAACTCCAGCCGGCGAAAGTTTGACCAGTCAGACTGAGCACAAGAACCTTGGCCCTGTCCACCATGAGCCATGCTTTGGTTCAAAGAGAGTCGAGCTCTGCCCCAATGAACTGAATCACCTGCGTGGCATGAGTTCTGATTTGGCCTCGTTGATGAGGAGGCCAATCTGAGAGCAGACCTGGAGGGCCAGATCCCTGGACCGCTCCACCTTCGGCTTGGAGGAGGCTGAAATCAGTCAGTCGTCCAGGTAAGGGTACACCAGGACCCTTCAGTGCTGCAGGAATGCTGTCACCACTGCCATGCATTTGGTGAAGACCCTGGGAGCTGGAGAGAGGCCGAAGGGCATGGCCCGGAACTCGAAATGGGATCCCTCCGCTCTGAAGCGGAGGAAATCACTGGTGGGATGGAGAGATTGAGACGTGAAAGAACGCATCCTGAAGGTCCAAAGAACAGAACCACACGCCTCGTTCCAAGGATGGGATGATCTGAGCCAGAGTGACCATCCTGAAGGTACGAGACCTTAGGAACTTGTTCAGGTCGTAGGTCTAGAATGGGGCGCCAGCCCCCCATCCGTTTTGGGACCAGGAAGTACCTGGACACAAACCCTGGGTCTGATGGAGGATCCGCCACCTCCCTGATCACCTCCTTCTGGAGGAGCAGGGCAATGTCGGCTCGATGGGCCAACAGAGAGGCTGCGGGCGACGGCTCGATAGGGTGGGGACTGCTTGAATTCCAGAGGCAGACCCTTTCCTACCACTTCCAGCACCCAGCGGTCTGTGGTGATATCGGACCAGGCAGAAAGGAAGTGGCGGAGCCTTTCCCCCCATTGGGGGAACCCGGGGAGGAGTGACGAGGTTGGGGGCGACACCCCATAACCCGTCACTGGGCAGGCTTGGAGGAAGGACTGGCCGAGGAGCCTCCTGGACCTTTCCCTCCTGGCTTCCTGTTGGAGGAAGCAGCAGGCTTGGCTTTGGGGTGCCAAGTGCAAGCCTACTGGCCCTGATGTTGGGCCAGACGTGCCGCAGGGGCTGAAGGACGAAAGGGCTTATGCTGCTGCTGGTGGCCTTTGTCCTTCTGGGCAGACGTGACCGAGTCCAAGGTGGCACAGGACTTCTCAATCCACTGAAGATGCCCCTCAACCCCGGGACCGAACAAGTCGGTACCCAGGAAGGGAACGTCTGCCAGCTTGTGCTGGGTATCTGCCATGAAGGTGGAGATCCGCAGCCAAGCTCTGCGGCGTATGGCCACTGCAGCCGCTACTGACCGGGCACATGAGTCAGCGATGTCCAGGGAAGTCTGGAGCTGCTGTTTGGCTACCGCCCTTCCCTGATCCCGCACCTGTTTGACCGTAGTCTGGAGGTCAGCTGGGAGATGAGGAATCACCTCATCAAGGGAGCCCAAAAGGTGTGAAAAGTGTGCCATCAGGATGGCCGAGCTGGCCTGATGAAGGCCTAGGGAGGAAGCAGCATAAACTTTCTGCCCGGAGTAGTCCAACTTCTTGGACTCCTTGTCGGGAGGCTTGTCCACGTCCCGAGCATTCCCGGAACACCAGAAAACGGTATCGGTCACGAGCCCCTCCGCAGAAGGGTGCTCCGAGAAACCGGAGAGTGAACCGGTGGGAACAGCATACTTCGAGCCACCCTGGCCGAAGGTGCTGGACAAGAAGCTGGCTGCTGCCATAGCTCCAGGGCTGGGCCAACAATGGCTTCGGCCACCAGGAAGGCCTCTGTGGGGGAATCCCCTCGGTCCAGTATCTCCGTGAGGGAATACTTGGTCCATTTTGAAACGGGTTCGAGCTTCACCCAGTGGACTCTGAGATGGGCCAAAGCATTACAAGAAACGAGGATGGGCCCTCATCCACCGACTGACCCCCAGTGGACTCCAAGTCAAGCGGCCTGGAAAATGAGTAGTCATCATCAGACTCCGAGGAGTCTGCGAACAGCTGCCAAGCACCTGAGCCACCCTCCACCTGCCAAGGTTGATCGGGAGTGAGGGTGACCGACAAACTATGAGGCAAACCCTGACCCGACTGAGAATCCTTGGTCAGGGCCCCAGTCTTCAGTTGTGGAGGCGGAGGTTCCACCACAATGGGTGGCGCAGCCGGTTTCGGCCAAACAACCGATGCCAGCTTCGGCTCCTCGACCACGACGGGGGGTTGTTTTGGCCGCTCCAGTGACAGCCACTTAATGACCAGGGAAGGCGACGGAGTCTGCTTATTCCCGGTCAAAAGGAGCTGCTGCCACATTAGATCCTTGTAGCGCTGATGCAATTTGCGCCTGAGCCTATCCTCCAAAGAGAATGAAGACGAGGATGAGCAGCGCTGCCACTTTCCACTGTGCCGAGACCGAGACCGCCGGTGGACCGGGAAGAGGTCTGAGACAGAGACCTTCCGTGTTTCCGAGGGTGGGTCTGAGAGGGGGCGGGGGAAACCTGCTCCTCCCTCAGTTCAGGGACCTTAACTGGGGACTCCGGCACAGGAGGCGCAGACAAGTCCTCGGTTTCCACCGGAGGAACCGGTGAAGAAGGGTTGTCGGCTTCTTTGGTCGACAGCCCATCCGATGGGTCGAGAAAAATATCGACTGCGTCAACGAGTGTCTCGGCCGGCTGACCTGACGGGGACACCATGAAGCCAGCGGCCTTAGCCGCAACCTCAACCAAAGTCAAGTGTCGACTATCCGGGGAAGGGGACCTCTCCCGCTCCCACGAACGTCGACGGTGGGACTTACCTTTGGGTTCCTTCTTTTTGGACTGAGAGGAATGTCCCGAAGACCCTTCTTCCTTGGTGGAGAGGGATTAGCAAAGCTCCTTGAAAGAAGCTGTGTAGGAGGATTCCAAGGAGAGCGGGATAAATGCCATGATCAAGGATGATGATGATGCAGCCTGGGCTGCCTCCTCCTCGAGGAAGATCATCTGCTCCAGCTGTTCAGCTGGGCCCGCAGCCGCGGACACCGCCCAATGTGCCTCCTTTGACTTAACCGAAGGATAACGTTTCTCGTGTCACCCCAACTGTAATCGGGCAGCGCGATCCTCCAAGACCAAAGTCAAAAAGGATTTGCACAACTCACAAGCCTGTGAGTCATGGCAGAGTCCAAGGCAATAAACGCACGTGGAGTGTGGATCGGTCCGGGACATCTTCTGCCCACAGGGGCACCGACTAAATCCGGGAGTCGATTTGTCCATCGCAGCTGAGAGGGAAGATAAAGACCAAAGTCTTGTAAATTTTAAAATAAGTTTCGGATTAACCGAGGAGTTTGGATCCAGGCCTAAAACGCAGAGCGCAAAGGAGGGAACCTGAGCTTCCAAGCGGTAAGGAAAATCTGGCATCATGGGGCGGAGCCGAGAGTTTTACCACCCGGGTGGGTGGGAGGAGCCAGCTTGAAGACCTTCCGGCAAGATTTAAAGCGGCAAGGAACCTGCCAGTAAGTGTGGATTGAACAACATATCCACGTCCCTAGAACAGTTGGCTCCACCATATTCAGGCTCCCTTTGTTACACAGTAAATAAGTAAAATCCTGTTTGATAAGATTCAAATCATTCTCCCAAAGTAACTGAAGAAACATATTCCATAACCTAGTATCAAAAGTTGCTGGTGGGGGACATACAAAACTTAAATATAGTGAATGGTGGAATGTAATTGTGTATGGAGTTCCATACACCAGCAAAAGTTGATCTGCTTCTGTAATGAAATAGTTACTAACGCAGAACGACTTTTAGTTCTGTGTTAGTAGTCACGTCACAATGCAACTGCCCCCAACAGCGCTGTTCATAGGACAGAGGGGGTTGGCTCCTCACGTGCATGAGCTCGCCAGCCAGCAGACATACGGAAGTGCAGGAGCCCCCTGTGGCAAACACTGCCACAGAACAAGAAAAGTAAGCAATCGTTTTGTTTTTTTGGGCACCATACAGTATACAGAAAAGTGTATGGGATCCCAAATACACAACCACACTTCTTGATACCTCGTGGTTTCCATGATGAAAGGGACCTCTCGAGCTTCACTCTCTCAAGGTCCTCGTCGTCATGGAAACCACTCGGTATGAGAATAGTGTGGTTGTGTATGGGCTCCCATACACTATCCTATATATGTAAAAATGGGCAGCAGGAATATTTTTTAACTATTTGCACTCTTTTTAATTTTGAAAATGTCCATGATTTCCAAGGATTTACTTTTTTTTGTATAAAACACATGGCAACCTTATTTATTCAATTTAAAGCTGGTTAACTCATCCAGCCTAAAAATAAGGCCCATAATATTTACTGGGGTATCAGAAATGGCTATATTGGCTACCCTAGTTAGAGTAGTTTGTGAGCTCCCAACTCTGAGTCCCACACTTTTCTCTGTATTAACTATTGCCCCCCAATAGTCTGGAAAAGGCAGTTACTGTATTCATAGCGACTACCCCTGATGGTTCATGTTTTACGAATAAACAAATGGCATCTGGGTACGCAGATATTTCAAATTGTGCCTCCACCCCTGATGGGGATACCTTTTTTATTTTCCCCATAACATTTGCCAAATTAATAAGTCCAACACAAATGTGCACAAAGAGGGACTAATCTGGCATCCTTGACAAACATCTATAGCAAGCGAGGATGGTGAGCCAAAGGTCCACTGATACACAAAACTATTTTAGCACCTTTATACAGTCTCTTAATCCACTGCATGAACTCTGGAGGAATCCCATAGTGATATAAAACCTCAAATAAGTATTTATAGGACACCCTGTCGAAAGCCCTTTCTTGGTTTAATGACAGGGTGTACCCATTCACTACCTTCCTACCAGCCAATTCAAAAACAGCCCTTAAAATGTATGGATTTTCTTGAATAGTTCTTCCTGGGGATTGAGCAAGTTTGTGCAGGCTCAACCAAGACCTTCGCAACCTCCTGTAACCAACTACAGAAAGGTTTTGACAAAATCTTAAAATCAGAATTCAAAAGGCTGATAGGCTTCCAATTTCTCAAATTGGTTTGATATCCCTTCTTATACAAAAAGATCAAAATAGCCTGCCCAAAAGATGCTAATAAATATCCAAATACTGGAAGTAAACAGCCTCCTGAAGTCTGAGAACATTTTATAGAACTCATCTGGTAGGCTATCCATACCAGGAGAGGAGCCAGTATGCAAGTTAGATATTATTAGATTTCCGGTAACACTAAGTTGACTTAATTACCCTAACTACACTGTAACTGAATTAGAAGTGTAATTGTATTGCACTGCACTGCAGATGCAATGTAATTACATGCAACAAACATATTGCCCCTGCTGCATTTAACTCATGATTACCTATCCTGCAGTTAAACTGAAACTAACACTTAAAAGTGTGACCAGATGGGGGCCGGCCCGGTGGCGCTGAGGGTTGAGGCGCTGGACGCCACACCTCGCTCCACGCCAATGACCCGAGTTTGGAAGCGGACTCTGGTCGCTGGTGGGTCAGCCGGAGGGAGATAGGCTAGAGCATCCCACGACAGCTTGCCTTCTCCGGGGAGGGCTGAGGCGCAGCCCGCACACTTGCTTGACTCCGAGTGGAGGTTTGGAGTACTGCAAGCCCCAATTGTAGGGGATGGGCGGCCACTGTACAGCATGGACGTCGGTGCCTTGTGCCTTGACGTCAAGGGTCGCATGCTGTACAGGAGCGAGGAAAAGAGGAAACACACCCGCCGGCTCAGGGAAGATGGGCTTCCCAGAGCGTGCCTCCAATGTGCCACGCTCACCGGACCACCTCCTCGACCTGACCCAATGAAGGATTACGGGGTGTAGGCACCCCACCTCGTCCCCACTGGGAGCTCCATGGAGGATCGAGAGGTAGGTCCGGTGGGCGAGAGGCAGGAGGATGACTCTTGGATGCCCCGAAGTGCCGGAGCCGGCAGGCAGTAGGGGGTAATAAAGAGTAATTTAAAAAAAAAAAGTGTGACCAAATTTTCTTTTTCGTCAAATGAGCAATCACACCATTTTTCTGTGTTTCCATTAAACTAGGGATTGTAACTGATAAAAGAAAAAAAAAAGGAAACAAATTCAAGGTTCCTTCTGATACAACCTCCATCCCAAAAGTCTGTTCAACAAAGTTGTGTACAACTTCCAAGATTTCCTCAGCCCGTTACCATCTTCCACTAACATTCTGCACAGAATGTAGAACCATGTGCTTAGTTTGGTGTTTAAAGACTGCATAAGGGTCACTGAAAGGTGTTTTTTTCTTCCCTTATTTGAATTCTGCCTCCAGAGAGGAGACTCTGACATACTGTAACCTAAACATCTCTTCCTTGAGGACATCGATTTGTTCTTTAATCCAGCTTTGGAAAGGACTTTCTATACTTGGTCTCTGTACCCCAGGTATTGTAAATATTCAGTTCGCTGCTTCTTCTTCTTCTTCCTATATTGGGAGAATAGCTCTTTAATGCATGATTTTGTGTCCGTCCACCATGTCCAAGGGTCCTCATATATACACAAAACTGGCTAACGCTCAATAAATGCTAAACTGTTACCTGAATGTCTGGTGAATCTAATAAGGATGTATACTCTATCTACCTTCACACCAAAAGGAGGAAATGGTATCTAACCTGAAAGTACAGTCTACAGTCCAATAACAGATTATCCGAAAGCTCTAAGGTGAATAAACTACAATAATGGGAATATACTGGAGGGAATACAAAGGAATAATTCTAGATGAATGTCAACTCCTAAAATAGGTTTGACCCCAGGTGTGGTGCATAGTTCGAAAGGCATCAGTTAAACCTATACCGGTTATAATATTAAGGCGTTCGTATCACAAGAAGTTTTTTTGAGTATATTCCCTTGAAAACGTTCATCCACCCCACAGTTAAAATATGCTACCCATATTACATTCCGAGCAGTACACAGATAATGATCTAATGTTCTCGAAAAGAGATATTCTCCCTGCTTTAGTCTATGGATATGTGTTAATCAGTCTAAATTGAATCTCCTGATACACTAAACGTAATAAGGCCCTTCCTGGACTTATATGAACTATTCAAGTAATGTAGGGGAAGTTTTTATTAAAAGAAAATCAAACGCCAGCACGGTAGCACTGAGGGTTGAGGCACTGGATGCCACACTTCGAGCAACACTGGCGACCCAGGTTCGGATGCGAGCCCAGGGTGCCACGGGTTGGCAGAGGAGGGATGGGATCGAGTGTCCAGAGGACTGCTCTCCCATCCCAGGGAGGGAACTGGGGAACCACCGCTCTGTAGTGGCCCCTGGTGACGACCGGGGGCACTACTAGAGCGGTGCAGTAAGGGGTGGAATACAGCAAATGTTGGTTCGCTGCGATGTCATTGCACGCTCACACTCCAGGGAGAAAAAAACTGGAGGAAAAACATGGCAGCACAGGCCTGCGGCAACTTGATTGCCACAGCTTCACTGGTCAGCGAATGCCTGGATAGAGGCGTCTGCCGGTAATGGATTCTGGCAGGGCACAGGGGCCCCACTCGATGGTACAGATGCATATGCCAGCTGGGCGTGCAGGACTCTGGGGTCAGCGGTGAGGAGGAGTGGTGGCTGGCGGTAAGGCAGGGCTGGTGCTGTAGTAGGAGGAGGAGGAGGAGGATAAAAATAGAGGATAAAAAAGAAAGAAAATCAAAACCACAGATATATACACCAAAAAAGTGGTTAAGAAATACAATTAACGCTGTACATATGGAATAACATCAATCAAAAAAAAGAAGCAAAAACTATAAGAAAAACAAAAGATCCAGAACAAGATGAGTAAGGGAGGAAACAAAAGCCAGGGGGGAGAAGAAATAAGAAACAAAGTAGCAGAAATGACAGAAAGTAGAAGAGAGTCAATTTTCAAATGCAAATAACATTTTTCCATCTAGCACTTACAATAGGAACAACAAAATTTGTACATTCATAACAGATATAAAGATTTGAGGTCCCTTTCTATAACACCAATTAGAATCAGTAAATACAGGTATTTTTAGTGAAATAGTAACGTGCATCAAACTTGCCATATGTGCTCTGTTAAGTCATACAGTGACGCCCGCTTAAGTGCACACCCTCGGGATACTCATTTTTTGTGCACTTAGGCAGTCTGTGCAGTCATCCAAATTTTCAACGTTTTGCGATGTCATGCAGCATAGTTACAGACACGAGACAATCCACAGACACAGATGCTGTAATAATTTAAACACTCTATCATAAAAAGTAGATCTTTACGCACACTGATCCTCCAAAAAAGCAAGAAATAGCTTCCAATATTTTAGTTAAAATATTCCAATACATTACAACAGCAGTAGCACAATAGCAAAGCAATGCTAGCGCTAACATCGAATGCTGTTCCTGGGTGAAGAAGTGTGTGTTTTTTTTTTTTTGCATGGATCCCTGCACTGCCAGCTGCTGAATACAAGTCTCAAACTGAAACAACAATGACAAATCCCTCTTTTCACGCTGGACAACAAACTGGCACAGCCACCCATTTGGGGAAACAAAGGGTTCAACACCAAGCATATCTACAAATTGCTGTGCTTTTTGCAAAAGGATGGGACCGTTTATGGCGGCATCAACAGCACGACTTGCAGTAAACCATCTTAGGAGAGCTGCCTCCACTGTCTCACATTTCCTCGTTCTCTCTCGCCTGTGAGATAGGTTCTCTTCAGACTCCCATTCAGAAATAAGACGCTTCCACGCTGCAAAAATACGAGACACTGTTGAGATATCTATCCCGTATTTTTTGGCCGCATCAATACGCTTGACATTTGGCTCAGACAGTTTTTGCATAATCAGCACTTTCTGCTCGAGGGTAAGGGTGATCTTTGTTTTGTCCACTGCATTGTGTTCAGTTCTGTTTGTGCTACTGTGAATACAGCTTGTCAGAGTTGCTTTTATACATTAAACAATGTACTGTAAGAACCAGCTTGGATCAGTCAATTACAATTCCGGTTACAACAGATTGATCAATTATAATTTGTAAACGGTGGTGCCAACAAGGATAGTCACATGTGCACTTATAAGTACAGCTGAACTAATTTTACCATTGCTGCTAGGCAAAAAAACCTGTGCATTAAACTGAAATTTTCACTTATATGACATGTATTAAAATGGACATTTTAACACCGCATGTATCGGGGAAAAAACGGGATATAAGAAAACTGCACTTAAGCGCTTTGTGCATTTATCCAATGTGCACTTAAGTGGGCTTCACTGTATCTGTTTAGAATAATGTTGATGGTTATGTGCAAAAGTAACAATGTGCTTACAGTTTAAGTGTAACTGAACATTCTTCTGCTTTTATTTTGGATAAATATGTACATTGAGAATTGCAAAATAAAGCATGTATAAAAAAAAACTTGCTGTATGTGAAACCTGATACAGGCAAACATCACTCAGATTGTGCTCTCATAATACAATATTGGGCAACTGTAGGAAATAGCCTGTGATAAAATGCACATAACTAACTTTAGTCCATATAGCACCCTTCCAACGAATGGCCAGGGTTCTCCAAAAGTCCTTAATTTAATGACAGTCACAAAGCAGTTGCTCCAGGGTTTCAAAATAGGCACTACAACAAAGGCAAAGATGGAATCTTTCATCCATACTTTTATGTTTGTGGTTATCTCTAACTCCCAACTTTCTGTGGCAGGAAAGCCAAGTCATGTCTCATGTTCCAGTGGTATTCTTGAATCATTAAGGTATAAAAGTATCTTGGGATGAAGTGAAGCAGGAATACCCCAAGTCCACCTGGGCCTCAAAGTCCTGACTTTGTATTACATTATACAACTGTAGTCTAGAATAGGTTTGGAAATGTTCTGGCAATAATTTCCATTTTTTTATTTTCTCAATCAGTGTGTTTCTAAAGGAAGGAAACAATACAGATTTACGTAACTGATGTACTGTAACCTCCTTCCCCAAATCTGACTAAGTGGCTGGAGCCACACTCAAAACCAGTGGTCCCATACCCTAGGCATGTTAGCAAAATAAGATACAACATTAAAAAAGAAATATACCAAAAAAAGGAAGGAAGCAGGTTTATGAGACCCAAACCTCCTGATTTTACAGGCAGATACAATATGTTTCTCTTGATGGGGCTAAGCCTGCTGCCCCAAACCATCTGGGAAGAGACTATATTTTTTCTTATCAAACTGTGGAGGGGAAGGAAAACTGCACTCAACAGGGCAAAATTGTGGAGCAGAAAAGTTTTTGTAATGAGAACTCGCTTACTTTTCGACTGCTGCCAAGCCTTCAGCTGGACAATCTCAGAAATACATACAGTCGTGGCCAAAAATATTGGCACCCTTGCAGTTTTTCTAATAATGCACCATTCCTTCCAGAAAATTGTTAAAATTAAAAAATATTTTGGTATCCACATATGTTTTTCTTTGGTTTGCAGTGGTATAAAACACAAAAAGCAGAAAAATTTATTAAGTCTTAGCTTATTCCACACAGAAATCCTTAAATGGCCTGGACAAAATTATTGGCACCTTTTAGAAGTAGTTAGAAATAATTAGATTTCAAGCAGGTGATTCTCCTTCACTTTGGAATTGAACTCACCTGTGGTGAGTTGCAGGTGCCTGCAATATAAACATCACTCATTCAACCCGTCCGAATACAGAAAAGGACTCATTCTCCTGTTTTGTGTCACTGTGTGTACCGCAATGAGCATGGAGAAAAGAAAGACAGCCAGAGAATTGTCTGAGGAGGTCAGACAGAAGATTGTAGCCAAGCATGGACAACCTCAAGGCTACTTATCAATCTCCAGAGACCTTGATGTTCCTGTTTCCACCGTACGTAATGTTATCAGGATGTTTAAGGCCCATGGCACTGTAGCCAACCTCCCTGGACGTGGCCGCAAGAGAAAACTTGATCAAGATTGCAGCGCAGGATTGTTCGAATGGTGAGAAAGCACCTCGATCAACTGCCAAACAGATTCAAGCTGACCTTCAGACACAAGGTATGACAGTTTCAACTCGCACCATCCGTCGCCAACTCAATGGAAGGGGGTTATATGGTAGGAGGCCCAGGAGGACCCACTGCTGAGAGAGAGAGAGACATAAGAAAGCCCAACTGGGGTTTGCCAAAACACACCTGAACAAGCCAAAATCCATCTGGGAGAATGTCCTGTGGACAGATGAGACCAAATTAGAGCTTTTTGGTAAAGCACATCATCTCTATGTTTACAGAAAACAAAATGAAGCCTTCAAAGAAAAGAACACCTTCCCTACAGTCAAACATGGAGGATGTTCAGTGATGTTTTGGGGTTGCTGTGCTGCCTCTGGCACTGGGTGCCTTGAACGTGTGCATGGCATCATGAAATCTGGAGATTACCAGGCCATTTTGGAGTGCAATGTTGAACCAGTATCAGAAAGCTGGGTCTCCATCAAAGGTCATGGGTCTTCCAGCAGGACAATGACCCCAAACACACTTCAAAAAAGCACCCAGGAATGGTTCAAGACAAGACGCTGGACTGTTCTGAAGTGGTCAGCAATGAGTCCAGATTTAAATCCCATTGAAAACCTGTGGAGAAATCTGAAAACAGCAGTTGGGAGAAGGCACCCTTCAAATCTGGGAGAACTGGAGCAGTTTGCACAAGAAGAGTCGGCCAAACTGCCAGTAGAGAGGTGCAGGAAGCTTCATCCATGGCTATAAGAAGCAGTTGATTGCAGTTATTTTGACCAAAGGCTGTGCTACCAAATATTACGTCTAGGGTGTCAATAATTTTGTCAATGCCATTTCTTTTCATTTTCTGATTTAAAAGGATATATTAAATTCTGAATCAAAAACAAAGGTTCTGTAATATTAACAGGGAAATAAAGAATTGTGGAGACCAAATACTTTACTGTTGTTAATTTCAACTTATGTTTAGGGAAATTGTGAGTTATTTGAAAAAGTGCAAGGGCGCCAATATTTTTGGCCACAACTGTACATGTTCCCATGTCCAAATTTAATACCCAAGATTTTGATGGGATGCTAAGAAACTGAAATCCCAGCTATATCCTTTGTCGGAACTAGTCTAGGGTTCAAAGAAAAACCTCTACTTTTTGCTACATTTATACTGGTGCCAGGTACCACTGAATACTCAGTTAATACACTCAAGACTGTTCTCCAGACTGTACACTACCAAGCATTAGACATGTCATCTGCATACACAGCTTCCTGACCAGCTATGAAACGCCAGTGATCTGCAAGCCTATAATATCTGGACTATGGTTAAAGGGCAGCTGACATGTTTTCATGCTCCAGGCAGGCAACTCATACCATGTAGTTGTCAGCTCTTGGAGATTTTTTAGCAATAAACAGAATATTTTTGTCCAGAGGATAAAAAGTGAAACAGCTCATACAGTAAAGCCCACCTTGCAACTTCCTGATACGACAGGACAAAACAATCCGTTTATGGCTAAAAAAAAAAAAAAAAAAAACTCCTAGGTCAGGCAACTATGTGGCATGAACTGCCTGCCTGTAGAACCGGAGCTAAACAAAATATATACCCAAAAGCAGACTGAGGGGGCAAACTTGATGCATACCTCTTTTCAGGGGAACAACGGGACCAAGACAGTTGTTCAGAGAGGGAATGATGGAGGTCTGGTCATACAACATTTTTAACCAGTTAACAAAAAGCAAGGGTATGTCACAATGACTTAAAACGGAAAACTAATAAGAATGATCAACCTTATCAAATGCCTTCTCTTGGTCAACAGAAAGCAATAACCCATCCAAATTACCCTGTTCTCCCTGGGACACAGTTTCTCTGAGTAAAATCAAATTATCCTGCATACACCTGTCAGGTACAAAACAATTTTGATACTTTGAAATTAAAGATCTGGCAGGAATGGAAAGTCTTTTACATAGTATCTTCATTAATCTTTTCAAATCAGTGTTAAGTAAACACAGAGGATGCCAATTTTTGAGATCATGAATATCTCCTTTCTTGAAAAAGGAAAATTTGTAGAGCCTTACAGAATTCGGTAATAGCAGATTCTTGTTGCAACATGTGATTATAAACCAGAGGCAAAATTTTAGAAAAAGAAAACGAAGTTTCAGATTTGTGCAATTCTGGCAAAAGGCCATCAAAACCAGGGGCAGTCTTGTTATTCAGTTTTGAATTGGCCTATATTACCAAATATAGGGTTAATCAAGTCGTGCTTTATCATTTCAAACCATACTATGCTGTCCACTCTTTTATTAAACAAAAATAAAAAAAGCAGACTTAGCTCCCTGAATTAGAGCAAAAGTACCAAACATGTTACATAAATATGAGTCAGCTACATCCAGCATACCATTAGTCACTTATCAAATCACCAGAGTAATTGACTAAGCCTGTGTGAAAACTTGTTTTTTAACTCTGTCCTTACAACTCTCGTAAACACTGCCAGCTGCCAAATGATCTTGTGTGCCACATTTGTGTGCCAACATTAGTCACACTGTAGAGACTTCATTTCAAATTTAATGTGGTGTATCTGATGAGGTAGCATATGTTGGCCAGTTCTAGCTTGAGCCAGTGGAGACAGCTGATGTCATAAATCCAGATATTTCTGGTATTTCTCACTACACTTTAGAAGACTGGAGACAAAATGCTTTAAAACCCAGTTTGGTATCATCGCACTATGTGTAAGGACCATCATAAAAGAAAAAATTACTTACCATAGTAATCTGGTTTCTTCCAGGGAATACTCCAATATTCATACCTCATATGCAGTATGCCTTTAAGCCAGATCTGCCCAGAGACAGAACGTTATGCTAATGACGGAATCATTGGCTCGTACCACTTTTTCAAATGCTGCCACCGATCAATTGCCTACATTTTAACCCTCAGATTTCGTGGACGCTTAACAAGATAGGACCAGAGAGGAATTTAATAATTAACACTATAACAACAATAATAATAATAATAATAAAACACCTAAAAATCCTCCAACAGGAGGGAAAAATCTACTAAAACACCCCCCAATGTCAGAATCACCCGAAGAGGGTAAAACCAATGAAAACACAGTTCCAAATATAAAAGCCAAAGTGTGGCACACATACCCCTGGTAATACAGCATGGAGTGCAGAGGCCACTGGTTCTAGGAGGGGAGGCAGGGTTGGAGAGTTATAAATACTGGAGTATCCCCTGGAAGAAACAAGATTACTATGGTAAGTAATTTTTTCTTCTCACCCCAGGAATACTCCAATATTCCTAACTCTTATGCAGACTAAGAAGCAGTACCTTTGGAGGTGGGCACAGAACCTACTTTGGAAATAGACTCGCAAGACAGCTGTGCCAAACCTGGCATCACCCCTAGCCTGTGTGTCCTGGCTGTAATGCTCAGTAAAGATGTGCACTGTTCTCCAGGTAGCTGCTTTACAGACATCCCCCTAGGGAACATCCCTGTAAGCTGCCAGAGTAGCAGCTGTACCCATTGAGGCATAGGCTCCAAGCCCTGCTGGAGCCTCCTTCCTAGCTTTTGAATAGCAAAACTGAATACACTGGACTATCCAGCGAGAAATGGACCTCTTAGATGCTGGATTTCCTTTTCCCCCACATCCCCATAAGTCAAGAACAGTTGTTTCCTGTCCTGTCTATGGGCCTTGGTGACTGCCATGTAGTAGCTAAGAGTTCTCTTGACATCAAGACTGAGCAGTTTATGCTCCCCAGACCTTGAATGCTCAGTAAAGAAGACAGGTAAGGCGATGGACTGATTCAAATAAAAGTCTTGAGACCACCTCTGGAAGAAATTTTCTGTTCGTTCACAGGATCACTTTGTCTCTGTGGAATGAAATGTAGTTCTGTTTAATGCAGAGAGCCTGGAGCTCACAAATCCTTCTAACAGAAGTGACTGCCACTAGGAAACCCATTTCCCATGTGACATACTTATTTTTAGAAGGTTCAGAAAGTACCTTTGAGTCAGAGACTCCTTTGCAAAGGTTCCACATCACAGAAATTACATACAAAAGAGAAAGGCAGTTACATAATTGTTCAGTAGAACACAATCAGGTTGTTACAGGGCCACCGTCAGGCTAACAGTTAGATTTCAAGGGAGTTGAAGACATGAGTTGGAAGGGGGGGGGACCCATGAGCTTGGCAATACACACATTTGGATCCCAGGTTGGCACCAGTTCCCTGTGACGGGGGGGGGGGTGCAAGTGAGCTAGACCCTTAAAGAACCTTCTGAAAGAGTTTGATGCCAGAGGTATTCTTCCCAGCTGCAGTGTAAGCAGACACTGAAGCTAAATTAACCTTTGAAGTAGTGGGCTGCAGGCCCAATGAATGTAAATGAGTATGGTAGTCTAGCACTGCTGGAACCCCTGCATGGGCTGGCACCATATCCCTGGTGGAGCATCAGATGGAAAACCTTTTCCATTTAGAGGCATAGGTTTTCTTGGTGGAAGGTTTCCTGTACCCCCTTAAAATATCCAGAACACTTTCAGAGAGATGAAGGCCTGCATATTCTAGGTCAAGAGCCATAATTTGAGTCTGAGTGACTTGAGGTTCAGGTACAGGAGTCTCCCCTGACTGGAGGTTAGCAGGTTGTTCCTCTAAGGAAGGTGTATTGGTTCGGCAACAGACATGGAGAGCAGTAGAGAGCACCATGGCTGCCTGGCCCAGTCTGGGGGAATTAAGATCACTGAAGCTGGCTGGGACTTGAGCTTGAGTAGCAGTCTGTACACCAGAGGAAATGCATACAGGTACTTCCCTGACCAGTCCAGAATCAGAGCATCCAGGGGTATCGTTCCCAGAGTCGGGGGCCTGCAACAACACTGGGGCAGGTGGTGACTCTCTTGGGATGCAATGAGATCTATCTCTGGGGTGCCCCACCTTCTGAAAATCACTTCCACCACTTGTCTGTTCAAGGTCCATTCATGATAGGCCTGGTTTATCAGACTCCGAGCATCTGCTAGGGTATTGTCCTTGCCTGGCAGATGAATGGCCTGAACAGAAACTCCTTGGGAGTAGGCCAGAGTCCAAATTCTCATAGCTTCTGTGCAGAGAGGATCCAACCTTGTTCCTCCCTGCTTGTTTATGTAATGCATTGTGGTGGTATTGTCTGTTCTGACCTGTATCACCTTTCCCTGAATTACTGGTGTGAAGGCTTGGAGTGCCAGGAACACCACCCTGTGCTCCAGCAGGTTTATGTGCTGGAGAGACTCTGCACTGGACCAAGTGCCATGAGTAGTGCGATTCCCTAGGTGGGCACCCCACCCTAGTAGTGATGCATCTGTTGTGAGGATCACTGACGTTAGCTCTTTTTGAAAAGGAACCCCTTCTCTGAGGTTGGCTTCCTCTTTCCACCACTTAAGGGGCCAGCAGTAACATTTGTGTTACTGGGACTAGCTTTGAGAGAGAATCCTTTCTTTGATACCAATGAGCCCTAAGATGGAATGGATGTCTCTCATCTGGAACCTGGAACCCAGAACTGTGCCAGTGGCAGCTGCCATGTGACCCAGTAACTGTAGACACTGTCTTGCAGTTTTTGGTTTGTTCAAGCTGAAGGAGCCTGCCATCTGCAGGATACTTTTTACCCTGGCTAGAGGTAGGTAAGCCCTACCCTCCTGGATATTTATTTCTGCTCCTATGAACTGCAACACTTTTGCAAGGAGAAGGACTGACTTTTTGAGATTTACCAGGAAACCCAGAGAATTCAAGAGTCCTTGGGTTAGCTGCAGATGTTCCTCTACCTATTGAGGTGATTTTCCCACTGCCAACCAGTCGTCCAGATAGGGGAATACTGTGACATCTTGCCTTCATAGCTGTGCCACGACCACTGCCAGGCAATTTGTGAACAGTCTTGGAGCTGAAGTGAGACTGAAAGGCAGGGCTGAAAACTGGTAATGACCTGAGGGGAGTCTGAATCTGAGGTACTTTCTGTGAGACCCCCTTATGGGGATGTGGAGATAAGCATCTTTTAGGTCCAGAGATGCCAGTCAATCTCCTTTTTGGAGAGCTGGCAGAATCAGTGACAAGGTTACCATTTTGAACCTTTGCTTTAGTAAGTGCCTGTTTAGCACCCTTAGGTCTAGGATAGGCCACCACTCCCCATTCTTCTTTGTTGTGAGGACGTATCTTTCCCTTCTGTTGTGGAGGCGCAGGTTCCACTGCTTTTTCCAACAACAGGATTTGAACCTCCTTTTCCAACAGCTTTCTTTCTGCATTGGAAGCTAGTCTGAACACTGATTTTTAGAGAAGGAAGGGACTTGAAGTTTAGGGACAAACCCTGACTCACTACTTCCAGGACCCATTTTGTCTGTGGTTATTCGTTTCCAAGCCTAGAAATAGTGAGTCAGTCTGCCCCCTACTGGAAGTGGGGAGGCGGCTTGGGAAAGCATGTCAGGGGTCTTGCTTTGCCTGGGGCTGAGAATGGGAACCACACCTGGAATCTCTTCTGCCCCTGCCCCTGAAGCACCCTTGCTGAGGGTACTGTTGTACTTGGGGTATGGCCATGGCCTGATGAAAAGGCCTGGAATGAAACTGTCTGTCCCTGCCCCCCCTTCCATCAGGTCTAGTGGACAGGGAAACCTTTTCCTTGGCCGAGTTGCTTCTGTAAGTGGCCTTGTACTCTTCCACTTTTTTCATACAGGCCTCTGTGTTCCAAAGAGGGAACTGCCCTCAACTGGGAAATCTAGAGCCTTATTCTGTGTGTCCTGAGTAAGGTTTGTGGCTCTTAACCAGGCAAAACTTCTCTGGGCAACTACATTGGCCATCCACCTGGCAGCAGTGTGTCGATGTCTGCTGCCATCTGAAATTGGTATTTGGCAGCTTCTAGGCCAAATCTGGCAGTCACAGCTAGGTTGGCTGAAAGACTGGAGAAAGCCTTATCTGCCATGGCCATGACAGATTGCCAGAGGTATTTTTGATACTGGGCTGCATAAGCATGGGAATTAGCCTGACTTATGGCCAAAGAAGCTGATAAATAGCCCTTTTTGGCCATATTGTCTATCTTCCTGGAATCCTTCTCTGGTGGATGGGAAGCCAGGGGAACTGTTGCTTTGTCACAGGCTGCAGCTTGTACCACATCCTGCTGGTCAGGGTGGGAGAATAAAAATTCAGCCCCTTCCCTATCTAGCTGGTACTTCTTGTCCAGCCTTTCATCCAAAGGAGGGACAGACCCAGATGTCTGGAGGAGTTTTATCTAATCTTTTTTAAAGAACTTATTTATGGGAAGCAGTAACTTTTTGGTGGGCGTTAACCCTATCATTTCAAGGTATTTTGCTTCCTCCTCATCTTCTATCACCTCAGTGGTAGAGATGTCCAGAGCATCCACCATTTTTCAGACAAAAGTAAAATGGGATGAATAATTCTCCGATGCCCTGGGAGGTGTGCCAAACTCTTGATCAGGACAGACTTCAGGCTCTATAGGCTCCCCCTCATTTTCCTCTTCATATTCCCCATAATCTTCCTTGACATCATGCAGGGAGGACTGGTTTGATTCAATAGGGGTCTGAACTGTTGACTGCTGTCCTGCAGGCAGCATCCTCTGTAAGGCCTGCAAGGCCTTAAAAGCCTGTGCAAGCTCTAGTGGAGTAGGCATGTTTACAGCCACACCAGAAGTACCCAGATGCTGATCAGCAGAGGTTTCTGTGTGCTTTGTTTGGTCTTTCTCAAAGGAACCGGAAAGCTAGCTGGTTCAGCAGGCCTTTTTGTAATGGCCTTTGCACCCGTATCAGGGGTAGAAGTTGTGGTTTCACTCACAGCCACTAAGGGACCCTCAGGTGGAGGCAATTTCTTTTTACGCCTTTCCAAATGTTTTTCATGTGATTTTTCTGGAAAGGTCTTGCAAATTTCACAGTTTTCAAATGATCATAGCTATGACAGGCAACACAAGAAGTGTGTTTGTCTGCTTTGGCAAAAACTTCTCCACACTCTGTACAATTTCTGAAACGGGTTCACCAGTCTTTTTCTTAGGTTTTTCAGACATTTTGTAAAACACAGTCGAAAAATCACAACCACAAATAAATTTTAACTTTTTAAAATAAAACTATCAGTTGCGGTCGGTTCAGGAATCGATCGAGGAACCGATCAGAACCGGGAACCGAAGAAAAAAGGAACCGGGATTAGTGGTTCAGTAACCGATAGTGTATTAGCGGTTACAGAAAACCATTTTAACAAAACCATTTACTTTAAAATAAAGGAGTTTCAGTAAGAAACTCCGCTAAAGACTAAAAAATCCTCAGTTCCCACCGGTTATCCAGAACTGAGAGAAACCGAGAAAAACAGGCAATTTAAGTAAAATAAAGCCAATGGTTAACTACAAACAAGAGACAAGGGCAAATGATGAAAAATAAAATAAATACTTATATCTATGTTATAAGTTTCACGGTGAGATGATTAGGAGAGGATATCTGTGCTTCTAGTCTTTACAGGCGGAGAGAGACATCCGAGGGTTAGAATGTAGGCAGTTGATAGGTGGCAGCATTTTAAAAAGTGGCACGAGCCAATGATTCCATCATTTGCATAACATTCTATCTCCGAGCTGATCAGGCTTAAAGACGTACTGCATAAGAGTTAGGAATACTGAAGTATTCCTGGGGTGAGAAACATAGTATTGATTCTCTGGCCAGTAAGAGATTTTTTAAAGAGTTCTTAACCATAGGATCAGTCGAAAGTGAATTATTCAGATGCCATACGCTTTACCCGAGCCAAAAATCTTTTGAGGGCCTAAAGACACATTTAACAGCACTAGCACATGATCAGAATTTTCCACTGGAACTCTAACACAATGTACATGGAAAGACAATGTATACGGTTATACAATGATCAATGTGATGTCCTAAATAACTAACAATAAAACTAAGTTTAAAAAAAAAAAAAATTTCCATTGGAATTAAGGTGGCTGACCGAACTGAAATATTCTGCGAAAAGGATAAACAAAATCGAGCCTCGTGGCTAACCTGCGCTTATAACAAGTAAACCCAGCATTTTTATGTAAACTTCTATAGACATTCTGTAAACTAGTATCAGACACCACCATTTTAAGCAGAAAATCAGAGTCACAATACATTTTCTCCGACTGTATCCCCCTATCTTCTGCCACAACACAACTGAAATCCCCTCCTATTACCAAATATGTATTCATAAAAAGACAAGGTCGAATCTAAGTAAATAAATCAACTCTAGCCTTCTTTGTCTGAGGAGCATAGATGTTGATAAATAGAAACTGGAGGTTTATTTCTACATCTAGTAGTACTGCGCTATCAGAACAAATGTCAAGCAATCCAGGAACTTTTATGTTTGTAGCGGTGAACAAAATTCCCTCCCCATCAGACCAATCAGCACCAAATGACCAAAAAGATGGTCCCAGCATCAGGCCCTCCTGGCATTATTAAATATCATTATGTGTGCCCAGTCTGTTTCTTGAAAAAAAATAAATAAATAAATTACACTAACAGCAAGGTCTTTTAAGACAGCAAAAGGTTAATAATCTCTGTTTTGGAGCTTTTATGTTCTTGACGTTGACAGAGGCCACTTCAAAGTTGTACTGAAGATAGAAACATAGAATTTGACGGCAGATAAGGACCGCTTGGCCCACCCAGTCTGCCCGTTTCCCTACCTAATGGATAAGCTGCAGATCCTAGTTAACCAGCAGCCTACTTCTTTCTACCCCCACCCCCTAGAATTGCCTTATGGCTGTCCCATGCATGCTTGAATTCAACCACTGTTTTTGACTCCAGAACCTCCTCCGGAAGGCTGTTCCATGCATACACAACCCTCTCTGTGAAAAAATACTTCTTACATTACCTATGAGCCACCCCCATCTTCAAATTGTGCCCCTTGTTCTTGCACCTCTTTTTGAAAGATGCTACCTCTTGGACTTTCTTGATTCCCTTGAGGTACTTGAACGCTTCTATCATGTCCCCCCCTCTCCCTCCTTTCCTCGAGGCTATACATATTAGGCTCCTTTAATCTCTCTTCATATGTCTTCTGGTGCAGACCCTGCACCATTTTAGTTGCCCTCCACTGGACAGCTTCCATCTTGTCTATGTCCTTGCGGAGATTGGGTCTCCAGAACTGCACACAGTACTCCAGATGGGGTCTCACCAGCTGTCTGTACAGAGGGATAACAACTTCCTGTTTTCTACTAGTGATGCCTCTCCCTATGCATCCCAGTATCCCCCCAGCCCTCCTTACTGCCCTCTCACATTGCTTGCCCACCTTTAAGTCATCTGATATGACTACCCCCAGGTCCTTTTCCATTTTTGTTGTTGTTAGTATCTCACCCCCCAATGTGTACTCTTTCCCTGGGTTTTTGTCTCCCAGGTGCATTACCTTGCACTTCTTAGCATTAAATCTAAGCTGCCATACATTTGACCATTCCTCCAACCTTGCCAAGTCCATTCTCATCCTTTCCACACCACCTTGTTTATCAACTCTGTTGCAGATCTTTGTGTCATCTGCAAAGAGACATACTTTTCCTTCCAGACCTTCTGCAATGTCGCTTACAAAGACACTGAAGAGGACCGGTCCTAATACTGAACCCTGCGGCACCCCACTAGTAACCCCCCTTTCTTCAGAGTGGACTCCATTTACTATTACCCTCTGTGTCCTATTCTCCAGCCAATTCTTTACCCAGGCTATCATCTTGGGACCCACTCCCAGGCTGGCTAACTTGTATATTAATCTTTTGTGGGATTGAGTCAAATGCTTTGCTAAAGTCTAGGTAGGCCATGTCCACAGCCCCTCCCTGATCTACTACTTTGGTCACCCAGTCAAAGAAATCTATTAGATCTGTCTGGCATGACCTTCCTGCTGTGAATCCATGCTGCCTTGGTCCCAGTGCCCCTCTGGCCTCTAGGTACTCGACAATTCTTTCCTTCAGAAGTGATTCCATCATTTTCCCTATCACTGAGGTTAAACTAACTGGTGTGTAGTTTCCTGCTTCTGCCCTGCTCCCACTTTTGTGAAGGGGAATCACATCTGCCCTCCTCCAGTCCTCAGGTACCATCCCATCCTCCCATGATTTGTTAAAGAGGGTAGGCAGTGGTGTCACTAGTTCTACCCTTAGTTCTTTTAGAATTCTGGGATGAATCCCATCAGGCCCCATTGCTTTGTCCACCTTCAGTTTTAAGAGTTCTTTCAGAACCCTTTCTTCTGTAAATGGGCTGGTTATCAACTTCTGTATCCAGAGTGTTTCTATTGTTTGTTTTGCTTGAATTCAACCACTGTTTTTGACTCCAGAACCTCCTCCGGAAGGCTGTTCCATGCATACACAACCCCCTCTTCATTTGTAAATACTGAGCAAAAATATTTGTTTAGTGTATCTGCCTTTTCACAGTCGCCTCTTCCCACCCCCTCCCTTTATTAAGCCTCACTATCCTCCCTTAGTCTTCCTTCGCTCCCTGATATACCTAAAAAGGTTTTATCCCCTCTAACCGAGTTGGCTATCTTTTCTCAGTTCAGGCCTTTGCTGTTCTGACTGCCTTCCCAGCTTCCTTTGCTTTAACTGATACAATTCTCTGTCCTGCTCCTTCTGTGATTCCTTGTACTTTCTGAATGCTTTTTTTTCTTGAACCTTCATTGCCACCTCCTTTGAGAACCATAATGGTTTCTTACATCGCTTTGTTTTTATTTGCTTCACACAAAGGTTTGTTACCTCTGTGATGGCAGTTTTATTATTCCCCATTGTTCTTCTACCCTCCTTCCTGCCCATTTGCTAGTGCATTCCTTAGGCACTCACCCATTTTGGCAAAGTCAGCCCTCCTAAAGTCCAGTACTTTTGCCTTTGTATGGCTTGACTCTATTGCTGTGTTTACTGTGAACCATACTGTTCGAGTGGTCACTAGTTCCCAGATGGCTACCCACTTCTACATCTGTGATCCTCCTCCATCTCCATTTGAGAGACCAGTCTAAGATGGTTCCTCTCGAGTGGGTTCCAATACTAGTTGTCTAAGGCATGCCCCTGTAGCATCTAGAATAATCCCACCTTAGAAGTGGCTGCTGCAACTGCACTCCAGTTAACATCTGGCATATTCAGATCACCCATCAGCAATATCTCCCCTTTATCTGCCATTCTAAGTATACTTTCTATCATACTAAGGTTCATACTAAGGTAAGGTGCAAGAGCGAGAAGGCAGAAGCCCATGAAGCTCTTATACTAATCCAGTACATAATAGGAGAGGTCATACCCATTACATATAAGACTATCCAATCTATTTTAAAAAATACTTTTAGTTTCACTGATGACAACATTCAGTGGCAGCCTGTTCCAAGGGCCAACAACTCTGACAGTAAAAAAATACTTACGGCTAGACTTAACAAAAGGTTTTCTTACCAATTGTTAGGGATGGCCCCTGATGTTATGACCACGGTTTTTAAATTCTAGACCCAGTTCACACAATAAATACGGGTCTTGAATAATATCGTACAATAACATAAGATCACCACAAAGTCGACGTGTAGATAAGGGCTCAAGTTTTAAAATGTCTAATCTGTTCTCATAAGGAACTTCGAATAGCCCAGAAACTTTTTTTATCATTTCCTTGTCCACTTCCTCCCCCTGAGAGGGGGGTCTGTATATACAACCCCTGTGCGGATTGTGGTGCCATTGCCTGCATCCAAATTGACCCACAGTGCTTCTTCTCCTCCCTGTTTACCCTTTTGTTCTGTTGCTTTGATTCCTTCTCTTATGTAGAGAGCTACTCCTCCTCCTCCTCCTCTTTTACCCTCCCTGTCCCTCCTGTAGATAGTGTATCCTGGTATGTTTACGTCCCAGTCATGGTTCTGTGTGTACCATGTTTCTGTGACTGCCACAATATCCAGATGTTCCTCCTCCATCAAGGCCACTAATTCAGGAAGCTTGTTACTCAGACTACGGGCACTGGTACTCATTGCTCTCAATTTTTTGATGGCTTTACCTTGTGTAGCAGCATCCCCCACTGACCTTTCTACCTTGGTCTTTTTCTCATTTAGTACCCTGTTTTGTAGGGGGAGGCTGGGATTTCCCTGCTGCTCATCAGTGCCTCCCCCCCCTTGACTAGTTTAAAAGCTTGCCAATGAAGCATTTAAACCAATTGCCCAAAAGGCGTGTTCCTTCCTGGACAGATGCAGACCATCCTGCCAGTATAGGCTGGTGTCCCTCCAGGTGGAACCCCAGTCCCCAATGAAGCCAAACCCTGTGCTCCACACCATTTTTCAACCATTCGTAAACTGCATGGTGCAAAGTACTCGCCTCACCCATGCCACTGACGGGCAGCACCTCTGAGAAGGATACTGAGTGTGCTACTTGTCTTAAGCCCCTTCCCAACTCTACAAAGTCCTTCTGCACTGCTCTAATCTCATGATGAGCCAAGTCATTTGTCCCTAGGTGGACAATGATGTCCAGCTCAGACTCCCGTGCAACTGTTCTCGTGATCCTAAAGATGCGCTTCCTGTCCCTCCAAGCCATGACACCAGGCAGGCACCTTACTTCAGTTTTCCCTGCTCCCCCCAGTTCTATCCCCCAAATAATTGAGTCCTCACCAGGAGCTGCTTCCTTTCCCTGTGGTGCCCTCTGCCACTAATCAGTTGAGTACGATGGAGGGAATCACTTTCCTTTTGAACTGCAACCTCCCCTTGTATGGGATGATGATCTGTTTTTCTTTTTCTTGGCACTGCTGGTAACTACAGCATCTTCTTCATTATCTGAGGAAACCTGCCAGAGTGGCACAGAGAAGGACGCCTCTGATCCCTCCCATCCCCTTCAGAATCTCCCCAATCTTTCTGCCATGCCACAACATCAAACTTATATTTTCTACTGGGATGTCAGTGCTCTCTGCAAGTCCTTTCACAAAACTTTTGTTTTAGTGGAATGATTCCTAGCACTCCTATGCTTGGTGCCATAATGTTATCATTCACCAGTTGGGTTTCAGGTACCACATCTATTTCCATCGGAATATCTTCAGTATGAGTAGAGCTGTTCATCAGGCACTATGGTGGATGCAGCTTCTATATCCACCACAGTGGATGGTGCACAGTTTCAATGTCAGAAAGTTGGTCTTGCTCGAGTGGAGGGAACAGTATCAAGACCACGTTCAGAAGAGACTAAGGCACTTGCCGAGTCATTATCAGGCTGCTGCACAACATTCTGTGATTCTTCCCTGTCCCTTTGTACCTCAGTCTTTTTGCTGCTCTCTTTCCTGTGCATGGGTTTGTTGCTGTCTTATGCAACCTTCCTTTTGGGCCTGGATTGTCTGACCTGCTGGAGAAGCTCAAGGACAAGATCTATATGTATGTATGTCCAGACACATGTCCATAATCAAGACAAGAACTGCACTCTGTTTCATCGCAGGCACTGCTCAGGTGATTTGGGGACCCAAATTTAAAACAGGTTTTTAGCTGTGCTAGGTAAAAACAGCAACCCCATCCTTGCCAAGTTAGAAACAGCTGGGAAGATGTGAAATGCCCTTATCACTGTATTTAAGTTTTACCTGAAATTTCCAGCCACCTGTCCAGATCTCCTCTGAATCTATTATCGGTGCAGAAGGGACTAAGGTGTTGCATCTTTGGGCTAACGAGTATCTGATATCCAGCACATTTACCCCCTCATTTCTGAATAACATGGTGACTGTTTGTATAACTGACTTTGTGAGGGGCTGGTCTGAAAAGGGATCCAGAGAGCAGAATATTACAATTTGTTGTATTTTACCCAAAGTGTGTCCACAGTAACAGCTTGCCTTTTTTTTTTTTTTTTTTTTTATTATTCTTTCTTTATGCTCCCCTGCTGCCAGCCACCCGGTACCCTCTGCCCAGTCACAGACCACAGGCTTCCACCCCCAACAACGGCCCCAACCCTCAGATACCCCCTGGAATACCCCCCAGAGCGGGGTTGTGGTGCTGCCCCAGTGCCACAGTCAATGGGATAGGTCAGAGGGTCGGCCTGGGGCTAACTGTGGCTGGTGGGCTTCATCGAGGCGGCCGGCAGCTGCTCTTTTTCCTGGTTTCTGGGGAGGATGTGCAGTGATGTCCATGCCTGCCCTACCCCTGGACATGCTAGGCGTCGCCTCAGCAACCCCCAGCCTCCGCCAGGGTATGTTGAGTGCCGGACACCTCACCACCCTCCCACCAGAGAAGGAGAGCAGTCCTCGGGATGCTCCATCCTTCACCCCCCAGCAACCCAGGTCCGTTCCCAAACCCAGGTCGCCAGTATCACAAGCAGAAATCCAACCGCTGCGCCGACAGGCCAGCGAGTAACAGCTTTCTTGAAAACAGATCTCAAACAAGATGTCGCCAAAAGTGTGGATAAGGGTATAAATTTCAGATAAAAAAAGTTCATTGAATCTTTAAGTAGCGTTGTCTCAACACAGGTTCTCTCAGGAGGCAGCTGTAATCCCCCTCTGTAACGCAGCCACATTGCGTTACACCTTTGGTCAGGAACAACATACGGGTGAAATAAATCAGCCATCCGAAAATTGTGAACATTTGGTGTAGGGCTGAAAGGGCCCAAAGGGCCACTGCCTTAATCACTGTCCATCTGAGGTAGAGCCAAATGTGCAGTATGTACAGGTTTTCACCGTCTCTGCTATGTACCACTGGTACCTTCCTCCAGATTGCTATGTGTGGCAGGGGGATCAGAATGTACAACAGCTACTCCTGGTAGTAATATAGACACAGTATTCACTAACTGTACTGATTCAGAAGGCTGTGAGAGAGTCAGTAGCTCTGGTACCTCACTACCAGTCTGAGGGCCATACTGTCATCAGTAGCAATGGGACCAGTAGTAGATACAGAAGCAGGCTTACCTGGCTCAGTATTCCTAGCAGTATTAGACGCAGTAGGATTAACCACATAGGTTGAGTCAGGAGGTACTGCAAGTAAAATGGGAGGGGCTGGCGGCCTTTCAGTAGGAGTGCTAACAGCAGGTTGGGGTGTGAATGTGGCAGTTCCTTGATCTTGCCGCTCAGCTGGCAGCCTGTTGACAGGGCAGTCTACATTTGACAATGGGACTGCATCTTACTTAGGAAGCCACTTCCTTCCTATCCGTAGACCTCATGCAGCCAGCACCCTCCAGGGCTTTTTATGCACTCTAGTCTTTCTCCATGGATTCACTGCAGGATACAGGGCTACTTGGAACATAAAGTGGAGACCACTTAAGTAGTGCAGGATGCTGAGAACACAGCCACTCCTCCATGTCAGGTACAGTAGGCAAAACTGCATTTGTGGGCAAACAATGGTCAGTATCACTTAAAGAAATTTTCTGGTGTGCAAAGTTCATGAATGGATGCATGTCACTGGTTCCAGGTTTGAGCCCAAACACAGGGAAAATATTAGCTTCGATTTCTGTAGGGCTAATCTGTGGTACAATGAGTAGAAAACCCTCAGGTGGAGAAAAACTGTAGGTATTTCTTTTCCACCTCCAACTTCTGTAATTCCAATGTGCATTTCTCTTCTTCCTCTTCAACCATGGCCAACAAATATTGTCTTTTTTCAGACAACTGAGAAGCTAGTTTCACTTCAGTATTGAGAAAAGGTTCCATCTGAGTATCAGCAGGCAAACCTGGATCAGACCATTCGACTTCCATGTGTCCCATGGCCAACGGGGGAGGAAGCTGTCCCCCACATCCCACCTCCTGCTCTCACCACACCAGGGTCTGCCATCTTCCCAGATAGCCGAATAGCAACCCCTACCTTTCACAGGGAGCAAAAATAGGGGAATTTTTACTAACACAGAAAGACAAAGAATTAAACCAATCAATAAGGCTGAAGCAGCGAAAAACAACAAAAGTACATAATAGGGAAAAATCATAAGAAAAAGGCAATAAACAAGGTGACAGAAACCTAGAAAAAGTAGAAGTAATAAACACTGTTAAAAAGTCTAAGAATACAACTCAGAGATAGATCTCCTGGTCTCCGGGAATACCTAGGTGATTCTACACAGGGGATACTGGATGCCTGGAACAGGGAGCTTTCCACGTCTATTCCCTATGAAGTATAGGTTAAATTTACAGCTCCTTCCATTAAGATTTCTTCTGCCCCTTATTGGCAAGAATTCTTCTAGAAGTCCTGTAACAGGTATTTTTAATATCCCCTCCAGGCTGGCAAAATTTTTACCGTCAAAGTACAGGCATTGCTGGAGGTGATGCAGCAAGAATTCAGCCTCCCATTCGTATGTATTTTGGACATGCCCGGTGCTAGTCACATATTGGCAGCAGATTATGGACAGTCTGTACATTCTTATGGGAGCTGAAGCAGTTTTAACCCCTGAGCTGGTCCTCCTTTCAATACCGCCAGGGATCTACATGTCCCTCCGAGATCCCAGCTTTACATATACATTTTGGCAGCCAGAAAAGGAGATTACTCGTCTTTAGGGACAGCCTTGTGCACCTACATGTTCCCAGTGGCACCAGATCATAAATGACAGTTATGCTCTGGAATGACTTACAGCAAGATGCACAGATAGAACCTCACAGTTTGAGTTAAAGTAGCAGCCCTGGGTGTTTAACATCTCAGAGTTGGACGACTCCTTTGTCCCCTAAAGCGACTGTGTACATTGGGGAACATAGACGACATCTAAAGGAGACCTGGGGGAAGTGCATTTTCTGCTGCTGCAGTGGCCTGGACCTGGACCCGTTTGGCTAACAACTTTTTCTTCTTTGAACTTGTAACATTGTTTAAAACATAGGTAGGATACAGTGAGACATGTATGATAGGTATGTATTACATCGTACTATGCTATCTCAATGTAAACTAATGAATGTATGGAAAGGCTTGTGGAAATCAGCTTGTACCTTTCTCTGACTGCCTCAATAAAACAGAGTTAAAAAGAAAAAAAAAG
Organism: Neoceratodus forsteri; assembly: GCA_016271365.2. Classification (NCBI taxonomy): domain Eukaryota; kingdom Metazoa; phylum Chordata; order Ceratodontiformes; family Ceratodontidae; genus Neoceratodus; species Neoceratodus forsteri. The sequence continues at coordinate 537,498,792 of CM028130.1, read as the reverse complement.
AGTTGGATTTTTCCTGGTGTCCTGGCTAACATTCCCCTTCCTGTTAGACCAGTTCATGCAATTGTCCAAGGTTGTGTGTGGGTGTTGACATATGAAATGGTTGCCACTGCATGTTTACAGTCACTTCACTACCAGTTTCTCACTGCATGTAAAACACTTTGGGATACAATGTGTATGAAATGGGCTATATAAATGCTAATTCTTCTAAACATTACTGCACTGTATACATTTTGTGTTACTGTATCTATAGTATTACTGTTCTAGTGTATAACGTAATTCTCTTGGAGCTATGTTGTACCACTGTCTGCCGCCATCCTCCCCAGGGACACCCATGAAACAAGATGCCGCCTCTTATGAGGTTATCCTGGTTGGAAAAATAATAAACAATCATATTCATACTTTGAACCAACTGACCAAATGGTTCACTGTGGTAATGTTTTAACAAATTAGGGGACATTATTTTACAATCTGAAACACTGCAATGCTGGTATTTTTTGCTGTTACCATAGTTATGCTTGCTTGTTAAGGAACCATTTCAACATATCCTGTTTGCACCTGTTCTTCTCCCGTTAGCCCCTCTCCATGTCACGTTTGGAAAGAAGCCTCAGCTCAGTGCTTCTTTCCCGGTGACCAGTTTATAAATAAATCAATGCAATAATTTGAAAATTTGCAAACAGAGTAGAAAAGAAATTACACAGATTCATTTTTAGAGTTCGATTATCTGTGAAAATCCCAGCTACTGCTGGATAGTGACCATTTTTGTTTGGCTTGGCAAATGTGGCACAAAAGGCCAGCAGCATCTGGGGTTGCATAGGGAGAGGTATAACCAGTAGAAAAAGGAAGGTGATTATGCCACTGAACAGATCCCTAGTGAGGCCTCACCTGGAGTACTGTGTCCAATTTTGGAGGCCTCACCTTAGGAAAGACATAGAAAGACTAGAGACTATACAAAGAAGGGCAACAAAGATGGTGTAAGGTCTGCATCATGAGCCATGTGATGCAAGGCTAAAACAGCTCAATATGTACTCACTTTAATACAGAAGGATGGGGGGATGACAGAGACATTTAAATACCTGAAGGGTATCAACAAGGTACAGGCACAGGATCTCCTTCAGGTAAACAACTGCACCCAGACCAGAGGTTATGACATGCGCACCTAAAGGGGGGGGCAGGTTCAGAAGCAACACAAGGAAGTTCTTCTTTTCAGAAAGGGTGGTGGAGCCTTAGAATGCCCCCCACAGGTGGTGGGGTTAAAGAATTCAAGCTGGCATGGAACAGACAGTGTAACACAGTAGCCTGATTTTTTTTTGGGGGGGTGTAGTATACATGGGCAGACTAGATGGCCCACATGGACCCCATCTGCTGACACATTCTATGTTTCTATGTAGTCACGGGGTCATTAGTTAGTCAAATTATTCAGATTGGGAAGGAATGATCAAGCCAAATTATCTTTTATCTAGACAATCTGTCCATATACAGATAATGGACCTACCCCGAAGACAGTGATCTAGAGAGGAGAACGTGATGTCCATATGTCTCTAACTTAAGGGGTACTCTGTAAATGTAAGGGTGCTCTGTATCATAGTAACTGGTTGTAACAAACAGTCACTATTTAGATTTGGTAAAACAGACTGATCACTACTGGTGCTGCACATGCCATTCTGTCAGGGGGGTAAGGTATGGCAATTTCTCTAGCCTTAGACCCAAGCAAAGCAGAAATGTTTTTAAGGCTTGTGACAGTAAGGTAATCAAATATATTCACATATGTAACATAATACACTCTACTAGAAGGTAGTGCCTGTAGCAGCATGTTTGAGGGTGGTCAGGGGGTGTTACCTCCGCTGCAAACAGGAGCTGAACCCCAAGGTTCTCTTGGAGAATCTCATCCGGGAATTTCACCAAATAGTCACGACTCTCTCTCTCGTTGGGGATGCAGTCTTCGACGATTTGCTCAATAATCCTTAGCATGCGTGTTCCTGAAAGTACAGAGTGGAGACATTTATTAACCTGCAGAACAGATTCCATTATCCTGTCAGATTAAGTTGTGGAGGTAAGTGTCCCACACACAGAGCATCATACCCAGAGCTGATGTCCACCAATGAGGCACATATTGTTGGAATGCACAACAACCACTCCTACAAAACTCATACAAGTGTGAGTTATGGGACTTCTCCTTGATAGTGGGGCATGTAAGCAATAATACTTCACTGGGGTAACTGGAAGGGACTGTGCTTGAGTAATGCACATCCCCTGATGAGTTGTGAGCCTCATGCCTCCAACTACCAGGGAAAGTGTGTTAAACGACCAGATACAAAAGGGTGTATTGCATCACAGGACAGCATCACACCCTGGGTGCGTTGTGAGGCACAGTACCTTCAGCCACCTGAGAGGTGACAATATCCTATGATATACAACACACTGGAGTACATTATTTTCTATATAAAATGTTCCAAGAGTACTGTGATATTGTTACTCTTGGTAATTAATAATAATAATAATTTTATTTATATAGCGCCTTTCAGTGTGTCAAGACGCTGAACAAATTAAAATCATAAATTCAAATTCCAAATACAAAACTTCAAAACATATAAAAATACATCATAATAGCATAATAAATTATAAAATTCCAATCATACTAAAATTAACTTAGCTATCCAAGAAGACCATTTTCCATAAATATGATTTCAAGTCTTTCTTAAATATCTAATTAATTAGTTCTGACCAGTAATAATATGCAGAGATATCATCAAGGGTAAGACCATGCTTCTGCCAGTCAGCTTTCAGGATTTGACCTACCCTTTTTATAATACCTACACACAAGCCACATTCTGGAAAGTGAGGTAGAAAAACCTGAAAATATGCTCTCCCCCACCAAGAGCCAACAGCAGCATATCACACTGCCATGCAGACAGCCCTAGGTTTGGGAGCGAACTCTGTGAGCTGCGTCGGGGAGAGGCCTGGGCTGGAGTGGCTACTCTGTGGCAGTGCACTCCACCTGGGGAGGCGTTTTTTTATTTATTTATTTATTTACTTACTTACTTATTTCAGATTAGGATTAATACATTTGACATGTGGGCTCGTTTACAAAGGCTCCAAGTCAGAAGAAAGTACATAACAGGTCATTGACAGTATATACAATTGAAAACACAAATTAACATCAGGGTTATAAGTGCAGTTACATCACAAACCAGGATTAAAGGACATCAAGTGATAGTACAAGTCCACACTTAAAGAATAACCATTAGAAGCAACACTACATAAATGCAGTCCACAGCATAAAAGATATCAGGGGTAACCAGAGACAGGGGAGCCCCCAGGCAGTTGGGGGCAGTTAGATGCAGCCAGGCATGGCTTTGTCCAGAGTGGGGTGAAGAGAGGGGATGGGAGGGAGGGAGAGAGGGGAGAGAAGTAAAGGGTGGAGGGGCAGAGAAAGGGGAGAAGGGGTAAGGGGAGGAGACCAGGGGAGGGGGAGAAGGGAGAGGGTGAGCAGTCCGTGAGGGTATAGTAAGGAGACGAGAGGAGAGAATATGAAAGGGTTACAGGGACTGGGGGCAGGACCTGCTGCTGGCAGCTGTTGGCTAGCAGTAACACTGACAGTTGTATTTGTTGGCAAGGTGAGATCGTAGCTCTATTTTAAATTGGCTGAGCCTGGTAGATTCGGCAAGGGCAGTGAGCAGGTCACTGAATCACTTGGGTCCACAGTAGGAGAGGGATCTCTGGGCCAGAGTATTTCGCTTAAACGGAATGATCAGTCCTCCCTTGGATGCACTTCTTGTACTGGAGGGTTGTACATTTTCAGGGAGGACAGAAGTAGAGTTAGGCGTGAGCCCCAGCAAGGATTTTTTTTACTAGTAGGCAGGTCTGGTATTGAATCCTGAGATGGAGGGGGAGCCAGCCAGTTTCCTTGTATAGGACACATGAATGTGTCTGCCTGTGTGCACCCAGGACCAGTCGGCAGGCCTTAAGAAGGGTTTTGACCCTCCTCAGCACTGTGTCGGAGCCAGACCCGTAAATGATGAGACCGTAGTCCATTGAGGAGAGTACTGAGCAGCATGTGACAAGTTTTAGGGCGTTTGGTGTCATGGAAGTTCGGTGCCTGTAAAGAATACCAAGTTTCATATTGGTGGATTTTATTAGTTGCTCTATGTGAACGAAGAAGGTGAGGGTGTCGTCAAGGTGAATCCCTAGGTATTTAAATGTGTTGACTTGATCAAGTGTTCCTCCTTTGCTGCCAAGTATTCTCAAGGGTGACCCTTGTATCTTACTCTGTGGTGTGCTGAATAGCATGCACTTGGTCCTTTTATAATTGCGCAGCTGTTTATTACGGAAAGACCAAGATTCCAGCACTCGGAAGTTATCCTGTGATTCAGAGTTAATGGCTGTCACGTCTTTGCCTGGGACGGAAATGGCTGTGCTGAAATCGTTCTTTTTTTTTTTTTTTTTAAAAGGGGTGATGCAACCTCCCCTTCTAATTACCATCATATGCCACTTCTACCTGTTATCTCCAAGCAGCAAGAAAAAAAATGGTACATGATAAAGTGTATGATTATTTGAAAAAGTAATCCTTGTTGTCTTGCTCTTGGGCATGGTGTTTGTGGACCTCTTCAAAACCTCTGATCTGGTGGATAACAATATTTTATTACGCTGCTTGATATGCGCATTTCACATAAGGCCTATAATTGGTTACAATCTTACTTAATCAAAATGAATTCACCATATCCAGCTATAAGACAGAACTTAAAAAGCTAAAAAAAATAATCACATTGGAACAGAATAAATTAGAATTTCGTATTGCACACATCAAGAACAATAACAAGACTTTTTATGCTTATATTAATAACATGAAGGCTACAGATAACTGCACTGGACCAGTTGTTTCTAACGGGGTGGAAATTAGAGATTCACCAATGTAATTTAATTACAATATGCGCCACATGGTGTGGTGCCTTACCTGAGTGGCACCCCATCTAGCTATCTTTTGCCCAAAAAACAATCAACTGTAATGAGAGGAAGGGATCATAACTTTGTAAACAGCAGATCCCTTCCACTTCCCAATGCTGGGAGCCGACTACAGACCCGCCCCCGTGCTCAGGCACGTAATGATGTGTGCCCAGGGAGAGCATGGGTGCGCGCTCCATTATTCTCTATGAGGGCTAAGTTTTAAAACATTTTATGGTATCTTAGTGGTCGTTTTGTCATTAACCCAGGGCACCGGATGACTAACAAAGTCCTTGTAGTCACCCGATCCCTTCCACTCTTTACAGTTCATTGTTTTTTGGGCAAAAGATAGCTAGAAGGGGTGCCACACAGGTAAAGCACCACACCATGTGGTGCAACCTGCTATGTTAGTGAATCTCTTTAATGATCCATAGGAAACATCCAATATATTCAATGAGTATTTTTGTGAGGCATTTAATAGGGATTTGGTATACAACAAGATTACATTGCAGAATGATAATTTGACAACACATGAAACATTTACAACATCTAAAGTGTTGGAGTTACTATCCCAGATTAAGCCAAATAAATCCTTTGGCCCAGACACGTTGCATCCTAAAATGCTTCTAGAGCTAACGTCATTAATTGCAGGGCCACTTCCTTACATCTACAATAATTCATTTGCCCTGGGGGAAATATCAATGGACTGGAAGAAAGCCATCGTGATGCCCCTCTTTAAAAAGGGTCATAAGAAAGTCCAACTACAGACCCATCAGCTTGACAGCTGTACTGTGCAAAATCGGGGAAAGACTTATTAAAAAATAAACTTGAGGAAGCACTTCTGAAACTTGGAATCTATGAACGCACTCAGCATAGGTTCAAAAAGAATAGGGCCAGTATTACCAACATGCTATGTTTTTATGAAAAAGTCAACAAATGCATTAATGAAAACACATCGGTGGACATTGCTTTCCTGGACTTACAAAATGCTTCCAATAAAGTTCCCCATTTGTTATCACTACGTAAAATGGAAAGCTTGGGATTGGATAAGCCTATAATCTTATGGGTACAGAACTGGCTATGTGGTAGGACACAAGCTGTATGAATCAAAGGCGAGGTTGCAGAAACAAGTGGAGTCCCTCAAGGCTCAGTTCCAGGCATGTCCCTTTTTTTCATTATTCATTAATGATATTAATAAAAATAATCAGCAGCTTTTTAATTAAATCTGATGATGACATTAAATGGGGGTTGTCCAGTCAAAACTACTCTGGACAAGATCAAACTAGCACAGGACCTTTTAAGGTTGAACAATGGGCCATAAGGAATAAAATAAGTTTTAGCATAGATAAATGTTCAGTTTTACACCTCGGTAAAAATAATACTAATCAGGATGATTATTTAAACATCATTCGTATTGAAGATGTAAATACAGAAAAAATTCTGGGTGTTACAATTGATAAGGAGCTCATATTCGATACTCACTGTGTGAAGCTAATGCATACAGCAAGTCATTTGGTAAACTGCATTAAAAAAGCATTTGTGACTAGGAATAGACAGTGCATTATGCCCATTTATCAAACATTTGTCAGGCCACACCTGGATTATTGCACTCAGTTGTGGAGTCCATTCATGAGGAAGGATGTGGGCAGGGCTGAGAAAGTGCAGCGGATACTTGCTAGGCTGGTTTCTGGATTACAACATATGACATACGAAGATAGGCTGGATACCTTGGGGATGTATCGATTAGAACAAAGATGTGTTAGAGGAGATTTTTTTCCCCCTAATTATTTAACCAGGAGTAGCACACGGAGCTGAAAGCTTGTTTACAGGTACGATCTGGGAGTACAGGGAAGTTAAGTGACTTGCTCAGGGTCACGCAGTATGCAAGTGGGGGCAGTGGGATTCAAACCTAGGTCTCCAGATTTGCAGCTCAGAGCCTTATACCACTGCGCTATACTGTCTCCCATCATATGATGATGTATGAGATACTGAATGACAACGAGTTAGTAAAGGAAATGGGGTTGAAAATTCATGTAAAACCCGATGGTCTCAGAGCTCATAAAAAACAAATTATGCTAGAACATACTAAAAGAAATTGCAGATTATATGTTTTCCTCACAGAGGACTGGTAGACGGTGGAATGCACTACCTGAGGATATAGTGCAGAGTAGTAGCACACACGTATTAAAACAAAGATTAGATGATGATCTTTTTAGTAAGGGGGCTAGTTAGACCCACTGATATGAGTGGACAGACTGGATGGGCATTTTCTGACTTCTTCAGTCCAAATACCCAGTGTAATATCAAACACAGAGGAGTTAGGTTGGGGGCAGGCTTGCCGATATGTCTGATATAGTAAGGGGAGTGCCACAGAGCTTGATTTCTGGCCCTTTATTATTCCTGATCTATATGATGCCTTGTGGAGTGTGTCCAGACTTTTTTTTTTGTTAACTTTATTTATGCCCCCCTCAGCACTGGCCCCTTAGACCTTCTCTCCGGCGAGGACACTGGGTCACGGCATTCTTCCGCTCTGCCGAGGACCTTCAGCCAGACCTCCATCTAGGGACTGTTCCCCACCTCACTCCAACCAACCCACCCCCAGCTCTGAGCCCCTCCAAGGCAGGGCTGCCACTCCTCCAGTGCTCTATCTAGAATCTAGTAGACGGCTGGAGGAGAGGGGAGAGCCGGAGGCTGGTCGGAAGGGCCCAGCACTGAGCGTGAGTGCCGTACCGTGAATCCCGCTGTCACCTGTCCGGGTGCCAGAGATTTTCCTGTTTTCTTAGTTCCCGAGGGTGCAGACGTGCAATGTAATGTCCAGCGTGTGGTGGGCGCGCTCCCGCCTGCAGGCCTTCCGCCATCACCCCCATACCCCGAATCGCGCTGCCATAAGTTATGATGCTCCCAGTCACCACTGGGAGCCACTGCACTATGGGAGCCATGACCCACCCTCCCCCAAGAGAGGAGAGCAATCCTTCTGCGCTCAATCCTCTCCTACCTCTGCCGACCACCGATGACCCAAGTCTGTTCCCGAACCTGGGTCGTCAGCGTGGCATGAGGTTTGGCATCCAGTGCCTCAACCCTCGGTGCCACTGGGCCAGCCAAGCATGTCCAGACTTGTCTGTATGCTGATGACACAGACCTGGTGGCCTCAGGAAATGTATGCCAATGACACAGTCCTGGTGGCCTCAGGAAATTCTTTTCAAGTAACCGAATAAAAGTTGCATAAAGATTTTATAAAATCAGCTTAGAGCTGCCAGACAGCCAGAGACCTCTGCTTTTTCCATTTATTCAGACCTCTCAAGTGATCCTTCCACACTGCAGTCCTTGTGCTAAGGGCGGAGTGCAAAAGCCAGCAAAGGAGTCTACCCAGGATTCAGCCAGGAGAGGCAGACAGCAGCCTGCAATTATGCTCGTCAGCTACCTATTGTGGTAAGAATCTACAGTTACATGTTTATTTAAAGAGACTCTGGTATAAGCAAGACTTTTGTTAGTTTAGTATGTACTGTCCTGAGTGTACAACTGTGTCCTACTTAGTGTGAGCCCACCAATGTTTATATCTCTGTTAGGGTGGTAGTGTTAAATGTTTCTCTACCGAAGTCCAATCTGTGCCTAATTCATAAACAGTTACTTGCTATACATTTTTGCTTCAGACCAATTAGGGTGCTCATTATAGGCAGTTAGTTCCCCAGCTCTGTTCATTATAATAACTTATTTTATTTGAGTTACTTTGTCACTTGCCCATATTGCACTTACTGTCCGCCGACAATCTCCCATCATGTTTATACTTTTGCTAGCAACCCTTATGTCACACTCCTGCAGCTGCATACCTACTTGCTCCTCGGAGATGGGCCATGCTCCACATTACTCAGATATCCCAGCCAGGGCTCTTCCCACACTACTGGCTTACCGCTGAAGCCCTGCTCTACATCTGCGATCTTGGGGATCCAATTCCAGTCCCAGTGGGTCCCCCCAACAGAAGACCACTTGCTTCATCCTCCAAGATGAGACATTTGTTTGTGACGCTCCTCTTCCTCCTTAGTGGTGATGTCGAGGTAAACCCTGGTCCCTCTATCCTCCCTCCCCCCCATAGCAGTTTATTTCTAGCAAAAGGCCTTAAGCTATTTCACATCAATATCAGAACCCACTCCCCAAAATTGACCTGGTAAGAATTTGGGTTGGTCAAAACAATCCTGACATCCTTATATTATCTGAAACCTGGTTCTCCCCCAGAGTTAACTCCACAGCTATTTCCATCTCAGGTTACTACATCCATAGGCAGGATCATTCCAAACGTGGAGGTGGTGTTCTCTTCTATACTGCCAACCACCTAAAATTCTCCCTGTCCCATCAGGAGTCTATTCCCAACTCCCACCAGTTGCTAACAGGACTACTTTCTTTCCTTTGCTCAATGCCCATTTTTATCACAGGTATTTACTGAGTAACTGGGAACCCCCCTGATTTTGCTACCAGCATCCTGCAAAGCGTTCTAGATTCCTTTTTCAGTGGTGAGCCTATTCTGCTAGGGGATATCAATGCAAATTGAGCTGATGAAAATTAAGCTTCCCTTTCCAATGATATTCAAACTAAATTTAATGCCCTTAACTTCCCCCCAACTGATAACGTCCTGTGACAGGGTTGAATAGGACCTTGCCCCAGTTGTTATGGAGAGTCTGAATACAGGGATCTGTTCTGTTCTTTCCTTTCATGTCTCTTGTCTGTCTGGATGCGCAACCAAATTTTCCTGCGAGACCTAGGATTTGATCAGACAGTCTCGCAATTCTTTGCCTCTCACTCTCAGTCTTCCTTTGCTGTTCTGTCTTTTCCTCCCTTGCATATCTGCTGGTATAAAAATATATGCAAACCATTATGTGGAAACGTAACTGATATTGGGATCCCTTTGTTTAGAAATTATATAGTGTTATTGCTGAAATGTATATAATTACAGTTTGAGATGATTGCAAAAAGCTATTGGGCACTCAAGGGGTTAACCTGAGAGCAGTTTTTACGCCCTTTTTCAGAAGAGCTGTGGAGAACGGGCTTCCATTCTGGGACACTGTTCTTGCTGCACCTGCCTGACACTTACAAGAATGTTTTATAAAAAAAAAAAAAACAGGATGCTTGTTAAACGGGGGGTTGCATGGACTTGTAAAACAGAGCTGCAATTTCTTGCAAGAGGGACACAGAAACTGAAGGAAAACTCAGATGGATCTCTGTTTATTCTGCCTTTGTAAAATAGTTATTCTGAACAATTTTTTTTATGTTACTGCTAGTACTAATAAACACGTTTTGAGAATTCTACAACTACTCCTGCTTTTTCCTATGTTTCCTGACCTGTGCCTCGACGACATGTCCCCTACTCGCTTCAGTATCAGGTCTTCAAACCACAGCACAATCGACTGGGTTCTTATTTCTCACCCCCACAGAATATTATTAGCAGCAGATACATTCCCTGATATTTTCAGCGACTGTTGCAAGATCTATTGCATCAGAAAGATAAGGATGCTCACCCCCCCCCCCCCAAGTTATTCTGGCTAGGTCTTTTAGGTAATTTTCTCCTGATAGTTTTGTACAAGATCTGCCCCATGCTGACTGGCACTCTACCCTCACGCCTGACAACCCAGATGGAGCCCTAAATCATTTTATTGCTACACTTGACTTAGTATGCAATAGTCACACCCCTGTAGAAGTTCTAGCGTTCTTGGCTCTCACCTTCCCTGGGTCACATCTGATCTCTTCAACCTCTTCCATTTAAGAAAGCATTCCCACCAAGAACAAAATTGATCCATCAACAAAGAAGGAATTCCAGCTGCCACAGAGGAGTATGTTAAGCTTAAAGGGAAGAACTCCAGGGCCAAAGCACCCAGCTGGTTCAAATCTGAGATTGCCCAGGTGGTGAGGGACAAGTAGTCAGCCGATATGAGATACAGGAAGATGAAGAGAGAGATGGATAGAATAAATTATCTAAGGTTGGTCAATGTGGCAAGCAAGGTACTGCGGCAGGCTAAGGCAGACAGCTGAGGGAAGCAAAAAGGGTGAGAATTCTTTTTATCCTGCATAAATGAAAAAAAGACAGGAAGGATGGGATTGTTAGGCTTCGGAAAGGGGAAGAATGGGTAGAGGAGAATGTGGAAAAGGCTGAGGTACTGAATTAATACTTTTGCTCCATCTTTACCAGGGAAGAGGACTGACCAGTGCCTACTGGGGGGAAGCATGGATGCGGTGACAGAGGAGGGTACAGTGAGGGAGTGGCCGCTAGCTCTGAAGTTGGACAAATCACAAATCACCAGGCCCAGACAGCATACATCCAAGGGTACTGAGGAAGCTAGCAAGGGAGCTTGTGAGGCCACCGGCAGACCTGTTCAATAGCTCCCTGGAGTCATGCGTGGTACTGCAGGATCGGAGAATGGCACATATGGTGCTCTTCCACAACAGCGGTCCCAAAGATGACCCGCAAAATTACAGACCAGTCACTCTGACCTCAATCATATGCAAGGAGACCATACACAAGGAAAGGTTTGGTAGGGTATCTAGAGGAGAATGGTCTCCACGATGACAGGCAGCACAGATTTATGGAAGGGAGATTGTGTCAAATGAATCTGATTGACTTCTTTCACTAGGTCATTAAGTTAGTAGACAAGGGCCAGGTGGCAGACATTCTTTATCTGGACTTCAGCAAGGCCTTTGACTCTGGGTATCCCGTGATATGAGTGAGTCAAACTGAGTGACTCAATTTGACCACCTGTGATAAGAGCAAGTGGGAAAGGCTAGCGAGGGTGGTAACAGTGAGTGTGAGGAGACAAGAACTGCAAAAGGAAGAATACAGCGACTGAGAGAGGGAGGTATAGTGAATCAGGATATAGAAGGTAGTTTGGCCAGGCAGTTCCCAGTTGGCCATTTGGTGTTGTGGAAGCAGTCAATGCCTGCTGTGTAAGAGGATCCGGGTTCAGAGCTAGCTAGATGCGTGGGTATAATTTTATTTTGTGCCATTTGGGTAATTAATTTTTTTTCTGTGTTCCCCTGTCTCCCCAATTAGTGCTGTACAGTCCCCTGCCCTCCTGGATGAGGTCCCCCCCCCCTCAAGTTCTCTCACCTGATGACCTGATTCCCCCCCCCATAGTCCCCTCCCGAATTTTCCCCTGTACCCCAGTGTCAGGCCTCCCCCTGGAGTTGATTATAATTACAATGGGGTTGCAGGGGCAATGACCCCTGCATGGGACATAGCCCCCCACATATAAATTGTAGTAAATAGCGGCCTTGGAGAGAATGGGGCCGATCGTCGCTTTTTTTGGTTTCGATGTAGTGCACATCACTGTTTTTGTTTTCGTCGATGTGCACTCGCCCATATGGAGTTTGCTATTTTGCCATTGCTGATATCACATGGAACCTTGATCATGTGCCCCACAAAAGGCTGCTCAGAAAGTTGGCAGATCTTGGGGTTGGGGAGAAGATAATCAAGTGGGTAGAAAGTTGGCTGAGGGACAGGACCCAGAGGGTACTGGTGGGGAGAGAGTTATCTAACACTAGGAAAGTCACCAGTGGGATCCCACAGGGCTCGGTGCTGGGGCAGTTTTGTTTAATATCTTCATCAATGACACTGGGGACAGCATTAAGGCAGAATGTGCCTATTTGCAGATGACGTAAAACTCTACGGGAGGGTGGACACATTAGAAGGGATACAAGACCTGCAGGAAGACCTTAGAAAACTCAAGAGGTGGTCCAAGGCCAAGAAATGCAAAGTTATGCACACTGGAGCTAGGAATCCAAGGACAGAGAACTGCGGGGAGGGGGTCTGGGTAGCAGCAACAGAGAAGAAGAATCTCAGAGTCATGATCAGTAGTGACCTGAAGCACTCCACGCAGTATAAAAAAGCAGCAGGAAAGACAACAAGATGCTGGAGTGTATAGCCAGAGGAATTATTAGTAGGCAGAAGGAGGCTATATTGCCCTTCCTAGTATAGGTCACTGGTGAGGCCACATGAAGAGTACAGTGTAAGATATTGATGCCTATACCTTAGAAAGTCATCAATCTGCTGGAGATGGCCCAGAGGAGGGCAACTAAGATGACTGCAGGTCAGCAGGGTAAAACATACGAAGAGAGGTTGGGTACACTGAATATGTACTCCCTGGAGGAGAGAAGAGAAATAGGGGACATGCTAGAGACCTTCAAGTACTTGAAAGGGATAAATAGGGTGAATACGGAGGGTCCCTAAGATAAGTGGCAGCAGAACCATAAGGGGACACAGTCTAAAGCTGGAGGGGGGTAGGTTCAGGAGGGAGGTTAGGATGCACTTCTTCACGGAGAGCATGGTGGCAGGTTAGAATATGCTGAATGAGCAAGTGGTCTAAAAGTCAGTGGCCAGACAATGGAGCAGATACGGCCTGAATTACCCATTTCAAATTATAACTGGAGGGATAATGTGGTCATATCGAGAGATACAAGCAAAATTCAACCTACCCAACACACACCACTATAGATATTTGCAATTAAGACATTACTACGAAGCATTACCCTCAGAGGTGAGAAATTCTGAATACTGGCCTCCCTTGATCTCTAAACTGCAGTCTCTATTTGCCTCTCCAAATCAGAATCATCTGATAACCACCTTTCACCAGACACCGATATCAAATCCCTCTGCAATTCTTATAGACATCAGAGAGAAGTGGCAGCGGGAGCTGGGTGCTCACATTGAGGACAAACAGTGGGAACAGGCGAGCCGACAGGTGTCGTGCACATCTAGTTCACACCAATGGCAGGAGTTTGCACGGAAATTCCTGATCCGTTACTTCAGGACCCCTGAGGTTACGAGTCACTACATTCCTGGACATTCAGCTTCCTGCTGGCGTAAATGTGGTGAGGCTAAAGCCCACCTCACACATGTAATCTATACTTGCCCTAAGTTAGCACCATTTATTGGTTCATTGAAGTCAGAGCTTCAAGAAAATTTTGATAGGCCCCTCCAATTAACCCCACAGACATTTATTTTGTTAATACTCCCTGGAGGCTTTAGAGACCAGGACACCCGTTACCTTTTAACTATTCTGCTAGCAGCTACGAAAAAAGCTATCACTAAATTATGGTTGTCCCCCAAGACCCCGACCGTGAAGGACTGGTGGGCCATAACCAAACAAACCTACCAGCTGGAAAGAATAACATAGTTTGAATGATAGAGATGAAAGATTTAAATCACGTTGGAATAGATGGCTTCTGTACTATATGCTTAAGGACACAACTTTTGTAACATAAGGTAGTAAAATCCCCCTTCCCCGTCATTTCCTTCTTTTTCTTCCCTCTCCTTCCCCACATTTATTGCGGCAGACTGGTCTGCGTGGGTCCCGGGGGACCTCCCTTGGTCTTCCAGGTTTGGGTGTCCTGAACTGATTAGAAATAATAGTACACTTGTGGTTTGCTTATATTTTTTTTTTTTGCAGTTAAACTTTTTTATTAATTTTCCATAAGATATACAGACAAACCTCTTACAGTACAGTACAATGTGAGGATTTTTTTTTTTAAAGAAATTGAGGCAGCATATAATAACATTGCTACAATAATACAAGGAGCTTTTGGTTTAAAATATAGTAAACAATACAGGTCATGTAATTAGCATATACTTGACATTTGTAGTGAACTTAAAGTGGATAGTATGATTAGATACGGTTTATATTAAAATGTTACATAATTATATATGATGCTGCAAAAGGGAAAAAAGTACATTCGTAAAAGGATTGTGGAATAATAAAGAACGATTGAGAACAGAGTATAGGAAAGAAGAAAAAATTACTCACCTTAGTAATGTTTCTTCTAATGGAGTCTTGCTATATTATGACTATTGCAGTTTGTCCCACCATTAGAACTGCTCCGGAGGTGAAAGAGTTAACTCCATTCTAAGAATGGAACTTAGAACTCGAGCTCTATTAGAGAAGCTCTGTCTTGGTTATTTCAAACTCAAACTGTCAGATCTTTACGAGCAAAAACTCACTAAGGTCTGTGTGGAAGCTGTAACCTACACTAGCCAACTGGCTACCTAAATATTAACACTCCAATGCTGGTCCCAACATAAAGACTCAAGTCAAGGGACCAAAAGTAATAGTATAATATAATAATATGAGAAGTAATATAAGATAAAATAAAAAACACCATCCCCAAAACCCCAAGAAGGGTGGAAAAATATAGCATGGGCATAACTAGTGCCCACACTAGGCTGCCCACCCCATACCCAAGTAGAAGTTCTGAGAGGGGCAGGCTGGGGGGGAGGTCATAATATAGCAAGACTCCATTAGAAGAAACATTACTAAGGTGAGTAATTTTTTCTTCAAACAACATGAAGTCTTGCTATATTATGACTATTGCAGACTACACAGCAGTACCTCCATGGAGGAGGGACAGAACCTACTTAGGGAATAGGCTCTGAAGCACAGTTGTGCCAAACCGAGCATTTCTCCTGACCTGGACATCCAGGGAGTAATGCTTGGTGAAAGTGTGTACCGTTTTCCAGGTAGCTGCTTGACATATTTCTAAAATAGGGATGTCTCTAGCAGCAGCTATAGATGCCGCTGTACCTCTGGTAGAGTGAGCCCTCAGGCCTGAAGGGGAACCTTCCCCAGTTTTGATAACAAATTGATACAAGAGAGCAATCCACCTGGCAATTGATCTCTTAGTGGCAGGTCTCCTTTCCCAACCTCACCATAAGTGAGAAAGTTGGAGGATTCGAACCTGTGACCCTTGGTACGCTCTATATAGTAACTTAGGGCCCTCTTAACATCTAAATCAGTGCAATCTCCTCTCGCCAGAGGAGAAATGATCAGTGAAAAACACTGGAAGGAGATAGATTGGTTAAGATGGAAATCTGAAACCACCTTAGGCAAAAACTTTCCTGTTGGTCCTGAGGACTACCTTATCCTTGTGGAAAGAAATAAAGTCAGTTTCTACTGACAAGGCTTGTAACTCACTTGTGCGCCTGGCAGAAGTGATAGCCACTAGGAAAACAGTTTTCCAAGTTATACTTAAGCTCTGCGAAGACAGAGGTTCAAAAGGGGTTGCATTAACTGAGCAATGCAAACATTAAGATTTCCAGGCAGGGCCGGATCCTAAAAGGTGGATTAGTATGAAGTAATCCTTTAAAAAACTTGGAAAATACAGGGTGAGCGGAAAGAGAGGAGGGCTTTCCTGCTGAAACAAAAACAGAGACAGCTGCCAAATGTACTTTCAGGGTAGCTGGTCTCAGGCCCAAAGAATTAAGATGGACCATATAGTCCAAAACAATGGGCAAATCAGCAGATTCCGGGGAAATATGTTTCCCAGAACACCAGATGGAAAAACTTTTCCACTTAGAATTATAAGTAGCCCTAGTGGAAGGCTTCCTAGAAGCCTTTAGGATTTCAAGAACACCTTGAGAAAGGTGTAGGTCAGCAAATTCTAGCTCCTCAAGAGCCGGGCCTTGAGGTTGAGGGATTTGAGGTTCGGATACCAAACTCTCCCCTGGGCACAGGTTAACAGGTTGTGATTCCTGGGGAGACACAGGGGAAGATGGACTGCTAGGGACAGAAGGAGTGGGTACCAGGGCTGCCTGGCCCAATCTGGGGCAATCAGAATCACCCTGCAAGGCTGGGATCTGATTTTGACTAGCACCTTGAATAGGAGAGGGAAGGGGGGAAAGGCGTAAAGAAACTTCCCTTCCCAATCTAGAAGAAAGGCATCCAGGGGGACTAAGCCCAACACTGGGGGTCTGCAACAGAACAGTGGAAGTTGGTGATTGTCTGGGGCTGCAAAAAGATCTATCTGAGGGGTGCCCCATCTGGCAGAAACTATCCCCAGTATTTGAGGATCCAGAGACCATTCGTGATGGCCCTGGGAAATCCTGCTGAGAGCATCTGCCAGGACATTGTCCTTTCCTGGAAGGTGAACTGCTATGCGGGAAGTGTTCAGGGAATAGGCCAGAGATCACAACTTCAGTGCCTCGGTGCACAAGGCCGAAGACCGAGTGCCCCCTTGCTTGTTGATGTACCACATTGTTGTGGTGTTGTCTGTTCTGACTTGTACCACTTTGTTCTGAACAGACACAGAAAACACTTGAAGTGCTAGAAAAACAGCTCTGAGCTCCAGCAAATTGATGTGGAGCAGAGATTCCTGAGGGGACCACACTCCCTGAGTGGAGAGGTCGCCCATGTGGGCTCCCCACCCCAGGAGGGATGCATCCATAGTGAGGGTCAAGGAGTGAGACAGAGGAATGAAAGGGACCCCCAGCCTTAAATTGCTCTGATCCTGCCACCACTGGAGGGCCTGGATCAGGGTTCGGGTCACTGGGACCAACTTGGAAAGGGGGTCTCTTCTCTGAGACCAAAAGGCTCTCAAGTGAAACTGAATGTCCCTCATCTGAAATCTTGCTCCTTGCACTACAGCTGTGGACGCAGCCATGTGCCCCAGGAGCTGCAAGAAGTATCTTGCTGGTCGAGAGACCCGCAGAGTGAAGGAGGAGGCCAGAGCCACCAGGTTCCTTACCCTCTCTAGGGTAGGAAGGCTCTGGCCTGCTTTGTGTCCATTCTGCACCTATGAAGGTGAGCACCTGAACAGGTCTCCAGAACTGACTTTTGGAAGATTGAGCAATAAGCCCAGAGAGGTGAGCAGCTGCTGGGTAACTTGCAGGTGAGAGTTGACTTGTTCTGGGACTGGCCTACAATGAGCCAGCCGTCCAGGTAGGGAAAGACAGCAATCCTTTTGCCTTCTTAAATGAGCAACTGCTACTGCCAGACATTTTGTGAATACCCTTGAGGCAGAGGAGAGGCCGAAGGGCATTGCTCTGAACTGGTAGTGACCTGAGGGCAGTTCGAATCTGAGGTGCTTTGGGGAGCTCTGATTAGGACATGAAAATAGGCATCCTTGAGGTCCAGGGAGGCTAGCCAGTCCCTGGCCTAGAAAGGTAAAATCATTGCCAGAGTTACCATTTGAACTTTGGTTTCAAAAGGTGCTTGTTCAGATATCTCAGGCCCAAATGGGCCGCCATTCTCCTGTCTTTTTGGGGTAAGGAAATATCTGGAGTACAGACCCTTGTCCTGATGTAGGGGAGAAACCCTTTCTACAGCTCTGAGAGCCAGGAGGGATGAGACTTCTGTTTCTAAAGAAAAGGTCTCTAAAGGGTTTGCAGGTGGGAAAGATCTGATTCTCATCGTTGGAAATTTTTTGAAGCTGAGAACCAGACCCTGACCTACTACTTCCAGGACCCACTTGTCTGAAGTTAGAGACTCCCAGTTCCGAACGAAGTAAGCCAACCTGCCCTCTACAGGTAAAGGAGAATCGGCCCTGGGCACCCCAACAGGGTGCCTGTTTGGCAGATGCTTTAGGCTGAGGGTGGGAGCAGGCCTGCTCACACCCGTCTGCTCTCCCTCTGAAGAACCCCTCTGAACATAAGCAGAGGAGGCCTGGTTTGGTAAAGGCCTGTGGAAAGGCTCACCCCTACCCCTGGGGGTCTGCCTCTGAGGGAGGGCTTGCCGCTCCTTGGCCTGAGCACCTTATAGGTAGTCCTATATTCATCCATTTCCTTCATATAATTCTCTGTCTGCTCCCAAACAGAATTCCCTACCAAGGAAAACCCATAGCCTTAGTCTGGGTATCCTGTGACAAGCTAGTACACCTGAGCCAGGCCAACCTGCGAAAAGCTACAGATGTAGCCATGACTCTAGAGGATACAACATTAAAATCCACAGCAGCATTGGATGCTTCAATGCCATCAGCAGCCACCTGCTCCAGCTCATTAGCAAGCTGGCCAGAGGCCTGTTTGGCCAAAGCCATGATAGTGTCCCATCTAGATTTTTGAAACCTTGCTACATAAGCCATGTAATTTGCTTGCACTGAGTCCAAGGACGCTGCCATGTATTTTTTTTTTTTTTTTTTTTTATGGCATCAATCCTCCTGGAATCCTTGTCAGGAGGATGTGAGCCAAGGAATATTAGCTTTATCACAGGCTGCAGCCTGAACCACACCAACATGACTGCAATGCTGTGAAAGGAATTCTGTATCAGGACCTGACAGAGTGTACCTCCTGTCCATCTTTTGTCCACAGAAGCACAGAATTAGGAGCTTTTAAAATTTTTTATTGTTTGTTTCCTAAATGAATTATGCAAGGGAATAGACACTCTCCTAGACTCTGGAATATCCATCCTTTCTACAAAATCAGGTTCCTCTTGCTCATCCACAGCTTCCTCCAATGGGAGCTGGAGGGATTCAGCAACCTTTTTATAAAACAAAAAAAGAGAAGGGACTCAGAAAGCATAGGGGAGATTCTAAAGGTAGTCTGGGGAGATGTCCGTTCAATGGGCACATCCAGACTCTCAAAGTCACATTCACACTGTTCATAATCCTCCTCCCCTCCTCTGGTTCATAAAAATCTCCAATATCATATTCTTGAACCGTGGAACCGGCCGAACCAACCTTTTACTAGACAGAGGCGGTCTGGACGGAACCGGAGAAAGTGACTGTACAATTTGTATAGCTTTTGCTATTTCTGCAGCAGTTGGAAGAATTTTGGACTCCTACTGCTGATTTTTCAGATTTTTCTTAGCTGTAACTGGCTCCTCAGAGCCAGCTTCTGAATTGCCGAGGAAGTCGCGCCTGGTCAGAGGCAGACTCTCCGTCCGGTTGGCACGAACCGGCTGGCCATCCGGTCAGCGGATCTTGGCCTGTTCCCGAGCCTGCCCACCTCTTATCCAGGGTGGCTGCAGGAAATTTTACCAATCTGGCAGTCTGAATTGAGGTGGTCAACCCAGACAAAACACATGTGTGTGTGGTCTGCCTTGGCAAAGGCTTCCCACAGACACTACAGTGTTGAAACCCAGTGGGCCCGGTTTTTTCTTTTGGGTTTCTCAGACATGATGCCAGCTAACCAAGAAACTTGCCCTTTTAACGGCAGTGCCAGGCAAGACACCCTTATCGGTTCCCAACCGTGTCACAGGTCATGGAAAAAACCGTAATGAAATCCGCTTTTTTTAGAACCGATAAGAACCGGGAACCGCACTCTAAAAGCTTTAAAATGCTTACTCTTTAAAGTTTTAACCAACCTGATCGGTTCGAACTGAACCGATAAACATTTACAAGTTCCACACAGAAATAAAACCTGTCTATTACTTACAATACCACAGACAGAGTTTGAACCGATCGGTTTGCAGTTAAAATAATAATACTCGAGGTTGAATTTAACCGACAAAATACTGTTTAAACCAAGAAATGAACCGAGCAGTAGGAGAAATCTCCGGAGCACCTGTTCAGTGAGGCGGAGTAAAGAATCTGACGGTTTGAGTTTGAAATAACCAAGACAGAGCTTCTCTAATAGAGCTCGAGTTCTAAGTTCCATTCTTAGAATGGAGTTAACTCTTTCACCTCCGGAGCAGTTCTAATGGTGGGACAAACTGCAATAGTCATAATATAGCAAGACTTCATGTTGTTTGAAAAGATATATAAGAAAGTTAAGAAGAGAGAGAGGGAAACTATAAAAAAAGGGGAAAAAAGCGAGACTACAATGATGTATCAGTAAAAGGGGAAAATCCATATATATTAAGTCCATACATTGGTGTTGGAAGATTTAATTGATTCCAAAAAATTAAAAAAGCCCTGCCAACAATTGTTATATAACATGAGTCGGTCAGACAAGATATATGTCATACGGTCCAGAGAGGCATATTGCAATAGTTGGTTAATGATACTGGGAAGGGTAGGGATTATGTTGGATCTCCAATGCATGAGGATTGTGCTTAACTGAAGGAAGAGTATATTTAACCATCTGCTGCAAATATGAAATTTTATAAGAACGGTGATTAAAATACCAAGAATGCAATGTTTAGGGTCTAGTGTAAAAGGTTGACCTACCACTTTCATTGCAAATCTGTGAGTATAGCGCCAAATCTTTTGTATAAGGGGACAGTGCCATAAGATATGCAATAAATCCCCATTGGGGGAACTGCAGCACCAGCAATTGTTATTGTTCAATAAACCCATTTTTTGTAATACAACAGGAGTTCTGTACCACAAATGAAGGATCTTGGTTTGAAGTTTGCTTATATTTTTGAACTTCCATTACTCTATCTGACACCCAGGACCTTCTTGAATAGCTCTTAAGAAGTGAAGTAATTTCAAAGTTGGGGTCCCTCTGAACCTACTGGCCCCTTCATGGACAATGGACTCTAGTCACACTGGTATTAATCCTTATCATTTCTCCTATGAGCATTCAGTGTACTGTGACCTCTGAGAATTCTGTAAGTACCTTTTCTTGATCCTTTTGCTCCTATTGCTTGGACACAATCGATTGTAAGTAAAAACGAAATAAAGATGAAATTTAAAAAAAAGTCAGTGGGCAGTTTCAAGAGAGGCTTGGATAGGCATAAGGGGAAAATATGGGACTGGGGGAGAGAATGAAAAGAAAGGAAGGACAGGAGTGGGGCAAGGTCAGTAGCATAAGCTGAGGACCCTGCAATAACTGCACACTTGATAGGACCGAATGGCCTTATTTTGCTGGCTTCTTCGTATGTAAGAGATGCTGCTTGGGCCAGGCATATAGCATCCCAGATGCCTTATGATTAGAGATGGGCAAGCCAAAGCAGGCTCGAGCCTATTGCCTGGCTCGGTTCAACCTCCACAAACAACTGAGAGCCAAGGTCAAGCCAAGCCAGTTATAGTCAAAATTGCCATTTTTGTCACCATGAGTAGCTGGTGTAGCGTCTGAAATGTTCAACTCCTATGCCGAGGACAGCCTGCAGCAGCCATGGCTTGACTCGTGTTTTGGCTCATAAGAGTCAAGCTAGACCTTTGGCTCGTCCTCGGCTTGGCTCTAAGTGAAATATTCCTGGCTTGTCCACCTCTACTTATGAAGGCAAGCTTTTACTAAACTTCGTAATTATTGTACCAAAGTCACCTGGCAGGCTAAACTACCTATTTCCAAAATGAATTCCTATTCAGTGGCAGAAGACCCCTCTAAATTTTGAAAAGTGGTACATTGTCTGTCTTCTTAATTCCTCCCCAAATGCTTCAGGCCTGTAGAGTGATATTTGTCTCCTTTATCTGCTGCTGTTAAATCAGTTCTTTGTAAATGGCCCTAGGGCCCTCATATCTCCTTTGGCAGCCACCAGCTTACCAATACCTCCCTCAAGTCACAGGACTTTCAGTCTGTCCCCCGTCCAGGAATCTAACATCCTCAGAGAAAGTACAGTTACGCAAGAACTTACTATAACAGTAGATCTTCAAGAGAGGCTCTTGCAGTAGGTAATTCGATATAGGACTGAAGCGGTGGTATCAGGACCCCCGCGAAAACTTCTAGCTAGCAGTCTCTGGCGGGGACCGCCCCATGTCAGGTGACCGCGTCGGTGACGCTAGTATAAGTGGCGTGTCTCTACACCCACCTTCCAGTTCTTTCCTGCCAAAGGCCAAAAAAGGCAAGATGAGAGTGAAGCGGATATTCCCTTCCTGGAAAGGAGCTGAAAAAGCTAAGGGGGATAGAGGGTGGGAAGGCATTACCTACTGCAAGAGCCTCTCTCAAAGATCTACTGTTACGGTAAGTTCTTATGTAACTGTACTATCTTACTTCAAGTGGGCTCTTGCAGTAGGTAATTACATATAGGACTGAATCCCAAGCAGTCTGGAACAAAGAAAAGCACTCGGGAGGAGGAATACTACACACCAATAGAACCTCCGGCAGTGAGAGTCTTAAGAAAGAAGACCTTGCAGAACAGCCAACCCGAAGCCTGCTCTACAGCCAGAGGCAATGTCCAAACTGTAGTGTTTTGTAAAGGTATGGACAGACGTCCAAGTTGCAGCTACGTAGATGTCTGCCACTGACACATTCTTGAAACAAGCTGCAGAGGCAGCTACTCCTCTGGCGGAGTGATCTCTGACTTGACCTGGCAGGGTCTTGTTGTATTTGTCATAACAGAAAGTGATACAATGAGCCAACCATTTGGATAGGCATTGCTTGGAAACAGCACTGCCTTCTCTTTTGCGGGCAAAAGAGACAAAAAGCTGATCAGATTTCCTGAGATCCTTAGTCCTAGTGGTGTAGTATCTCAGTATTCTATGAACATCCAAAGCATGCAAGAGGTACTCCCCTTGATTGGAGTGCTGCGTAAAGAAAGCAGGTAGCTCAATGTATTGATTCAGCGTAGATTCTGCCACGACCTTAGGGTGAAACTTAGGGTTAGTGCACAGAGCCACACATTCCTTGTGGAAAATCAAATCCGGGATTTTACGCATCAAGGCCTGAAGCTCGGAAATCCGTCAAGCTAAAGTAATGGCCACCAGGAAGAGAGTCTTCCATGAGAGGAACTTCAAGTCTGCTAAGGCTGCCGGTTCAAAAGGAGGCAGGGTAAGCTTCTCGAGAACAAAGTTCAGATCCCAAGGAAGGGCAGGAACGCGGATAGGGGGTCTCAAATGGAGAACCCCTCTAAGGAAGGTCTTAGTGACTTCCAACTGTGCAAAAGTCCCGTCTCCAAAAGGGACGTGGTAGGCAGAGACAGCCGCCATATGAACCTTCAAAGAGGAATGGCTGAGACCCAGGTCAAAGAGATGACACATATAGTCCAAGATTCTCCCGACAAGGCAAGAGAACGTCTCGAAGTCCTTGGAAGAGGCCCAAATCGAGACCCGCTTCCATTTCATGGTGTAGGTGGATCTAGTGGAAGGCTTCCTGGCCTCCACCAGAGTATCTGCCACGAGCGGAGAAATCCCGAACAGGGCTTGAGCTACGTCTGCAGGAGCCACGCATGCAACTGAAGGGATCTGAGACCTGGATGAAATCAGGGTCCCCTGACCTTGGGTCAGCAAATGTTGTGACAGAGGAAGAAGAAGAAGTGGAGGTACCTCTGAAAATTGTTGCAGAAGAGAGAACCAAACTAGCCTGGACCATAATGGAGCGATGAGGATCATCCAAGCTCCTTCTGAGCTGAGTTTGTGTAAGACCCTCGGAATCAAGGAGACCGGAGGGAAAGCATAGATGAATCTGTCCTTCCAGTCTAGAGACAGAGCATCCCGCCACAAAATGCCTCGCCCTGGAGTGAGCGAGCGGAAGGGGGAGTTTTGCATTTTGAGGGGACACGAACAGGTCTACCTGAGGGGTTCCTCAGTGCAGGAAGATATCATCTACTACCCTTTGATCCAGTTCCCATTTGTGGGCTTTTGCTGATGACCAACTGAGGTGGTCTGCCAGCATGTTTTCGACTCCCGGAACATGAACTGCCGTCAGGTGAAGGCTGTGTTGAAATCACCCAACTACAAACTCTCATTGCCTCCCTGCACAGAGGGTAGGAACACATTCCTTCCTGCTTGCTGATGTACCAGACTATGCACATGTTGTCCATCTGGACAGTCAGATAACCAGGAAGCATGTAAGAGTTCAGAGCCTGGAGAGCATACAGAATCGCCCTGAACTCAAGCACATTTATATGGAGAGTCTGCTCGAGCCTGGACCAGGAGCCCTGAGTCCTGTGAGACCCTAGATGGGCTCCTCAGCCCTCTCCTGAGGCATCATTTGTCAATGTTTGGGAGGGGGGTTCAAGGCAAAAGGGATCTCCCTGGCAAAGCTTCTCTTGCACCATCCACCATTGCAAGTCACGGGCCATGGGATCGGAGGCCAGAACATCCTGGTCTAGGTCATCCAGCGTCTGGTCTCACTGAGACCAAAGTGTCCACTGAGAGATCCTCATATGGAGCCAAGCATGAGGGACTGTCGGAATAGCAGCCGACAAGAGCCCGAGAAAGCGAAGGACTGACCTGGTGCTGACCTGTCTGCGAGTGGACAGCAGACTTGCATGAGCATGGTGGGTATCCACCCTGTCCAGAGGCAGAAAAGCCATGCCGATGGTCGTGTCCAGGATTGCCTCTATGAACTGGAGTCTTTGGCAAGGGACCAGATGGGACTTGGCCTGGCTGATGGTGATAACCAGGCTGGAAAAGACCTGCAGGGTAAGGGAAAGAGAGCACAGAAGATCCTCCCTGGATGGGGCCTAGGAGCCAATCGCCCATCGCAGACGGGAATACCTGCACCCTGGCACGGAGGTGACAGCCACCACAGAAAGGCATTTGGTGAACACTCGGGGCGCCGAGGAAAGACCAAGTGGGAGGGCCTTGAACTGGTAATTGTCCCCCTGGAATGAAAACCGAAGGAATTTACGGTGGGAATGGTGTATGGAGATATGCAGGTAAGCATCATGCATATCCAAAGCGCATGGCCATTGTCCCTGCCAAAGTAATAGCAGAAGGCTCTGCAGGAGAGCATTCTGAACCGTTTGTACTCCATGAACATGTTCAGGGAGCTGAGGTCTAAAATAGGTCTCACGTCTCCCGATTTCTTTGGAACCAGGAAGAAATGGGAGTAGTAACCTGTCCCCCAAAGGAGGGTCGGAACAGGTTCTATCGCCGCCTTCAAGAGAAGGGTGGAAATTTCTTCCCAAACCAGAGGAAAATGTTCCGGGGAGTAAGCCGACTTGGGGGGGTGGTTTTCTGGGTGGTTTCTGAAGAAACTCGATTGAGTGTCCTGCTGCTATCAGTTGGAGCACCCAAGCATCTGATGTGATCCTCTCCCAACCCTGTAGATGGAAGGAGAACCTCCCTCCTACTGGGTCCTCTGGGGAGTCCAGAGGCTGGGGGAGAGGAAAGGAGTTAGGAGGTGTGGGGCAATGTCGCGGCAGAAGTTCCCGGTGCTTTTTTGGGTGGGGGGGGCTTGGCAGTCGGAGGGGCCCAAAGATTGTTGGCTTGCCCTGAGGTTTCGCTTTAGGCCGAGAACATCTGCGAAAAGGGCTACACTTTCCCTGAGGGGGCCTGTACAAAGAGTCAACAGACTTAAGTTTAAGTGCAGTGCCCTTCTCTTGTAGGTTGATGATAATGTCCTTGACATCCCCACCAAACAGCACTGAACCCCTGAAGGGTGCATCCTGAATAGCGGAGTGCACTTCAGGGACCAAACCTGACACCCGGAGCCAGGCATGACACCGAAGACCTACGGCAAAAGCCGAGCTCCGACCTGCTGCATCCACTGCATTGTATGTGGCACGGAGCATGTGCCAACTGGCCAAACGAGCAGGCCGGAGGAGGTCAGCAACTTCCTGTTTGAGAGTCGGAAAGGGAGTCCAACTTGGAATCCACCTGACTCAGGATAGTCTTCTGGTAGTTCCCCAAATGTGCGACACAGTTCAGGGCCCTAATCCCCAGTGTGGAAGAAGCGTACACCTTCTTCCCATACTTGTCCAGAAGACGGGATTCCTTGTCTGGTGGAGACGAGCTGAGGTGTTTTGGATTTGCCGACTGGCCGTTAGCAGCGCTAATCATGACTGCGTCAGCCTTTGGGTGTGTGTTCAAGGAATCCACATCTCAGGAGCTTAGTATAGCCTATCCACCTTCCTTGGACGTGGGGCCAATGCAGACGGTTGTTTCCAAATAGTGGAAATAAGGTCTGCGTGAGGCTCGATCCAGGGTGGAATCAATGTCGGAGCAGTTTCGGGCAGATCCAAGTGGGCAGCGGAGCTTCTTCCACTGTGGATCTGGCTCCAGAGATTGCCACTGGTGGACTTCCTGGATCTTAATGAGCAGCTCCAGAAAAGAAGGCTCTTCTGAAGGAGACTTCGGAGGAGTCCTTGGCCTGGGACGGTCTGGAGTGCGTGGCTTATCATCAGGATCGGAGCACCCCTGAGTCTGAGTCAGAGGTCTCCAAAGAAGAGGATGAAGACACCTCCCGGCGCGGGGGAGGAACAGACCCCTTGGGCAACCCTCTGGGAAGCGTATCCTCCCTGGCCCTGGCACCTGAGGGCTCACCTCAGGTGTTGGGTAGGGGGAAGGGAGTCTCCAGCGAAGGGGATCTGGTTGGCAGACGTCTCTCCACCTCCCTGGTGAGCTAAGCCTTGGCCTTAGCCCACCAGACAGCTAGAGTCTCCTTCAAATCCACCAGCGGCTGGGGGGGGGGCGGTTGAGGAGGAAGGGGATATGGATACTGAGGGTATCCATAGGGCGAGTATCCATAGCCAGACGGTGGGAAGCCCAGCATCAGGTACTGCAGCGTAAGGGGAGGCCGGTGTCGGGTACTGCGGCGCGGGACACTGCAGTCCCGGGTAGGATGGCATCGGATAGGACTGAGTCAGATACCCAGGAACCAGGGGCTCTGTCGGAGCAGAAGGCCCTGGAAGAGACCCAGCAGGCGGGCCAGGAACAGGTGGCCCCGCAGGCATCGGTCTGGCATTGGGACGGCGTCCGGTAAAGCGATGTCACCCGGCATCAGGTAGGCCGTGTCGGAGCCGGTGTCCGAAGGTCTGGCGTCAAGGATCCGGCCCTACGGGAGGGAGACCTGACATAGCATACCGGCGTCCTCTGTGTCACCCGGGGAAGGAGGACTGAAATCCCCAGGGTCCAGCAAGGGACATGCTGGAGCCTCAGTTTGCAGCGGTGGGTGCTGCGGTGAGCCGGGGATGGCAGACTTGTTGACAGGGTCTGGCATCGGCTCAATCGCCATGCATTTGTCGGAGGAGCCGATGCCCGCCTTAACGGCAGGATCCGGGGCGGGCGTCGGAGGAGCCGGCATCCGAATTACCGAATCCAACACCTGACGAAGGCCGCATGGAAAAAGCGTCCTTGGCAGGCGTCTTAGGGACCGTGTGCTCCCCTGAAAGGGCCGGTGTCTTATCGGCCCTGTCCAGGTGGACATCAGTGGCACCGTCATTCGACTTATCGGACCCGCTTGACCCGGAGGGCCACTTGGTAGCAGCCTTCCCAGGAGTGGTTGCCTCCTTTGTCCCGGAGGCACCCGAGGGGCCCTGAGCGCAAGCCCGATGGGAGGGCCGCCGCCGCCTTGGACACTGCCAAGACGGCCGTCGAAGGTCGGTCCCCCGGGGGGGAAGTTACCTGTAACACGGCGACTCCAGCCGGATTCACGGTGGCCGTGGAAGTGGAGTCCCAGTCCCAGTGCTTCTCCTTCCTTTTACAGTGTCCCTCAGGCGAAGTGGAGGAATGCCTAAGCTTCTTCAGCTCCTTCTCCATAGAGGTCATCTATTTCTTTAAAATGTGGGCCTCCAGAGACTGCTGCCTCCATTTACGAAAATTTCATTATACAGCAGCGCTTTCCAGAATGAATGAAAGCCAATATTCAATTGAATTGTTGATTTATTCACACCACGTGAGAGCTCTCATCTCAGCAACAAGCCTTCAAAGGCCCTCTGAAGGCTTGTTGCTCGAGACGCTTAGGGCACTTCACCATGTTGTGAATAAATCAACAATTCAGTTTAATTATTTGGCTTTCCTGTATTCATTCTGGAGCATTGCTGTGTGGAAATTTTGTTATATGTTGAGCTGGATGCTGATTGCAGTGAACCGACTCACTACTGAGCGCAGGAGTTTTCTCGGTGTAAGTTTGCCTCCATTTATGGGTGGCGGCGTTGAATTGCTGGCAGTACTGGCACTTCTCCACGGGGTGATCCGGGCCTAGACAGAAGAGGCACAGGGAATGACCATCCTTATGCAGGAGCTGTGAGCCACATAAGTCACACTTGTTTTTATGTGCATCGGAGGGTGCAGAGGACGACATACACGGCAATTTGACGAGAAAACTCAGAAAAATGTGAATAAATTTGGTTAATAAGACAGACGACAGACTGGTGAAGCAGAGGAACTTAACCGCGAGGCGCTTTCGCAAGCTAACGGTGGGAAAGAACTGGAAGGCGGGCATGGGGGACCGGCCCCTTTATACCGACGTCGCCTGACACCGGTCACCTGACGTGGGGGGCAGTCCCCCGCCAGAGACTGCTAGCTAGAAATGTTTCCATGGGGTCTTGACGCCTGACGACTTCAATTCTATATGTAATTACCTACTGCAAGAGCCCTCTCGAAGTCAGATCTTCCCTTCCTGAATGTTCTCTCCTTTGGTGGATGTAAAGGCGGTTCTCCCAGACTCCTAGCCATTGGGGCTCAGTCCTGGTCTCCCCATCATCCACATTTCCAATCTTTCTTTGGGCACAAGTATCTCCCCTTCAAGTTGGAAACACACCCTGGTTGTCCCAATTCATAAAGGTGGCCCCACCAATGCCCCGAAAAACTACCGTCCCAAATCTCTTTTCCCCTCCCTCTCCAAAATACTCAAGCAGCTAATCAGTAAACTACTCTCTAGTTATTTTGATAAATCAGGGTTCATCACTCCTTGCCAATAAGGCTTTCTCCCTGTCCACTCCGCTTCTACTTTCCTACTCAGAATTACTGACAACATCCTTTCACACATGAATGACGGCCATGGGACCGGTACTATCTTTATAGACTTGGCTAAAGCATTTGACATAGTTAATCATACCCTCTTAGCCATGCTAGCCTCCGCTGGTATGTCTACCTCTTCTGTACACTGGTTCAACTCCTTCCTCTCTGACACACCACAATCAGTAAAGTTAGTGTCCTCCATTTCCTCTCAGCTCCTAATCTTTTTAAGGGTCCTAATGGGGTCAGTCCTTTCTCCCCTTCTGTTCTCTGTTTTTATTAATGACCTCCCCAACTACCTATGCAAATCCTTGCCTATACGAATAGAGAATAATTGGTTCCAAAAATGTTTTTGTTAAAAAAAAACAAGAATTAGTATGAAAAATCTTAAGGTGCCTCTAGCTGAAGCAGGACTGAATCTCCCAGACTTTAAAAAGTACAATTTAGCAGCAATTACAAATCAAATTGGAAAACTTTACAGAAAAGAGTTACCATGGTGGGCACATTTGGAAAATAACGAAATAGGACATATGAAACCTGTCCAGATTCTATTTTATAATATTGGCAGAAAAGAATTAACATTAAAAATGAATTAATGAGATCAACTCTAGAAGCATGGAATGAATATCATGAAATAACTAAAGAAAACTTAAGAATTAACATGACACCCATCTATTTAAACAATAACCATAACCCCTCTAGAAATAAAGAATACAAAAATTTGACAAAAAAGGAATTGCCTACCTGAATGACTTGTATGACGAAAACAATCATTTCATGTCCTTTACACAAATAATGGATAAATACTACATTCGCCGATAAGATTTTTTTTTTTTTAATTAAGGGCATACTATAATAAAGAATTAGGCTCAAACCTGGTTAAACCCCCTATGACCACAGTACAAACACATTTCATTAATGATGAATCTGAAAACAGAAGGATCACAGATTAAAAAATTAAGACAAATGGGAAAAAGAACTTAATGTAACTATCATCAGTCAATAACAGGATAAACCAAATTCAATTCAATATCTTTCACAGAATATATTATGCACCCCAGTTATTAAATAACGTGAATAATTCAATTCCAGCAACTTGTAACAGATGTGAATCATCAATAGGAACATTAGAACATGTGATAGCTATGTGTACAGATACAGTATTGTCCCTTTCTGTGCAAGTATTATTAGAGTTTTTTACACTCTTTATTTAATATCTCAGCGTAAATGACAGAGTTTTAAACAAAATTCCTGGAATAAAAGTCACAAGAGAGGTTGAACTTTATATGTTAGGTACCAGTTCTAAACAAAATTTACCCACAGGAAATCTGGCAAGAATTTTAAACATGGCTTTGTTAAATGCAAGAAGATGCATAGCTACAAGATGGAAGAATAAAACAGCACCAACCTATGCAATATGGAAAAATGTATCCTTGGATGGCATGAATCTTGAACATCTCCATTATTAAAATAACGATCAGGAACACAAATACAGAAAATTATGGGACCCTATTAGCATCAGACTATTAGTCTCAAATACACTGTCGAACAAACACCCTTCTTTTATAGTCCCTCTTTTCAGATAAGGGGTGAGAATAGACAGGAAGGAAGGTTAGATAGGATGGGGGGGTTATGATGAATTATACCTTTATGCGATAAGCGATTTTCTCTTGGAGGGGTTCACTCCACTATCAAGGGGATTACCTTTCCGAACACCAAACTGATGCATTGAAGTTATCTCTGACCCGCAAAAAGGCAGAAAAAAAAAAAGTATGCAAATCTCACAGGTATATGGATGATATCATCATCTTCTCCTCTGGTCACTCTCTCTCGAACACTTCAGTCCAATTTCATGAAAATGCTAAAAATGGTTCCTTGCCAATCAGTTGGCTAGAAACACAATATAAAAACAGTTACTATGCTCTTTGGCACTGCCCATTGGTTATGCTCAACCATCCATCTCCACTCTGAAACTGAGCTCATCTGGTGACCCAACTGACTCTGTAATTTCCTGTAAATACCTTGTGGTGACCCCAGATCAACAGCTAGACTATTTATCCGCACAAACAATAGAGTGGGAAAATGTTTCACCCAACTTGGGGCTCTCTAAAGGGTTAAAAGCTGTCTCCCTTTAAAGGCAGAAAATCATGCCACACGAGACGAGCCGGTCATCATTGGGTTGGCAGGGGCGAGGAAGGATCGGCACCTGTAGGACTGCTCTTCTTCTCGGGGGGCTTGTCATCCAGCTCACAGACTGCCCTCTGGCAGTGGCTGGAGGGCAGTATGGGTCGGGATGCAGGTACCGGCATCCTCACATCGGTGGGAGGGAGAACAGGAGGAAATGGGAAAACAGAGCTGCCAGGCTCCATGATGTCCCACTTCCCTGTGCCGCCTCCCGGCTTCTGGATTGTGCTCTGGGGAGAAAGCCGGCACTCTCCTCCCAGGCCCCGCACCGGGGGATGGCACGAGCAGGGAGGTGCGGGGCCAGAGGATGAGTCCCTCCAAGGGAGGGCCATAGCCACTTGCCAGGTTCCGGAAGCATAAACAAATAGAAAAAAAAAAAAGGCAGAAAAACTGGTGGACTGCTTGATCTTCCCACTGCTGGACTATGAGGATTCAGTTATCTCAAGAACCTCCTCCTCTGCAGTAGCAAAGTTTACCAACTCTTCAACTCACTCTGCAGATCTGTGTTGGTCTGTCCTCCCTGCACCTATCATTGGACAATGTATAAGGACCTAGACTGGACCTCCCTCCCTATAATGCAATCCCCTCCATACTGCTATTAAAGTTACCAAATATTGGTTGGGGAAACTACTGGGGTACCTCAGTGACTTATTTACCCCCTCTTTCAATCCCTCTTACTCTAAGGTCAGAAGAGGGGAAAGAGATTACAAATTCCCAGGTGTAGACTCACTGTGGGCCAAGTCCCTATCAGGTACAGACTTCCCCATACATGGAACAGTTTTCCATTCTCCCTCACTACCATTACCAGCCTATATATTGTGTATCACTAGCCTATATATTGTATATTTTGATGGTCCTGATTTTTTTATTGCCCCCCCGTCGCAATTGGAAACTCACCATTTTGGACTCTGCCTACCTGCTAAAATATGTTACAAATAAATAGAAAAAAATGGTCTGAAGATTCAAGCTTGGTGAAGAATTGCGGGAAAACTCAGACACTGGTCTGCACTACTTTCGAAAAAAATAAAATGTCAACTGAGTTAAAAGTAAACATAAGTATAGCAGATGGACTATTTACAGTATAACCACAACAAAGGAGTACAACTATGTAGGTGCTAACATAGATCAGCGCCTAAAATTTGATAGCCATATTGAAAATTACTGAAAAAGGTCAATAATTGTATCAGTGTTTTAAGGAGCACCACATTTGCCATTTCTAAAAATTCTTGTGTTGACATAGCAAATCATCTCAAAAAAATCTACAAAAACTGGAAACATGATAGATTAGCATGATTTGCGTGGCTTTGTGATTTTAAAAACTTATCATTGCTTAGTGCATAGAGTTAAACTGGCTACTGCTTGAACAAGGATGGCTAACAATTGCGTTTAGTAGGTTAAAATAAGGAAAACCCCCTCATCTAATTGCCAAGTTAAATAGACAACAGCAACACAGATACTGTAACAGAAAGGGAAATCTAGACAGCTTATATTGTCGAAGTTAAATTAATTTTATGGTTGTACAACCTCTCAACATAGCAAGCAAGGCTGCGTCTCAGAATGCTTTAACTTCAGAGCTCCATGCATTAAATGTCTCTGCTGCCGTTTTTAATTCAGCTGTTCAACAAGCGTTAACTGTGAGATGTCTGCATGATATATGATGAACAATATTGTTACAGTAATACAGCTTAAAATGTGTTATGCGTTACTGTGTTTATATATTTTGTATTATGTGTACTCAATACTGTATGCACATAGGATGGCCTTGCAAATAGGGTATATTGCCCTAATGATGTTTCTCCTGTACACAAAACAAAAAAAAAAAAATTTTACTACTACCTGCAAGAGGGCCTGGGAGCTTGATCCACTCCCCCTGCAGTGCAGAGGGAGGGAAAAACGCCTAACTGCTGTCACAATGATTGCCTCAGCAGGGTATATCTCTGATAGATGGCAGCTGGTTGCGGATATAAAAACAAAAATAACCACAGAGAATATTTCATTTTTGTTTTTTCCAGTTTTGTCCCTCTTGATCCCTCTTTTCCACACTCTGATGCTGGGAACCACCCAGGTTGCAGCCTTCCCCCATCTGGAAGATGGCTTATGTCCTAGTTTATTGGCGGATGCTGCCTCAGTTATAGCACTTCCAGTTAGTATTATTTTCAACTTGTCTTTTGTTACAGGTACTATACCTAATATATGGAAACATACTCTGGTCACTCCTATATTTAAATCTGGTTCACAACATGAGTTTTGTAACTACAGACCTATTTCTATCTTGTCTGCTTTAGCTAAAGTTCAGGAAAGAATAGTTTATAATCAGTTGATTGGGTATGTGGATCGCTTTGGATTATTGTCTCAGAACCAACATGGTTTTAGAAAGGGAAGGAGTACTGAGACTGCCTTGGTCGAGTTCACGAACGCGGCACTTAATGGCATGGATAAAGGGTGTCTGACGGTAGTGTTCGTGACTTGACCAAGGCATTTGACTCAGTTGATCACCAATTGTTGATTTCTAGACTTGAGTCATTGGGAGTTGGTGAGTCTTTCTTGGACTGGACGAGGGATTATTTAACAAATAGGTTTCAAAGGGTTAAATATAGGGGTGCTGTATCAGACTCTGTAATGGTTAAGTGGGGTTCCACAAGGTTCTATTTTGGGGCCACTTTGTTTTCTTTGTTTTTGATCAACTAGTAAGTGTGATTAATAATGCTTCTCAACACTTTCACGCTGACGATGCAGTAATTTATACGCAGGGTTTGTCAGTTGGAGATCTAGGTGTTTCTTTAACAGAGAAATGTGTAATTTTCAGTCTTCACTTATGGCCTGTAATTACTCTAAACAAATCTAAGACAAAGGTGATGGTTTTGGTACCCCACCTAGACTGAGATCTGAGGTTAGTACTTTGAAGTTAAATCTTTGATGGATTACTGTTTGACTATGTTGATACATTTCAATATCTTGGGGTATTACTAGATTCTCATCTAAGTTATGAATCTCATTTTTGAGGGTTACCTCAAGAATACATTGTAGATTAGGTTCTTTGTACAGAATCTGTTCATTTCTTATTCCTGAGTCTAGGCTGGTTATTTCAAATTGCTGCTACTTCCTATTGTGAACTATGCAGCTATAATTACTGACACTGCTTCATGTATAGTGATTTCAAAGAAATCCACTTTACTTCACTTGATAGCTAAGTTTGCTTTAAATTGTTCTAAGTCATCTCATCATTGTGTGATTTTGAAAGAAATGGTCTGGTTACCGTTTCATTAAATTTCCAATACTGTGTGCCAAGTTCATATATAAAGTTATGGACTCTGGAATTCCACATAGTATTTCAAAGTTTTGAGACCGTATATTGATGGTCATTATTCTAGACATAGGTCAGACAGTAGGTTTCGAGATTCCGTTATGAAATCTAAAAGTGGACAAAGATCCTTGCTTATATTGCTCACTTATTTGGAATGAAATTCCTCAAGATATTAGGTGGTTGTGTTCTGTCAAAAGTTTGCAGATGCATTAAGGATGTATTTCGAATCTCAATTTAACTGTAACTGTTTTTTATGAATTTTTTTATGAATTTTATACGTAACAAAGACATTTTTGTCTGCAATCTGCTGTATTGTATATGTATGTTTGATTATGTATTGTCTGTATGCAATATATGTGGGTCGCACCTGTAAAAGGAACTTGTTTCCAGTGTGCTTACCCGTTAAGTGAATAAACAAACAAACAAAGTGCCGGACTCAGGCGAGTGGCTGTCTTCACAGCTGACATCACTGCTGCATGATCAGCCACTGGGGTTGTGCAAATGCTATATCCCATAATTCCCTGCTCAGAGACAGTCACTAGATTGCCAACGCAGGCATCCAACAGAAGTCTGGCATCTGATCCAGTTCCGCCCCCTGAGCATCTCCCTGGCACAAGGACCTCCAGGGGGGGTAGCTGGGATGGGAATGCTGTCCATGAGCTAGGCTCGCAGAACAGCACTGGAATGATGGGCTCCTCAAGTCAGCTACGCACGAACTGCATGCATGCCAGCCTGATTTGTGTATCAAACCTGTAACAGTAGGTACTGTGGAGGGGGGAAGGCACTTGGGACCCATTGTGTCCTCCTCTTCTACCAGACGGTAGTGACTCTACCCTATCTAAATATGGATATGCACCCAATTTTAACATTCAGAATGTTTCCCTGCTAATACTGTGTTACCCTCGATGCTGCTCTCATGGGAGTTTCTCTGTGTTGCCCATCCCGCTCTCCTCCCGAGGCGACGTACAGGCCAAGCAACCTGTAAATGGCTTCTGAAGAACAGCGGAACTGTCAATCAACATAGAACAGCTTTGAAAAATGTTACTGGGCATTCGGGCTAATGGAATCTCCTGTGGCTGCCCCTGTTGTGGACATTGGATGTGAAGCATTCTGGGATGCTGTTAGAGTGGCATTATTTACAGAATGTCAGGGCAGCAAGTGGCAGGGTCAACTCGTCATCATTTCATTTACAGAAACAAAGTGAAAAAATTTGTTTTGCCTTTGAAGTGCAAATTGGGAGGAGGAGCTACTCAAAAAGGACTTACCCCCTTAAAGAGGAACGTCCACATAGAGAGAAACAATACAGTCGATGCCACTTACGTGAATATCACTTAAGCACATATCTTGTTTTAGTGAATAAATTTATGCAGTCCCGATTCCTGTGCTATTCATCCCTTTGTTAAAAATCCTGTTACATGAATACAAAATCCCGTTTAAGTGGAAAAAATGTGCGTGCTCCACGGCAGTTTTCAGTCATTTAATGCCTTGTCTCTGGCTGTCTGAGTTTTTTTTGTCTTTTGATTGCCCTGTCTTAACAGCCCACCGATACGAACAGCCCTAGCCGTCCGTGCTAATCCCATTTACAGCTGCATCAGGTGTTAACAGGATTAGTACGGGTGGTGCTATGAAAAGGACCATTCAATCACAATTACAATCACCACCACCAACAATGGCTAGTCCCGTGGAGCCAGAACGCCAGCAGAGGAGAAACAGAGCTTACACTATGTCAGAAAACTGAGGCTCTGAAAATGCTCGAATAGCTAGGGATCACACAATCTGCAGTGGCTCGGCACTGGGGGGTTTCGCAGCCTCAGATCTGCCAGCCGCAGAAGAACAAAGAAAAAATCCTTGCCAACTTTGAGGGCAACTGTAACTGAAAAAGAAAGAAGGAAAAGACTCCACAGTTGATGAAGTTCTATTCATGTGGTTCGAACACGCTAGAACTGCAGACATCCTGGTTTCTGGTCCTCTCTTACAGCACAAGGCAAAAAGACTGGCAGATGCTCTGCATAAACTGGAGTTTGAGGCAACAAACGGGTGGTTGTCACAATTCAAATCCCGACACAACATTGTTTTCAAGTAAGCCCATGGCGGAAAAAAAGACACACCGATTCACCATCTGCTGATGACTGGGTTAGAACTGTGCTGCCGAGTATGCTTGCAGATTACACCCTGGATACAGTCTACAATGTAGACAAAATAGGCATTTCTTTACAAAGCAACACCAGACGGCACACTGACATTTAAAGCAGAATCAATTGCTGGTGGTAAAAAAACAAGAGAGAGACTGACAGTCTTAACCTGAGCCAACATGAGTGGGTCAGACAAACTCAAATTAGTGGTCACTGGGAAGAGTAAAAAATCTTAGATGTTTTAAGGAGGTGGATGTCAGCAAACTGCCAGTTGTGTACTGAGCAAGTCACAATGCACGGATGATGGCGGAACTGTTTTCTGAATGGGCTAGAGATCTGGACAGGACAATGTGGTGAAAAAGAAGGAGGATTTGCCTGCTGCTGGACAACTGCAGTGCACACCCCGCATTGACTTTACAAAATGTGAAAGTTGTGTTTCTGCCGCCTAACACAATGTCCCTTATCCAGCCCATGGACCAGGGAATCATAAAAAACCTAAAAGGGCTGTACAGGCACCGAATGCTGGACAGAATCCTTGCTGGGTAAGACTCAGATGAAATAGCCAACCCTACTGAGCTAGCCCAGTGTTTATCCGTCCTTGATGCCATCCAGTTACCGCACCAGACGAGGTGCGATGTGAAGGCAGTCTCGATTCAGAACAACTTTCGCAAAGCTCATTTTGTTGTTTCCAGTTCTGAACCTCAGCTACTGGAAGCATCCAATGCTATGGAACCCCCACTCCCACTCTCACCCCCAGACATGGACCCAGTAACTTTTGAAAATGTTGTCTCCGACGACAATAACACTCCCTGCTATGGAGAAGTTACTGACACTGACATAGCTGCACAATTTCTTTCCTCGCAAATATCAGAGGATGAAGATGACGAGGATGAATGCGAGGAGGCAGAGCATGTACCCACCAATGCCGAAGGGCAGAGCTGTCTTAGGAGGCTTAGAAGATTCCCTGAGGTGAATGCCGCAGCGGAGGAAGATTTTAAACCATATTATGAGCTCGAGGACATTTGTATGAAGGTTTGCACTTTAAGAAAGAGACAGCTTACCATCACAGAGATGCTGAACAATACAGGAATGTAATGCTTTTTAACAGTGGTAAAAGTGTTTAAAAGTGTGTTTAATATTTTTTTCCACAGTGATACAGTGACAAATTAAAAACTGTACTATGAACACTGCTTACCACAAATTAAGTGAAACATTAAGTAAAACATTAAGTAACGCTATCCTGACTTGGGTTTCTGTCATTTCTCAGAGTTCAAAACACCAAAAACGACAAATCTGTTTTAGTGAATAGCCCAGTTAGCTGTATCATTTCTGGCAGGACAAAGGCTATTCACTTAAATGGGCTGCACTGTACCTGTGTGTGGGGCTGCCCCCGATTTGCATATGGATTAAAAGAAACAATGCAAAAAAAAAAATGGATGCACCCACTTCCAACTGCCCGAAGAGTGTTAGGACAAAATTACTCCACACACAAATGTCTTCAGGTTCATTTAATTTATTAGTGCTCCATCAATGGCATTCCAAATGTGCGGGTACACACATATATAAAGTGCAGCAAGTGTCCACAGCTCTAACAGGTTACATTTTGTTCATGCTGTAGGTGTCTGAGGATGCTCACCTACAGTGTGGGTGAAACGTAACCCGACTGAGCTGTGAGCACTTGTTGCACTTAATATATGTGTATACCTACACATCCGAAATGCCATTGCTGGAACACCAATAAATGAAATTAACTTGAAGGCATTTCTAGTGGAGTCATTTTGTTCCAACATTCTTTGGGCAGTTGGAGGTGAGTGCATTCAATTTTTTTTCTGATTATCTTACTGAGTTAAGGATTGTACCTCCAAGTCTTTCGTGTGGTGTGGTCTATTGTGTTTTTCTGAGTTAAAAAAAATGTACTCACTATGTACCTCTAATATTAAGCTGTATCTGGTAAATCCTGCCCCCCTTTTTTTTTTTTACCTGAAACTACATATATATGGCTGCTCGGACAGCATCCCAGAATCCCCAACAGCTAATATCATGGGCAGCGATCAGCCAAAGGAGATTCAATTAATTCACACCATGTATAGAGCTATTCATGGCTTCTTTTTGTTGATCACCGGTCCCGCTGCTCTCCAGAGACTAAGCAGAGGTTATGCAACTAGTATTTAGTCTCAGTAGGGCAGCAGGATCAGCAAACTAGAGCTATAAAAAGCTTCATACACAGTGCAGGCTAAATGACTCTCTTGTGACTGATCCCCAGCCATGACAACATACAACTACAGTATGTGGACATACGAACATATGAAGAAACCAGCAGAAGAAGGCCATTTGGTCTATCAAGTCTGCTCATATTACAGGGTTCACAGCTTGAGCTAATGTCCCTGCCCTCCCTCCCCACTCCTCCCATCCTTCCTACCCATGATCCTTGGGTTCTATCTTAGGACTGATCTTATTTGCAATATACATCAACAATATTGATGAAAGCATAACTAAGGCCAACATTCATCTGTCTGCAGATGACACAGTTCTTTACGTAAGCCGCCCGTCATTACAATCTACATGTAATGACCTTCAATTGAGTTCAACCTGCTGCAACACCAACTCCTAAACAAAAAACTATTACTTAACGCCAAGAAAACAAAAGCAATGCTCTTTTCTCCCTCTGCCCAAATGGTAAATTCAGCCCTATCAGATCCTGTGCCGCAGATTACTACAATTCTTGGCGAGAACTTGGAATCTGTCCCTAAATTCAAATACCTGGGAGTATGGCTGGACCATAGGCTCTCCTTTATAGAGCACGTTGAAGAATTACTCAAAAAATTACGACAGAGACTTGGTCTGTTCTTTAGGATAGCCTGCTTCTTAACTAGAAATGCCAAACTACAGCTGGTACAATCAACCTTTCTATCCTTGATAGATTATGCTGACATCCTCTACAGTCACTGTCCCATTTCCTACCTCACCAAACTTGACACATTATATCATAGAGCTTTGAGGTTCATCACAGGCCTGCCTTATTCCACTCACCACTGCTCCCTATATCAATCAGTGGGGTGGAGTTCTCTTCAATTCGGGCGTGATAAAAATGCAGCCTTATGGACCCTGAGAGCCATCTCCAAAAAAACTGCCCCAATACATTACAGACTGTCTTTCTATAAAATCAAAAGGCAATTATGCCCTGAGAAGTTGCAAATCTCTCCTACTGATGGTTCCCAAAGTTAACTCTCGCTTTGGCAGGGTGGCTATAAGCTTCACACAGTCCTCCTTGTGGAATAAACTGCAAAAAAAAAATGAAACTGAGGTCACCCATTGGCATCCCATCTTTCAAGCTCTTATACTCATGTCTCAGAAATGATCAGTGCAATTGTTTCCCATGACCATGAATTGTCATCATGCTAACCTGTGCCATTTTACCATGAATGAATTACTTATAGTGCTTGTCTCCTCCTTGGCCCTGGTCTGTCATCATGCTTTCATGCAACACCTTGATGCCTCTGTCCTCCCTTTGATACTGGGCTATCTTCCCGCTTTCTTCAGCCTTCTTTTCACAACTCTATACTGCACTCATCCACAATCTACACACAATCATACTATAAAAGTCCTAACTCCTCTTTCCCTCTTCCCATAGGCCCCCACCGCCGCATCAGTTCTACCGACCTATCCTTGGGACTTCACTTCTCACAATGTTTATCCTTCACTTACATATTACATACCCCTCCTGGTACTCCATCTGCCATTAGTTGGTGGTTCTCCAAGCCATTTTCATAGCTAGTACTAGTGACTGCCCCTGGTAAATGAACTAACTGGTACTTCTATACAGAGAACATGGTTTATATACATCGTGGACCTGCCCCCTTGTATTTGAATCCTCCTCTGTTATGGCTTGCCTTGTCTTCCTTTCATCATTTGCCTTCCCTATTACTGTACCATTGTGTTTGTGTTTATATACTTATTTACATGTATTTATATGTTTTTATGATGGATGTTACCCGACCCTGTTCTAACCAGGTCCATCTTGTGAAAGAGATCTGCTCAGTGATGTTCGCCTGGATAAATAAATATTTTGACTGATTGATTACCTTCCCCTTATGCCTATCCCAGCCTCTCTTAAAGCTGCCCACTGTCTTCAACGAGATGACCTCTTCCAGCAGCGTATTCCAAGTGTCCACCATCCTGTCTGTGAAGAAGTGATTCCTAACCTCCCTCCTAAAACTTCCACCCTCCAGCTTAAGACTGTGCCCCCTAGTGTTATGGTTGCCACTCAACTTAGAGACTCTCCTTATCAACCTTATTTATCCCTTTCAAGTACTTGAAGGTCCAAATCATGCCCCCCCCCCCAACTGTCTTCCAGGGAGTACATGTTCAGTGCCCTCAACCTCTCCTCGTATGCCTTACACTGCTGACCCGCAATCATCTTTGTAGCCCTTCTCTGGACCTTCTCCAGCAGGTTAATGTCCTTCTTGAGGTGCAGGCACCAGTACTGAACACCATACTCTAGATGCGGCCTTACCAGTGACCTGCACAAGGGCATTATAACCTCCTCTCTCCTACTACTGATCCCCCTAGATATGCATCCCAGCATCTTGTTTGCCTTTGCTGCTGCTTTCTTGCACTACGTTAAGTGCTTCAGGTCACTAGTGATCAACACTCCCAGGTCCTTCTCCTCCTCTGATGCAGATACTCGGACTCCACCCATATAGTACTCTGTCCTGGGATTCTTGGCTCCAATATGGATAACTTTGCAATTCTTGGCATTGACATTCCCCTTTACCTATCTGATTCAATCTGAACCCCATGGTACCAAAACTTCCAGAAATGACTTTGAGATTCCCTTAGCAGTCAAATGGAGACTGGAACACTGATTAGCAATATGTTAAACCAAGAGAAAAAAATTGGTGCGATCAACAACAGTAAAAAGTATGAACAGAACATTAAACAAATGACACGGCACACTTAAAACAGTTCGCTGTTTTACTGCACTTGGTACTCTGTCTGCTTCTAAACAGCTACAGCATTATACAAGCTCTGATCAGAGCCAATATGGCTATGGAGAGCTTTTAGGAGCAGCAAGAGCAGTGAACAGAATATGCTGTGCTCTCACTGCACAGGAGTCAGCCGTAATACTGCAGCGATTACTACAATGCGCATGCGTGATACTCGAACATGTGCAGTTTGTCCCAGAGTCGGCCTTGCGCAACATGGCGGTGCTCCCAGTCCCTTTGGGTTACTAGAATCCCATTAGTGCTAGTCT
This sequence comes from Neoceratodus forsteri, assembly GCA_016271365.2. Lineage (NCBI taxonomy): Eukaryota > Metazoa > Chordata > Ceratodontiformes > Ceratodontidae > Neoceratodus > Neoceratodus forsteri. The sequence goes on along the minus strand of CM028130.1, from coordinate 537,456,788 downwards.
TAGGCAGGTAGGAAAAGCAGCTGGTGGGGAGGTCATTAGGGGCTTTCTACATAATGACATCGTTTACTCAACTAGTCTGAGAGAAGGATGATTATGTCATTTAGAACTCTCACAGCAGCATAACCATTTTAAAGTCAGCTGCTCTTGGGAAGCTTAGAATGTTCATCAGTAAATTAAAGTGTGGCAGTTAGACTGGCAGGGGGTCTGCCATTGGGGCTCTGTCAAAGACAGCCCTGGTATTTCTCACCCTAGTTTGGTAAAATCTTCAGTTTGCCTGCAGAACTCATTAGTTTTACTCCAGGAGGAGTGGGAGGGAATGCAGGTCTTGTGGATCCAAGGGGCAATCTCCTGAAGTTCCTAGCTGCCTTAAGGAAGAACAATGAGTAGAATTTGATAGCTTCCAGAGAAAGAAAGGTGCATTTTGTTCTTTCCATGAATGGGAGGAAGGAACAACTAATCTGTGAGTACAGAATTTGAGACTGTTCTCTGAGGGAGTTATCCAAGGTGTGTGTGCCCTAGATAAGGCTAGATCACACCGGTCAGGACCCCTTTCAACACAATTGTGCTGAATTTAAAGTTAAAGTTGGGAGTCTTTAGCAATTCATTGGGGAGTGGAGACCCATCTGGTGTAACCCTGAAGGAATGGCAGAGGCTGTTTGGGGCAAAGGGTGAGGAACACCATCTGGAGTTTCAGGCAATGCTAAGTGGTTCGTGGATGAGCACCAATGTTCCCTGGGCAACGACCATGCACCTGGAGGATTTTAAAGTGTGTGGCACATGCCACAGATATACACTTTGGAAGAGAGATAGAGAGGTTTTCTGAAAAAAGTACTGCCTAGCAAAGTGTCTTGCAAAAGAAAGTGTGTCTGTATTGCAATGATAAACATTTGGGGGGACCACCCTTGCTTTAAGTAACATCTGTAAATAGAGCCATACTGCAAAATCCCAGTTACTGCTTTGGACATTCCGCTTATTGCTTCTAGTGTGAACGTTATTGGGGCTCCTCAGCAGTTAGGTATAGCATATGCCTAGCATCCTCTTCCCTGGACCTGGTTGTAAATAAAAAGGTCAATTTTAGTATGTACCCCCACCCCATCCTCTAGATAATGAGCCTGATATACACTCCAACGCTAGGGGTGGTACAATAAGTGTAGCTCTGTCAAAAGAAAATTGTATGCCAAGTAGTCGTCAGTAGTTCTTTTAAGGGGAGTGCCAGCTGGCCAAAGGTGGCGTAGGGGTTACATACATATGCATGATACTCATGCATGCACAGTTTAAGTCTGCACCATGCTGCACATGGCGGCCATCACGTCTGCACTTGCGGAAAGGAAAAAATAGTGCGCCAGGAAGTGGGTATGTTTATGCGGGCCGCAGAGGGGAAGGACTGCATAAACAGAATCACTGGAAACTATGCTGGAGCACCGGGGCAGAACATCAGACAGCAGTCTGGTTACATGCTTCCACAGTGCTCTTTTACAAATCTGGTGGTGGCATAACATCTGTGGGGGCTTGGCCCACACAACCATAAAAATCAGACTCCAAAGGAGACTATTAAACTAGAGATCTGGTCTTGGACATGCTCATCATCACAGTAACATTCTCATTCTTTTCTAACTAAGCAGTAATTTCTGGTAAATGTGCTTTAACCATATTGATCTCAGTGCTGGTAGACTACTTCTGGTTTTCCTCTAATTGTATTAGGAGAAGGTAGTAGCAGTCTTGAAGTGGTTGCTGCCAGTGGTTGCATGCTCTGAAAAAAGTGGTCTCCATATTCATCTGCACATTTTAGAAATGACCCCTTGAGTTAAAGGGGACAGGAATTGATTACTTATGTGCAGCTGTTTGAAATGTCTCTATTTTTATAAATTATATTCATACCTCTAAAGGATCCCTGTTTTAACTGTGCCTGAATAAAAGCTGAAGCTGTCAGTTGTGTTTCGTTTTGGTTTTAGATTTATAGAACTGTTATTTAATACAACAGCAGATTACGTACATAAGGACACATGTTGATACATGGACATATTAGGATAACAGTATCTCAATTACAAGGAGGTCCGTGTTAGGTTTGGGTTTTGAATGTACACATACACAAGTCACTTGTTACAGAATTGCAGATATATCATGTTTAAGACAGAATAAGTCTGACTGTTCATGAGGAATATGGACTTACTGCACACAGAGTTTAAGAAAAATGTATCTGAACAGTACACTGTAAAATTTGATTGACACCACTGTGTGTAACAGCTGGTGAATGCTTAACGTACAGTAGGGCAGGTTGTCTTCTAACCTATTTTTTACTTAATATACATATTTTCAAATTTATAAGACTTAACATTATTTACTATGTATTGCTTAAAGAGCTACTGACGCTTCAAAGAAAGCTTTGAAAAACATAATAATTAGGTAAAATTCTGCTTGTATTCCATATATATTCTAGATTTCTCCTCCCCATTATTTATTACTGAGAAAATGTGCATGAATACATGATTTTTATTCTTTGCAGTTACTTTAAAGTTAATCTGCCTCTATAGCTTACTCCCTACTTCAAATCATAATGCTCTGTTGTGACACCACAATCTGTTGCCATGAGAGTAACTGTGATGTCACAAGCAATGCATTATGACCTCAGGTAGGGAGACAGCAAAAGAAATAGATGAACTCTTCAGGAGCAAAATGCCTGTTTTCATGCAGATTACCTCAGCAATAAATAATGGGGAGGAGGAATAAAGAACTAATGAGACATACAAGCTGAACTTTATCTAAATATTAAGTTTTGTTAAAGTTCTCTTGGAGATGTCAGCTGCTCTTTAAACTCATTTTTTCCTTGTGTTTTTAATCACTATCATTTACTAATGCTAACAAACACACACACACACACACACACACACACACACACACACACACACACAGAGGGTTTTAAAATGAAACTTAAGTTGGTTTATAGCTTATGTCGGGGAGTGAACTTTTCAAAGTCAGTGAAATTTGACCTTGGGATGCTTTCTTTTGATGGAACTAATGCTGTCTTGGTAAAGTAATTTGCAAAGTTGAGGCTGTTTAGAAGTACAATAGAAGCCATGCTAAACAAATGTCAGTATCTCTACAACTTACAGATAATAAACCTGTATGAAAGTTGTTCGGGACAACAAGACCTTTGAAACAAGCCTATTCATTAAGCTGCACTATATATTTTTTTTAAACTATGACCATCTGATTACCTGAATTTTCAGTTTTCATCACAATTTTCACCTTTCAGATGGCTATATTTAAAAAATGTCTAATGAATTCAGATTAGTGACTACCCTCATTTGAAAGGTTATTTTGTCCTGAACAACTTTCATGTTGGTTGTATATTAGTAACTTGTATACTTTCCAAGATATTTAAATTTGTTTGGCATGACTCCTACTGTGTTCACTCAGAGAGAAAAAAAAATGAGGTTATTTGGAAGACCATATTTTACAAAATACAAAGAATTCAGATTAGTGACCACCCTCATGAGAAAGGTCTTTTTGCCCTGAACAACTTTCTGTTGTTTCTGTGCACCCTGAATAGTTTTCAAAAAATTTAGATTTGTTTGGAAGGTGTGCACATTTGCTCTCAAAGAAAAGCAGCTTGGAGTTCTGTGTCCATCATTCTAATTAAACAGAAAGAAGGGAGTATTTATTTAACTGCCAAGGAGATTTGCAGAACGGAAGGATACACTGAAAACTCCCAAAAGACGTGTTCCATGGAAACACCTTTTTTCAAGGGAAAGTAGGATGGCTGAAGGCTCCGCTCACAGCCATAAAAAATGGGTATGGAAAATCCTGCATCCTGATTGGCTGTCACCTATGTGTAACAGGAGCCTAATGCACTGGTTTGAAAATAATTGCTGGCAATCAGGAAACACCACACAAACAATAAATACAGGTTACTCACCTGTAACAGGAGTTCTAGGAGTGGTATATGTTCTTCATCCACACTTGTTGGCAGGTACCTTGTCGCATTAAGATGTGCCGAAAAGTCTTCAAGCTGGCTCCTCCCACCCACCAGGGTGGTAAAACTCTCAGCTCCGCCCCATGATGCCAGATCTAGCCCGTTGGAAGCCAGGTTGCGTATCGAAGCCGGGGAGGTCGGGTGGGTCGTGGGGATGAACAACAAATACCACTCCTAGAACTCCTGTTATAGGTGAGTAACCTGTATTTCTAGGGACGTGGATATGTTGTTCAATCCACACTTGTTGGCAGATTCCTAGCAGTTCTCCGGGAGGAGGAGGAAGGCAAGGCGCGCACCCCCGATACTTACTTGGGGAATAAGGACTAGAGAACCGAGGTCCCAAAACCAGCATCCCGGCATGACTCTAGGTCAATGTGGTAATGGGAAATAAAGGTGTGTGCGGACTTCCAGGTAGCAGCCCTGCAGTTTCCTGGATAGGGACGTCCCTAGATACAGCCACCAAAGCAGTGGTATGGCGGGCAGAATGAGCTCTTATCCCTTTGGGTGGCTCCATGCCTGCCAACCTTTAGCAGAGATCTATGCAGGAGGTGACCCACCTGCTTACTGTACGTTTGGCTGCAGGTCTGCCAGGTGCGGCTTCAAAGTAGGTGACAAACAGCTGGCGAACCTCTCCCCGAACTTCAGCCGTCCCCGCTCCTTGTAATAAGTGAGCGCTCTTCTAGGGTCAAGAGTATGGAGCTTATATTCACCCTCCGAGGTGTGACTGGGGTAGAACACCGGCAGAGACAACACCTGATTCAGGTGAAACTCCGACACCACCTTTGGAAGGAATTCCAGGTGGGGGCGAAGAACAACCTTGTCCCTGTGGAAGACCAGATAAGGAGACTCAATGGACAGCGCCTGGAGCTCTCCCATCCTTCTGGCTGATGTTATAGCCACCAAGAAAAAATTACTCACCTTAGTAATGTTGTTTCTTCTAATGGAGTCTTGCTGTATTCTGACCATGTGCAGTGATCTCCAACCTTTGAACTGCCCCGGAGAGGAAAGAGTTAACTTTCCATGCAAGGCATGGAACGCTGAGCTTGAGCTCGGTTGAGCCTCTGTCTGCTGTTTGAACCCCAACTGCCAGATCTTTACGAGCTATACTCACTGGGTATCCTGTGTGGAAACTGTAAACTCACACTAGCCAACTGGCAACTAAATTTAATAAAAAGGGTTTTTTGGTTTCAAAGCAAAGACTCAAGTCAGGAAACCCAAAAAACAAAAACACAACACACACCCAAAAATTAAGAGGGTGAGAAAAGGAGGTACCTCTAGGATGCCAACACTGCTCCTGCCCACCCACATCCCAAAAACCAGGTTCTGAGAGGGGAGGGGGGGGGTCAGAATACAGCAAGACTCCATTAGAAGAAACAACATTACTAAGGTGAGTAATTTTTTCTTCAAACACCATGAAGTCTTGCTGTATTCTGACTATGTGCAGACTACTAAGCAGTACCTCCATGGAGGAGGGACAGAACCTACTTTGGGAACAGGCTCTGAAGTACTGCTGTGCCAAACCGAGCATCACTCCTAGCCTGGATATCCAGAGAGTAATGCTTGGTAAAAGTATGGACTGTTTTCCAGGTGGCTGCCTGACATATCTCTAAGATAGGAATATCCCTGGCAGCAGCCAGGGAAGCAGCTGTACCTCTAGTAGAGTGAACCCTCAGGTCTGAGGGTGGAGTCCTACCCAATTTTTCATAGCAGAATTGTATGCAAGAGACAATCCACCTGGCAACAGATCTTTTAGTGACAGGTTTTCCCTTACCGACCTCACCATAAGTGAGGAACAATTGGAGGGAGTCAAACCTGTGACCCTTGGTGCGCTCTGTGTAGTAGCTAAGGGCCCTTTTCACGTCCAGGCTGTGCAGACTCCTCTCTCCAGAGGAGGAATGGTCAGTGAAGAAAACAGGAAGAGACATAGACTGGTTAAGGTGGAAATCTGAGACCACCTTAAGCAAAAACTTCCTATTAGTTCTTAGGACCACTTTATCCCTATGAAAAGAGATAAAATCAGGCTCCACTGACAGGGCCTGTAACTCACTGATGCATCTGGCAGAAGTAATGGCTACCAAGAACACAGTTTTCCAAGTCAAGTACTTAAGCTCAGCTGAGGACAAAGGCTCAAAAGGGGGTGCATAAGCTGAGCAATGCAAACATTTAGGTCCCAAGCCGGAGCAGGGTCCCTGAAGGGAGGATTGGTGTGCAACAATCCCTTGAAGAATTTACAAAATACAGGATGAGCTGAAAGAGAAGAGGGCTTACCTATTGACAAAAAAGCAGAAACAGCTGCTAAATGTACTTGAGTGTAGCTGGTCTGAGCCCCAAGCTATTGAGATGAACCATATAGTCCAGAACTGTAGGCAACCCAGCAGACTCTGGAGAAATATGCTTACCAGAGCACCAAATAGTGAACCTTTTCCACTTGGAATTGTAAGTCTTTCTGGTAGAAGGTTTTCGGGAAGCCTTTAGAATATCCAAAACACCTTGAGAGAGATGCAGATCAGCAAACTCTAACTCTTCAATAGCCAGGCCTTGAGATAGAGAGATTTGAGATTCGGATACAAAACTCTCCCCTGAGAGGATGTCAACAGGTTGTAATTCCTGGGAAGAGACAGGGGAAGATGGACTGCTAAGGACAGCAAAAGTGGGTACCAGGGCTGTCTGGCCTAGTCCGGAGCAATCAGAATCACCTTGCAGGGTTGAGACCTGATTTTGACTAGTACCTTGAACGGGAGAGGGAAGGGGGGGAGGCATACAAGAACTTCCCTTCCCAATTGAGAAGTAGAGCATCCAGGGGGACTGAGCCCAATACTGGGGGTCTGCAGCAAGAAAGGGGAAGTTGGTGATTGTCTGGGGCTGCAAAAAGATCTATCTGAGGAGTGCCCCATCTGGAAAAAATCACCTTCAAAACTAGGGGGTCTAGGGACCATTCGTGATGGCCCTGAGATATCCTGCTGAGAGCACCTGCCAGAACATTGTCTTTCCCCTGGGAGGTGCACTGCTATCAGAGAAGTTTGCAGGGAATAGGCCAGAGACCACAACTTCATTGCTTCTGTGCACAAGGCCATAGACCGAGTGCCCCCTTGTTTGTTGATGTACCACATTGTGGTGGTATTGTCTGTTCTGATCTGGACTACTTTGTTCTGAACAGACTTGGAAAAAAACTTGCAGTGCCAAAAACACTGCTCTGAGTTCCAACAGATTGATGTGAAGCAGGATTCTTGAGGTGACCATAGTCCTTGGGTGGTCAGATCCCCCAAGTGGGCTCCCCAGCCCAAGAGGGAAGCATCTGTGGTAAGGATTAGGGAATGAGGTTGAGTGACAAAAGGAACTCCTTACCTTAGATTGTCCTGATCCTGCCACCACTGCAAAGCCTGGATCAGGGTTCGAGTCACAGGGACTAGTTTGGTCAGGGAATCTTTCTCTGGGACCAGAAGGCTCTTAAGTAGAACTGAATGTCCCTCTTCTGAAACCTTGCTCCCTGGACCACTGCCGTAGAGGCTACCATGTGGCCCAGGAGCTGCAGAAAGTGCCTTGCTGGTCAAGACACCTGAAGGGTGAATGAAGAGGCCAGTTTCATAAGGGTCCTTGCCCTGTCCAAGGGAAGGAAGGCTCTTGCCCTTATTGCATCCAGTTCTGCCCCTATAAAGGTGAGGAGCTGTACTGGCTCCAGAACTGACTTTGAAAGATTTAGGAAGAATCCTAAGGAAGTGAGCAATTGCCGAGTTATGTGGAGATGTGACTTGACTTGGTCTGGGGACTGACCTACTATGAGCCAGTCGTCCAGGTATGGAAAGACGGAGATCTTTTTTCTCCTTAAGAAAGCAACCACTACTGCCAGGCATTTTGTGCACACCCTTGGGGCTGATGTTAGGCCAAACGGCATTGCTCTGAATTGATAGTGACTTGAGGGCAATTCGAACCTGAGGTACTTTCTGTGGGAGCACCTGATGGGAATATGAAAATAGGCATCCTTGAGGTCCAGGAAGACTAGCCAGTCCCCTGGCCTTAGAGAGGGTAGAATTATTCCCAGAGTCACCATTTTGAATTTTGGCTTTAAAAGGTGCTTGTTTAAATATCTTAGATCCAGGATGGGCCGCCATTCTCCTGTCTTTTGGGGGGGTTAGGAAGTACCTGGAGTACAATCCCTTTCCCCTGTGTAAGGGTGGAACCCTTTCTATGGCTCTGAGAGCCAATAGGGAAGAGACCTCTGCCTCTACAGCAAGGGCCTCTGAAGGATTTGCAGGTGGAAAAGATCTGGTTCTCATCTTGGGGAATTTTTTGAAGCTGAGAACCAGTCCCTGGCTTACTACTTCCAGGACCCACTTGTCTGATGTTAAAGACTTCCAGTCCTGGACAAAGTAAGCCAGCCTGCCCCCTACAGGTAGTGGAGAATCGGCCCGGACAGACACATCAGGGTGTCTGCTTGGCAGGGGCTTTAGGCTGAGGGGTGGAAGCAGGCCTGCTCATACCCCGTCTGCCTCTCCCTCTAAAGAACTCCCTCTGAGCAAAGGCAGAAGAGGAGGCCTGGGCTTGGTAAAAAGGCCTATGAAAAGGCCTGCTTCTGCCCCTGGAATGCTGCCTCTGAAGTGTGGCTTGCCTTTCTTTGGCCTGAGCACTCCTGTAGGTGGTCCTGTACTCATCCATTTTCTTCATGTAGTTCTCTGTCTGCTCCCCAAACAGAGAATTACCAATGACAGGAAAATCCATGGCCTTAGCCTGGGTATCCTGTGACAGGCTAGTACATCTGAGCCAAGCCATCCTTCGAAGGGCCACAGATGTAGCCATGACTCTAGATGAAACATCATTGGAGTCCACAGCAGAATGAAATTGCGCCTTGGATGCCTCAATCCCATCTGCAGCCACCTGCTCCAGCTCCTTGGCAAGCTGGTCAGGGACCTGTTTAGCTAGAGCCATCACAGTGTCCCACCTGGACTTCTGGTATCTAGCTGTACAGGCCATATAATTAGCCTGCCTGAGTCCCAAGGATGCTGCCATGTACTGTTTCTTTGCCATGGCATCAATCCTCCTGGAGTCCTTATCTGGGGGGTGTGAAGCCAAGGGTATATTTGTCTTATCACAGGCAGCAGCCTGCACTACCCCAACATGGCTGCACTGCTGGGAAAGGAACTCTGTATCTGAGCCTGAAAGAGTATACCTCTTGTCCATTCTTCTGTCAACAGGAGGTATAGAATTAGGAGTTTTTAGAATTTTGAATGTCTGTTTCCCAAAAGACTTATGGAGGGGAATACACAATCTCCTGGACTCTGGGATGTCCATCATCTCAACGTAATCAGGCTCCTCCTGATCCTCTATTGCTTCTTCCATAGGAAGCTGTAGGGTTTCAGCCACTTTTTTGTAAAACATAAAGTGGGAAGGGGACTCAGAAAGCCTAAGAGGAGAAACACCTGAAGGTCTGTCTGGGGAGATGTCTGGGTCAATGGGCACATCCAGACTTTCATAATCACCGCTCACTATCTACCTCTCCCTCCTCCTCCTCCGGTTCATAAATTCTTCTAAATTATAATCCAGAACCGAGAGACAGAGCCGAACTGCATTCCTAACCGATGGTGCCGTGTTCGGTCGGAAAACCGGCGAGAACTGAACAATCTTATCGCTTGGCTATTTCATCAGTGGTCGGAGAAAGAACTTGTGGATCTCAACCGGCTGACTTAACCCTTCTTTTTCTTTTAACCGGAACAGACTCCTCAGAGCCGGCTCTCCTTTTGCCTGAAGAAGTCTTGCCCTGGTCAGAGGGCACTCCTTCTGGTTCGGTCAGAACCGAACCGGGCTGGCCATCCAGGTCAGCGGACTTCTCGGCCTCCCTTTCCTCAGTCTACCTACTCTTTATCCAGGGTAGCTTTGGGAAAACTTTTGCAAATCTGGCAGTCTGAATCAAGGTGGTCAAAACCCAAACACAACACAGGTGGTGGGGATCAGCCTAGTAAAGGCTTCCCACACACACTACAGTGTTGAAACCCAGTGGGCCTGTTTTTTCTTGGGTTTTCAGACATGGCCAGTCCTAACCAAACTTACCCTTTTTGGCAATCCGCCAGGCAAGACACCTATCGGTTCCTGACCGTGTTACTGGTCTTGGAAAAACCGTAATGAAATCAGTTTTTTAGAACCAATACGGACTGGTTACCACACTCTAAAATCAGAAAAAATGTTTTCATAAACCTGATCGGTTCAAACCGAACCAATCCAATGTTTACAAGTTCCACACAGAAAACTAATATAGAAACCTATCTAGTACTCACTGTACCACAGACAGAGACTTAACCGACAGGTTAGATTGTAGAAATTTGGTTGAAACCGAGAGAAAAAAACGACACTTTAACCGACTTTTTTGAACTGAGCAAAGGAGAAATCTCCAGAGCGACTGTTCAGTGAGGCGGAGTAAAGAATCTGGCGGTTGGGGTTCAAACAACAGCAGACAGAGGCTCAACCAAGCTCGAGCTCAGCGTTCCATGCCTTGCATGGAAAGTTAACTCTTTCCTCTCTGGGGCAATTCAAAGGTTGGAGATCACTGCACATGGTCAGAATACAGCAAGACTTCATGGTGTTTGAAGGTAGTCTTCCATGACAGGTGGGAGATATCGCACCTGTGCATCAGTTCGAATGGCTTGCCCATGAGCTTGGCCAATACCAGCAGTAGATCCCACGGAGGTGGAGGTTCTCGCACCAGTGGGGATATGTGATCAAGGCCTCTTAAAAAAGCACCATACCATCTTCTCCTGCACCACCAACTGCTTGCCGGCCCGCATCCAGTAAGTAGAGATGGCTGCTAGGTGCACCTTAATGGTCGTCGACCGAAGCCCTAGCTGAGAAAGGGACCACAGGTAGTCCAAAATGCTAGCCAATGGACAGGAATAAGGGTCCAACCCCTTGCACTGACACCAAATGGAGAATCTCTTCCATTTAAAGGGATAACATTTTCTGGTCAACTCCTTACAGGACGCCTCAACGACATTGAGGACCTCATCAGAAAGGCCCAAGGCCAGGAACTCTAGCCGCTCAGGAACCAGGCTGTCAGGTGCAGGGACTGAAGGTCCGGATGGAGCACCTTCCCCCTTGTTGACTGAGATCAGGTCCGAGCAGGCTGGAAGCCGCCTTGGGAGCCTGGAGCTGAGGCTGAGGAGATCTGGATACCAGAACTGGCGAGGCCAGTGAGAAGCACCTTGTGGATCAAGGGAAATGGAGGGACAGCATAGAAGAGGCCCGGGGTCCACGGCCTCGAGAAGGCATCCCTCCTGCAATAAGCGCTGCTGAGGGGGGCGGGCATGAAACAGCCTCAGCTTCGCATTCTCCTTGGAGGCAAGCAGGTCCACCTGTGGGGTGCCCCAATGGGAGAACAGGTCTTGAACTACCTCCGGCAGGAGAGACCACTCGTGAGATGCAGCGCCTATCCGGCTGAGGGCATCGGCAAAACTGTTAGAGGCTCCTGCCACATGGATGACAAGGAGAGATGCCTCCAGGCTGGTCACGAGAGATCAAATGTGGAGAGCTTCCTTGCACAGAGGCAAGGAGTGCGTCCCGCCCCGACAGTTGAGATAGTACACGGTCGTGGTGTTGTCCGTCTAGACCCGAACCACTTGACCCCATACAAACAGAGCGAAGGCAGTGAGTGCTAGCCATACCGCTCGAAGCTCCAGCAGGTTGATGTGGCATCGGGACGCCTGATGGGACCAGAGGCTGTGGGCCTGGAGCTCCCCCAGATGGGCACCCCAACCCATCAAAGAGGTGTCGGTCGTAAGGATGACAGTCAACTCGGGGCAGACAAATGGGATACTCTTCTGCAGATGAGCTGGGACGAGCTACCACAGCAGGCCATCCCACATCTGGGTCACGGTTACTGGTTGGTCCAAAGGACCGGAGCGCTGAGACCACTAGCGGCCCAGCCCCCACTGCAGGGGACACATATGCCAGTGGGCCCAATGGACCACGCTGGTGTAACCCACCATGAGACCCAGAAGGTGCAGGAAGTCCCGGGCAGGGCGCAACTGCCCAATTGGAAATGACTGGGCAAAGGAGGAAAGGACCTTGGCCCTGTCCGCCTGGAGCCGGGCTCTGGCTCGAAAAAGAGTCAAGCTCTGCCCCGATGAAGTGAATCACCCGCAATAGCATGAGTTCCAATTTGGCCTTGTTGATCAGGAGGCCAAGTTGGGAGCAGACCTGGAGGGCCAGATCTCTGGACTGCTCCACCTCCAACCTGGAGGGGGCTGCTATCAGCCAGGCATCCAGGTAAGGATACACACGGACCCCTCGGCGCTGTAGCAATGCTGTCACCACTGCCATGCATTTGGTGAAGACCCTGGGAGCTGGAGAAAGGCCGAAGGGCATGGCCCGGAACTCGTAGAGGGACCCCTCCGCTCTGAAGCAGAGGAATCGCCAATGTGACAGACAGAATGGGACGTGAAAGAACACGTCCTGGAGATCCAGAGAACAGATCCACATGCCTAGTTCCAAGGATGGTATGATCCGAGCCAGAGTGACCACCCTGAAGGTGCGCGGCCTTAGGAACTTGTTCAGGTCATGCAGATCGAGAATGGGGTGGCAGCCCCCATCCGTTTTAGGACCAGGAAGTACCTGGACACAAACCTGGGCTTGGAGGAGGATCTGCCACCTTGCTGATCACTTTCTTTTGGAGGAGCAGAGCTACGTCGGCTCGATGAGCCGACAGTGAGGCTGCAGAACCAGTAGCCCCCCGAAGGGCAACAGCCCGAAAGGTAGGAATCCACTCGAATTCCAGAGGCAGACCCCTATTGACCACTTACAATACCCAACGGTCCGTGGTGATAGCAGACCAGGTGGAAAGGAAGTGGCTGAGCCGTCGACCCAGGGGATGAGAGATGAGGCTGGGGGAGGCACCCCTCAACCCATCACTGGGCAGGCTTGGAGGAAGGACCGGGCAAGGAGCAGCCTGGACCTTTCCCTCCAGGCTTCCTGTTTGAGGAAGCAGCAGGCTTGGCCTTAGGGTGCCAAGTGTGAGCCTGCTGGCCCTGCTGTTGGTGCTGCTGGGCCTGACGTGCCGCAGGGGCGGAAGGGCGAAAGGGCTTACGCTGTTGCTGGCGGCCCTGGTCCTTCTGGGTAGACGTGACCGAGTCCAAGGTGGCATTGGACTTCTTGATCATTTGGAGATGGCCCTCCACCCCGGGCCTGAACAAGTCAGTGCCCAAGAAGGGGATGTCTGTCAGCTTGTGCTGGGTATCTGCCGTGAAGGAAGAGATCCACAGCCAAGCTCTGCGGCGCATGGCTACTGTGGCTGCTACTGACCGGGCACAAGAGTCTCCTATGTCCAGAGCAGTCTGGAGTTGTTGCTTGGCCACTGCCCTTCCCTGATCCCGCACCTGCTTGACCGTCATTTGAAGATCAGCCAGGAGACGAGGAAGCACCTCATCCAGGGAGCCCAAAAGGGCAGTGAAAAGTGTGCCATCAGTAGAGCCGAGCCTGTCGAAGGCCTAGGGAGGAGGCAGCATAAACTTTGCCCCGGAGTAGTCCAGCTTTTGACCCTTGTCCGGGGCTTTCATCGCCCTGGTGTTTCAGAGCACGGAAAATGCTATCAGTTATGAGCCCTTCAGCGAGGCACTCCAGCAGGAGAGGGAACCGGGTCAGGACTGCGTACCTGTAGGCCATCCTGGCCGAAGGTACAGGACAGAAGGCAGGCCGCTGTCAAAACTCCAAGGCTGGACCAACAATGGCCTCGGACACAGGGACGGCCTCCGTGGGGGAATCCCCTTGGTCCAAAATCTCTGTGAGGGGATATCTGGCCCGTTTCTGCACAGGTTCGTGCTACATCCCAGTAGACTCAGATGAGCTGAAGAATACCAAGGAACAAGGATGGGCTTTTGTCCACCGACAGACCCCCAGAGGATTCCAGGTCAAGAGGCCTGGAATACTGAGAGGAGTCATCTGACTCCGAGGAGTCCGCGAACAGCTGCCGAGCACCTGAGCCACCCTCCACTTGCCAAGGCTGATCGGGGGTGAGGGTGACAGACAACCTGTGGGGCAAGCCCTGACCTGACCGAGAATCCTTGGTCGGGGCACCAGTCTTTGGTTGTGGGGGTGGTGGTTCCACCACAATGAAACGGTTTTGGCCGAGCAATCAGTGCCAGAGTCAGCTCCTCAACCAAGGAGCTGAGGGCAAGAGGATGCTTTGGCCGTTCAGGTGATAGCCACTTGATTGCCGGGGAAGGCGACGGAGTTGGCTTGTTGCCGGCCAATAAGAGCCAATATGAGCTATATCCTCATAGCGCCTACGCAACTTGCGCCAGAGCCTATCCTCTGAAGAGGATGATGAGAAAGAGCGGTGGTGCCGCTTTCCATGATGTCGGGACCGAGACCACAGACATTGGCGGGACTTACCCGACACGGAAGAGGACCGAGACCGCCGGGGTCGCGCCGGTGGATCAAAGAGGGGGCGGGGGAAACCCGCTCATCTCCCAGTTCAGGGTCCTTGACCAGGGACTTGCCTAGAGGCCGAGGCAAACCGGGTAAGCACCGTGGCACCGGTGAAAGGGTTCGGCCCTCCAGTCGACAGCCCAGCCAACAAGTTGAGAAAAATCGACCACATCGACGGGTGTCTCGGCCGGCTGACCTGACAGGGACACCGAAAAGCCAACGGCCTTAGCCGCAACCTCGACTGAGGTGGATAAGAGACGCTCTGGGAGCAAGATCTCTCCCGCTCCCACGAATGTCGATGGTGGGACTTACCTTTCGGATCCTTCTTCTTTGACTGACTGAAGTGAGTCCCTGAAGGCCCCTCTCCCTTGGTGGAGAGGGACTCTCAAAGCTCCCGGAAGGAAGCAGTACAGGAGGAGCCCAAGGAGAGTGGGATAAACACCAACACCGAGGAGGAAGAAGAAGAAGACGCGGCCTGGGCCGCCTCCTCCTCGAGGGCGATTAACTGTTCCAGTTGCTCCGCAGAGCCCACAGCCACAGACACCGCCCAACGAGCCTCCTTCGATTTCACCAGCGGAAACCATTTCTCGGGGCGCCCCAGTTGGAGTCGGGCAGCGAGCCTTCAAGAACCGAAGCTGAAAAGGACTTAAGATTGCAGGCCTGCAGATCATGGCCAAGCCTAGAGACGACGTGGCGTGAGGGTCGGTCCAAGACATCTTCTGCCCACAAGAGCACCAACGGAAGCCAGGAGTAGATTTAGAATCCATTGCAGCTGCTAGGGAAGGGGAAGACTTAAGTCTCGTGAATTTATGCACGATTTTTGGTAAAACCAAAGGTTTAAGATCCAGGCCTAGAGATGCAAGGGCGCTAAGGAGGGAACCTGAGCTTCCAAGCGGTAAGGAAAATCTGGCATCATGGAGCGGAGCTGAGGGTTTTACCACCCAAGTGCGTGGGAAGAGCCAGCTTGAAGACTTTCTGGCACATCTTAAAGTGGCAAGGTACCTGCCAACAAGTGTGGATTGAACAACATATCCACATCCCTAGAACAATGTATTTTTCAAACATTCCCTATTACATTTATAAACATGGATGCCACTTTTACTCATAACAGCAGGAGCTTTGTCCCTAATAGTTCATCTACGGCTGAAGCTAAATCGGTGAAGATGGCTGCCGTGCTGGGCATCAAGATGATGTGCCAGTTAAGATGATGTGCTGCTAGCTTGCAGCACTCCTTTGCTTTCTGTTTTATTTTAAGCTTAAGTAAGCAATAAAGCATGTCAGTAGCGTGATTTTACTGTTTTATTTTAGTGTGAGGTAGGGTTCGACAACGAGACAGACTTTTATTGTTTCTAGTTTAGGGTAGTTTGCTCAGGTGCAGATTTCCATGAGGGAGCCGGTTTACTGATCCATGAATTCACAGCTTGCATTTTTTTTTCATTTGCTAACATACATATTTATTGCTGGCTTTAATACTCAGTTTCCAGACTCGTAAAGCAGTTTAACAATGTTGTAATGTCACAATTTGGTGCTTCTGGATGACAACCATGAGAGTGGGTGTTTGCAGAAAAGCTGAGATGCCAAGGGGCCTTTAATCCCAACATAGAGTAAGCTTTCACCCTGGTGTCTCCTGAGACAGCCGGTTTTCTCTGAGACAGTCGGCAGCAAGAAGTAGTGGAGGGGAGAACCCTCTGGTGTGATTTGTTTGAGTTTGCCATGCTGTGCACCAGACCTGAGAGTCAGGCTCTCTGTGGTGAGGGTGTAAGCCCTTCATAATGCCTCACCAAAGTGTTTGGAGTTGCCGCCGGTGCCACCAGATGCCACAGTAGCAGAATGACTGGCGCTACTGCTGGCATCTTTGATGTCATGGTGAAAGTGCAGAACTGAAGGCGTTATTAAATATAATTTTGGATTCCTCTCTCATTTGAGCCTCCCAGACTTGGTGAGAGTGGGTCGTGGGGGCAAGGTCCTGCCTGTCTGTGGCAAATACAACAGTCAGATATCAAGGACGTCCTTGTGCCCGAGGGACCATTTATGCAGTCCTCCCTAGTCCTACTGAGTGTGTGTGTGTGTGTGTGTGTGTGTGTTGGGGGGGTGATGAGAGTCTGTGGTCTTTACAGCACTGTCTCTGCAGACCAGGGGCTGTAGCCCTGAAGGTAACTTTCAAAGGAAATCCATCTTAGCTGGCCCAGTGGTGCCAAAGGCTGAGGTGCTGGATGCCTTACCTCGCATCATGCCAGCGACCTGGGTTCGGAAACAACCTCGGGTCGTCCGGAAGCCGGCTTGGGGAGGGGATCAGGATCAAGCATCCAAAAGGAGCTCTCCTCTCCCAGGGAGCTTGATTGCCCCTCTGTAGTTCCGCTCCCATCGGGTGGAGACCCAATGGGTAGTATAGGTGGAGAGGGTGGCAGGTGATTGCCAGGGGTGGCGCAGAAAGGGGCCGAGCCAGTACCCGGCATGCGTGTGTCTCCACACACACATGCGTGTCTACCTGGGTCCCAGGAGCCAGGGAGAAAATGGGGGGAGGGGGAATCAAAACAAAAAAAAATGTAAAGAAACAGAAAACAAAAGATCACCTGCACTCCAGAGCCAGGAGATATCACAGATCTCCAACGAAGGTTAATTAAATCACAGATAATTCCTGTTTTGTTTCCAAAATGAATGACTTTATTCCACTTCAAGAACTTCAAAAACGAAGGTCTGAGACTAACACAGCAGTCTCTGCACATCATAAACTGGAGCTATTAATAGCTCCATCCTTAGGTAAATACTATAAACGCTCCCACAGCTGCTCCCTGGCTCAGATGTCAGCCTTGGTACAGCCGCGGGAGGCTATAAGATGCATGCTCGAGGCGCCTTTTTTAAAACTCAGGTGGGAGGAACAGCAGCATCAACCAGACAAAATCTATATATTTAAACAGCCAGTAAGTACAAAAATGTGTACTGTTTACAAAAATGCTAATTGGGCCTTGCTCCACACTGAGGTGTAGGACATTTACACATGGATGCTTCCCTTTAAAGCTAACACTGGGCACATCATGTGTCAGTGGCAGTTCGCAGTGGCTTTTTTTAGTCACAGATCATCACCAGGATTAAACCATATATAGCCCCTGGGGATCCGATTACTACAGTACATGCTTTTGATATATCGAAACTGGTCTACTGCAGTACTCATTATGTAGGGTTATCTGGTGGGCTGGTGCGCTGCCTGCAACTGGTACAGAATGAAGCAGCCCGGCTGATTCTAGGACCTCTCGTTTAGAGCATATCACTCAAATGCTGCATCATCTGCACTGGCTGCCAATTCATGGTGCATCAACTTCAGGACATGCTTGTTGACTTATAAGGCCCTAGAAATGTTTGGACTCCAGCTATCTGAAAGACCTCCTGTCCACATACACCCCTATTCGTTCTCTCTGCTCCACAGTAGCGGGTCTCCTTTCTGTCCCAAGGTCTAGGCTGAAGTTATCTGGAGACAGAGCCTTTGCTATGGTGGCACCACTGCTTTGGAATTCTTTTTTCCACCTTAATTTTTTTTTTTTTTAACCATCATAAATTTTTATTAGTCTCCAAGTACATACAAAAACAGCAGAAAATAAAACATCAGGTTTCCAGATGGAGAGTACAACAAATAATGAATACATATAACTACAGTCAACAATCAAAGCACTCAGTTTCCCTAAAGCCTTACATATAATTACTTTACAGGATAAAAAGATAGAAACTTCATTTATCAACCATTAAAAATGACAAAATAGTAACACCACATAACCTTTTAAGCCCAGTGGTGGAATGGATTCAAGGGGCTGCATTTAGAAAGGGCACCCAGATTCTATTAAACAAATCCAATTTATCTATAGTACTATAACTGATACGTTCATAATTAGCTAGGAGTGCCATGTTGTCATACCGGCTTTCCAATTTCTTAGCAGAATTCTTTTTAAAGACAGAGAGGTCAAACAGACCCAAGAGTGTTTGAGATGCTTTCTCTTTAGATGCTTTCAAAAAAGTTCTGAAGTCTTACTTGTTTGAACTAGCCTGTAGTGAAAGTTTATAACTTATATTTTAGCACAGGATCTGGGTATCTCAGTCAATACTTCCCTTTCTGCTTCTGATCACTGTAGGACTGTTGCAAGAACAGCTAGGTCAATGGTAACTAAAATTAAAAAATCTTTTGTAAGTAAGACTGAACCACTTATTTCAATTTATTCAACTTATGTTAGGCCAATACTTGATTTCGGATCTCAGTTCTGGTCCCCTACTTGATCAAGGATATCAGAATACTAGAAAGTGTTCAGAGAGCTCTAACAAAAAACATCCCTAGGCAAGTAAAAGTTATTTAACCAGATTGTCAGAAATTGGATTACACTCCCTCGAGGACAGAAGGCAGAAGGGAGACTTACTTTTATTGTACAAAATAACGCAAAATCAAGATTTAATGTTAGAATACAACTTCCAATTTAGTAATGCAAGAGCGAACTTAAGATCATATGACAAGAAAATTAAAATAAGTTCATTTCGAACAGTTAAAAGAGACCACTTCTTCACGATACGAGCCCCAATGGCATGGCATAGACTACCTAAAACAGTACGAACATATGAAGAAGCCAGCAGAAGAAGGCCATTTGGTCCATCAAGTCTGCTCGTATTGCAGGGTCCACAGCTTGAGCTAATGTCCCTGCCCTCCCTCCCCACTGCTCCCATTCTCCCTACCCATGATTCTTACCTCCCCCCATGTCTATCCCAGCCCCTCTTAAAGCTGCCCACTATATTCAATGAAATGACCTCTTCCGGCAGTGCATTCCAAGTGTCCACCACCCTCTCTGTGAAGAAGTACTTCCTGACTTCCCTCCTAAACCTCCCACCCTCCAGCTTAAGACTGTGCCCCCTTGTGATATGATTGCCACTCAGCTTAAAGAGACTCTCCTTATCAACCTTATTCATCCCTTTCAAGTACTTGAATGTCTCAATCATGTCTCCTCTCTCTCTCCTGTCTTCCGGGGAGTACATGTTCAGTGCCCTCAACCTCTCCTTGTATGCTTTGCCTTGCTGACTGGCTATCATCTCTGTAGCCCTTCTCTGTACCTTCTCCAGCAGGTTAATGTCCTTTTTGAAGTGTGGGCACCAGTATTGAACTCCATAATCTAGATGCGTCCTTACCGGTGACCTGTACAAGGGCAGTATAGCCTCCCCTCTCCTACTACTGATCCCCCTAACTATGTATCCCAGCATCTTGTTTGCCTTTGCTGCTGCTTTCTTGCACTGCATGGAGTGCTTCAGGTCACTAGTGATCATCACTCCCAGGCCCTTCTCCTCCTCTGATGCAGATATTCGAACTCCACCCAGGTAATACTCTGTCCTGGGATTCTTGGCTCCAATATGCATAACTTTGCATTTCTTGGCATTGAAGCCAAGCTGCCAGATGCTGGACCACCTCCCCAGCTTTTCCAGATCTTCCTGAAGGTCCTGTATCCCTTCAGCTGTGTCCACTCTGCCACAGAGCTTGGTGTCATCTGCGAATAGGCACATTTTGCCTTTAATGTCATCCCCAATGTAGTTAATTGTGCATCATTAGGTACCTATAAAAATACATTGGACAGTCTTTATTATAACCATCAGCTTTTGGTTTAACTACCCACATGTGTAGGGGGGACATTCCCGGTGGGCTTTGAGCCCCCTTATGTCCCTCAGCTCCTAGTAATCCTAGATACTATACCTATCTGTATTTATATCACGTTTTTGCTTCTGCCAGGAAGGCTTTTGAAAGCTCTCCCTTAGCTAACATTCTGTAGAAACTTCACTGTTAGTGAAGCAGGATCCACACTGAAGATTTACCAGCAGTACAATTGGGGCCGCCCACGTCAGTGTCACCTGCCAACGTCATCAACCCTATAAAAGGTATGACCAGCCCTGCTCCCGCCTCAGTTTCTTCCCCCGGAGACTAAGGGATCAAGCTTGTGCCATGGGGGACCAAGAAGAGAGAGGTGCCCAGGCCAAAATAAAAGGCTGGATATACCAGCTAGAAGGTCTGAGAAGAGGAATCCAAATAGGGGGGATGGTGGGAGGGAAGGCTGACCTGACGATGACCAAGATCTCGTCGAAGATCTACTGTTACAGTAAGTTCATATGTAACTGTTCTATCTTCTTTGAGGGTATCTCAGTCATCAAATCACACCGTTGGAATGAGTCCCAAGCAGTTACAAGTACAGCAGAACAGTCTGGGAGGTAGGCAAACTGAGGCCTAAGACAGAAGGCCCTGAAGAACAGCCAGGCCAAAACCTGCTCAGGATCTAGAGGCAATATCCAGACTGCAGTGCTTGGTGAAAGTATGGACGGTACTCCAAGAGGCAGCAGCACAAACGTCAGCGGCTGAGACCCCCTTGAAACGAGCAACAGAGATAGCTATGCCCCACATGGAGTGGGCTTTCACTGCCTCTGGCAACTCCTTGCCATGTTTGTTGTAGCAGAACACAATAAAATTGGTCGACCATTTAGACAAACATTGTTTGTAAACCTGAATGCCCTCTCTTCCTTGGGCAAAAGAAACAAAAAGCTGCTTTGTCCTTCTGCAGTCCTTAAATCGGAGCAGATACTTCAGAATTCTGCGCACATCTAAAATATGAAGCAGTGCTTTCACTGGATTGGCACGCTCTGGAAAATACACAGGGAGGTGGATAGATTGTTCAGGGTAAACTCAGGCACCACCTTAGGAAAAAACTTAGGATTTGTGCACAAAGACATAGAAACATAGAAGTTGACGGCAGATAAGGACCGCAAGCCCCATCCAGTCTGCCCATTTCTTTTTCTACCTTATGAACGCGCCATCGGCCTTTGCTCTGTCAATGGCCTATCTATTCATACTCATCTGTATTGATCCCTTATGCCTATCCCATGCCTGTTTGAAGCCCTGCACTGTGTTCATATCCACCACTTCCTGAGGTAGGCCATTCCATGCATCCACCACCCTTTCTGTGAAAAAGAACTTCCTCACATTACCCCCAATCAGCCTCCCTCTAATCTCATGCTGTGCCCTCTTGTCCTGCTATTTTTCTTATATTGAAACATGTTAGACTCTTTCACCTTGTTAATGCCCTTAAGCTCAACCCTGTGACATTCTCTACCTTGTCAGATTAGAGAGTGCCTGTCCACGGAATAATTTAAGGTGTCCCTGAAGAGTTATTTATTCAAATTAGCTTTTGGATAGGTTTATTGCTGCTTTTTATTGTTTTTATGTCATTATTTATTATGTAAGATGTTGTTTTGTACTTGCGCTTTGATATGCTGAAAAGCGCATTATAAATAAAATTTGATTGATTGATTAAGGTGTTTGAATGTTTCAATCATATCACCTCTTTCCCTCTTTTGCTCTAGGGTATATATATTGAGCTCTGTTAATTTGTCTTCATATGTTTTCTGATGCAGTCCCTGCACCATTTTGGTTGCCCTTCTCTGGACTGCCTCAATTTGGTTAATGTCCTTGTATTCTAGATCGGGCCTAACCAGTGTCTTGTAAACAGGGATTATTACCTCCCTCTTAAGACTTGTGATACCCCTGCTAATACACCCCATCATCCCCCTAGCCTTACCTACTGTTTTAGTGGTCTGCTTGGATGATTTCAGGTCATCTGTGTTGATGATGCCCAAGTCTCTTTCCTCCCTTGTGACTGCCAGCAACTCCCCTTCCAGCCTACAGGTGGCTTCAGGGTTTCTCTTCCCTATGTGCATGATCTTGCTCTTCTTTGTGTTAAACCCCAGTTGCCACTCTTCTGACCATTTTGCCAGTTTATCCAGATCTCTTCTCATTCTGCCCACCCCATCTGGATCATCTACTCTGTTGCAGATCTTGGTGTCATCTGCAAACAGACAAACCTTACCCTCCAGTCCATCTGCAGTGTCACTGTTGAAGATATTGAAGAGGACTGGCCCCAGGACTGATCCCTGAGGTACCCCACTTGTGACTTGCATCTTTTCTGACTGTATACCATTTACCACCACTCTGTGTTTTCTGCCCTTCAACCAGTTTGCCACCCAGCTGACCAACTTCTGACCCACCCCAAGCCTACCCAGCTTATTAATCAATCTTCTATGTAGAACAGTATCGAAGCTTTGCTGAAGTCAAGGTAGGCGACATCAACTGCCTCCCTTGGTCCACCACTTTGGTTACCCAGTCAAAGAAGTCTATGAGATTAGTTTGACAGGACCTTCCTGTTGTAAACCCATGCTGTCTTGGATCCTGTGCTCCTATGGATTCCAGGTGTTGCACTATCCTTTCCTTAAGGAGTGCCTCCGTAATCTTGCCCACTACTGAGGTAAGACTGACTGGTCTGTAGTTACCTGCCTCCTCCCTGCTACCACTCTTGTGGAGCACGATCACAAGAGCCCTTCTCCAGTCTTCTGGGACCCCTCCTGTGTTCAGAGACTCACTAAACAGTTCTGATAATGGCTCTGCTAGTTCCACCCTTAGCTCCTTTAGTACCCTGGGATGTATGCCATCAGGTCCCATTGCCTTGTTCGCCCTGAGCTTATTGAGCAGTTGTAGGACCCTTTCTTTTGTGAAGGTACTAGTGCACACCTCCCTCCCATGTCCATGGTGCTGAGCTGTGGGCTCTGCCCTACCTTCTATTCAGTAAATACTGAGCAGAAGTATCTATTTAGGATAGATGCTTTTACATGGTCCTCCTCCTCACATGCCCCCTTGTCCCCTTTGATCTTAGCAATACCCCCTCTGGACTTTCTCCTTTCACTAATGTATCTACACCTTCTTTTACTGTTCGTGCTAGTGTTTCCTCGGTTTGGGCCTTTGCCTGCCTTACTGCCATCCCTGCTTCCCTTAGGGAAGTTTGGTATGCCTCCCTAACTTCATCCCGCTGCATTCCCTTATATTTCCTGAAGGCCAGCCTTTTGGCTCTGACCTTTTCTGCTACTGTTTTTGAGAACCAAAGTGATTTCCTTTTTCTTTTGCACTTCTTTTTCTCTCTAACACCATGGGATGTTGCTTCAAGTACTGCATCCTTAATGCTTGCCCACTTTGCCTGTACCCCCTTATCTGTATTTCTTTTTGCCAGGGCTAGCTTAACTCTGTTGGCCATCTTAGCAAAGTCAACTCCTCTGAAGCCCCATATTTTTGCCTTGGAATGGGATGATTTAGTTCTAGTGGCCAGCTGCTTCACTGCCCCTGACCAGGGCGCACAGCTCTGCCAGTTCTCCTGGACCCGGCCCCCGGATGGACGGCATCCCTGGAGCCGCTGCCCGAGACCGCAAGCCCGGCCACAAGGCCTGAAGAGCTGCTTCACTGCCCCTGACCAGGGTGCACAGCTCTGCTGGTTCTTCTGGACCCTGCCCCTGGACAGACAGCATCCCTGGAGCCGCCGCCCGAGACTGCAAGCCCAGCCACAAGGCCTGAAGAGGTACTGCTGCTGCTTCACCAATCGGAAAGCAAGCGCTTCCTCCAGCTATGCTCCGATTGGTCATTTCCTGCTCTCAGTCTGTCGCCTGGCGCTGTCTAAACTGCTTTTCGAACTTTAATCTGTGCCTAAAAGACCTGTAATTATTGCCGAAAAGCTGAAATTTGTTTAAACTGTTGCAGTTTAGAGCCGATTTACTGTGTTAAGTGATTACAGTTGTTTCCTGAGTATCTGTCTCTCTGTAAGCCCCTTTGGCGGCGCTAACCCTTTGTCTTGCTAATTCTCCTGCTGCGACTGTCTGCCACACAGCCCGCAGCCTTCACTTAAAATCCCCAGTCTCTCCATCTCTCTCCTGCAGCTGCTTCACTGCCCCCGACCAGGGCGCACAGCTCTACTGGTTCTTCTGGACCCGGCCCCCGGACAGACGGCATCCCTGGAGCCGCTGCCCAAGACCACAAGCCTGGCCACAAGGCCTGAAGAGGTACTGCTGCCGCTTCACCAATCAGAAAGCGAGCGCTTCCTCTGGCTATGCTCAAAATTCCCTGTCTCTTCTCTCTCTCTCTCTCCTGCAGCTGCTTCACTGCCTCTGACCAGGGCGCACAGCTCTGCTGGTTCTTCTGGACCCAGCCCCCGGATGGACGGCATCCCTGGAGCTGCCGCCCGAGACCGCAAGCCCAGCCACAAGGCCAGAAGAGCTACTTCACTGCCCCGACCAGGGCGCACAGCTCTGCCGGTTCTTCTGGACCCAGCCCCCGGATGGACGGCATCCCTGGAGCTGCCACCCAAGACTGCAAGCCCGGCCACAAGGCCTGAAGAGGTACTGCTGCTGCCCCACCAGCGCTGCATGCCGGCTCCCCGCCCTATCTCGACTATTCTACTTACAGCTGCAGCAAGTCACATGAGCAGAAATTTACTAACAGTCTACTTTCCCATTGGCTCCTTATATTCTCTCTCCACCAGGGGGACACGGGAACATTTTTGCTCACCCTGCAGCTATCTCTGCATTACCCTAACAGGCACCGAAAACTAGCTCCTGCCACTATGCCTCCCTATAGCATGCACTTGCCGTACCTACATCACCTAATCCTGGGGTTATGGATCAGCGCCATCCTAGGGACGTCAAGTACGCCTGCTTCTCCGGCCACATACACAGTTACTCACCCAGAAGCAGCCACAGTAAACTACATTGGAACGCTGCCACACACCCTGACTCTTTGTCACACTAATTACTCACACTACCCCTCCCAACTGTGCGCCACTCTTACTTGCTTGTCTGACCTACTGATCACACTGCTCAAAATATCTTCCGCTGCGCCCTACAATGTACAACTACCTGAACGCCATCCTCGGTGCTACTCAGCAACCTATAAATACCGCAAAGCTAGATTCCTCACTCTCCTGCTCCTCCTCCTGCTAGCTGGTGATGTCCACCCCAACCCTGGTCCCCTCCCAACAAATCCTCCTACCCCCCTTCACACATCCTCCACTCCCCTAGCCCTCCCGAACAGCCTAAAAATTTTCCACCTAAATGCCCGCAGCCTTACCAACAAACTACCAATACTGCAGGTCATGGTCCTCGAATATAAACCTGACTTCATCATCATCTCTGAAACTTGGCTCTCGGGTCATATCACAGACCAAGACGTCCTTATTCCTGGATTCACCATAACTCGAATGGACATACAAGGAAGAGGTGGCGGAGTGGCCATCTATGTCTCTACCTCCCTACAGCACACAGTCGTGTTAAGTCACATCTCCTTCCTCTCACAAAGCTATCCTCCTCAACCTGAAGCTTCCCTACTCCTGCCCTCTATTTGTTGCAGGAGTATACTGCCATCTGGGCCAACCCTCCTCCCATGTAACGGACCTGATCAAGAATTTAACAGCCCTTGCCCACTCTGGTGAGCTGTACATATTGGACGACCCTAACATAAATTGGCTCTCTAACACACTAGCCAAAACTCGCTCTGACATAGAGTCACTAAACTTGACTCAACTAATACAGGAACCTACTCGCCTAAACTACAGAACTGATAACTATCCCTTCTGGACATAGTCCTCACGTCGTACCTTCATAGGGTCAAGGCCGCTAGCCTCCTACCCGATGCATTAAGTGACCATCATCCCGTATACATGGTACGCAAAATACATAGGCAAAAAATACCCCACAAAGTCCTCCTAACCCGCACCTACTCCTCCCTGGACACTCTACCTCTGCACCATGACCTCACCAACACTGCCTGGTCTCCACTTGCTGTCTGCACTTCAATCAACGCTGCTCTCCAACTGTTCTGCGATAAGTTCTTTCACGTGTGGAATCAACATGCACGGCTGCGTAAAATCAGAGTCCGGGGAAACCACCTTCCCATGGTAATCCCTGAGCTCCTGTCCTGTCAAAGAGCCTGGGATGCTGCTTGGCATTAGCACAAGGTAACCAACTGCCCCAGAGACCTCAAATGATACAAGGAGCTTTGAAATAAGTGCACCAAAGCTATCTGGCTGGCCAAAACTGAACACTACCAGGTTAACTTCCATGCCAACACAAACAAACCTTCCAAATTTTGGAAAGTTGTCCAGTCCCTCTTTTCCCCTTCCACCAAGCCCCCCACTCCTACCCTTAGGCTAAATCTCTCAGACATCTCAGATCCTATGGCAGTCGCGGACTGCTTTAACTCCCATTTCACATCCTGTGCTGCTATGCTCCAAACGGCTCCCCTGATGCACACACACTCCTCCACAGGCCCACCCCATTCCCTGTATCCCCCTCCTCTACTCTTCCAGCTCCCTCTCCTTCTACCCCCTTCTTCGTCACCCACATCTCCCCTGCTGCTGCATTCCAAGCCCTTCAGTCTATCAACCCTGCTAAAGGCTCTTCCCCAGACAGCCTGGACCCTAAGCTCCTCTCTGTCTGCTCCCACCATACCCTATCCTATATCCATTTTGCTAAACCTCTCCTTTGTCTCTTCCACTGTCCCTACAGCATGGAAACACGCTACAGTTCTACCACTCCCCAAAGGGGGAGATCCTTCCTCCCCTAGCAACTACCATCCTATCTCTCTCCTTCCTACTCTGGCTAAGCTCCAGGAGCACATAGTACTTAAACAACTCTCCTCCTACATTACTGACTCCTCCTTTCTCACTCCATTCCAAGCTGGCTTTAGAAAACACCACTCCACTGCCATCTCACTGTTACGCCTGACTGACACTATCGCCACGGGCATGGACAAAGGCCTCATAACCTCAGCTATTTTTATCGACCCGGCCAAGGCCTTTGATACAGTCTCCCACCCTATACTCCTATCCTGCCTCAGGTCCACTGGTCTCTCCCCTAATTTCACTGAATGGTTCAAATCCTATCTGTCAGGTAGAACACAATCTGTTCGCATAGCTGATGCCATCTCCTCTCCCATCCCCATTACCACAGGAGTTCCCCAAGGATCAGTACTTGGGCCTCTCCTTTTTTCAATCTTCCTCCACGACCTCCTTCAGTTCTGCAGATCATCTGACATAGACATGTATGCAGACGACACTGTACTCTTCACAACTGGCAATTCGGTCTCTGATGTCACTGCCAGGCTCCAGCTGGATTTTGAAAAGGTACAACGCTGGCTAAGCAAGCACCTCCTCTTCCTAAACTCAAAGAAAACAGTCTCCATGACTTTCGGTACCAGGCAGAGGTTAGCAAGGCTTCCCTCCTTACCCACCTTTTACACCACAGATGGGAGTGTACTAGAAGACACCTCTTCCTTCTGCTACCTTGCAGTTTGGCTAGACAGGAACCTAAACTTCTCCGTCCACATTGATGCTATTCTAAAGAAACTCCAGCCTAAGCCGGCTAGGTGGGAACTGGTACATAAAATGATACTGCCAACCTTCAACTATTGGGATTTTGTATACAGAGCTGTCCATCAATCTTCCTTATCCAGGCTTGAACCTCTCTTCAACTCCTTCTGTCGGTTTGCCTTGGATGCTCCTGCTCTGACACATCACTGCACTCTTTACCGCTCTCTAAATTTTCCATCACTTGCTGACAGGAGAACACTGCACACAGCAAAGTTTACCTCTAAATTCTGGCTAGGCTCCCTCCCATCTTACCTGACTGCCTCCTTATCTGCCCCTCACCTATCCAAATACACCCTCCAATCTGATGACTCTCGCTCACTAAATATACCTTACAGAAATACTACATCCGGCCAATTGGCATTCTCCTATCGCCCACCTAAGCTCTGAAACCGACTACTGTCCCAAATCCGCCACTCCTCATCAGCCTACTCTCTCTCTACATCCCTAGCAAACTACCTAGTGACAAACTGTAACTGCACCTAGCCCTGCGGGGCCCTGCCTAACTGCTGCTCTACACCTCCCCCTTCCTCCAGCTGGGCCAAATATGCCTCCTATCCCAAACCCCTATTGCAAGCCTAGCACTTTCTGCAACTTAGCGCTTTCTATCACCTCTACCTTCCATCCCCCCCGTGTACCTTCTACTATCCCCCCCCCATCAGTCTCTCTCAAATGTACCCTAGTCTAGAAATGTTGTTAGCTATTGTTTGGTTGTAAACTGATCAGTCCATCTATATGCTGTTAATCTAGTTACTGATGTATGTATCCTGTTATATTACTCATTGTTCCACTCCCCTTCCCCCAGGACGAACCGTGAGACGAGCTTGTTGCTCAGTGTAACCTTCCTGGTGAAACATTTCAATGAATAAATTGAACCATACCACATGATGGTCACTGGCCCCCAGGTGACCTTCTACCTAGAGATCTGTGATCCTTTCCTTATTAGTCAGTACTAGATCAAGGATAGCCTTGTCTCTTGTGGGTTGTTATACCAGTTATTTGAGACCCTCCCCCTCCTCCCCCTGCAGGGAATCCACTATGTGTCTAGTTCTGGCAGATGTTCCTGCTAGTATTGACCAATCTGTATCTGGCATGTTGACGTATCCCATTACCAAAACCTTCCCTTTAGCTGTCATGTTTTGTATATCTTCTAACAGTAATGTGTCTATGTCCTCCCCCCTGGTCTGGAGGCCTGTAGAAAACCCAGTTCGTATGGCTGTCCCACTTCCTGTTTCCAGGGTAACCCATAGTTCTTCTGACTCCTTATGTGTATTCTGAATTTCTGTAGCTTTGATATTTTCATTGACATAAAGGGCCACTCCACCCCCACCCCCACCCTTTTGCACCTTGGTCTCTTCTAAACAGTACATAGCCAGGTACTGAAGTGTGGTTACTGCTAAACCATGACTCACTAATGGTTACTACGTCCAGTATAGCCTCTGTCATTATTGCCTGCAGGGCTGGGATCTTGTTTCCCAGACTGCGAACATTTGTGTACATGATTTTCCATTGGCCAGATTTTGGTGTGTTAGTTGTTGGGCGAGGTCCGGCGTATCCCCTGTGCATCGTATGGGGAGCTAGATCTTCTTCCTTACCTGGTGATGCAAATGAACTACAAACATGCTGAACTCCTGTTTGACCACTAGCTGAGGGGGGAGGGGTGTTCTTCCCATTCGACGTATCGGGTGCTGCACCCCTCTCCCCCATTTGCTAGTTTAAATATTCTGCAAAGATGTCAAACTTCTGCTCCAATGCACTGACTCCCTCTTAGTCAGATGCAGTCCATCAAATTTAAAGAACTTTCGCTCCCAAAACTGTTGCCAGTTCCCTACAAACGTGTGCCCTTTTTCCTGGCACCATCCCTTGAGCCACATGTTTAGCTCCCCAATCTCCCCTCCCCTTCTCTGACCTTCCGTCCATCTGGCCTCCACCCCAGACTGGCAGAATCTCAGAGAAGGAGATGCCGGATGAAATGGATGATAGTTTGCCACCCAGCCTGGTCAGGTGTTCCTTGGTCTCCACAACTGACCGGCTGGCAAGATCGTTAGTTCCTATTTGTAACATGGCCAAAATAAGATCACCAAAAGCAACCAAAAGGATTGGTGGAAGAGCGTCAGGTGGTATAAGAGCCACACGGCATTATGGCACGATAATGCCGTGTTGCCATCGGGAGCACGCAGAGGAAAAGAGTTGAGCAGAGGTGGAGGTGTGCACGAGCGTCAGGAATGCAGAGCGCGCCTGTCACAAAGTGAAGATGGCATATATTGCTGACAGTTTCACCAACAGGTAGCACAAGAGGGGTGAACCAGGGATTGGAAAGTGTAGGAGTCGCAGCTCAGTGGAACAAACGAGTAGCGCGCCACCTATTGGTCGTAACAGTGAGCAGTGTGATACAGAGCCACATCAGATGACTGCATTCAGTGTAGCGGGATATTAAGTAATGCACGAAAGAGATTCTCCCCATAATCCATCAGGGCAGCAGTCGCAGCTGACAACGGACGACCCACGAAACAGAAGCCGACTACAATTACCAACTTTTCATCTCTGATCGTTCTTTCATGTAAGTGTAACAATGTAAAGCACAGTTGTAACCTTGCAGAAACTGAAAGGCACCACATTAGTGCATGTCGGCTGTACAACGTGCACATGCATAGTTCTAGTTAGACACAGCATAACAAAGTAAGACAGTTGAAGCAGCAATGTGGCAGTGAAAGAAGTGGTTGTTGTCATTGCTGTTTCATAACAACAAATGCAGAATGTAATTAATACTTGCCTTGCACTTGCCATGTTACAAGCACATTAATCCACTCCGAAGGTGGCATCTAATGGGGAGTTAATGCATGGTTGGTCTGTTGTAGGCACTCGGCCTGCGGCCTCGGGCCATAATGGTCCCAACCATGCATTAACTTTCATTAGATGCCAATTGCCGTGAGTCAATGCCACGTGTATCAGACGCCAATGTTTCTCCTGCTTCCTGTACAATTTATAATGCAGTCAGTGTCTCTCCATGCCGATGTACCTGGGAGACATCTGACCATTACCCCTGGCTGGAGATGGGTATCAACTCCCCGAATCATGGAGTCTCCTATGATCAGAAGTTTTTGGGATTTCCTTTTTGCTTTTTTTGTTTTGGTTCCTGTTTTGGGCGAGTTCTGTTGTGCTAGCTCTGGTGCTGCAGTGTCATCTGCCCCTTTGTTTGATTTCTGAGATAGAGGCAGACACCTGTTTGTAGTTTGTATATGGTTTGTGAGGTGATATGCTGGAGAACACCGAGTAGGAGGAGGAGGAGGTAGAAGACTTGGTTTGCTGGCCAAGGCACCTAGCTTCACCTGAGCTCTTTCCTTCCAAGACTGCTTGAAAGGCAGAGTAGAGAACCTTACCAGAGCAAGGGAAAATGATTAAGACTTCTTTTGGCTAAGCAGATTTACTGTGTGGTGTTTTTATTTTTTTACTCACAGGGATTGCTACTGTTTGTTGCTAACATTTCATTGCTTTATTTTTCTCTGATTCAAATTGTTGTTGCTGGTATACCTTCTTCTGCATTATTACAAGGTGTGCCTACAGGTGTGTGCTAACAGATTACTGCTGTAATCTTCTGATTCAAATTGTCTTTTGCAAGGTATATCTTCTGTTACTGCTTTATTTTTCTCTGTAGCAAAGTGTTTCTTAAAGGGTATATCTTCTCTGAAATTATTACAGGTGGAGCTTACATTTTTGTAACTTTTTTATCATTGGGCTAAGCAAAATTACTGTTTGACACCGTTTTATTTTATTCTTTTTTTTTGTGAAAAGGTTTGTTGTCTCAGAGGTGTTTCAGTCTCCTTCTCACATTGAAGGAGCTAACTGCTTTCCTCCCACAGCTCTTCCAAAGGATTAGGTGTGTATGTGAGGGGTGGAGCTGGCAAACTGTCAGTAATTTCCAACAGAAAGAAGGGTTAAAAGGTCAGGTTAGTTAATATCTTGGAGGTAGAAGACTTGGTTTGCTGGCCAAGGCACCTAGCTTCACCTGAGCTCTTTCCTTCCAAGACTGCTTGAAAGGCAGAGTAGAGAACCTTACCAGAGCAAGGGAAAATGATTAAGACTTCTTTTGGCTAAGCAGATTTACTGTGTGGTGTTTTTATTTTTTACTCACAGGGATTGCTACTGTTTGTTGCTAACATTTCATTGCTTTATTTTCTCTATAGCAAAGTGTTTCTTACAGCGTATATCTTCTCTGAAATTATTACAGGTGGTGCTTTACAGGTTTTACAGTTTTATCTAACATTAGGATAAGCTTTCAGGGTTACTGCATTTGTTGTTGACTGATTGTTTCTGCTCTTACCTCCTTGTTCTTTCGTCCTGTGGTTCTTCTTTATCGGCAGGGAAGGGCCCAGCCACCCACCCCCATCCCCATCCCCCCCACACTGCACTCCTTTTATAGGGTACCACAGTTGACATTTCCTGTGGAGAGCAGGAAGGGGCGGATCAGTAGGGCATCCACAAGGTGAGCTCATTTGGGGCATTAGTAATTTAACTTGTTATAACAAGTTAAACAAAAACAAAACACAAATCAAACCATTACTTGCATTTTTTCCTTCTAATTACTCTGACTAGGTTATAAACCCAGCAACTTATCTGGAATGGATATCATTAACTGCAGGTACTGTGGAACAATTTCAGAAGGACAGTCTTACAGGATTTAGGACACTGTCCTACATGCTGGGCCATTGGAGATCTTAGGGCTCAGCTCCGGGCAGCATGGGCAGAGATTGCACGCCTCAAATTTCATATTCAAGAGGAAATACATTATAAGAACCACCTGCCATTTCCCCAGCATCCAACAGAAAAACCTCAACTGCAGAGGGTAGTTGGACCAGGAGGTTGGCAGGTGGTTAGGAAGGGCAAATCGGGTGCCCCATCACTCTCTGCTCTCCAACATATTACCTCCAAAAACCATATCACTCTCTGCTCTCCAACATATTACCTCCAAAAACCATATAAACACTACAAACAGGTATTTGCCTCTATCTCTGAAATCAAACAAAGAGGCAGAAGACACTGCAGAGCAGGACATTGCAGCACAGGAGCTAGCACAACAAAACTCACCCAAATCAGGAACCAAAACAAAAAAGCAAAAGGGAATCCAAAACTTCTTGATCATAGGAGACTCCATGATTCGGGAGTTGATACCCATCTCCAGCCAGTAATGGTCAGATGTCTCCCAGGTACATCAGCATGGAGAGACACTGACCGCATTGCTAAAATTGTTCACAAAGCAGGAGAAAACATTGATGTCCTAGTACACATAGAGACTAATGATCTCGCCAGCCGGTCAGTTGTGGAGACCAAGGAACACCTGACCAGGCTGCGTGACAAACTATCATCCATTTCGTCTAGCATCTCCTTCTCTGAGATCCTGCCAGTCTGGGAGAGGGGGGCAGATGGACGGAAGGTCAGAGAAGGGGAGATAGGGGAGCTAAACACGTGGCTCAAGGGCTGGTGCACAGGAAAAAAGGACACAGATTTGTAGGGAACTGGCAACAGTTCTGGGAGTTAAAAGTTCTTAAATTTGATGGACTGCATCTGACTAAGGAGGAGTCAGTGCATTGGGGCAGAAGTTTGACGTCTTTGCAGAATATTTAAACTAGCAAATGGGGAGAGGGGTGCAGCACCCCATACGTCGAATGAGAAGAACACCCCTCCCCCCCTCAGCTAGTGGTCAAACAGGGATTCAGCATGTTTGTAGTTCATTTGCATCACCAGGTAAGAAAAAAGGTTTGTCTCACCATACAACGCACAGGGGTAATGCCAAACCTCACCCAACAACTAATATACCGAAATCTGGCCAATGGAAAATCATGTACACAAATGCTCACAGCCTGGGAAATAAGATCCCAGACCTGCAGGCAATAATGTCAGAGGCTAAACTGGACATAATAGCAATTAGTGAGACGTGGTTTACCAGTAACCACACTTGGGAGACTTCAGTACCTGGCTATGTATTGTTCAGAAGAGACCGAGGTGCAAAGGGGAGGAGTGGCCCTGTATGTCAATGAAAATATCAAAGCTACAGAAATTCAGAATACACATAAGAAGCCAGAAGAACTGTGGGTCACCCTGGAAACAGGAAATGGGACAGCCATAAGAACTGGGGTTGTATACAGGCCCCCAGACCAGGGGGAGGACATAGACACATTACTGTTAGAAGATATACAAAACATGACAGCTAAAGGGGAGGTTCTGATAATGGGAGACTTCAACATGCCGGATACAGATTGGTCAATACCAGCAGGAACATCTGCCAGAACTAGACACATAGTGGATTCCCTGCAGGGGAGGGCCTCAAACAACTGGTACAACAACCCACAAGAGACAGGGCTATCCTAGATCTAGTACTGACTAACAGGGAAGGGATCACAGATCTCCAGACAGAAGGTCACCTGGGGGCCAGTGACCATCACATGGTATGGTTCAATTTGGCTACTACATCTAAATCACCCCATTCCAAGGCAAAAATATGGGACTTCAGAGGAGCTGACTTTGATAAGATGACCAACAGAGTTAAGCTAGCCCTGGCAAAAAGAAATACAGGTGAGGGGGTACAGGCAAAGTGGGCAAGCATTAAGGATGCAATACTTGAAGCAACATCCCATTGTGTTAGACAGAAAAGGAAGTGCAAAAGAAGAAGGAAACCACTTTGGTTCTCAAACAGTAGCAGAAAAGGTCAGAGCCAAAAGGCTGGCCTTCAGGAAATATAAGGGAACACAGCAGGATGAAGATAGGGAGGCATACCAAACTGCCCTAAGGGAAGCAAGGAAGGCAGTAAGGCAAGCAAAGTCACAAACTGAGGAAACACTAGCACGAACAGTAAAAGAAGGTGACAAGACTTTCTATAGATAATTAGTGAAAGGAGAAAGTCCAGAGGGGGTACTGCTAAGCTTAATGGAGAAAAGGGAGCATGTAAGGAGGAGGACCATGTAAAAGCATCTATCCTAAATAGATACTTTTGCTTAGTATTTACTGAAGAGAAGGTAGGGCAGGGCCCACAGCTCAGCACCATGGACACAGGGGGGAGGGAGGTGAGCACTACTCCCTTCACAAAAGGGTCCTACAAGAGCTTGCTAAGCTCAGGTGGACAAGGCAATGGGACCTGATGGCATACATCCCAGGGTACTAAGGAGCTAAAGGTGGAACTAGCAGAGCCATTAGCAGAACTGTTTAGTGAGTCTCTGAGCACAGGAGAGGTCCCAGAAGACTGGAGAAGGGCTCATGTGATCCTGCTCCACAAGAGTGGTAGCAGGGAGGAGGCAGGGAACTACAGACCAGTCAGTCTTACCTCAGTAGTGGGCAAGATTATGGAGGCACTCCTTAAGGAAAGGATAGTGCAACACCTGGAATCTATAGGGGCACAGGATCCAAGACAGCATGGGTTTACAAAAGGAAGGTCCTGTCAAACTAATCTCATAGATTTCTTTGACTGGGTAACCAGAGTGGTGGACCAAGGGGGAGCAGTTGATGTCGCCTACCTTGACTTCAGCAAAGCTTTTGACACTGTTCCACATAGAAGATTGATAAATAAGCTGGGTAGGCTTGAGTGGGTCAGAAGTTGGTCAACTGGGTGGCAAACTGGTTGACGGGCAGAAAACAGAGAGTGGTGGTAAATGGTATACAGTCAGAAGAGATGCAAGTCACAAGTGGGGTACTCAGGGATCAGTCCTGGGGCCAGTCTCTTCAACATCTTCATTAGTGACCCTGCAAGATGGACTAGAGGGTAAGGCTTGTCTGTTTGCAGATGACACCAAGATCTGCAACAGAGTAGATGATCCAGATAGGGTGGTCAGAATGAGAAGAAATCTGGATAAACTAGCAAAATGGTCAGAAGAGTGGCAACTGGGATTTAATGCAAAGAAGTGCAAGATCATGCACATAGGGAAGAGAAACCCTGAAGCCACCTATAGGCTGGGAGGAGTTGCTAGCAGTCACAAAGGAAGAAAGAGACTTGGGCATCATCATCACTGATGACCTGAAATCATCCAAGCAGACCTCTAAAGCAGTAGGTAAGGCTGGGGTAAAGAAGTGTATTAGTGGGTATCACAAGTCGTGAAGAGGAGGTAATAATCCTCTCTTACAAGACACTGGTTGGGGCCCCATCTGGAGTATTGCATGCAGTATTGGAGGCCACACCTTCACACAAGGACATTAACCAAATTGAGGTAGTCCAGAGAAGGGCAACCAAAATGGTGCAGGGACTGCATCAGAAGACATATGAGGACAGATTAACAGAGCTCAATATGTATACCCTTGAGCAAAGGAGGGAGAGAGGTGATATGATCGAGGCATTCAAACACCTTAAGGACATTAACAAGGTGAAAGAGTCTAACATGTTTAAATATAAGAAAAATAGCAGGACAAGAGGACACGGCATGAGATTAGAGGGGGGCCGATGAAGAGGGAATGTGAGGAAATTCTTTTTCACAGAAAGGGTGGTGGATGCATGGAATGGCCTACCTCAAGAAGTGGTGGCTATGAATACAGTGCAGGGCTTCAAACAGGCATGGGATAGGCATAAGGGAGCAATACAAATGAGTATGAATAGATAGGCCACTGACAGAGCAAAGGCCGATGGCACATTTATAAGGTAGAAAAAGAAATGGGCAGACTGGATGGGCCTTGCAGTCCTTATCTGCCATCAACTTCTATGTTTCTATGAGTGATGGTGCACCCGATTTGCCCCTCCTAACCACCTGCCAACCTCCCGGACCAACTACCCTCTGCGATCGAGGTGCTTCTGTTGGATGTTGGGGAAATGGCGGGCAGTTCTTATAATATATTTCCTCCTGAATATGCAATTTGAGGGGTGCAATATCTGCCCATGCTGCCTGGAGATGAGCCGTTAGATCTCCAATGGCCCAGCATGTAGGACAGTGTCCTAAATCCTGTAAAACTGCCCTTTTGAAAAGTGTCCTGCAGTACCTGCAGTTAATAATATCCATTCCAGATAAGTTCCTGGGTTTATAACCTGGTCAGAGTAATTAGAAGAAGAAAAATGAAATCAAAAGTTTGATTTTGTGTTTTGTTTGTTTTTGTATAACTTGTTATAACAAGTTAAATTACTTGTGCCCCTGTAAATGAGGTCACTGTGTGGATACCCCTCTGATCCGTCCCTTCCTGCTTTGCTACAGGAAATGTCATGACTGTCCTACCCTATAAAAGGAGTGTAGTGTGGGGTGGTTGGCCCTTTCCCTGCCAAAAAAGAAGAACCATGGACGAAAGAAACAAGGAGGTAAGAGCAGAAACAATCATCCAGCAACAAATGCAGTAGCCCTGAAAGCTTATCCTAATGATAGATAAAACTGCAAAACCTGTAAAGCACCACCTGTAATAATTTCACAGAAGATATACCCTGTAAGAAACACTTTCCTACAGAGAAAAATCCAACAGTAACAGAAGATATACCTTGCAAGAGACAATCTGAATCAGAAGATTACAGCAGTAATCTGTAAGCACACACCTGTAGGCACACCCTGTAATAATGCAGCAGAAGGTATACCCAGCAACAACAATTTGAATCAGAGAAAACAAAAGCAATAAAATGTTAGCAACAATCCCTGTGAGTACAAAAGAAAATAACAACACACAGTAAATCTGCCTAGCCAAAAGAAGCCTTAATCCTTTTCCTTGCTCTGGTAAGGTCCTTTGCTCTGTCCTTTCAAGCAACCTAAAAGAAAATAACTCAGGTGAAGCTAGGTGCCTTTGCCAGCAAACCCAGTCTTCCACCTACAAGATATCAGCTAACCTGACCTTTTAACCCTTCCTTCTGTTGGAAATAACTAACAGTTTGTCAGCTCCACCCCCCAGTTACACACCTAATCCCATGGAAGAGCTGTGGGAGGAAAGCAATTAGCTCCTTCAACGTGAGAAGGAGACTGCAACACCTCTGAGGAAAAACCAAAAACCTTTCAGCAAAAAAAAAAAATTATAATAAAATAGTGGCAAACAATAATTTTGCTTAGCCTAATGATAAAAAGTCACAAAAATGTAAGCACCACCTGTAATAATTTCACATAAGATATACCCTGTAAGAAACACTCTGCTACAGAGAAAAATAAAGCAGTAACAGAAAATATACCGTGCAAAAGACTACTTGAATCAGAAGATTACAGCAGTAATCTGTAAACACACAGCTGTAGGTACACCCTGTAATAATGCAGCAGAACGTATACCCAGCAACAATAATTTGAATCAGAGAAAAATAAAGCAATAAAATGTTAGCAACAAACAGTAACAATCCCTGTGAGTACAAAAGAAAATAACACACAATAAATCTGCCTAGCCAAAAGAAGCCTTAATCCTTTTCCTTGCTCTGGTAAGGTTCTTTGCTCTGTCCTTTCAAGCAACCTAGAAGAAAAGAGCTCAGGTGAAGCTAGGTGCCTTTGCCAGCAAACCTAGTCTTTGATCCTGTCGTTGTGAAAAATCAAATAAGGCTCCTCACACCAGAGAGCTGGAAGCACAGAAATCTATCGAGCAAAAGTAATAGTAACAAAAAACAACGCTTTCCATGAAAGGCAGTGTAGCTCGTAAGTTGAGGCTGGCTCAAATGGAAACCGGGTTAATTTTTCCAAAACAAAATTCAAATCCCAAGCCGGGACTGGGGTATGTAATGGAGGTTTCAGATGCAGGATGCCCTGGAGAAAAGCATGGGTCACATCCAGCTAAGCCATGGTGCGACCATCCACGTACTCCTGGAAGGCAGAGATAACCAAAATGTGCACCTTGGGGGAAGAATAACGGAGACCTGAGTCCGACAATAATATCAGGTAGACCAGATTCGACTCACTGGACAGGTGAAGGAGACCAGATGGTGCTTGACAGCCCAGATGGCAAACCATTTCCACTTCATGGCGTAGGTGGCCCTAGTGAAGGGCTTCCGAGCCGCCACCAGGATGTCAGCTACCTTCTGGGAAACCCCAAACCAGGCTATAGCTATGTTCTCAGGATCTAGGCATGTAGGCGAAGAGACTTGAGGTTTGGCTGGACCAGAGTCCCCTGAGCCTGTATCAGCAGGTCCCTGCAGAAGGGCAGAGGCACTGGAGGCTCTGCTGCTAACTGCTGCAGTAATGGAAACCATATTTGCCGTGGCCAGTAGGATGAGACCAGGATCATGCCGACCCCGCCATCTGCAGCTTGATTAACACCCTCTGAATCAGAGGAAATAGAGGGAACCTCCCGCTCCAGGAGAGGAAATAGAGGGAAGGCATAAAGGAACCTCCCACTGCAGGAGAGGGACAATGCATCTTTTGCTTGAAAACTCAGGCCCTGGATCTAGCGAGCAAGAACAGGGCAGTTTTGCTTTGAGTGGGGATGCAAAAAGGTCCAACTCTGGACGACCCTATCTGTCGAACAGCTCTTCTGTGACGTATAACAGAAACTACCATTCGTGCATTCTGGACTGAGGCTGTCTGTCAGAGTGCTCTGCATGCCTGGGACATGGACTGCCAAAAGCTCCAGACCGTGGTCCAATGCCCAGTACCAGACTCTCACTGCTTCCCTGCAAAGGGGTACAAATATACCCTCCCCCTTGTTTGTTGATATAGTAGACCACACTGAGACGATCAGACTGAATCAACTTGCCTGGAGAGAGATGGTTCTGAAAGGCCTGCATAGCATACAAAACAGCCCTCTTATCTAGGAAGTTTATATGGCGGGAAATCTCGATCTGGAACAAGGTACCCAGAGTCCGTAAGGGACCCAGGTACACCCCCCCCAGCCCAAGCTGGCGGCATCCATGATGAGAATCTGCTGGGGAGGACGAGATCAGGAATGGGACCCCTATTAAGAAATTTGTGGGATCCATCCACCACTAAAGGATTCTGCGGACTGGAGAGAAGACCAGCACTAGCTGTTCCAGATTATCTGTGCATTGGTCCCACTGTACCTGGAGGGTCCACTGGAGCACCCAAATGTGCAGTCTGGCCAAGGGGACAGTGGCAATGGCCGCAGCCATGAGGCCCAGGAGCCTCAAGTAAACCGTCATGGAAACATACTGGCTCTGAGCTACTACCCAAGACTGTGATGTGAGGCACTCCACTCTGCCTGGAGGCAGGAAGGCCTTGCCCTGCGCCGAGTCCAGGACTGCCCCTATATACTGCAGCCTCTGCGACAGGATTAGGACGGACTCTAGCAGGTTGACAGTGATGCCCAGAGAGTGGAACAACTGGAGGGTCCTCTCCAGAGTTCAGGGAAGCTGATCCCTGGATGGGACCTTGAGTAGCCAGTCATCCAGATAGGGGAAGACATACAGGCCTTCTTACCAAAGAGCAGCAGCTACTGCTGCTAAGCATTTTGTAAAAACCTGCAGCGCAGAGGACAAACAAAAGGGTAAGGTTCTAAATAGGTAATACTCGCCCTGAAAAAGGAACCCACACTGAAATATGCAGGTAAGCGTCCTGCATATCGAGGGAGCACAGCCAGCTGCCCTGTTTGAGCAGGGGCAACAGGCCTGCGAGTGTGACCACGTAAAGCTTTTTGTATTGAATATAGAGGTCGAGGTCTTTGAGATCTAGAATAGTTGTCAGGTCTCTGGTTCTTTTGGGGACCTGGAATAGAACCCTCTGTTTTTCTGCTGCCTGGCACAGGTTCAATCGCCCTTTCCTCAGAAGGGAGTGTACCACTCCCCAAAAGACCACTGCATAGTCGGAAGGGTAGGTGGATGGTACCGGAAGGGTCTCTGAGGGTTTTCCAAAAGCTCCAGCGTGTGACCCCGTTCTATGATCTGAAGAATCCAAACATCTTAAGTTATGGTTCTCCACTCTCTGAGATGGAGGGAGACCCAACCTCCGACCACTATCTCTTGGTCGGGGACCAGAAGAGAGGGGTTCGGCAAGGGGTCAGGCGGAGGTGGATCCAGCCACTGGGGCGGATCTGTTGCCTCAGGACTGTTTCGCAGCAGGACCCGAGGAGGAGGAGGAGGAGGGGTTAGGCAAGGCAGAAATGGCCTTCCATTTATCCTGGAGTCTGGAGCCCACACTGGACTTTTGGAACACCTTATGAAAGGATGGCCTTTTTCTGCTCCTGGGCTGGCTATGGTAGAGTGAGTGGAGGGACTTAACGGCCCTACCAGAGGCCTGTAAATCATTAATTATGTCCTGGACAATGGGCCCC
Organism: Neoceratodus forsteri; assembly: GCA_016271365.2. Taxonomy (NCBI): domain Eukaryota; kingdom Metazoa; phylum Chordata; order Ceratodontiformes; family Ceratodontidae; genus Neoceratodus; species Neoceratodus forsteri. The sequence continues at coordinate 537,416,027 of CM028130.1, read as the reverse complement.
AAGAGCTTTGAGCCATTGAAGGGGGCATTAAGCACCTTTTGCTGGACATCTATTGCGAAAATACAGGTTACTCACCTGTAACAGGAGTTCTAGGAATGGTATATGTTGTTCATCCACACTCATTGGCAGTATCCTTGCCGCTTTAAATCTTGCCGGAAGGTCTTCAAGCTTGCTCCTCCCACCCACCCGGTGGTATAACTCTCGGCCCGCCCCATGACGCCAGATCTGGCCCGCTGGAAGCTCAGGTTGTGCGCCGGGCCGGGAGGTGGAGGGGTCAGGATGAACAACATATACCATTCCTAGAACTCCTGTTACAGGTGAGTAACCTGTATTTCTAGGGACATGGATATGTTGTTCATCCACACTCATTGGCAGACTCCTAGCAGTTCTCCGGAGGAGGGAGGCAAGACGCACACCCTATATACTTACTTGGGAAAGAGAGACTGAGAACCGAGGCCCCAAAACCAGCATCCCGGGCGTGACTAAGGTCGATGTGGTAGTGGGTAATGAAGGTGTTTGCTGACTCCAGGTAGCAGCCCTGCAGATTTCCTGGATAGGGACGCCCCTGGAAGCAGCCACCGTTGCAGCAGTATGGTGGTAGAATGAGCTCTTATCCCTCTGGGAGGCTCCATGCTTGCTAACTTATAGGAGATCTATGCAGGAGGTTACCCACCTGCTTATCGTCCGCTTGGCTGCAGGTCTGCCAGATGCTTCCAGCGTGAGGTGACAAACAGCTGGCAACCTCTCCCCGAATATCAGCCGTGGCGCCTTATAGTGATGCCCTTCTAGGATCCAGAGTATGGAGCCCATATTCGGCCTCCGGAGGTGTGATTGGGGTAGAACACCGGCAGAGTCAACACCTGGTTAAGGTGAAACTCCGACACCACCTTCGAAGGAATTCCGGTGGGCGAGGACAACCTTTGTTCCTGTGGAAGACCAGGTAGGGAGACTCGATGGAAAGCGCCTGGAGCTCTCCCATCCTTCTGGCTGACGGATAGCCACCAAGAAGGTGTGGTCTTCCGACAGGTGGTGAGAGAGAGAGCACACCTGTGCATAGGTCTCGAATGGCTTGCCCATGAGCTTTGCCAGTACCAGCAGTAGATCCCACTGGAGGTGGGGGTTCCTCAGACTGGAGGGAAATGTGATCAAGGCCTTTGAAAAGCGCCAGACCACCTTCTCCTGCTGCGACTGCTTCCCAGCCCGCGCCCGGTAGCAGAGATGGCTGCCAGGTGCACCCTAGGGTCGTCCGACCTAAGCCCTTGACTAGAAAGGGACCATAAATAGTCCAAGATGCTTGCCAAGGAACAGGAGGAAGGGTCCAAGCCCTGTTCTGACACCAAATGGAAAACCTTTCCATTTGAAGGCATAGCATTTTCTGGTCGACTTACGGGACGCCTCAACTACATTGAGGACCTCGCCGGAAGACCCAAAGCCTGGAACTCTAGCCGCCAGGAACCAGGCCGGTCAGTGCAGGGATTGAAGGTCCGGATGGAACACCTCCCCTGATTGACTGAGAGCAGGTCCGGCGAGCTGGAAGCTGCCGCGAGTCCTGGAGCTGAGACTGAGGAGATCTGGGTACCAGAACTGGCGAGGCCAGTCTGGGGCTATCAGAATCACCTGCGCCTTGTCCCTCCTCGCCTTGAGAAGCACCTTGTGGATCAAGGGAAATGGGGGAAAGGCGTAAAAGAGGCCCGGGGTCCATTGCCTCGGAGAAGGCATCCCCTGCAGCCAGCCCTGCTGAGGGGGCGGCATGGAACAGACTCAGCCTGCCTCCATGGAGGCAAACAGGTCCACCTGAGGTGTGCCTCAAAGGGAGAACAGATGCTGTACTACCTCCGGAGAGAGACCACTGTGGGATGCAGCCCCATCCGGCTCAGGGCATCGGCCAGGGTGTTGAGGCCCTGCCACGTGAATGGCTAGGAGATCCGCCTCCAGGCTGCGCACGCAGTGACCAAATGCGGAGAGCTTCCTTGCATAGAAGCATGGAGCGCCCCCCCTGGCGGTTTAGATAGTAATGGTCGTGGTATTGTCCGCCTGGACTCGGACCACTTGACCCCGGAGGAACGGAGCAAAGGCGGTGAGAGCTAGGCGGACCGCCCGGAGCTCCAGCAGGTTGATGTGGCATCGACTCCGGGGACCAGAGGCCATGAGCCCGGTGTCCCCCAGATGGGCACCCCAACCCATCGAGAGGCATCGGTCGACAGAGAGACCGTCGGTCGAGCGGACGAACGGGATGCCCCTCCTGCAAATGATCTGGAACGGTCCACCACTGGAGAGCATTCCACATCCCTGTGTCACCGACACAAGCTGGTCCAAGGGATCGCAGCTGCCAGACCACTGGCTGGCCAGTCCCCACTGAAGGGGACGCAGATGTTCCAGCGGGCCCAACGGACCACGCTGGTACAGGCCGCCATGAGACCCAGGAGGCGAGGAAGTCCCGGGAGGGCAATTGCCCAACCAGAAATGATCGGCAAAGGAGGAAAGAACTCGCCCTGTCCGCTGGAGCCGCGCCTGGCTCAAGAGAGTCGAGGCCGCGCCCGGTGAATAAAATCACCTGCTTCGCTCGAAGTCTCACTTGGCCTTCGTTGATAAGGAGGCCCAGTTGAGAGCAGACCTGAGGGCCAGATCTCTGGACCACTCCGCCTTCCTGGAGGGAGCTGCTATCAGCCAGTCGTCCAGGTAAGGGCACACCGACCCTCGGCGCCAAGAGGAATGCTGTCACCACTGCCATGCATTGGTGAAGACCTGGGAGCTGGAGATAGTCAAGGGCATGGCTTGAACTTCAAGAGGGATCCTCCCACGAAGCGTAAGGAATTCTGGTGAGACGGACGGATAGGACGTGAAAACGCCGCCCTGCAAGTCCAGAGAGCAGAACCACACGCCGCTGCTCCAAGGATGGTATAATCTGAGCCAGAGTGACCATCCTGAAGGTTCGGACCTTGGAACTTGTTTAGGTCGTGTAGGTCGAGAATGGGGCGCCAGCCCCCCGTCCGTTTCGGAACCAGGAAGTACCTGGACACAAACCCTGGGTCTGAAGGAGGGTCCACCACCTCTCTTACCACCTCCTTCTGGAGGAGGAGAGTGATGTCGGCTCGACGAGCCGCCAGTGAGGCTGGGGATCCCGAAGCGCCCCGAGGGGCGACGGCTCTGAAGGGTGGTGCCTGCTCGAATTCCAGAGGCAGGCCTCTTCCCACCACCTCCAAGACCCACCTGTCCGTGGTAACAGCGGACCAAGCGGAACGGAAGTGCCGGAGCCGTCCCCCCACGGGGGGACCCAGGGTAAGGTGGACGGGATGTAAAGGCACCCCCAGCCCGTCACTGGCAGGCTTGAGGAGGGACCGGCCGAGGGACCTCCTGGGCCCTTTCCTCCCTGCCTCCTGTTAGAGGAAGCCGCGGCTTGGGTTTGGGATGCCAAGGTTTGAGCCTGCTGGCCCTGACGCTGTTGGGTCAAGCGCCAAAGGGCTCAGAAGGACTAAAGGGCTTAGCTGTGGTTTGGTGGCTTTGTCCTTCTGAGCTGAAGAGACCTGAGTCCAAGGTGGCATTGGACTTCTCGATCCTCTGCAGGTGACCTTCCACCCCAGGGCAAGAGGTCAGTCCCCAAAAAGGAACATCCGCCAACTTGTGCTGGGTATCCGAAGTAAAGGTGGATATCCTCAGCCAAGCCCGCCGACGCATAGCCACTGCGGCCGCCACCGATCTGGCACATGAGTCCCCTACATCCAAAGCAGTCTGGAGCTGCTGTTTGGCCACTGCCCTGCCCTGGTCCCGCACCTGCTTAACCGTAGTCTGCAGATCGGTGGGAAGATGAGGGATGACCTCATCCAGGGAGCCCAACAGGGCATGAGAAAATGTGCCATGAGGACGGCCGAACTGGCCTGACGGCGTCGAGAGAGGATGGCGTAGACTTTTCGCCCGACATAGTCCAATTTCTTGGACTCCTTGTCAGGAGGTTTGTCCACATCCCTGGCGTTGCCGGCGCGCCGGAAAACGCTGTCGGTAACCAACCCCTCAGCAGAGGGGTGTTCCGAAAAACCGGACAAGGAACCGGTAGGGACCGCATACTTCCTGGCCATCCTGGCCGAAGGCGCAGGGCAGGAAGCAGGGCGCTGCCAAAGTTCCAGTGCCGGACCCACTATGGCCTCGGCCACCGGAAAGGCCTCCGTCGGAGAATCCCCTCGGTCCAGAATCTCCGTGAGGGGATACCTGGCCCGTTTGGAAACGGGTTCGAGCTCATCCCGTAGACTCCGAGATGAGCCGAGGCAGTCCTAGGAAGGACGACGGCTATCGCCCATTGGCTGACTCTCCTGAAGACCCAAGTCCAGTCGCTTGGAGAAGAAGGAGGAATCGCCTCGACTCGGAAGAGTCCTCAAAGAGCTGCCTCTGGCCTGAGCCACCCTTCACCTGCCGAGGTCGGTCGGGAGTGAGGGTAACTGACAGCCGATGGGTAAACCCTTAGCCGATCGAGAATCCTTGGTCGGAGCCCCAATTGGTGGCTGTGGAGGCGGAGGTTCCACCGAATCGGTGGAGCAGCTGGTTTTGGCCGAACAACCGGCCTGGGTGTAGGCTCCTCGGACAAGTCGAGGGGTTGTGGCGTCTGCCCGTGACAGCCACTTAATGGCGGGGAAGGCGCCGGGTCGGCTTATTCCCGCCAGGAGGAGCTGTTGTAACACAGGTCCTCGCATCGGCCGACGTAATTTACGCCGAGCCTCCCCTCATCCGAGGAGGAGGACGAGGACGAGCGCGACGCCGCCATCATGGGCGCCGAGACCGAGACCGCCATGACGGTGGGAACGGCTGACCGCGGAAGAGGTCCGAGACCGAGACCGCAGTCCCGGAATTTCCGGTCGGGTGCGGGAGGTGTCGGCCGAACCGGCACTCCCTTCGGCTCGGAAGGTCCATCCGAGGGCTCCGGAACCGGAGGCACAGGCGAGCCCACGGGATCCTCAACTCCTCCCGGGGGAACCGGGGAGAGGGGAATCTCGGCTGCTAAAGGCTACAGCCCGTCCAATGGGTCGAGAAAAATCTCGACTTCATCAGTGGGAGTCTCGGTCAACTGACCTGACGGGGACACCGTGAGGCCAGTGGTCAAGCCGAGGTCGACTGCCAGCCGTGTCGACGTCCGGGAGAGGGACCTTCCCGCCTCCCAAGAGCGCCGATGAGGACTTACCTTGTCCCTCTTTTGGACCGAGAAAAGGTCCAGCAGGACGCAGGCCCTTCTCCTTTAGTGGAGAGGGACAGACAAAGCCCTTAAAGGAAGCCGTGGAGGAAGAACCCAGAGAGAGGGATAATGCCGCGGCCGAGGAAGATGCGCCCGCCGCCTCCTCTTCGAGGGCGTACCATCCGCCGAGCTGATCCGCCGACCGCCCGCCAGGACACCGCCAACCGGGCCTCTCTTGACTTCACCGAGGGAAACGCTCGGACGGCCCAGTTGCAATCGGGCACGGTCTTCGAGGACGAGGGCCGAGAAAGATGAGCACAGGTCGCAAGCCCGCGGGTCGTGGTCAAGGCCCAAGCAGTAGACACACGTGGAGCGTGGATCCGCCCGAGACATCTTTCACCCGCATGGGCATCTCCAAACTGGGAGTCGATTTGTCCATCGCAGCGCAGGGATCAAGACTGAAGTCTTTTGCAAAATATTATTTTAAATCCGCTAAACGGAGAAATAGGAATCAGTCGCGAACGCAGAGCGCTATGAGGAACCTGAGCCTGCCGGGTAAGGAAGACTACGTCATGGGCGGAGAGCCGAGTTATACCACCCGGGTGGGTGGGAGGAGCAAGCTTGAAGACCTTCCGGCAAGATTTAAAGCGGCAAGGATACTGCCAATGAGTGTGGATGAACAACATATCCATGTCCCTAGAACTAGATACTCTCAGCCAGACGTGCCTATGAAGACAAATACCTGTAGCAGCAGCCCTGGCACCAGTGTCAGACATATCGTACAAGGCTTTGAGGAGGTGTCTGCTCATATCCTTGGCAGCCTGGAGGGACTTAAGGACCTCCTGTTTCTGGGAACCTTCTGGGAGGGCCTGAGTAGCCGCCCCACCTTTCTTCCATATGGCATTCTGGTACTTGACCATATGGGATAAGTAGTTGCAATCCAGAGTCCCAGAATAGGGGAGGCATAAACCCTCTTACTCCTAAGATTGATCCTTGAATTCCTGTCGGGGTGGGGGGGGGAAGAGCTAAGGTGCTCAGGCACTTTAGACCTGTCATGCACCTTTTTGATGACCACAGAATCAGTCTTAGGTTGGGCAGCATAATACCTGGGGAGCATAATAGAGCTTATCTGCCCACCTAGGCATGGGAGGAACCATATCAGGGTGGTGCCATGCCACAGTGGTGGCATTACTCACAGCTGGCAAAATGAAAGGAATGACCCTAGGAGGAGAGTCTGGAATCTGTAAAAAGTCCACCAGATCTCTTCTGGTGGCATCCTCTTCTCCAGTGTGGAAGCTCATAGCTGTAGACAGCTGCTTCATAATGTTAAAGAATGTAGGGTCTTCAGGAGGGGACCTGGGAGTATGTTTGACAGAGTCCTTGCTCACTGAAGAGGCTGTAGATCTGTCTGAGGAAAGAGGCTCCTCCTCTTCCTCAGGGAGGATAAGGTCAGGGTGGTACTCTTCCTTGACATTGACCCTCTCTAACTCAAGGTCCGACGAACGAGAAACCGATGGGAGCCCTAAAAAGTACAGGCCGATAAGGCCGAACCAGCATCAACGATGGAGAGCCAGACAGCACCAAGGACATTGGTCTAGGTGTACCCAGGTGGTGCACAGGAACCGTCGTCAACTGAGTTAAGATGGTATTGAGGTCAATGGCAGGCAAAGGCTACGTCGAAGGCAGAGGAGTCGTCGGAACAGGGCATGGCAAACCATCTGTTGAGTCTTGGGAGCCCAAAGGCCCCAGCCTCAGAGGACCAGGAGAAGTGTCAGGCCTTGATGGAGGGTCTGGAGTCGACAACCCACGGGCCCATGACCCAAGAATCGACCGCTGACCTTCCCTGAAAAGAGGGAGGAGATGCTGTCGGTATGGACCTGGCAGGAGCAGAGGACATCGGCGCAGCCGTGGCTGACTGGCTACTACCCGGAAGAAAAGGAAGAAGCCGTCAGGAAACGGGAGCGCCACTGGGTGGAGCAGTCCTGGTCCCGATCTTTCTTATGACTTTTCCCAGAAGACCTTTCTCAGGCCTTCAAGGCCTTGGAGCTAGATGAAAACCAACCGGTGACTGGGAGGGAGGGAGAGAGGGCCCCTGCCTGGCCAGAACTGGCTACCAGCTAAATCATGTGGAATTTCTTCAAAGCCTTTTTTCGCCACCTTAGGGTTGTAAGATTGAATTTTTGGCACAGCTCACAGTCTGAGAAGTCGTGGTCAGGCCCAAGACAGCAGACACAAAGACTGTGGTCATCTGAAGAAGCAATCTTCTTTCCGCAGCGACGGAAGAGAGACGTGAAAGGAGCAACTCTCAACATAAATGAGGTAAAATAATCTCTTTCTTAAAAAGAGATTCTCAAAATACAAACTGAAAAAGAGCGTAGGTAAAAGTAGCACAAACTGCGACAGAGCTTCTAAAACCCATGCGAATGGAGTCGGCAGTGGGAAAGAACTGAGGAGGGAGCGGGGGGCCACTCACGCCTTTATAGGGTTGATGACATCAGCAGGTGACGTCAGCATGGACAGCCCCAGTTGTACTGCTGGAAAATGTTCCGTGTGGATCCTGCTTCACTGACTATCTTGGTAAAATGGAATTTAGCTGGGCTGCCCCCACTTTTTAGAATGCCTTGCAAGCACTTAGCTCGCTTGTCAAGCCCCCTTTATTTCAAGATCCTACTTGGTTAACTCTGTCAGTAAATGTATATACGAACATACAAAATTTGCCAGCAGACAAAGACCTAGAGGTCTATCAAGTCTGCTCGAATGTGCAGCTAGCACCCCTTATTCTGCAGCTGCCCCTTCCTTCCACCCTTCCCCTTCATTAACCCTCCCCCTTGCCCTGTCCCATCCTTGTTTGAAGCAGTCCACTGTTCTACTGCATACCACTTCAGCAGGTAACGCATTCCACCCAGCCCCACCTCTCTGTAAAATGTGTCTCTCATCTCCCTCCTGAACCTTCCTCGCTCCAGTCTCATATCATGGCCCTGGTGGCCCTCCCTCCTTACTTTGAACAGCCCCTCTGTACCCGTCTTGTTTATTCCTTTCATGTATTTAAAGGTTTCAATCATGTCACCCTGTCTCTCCTCTCCTCCAGTGAGTACATGTTCAACTCCTTCAACCTCCTCTCGTATGATAAGTCCCCCAGCCCCTTGATCATCTTTGTCGCCTGGCGCTGCACCCCCTCCAGTAACTTAATGTCCCTCTTCAGATACGGACGCCAGTACTGCACGCAGTACTCCAGGTGTGGTCTAACTAATGACCTATACAGTGGCAGAATCACCTCCTCCTCCTCGAGGATATACCCCTTGCAATACAACCCAGCATTTTGTTGGCCTTTGCAGCTGCCTTCCTACATTGTGCCGAGTTGTTCATTGACCCTGTAATGAGCACAACCAGATCCTTCTCCTCCTCTGTCTGGGCTAGCTGCACTTCCCCAGCTGGTAACTCCTCCTTGGGTTCTTCATCCCAAAATGCAGCACCTTGCACTTTTTGACATTAAACCCCAGTTGCCAGGTGTCTGACCAGGTTCCAAGCTTTGCCAGATCATCATGCAACCCCTGCCATCCCCCTAGGTCATCCACCACTGCGCCTACCTTGGTATCATCAGCAAACAGACTGATCTTGCTCTTGATGTCCCATGATATGTCTGCAATGAATATCCCAAACAACACTGGTCCCAACACTGAGCCCTGTGGAACACCGCTCGTCACTGCCCTTGGGTGTGAGAGCTCCCCACCCACCACCACCCTCTGTTGCCTTCCCTGCAGCCAGTTTCCTACCCATCTCACCAGCTTTGCACCCGGCCCTGTGCCTACTAACTTTCTTCCCAGCCTTCCATGTGGCACTGAGTCTAATGCCTTACTGAAGTCCAGATACAGGACATCCACTGCATGGCCCCTATCCAGCTGCCTAGTTACCCAGTCATAGAACTCCACCAGGTTGGTTTGGCAGGATCTGCCACGTATGAAGCCATGCTGTCTGCTGTCCTGTAGTCCTTTGGCCTCTAGGAGGGCCACCAGCCTCTCCTTCAGGATAGTCTCCATTAGCTTACCCACGATGGATGTGAGGCTCACTGGTCTGTAGTTTCCCAGTTCATCCTTGAGGCCACTCTTGTGGAGGGGCACCACATGAGCCATCCTCCAGTCCTGAGGTACACACCCTGAATGTAGTGAGGCATTAAATAGGTCTGCCAAAGGTCCTGCAAGGACCTCTGCCAGCTCCTTCAGTACCCTGGGGTGGATGACATCTGGGCCTGGCGCCTTGTCCACCCTCAGTGCCTTCAAACCCTCTCAAACTCTGCTCTCCATGATTTCCCCATCTGTCACCACTTCCCACCTGCTTCTGCCATTTCTCCCACCTTGGGTGTCACCCCCCTCTTCTCTTTAGTAAATACTGAGCAAAGTACTCATTTAGTGCTTCCGCCTTATCGCACCCTGCTTCCACCAACCCCCCTCCTTCCTAATCCTTACTATGTGGTCCTTACAGTCCTTTTCTCCCTGATGTACTTAAAAGTCCTTCTCCCCTTTTTAATGCCTTGTGCCAGCCTGAGTTCCGTAGATGCTTGCCCCCTTACTGCCCATGTCACCTCCTTCGATTCTGTCAAGTACTCCTCCCTGTCCTCCCACCTCCCTGTTTTCTTGTACTTCCTAAAGGCAGCTCTTTTCCTCCTTACCTTTTCCATGACCTCCTTGCTCAACCAGATCGGTTTCTTAGCCCTAGCCTTCTTGCTCTGGGCTTTGCAGCAGAGTTTTAGTTGCCTCCACTATCCCAGCTTTATGAGCTCCCACCTCTGGTTAGTGTCCATACTAGATTGAATTATGGCCAGGTACCCTTTACCACTTCCCCATCCTCACAAAGTCGGCCTCCTGAAGTCCAGCATTATTGTGCCAGATTCCACTCCTTCCTTGCCCATATCCAATGTGAGCCATACATGAGTGGCGGTCACTCCCTGACAGCGGTTCCTCCACTGTAAGTTCTCTCACAAAGTCCCCATGTGCCAGCACAAGGTCAAGGGTATTTCCTAACCTGGTTGGTTCACTGACCATTTGCAGCAGGAAGCTGTCCTGAAGGCAATCCAGCAGTACCTGCTCCTTCTGTTCCTGGTTGTTGAGTGCTCCAGTCCCTCCTGGCATGTTGAAGTCCCCACAATCACCACACTACCCTTCTCATGGTCCTCCTGATCTGTCCCACTAGTTCCCTGTCTAACTCCTCCATCTGAGATGGTGGCCTGTACACCACTCCCATTCTAAGAATCCTATTCTTGGAATCCTGGATTTGCATCCAAAGTGACTCCACTACCCTCCTCCCTTCCTCCCTTACACACTTCAGTCCTTCCTTCACATATAGTGCCACCCCTCCTCCTTTCCCAATCACCCTGTCCCTACGAAATAATCTGTACCCTGGTACAGACAGGTCCCAGTCATTTTATTGGGTGGCCCATGTTTCCGTGATGACTGCAATGTCCACCTCTCCCTCTGCCATGAGAACCTGTAACTCTGCAGTTTTCCTCCCAAGGCTCCTAGCATTAATGGTAACCACCTTCCACCCTTTTCCACCCCTCCCATTCTGCCCTCCTTTCCTAGCATCACCAACAGTACTTGCCATTTGTCCTTTGTCACTGTTATGGGGGGTTAGCTCATATGGTTTTCCAACCTGTGGTCTCTGCATATCTCTTCCCCAACTGCCACCCCCCATTCCTAGTTTAAATTCCCAACTTCCTCAATGTACTCCTCCATCCTCTGTTTCAACACTTTCTTTCCCTCCTCACTCAAGTGTAGTCTGTCCTTGGCATAGAGACTACTGTCCTCCCAGGTCCCTCCCCCCCCCCCAACAGCCCATACCCTTTAGCACAACACCAGGTTCTTAGCCATCTGTTAAATTCCTCTATTCTCAGCTTTCTTGTTGTGCTTGCCTTTGGCACCAGAAGTATCTCTGAAAAAGTTACTGATCTTCCTGCCCCCTCACATAATTGTGCTAGTTCCTCAAACCTCCTCTGGACTGTATCTACTGTCTTGTCAGCCAGGTCGTTTGTCCCAAGATGTATAATTAAATGAGGCTTGTCCCTACCCTTCTAGCATATTTCAGAACAGACTGTCCCACCCTTTCCGCTGTCATTCCTGGCATGGCCTCCACCCAAATGCGACTATGCCTCTCCCCCTTGCTACCCCACCTAACTTCTCTTAGTACTGAGTCCCCCAGCACTAAGATTCCACCCCTCTTACTCCCTGCTTGTTTCCATTCATTTCCCTCTCTCATTTCCAGCTCCTCTTCTTCCTCCTGCACATTATTTCCCCCTTTTACCCCTGTTGCAATTCTCCCAGCAGAACTTCCCCCCACTCCAGTTTGGTTCAGGCATTTATCAATTACTCCTCTAATTTCATCATTTCCCTCCTCCACCTTCTTCCTCTCTAGCAGTGCACAACTATTTTCTGAAGGCTCTTCACAAATGCCCGTCCCTCTCTCTTCAGTAACCTGTTCTCTCCTTTCCACTCCATGACTTTTGCCACTTCTTCACCTCCCCTCACAAGTCCCCATCTCCTCCTTCCATTTGTCTTTTGTCTTCTGACCTGGTTTCCCCGGCAACTGTTCTTCCTGGCCTGGGCCCCTTTGTCTCTGCTTCCCTTCTTCTGACCCTCTCCTCACCACTGTTGGCTTAAATCGCCCTCCCTCATCTCCCCTTCTTCCTCCCGCCAGTACTGGGTTAAACCCACCTCCAATCTGCCTTGCCTGTCTTAGTTCTTCCTGCAGACCCTCAATCTCCTTTCTAAGTTTTTCTATGTGGTTGCACACTAAACATCTTCCCACCTCCAGGCAATTTTAGAAAGATTGGTGCACGAGTTGTTGCAGCCTACCACCCTACCCATTGCTGTCATTGCCACCAGCGACCCCCCCCCTTCCAGATGCGGATACCAAACACTCCCCCAAGTCTCCCTCTCCCTCCTCTATCAGTGCAAAACATTTTCTTTATTTCTTTTACCTTTGTTGCACAGTCGTTTAGATATATTGAGCAACTGCTTTTTATATCTTATCCTTCCTATCCACACTCAAAACAGACTTTAAGTAGCCATTGCACAACCTTCTTCAAACTCCTACTCCTCCTTTCCCCAATGCAATATCAATGCGAAGAAGTAATAATGAAAGCTCTAGATTTGCATTTGCTTCCTCCACTGAGACAGCAGTCACCTCTTCACTTGCTGCTGTTCCTTTCCTGGATGTCTGCTTTTGCTACGACAGGTGCATATCCTTGCCTGTTTGAGGAAGTGATGTCAGAACCCCTGGTATAAAGAATAATGGACCAAGGGTGGGACCAGCCCAAGTCTTCCAGAAACAATCAGGTAGCTGAGGCCTCTGGTCAGACCATTAGCACCCTTCCCACTCTGCACTCAAACTTTGCAGCTAGTGAAGCCAGCAACAATGAATCACAATTCTACTCAAAGCCCCAAAAATAGGTTGCTACCCAAAGAAACAGGACTCAATTCAAACAGCTTCACCAACAACACATCAAAATAGGCTTGGAATTAGAAGATATATGTCTCCAATTCAAAGAAACAGACCCAGTTAAATCACACCAATTATGTTTTAAAACAGAAGAAATAGGTCTCTACAAATGCAGCCTGCCACACAGTGAATCAAACAAATGAGCCCACTTACAGCTACCAAAACAGGTTTCAAAATTCCAACAGCCCCAAACAATACCCTGCTAGCCGCTTAGTAGTAAGAAAGAAAAGAAATAACCTTCTACCAAGTAGAATCCACAGGAAACAATGTAAAACAACAAGAAGCTACTGTACTGTAGATCTGATCTTGTCCCCCCTTCTAGTTCCTTCTGAGAAGCCAAAGCACTGAGTTTCAAACTCTGTGATTTCCCTTGTGCTGCTTTCAAAATCAGACAGTTCCAAACTCTGATTTCCCTTGTGCTGCTTTCAAAATCAGAATTCCAAACTCTTTTATATATCTCTTATATGCTTTTAAAGGAAATTTCCAAGACGTGGTGTTAGGTTTTATAGAGGGTATATTAGCTGAGCGGTAGCTTTCATACACACCAAAAATTGCTTGCAACTTTTTGAAATCGAGCCCCTTAAGACTTCTATGGGACATGTCCCTGTGCTCTCCCTGGTTAGATGTCACAAAACATCGGAGTGCGGGGGCGTGGCCAGCATACCGGGAAATGGAAGGGACTGGCTGGCCATCGGGCTCAGCCCAATTTACGATCCCTTCCCTTCCTAACTGGACTAATAAAAAAATATACTGTATGTTATGCCTCAGAGGATTTACATTGCACTAAAGTAACTTTATTGGAACTTTAATGCACTGTGTATTTGATATTTAACAGTATGATACATATTGCATTTGTTATTAGCTCTCTGTATGAATTAACTCTGCTGTAAACCTCGTATATAAATAATTCCTTGTTATTCTTTTTTTTTTTTTATTTAGATCTTATTTCTTAGCCACTGCTGTTTCTTAAATGTTCCTGTATTATGTGACTTGCCTCTGTCTACTGTATGTACCCTGTCCTAACCAGGACCTCCTTGTAAATAAGCTTTCCTCAGTGGAGTTTTTCTTGGTAAAATAAATATTTATTTCAGGTTATTGCTCTTTTCTGTTTAAAGGTTTGTAATTTATTTGTAAAAAGCCCTGAGCCACTGGGATAGGGCACTGCAAGAATAAATTTGCCTTGCCTAGTCCGGAGCTGAAGTGATAATATCCAGCTTTATGACATCACAGTCGATTCATAGAAACATAGACTTTGACGGCAGATAAGGACCACTTGGCCCACCCAGTCTGCCCATTTCCCTTCCTATTGGATAAGCTGCAGATTCTAGTTAACCAACAGCCTACTTCCTGCAACCCCCCACTACAATTGCCTTATGTCTGTTCCATGCATGTTTGAATTCCCCCACTGTTTTAGACCCAACAACCTTCCCAGGAAGGTGGTTCCATGCACCCACCACTCTCTCCGTGAAAAAAATCCTCACATTACCCCTGAGCCGTCCCCCCTCTATCTTTAAATTGTGCCCCTTGTTCTTACACATCTTTTTCTGAAAGATGCTACCCTCCTGGATTCTTTGCCGATTCCCTTTGAGGTATTTGAACGTTTTATCATGTTCCCCTGCCCCTCCTTTCATCAAGGGTATACATATTAAGCTCTCTCAGTCTCTCTTCATATGGTTTCTGATGCAGACCCTGCACCATTTTAGTTGCCTCCTCTGGACTGCTTCCATCCTGTTTATGTCCTTGCGTAGATGGGGTCTCCAAAACTGCACACAGTATTCCAGATGGGGTCTCACCAACTGTCTGTACAGAGGGATAACCACTTCCCTTTTTCTACTTGTGATGCCCCTTCCTATGCATCCCAGTATCCCCCTGGCTCTCCTTACTGACTTCTCACATTGCTTACCCACCTTTAAGTAATTTGATATGACTACCCCCAAGTCCCTTTCCATTTTTGTTGTTGTTAGTACTTCCCCTGCTATTGTGTACTCTTCTCCTAGGTTTTTGTTTCCCAGGTGCATTACTTTGCACTGAATCTAAGTTGCCATATGTCTGATCATTCCTCCAACCTTGACAAGTCCCTTCTCATCCTTTCTACCCCCGTGTATCAACTCTGTTACAGATCTTTGTGTCATCTGCAAAGAGGCACAACTTTCCCTCCAGACCCTCTACAATGTCACCTATAAAGATGTTAAAGAGGACTGGACCCAGTACTGAGCCCTGAGGTACTCCACTAGTAACCCACCTTTCTTTGGAATGTGTTCCATTCACTATTACCTTCTGTGTCCTGTTGTGCAGCCAGTTTGCTACCCAGGCTACCACCCTGGAATCCACTCCCAGGCTGGCTAACTTGATTATTAGTCTTTTGTGTGGGACTGTGTCAAATGCCTTGCTAAAGTCTAGGTAGGCCATATCCACAGCCCCTCCCTGGTCTATTACTTTGGTCACCCAGTCAAAGAAATCAATTAGATTCGTCTGACATGACCTTCCTGCTGTAAATCCATGCTGCTTTGGGTCCTGTGCCCCTCTGGCCTCTAGGTACTCAACAAGTCTTTCTTTCAGAAGTGATTCCATCATTTCCCACCACTGAGGTCAAACTTACAGGTCTGTAGTTTCCTGCTTCTGCCTTGCTCCCACTTTTGTGAAGGGGAATCACATCTGCCCTCCTCCAGTCCTCAGGTACCACCCCATCCTCCCATGATTTGTTAAAAAGTGTGGTCAGTGGTGTCACTAGGTCCTCCCGTAGTTCTTTTAGGATTCTGGGGTGAATCCCATCAGGCCCCATTGCTTTGTCCACCTTGAGTTTCAGGAGTTCTTTCAGGACTCTTTCTTCTGTAAATGGACTGGTGTCAACCCTCCTACCCAGAGTGCTTCTACTGTCTGGTTTAGGTAACTCCTCCTCATCTTCTTTTGTGAATACTGAGCAAAAGTATTCATTCAGTATCTCTGCCTTTTCACTGTCTCCCTCTGCCCACCTCCCCTCTCCTTTGTTAATCTTCACTATTCCTCCCTTAACCATTCTATGCTCTCTAATGTACCTATAAAATGTTTTATCCCCCTTCTTAACTGAGTTGGCTATTTTTTCCTCGGTTTGGGCCTTTGCTATGCCGACTGCCTTCCCCACTTCTTTCTGCTTTAATTGATACAGTTCCCTGTCGTGCTCCTTCCATGATTCCTTATACTTTCTGAATGCAGCCTTTTTTTCTCTCCTTAACCTTCCCTGCCACCTCTTTTGAGAACCATAGTATTTTTTTTTACCTCTATGATAGCAGTTTTGATTTTTTTCCATTGTTCTTCCACCCCTCCTTTTTGGCCATTTACTAGTGCATTCCTCAGGTATTCACCCATTTTGCCAAAGTTGGCCCTTCTGAAGTCCAGTATCCTTGTTTTTGTATGGCTTGTCTCCATGGTTGTGCTTACTGTGAAGCACACTGTGCAGTGGTCACTTGTTCCCAGATGTCTACTGACTTCTAAATTTGTGATCCTCTCTCCATTTGAGAGTATCAGGTCTAGTACTGATCCCTCCCGAGTGGGTTCCAACACTAGCTGTGATTCCACGGATGTCACAAAATAGGACTTTAGGACTTCATCTCTAGAATCAGCGTCAGCTTTAAGTGAACCAGGAAGAGAAAAGTATCTGTTTTTTATGAACAAGTCCTTAATAACAGAGAACAGAAAGGAATGGAATTAAAATGTTGTGTAACTGAGTTGTTTTTTATGTTTGTTAAAGAAACATTGTCTTTATCCTCCCCAGACTGCAGTAGCTCCAAGCCCCAACTGCACCTTCTCTGCACTTTCCCAATTCTTTTCCTACCCCAGACTTCCCTTTCTGGGATAGGGCAGTGGGGAGAGGGCCACACCGCTCTCCACTAAACTCTGTTCCAGGAGGTGATGGGCAGTTGGCACACTGGGGCGGAGAGTGCCAGCTTCATTCCACTCACCTGTGGGTACTTTTACTCCCCCCCGATACACCAGCGTGGAACTTGCTGTCGGGCATGCACACAATTCATGACAACCCTGCATCATACTCAGTCTGTATCAACCCTCCCAATGATCAGCTCCCTGCTTGAATGGCCATCTGTGGTCACCCTGGTGGCAGTTGTGCAGTGGATGCTGGAACCCACCTACCCAGAGGAGAGAGTCCTCCGATGACTCGGCTTGTTCTTGAACTAGGGTCGCTGGCTTTGCAAGTGGTAGCACCAATGCTGTGCCAACAGGCCAGCCCTGTAACCAACTTCTTTTGAGTTCTGTGGATGCCAATGGTGATTTTTTTTTTTTGGTGGTGGTCAGCGCTCCCCCCTACCAGCAGTTAACTAGCAGTGCTAGTGACTAGGAAAGAAACAGTGGTCCTACAGATTTTCCAGTATCCAAACTAATATTACTAAAAAAAAATATATATATTTTTTAAGTGAAATAAAGTAATTCCATTAGGGGATTATGCTATGTTAATGTACCTCATGTTGGTTGAAGTCCCCACCACACGGTACATTAAAATAGCATAATCCCCCTTTTGTCATGCCTTATTCCTTACATATCTATATCTAGGATTACAGTAGTTGTGCCCCAGTAAGAGCATTTTTGCACAGGTCCCCAGGATTGTTAGGGCTAACGCTGTGAAGAGGAAGAGATGGGAGGTTATTAGTTTCTTGCGGCTGAATGAAACTGTGCTAAAGTCGGCAGTCACTTGTGGTGCCTCCAGGGTGCCCCAGCTGGTATAGAGGGGCCCCACCCTATCCCCATTACCTGGCTTGAGCGGAGCCGGTTCAGCAGCACCAGGTATTGTTGAGGGTCCTTCCGGATGTCCACACAGTTCAACTCTGCCGTCACCCGGGCCAGTTCCTCATCCGTGTAGTAAAACTGTGCCAATGGCCTTGGGTCTGACCTCTAAAAGACAGAGGAAGAAATTTATTGACACACCACGAGCATTATACAGTGATCATTAAAGCACACTAGAGCATAATCACATACGCCCTATTATACAATACATAATGTATCAATCCATTTACAATGTTTATGCTCCAACATCATGCAACGATAATAAACAGAAATATGTTTTTATTCTATCACTACTATTTACACACCATTTGATCTTGGGTCAAAAAAAAAAAATTCCCCTCTCTCCATCTATGGTTAGTTGCCAAGCTTTCATTAACCTCCCTTAGTTTCGCTTTACCTACCTCAGCTTTCATTAACATCCTTCAGTCTCACTTACCCTCCCTGAGCTTTCCTTAACCTCTCCCAAACTCCGTTCACCCCTCTGAGCATTCCTTCAAGGGACAAAGTCAATACCCTTAGGCCTCAAATTGTCCTTAGTTTAAAAAACACATTTGGTGATTGGCCACATTCTGTAGAGATTGCTGATGTAGCTGGAAGTTTGATTTTTATTCTTTTTTTTTTCTTTTTAAAAGTAAAAAACAGACTGCCTACCATATAGAAGATAATGACTAGGTTTCGGTTAATAACCGCTCTAAAATCACCTCAAGTGGTTTCCAGGACAACATAGTAAACCCCAAGAGTGCAACTAGAGAGGTTTATTTTTGTCCTAGCAACCACAAGAAGTGATTTCAGTGTGGTTATTTAACCGAAACCTGGTTATTATTTTTTTATAGTGTATGGGATAAAAACAGTCAAAAACTAAACTGAACACCAGTTCAAACTAAGCTAGTCCTTACTTTTTCTTTATTCCCCATAGCACCACTCTCCCTTAGGGCCAGCTCTCACCGCTGCAGCCATTCATTGTGAGCCACTGATTTAAAGCCGCGCATGTGCAACTGTGCTCCCCTTGTTGTGGTATCGATGTGACTTAAGTCAGGTGGGGTTAACAACCTCTTGATGTCACATCGATACCATAACAACATTGTAAACTGTTTGAATTCAGACAATAATAAAAAAAAAAAAAAATAAGAGCTCCCCATACATTATACTGCTGTTACCACACACAAATGTGTTTGTTTACAGTCCTTGATAAACTCCCACTGCAACTTTCCTGGAAGATCCCAATACAGTTTAGACAGTCAAGATGCAGTGGAATGAGAGGGGACTACTGCATCATGAGCGAGTGGCTGCACTGTTTGTGGGCATTTCTAATGTGTGGTAAGTATGCAATAAGAGTAGATCAAGGATTAGAAACAAAATAAGGTTGGTTATAACTACTCCATTAGCATGCATTTCAGTTCTACTATAAAAAAGAAGCAGATTAAAAAAAACAGCAACATCAATGAATTTTAGAGAAGATAAGTAATCATAAAATGGGGTTAAACCAGAAACATGATGCTAAAGGGGTTGACAGTATCCTTTTAAAAACTCACACAACCTCAGTTAACCTCCCTGAGCATTCATTAACCTACTTCAACCTCACTTAACCTTCCTGCACTTTCTTTTATTTCCAAAGTTTTACCAGGAAAGACATGCTGGTATCAGCATGTTTCCAGATACTACCCTCCCTGAATCTCACTTAACCTCACTGAGCTCTCCTTAATTTCCCTCAATCCCACATAACCTCCCCAAATTTTCCTGAACCTTCAGCTATCTCACATAACCAGAGTTTTACTGAACCTCCCTCAATCTCACTTAGCCTACCTGAGCTTTCCAGAGCTTCCATCAATCTCACTTAACCACCCTTAGCTTTCTAACATAACCCCTATCAAGCTTACTTAATCTCCCCTAGCCTTTCATGTCCACCCTCAATCTATTTTAACGTCTCTAAAATTTCAGTAACTGTCATTAATCTCACTTACATTCCATTAGCTTTCTGTAACCTCCCTCAATCGCACTTATCCTCTCTGAGCTTTCCTCAACATCCCTCAATCTCACTTATCCTCCCTGAGCTTTCTCTAACCTTAAATCTCACTTAACCTCCCTGCACGTTCCTTTATTTATTTCAAAGGTTTTACCAGGAAATACATGCTGAGCTGGTTATCAGCTTGTTTCCAGATGCTACCCTCCCTCAATCTCAGTTACCCTCATAGAAACATAGAAATTGACAGCAGATAAGGACCGCTAAGCCCATCTAGTCTGTCCATATACCCTACCTTTATTTGCAGCCACTGACCCTACTTGATCATTGACTTTACCCTCTACTTCCCACCCCCGAGCTTTCCTTAACCTCTCTTAATCTCACTTAACACCCCCGCACTTTCCATAACCTCCCTGAGCTTTCCACTTTCTTCAAAGATCCAACATCCTCCAGAAGACGATGTCAGAGTCCAGGACTCTCAGGAAACATCCGAATGACCATTTAAAGGCCATTGGGGATGATCAGCAAGGGACACTATTTATGGTTGTGTCCAGGCCATTGTGTAATTTCTGCTATTTGCCAATGTCATATCATGTTAACAATAGTGAGACTAACTCCATGTTGGAAACTTTTATTCACAGAATGAAGGACGCGCACCCCTACACCAGACAAGTAAACAAAAGGACTGTCACCCCAAAGAAGTGGGGGAAAAAAAACAAGAAAGAGTTTGAAACAAACTATATGCCCCAAATTAATATTCATTAACACCACAGTGGTAAAAGGCAGCTGAAGTCAAGCACACGAACACCCTAGCACTTGGAACTCTACTTGGTCCTCATCAGGGGCTCTTCAAGCACTAAAGCCCGACCAGGGGTTGGGCTATCGTGAGTAAATCCAAGCCAAGTGTTCAACCAGTGACCTATGCTAACATAGAAACATAGAAGTTGACGGCAGATAAGGACCACAAGGCCCATCCAGTCTGCCCATTTCTTTTTCTGCCTTATGAATGTGACATTGCCTTTGCTCTGTCAATGGCCTATCTATTCATACTTATCTGTATTGCTCCCTTATGCCTATCCCATGCCTGTTTGAAGCCCTGCACTGTATTCATATCCACCACTTCCTGAGGCAGGCCGTTCCATGCATCCACCAACCTTTCTGTGAAAAAGAACTTCCTCACATTACCCCTTAATCGGCCTCCCTCTAATCTCATGCTGTGTCCTCTTGTCCTGCTAATTTTCTTATATTGAAACATGTTAGACTCTTTCAGCTTGCTAATGCCCTTAAGGTGTTTGAATGTTTCAATCATATCACCTCTCTCTCCCTCCTTTGCTCTAGGGTATACATATTCAGCTCAGTTAATCTGTCCTCATATGTTTTCTGATGCAGTGTCTGTACCATTTTGGTTTCCCTTCTCTGGGCTGCCTTAATTTGGTTAGTGTCCTTGTGAAGGTGTAGCCTCCAGTACTGTACGCAGTACTCCAGATCGGGCCTAACCAATGTCTTCTAAAGAGGGATTATTACTTCCCTCTTACGACTTGTGATACCCCTACTGATACAACCCAACATCCCTCTAGCCTTATCTACTGTTTTAGTGGTCTGCTTGGATGATTTCAGGTCATCAAGGGTGATGACGCCCAAGTCTCTTTTTCCCTTGCAACTGCCAGCAACTCCCCTCCCAGCCTATAGGTGGCTTCGGTGTTTCTCTTTCCTATGTGCATGATCTTGCACTTCTTTGCGTTAAACCCCAGTTACCACTCTTCCGACCATTTTGCTAGTTTATCCAGATGCTCTTACAATTAGATTAATGAAAGTAAAATGGTATTAAGCTAAAATGAAACATTTTTATTAATATTTTTACCATTTAAACTTGAATTTTGTTTTATTGTAGATGAGTTGCTTTCCTGTTGTTTTCTAACCCTTTATCAGAATTATCCATTTCCAATTCCTATTACTGTTTTATGAACTATGATTTAACAAATGCTCTGTGTCTGAATTTTCTCTTCATGGCATTGTTATACGACAATAAAAGTTCGATTTTTACTAAGGACATCTGCATGAAAACTGGATTATTGTCCCTTAGCTCCATATGCTCATTCCCTAGCGGAAGTCATACTCTCCTGCTTGCGACAGATCACAATCTACTATTGTGGAACATGACCTCAGGGGGGAAATAAGGATCCAGAGCCAACAGGCTATGAGGGATGATAACAGTACTGTGATACTAAATTTAAGGTTGGAATGGAAGAAACTCTAGGTCCATCAGACCTCTCCTGCTTTATAAGTGGAAATGTATAAGTATGCAGTGCAAACATGTACGGATTTATAGGGAAAACAGGGATTTATAGGTTTTCATGCCCTTAGTCATGTTATTAATTTTGAATTGAGTTTCAAGTTTTATTGATCAACATCAAGTCATTACAGACAGTACAAACACAATGAATCACTATGAACAGTACAAATATCACATATCAATAAAACATAAATACAAGCCCTCTTTCTATTAAAATTCCATACCAGGGGAAAAGTACATAAAGACCTCTTAATTATGTCAAATCAAATGATATGGTTCAGTGATAAGATTATAGAGAAGCAGCATTTGTAGACAAAAGGAGGGATCTGAGAAGACTAGGCTTTAATAATTCTGACAACTGGCAACCTACACCCCCATCAAGAGTACTATAGACCATAGTCTCTAAAGTTATAAAAGAAAATATATAAGTAACAGATACCGCACACCTCAGAGTGGGTTCACGCTCTGATACACGCAAGAGGCCGCAGGCCGAGTGTGTTAACCACCCAAGACGTGAGTATCGGAGCGCGACCGCACACCATAGAGTGGGTTATCTATCTTATAAAATGGCAAATATTTTTTGGAGGGGGATGAAAGTACAGGTGTGTGGTCGCGCTCTGATATACACACGGTCATGTGATGCGTTTCAACCAATCAGCAGACACTTTTTCCTACCCATTTTTTTATATATATATTTAGTAGAACAAAGAAGCCAATGAAGGCAAAAAAGGAGTTGCCATCTCGTACTCCTCAAATACATAATATGCTTAATAATGTTGCCTAAATTGTACCAAAAATCACTGTAAAATAGTGTAATTAAAGTTTAGAAATTCAGACATAGCAAAAAGCATGTATGACAATACAAAATTGCCATATCAAAGGAATTGAACAAAGCACATATTATTTGGCCCAGTGGGAGACAAAAGTTGGCCAAAATTGGTCCCAACCAATAATGTTTTTTTACTACAGTACAAAGGATGAATAAAAGTGACATTTGAAATCATCAGCAACTTCAGCACCATATTTACAGAATGCTGCAGTTGCTCATTTTGCGTACGGTATATTTATTTTATTTATTTTATTTAGTTTTTGTTAACCGGGTAGATGCACTAGCCATAAAATGACTATTTTCAGGCACAACCCGGGAGAGTAAAACAAAAGGAGAACAGTTGAACAACAGCAACATGGGTACAATAATACAAATAGAGCAACAGTACAGCAGTGCTACAAAAATACAATGGGTAGAAACAACAAAAAATAAGGGCAAGCGTTATACAAATAATGGTAGTAAGACATATAATAAGTGCAGAAACCATGGACCCGACCTGTGGAGTGAAAGGGTTAATAAGATAGTAAGGTTATATAGAGAGAAATGTGAGGAATGTTCAAACATAACAAGAAAGACAGACAGAAGGAAGGTCAGGGGTGGTAATTGGCAAAACAACAGTGGATGGTCAGCAACAAGGTTCGAGAAGGAAGAGAGCTAGTAGTCAGAAGTTATTTACAAAGAGAAGGAAAAATATGGGGAGGAAGGAGGAGAGTCTTGGAGCTGGATTAGAGCAGGGTGACATTACTGGTAAGTCTCAGGAGATTCAGGTTGGGTCAAAGCATGTAAAAGCATCAGCTAAGGATAGATAACGACGATATTCACTTTTAAATCCAAAGTGAGACTGACAGCTGGAGGTTGACTGGAAGAGCATTCTATAGCCTGGGAGCAGAGAACTGGAAGGCCCCTGTGCCTTTAGTCGTCCGACATCTCGGAACATAGAGCAAGGATTTGTCAGCTGATCGCAGGCCATGGGAGGATGATTGAGGAACCAGCAATGCCGCCAGCTGGGATGGGTTTTTTTCCTGGATGATCGAGTCCATTAGTGATCCAAGGTAGTACTGTCTACTGGCAGAGGGTGAGAGCCAATTCAGATCCTTATAAAGAAGGCAGTGATGTTTGAGTCGAGGCGACGAAGAGGCAAATCGGCATATATTGTTATAAGTTACGTCACATTTTAGTAGGGAGGTTTTATGGGCAGAGGTAAGAATAGAGGCACCATAAGTAAGGGTTGGGAGCAGAATACCTCGGGCAATTGCTAATTTGGCCGAGGGTGTAAGCATGTAGCTCGGTTTGTAAGCTACTCCTAGTTTCGAGTTTACAGCTTTGCACAAGGACTGAATGTGAAGATTAAAATCCAGGGACTGGTCCAGGAGGATCCCAAGGTACCTGAAGGAAGTAACGTTTTCAAGTGGAAATCCTCCTTGGTGAAGAACCTCCAGCAAACTAGAATATGTAATCAGCCTCTTAAGGTTCCATTCTAAACCTTGTTATTATTCTTCATTCACATGGGTTGGATAAATTAAGTAAGGTTCTAAACAATGGCGGGTTTTAAGATGCTTATACCATCTATACAATTTCAAAGAGGCAATTCTTGAAAGATCTTGATTAAAATATCCTGAACTCTAGTCCTGATTTTACTAATAATTTCCTGTTTGGGCCTAACATAAAATTCAAGAAGTAAACTGCCCAGGCCCAAAGGGAACAGGTGATCTTTGATACGAACATACGAAAACTGCAAGCAGCAAAAGGCCATCCCTGGTCTATCTAGGCTGCTCGTGAGTGCAGGTAGCTCCCTATTCAGCAGCTGCCCCCCCCTTACCTCCCTTTACCCTCCCATTTTCACTGTCCTACCGCTTCTTGAAGCATTCCACTGTGATACATGCCCTTACTTCAGCTGGTAGTGCTTTCCACTTTGCCACCACCCTCTCCGTAAAAAAATGCCTCCTCACCTCCCTCCTCAATCTACCCCCCTCCAGTCTCATGTCATGGCCCCTAGTGTTTCTCCCCACCATCCTCCTGAATAGACCCACTGTTTCTGTTTTGATTATCCCTTTCATGTACTGTATTTGAAGGTCTCAATCATATCCCCCCGTCCCTCCTCTCCTCCAGTGTGTACATGTTTAACTCTCTTAGTCTGACCTCATATGGCAATTCCCCCAAGCCCTGAATCATCTTTGTTGCCCTACTCTGCACCCCTCCAGCAGCCTAATGTGCTTTTGTAGGTACGGGCACCAGTACTGCATGCAGTATTCCAGATGGGGTCTAACCAATGATCTGTATAACGGTAGAATAACCTCCCTTCTTCTTGAGGTAATTCCCCTTGCAATGCACCCCCGCATTTTGTTGGCCACTGCTGCTGCCTTTCTGCATTGTGCAATAAGTGATAAGTCTGAAGGACAGAAAGATAAAATCATGCTGGGTGTACTTGATCTGCTTTTCAAGACGCTGTCTAGACAGGCATTTCTCTGGTAGGAGAAAAAGGTTCAGAAGGAAAATTAAGCGCCTCTCTTTTACCAGAGAAGATAAAGAAAGCTGGACTAATTCAGCTCTTAGAACCTTTACTGGAACTGAATTTAGTACAGATAAAATGTAACAAAATATTTTATTCTCAATAATATCCAAAGATGTAATACTGGAAGTGTATTATTAATAATCAGCGCCAAGGCAGTCTGGATAAAAAAATTAGATGTGCTTGCAACCCGCCTCACCACAGTGGAGAACAGAGTGGATGGCCTGGTTGCAATAATGGAAGAGACTGAACGAACGTCGCAAAAGGCATTGCTAGTTGCGGCTCCCTACATAACGGAACAAAGCTTAATTAAATCTCGTGTCAAACAGCTGGGGAATGTTATGTGTGCCAGCAATGCTGCCTGTTAGGATTTCCTGAGGGTTTGGATGGTGACTTCCTGTTACAATTTCTGATTAACTGGATGCATGAGGTACTGGGACTTGAGACCTACTGCATTACACCTAGGCAAGCTTCTGAGAGTCCCTGGACTTTCCTTTGGGCCTGTCGTGCCGAGTAGGCTCTTTGCCATAGCCCTCATCTGGGGGTTGAGGACCTTGGCTGTGTCCGGAGTTGGGGAGGGGTTTGCAGGTGCCCCACCATCCGGAATTTATGTCACATCTGGTGCAGCTGGAGCATCTGGTTGTGGCCTTGGGGGAAGAATGTCTGAATGGATGGTCTCCCACCAATGGCTGAATAGGTCTTTAACTTGTGACAGGTTCAGCTTAGGCTCTGAACCCAATGCCTGCTCCTGCATCGGTCCAATTCCTGTGCCATCACCGAAGCTGGTACCGGCGTCAGGTCGGTCTAGTATCGGATGACCTACAGGAGGTGACAACGGGGTGGTGTTAGCCGTACTGTCTTCGGGTGTCAGTCTGTATTTGGGGATTGACGTCTGCTCTTCTTCCACCTGGGTGTCGTCAGTCCGGTCGTCAACCGGGGGCGGTGGAGATGCCGGAGGCGACGGGGTTCCTGAAGTTGAAGCCGGCATGAAGGGAACCTTACGAGTGTCGTCAGTAGTCCAACGAAGTCTTAGAGTGTGGACACTTATCTGACGAACGTTTGTCCGATGGCAGTTTAGAGGACTTCTCCATCGATTTCTTAGAGTGCCTGGGTGGGAGGGAGGAAGATCTCCCAAACAAATGACTCAAGGTCTTCTGCCTATCCTGGGGGTCAGCGTTACATACAGAGGCCGACCGGGAAGGCACCAACTGGTGTCCTTTACCTAGATCCGAACAGCGGCCTGTCGGTGCAACTGGAGGCCTGATCTTAACAGGTTGGAGAGAGGGGCCAGAAAACCCAGATCCTCTCTCTTTATGACTCATAACCTAGGCTGGGGCCTTGATGACGGTGAGTCTGGTATCATGGCCGGCAGAGTAAAAGCTGCCCCTGGAAGGAGAGTGCGATCCAGAGGATCTCGATCGTGAATGGGATCTCATTCTTTCTTTGTTTCCCCAATGATTCCGTATGTTTCCCCGATGATTTTCTGTGGTGGGCAGACTCTCTCTCCGAAGAGGAATCCCGTTGCATGGCGGCCAACTGCTGTTCAGGGAGGTAGGCCTGCAAGGTTTTCTGACGACGGATCCATGTCCGGCTGTTAAATTTCTTGCGGTGCGGGCAGTTATGGGTATCATGATCAGGACCCAGGCACAGCAGGCAGGCCAAATGGGCGTCTTTTGATGGGAATCTGCTTCCCACTGGTGCACTTACTAGTGTGCCTAGAAGAAGGCATCGGGGAAGACATACAGAAGTAGAGTTGAAGCAAGCGGGACTATAAACGAAGAAAACAAGAAACTTTTAAAAGCTGTATGAAAATGGTGGTCGGACTAGCAAGAGGCAAGCCGTGGAGCCGAAGAAAGCAAGTCGATGGCGGAAAAAGAACTGGGGCACGTCGGGGACCACCCACCCTTTATACCATGCGTGACGTTGGGGGCAGGTCGATGTCGGGGGGCGGTCCCCACCATTGACTGCTGGCTAGAAGTTTGCTGTGGGGTCTTGTTGCCTGCCGGCTACAGTCATATTTGTATTACCTGCTGCAAGAGCGGGCTCTCGAAGTAAGATCTGGCGGTTGAGATTAAATGTCAAAAAATGTAAAAAAGTCATCCACTTGGGTAGAAGGAAGCCATGCATGAAGTATGTCCTGGAGGGGAAGTTGCTAGAAGAAACAAAGCTGGAACAGGACCTTGGTGTCATAACAAACAATTTAAAGGTAAGGAAGTAATGCGAAAAAGCGGCACTAAATGCAAGCATCATCCTCGGATGTATTGGTAGGGGTATTTCCAGTAGGACGCGTGATATAATCCTCCGCTGTATAGGTCCCTGGTGAGACCTCACTTGGAGTACTGTGTGCAGTTTTGGAGACCTCACCTAAAAAAGGACATAGACCATCTGGAAACCATGCAGAGACATGCCACTAAAATGGTGCAGGGTCTGCACCACAAAATGTATGAAGCTAGGCTCAGCCAGCTAAATTTATTCTCCCTCAAGCAGTGGAGGAACAGAGGAGACATGATTGAGACATTTAAATTTGTTAAAGGGATCAATACAGTACAAACTAGGAACCTCTTCTGGGAAAACAGAGCAGCACGTACTAGAGGCCACAACAAGCGCCTGGTGGGAGGCAAATTCAACACAAATGTTAGGAAGTATTTCTTCACAGAGAGGGTGGTGGACCCTTGGAACAGCCTGCCACCGGAGGCAGTGGCAGCCAAGATGGTCAGTGAATTCAAGCAGGCATGGATAGACAGTATAGTTACCTTAGCAAGACAAACTGATAACGGGGGGTTAAAAACTCGGGCAGACTAGATGGACCACACAGTTTCCTTCTGCTGACAAGTTCTTATGTTAGAGAGGAGACACCAGAGGCTGCATCAAAGGCCTTGGCGAGATCGATGAAAATGGCCCCTGTGCCCACACCCATCCAATGTTTGAGTGGATGTGGTCAGCGACTCTGAGGGGACAGAGGTGGAGGCAGAATGGTTGGATCGGAAGCCAGACAAATAAGGGATCAGGAAGCCACAGCTTGAGTAAAAGTTGGAGAGCTGCCTACTGAGTAGCCTCTCAAGAACTTTGTAAAGGACGGAAAACAGAAATATCAGACAATAATTGGTTGGCGCATCGGTGGGACCACCTTTCCACCTTTGTGGACAGGGACTACCAAGGCATGCTTGAATATTTATATTAAATGTGTTACATGTAGCAGTATTGGTTGCCTTGTGCAATGTTACTGTTTTAGCTTAATTAGTATTCTCCCCTCACATATCTTGTACTACGAGGTAACCGACTTCGATATCCTGTTATGCGTTGGTTGTATAACAGCAAGTGTGTTGCCTTTACCAGCTATACCAATGTACTACACTGCAAGAAATCAATATACAAAAAAGTAAAAAAAAAAAATCAGCAGTGCCATGTGAACCAGTCAGAACTGAGATCAGGCTGCACATGAGAACCTCAGCCACAGACACTGAAAGGGTGGAGTGGTCCATTTTAAAGACAGCAGTGTTTTTACAAAACAGCATTTGGTGCTGGGCCAACTTGGTAATGCTGCAGCTCCACAGCTAAGTGCTGGTGTACCGTGTATCCTGAGCCTGGGTCAATGGGAGCCTACTGGCCAAAAGAGGATGGGCATCTACTAGCAATGCCTCCTGTCTCACAGAAGGACATTGCTCTTTCTGCGTGGCTCCCACCATCCAAGGTGGAGGGGAACCATTTGGGAAGGATACCTTCACTCTTCAGGGGAGCCCTCATGTCACTGATCACTTGATGAATGGTACACAAGTGTCATGTATCTACAGAAAGGCCGGTGGGGGTGTTATGGAGAAAGACAGTCTTGCCAGCTCTCCCAACAACAGGGTGGCACTCTTCCAAGCTCAACCTTCACACCATTTCCGGAGGTAGCAGGGGTAGAAATTTCCATTATAAAATGGACAGGAAAAATCCAGAAATCCTTGTTATCAGTTTGGGTCCTTACCTGTTGGTAAACCCTGAAACACCATGGCGAAAGGACCAGTCAGCCTCATTACCGCTACTATTGCACCTACCACTTGGAACTTTAAATGTTCAAACTGCAGTCATTTTTGACTCATTAAGAACTTACAGTGGGGTCCCTAAAAAACTAAGACTCCCTTAAATTAAAAAAAAACCAAAAAAACATGAAATGTGGTTTCTCTTCACCATCCCTTAATTACACGCATAACTAACATTTAAAAAATGAATAACTGTTATAAGTTCTACTGTTACTCTGCCTACCATGAAAAAGCCCCCTTCTAATCTGTTGATCAGGGAAATCTCTGCTAGTTATCCTACTGCAGATAAAACTGAGCCCCTGGCTCCATATTAGGCCTTCTGTTGTGAATGTATGTATGTGTTTGGCCAGAAAATTATGCAGAACAATATTCTTGTATTCCATGGTAAATATTATACGTATGTGGTGGGTGGGGACCTCCTGTCAGCAAAATGCTGCAGAATTTAAAATTCTTGTATTTCATGGTAAACAATCATTTGGCATCTATTCAATCTGAGGGAAAAAGAAACAGGGCGGGGAGGTGAGGCAGACCCTGAGCATGTTAAAGCACATTCCAGAAGTTCTTAAAAAAGAAACACGTACTGTATTGGAATCAGGAATAGGCAAACTTGCTAAGCAGAAATCACGCTGTCTACCTGCCGCCACCTGCTCCTGCCATCGGGCCCTGTATCTAGGGTCCCCCAGTACTGTCAACTGCTCCCGTCGCTGTTACAGCTGTGGGGATCCACATGGAAGCAGAACTCGGGAGTTCCCCGAGGGCCATCACATCGGGTGACGGGGGGACACAGGCTTTTTTCCGGTTTTCTCCATGTTGCCCGCGTTGGGGCACACACAGACGCATGCACCTGGAGATGCACGCACGCCTCAGATTTCTGCAGCCCTCCCTACTACTGCCCTCTTAGACCCACACTACCACCTGGCCTCCTCCAGGTGGCAGTCATTTGGCAGAGCATGCAGGTCCCCCCCCCCCAGGAAAGGAGAGCAGCAGTCAGGCCCTCAATCTTTTCCCTCCTTGGCTGACCCCCAGCAACCAGCACTTGCCACCGAACAAGGGTCACCGGTGTGGCAGGAGGTAAGGCGTCAGTGCCTCAGCTTTCCATGCCACTGGGCCGGCAAAAATCACATTCTATGACACAAATACTCTACTATGATCTGCTCGCATGCTAGTGAATTTGGGACTACATTATTGATTATGGGATGCATCACATCAGGATTATTGCATTAAAAAAAAAAAAAAAAACTAAAATAGAACAGGCTGGCCAGTCAGCAGAGCAGCAGGACTACCACTTGCAATGATGTTGACCAGGGTTAGGGAATGACTATGGACATGGGGGGGGGGGCAGTGGGGAGGACCTACGAACTGCAGCACTATATACCCGGGGCTCTCCCTCCTCGAGTATAGTTATGTCATTCGTCACTTAACCCAATACAATATGTGCATGATGATTGTTACTAACGTGTTTGCTAGTGCTCAGTTGTATAATTTATCAGGTATTTCTATCAAGTATATACTCCTTATACTCCTACTCCGTTTTATATGGGAATATCACAACAGTGTGACATTGGTATACATTTCTGTATCATGCCTGGATATCATCCCACAATACTGTATTGTGTACTGTTAAAATAAATAACATTTTGAACTTAAAAAAAACCAAACACTACTGCCAGCTGTGGACATATGGATGGTAGAGCGGCTCGTAACACAGCGAGGGAGGTACACTGCACTGCATATCAACAACGTATATGCCAGCACGGTCCCATCTGAGACTTTAGTCCCACATTCCAGCATCCATATAGGAAAAGAATTTGTCAGGAAAAAAGGACCTTTTAGCCCACCCAGTATTCCCAGATGTTCCCTGCCTAACCGGTCTTTGCAGACCCTATCTGGTTTCTGGTGACCCTCTCACCTCCCTGCCGGTTTGGTAATACACCTCTATGCCTATCCCACACATGCTTTATGCCCTCTGCTGTTTTTGCCTCCACCACTTCTTCTGGCAGTCTGTTCCAGGTGCCTACCACCCCTTTAGTGAAGAAATGTATCTCAACATCTCTCTTAAACTAGCCCCCCCCGCCCAACTTCATCAGATGCCCCTGGTCCTGATGCTCCTTCGAATTAAAACGCACTTTCCTCCTGCACCCTGCTCACCCCTGTGAGGTACCTGTAGGTCTTTGTCACCTCTCAGTCTCCTCTCTTCCAGGGTGTACATGCTGAGATACCTCAGTTTCCCCTCCAAGGGTTTCTTATGCAACCCAGTTTCCATTTTAGTTGCCCTCCTCTAAACTGACTCCTCCTGGTTAGTCCATTCTGAGGTACAGCCTCCAAAACTTTACACAGTACTCTAAGCAGAGTCTCATCTATAAGCGATAAAGTGGCAACACCATCTCCCTCCTCATGTTGGATATACCCCTTCCTATGCACTTCGGCATCCCACTAGCCCTACCCACTGCTTTTTCACACTGCCCTGTCACCTTGAGGCAGTCAGATAGGATAACTTCAAGGTCCCTTTCCTATGAACATACGAAATTTGCCAGCAGATGAAGGCCTAGAGGTCTATCAAGTCTGCTCGAATGTGCAGCTAGCACCCCTTATTCTGCAGCTGCTCCTCCCCTCCACCCTTCCCCTTCATTGACCCTCCCCCTTGTCCTGTCCCATCCCCTTTTGAAGCAGTCCACTGTTCTACTGGATGCCACTTCTTCAGGTAACGCATTCCACCCAGCCACCACCCTCTCTGTAAAAAAGTGTCTCCTCATCTCCCTCCTGAACCTTCCTCCTTCCAGTCTCATATTATGGCCCCTGGTGTCCCTCCCCTTCCTTACTCTGAACAGCCCCTGTGTACCTGTCTTGTTTATTCTTTTCATGTACTTAAAGGTTTCAATCATGTACCCCCGTCCCTCCTCTCCTCCAGCGAGTACATGTTCAATTCCCTCAGTCTCCTCTCATATGATAAGTCCCCCAGCCCCTTGTTCATCTTTGTCGCCCTGCGCTGCACTCCCTCCAGTAACTTAATGCCCCTCTTCAGATACGGGCGCCAGTACTGCACGCAGTACTCCAGGTGCAGTCTAACTAATGACCTATGCAGTGGCAGAATCACCTCCTCCCTCCTCGAGGATATACCCCTTGTAATAATACCCAGCATTTTGTTGGCCTTTGCAGCTGCCTTCCTACATTGTGCCGAATTGTTCACTGACCCTGTAATGAGCACCCCCAGATCCTTCTCCTCCTCTGTCTGGGCTAGCTGCACTCCCCCTAGCTGGTAACTCCTCCTTGGCTTCTTCATCCCAAAATGCAGCACCTTGCACTTTTTGGCATTAAACCTCAGTTGCCAGGTGTCTGATCAGGTTTCAAGCTTTGCCAGATCATCCTGCAACCCCTGCCATCCCCCTAGGTCATCCACCACTGCTCCTACCTTGGTATCATCAGCAAACAGACTGATCTTGCTCTTGATGTCCAATGATATGTCTGCAATGAATATCCCAAACAACACTGGCCCCAACACTGAACCCTGTGGAACACTGCTCGTCACTACCCCTGTGAGTGAGAGCTCCCCACCCACCACCACCCTCTGTTGCCTTCCCTGCAGCCAGTGCCCTACCCATCTCACCAGCTTTGCACCCGCCCCATACCTTCTAACTTACTTCCCAGTCTTCCATGCAGCACCGAGTCGAATGCCTTACTGAAGTCCAGATACAGGACATCCACTGCATGGCCCCTGTCCAGTTGCCTAGTTACCCAGTCATAGAACTCCACCAGGTTGGTTTGGCAGGATCTGCCACGTATGAAGCCATGCTGTCTGCTGTCCTGTAGTCCTTTGGCCGCCTCTAGGAGGGCCACCAGCCTCTCCTTCAGGATAGTCTCCATTAGCTTACCCACGATAGATGTGAGGCTCACTGGTCTGTAGTTTTCGGTTCATCCTTGGGCCACTCTTGTGGAGGGCACCACATGAAGTCATCCTCCAGTCTGAGGTACACACCCCGAATGTAGTGAAGCATTAAACAGGTCTGCCAAAGGTCCCACAAGGACCTCTGCCAGCTCCTTCAGTACCCTGGGGTGGATGCCATCTGGGCCTGACGCCTTGTCCACCCTCAGTGCCTTCAAACCCTCCTGACCTCTGCCCTCCATGATTTCCCCATCTGTCACGCCCTCCCCCGTTTCTGCCATTCTTCCCCCCTTGGGTGTCACCCCCCTCTTCTCTTTAGTAAATACCGAGCAGAAGTAATCATTTAGTGCTTCTGCCTAATCACACCCTGCTTCCACCCAACCCCCCTCCTTCCTAATCCCTACAGCTCCTTTTCTCCCTGATGTAACTAAAAAAGTCCTTCTCCCCCTTCTTAATGCCTTGTGTCAGCCTGAGTTCCGTAGATGCCTTGGCTCCCCTTTCTGCCCTTGTCACCTCCTTTGGTTCCATCAAGTACTCCTCCCTGTCCTCCCCTCTCCCTGTTTTCTTGTACCTCCTAAAGGCAGCTCTTCTCCTCCTTACCTTTTCCATGACCTCCTTGCTCAACCAGATCGGTTTCTTAGCCCTAGCCTTCTTGCTCTGGGCCTTGCAGCAAGTTTTGGTTGCCTCCACTATCCCCAGCTTTATGAGCTCCCACCTCTGGTTAGTGTCCATACTAGATTGAATTCTGGCCAGGTACCCTTTTACCACTTCCTCCATCCTCCCAAAGCCAGCCCTCCTGAAGTCCAGCACTCTTGTGCCAGATTCCACTCCTTCCTTGCCCATATCCAATGTGAGCCATACTGAGTGGTGGTCACTCCCTGACAGCAGTTCCTCCATTGTAAGTTCTCTCACAAAGTCCCCATTTGTCAGCACAAGGTCAAGGGTATTCCCTAACTTGGTTGGTTCACTGACCATTTGCAGCAATAAGCTGTCCTGGAAGGCATCCAGCAGTACCTGCTCCCTTCTGTTCCTGGTTGTTGGGGTACTCCAGTCCACTTCTGGCATGTTGAAGTCCCCCACAGTCACCACACTACCCTTCTCGCAGGTCCTCCTGATCTGTCCCGCTAGTTCCCTGTCTAACTCCTCCGTCTGAGATGGCGGCCTGTACAACACTCCCATTCTGAGAATCCTATTTTTGGAATCCTGGATTTGCATCCAAAGTGACTCCGTACTACCCTCCTCCCCTTCCTCCCTTACACACTTCAGTCCTTCCTTCACATATAATGTCACACCCCCTCCTTTCCCAATCACCCTGTCCCCACGAAATAACCTGTACCCTGGTACAGACAAGTCCCAGTCATTATATTGGGTGGCACATGTTTCTGTGATGGCTGCAATGTCCACCTCTCACTCTGCCATGAGCACCTGTAACTTTCTTCCAAGGCTCCTAGCATTAAGGGTAACCACCTTCCACCCTCCTCCCCCCCATGCTGCCCTCCATTACTAGCATCACCAAAAGTACTTGCCATTTGTCACTTATCGGGGGGGGGGGGAGCTCATATGGTTTCCCAACCTGTGGTCTCTGCATGTCTCTTGCTCAACTGCCACCCCCCGCTCCTAGTTTAAATTCCCAACTTCCTCTATGTACTCCTCATCCTCTGTTTCAACACTTTCTTCCCCTCCTCACTCAAGTGTAGTCTGTCCTTGTCATAGAGACTGCTGTCCTCCCAGGTCCCTCCCCAACCCCCAACAGCTCATACCCTTTAGCACAACACTAGGTTCTTAGCCATCCATTAAATTCCTCTATTCTCAGCTTTCTTGTTGTGCTTGCCTTGGGCACTGGAAGTATCTCTGAAAAAGTTACTGATCTTCCTGCCACTCACATAATTGTCCTAGTTCCTAAACCTCCTCTGGACTATATCTACTGTCTTGTCAGCCAGGCCGTTCGTCCCAAGATGTATAATTAAATGAGGCTTGTCCCTACCCCTTCTGGCATATTTCAGAACAGACTGTCCCACCCTTTCCGCTGTCATTCCTGGCATGGCCTCCACCCAAATGTGACTATGCCTCTCCCCCTTGCTACCCCACCTGACTCCTCTTAGTATTGAGTCCCTCAGCACTAAGATTCCACCCCTCTTACTACCTGCTTGCTTCCATTCATCCCCCTCCCTCATTTCCAGCTCCTCCTCTTCCTCCTGCACATTATTTCCCCCTTTTGCCCCTGTTGCAATTCTCCCAGCAGAACTTCCCACCCGCTCCAGTTTGGTCCAGGCATTTATCAATTACTCCTCTAATGTCATCATTTCCCCACTATTTTCTGAAGACCCTTCACAAATGCCCCTCCCTCTCTCTTCATAGTAACCTGTTCTCTCCTTTTCACTCCATGACTTTTGCCACTTCTTTGCCTCCCCTCCCAAGTTC
This sequence comes from Neoceratodus forsteri, assembly GCA_016271365.2. Classification (NCBI taxonomy): domain Eukaryota; kingdom Metazoa; phylum Chordata; order Ceratodontiformes; family Ceratodontidae; genus Neoceratodus; species Neoceratodus forsteri. The sequence continues at coordinate 537,380,691 of CM028130.1, read as the reverse complement.
CTATCTCCTCCTTCCATTTGTCTTTTGTCTCCTGACCTGGTTTCCCCAGCAATCGTTCTTCCTGACCTGGGCCACTTTGTCTCTGCTTTCCTTCTTCTGATCCTCTCCTCACCACTTGTCTCAAATCGCCCTCCCTCATCTTCCCTCCTTCCTCCCTTCAGTAATGGGCTAAACCCACCCCCAGTCTGCCTTGCCTGTCTTAGTTCCCCCTGCAGACCTTTAATCTCCTTTCTAAGTTTCTCTATGTGGTTGCACACTAAACATCCCCCCCACACTCCAGGCAATTTTCAGAAAGATTGGTGCACCGCAGTTGTAGCAGCCTACCACCCTACCCATTGCTGTAGTTGCCCAACAGCGACCCCCCACCCTTCCAGATGAAGAATACCAAACACTCTCCCAAGTCTCCCCTCTCCCTCCTCTACCAGTGCAAAACATTCTTTTCTTAATTTCCCTTACCCCTTTGTTGTACACGTTTAGATAGATTGAGCTTTATATTCCTATCCTTCCTATCCACACCCAAAAAGAGACTTTAAGTAGCTATTGCACAACCTTCTTCAAACTCCTACTCTTCCTTTCCACAATGCAATAGAAATGCAAAGAAGTAACAATGAAAGCTCCTTGATTTGCAGTTACTTCCCTTCCACTGAGACAGCAGTCACCTCTTCACTCGCTGCTGTTCCTTTCCTGGATTTCTGCTTCTGCTATGACAGATGCATATCCTTTGCCCATTTGAGGAAGTGATGTCAGAACCCCTGGTATAAAGGAAATAACGGACCACAGGCGGGTGGGGTGAGGGGTTGGGGGGGTGGGACCAGCCCAAGTCTTCCAGAAATAATCAGGTAGCTGAGGACCCTGGTCAGACCATTAGCACCCTTCCCCCACTATGCACTAAACTTTGCAGCTAGTGAAGCCAGCAAAAATGAATCACAATTCTACTCAAAGCCCCCAAAATAGGTTTGCTACCAAAAGAAACAGGTCTCCAATTCAAACAGCTTCACCAACAACACATCAAATATAGGCTTGAAATTAGAAGATATAGGTCTCCAATTCAAAGAAACAGCCCCAATTAAATCACACCAAATAGGTTTTAAATCAGAAGAAATAGGCCTCCACAAATGCAGCCTGCTACACAGTGAAACATCAAACAAATGATCCCACTTATAGCCACCAAAACAGGTTTCAAAATTCCAACAGCCCCAAAACAATACCCTGCTAGCCCATTAGAAGTAGTAAGAAAGAAAAGAAATAACCTTCTACCAAGTAAAATTCACATGAAACAATGTAAAAACAACAAGAGGCGGCTACTGTACTGGAACAGATCTGATCCTTTCCCCTTCTAGTTCCTTCACAGACTGAAATAGAATGTAATGCCTATCCAGCAAGTAAATCCTGTCCCCTACTGCTCAGCAAAAGAAGGTCCAGACAACCTCTGCCAGACCCCAACTGCTTCTGCAGTTAAACTTCAACTACACTGTCCAACACACAGAAATGGCAGCTAAATAAAACTACTTTAAATCAACTTACAAACACACTCAGCAGCAAAAGGCCCTTTCTCTCTCTCCCCTAGCTGAAGACTCCTGTTTAGTGACTGTCAGTATTCCCCCCCACCCAATACTCAGCAGCACCTGGGTTCCTATATCCTAGGTGCATGATACTGCACTTTTTGGCACTGAACCCAAACTGCCATGCTTTAGACCACTCCCTCAAGTTTCCCCAGATCCCTGCTGATTCTCTCAACCCCCTCCTGAGTGTCCATAGTTACTCAGTACCAGAGGACTCTCAACTGTGTACTTCGCCTCAAGTGAAGTCTACTCCAAAACGAAATGCAGAAGCTATGCCAGCAACTATGCTGGCTGACGTTTAAGTGATTCTCCTTTGAACAGCTTGCTGCCACAGACATCAGCACGCTTACAGCGTGCTGTGTGGTGACATCATGATGCCACTTCTATGACTTCACACATCAGTTGCCAAGTACCGAGATGTTACTAACTACCCAAAAATGTATGGCAATCCAACAGAGAACATAAAAAAGGACATTGAATTCATTGTCTCTAATGGGCTTGAAAATGAATGGACAGAAGAATGGGTGACAAGCATTGCAGAACAAGGATCCCATTTTATCTTTTTTACTGCCTACCTAAAGTACACAGAGATTTTAATCCACCTCCAGGGCACCTGACAGTTTCAGGCCCAGATTCTATTTTAGAGTCTCTCAAGTTTCGTAGACTTTCATTCGCAGTTTATATCCTCAATACCTTTATACTTGCAAGATACAAGGGACGTCATATAGCTTATTAACGGTGTCAGTATGGAGGGCATGGAAGTGAGCAGCATCGATTTAGTTACGATGGATGCTGCAGATTTGTATACCTTCATGCCACACAATGAAGGTACTGCAGCTTTAGGCATACTGTATTAAATCTAAGAAACCTGTCAGACATGCCCCCGACCTCTTTCCTTACCATGTTGGCAAGTACAGTTTTGCAGAGGGACTTTATCAAATTCTAGGAAACGTACTTCAAACAAGTGAGAAGGACAGCGATGGGGTCTACTATGGCCACATCATATGGGAATATCTATATGTATGAATTTGAAAAACTTTACATTTCTGACCCAGCTATTAAACACAGTAATAATATGCTGTTGTAATGGTGTGCTATAGATTCTTATTCTTATGGAAAGGAAGTGACGTAGAAATGAAGGAATTTCATCAGTCCTTTTCAACTGTAAAGAAAATTAAAAGTTTACATTAGAGTTTAGTTTAGAAAGCATTACTTACTTAGACGTAGAAATATATCAACGGGCTGGTAAACTTTGTGTAGAACTGTTCAGAAAGAAGACAGAAAGAAACATGACACTTCACTGTAATAGTTATCCAAGGTAGTTACAGGAAAACATACCCTTGGGACAGTTCCTGAGGGCTCGCAGGAACTGCTCTGCGGATGACAGTTATTTGAGAGAGAAAGAAATACTGGAAAACAGATCGTTAGCTAGAGGATATTCTGAAAGGGTCATACAAAAGGCTGCAATGGAGGTGGAGTGTAGGGACAGAAATGAACAGCTTCGAAATGTAAGAGAGAAGGATGGGATAGGTGACATAATGTTTCAACCCCTTTTCCATATGAGGCTAAGAAACAAACGGAGGCAGCTCTAGGCACTGCAGCGAATTTGGTGAAGGAAAACTCGCATTTATGGGCCCGGCTCAAAAATCTAGAAAATCAAGCTAGAGCCGCTAACCTCAGGGTCATCAGGATGCCGGAAGGAGCGGAGGGGGACCACCTCATCTTGTTTTTAAAAGAATGGCTCGAGCAGCACCTTGGTCAGCCTCTATCAGACAGGAATTGGGCTATTCAGAAGGCCTACAGAGTGGCCTTTCGGAGTAGGCCCTCCAACACCGAGGCACCACGAGCGACAGTTGCACTGCTGGACAACATGGGGACTAGAAACTTTATTCTAACAGTAGCCAGACAAAAACGTACACTGTTGCAGGATGGTCAGAGGGTCGCTCTCTTTCCCGATCTAAGTTACGTGACCCGCCAGAAAAAGAAACGCTTTGATGGCATCCGGGTGATGCTCCCTGAAGCTGGTATTGTGCACAACATGCTTTTCCCTGCCAGGCTCCAACTGATGTTCGAGCAGAAGGTCTACATTTTTTTCGGATGTAGTGGAAGCCCTGAAATGGACTCAAAAACATGTCCAGCCATCAAGAAGGAGACAAGAGCCCTCACAATCTTCATCTGAGGACGAGGAAGCAGACAAAACATAGTGAGAGACATTGGGTTTCTGGGGGTTAAAATAATTTGTACAGGCAAAGCTATGTGTTTAGCCTCCTTTACTGTTTAAAAATGCTTAATATTGTTCCCCTTTTTTGTTGTTCTTAAAGAGGCATTGTAGGCTTTGTGAATACAGTTGATAGCTAGTAATAAATATGGACCAGGATTGAGGCAAGCCTGTAATATTCTCCCAGGCCCAGACTGGATGTTTTGAAGCACTGGCATAATTTATTTTACTGTTGAAAACTAAGCTAAGTTTAGAAATGAAGTTATAAAGCAATGTTTATTAACGTTGGCCTTACACACAGGTCCTAACAATAGTCCCATTTATATAGTACCTTTTTGGTACCTTCTATATTGGTTGAGTAAGCAATTTTAATTTTTTTTCTTTATAGGAAGAGGAACCTGGGAACAATTTAAGTTAAAACTGTCTTATTATGCATGCAGCTCATGAGCTTTAAATACATGGCATGTGTTGGATTTAAAATGTGAGAGTTAATGGTAATTGGGATTCCTCCTATTGCTGTATCTTAAGGATGTCAGTCGAATCTTCTAAAACATGTATTAAGAGGGGTGGTGCCCTCAAATGTCTTTTTTATATATCCTAATGTACTGCATCAAGAAAGAACTGTGTGTTCACTATGAAACAAATAAATACAAAGTAAAAAAAAAAAAAACTGATGCATACAGAGTGTGCTACATATCAACAAAAGAGAATGAATGGGGTTTTGGGCCAGCACCGTGTCCCCACCGAATGCCTTCCTAGCTGACACAGCCCAAACAGTGCTAACTAATAACTGTTTCAACTATGAGAACAACTATTACCTATAGCCAACAGGCACAGCTATTGGCTCTAGCATGGCCCCTAGCTGGGCCAACTTATTTATGACAGCCTTTGAGGAGAAATATATACTTAATGACAGCAAGAACCCATTTAAGGAAGAAGCTGGCATCTGGGAACGCATCATAAATGGCGTGCTGGTAATTTGGAGGGGGACACAGTCTGAACTCACACTTCCACAAGTACCTAAATAATTGCCTTGTAGGCTTTAGGGATGTCACAGTATTACATTCTGATGGTATAATAATGGTCACAGGTAATACCAAAGTAATTTTTGTACAAAAAAGAAGCTTCCTCAAACTCTTACATCAGGGAGAGTTGGAGTGCAAGGCACAATTGTCCCTGAAAATACAGAAAAACTATTTGAAAGGTCCGAATACCATGGTGTATCGTGAGCCATGGTTAACACAGTATCGGAAATTGCCCACAGTGTCAATACCATGACCGTGGTATACCATAAAACCGTGACACCCCTAGTAGGCCAAGAATACACACAGACATCAAGCCCAGCCTCAATCCCATTTTTAGATCTAGTGCTCTTTAAGTCACAAATGAAACTGGCTGCGAAAACATATCGGGAGGAGACTGACAAAAGTACAGTTTTGCATGCATAACGTTTTCACCGTAAAGAGCTCATTACTTGCATCCTTTACAACCAATACATTGCGGCAAAAAGAAACTGCTCAGAACTAAACATTACAGCTAGGCAGCAAATGATCTGACATACAGATTTTTTAGAGAGGGGACATCAACCAGAAATCCTGAAATGTGCAAAAACCAGAGTGGATGATATGAACAGAAGCCCAACTATTAACCGCAAAACAAATGAAAAATGGAATGGACAGAATAATTTTTTTCTGCTACTTACTGTCCAGCATTTAGGGACATGAGAGTGTTGGTTTACAAACACTTGCACATCCTCACTTCCACCCCACTGGGGGCAGAGATATTTAAAGAAAAATCTTTGATAGTGGCAAAAAAGCAAAGAAATTTGTGGGACAGACTTTCTACCACACAACATAAAATACCACCATGGAACAGGAATTTCCTGTAAGTGGACTTGAAAGGCTCATTCCATGTGGACATTGTGCCCAGGAAACACAGAAACAGAATTTGTCTGCAGATAAGGACCACTTGGCCCACCCAGTGCGAATACAAGGTCAAAAACTGTTAGAAATACTTATCTGATGATGATGATGTGGCCATCCTTCAATTCATTACATGCAACACTGATCATGTAATTTATATGCCTAAGTGCCCCTGTGATCGGGTTCGGGTATACATAGAGAAAATTAAACAGGGAATTAAAAAGGGTGTATCTGAACACAACGGTAGCATAATGAGGAAGGATGAGGCATCTGCGGTTGCTAGACACTCCAGTGAGTTGGGGGACAGGGCGCACCAAATCTGTGATTCTGTGGCACAGAAAAAGTCAAACCACCTCCCAGAGGAGGAGACTGAAATAGAAAAATACCACAGACAGAGGCACACTGGATCAATAAATTTGAAGCAACTAATCCTCGCTATGGCCTCTTTGAGGAAACTGACAGGATGCCCATTATGTGATACGTATATTTTTTTTTAATGCAGAAACTTTCTAGCTAACAAACGTATTTTCCTTCCTTCACGTGCATGAGAATGCTACGAATTGAATCATTTGTAAGGTAACGTATATATTAAAAAATGATTCTTGAACCACCTATGTATACACTGGTATGGTAGGAACTTAAACGGGACATCTCTCAAGTGTAAAAAAAAATATATGAATGGAACAATCCATCATAATCTACGCCCATAAGAATAAGACAACGCTCTGAATTAGTTTTACCAGCCTTTGTGGGGGACTGTGGAGTGGCACCTTTTGCTTGCTCCAATGAGCTAGAGTTTGGTCCTTATCATAAACCTTTTACAAATAATAAGTACCTTATAGAAAATTGTTGTATCTAAAATTAATTATAAATTATAATTATAAAACTGTCAGGACAGGTTCTCACACGTAGGGATCAAACCATAAACTGGACATGCAAGAGGTCTTGGTGTGGATACTCTACTAGCACAGGCTACAGCCTCGGCACTGTAGATCAGCAGTGAATGGAATACCTAAACATTTCAAGATACTGGTATCGGACAAAGCGTGGATTCAGTTTTAACAGCCTCTATGAGGGCACTGTGGGGTGACTTCTTATGTTTGTTCCTGTTAGCTGGGGTTTGATTCCTATGGAAAACTTCTTTCAAAATAACAAGTATGTTATTGTTACACTAATTAATTAATTTAAATACAAAAAAGTAAGGAAAGGTTCTCCCCGAAATGAGGATCAAACCGGAAACTGAATGCCAAAAAAGTACTTGGAGGGTGCCTCAACAGCACAGGTTACTGCCAAAGCATTGTAGATCTGCTGTGAATGTAATACTTATCAAAAGAGGCTTGCTGAGCTGTGGGTCCCTGGTGATGAAGTCATTAATTGACGATGTCATCAGCATGCCACACACCCCATGGCTAAAGGATGTTTCCTTCCCTGAACTTTCACATATATCCCCAATTGCTACACGAAGAGAGTTATCTGCTGACATGAAAACAGATAAAATTTACAAGACATGAGGGTGTAGTTTTCCTTCAGAACTACAAGATGCTGAGTTGTGGCTCTGTGGGAAATGATGTCATTAAAGAGCAGGTTCCTACTTCACGCCCCCTATATGAAAGCTTATTTGGCCCCAAGTTGTCTGCATCATAAATTTCTATTTATTTCTGCCAGGTTTAAAAAATCCATAGGACAGTATTTGGCTCCGTGGAGCAGAAAGCCAAAAACGGTTCCGCCTCCGTATTGTAAGACACGTCCCCACGCTTCTATGTTTCGTGATGCCAGTAATTGGAGCACATGGCAGTGAGCTCCACAGAGTAGCATAGGGCATTTTTAAATGCATTTTATTACTATATTTTACAAAGACTCTGTTAGTCAAGCGGTGGCCTTGATTTGTTATAATCAGAACTCGAAATTATTAACTAGGGAGTGCTTTCTCCCATAGGGAAACCTAGTTATATTTTCGCCGTTATAACCAGCTGGTTAAAATGGTGAACACGCGCCAGGTTCCCTTCTGCACATGCACCAGTCGCCACTTTTCCCTTCCTCTGTCTAGCCACCAGTTCTCAGCACTGCAGTGATCACCGCCACTCCAAGTCAGCAGTAAGTTAAAAAAAAAATAACGTGGCTAAAAAAGTTTTGAAAGGGGGTAGCTTTAAAACAAAACAAACAGTAAATATTTCATTTTCTTTACAAACTGCTATGGACCACTCTGAAACCCGACCGGTCCGCAGCTCTGTGGAGATATCTGTTTATTTATATAACTGCTGTGGCGAAAAAATGATCCCCAGCAATTATATAAAATAAAGGATGGGTAGGTGGTCAAAACTTGGATTTCACACACACCCTCGGTGTGGGATGCCTTAATAAACCCTCGAGCTTCGCTCTCGAAGTTTATGTGACATCCCATACCATTGGGGGGATGTAAAATCCTCATTATAACCACCTACCCATCCATTATTCTCTATATAATGCATTTAAAAACTTCTCTGCACACTGTACCTCAGCGTTATGGTAACCGTGGTTACAAAAACAAAAAAGACAAGTCAGCAGCGTTTTTTTTTTTTCTTTTAACCATACACTAGAACAAATAAAATATGGGTGCCCATACACAACTCGACTTATGTTTCCATCTCAGGGTTGAGATACCAACATGGACTTCTCAAGTTTCACTCTCAAGGTCCATACGCTGGTATTTCAACCACTCAACTGAAACACAGGTTTGTTGTGTATGAAATGCTCTGATATTCATATATCTTTCAAATAACCTTCTATGCATTCGTAAGCCCATGAAGAATGCGTTCATTGTGGAAATACAGCTTAGAAGCCGGAAATGAGTAGGGAAGAAATGCCGTAGACCTGAAAGTGTACCGGAGGGGGAGCACAGTGGTGTCACGGTTTGGCTGGTGGTCCCAAGGTACTTGGCCGGACAGTACATGGGCAAGATGGCTGGGTTGGAAGGACGTCCCTGCCTAGCCCAGAGCGGTGGAAAAAAATGTTAAAAAAAAAAAACCCTGGGTGTGATTTGAGATAGGTGTCACAGTTTGATGTAGTGATAATAAACACTTTTTTTCTTATTCCATTCCCTCCCCCCGTTGGCCCCCTTCTGCTGAGCACCTCACCCCACCCCATCACCCTCACATCCACCAGGACTTACTGACAACCATCCGATCGCTGTCCCCCTATTGTTTTGTTCCCTAGTGTCACCCCGCCCACCACCATCCGATTGCTGTCCCTTTTATTACTTCATTCCCTGGTGTCTACTGGCACCCGCCCACCACCACCCGATCGCTGTCCCCAATTGTTTCATTCCCTGGCGCCTCTCCCTCGACTTTTTTTTTTTTTTTTTTTTTTTTAAAGCTGAAAACAAGAAAACGATCCCTCACCGATCTGACCACCCCCACCTCCTACTCAGCACCCATCACCCCACACACCCCCAGTGCACTCCCACACACCTGGGCAGGTCCCAGGTTCAAGAGCCACTCTCCGATAGAAGACACGTCTTGCTGCTGGAACCAAATGCGGTTCAGTATATCTCAATGAGGGTTTCAACTTATATTCATAACTCAGCTATTTTTGGACTTTTTTCCATACATATTTTATGCCCCAAATTTTTCCCCGGTTTTTGCCCATCCCTGATCTCGGCCGCGCATGTCCATGTGGAGGCATGCGTACGCCGTGACTCGAGACACCATTCCACGTTTGCCGCTCCTCCTGCCTACACTAACCACGGACCTCACGGGAGTGACAACCATCGAGAGAGAGAGCTGCCACCACGGCTGCTCAATCCTGCTCTCACCCTACACCCCGTGCGGCAGCTATTTTTGGTCATTTGATACCAAATTTGCCTTACCAACCTTTGAGGACCCCACCTCATGAACAATATGACTGTTGTTAAGCAACTCCTGCCGAAAGGTGATTTTTGAGGTCATTTGTCAAATTCACCTTTCGGGCAGGATTTGCGAAATAACAATAATATTGTTCATGAGGTAGGGTAATAAGAATGCTATGTTTAAAATTTGGGGTCAAAATATGTGAAAATGGCAAAGTTGTGACCATTCGTTACAATTTTGTTACATACACTCGTAACTTTGGAGATTTTTATTATTTTGACACTAAATTTTTAACATCGCCTTTTTTTTTTTTTAACACCACCTCAGGAACACGACAGCTGTCATTTTTCAAATCCTGGCCAAACTGTCTTTTCGCACCTGTGTGCAATGACGTTGTAGTGGTGCGGAATCACATTATAGCAGGGAATTTTCAGTACCAGGTACATGAGGTGGGGTAATAGGAAGGCTATGCTGACAATTTGGTCAAAATTGCAAAATACAGTCTCAAAACTATGTATACACTGTCTGTTTTATCAATATATACAATTATAAGTAATAATTTATGGTTTAAAGTAAAAATACTCATTTTAGAAAACTAATCAAAATCGGCTAATTGCCAGTCATTTTTTATTTTGATTAGCAAAGGCTGCTAATCAACTCTCCGACACTAATTTATGCCTTGAAAAATATCTGCTTTTTTATATCCTGTAATTGCCATGATTGAGCCGGTTATCTGGCAAAAGGTTGGCTATTTACCCAACAGGTTGGATACAAATAAATATCTTATTCTGATCATTTGTTGCTTGAGTGCATCTGTAGGTACATGGTTCTTACTTTATGTATGAACCTTCAGATGCATCTTGTCCGGTCCCATAACTCTGTCCGCCTTCAGAGCTGCAAGTCCCTTCTGCACTCTTTCTTCTGAAAATGGACTTGCGTCCACCTCCCCCTGCCGAATTCCTGCTGCTCTCTGGTGGTCTGTCCCCCACTCCCTTCACTGTGAAGACTAAGCAGAAGTAATCTTTCAGAATGTCTGCTTTTCTTGGTCTTATTCTGCACAGTCTCCCCCTCTGCCCTTCTAAACCTCACTATCCCTCCCCTTGCTTTCCTCATCTCACCTATATATCTGAAGAAGTCTTATCCCCTTTGTGACTCCTTCAGCAATTCTTTCCTCTGTCTGCGCCTTTGTTCCCCTCACTACCTTGCCTGCTTCCCTCTGCTTTACTTGGCATACCTCCCTGTCATCCTCCCTCTGTTTCCTTATACCTCCTGAATGCCACCTTTTTTCCTTCACCACCTTTGCCACTTCCTTAGAGAACTATAAAGTACAGTTGCTTAAGAACTTACCGTAACAGTAGATCTTCGAGAAAAGCTCTTGCAGCAGGTTTCACATTGAAGACTAGCGCCACCTGGCGGCGGTTCCGGCAACTTTTTATCTAGTAGTACCGACGTGGGAACGCACCCCCGACGACATATATAAGGGAGGAATTCCCCATGTGCTCCAGTTCTTGAATGCCCTCACCCAGTCAGGCAAAAAAACAACAGGCAAAACAGGAACTGATTATCAATGAACAACCCGTCAAAGATGAAAAATACCAGCCTGAAAAGGGCCTGATCCTTGGGGGAAGGAGGGCAGGAAATATACCTGCTGCAAGAGTTTCTCTCAAAGATCTACTGTTATGGTAAGTTCTTACGTAACTGTACTATCTTACTTCGAGGAGAAGCTCTTGCAGCAGGTTTCACATTGAGGACTGAGTCCCAAGCAGTATAAACTTACAACAACCCCTGGGAGGGGGAAGAAAACAGCAGGAAAAGGACAGCAAGAGAAGGGAAGATCCCTCAGGAAACCAGGCCTTGCAGAACCGCGAGGCCAAACCCTGCTCTGTGTCTGGAAATTATGTCAAGGCTATAGTGCCTGACGAAGGTATGGACAGAACTCCAGGTAGTGGAAGCACAGATATCTGCTGTCATTACCCTCTTTAATGCTGCAAAGGAAGTAGCGATAGCCCTGGTAAGAGTGAGCTTTAATTGGTCCTGATGTCGACCTATTATGCTTCTCATAACAGTAGGAAATGCAGTGAACCAACTAGCATGAAAGCGTCTGTTTGGTGAACGGGCAACCTACGGACCGTTGGGCAAAGGACACAAAGAGCTGATGAGACTTCCTGTCCCCTTTGGTTCTAGCTAGGTAACATCTGAGAGCCCTGTGTACATCCAAGGAATGAAGCAGGGCCTCTCCCCTGTTGGAGTGCTCCAGGTAATAGACCAGGAGCTGAACAGACTGATTTAAAGTGAGTTCCGAAATCACTTTCGGTAAGAACTTCAGATTGGTGTGGAGATCAACCTTGTCCTTGTGGAAAACAAGGCAGGGTTCTTTATATGAGCATTTGAAGCTCTGAAATGCGCCTCGACAAAGTAATTGCTGCCAAAAGCAGAGTTTTCCAGGAAAGGAAACGGAACTCCAACTTCACAGCTGGCTTGAACAGGGGAAAAGAAAGCTTCTCCAGGATGAAGAGGAGATCCCAAGGAGGAACAGGGTCCCTGTTGGGAGGTCTGATGTGGAGAATACTGTGCAAAAAGACTTTGGAAACCTCCATCTGAGACACCATCTTACCCAACACAGATAAATGGTAAGCGGAGATGGTGGCCAGGTGTACCTTGATGGAGGAATAGCTGAGGCCTTTCTCATTGAGAGAAAGCAAGTATTCTACGATGGTATTAACCAGGCAGACCAATGGATTCACTCGCTTGGCTGTGGCCCAAATGCAAAAGCGTTTCCACTCCATAGCATAAGTGGCCCTGGTGGCAGGTTTCCGTACCTCAACCAACACCTGAGCGACCTGATAAGACACTCCGAAATGGACCTTAGCTAAGTCCTGAGGAGGTAGGCATGCAGGTGAAGAGAACATAAGTTTGGGTGCAGCAGGGACCCCTGTCCTGCGATAGCAGATGCGAGGAGAGAGGAAAAGGCATTGGCGACTCTGCCACTAGACAATATAGTAACAGAAACCAAATTTGATGAGGCCATAGCAGAGCAATCAAAATAATGATGGAAGGTTCCCACTGACCCTTGAGGAGGACCTTCTGAAGGAGGGGAAAGGGAGAGAAGGCATACAGGAACCTCCCGCTCCAACAGAGGGACAACACGTCTTGCCAAAAAGCTCCAGGCTCTGGACCCAGCGAGCAAATATTGGGCAGTTTTGCGTTGGACTGTGATGCAAAAAGGTCCACCTCTGGCATTCCCCCTAGACGGAAGATGCGATCTGTGACCTCTTGAAGCAATTTCCATTCGTGGGCTTGCAATCGTGTCCTGCTGAGCGTGTCAGCCAGCACGTTTTGAAGTCTGGGAACATGCACTGCTGTCAAAAACAGATGGTGTTCCAGGGCCCAGTCCCAAACCCGCATGGCTTCCCTGCAAAGGGGATAAGAATGTGTGCCACCCTGTTTGTTGATGTAAAACATTACCAAAGTGTTGTCTGTCTGCACCAAGAGATGGCCCGGCGCTAAGATCGAGGCCAGGGCTTTAAGTGCGAAGAGAACAGCTCTCATTTCCAGGATACTGATGTGCAGTTTCGCTTCCGTGGGAGACCATGAACCCTGGGTACGATGGTTCTCCAAGTGTGCACCCCATCCCTGGGACAAGGCGTCCGTGGTCAGAGACTGGGACGGCACCCCGGAATGGAAGGGTATGCCCCCCAGCATATTTTTAGATGACATCCACCAGCAAAGCTCTCGGCGGACTGGCTCCGATATTCTGATCAAGGTGTCCAGGCTGTCTGAAGTTTGATCTTGCTGGACTCTCAGGGACCACCGAATGGTCCTCATGCACAGACGTGCCAGAGGGACTGAGACTATGGTAGCAGCCATGTGTCCCAACATCCTGAGGAGGAGCCGAGCCGGCACCTTTGAGGCTGACGAGATCTGGGACACGATGATCCGAATGTGATCCGCTCTGTCGGAGGGAAGGAAAACCTTCCAAAGAGTGGTGTCCAGAAGAGCTCCAATGAACTGGAGAATCTGAGTAGGGGACAGATGAGACTTGTCCCTGTTTATTCTGATTCCGAGACTCTGGAAAAGTGAGACGGAATCCCTGACAGTTTCCGACAGGCGAGACCTGGAGGGGCCAGGAGAAGCCAATCGTGTGGCCCCATCTTCGGAGTGCCGCGGCCACGACCGCCAGGCATTTGGTAAAGACCCTGGGGGCTGAGGAAAGACTGAAGGGGAGGACTCGGAACTGATAGTTCTCGTCTTCAAACCTGAACCTGAGGAACCTTCGATGGCTTCTGGTGATGGGAACATGCAGGTAAGCATTCTGCATGTCCACAGACACCAGCCAATATCCTGCCGATATGAGAGGGAGGAGAACAGGAAGAGAAACCATTCTGAATCTCTTGTAGGAGACCCATATGTTTAGATCGGCGAGGTCCAGAATGGGTCTGAGATCCCTGGACTTCTTCGGAACAAGGAAGAAGTGGGAAAAGAACCCTTTCCCTGATTCGGCCGGTAAACCGGCTTGATGTCTTCGTCCTGCAGAGAGGAGATTCAGAAGTGACGGCAGATGGCGACAGCAAGGCCCATCCAGTCTGCCTTTTTTTTCACCTTATAATGTGCCATCGCCCCTTGCTGTCAGTGGCCTATCTATTCATACTCATCTATATTTCTCCCTTAGTGCCTATCCCATGCCTGTTTGAAGCCCTGAACTGTATTCATAGCCACCACTTCCTGAGGTAGGCCATTCCATGCATCCACCACCCCTTCTGTGAAAAAGAACTTCCTCACATTACTCCTTAATCGGCCTCCCTCTAATCTCATGCTGTGTCCTCTTGTCCTGATATTTATATTGAAACATGTTAGACTCTTTCACCTTGTTAATGCCCTTAAGGTGTTTGAATGTTTAGATCACATCACCTCTCTCCCTCCTTTGCTCTAGGGTATACACATTGAGCTCCGTTAATCTGTTCTCATGTGTCTTCTGATGCAGTCCCTGCACCATTTTGGTTGCCCTTCTCCAGACTGCCCCAATTTGGTTAATGTCCTTGTGAAGGTGTGGCCTCCAGTACTGCATGCAGTACTCCAGATGGGGCCTAACCAGTGTCTTGTAAAGAGGGATTATTACCTCCCTCTTATGACTTGTGATACCCTTACTAATACACCCTAACATCCCTCTAGCCTTACCTACTGCTTCAGAGGTCTGCTTGGATGATTTCAGGTCATCGGTGATGATGATGATGCCCAAGTCTGTTTTTTCCTTTGTGACTGCCAGCAACTCCCCTCCCAGCCTAAAGGTGGCTTCAGGGTTTCTCTTCCCTATGTGCATGATCATGCACTTCTTTTCATTAAATCCCAGTTGCCACTCTTCTGACCATTTTGCTAGTTTACCCAGATCTCTTCTCATTCCGCACACCCCATCTGGATCATCTACTCTGTTGCAGATCTTGGTGTCATCTGCAAACAGACAAGCCTCACCCTCTAGTCCATCTACAATGTCACTGATGAAGATATTGAAGAGGACTGGCGCTGGGACTGATCCCGGAGGTACCCCACTTGTGACTTGCATCTCTTCTGACTGCATACCATTTACCACCACTCTCTTTTCTGCCCGTCAACCAGTTTGCCACCCAGTTGACCAACTTCTGACCCACCCCAAGCCTACCCAGCTTGTTTATCAATCTTCTATGTGAAACAGTGTCGAAAGCTTTGTTGAAGTCAAGGTAGGTGACATCAACTGCTCCCCCTTGGTCCACCACTCTGGTTACCCAGGCAAAGAAATCTAGGAGATTAGTTTGACAGGACCTTCCTGGTGTAAACCCATGGTGTCTTGGATCCTGTGCTCCTATGGATTCCAGGAGTTGCACTATCCTTTCCTTAAGGAGTGGCCTCCATAATCTTGCCCACTACTGAGGTAAGACTGACTGGTCTGTAGTTCCCTGCCTCCTCCCTGCTACCACTCTTGTGGAGCGGTATCGCATGAGCCCTTCTCCAGTCTTCTGGGACCTCTCCTGTGCTCAGAGACTCACTAAACAGTTCTGCTAATGGCTCTGCTAGTTCCACCCTTAGCTCCTTTAGTACCCTGGGATGTGTACCATCAGGTCCCATTGCCTTGTCCACCCTGAGCTTAGCGAGCTCTTGTAGGACCCTTTCTTTTGTGAAGGAGTAGTGCTCACCTCCCTCCCACCTGTGTCCATGGTGCTGAGCTGTGGGCCCTGCCCTACCTTCTCTTCAGTAAATACTGAGCAAAAGTATCTATTTAGGATAGATGCTTTTACAGGGTCCTCCTCCTCACATGCCCCCTTTTCTCCTTTGAGCTTAGCAATACCCCCTCTGGACTTTCTCCTTTCACTAATGTATCTATAGAAAGTCTTGTCACCTTCTTTTACTGTTTTATCCCAACGGATCAAAGCTCTGTGCGTCCTTGGGTATCGGGATGGGGGCAGTGATCTGTCTGGAAGAATGAATTCGAATGGTATGGAATGCACTAACTCCACAAGCTCCAGTACACATTGGTCAGAGGTCAACTGATCCCACGCATCCGCGCAGAGTGAAAAGCCGCCTCCGACCTGCTCCTCTGGTTGAGAGACCAGAGGAGGGGGGTTGCCTGGACAATCAGGCGTTTGGGGGGGAAGGAGTTCGGCAGTGGCTGCTTTAGGTGGTCTGGAGGCTGAAGCCGCATTACCTCCGGCTCCGGCTCCGCCTCTACAACCAAAGCCCCCTCGCTGTACGTGCTGCTGAAAACGAGGTTGCTGTAGCTGATGTCTTCCATGGCCACAAAAACGAGGCTTGCGAGCTTGCCCCCAATTCGGATGGTACATGGACTGCATGGAACGGACGGCCTTTCCAGAGTCCTGCAGCCTGGTGATAATCCATTCCGTGTCCTCGCCAAAGAGCATGAAGCCTTTAAAGGGAGCATCCAGAAGATTGGTTTGGACATCTGGATCAAACCCAGAAACCCGAAGCCACACATGGCGTCGGAGGCAAATGCCAGTGGCAGCCACCCTGGAGGAGTTGTCCGCAGAGTCGTAAGCCAACCGCAGAATGTGGGCGCCCACATCTGAGCCAGTCTGCAGCAGCCTGGCAAGCTCTGTCCACTGGGGACAAACGGGCATGCTCTCCGAAATGTCCAATCCTTGTTCCCAAAGGGCGTTCTGGAATTGGACCATATGCGTCAGGAAGTTAAGACTCCTGATGCTGCAGGACGCAGTACAGTACACCTTACGGCCCATGGAATCCAGCTGCTTTGACTCCCTGTCAGGCGGCTGGGTGCTCAGATGTTTGGGCCTCTGCGAACGATCGTGAGCCGCCGAAATCACCACAGAGTCTGCAACAGGTGGTTCGGCAAGAAAGTGGTGGTCCACAGGCGCCCGGTAGAGCTGGTGAGCCTTCTTGGGCATGGCAGAGGAGGAATGAGGACGCTTCCAGGTTGCCCAGGTGACATCCTGAAAGGTGTCGACCATGGGAGGGATGACCACCGGCTCTGGATCATTTTGGTGGAGGTATTTAGCCAGCTGCAGTCGCTCGAGGTCCAGGGCCTCAGTGTCCCCACCCATGTTGGCCTGGATGTGCCTCATCACCTCCATGAAGCTGGGGTCATCTGGAGGGTACTTAGGTAGACCCTCCATGTAGGCATCAGAGGAGGAAGAAGAATCCGAGTCTATGTAGGAGCCTGAGAGGAAGGGGGGAAGGGCGATGCCTCTTCCTTTTGCGCCTCTTGTCCGGTGGAGGGGACCGGGAGAAGCTACTAGACCTGTCCCTCCTGGACTCCTTGGTGCATTTCTTCGGAGGGGGCACCTTGTTCTCCTCCCCCCACCATCCGGTTCGACTGGATCTGGAACCGTACCGGAGTGGGTGGTGGCGCACCTGCTGGCAGATCTTTCTTTACTGTATCCCACCAGTGGGTAAAAAGCTCCTTTACCTGAGACAGATGTAGTTTGGGAGACTCAGGCACAGGTGGAGGAGCACCGGAGCCCATACCGGCGTCGGCCCCGCCATCCGGGGGGGAACGGCGTCAGGTCTGTACCCTTGCTGATCAGCGTCGGCCTAAGGTGGGATGTCAGGGCAGCGTCAACATATTTGTGCAAAAACATGTTTTGGGCAGGATTTGAAAAATGACAGCTGTACTGTTCATCAGGCGGTGTGCAAAATGATAATGTTCAAAATCTGCAGTAAAAATATTTAAAATTCTCAAAGTTACGAGTGTGCGTGGGAACTGCGCAATACACTTTCGTAACTTAGATTATTTTGGGATTTTTTCTCGGAACTTGCAACATAGGCTTTTTGGGGCCTACCTCATGAACAGTGACACTGTTGTTTCATTATCGTCCGGAAGGTGATTCCGAGCAGTGACCAAGAAATCACCTTTCGGGACCTAATAATGACATGACAGTGGCTAAGTTCATGAGGTGGGGTCCCAAGAACCCCATGTTGAAAATCTGGTGCTAAAAGTCACAAAAATGGTTGAGATATCCACCTAAGTTGAAAACCCCCCATTTATGCCATTATACAGCTTATTGGCATTTCTTCAGTTCGTGGTCGGCTTTGAAGAGTGCAGACGTGTTCCCGCTCCACCAAAGATTGTCGTGCCAGGCTCGGGAGGTAAGTATGGGGTGAGGGTGTGGAAGGTGTGTGCGGGCTGGGGAGGGGGCACCGCAGACGCAGGGACTGTTTCTTGTTTGCAGGTTAACCAAAAAAAAAGATTTTCTTTTACAGGGACATTTTACGCTGGGGTGGGCTCCCAGCATGCCACCTGAGTGTTTTGTTGAGAGGCCTGGGCTGATAGGGATTGGCACCAACTAGCAAAAAAGAAAAAGGGTCTGTGTTTTGGGGAGTTCAGGCTTTGGCATTCGGTACAATGCGGGAGGAAATAATGCAGACGGGATTGGGCTCCTCCGTCGGCAAATTAACTGGGGAGGGGCATGCCGACAGGGGGTTAGGCACCCCAATGTCAGCTTTCATGGGGAGTTTGTGAGGCGCAGACGGCGACAGCCACTACCATGTTGTGAAATGTTCACAGGCAAGGCCGCCTTGCAATGACGTCGCTCCCTCATTGCAGCGTGAAACTGTTTCAAGTTGGTGTGCAGCTTTTGCACTGCTGTCATAGACAGCGTGCTATTTCATTCGTGCCACAGAGCCCAGCCTGAAAAAGCAGTGGCGCCACTGGCCACAACATGACCGCACCTCCAAAACCTGCTATTCCAAGCTACCACAATATGTTGCTTGCGCGTGCGCAAGACAATATAAAAATGAGGCACACAGTTAAAGAAGGTTGACCCTGTTTTGGGTGGAGGGGGCAGCATTCACAGAAATGTTACACTTCAACATGGTGCCAGATTTAAAAGCTAAAGTTCTGAGTCTGGTGTACTGATAGGTTTACTTATGTATTTATTCAAATGTTGTTGAGCGGGAAAGGAGGACTGGACAATACTTTTCAGCCTTGTCCCAGGGGTGGGGGTGGAGGTTGGATACAGTTGCAAACCAACTGAAATTCAACCACATTAAACTGTTGGTGGCACTTTTGTGAAAGGGTGAAATCTGGCCAGGACAAGGGGAATTCAGTTCAATTTTTTCAGTATTTATTGGTAGGCAAATTGAGGGGAGGCCCTTCTTTTACAATTGAGGCCATAAATAATACAGCAACACAATTCACATAGTTATATAACACTACACATAGTAAAGTGGCAATTGTCACAAACAAGATAAAAATTCCCCACTCTTTGCAACAAGTGCTATGGGATCTTTTATATCCACCTAAACAACTCCCAGAAAAGGCAGATGAGACCTCCTCAGTTTAGCATCTCACTTGAAGGACGGCACAACCCAACAGTACAGCATCCTCCTAGTACTGCACTCAGGTAAAGACCCTGGCTGAACAATCAGCTTTCAGGATTTTTATTGCCCACTGTATACTCTAGGATTTACCATGTTCTTGTGTGGTTTAAGGCATCTGGCTACACCTCGTGCTAACCCACATAAGGCGTGGGTCAATTTCACAATGACCCTGCCCTCTCGTCCCTTATTGCTTAAAGGGCAGCTGATACCTTTGGGAAAACTTTGGAAAATGTAATATTCAGAGACAATTCAGCTTGTACTTCACGTGTCTTGTATACATTCATCCTCACTATTATTTATTACTGAAGAGATCAAGATCTTAATCACTTAAAGTTCATCTGACTTTATAGGTTATTCCCTACTTGAAATTATAATGCTATGTTGTGACATCATGGTAATAACTGTGATGTCACAAGCAGAATATTATGACCTCAGCTTGGGAAGAAGCATTAGGAGATGATGAACCCTCAAGGAACAGCTATTCTATTTCTAAGCATTTAACCTCAGTAATAAATAATGGGGATAAGAAATACAGAACTAATGAGTAATATAAGCTGCCCTGTATCCAAATATTATGTTTTTCAAAGTTCTCCTTGAGGCGTAGATGGCTCTTTAAGTAAAGTAGTCCAGGGCGGATTGGAATAGCCTTGCTAGAAATGAGATTCTTCATGCCCCTTTTTGTACAGCAATACAAAAATACTTGTTAAATCTGCCCCCACCCAAAAAAAAAAAAAAAAACCAGTAGTTCTGGGCAGATGATGCCACTCTGCCGCATAACCAAATAAGGGTCCATCAGGCATCATCCCCCCCCCCCCAGCTCTGCTAACCAAATAAAGCTGTCCCTGTGGAGTAGCCATCCCACCCAGGGAGGATAAGCCACAAATGGTTCCTGCATAGCTGGGGCTAAGGCAAGTGCAGCGAAGACTGTTCTGGGGAACAGACACTGACTAAAGTGGACAATCTGGGTTAGAAGGAGCGAAGCCACAGCCCTGGCATGGAAAAAGTAGAGGCTGAAACAGAAAATATTTTAACACACCATGATATGCAAGAAATGAAATGTGAAGAGCAAGAAATCTGTACAAGCATTCACTTTGTTTTGACACTTTCACAAAATAAACAACCACAACCTAAAGGCAATGTTCACAGTAAGCAGTTTAAATTGACAGGTAACAAGTTGAAAGCATTCCAGCCACTTGAATGCTGTTCACTTTTTATCTGAATGCTGTCTGACCGGATCTAAAGAGTTTGTTACGTAAATTCTAATCTTTTCCATATGTCATCAAGGTGCTGCCTGGGGCTGGGCATGAATTCGTATTGAGTGAAAAAAGCTTCAGAGTTTGATGAACTCACTGCTCTTGTTGTGAGTACAGTTTCTTGTCCAAGAGCCAGGTCATAAATACCAAAGTGTTACTGAGGCCATTGTTCTATGCGCAGTGCTGGGGTGGGCAGCTACTATTCCATTTTGGGGTGGCTGGGTACAAAAGAATGACCAAGTGTTAATGAGGGTGCTGCACAGCACTGGGGTCTGTGACCGAGGGCAAGCATTATAAATCACAAGTGCAATTTCAGTCATTCTGCACACACAGCTACTGTACCTCTTATGTGTACAGTGTGCTCTCATGTAGGAACATCTGAAAGCAGTGCTCCACTTCAGCGCCAGGGGAAAGGACAGCATAGTAAAACACAGAAATAAAAAAAAAACTACTACCTTATTATAAATCATTTGATCTAAACGCAAGTGATTTATAATAAGTTAATAGGGCCTCCAAGAGGTGTCTCTTATTTTTTATTTATTTATTTCAAAATTGGTGACCGGGAAAGGCACACTGAACTGAACCTCGTTTCCAGGTTCGACCTGGGGTAAGGGAATAGGTGATAAAAAATACACAGCACAGACACAGCTCACAGTTACAATAAAGAGCAGTAAGAGAAATGAAAATTACGTACTCGCCGTAATTGTAGATCTTCCAGAATATCTTCTCCATTCATTCACACTTACGGGTCTAAGGCACAGGTGCTAGCACCCAGCAAGACCAAAGTCTTTTGCAGCATAGAGGATCGACGTCAGTGCCGATGCAGAGTCAAACATAGCGACGTCATGCTCATGGACTGGCCAGTAACTGATGCCGGACCCCTCACTTCTGTCTGCCAGGAGAGAAACTAGTGGGGGGGGGGAGAGAGGGCTATAGACTCCTAGCCCAAAGAGACAGGAAAAGAATATAGGACATAAAATCATAAAAATAATAAAACCTGATTATCAACTTACAGAAACTAAGGAACGGGCCTAAGTGGCACAGAGGTAGCTGGCGTTTGAGCCAGAGCCTAGTAATCACCTTGACAGGAAGGTGGAGGGAAGGAAGCAGCCCTGGCATATAGCTCTAGCTGGTCTAGGTGAGATCCAGAGGAATTTCTATGGATAACATGGCAGACGTCAATTAGGGGAAGGGTCTTGTGCTCACAGAGGGCAAGAGCCCAAGATTTAAACAAAATCCATCAAGACTGCAGAAAGGTTGGAAAGGACCAAGAGCACTGCTACTATTATTTTGCCACTCCACAGAGTGAACAAAAAGAAGAGAAAAAAAAAAAAAAAAGAGACCCAGCACCACAATGTGGGGCAGTATACAGCACGACAGGCTGAGCACATAGAAAAATAACATCTAATTTATTTATTTTTATTTATATATTCTCGGATTACAATACCTTTGAGCACATAACAGCTCTTATACAAAGGTTCAACATCAGTGGGACGGGTGACAGACATACAATGGATGGTATTAGATAAAAGTTTGACAAGAAAGTATTTAAAATATTAACATTGCAACTAAAATTAAAACTATGAATCTGTAAGAAATAAAAATAACCTAATAAAAGGAGGCAGCCCAAGGTGCTTTGTCAAATAGGTATAGGTAGATTTGGGAGAACAAAAGTTCAGGTAAGTGAAGATAAACAGTGGAAAGAAGGTGAAGGGTGAAAGGGGTGAGGTGAAGAAGGCAGGAAATAGAGCAGAGCAGTTTGGGTGAAAGTGGTCATTCGCAGAGAAAGGGGGAGAAGTAGGTACACAAGGATGTGTCAATACTGCTGAGGTAGTGCCATATCAGTTGAAACAGTCACATGAACTGTTAGCTGCTGACTACACCCAAAACTTGAAAAAATATATGCTGTGCAGAGTGTTTTAATTTGTATGTGAAGTTCTAGTGTTTCCTTCCCTCTGACTGGTATTAGGAGTTTTTCCTAAATTAGCCTGCTAGCTTTAGGGTAGTTTTACGACCCCTGAAGATCTCCATATCAAATAGTTTTATTGCATTTCTTTGTCCTACAATGCATCTTGTTTCACGTGATGGTGATGTAGCAGAGCCCATAAATCCAGCAGAAAGCATTGCATTACAATCAGTTCACAACAATAGAGATGGCTATATTTTAAAATCTGTAGAATTCAGCTTGGTGACCGCCCTCATACTAAAGGTTTTACTGTCCTGAAAAACTTTGCTGCTGGCAATTTTTGTCTAGCTTGTAAAGCTTCCAAGATATTTAGTTTGTTTGGCATGTGTGTGCTGAATGTTGGGTCTCTCTTACATCACAGTCACATGAGACAAGATGCACTGTGGGAACAAGAAATACAATTACGCTATCAGGTATGAAGATCCCCAGGGGTCGTAAAACTAGCATAAAGCTAGCAGGCTAATTTGGGAAAAACTCCCAATACCAGTCAGAGGGAAGGAAACACTAGAACTTCACATACACATTAAAACACTCTGCACAACATATATTTTTTCAAGTTTTGGGTGTAGTTTTCCTTTAAATGGTCCCAATTTTGTTGATATCTCTGGGCAGCGCATTAAACCACAGTGGTGCTCTACATGCAAATGATAGTTGCCCTTGTGTAGTCCAGCATCTTCATCAAAGCTCCCAAGCATCTTCCCGTCCATGGCACTGGAGGTGAAGGTTCTGCCTTGTAGCTAGGTAATGTTACCAGCTGGCAGAGGCTGGAGGTATCTGCAAGGTGGAGACTGAGGCACCACAATGTTAGGGGGTACCAAATAACCTCCTTGGATGGGAAGAGAGCAGGAGACGAATAATATATAAAAAGTTTTTTTTTTTTTTTTTTTTAAAGACCTTCCTGTCTCTTTCTCGCTCTCTCTCTCTCTCTCTTTTTTTTAAACAAGTTAAAAACCAGGAGAGATGAAGGGGGCAAGAGAGCCCAGTTCCAGTAAGGATAGACATGGCTATCCTCCAAGGGAGGGTAGAGCACTAAAGAAATGGAGTGGCAAGATGCCTTGTGTCCATCATTACAGGGTGAGCTGCCCATTGGCCTCAACTCTTACATGAGCAGGGGATGGTGGGTGGGCATGTGAATTAATGAAAATATTCTGGAAGATCAACAATTACAGTGAATATGTAATTTTCATATCTTCCAAGAATCAATTTTCACCATTTATTTCCACTTACGTGTCAGAGTACTAAGCTTTCCTCAAAACAGGAAAGGAGTTGGCTCACCCTGAGGAAAAAAATTCTTTCCTCAGCCCTCTGTTGGGGATAATCACTGGAGGGCAGGGACTCCTCATAGGTCCGGCGGGACCCAAGACTTGTCAGGGGCAAGCAGGGGTTCCCATGGCCTGGGAGCAGGAGGGCGCCCCAACAACTCACGCCTGACCCTATGGGAGAAAAAATGAATCCCCTAGAAGTGCGAGTTGAGCACTCTATGCTGGGCTAGGGTTGCCAACCAGGAGAGGCAAATGCCATGCCATCTGCCAAATGCAGACTGCTTTTCCCACCAACCTGGAAGCTACCTTACTGATGCCATAGGACGCACTCACTTGGTGCCTCACCAGCTCCAGGCCATGGGCAAAAAGTCGAGTTGCATCGTAATCCAGCATAGATGCTAAGAGTTGACTCAACGTTGCCCACATCCGCTTGCCATAAGCTGCCTGGTGTGCCTGATATTCAGAAATGCACATCATGATGCGTGCCACCACAAAAATTCTCCTACTCCAAGCATTGATCTCTGCAGAGTCAGTATTTGGGGGGGGGGGATTCGTGCACTGCGCAGCTACGTCCAGATGAGGGTCACAGCACCAAAATCCCAGAAGAGGGATGAGGGATAGAGCCTAGAGACCCCATGGGAGCACAATACCTGCACTGGATATCCCTTGGGGCTGGTGAGGAGGCAAAAGGATAGAGCCAGACATTAATGGAGACCTCCGTAAATGGACGGGGCCACACAGGGATGCCTTTAGTGTCATTGTTGTATTCTTCAAGGAATGACAGCGTCAGGGTAGCAGTACTGCAACCCACAAAATGGTGGAGACTAAGCCCTTCTATCATCTCATCTCCAAAAGGAACTGCTGGTATGAGAATACTCAGCACTGGAAGACAGATGGACTAAAAATCCTCTTCCTCAGAGGAGGAAGTGGGAGAGGAGGAGCTGGATTCAGGTAACAGCGGTGCAGGGACCTCAGACCTAAAAAGTACCTGATCAGCTCTGAGGTGAAACTGGTGGAACACACAAGTCACTGACCTGACTTGGTCCCAGGTCATGGTCTCCAGAGGACCAGAAAAACCTGGGAGGGGGGGGGGGTAGAGAGTAGGGCAGGGGAGGAGAAATATCATGAACAACTAAACCAGGTCCTCTGGCAGGGCTGCAAAAATGCTTAAGGGATCTTGCCTGAGAGGAAGAGCCTGCCAAACCCGGCAGTCTGGGAACAACCAACATCATTGGACTAGTCCAGACAGTGCCCTTGGGGGGGAACTCCACAGATGGGGAAAGTAGAACCGCTTGCATCCCACAGGGTGGCCACAGTGCTCATAAGTGACAGGGCCAGATGGTTCTGGAGAGACACTGGGACTAGCACTGTGACCCCTGCCAGAGTTTCCACCATCTTTGGACAAGTGGTGTGTCGAAGGCCCAGTGCTCTGCCTCAACTCCTCAGCAGGGCTAACCCTGTCCCCTGGGAAAAACCAAGACTCTTGGCCAGAGCTTCCTCTACAGTCTGCCCCAGATCCAGCAGTCCAAGTGGCACTGGCCTTGTCCCTGGCACCACAAATGGCACCGGAATCCAAACCAGCACTGTGAATGGCAACAGAAAGGGTCCCATCACCATCCATGGCAGCAGCCGGGGAGAACTCCAGAAGTGGCTCCTGGCCCCGAGTCAGGCTTGGAACCAGGCCCAGGAAGGCCTCCATCCTCACTGGCCCATCCGCAGGTTCAAGGTCGGCACCATCATCCTACCATGGGTCATCCGACCACTCAGGAGAAGAAATGACAATAACCTCCAGATCTCTGACAGTCATTTCTGGAACCACTCCCTCTTCTGGCACCACAAATGGTGCCATAAAGGAACCTGGTTTTGTGGCTAACACCACTCTGCTCACTAGTACCCGTCTTAATACCAGTAGCCGAGGTGGCACCAGGCCTCAACACTAAGGTGCCCACCAGCACGGTCTGAGCATATAGCTTTGGCCTCACCACTGGGGGCATCCACTGCCCCGAAGGGCTGACAGACTGGGAGGGGTGTTCAGCCGCCCCCCCCCGGAGGAAGTAGACTGTCCACCTGACCCTTCCCCCACGTCCTCTGATGTCTCAGCAAGGTAAGTGCAAGGACTACCACTGTCTTTCTCAGTACGTGCAGTACTGCAAAGTTGACTCAGGGGAAGACTCTTACCTTGGTGTCCCTGGTGCGATGTCTGCCTCTGAAAGTGGAAGGATCATGGCCCCACATCCATGCACGCTCCTCGAGGGTGCAGTAGTCCACAAAGAAGCAGGCATCAGACCTATACTTATCATGGTAGGTGTCAAGGGAGACCTAGCAGTCGTCATGCTGGTCCTGAAGGGCAATATGGCCCCCCACAGGAGCCCAATAAATCGGGGGGGGGGCCACCGCAATACTTCTGCTTGGCCTTACTTTTTCGTTTCTCAGTACCAGACACAGAGATGCAGACAAAATAACCAGAAAAAAGGAAAGAGTTTGGCGCAGAACTAATGTTAAAATATGAAAGGTGGCACTGAAGAAAGCTGGTGCAGTTTGCTACGAACCCATGCCTGGGGGCCAGGTCCACTGAGCTCACAGTGCCCACCCCTAAGTGGAATCCGAGATTGGGGGGGATAGGAATACTCTCCAAGTGTCCGTCTAGAGTGCTCGCCAAGTTCACAATTGAACACCCGCCATGAGGTGCCAGGGCTTCATCTCTATTCTGGGTAAGGGCCAAATACAGTCTCCAGTCTGTAGCCAGGTGAGAACCCTCCTCGGTGGTTGTACTGGGAGGACGACGAAACAGGCGTTACAAGCTTTTGGGGATTTGCCCTTTTAAACCTGTTTGAGTCTCTTCCATGGGGTGTGCAGCGCCTCGTTCCCCCTTACAGACTCTCCCCGAGACATGTACATCTCCCCTGCTTAAGGCACCCAGATCCCCTTTTTCAGGATCCTAGTCTTGGCAGCGAATGGTAGCGCTTTAGCAATTACAGGCTGGTCTCGGAATTGACTAAACCTTTTACTTCCACACACACAAAAATCACTCACAGGCAGTTTTAAAAGCAAAAATGCTTTTACTAAATCTAAATGTTTATCATACAAACTTTACAAACAAAAGGTTTAGAAATCTGGTTACAGAATAACAAATTAAAGGTGGAACTATGCATGCAAAAGGCCACTGTAAAATTTAACTATCTAGTTTCTACTTAGTTTGTGGATGATCAAAGTACAGAGAATAAATGAGTTTGCAAAGACCCAGCTCTCTCTTGCAGCCGCTGGTAGTCAGTGTGGCAATCTTGCTTCTCTTGTGTGTCAAAAGAGTGTCCAAAATGAAATGCAATGAGCTTCTGTTTGGAGGCCCTATTTATTGGCATGGCCCTTCCAGTCTGTGGATAACTGGTGGCCTCATCTTTTTAGGCCAGCAGGGGTCTGTCTCTCTCTCTCTCTCTTTTCCCCAGGTTTTAAGTGGCCCATATTATTTATTAGTCAGATTCTCTCACAATTCCAATATCCTGCCAACTAACCAAATGTAAATATACAATGACAGTTCCTGGAACCTAGCCTTTTTGCTTTGAAGTGTAAAGTTTATGACAGGTGAGGGCTTCCCCTATCTCCCTGAGATTTTATTACACCTGTTTCCTATTAATTAGCTAACCAGGGACTTCCATCAATTTGAAATGGACTCTTAGGCCCTGTCCACCCTACACCAGAAAAATCCCTCTGTAACATTACAGAGGGTCCAAACCGTTACCATAACTGTTTGTGTTTACACTGGTAATGTCACAGAAAGTGTTTTCAAAACCATTGTTGAAAACTGATATTTTGGGCCTGTCTACACTACATAAGTAAAATCTTGTTATGTTATCAGTGGTAGGGTGGATGCACTGTAACGTTTTGGCCCTGTCTACACTGTAGAGAAAATCTGTAATGTTTTGAAACTGGTATAGACTGAAAACATTACAGTGCATCCACACTACCACTGAAAATGTTTTGAAAAAGTTATAAGATTTTACTTGTGTAGTGTGGACAGAGTTAAACAGAGCTTTGAAACCATTACAGAAACTGTTGTTGAAACCACCTCACAACAGGTTTCTGTAACGGTTATGAAAACTTTCCTGTGACGTTAAGTATAAACTAAACTGCTATGGTAACTGTTTGGGCCCTCTGTAACATTACAGAGGGGATTTCCAAGGGTAGTTTAGACAGGGCCTTTCAGTCTGCAATGGTTTCAAAACATTACAGATTTTCAGTGCAGTGTGGACAGGACCTTAGTTTCCTGGCTAATCAGCATGTTCTCAGTTCACAGAGGAATGCCAAATATTTTGCAAGGCATTCTCTCTTTTCCTGTGACCTTTCAGTAACACTTGGCATTCTTTTGGCCTGTCTGGAATTCTGAAACATAACCAAGTTCCTTGGCATATAACCCTTTTAAAGCATAAACAAAAATCTCAGAAAAAAATATTATAAAAAAAAATGTCAGCAATACCTCAGCAATTGGCAAACTCGCCACACAATTGAAAAACGGTGATGAACTGAGGAAACTAGTGACACAGTTAAGCGAATGCTGCTCCCAGTGTTCACTCGATGATGTAAAAGCAGAACTGAGGAATGCAGGGGGACAGCATCTGTTACTGGCCAACCCACAAGTGCGACGTCACTACGTCTGCCTCATGGACTGTGCTGGCACCATCGGCCCCCTAGGCTGCAAAAGACTTTGCTCCTGCTGGGTCCTAGTGCCTCCAGCTTAGACCCATAAGTGGGAATGCATTAAGACTGACTCTTGGAAGCACACAAATTAATTAACAGGAGGAAGTACAAAATCAGCAAACAAGGTAGATGCAACACAATATGGCGTTTCAGCCATCCCTATACTGGGTAGGGGGAAAATGCATAGGTGACAGTCAAGTACAAGAAAAACAGGAGCGGGGGGGAGGAGTTTTTGCTGATACTAGAGCAAACCAAGGGAGGGGTATTAAAGTTGACAATGAGGAGCTGCTCACTTGGAACGGATATGCTGCGAAAAGAGGGCAGGTATGGACGTTGGTGGTTGGAAGGTTTAAGATGGACGTTAGAAAGTTTTCTTGCAAAGAGTGGTGAATTGGTGGAATAGACTATCAAAGGGGGTGGTAGAGGCAAGGATTATAAATAGAATTAAAGAAGAATACCTGTCCTCCCAACAACCCCCCCCCCCAAAGCAGAACCCCCAGATTAGGCTTTGCAGCCTAAAAAAATCATTTTTTGTTTATCTCCATATAATAAAAGCTCCACGATGCATTCCTCCATACTGTAAACATGTTCAAAGCAGTGCGGCACCATTTTACATGCTCAGTGCTGCCCCACTGTATCATTTATATGATGGAGCTGCACTGAGCACGCCGCGCTGCTCCAGACAGGTTTTCAGTACGGAGGAATGCATCGGTGGAGCTTTTATTATATGGAGTTAAACAAAAAAATATTTTTTAAGTTGAAAAGCCTAATTGGGGGTGGGGCTGAGGTAGGGCAGATTGGGTAGTAAGTAACTCTGGGCAGACTGGACTGGCTTCATGACATTTTCTGCTGTCCTTTTTATGTTTCTGTGTTTATTATATCTGCCACATTAAAAGGAAATAGAGGTGTGTGGGGTCGCTCATAGTCTGAACACCCACAGAAAGCTCTTTACAATGAGGTACTGGGCTTACCTGTAGGTGTCAGTGCTGTGGGGATACTCTTGATTGAGCCCTATAGTAAATCAAGGCAGCAACCATAGTACAATAAACTCCTCTCGTGAGGTTTGGGCAAACAGAACTGCTTCATTTCTAGTCCTCTCCTCTCATGCCTGATGCTCAGAGTTCCTTATACCGTAAGAGAGACCCCTCAGAAGCACTATTAACTTACATGAGAGAATGTCGAGTGTTAGTGAGGTTACTATACAGTGCTGGGATTTGTAACAGAAGTCAGGTAATGAGAGAATGTCAAGTGCTAATGAAGTTACTGCACTATCCTGCTGGGGTTTGTGACTGAGGTCGGATATTCATTCATTTAAACATATTTTACCAGGTTAAGTATACAGAACCCAGGGCTCATTTCTAGTTGTGACCGGGGTTGGGGGGAATTGAGATAAAAGGATACAGTTACATATTACAAACAATACAGAGACATATACAGTATATGAGATAATCTCTAGTGCTTAGTGAGGTTACTGTACAACGCTGGGGTTTGTGACTCAGGTTGGGTAATGAGAGAATGACTCTGTATTAGTGAGGCTGCTACCTAATGCTGGGGTTTGTGACTGCGGTATCAGAGGATGACTGAGTGTTAGTGAATTTACTATACAGCCCTGGGGTTTGTAACTGAGGAAGGGCATGAGAGAATGTTGAGTATTAGTGTGGCTGCCATACAGAACTGGGGTTGTGATAGAGGTCAGGCAATAAGGGAATGACAGAGTGTTAGGGTACTTCTCAACACTGGGTTCTGTGACTGAGGTTTACTGCAGTCAATTATGTCTGCCTGTCTACTGTTGGTATCAGTACAGGAACAATGAGTACCATAGAGGGCTGACAGAGTAAGTTAATCAAGAACCTAAGCCATACATCAAACAGAGTCCTCACTGTCCAGACAACTGCAAACACTGGCAGCAAGGTCCCAGTTTAACATTCCAGTGAAATAATTAATGGACAGATATCTAGGGTCTCATCACAATTCCTTGCTAGTCTGTAAAGTCTCCCTGCTTAAAGTGTCAAATATCTAAACACAAGCAAATACATTGTATACTTACTTTTTTCAAGAGTTTTACCAGGAAAGAAATAATGAGCTGATAGCTTGTTTGCAGATGCATCCTGGGGACACAGGGTAGGGGGTCAAACAATACAGGACGTGCACATGAAAATAAACTGTAGGTGAAGAGGTAATAAATATAAAATGTAACCTAATAAAATATGCACTACAAAAAATTAAGTAAAAATACAGTTGTGTATGCTGACACAATGAGTGCAATTTAAGGTACTAGTGCAGTGTCAGTGGCTCAGCAGGTAGCACACTTGCCTATGAGGCCAGGAGATCAGAAGGCTGTGGGTTCTAGCCCCACACCAGGCATTTGGGTTAATATCCCAATACTGACACTGCAGTGCAGCATGACGGGGGTGCTGCACTCCTCAGGTGCAGTCTTTTGGATGAGACATTAAACCAAGGTCTCATCTGCCTTTTCTGGTGGTAGTTCAGGTGGATGTTAAAGATCCCATGTCACTTCTTGAAAAGAGTAGGGAAAGACTTTATTAAAGAAATCATACAATACAAAACAAAAAATCACACATATCAACAGAATCACAATCAATTCCCATAGGAACCCTACTAAATAAACTTAAAGAAAAAACAAGCCTTGACCAGAGTCTTCAAGTAATCAGAAAGTCATTATCAGTAATCCAGGGCAAATTCCGCCAAAGAGCCTGTACATGGATCCTACTGAGACATTTAGTTTCAGAAAAATACACGTCCTGTAGAGATTTGAAAATATTACCATAGAGATCATAATAAGAAAATGTATGCTGTTGAAGAGTGAACAAACATCTAGAATGCCAAATAAACCATCTGATAATAGTAAAAATTACAGTTAATGTGCTTTTGTCCCAAATATCCCAGCTGCTAGGATAACTACCATACATGAGTGAAGGATATGTAAGCTGTAAAAAAAAAAAAAAAAAAAAGATAAACTGGATTTGTCATATAGGAATTTCCAAAAATCAACAATATAAGTACAAGTAAAATACAAATGCAGAAGGGTTTCAGGTTGAGTAATGCACCGAGGTCTAGAACAAATACGTTCCTCCACCCGTTTATGTTTTTGATTAGCCTTAACATTCAGTTTCTCATGACAATTAAGCCAGTGATTATCTTTAAATTTTAGCGGTATTCTCTTCTCATTCAGAGAAAGTAACAAGGCTTCTCTATGTGGCACCGGACATTTTGGAAAGACCTCCGGTTCACTAAAATGATTTCCCATAACAATCGCATATAATTGCTTTTTCGATTTCGAGATCACAAGTCTACTAGTGATCCCCCACAACCAAAGTTTGACAAAGACCTCTCGCAAATATAGTGGTGATGCGGCTCCCTGTTTAATACGATGTAATTGACCCAAATCCCAAGCCGTAAACCAGGGTGATATAATTTGAATAAAAAGACCACACCAGTATTTGTCAGGAGAAGTAAACAAAGGTTTTAAATTAGTATACAAAAACTGACAGAAAAAAAACAAGACAGGGTTAATCATTTGTTGTCCACCTAGATTGCGAGATAACTATAATATATTTCTTTTGATGGGATTCAGACGACTGCCCCAGAAGGACTGAAAAAAGAAACTATATAATGTAGCCTCCCTTGACTTGGGAACCAGAAAAACAGAACTAAGAAATAAAAAAAGAGGTACCAAATAAGTCCGTATCAAATAAACTCGTTTACAATAACTCATTTTAGTCTTATTCCAATTCTGTACCATTTGCGATCCGAGTAACAATTTCTTGTCCCAGTTTGCTATATCCATTTGGGATGACCCATACTCAATGCCTAAGATTTTTAAAGGACCTAAAGTACAGGAGAAACCAGCTATGTGATCCACAGGAATTAACTGACCACCCAGAGACTTCCCTGTACTTTTCAATAAGTTCAAACTGGTTCCTGAGAATGCACCATAAG
Organism: Neoceratodus forsteri; assembly: GCA_016271365.2. Taxonomy (NCBI): domain Eukaryota; kingdom Metazoa; phylum Chordata; order Ceratodontiformes; family Ceratodontidae; genus Neoceratodus; species Neoceratodus forsteri. The sequence goes on along the minus strand of CM028130.1, from coordinate 537,348,210 downwards.
TGGTACAAACTGTCAGCGCTATTTCAGCAGACTGGGTAGTCCCAACCAAAAGAACTACATAATCCGCATAAGCCAAGTCAGTGTAAGGAACTATAAAATTAGGTATCTGTATAGGGACAATACCTGGTGTGGAATTGAGAAGCCTCAATAATGGATCTATACTAAAGACAAATAAAAGGGGACTGATCGGACACCCTTGTCAAACACCCTTTTTAATTGGAACATGAGGGCCTAAAAAAACATTTATACAGGGGCGGACTGTAGCAGTACGATAAAGGGCTTGGATCCAGGTTATAAAAGTGGCTGGAATACCATAATGACGTAATACTTGCCATAAGAAGACATGCGCCACATTATCAAAGGCTTGCCTCTGGTCTAGGGAAAGCACATATCCATCTAGTGGTGAAACAGAATCATAAAAAAATATATCTCTTAAGAGAAGCAGTTGATCTGTTATCGAGTTCCCAGGCACAGTACTAGATTGTGCCGGAGAAATCAAGAACTTTGCCACTGATAACAACCTTGATTTCAAAAGTTTGGAAAGAATTTTAAAATCCGTATTTAAGAGGCTAATAGGCCTCCAATTAGAGAGTTCCAATTTATCACCCTTGTTCTTAAAAAGAAAAATAAGAATTCCTGTAGACATGTCAAAAGGGACATTCTGAGTCTGTAAAATAGTATTATAAACCGAAGTTAGTTCCTCCAAAAGTTCACCATGCAAAAGATGGTAAATGTCTGAAGTAAGGCCATCTAGACCAGGGGCTTTACCTTTAGATAAGGATTGAATGGCAGTAGTAACTTCCTGAGCCTTAAGAGGAGCCATTAAGCCTAAAAGCTGGTCTTGCGGTGCCTGTGGAACTTGCAGTTTACTAAAAAAAGAATGAAAATCTAAATGCTGCACTGGGTGAGCAGAAAATAAAGAAGCAGCATAGTCAGATGCAATACGTAAAACACTATCCTGGTCATCATGGACCACCCCCTGCTGGTCATATAGAGCTGAAATTGATTTAGTCTGTACCCTTTCCTGATGATTGAGTAGGGGACAAGTAGTAAAAAACTGACCCTTCGTACTATGATGTTGACGGGACTGAAGATCTGTAGACAAAGATAAATGCTATTGCATCATCTTTTTCTGATAATGAGCAATCTGGGCTGAAAAATCATGTCGGGTAAGCTGCAAAAGGGAATACAAATGCTGTAGCTGTTTTCTATCCTTTAAATACGAAAAATTGGAACCCTGCCGAAATTTCCTGCCGTTTGAAATAAGGAACGGAGATCCGATTTTGTTTCCATCCACCAAACCACAGGATCATCATATAAAGTATATAAGGATTTTCTACAGGCCAAAAAAGTAGAGATCAGCCGTAGAAAGGCAGCTTGCAACAAAAGCTTAGAATTAAATCTCCAGTATCCAGGACCCGTAGGAGCCACTGCTGGACCCAAGGAAACTTTAAAAAGCTTATGGTCAGAATAAGGAGTAGGTTCTACAGAGACAGTCTGAAGTATCAACGAGATAGACAGAAACAAAAAATCAATACGGGTAGATAATGTTCTCTTAAAAAAAGTGCGCTCCTGCACTCCGGTGTGTGAAAAAAAACGCATCCTTGAGACGAGCGTCTCGGACAGCCTTATTTAATGCAGCCATATTACCAAATATTTTCCCCATGGTGGTGGCGGAACCCCTATCCCACTTACTTAATCCACAATTAAAATCACCTCCCCAAAGTACATAATGAGCAATATGCAAAAAAGGACTAATTTGTTGAAAAAGAAGTGTGCGTTCTGCTTTAGTTTGGGGAGCATAAGTATTAATAACACGAAAAAAGACTGCATCCAAAAGGAAATCAAGTAACAGAACTCTACCAGGGATGAGGTCCAACACCCGTACCACAGTAGGTCGAATGTGGTGAAAAAGGATACCAACCCCCGTACATCGTTCCGGGCCAACTGACCAGAAAGAAATCCCAGAGAGCCATGCTTTAGTTGCAAGAGCAAGTTCAAAAGTAGTGTGACGTCTCGTATCCTGCAAAAGAAAGACTCCAGGAGGGAAAGACTGTAAAAAATAAAACACCGCACGTCGCTTAACTGCATTCTTAATACTATTGACATTAGACGTCAAAATTGAGAATGGAGGGGAGAAAGGCATATTGCAAAGAAAGTAGTGGAGACTAAATCAACGTTTTTTTCTTCCTAGGTTTCCCTTTCCTAGGCAAGGGTTGGGAAGGAGTGCCACTTTCATCAGTTATCAATAAATCAGCAGCATCCCTGGGAAGAACAGAATCCGCTGAGGAACAGACTGAATCAGTATCTGAATAATCAGCATCCAAAAAAACTGAAAACCTATTAGAGGAATCATAAAGGGAAGTCTTAGGCATTTTAGGGATAGGCAGGGCACCAGTAGACCGTTTTCTGGTCGACATCCGTCTTTCTGGAGGGCCCTTAGTTTCCAGAGGGAGGACATTGAGCTAGGTAGAACTTCAGAAACACTGGTGGGCACAGTGGCTGTTTGTAGAACAGAAGAGTGTACAGGAGCAGCTACAATCAGAGGAGGAAAGGTCTCCTGTAAAACAGAAACAGGACAAGCTACAGATACCTTGGGAGGGGGAGAGCCTGGGGCAGTGGAACAGGCAAGGTGGGAGAAGGAATAACCTCATCCAACCGTGTATTAGAAACCTTAGTAAAATTTCTCTGGGTTAAGGAAACCAAGAGACACTGCTCTTCCCCATCAGCAGAAGAGGACGTTCTATGAGCTGCCTTAGGACAAGACATGGAAACATGACCTTCTTCCCCACAAAGGTTACAATGAACCAAGCTGAAACACTGACCACTAAGATGACCAGTTTTGTGACAAAGGGAACATTTCAGCTGGTCACAAGCACTACTAATGTGCCCTGAAAGCCCACATTTATAACACTTCCTAGGTCGACCTGGATAGAACAGAACACCCCTATCCCTTCCCAAAAATAAAATATTAGGGAGATGGCGAGGACCCCCACCTTCAGAATGTAAAAGGACCCTACTTTTCCAGCCTCCAGTCCAAACACCCTCAGAGTCAAGAATAGCCTCCGGACGACCTGTAACTGTGCAACGTTGTTTTAGCCAAAACAATAAGTCTGTAACACTGACCCCTTCATTTCAGAAGAGAACAGTAATAGTTTTGTGAGCCAGCCTACTAAGAGGAAGAACCTCAAAAGGGGCCCACAATGGAGTGGCCTTTACCTGGTGATAACGTGCCCCGAATTTGTCAAGGCCTCCTCCCAGTTTAAAGCTTACATCAAAAACATTCTCTCCTGACACATGAATTAGAGCATACAGTTCAGAGACTTGAAAATTCAAACTGTTTTTCAACAAAGTACGACCCACATAAGCCCTGTCAGGAAAAACATCCAAACCCCCTTTATACATGATGCGAACTGCATTATGGCGTTTAGCCGAAGAGGCAGAATGATGAAAAAGGGAGGAAAAGGTCAAGAGGTGGTAGGGGAGCAGGGGAGGGCTGCACTCTTTCACCAGGAGAGCCCTGTGGAAAGTTTCTAACGTGAGCAGGAACATGTTTCAGTATATCCGAAAAGTCAGAAATATCCCTAAGTGCAGCGGCCTCCACCTCATGTTGTGGAGAATCAGCCCTTGTAGTAATAAGCGGCTGTGAAACTGGGGTCTGAGAAAGTTCCAAATCAGAGGGCAGGTGAAGAGGAGAATGTTGGGAAAGATCCAGAACCGAAGAGGGATCCAATTCAGGAGCGGGCTTAGGTGAATCTGGATGAGAAACCCCCCAGTCAATTCAGCAGCCAGTGTCACAGAGTCAGTACTTACAGTCTCTAATAAAGCACCAGGAGAAGGAGAAGTGGAAGGCTTGACTCCTGGAATCGAAATGGGAGTAAAGCCTGAAATCCATGATCCTGTATCAGGGGAGCGCACCCAGTCTGCAGCCCGTAGCGAGTCTTCCACAGTCCAGGGACCTCCTTTCTCAACAAGGGCATCAGCCCAACGAAGAGTGCTGGGACACCCTTTCAGAGTAACATGCTCCTTGCGAGGTTTGTCCAACTCAGCGGTAAAGGAAAACACTGTGGCAGCAGCTTGATCCTGGCCTAAGCGGTGAAAGACAACGCTCGGCTCAGTCGGAACCTCCGTTTGGTCCGTAACCATAGCAACCAACTGCGAAGCGTCAACAAGAAGGCCAGAAGCCTCAGACGTAGTCGGCAAACAATTCTTTTGAAAACGTTGCAAAATATCCTTCTTTTTTTGTAAATACTGTTGCTCTTCTACCAACAGTAGCTGACTCAATTCCACGTTAGAAGATTCCATAAGAGGCAATACGGATTCCACCGTAGGCAATACAGACTTACTGGAGCAATCCAAAACCGTCAATGCAGATGAGCAGGCAGCCTCAATAAGACGGTCAGACAACAGCTACAGCAGGAACGTCCAAAGGTAACAGCGGCAAAGCTGCAGGGGAGACAGGCCCTTCTCCCTGCTGCACATCCATCCCCTCAAGTGGCAGCACAACAACTGACTCGGCCATCCTTCGACAGCCAAAGGGGTCCCCCTACTGGCAAAGAGTAGGGGAATTTCCCTGGTGCCCTGGCCAAATTTCCCCCCATTCAGTAAAATACCATCAACTGCTTAATCTGGTTCAAAGTCAGTTAGCATTTATCTGTATCCTCTATCCCCTGGGTCATGCCTGAAAATAGGCAGAATTTGTCTAGTGCACTTACCCGGTCAACAAAAAAAAAAAAAAAATGTTAGTTCTGGTTCTGGGAGCAACCCAGAAAAGGAGTAAATTACTGCCGCTCAGACTGCGAAGGTGCGGGAGTAAACTATACTGGTGCAATAGGTTTGGTCCAGGTACACAAACTATTCCAGATGAGACAAAGTGATACAAAGCAGTTTTTGCCTAGGGTAGTAAGGAAAACAACTGGGGGTGCGGTGAGCATGAACAAAACAAGGAGGGGAACCCAAGGCTCAGGAGCAGTTGCAAGAGGGGGTAGTCAAGTCAGAAGGAAGGGACTGGAGGGAGAAGGACAATGTTGATCAGATGGGCCGGGGGGAGGGGAAGAGGACCAGAGTTTAGAAAATGATAAAAGCACAGGATAGGCACATGGGTATAATTAATAGTGGTAAGGAAGGAGGGAGGGAGGGACATCTGTGACCAATTAAGAGTCCAGTGTTTAGTCTAGGCAGGGAGAATATGACAGACTAGACAGGCCCTACCAGTCCATTTCTGCAGACACATCTGCGTTTCTATGATATGAGAAGGCAGCTTGACATGCCGAAATGTTCCTGGATGGGAGGGAGAGAGAAAGGGAAGTGCTGTTACAGAGAGGGAAGGTGAGAGAGAAGCAAGGAGGGTGGAAAGGCAGGGAGGGAGCACCAAACCAGAATTTGGAGGTGAAGGTGGTACAGTGGGTGAGACATCCATCAAGGGAAGGGAGGGGAGGGAGAGGAAGAAGCAGAGAGAGCAGTGGTGTGTACGAGGTGGGCAGTAAAAGGCAAAACGGCAGAAAGAGTGAAAAAGGGGGTTCAGTCTGGTAAGGCTGGACTTGGAAGCTGTGCTGTAGACAATGTCACCATAGTCCACACTGTCTACAGCGCATAAGAAGGGTTTAGTCATTCAGCATTTCTTATAATTTTGTTTACTCCTTTTCCAGCAGCCCGCTTTAAATACCACTGTTCAAGCACAAAAGTAGAGTTCCGCAAGAACTTACCATAACAGTAGATCTTTGAGAGAGGCTCTTGCAGAAGGTACTAACAGGTAAGACTGAAGCAGTCAGGCGCCAGGACCACATGGAAAACTTTTAGCTAGCAATGTCTGGCGGGGGACAGCCCACCTTTTGTCACGTGACCAATGTCAGTGTAGTGAGAGTTCCCCATGCCCACCCTCCAGTTCCGCCACCAGAGACCTAGTAAGGTGCGACAGGCGGTAGGAATGGGCTCCTGGAGCCGAAAAGCTATAGTAGTATAAAAAAGCAAAAGAAAGCCCAGGGGGAAGGTGGGAGGGAAAGCAGCACCTACTGCAAGAGACTCTCTCAAAGATCTACTGTTATGGTAAGTTCTTATGTAACTGTACTGTCTTACTTTGAGAGGGCTCTTGCAGTAGGTACTAACAGGTAGGACTGTGTCCCAAGCAGTCTAAAGTCAGACGAGTCTAAGACATGGGAGGTAGGAACAAGTCTGCAGTAAAACAGGGATCCTAGGACAAGAGTCCCTGAAGAACAGCCAGGCCAAAACCTGCTCTGCGCCTAGAAGCAATGTCCAAACTGTAATGTTTAGTGAAGGTATGGACAGAACTCCAAGTGGCAGCCACACAGATATCTGTGGTGGAGACGTTTCTGAAACAAGCAGTAGACTCAGCCATGCCTCTGGTTGAATGCCCTTTAACCTCCTCCGGAAGGGGCTTGTTATATTTCTGATAACAAAAGATAATGCAGTTTGACAACCATTTGGACAAACACCGTTTTGAGACTGCAGCACCCTCTCTTTTAGGTGCAAAGGAAACGAATAATTGGTAGGTTTTGTGAACTGGCTTCATCCAGTTCGTATAATGACAAAGAATTCTATGTACATCCAGTATATGCAGAATTGCTTCTCCCTGATTAGAATGTTCAGGGTAGTACACTGGCAATTGAAGAGTCTGATTTAAAGTGGACTCAGAAACCACCTTAGGCAAGAACTTGGGATTTGTACGCAGAGCCACCCGGTCTCTGTGAGAAATAAAATAAGGCTCCTTACACATCAGGGTCTAAAGCTCAGAAATCCTTCGAACTGAAATAATAGCAACCAAAAAGAGTCCTTTCCAAGACAGGTAGCACATGTCACAACATGACACTAGTTTGAAAGGAGGCAGCATGAGTTTTTCTAATATAAAATTCAGGTCCCAGGGAGGAGCAGGGCTCCTGACTGGGGGTCTCAAATGAAGAATCCTTTTCAAGAAAGTTTTGGATACTTCTAGCTGAGCCAAAGATTTTCCACCCACCGGAATGTGGTAGGCAGAAAATGCCAATAAGTGGACCTTCAAGGATGAATAACTGAGTCCCAGGTCAAAAAGGTGCAGGAGATACTCCAAGACCTGCGGAACTGGACAGAAGAAGGGTTCTGACTCCTTGTACGTGGCCCATATGGAAAATCTTTTCCACTTCATGGCATAGGTGGATCTAGTGGACAGCTTTCTGGCCTCCACTAGAACTTGTGCTACTCCAGGTGAAACCCCAAATCGAGTGGCTGCTATGTCAGTAGGTGCCACACATGTAAGTGAAGGGACCGAAGGCCTAGATGAACCAGGGTGCCCTGCTTCTGAGTCAAGAGATCCTGATAAATGGGCAGGGGAACCGGAGGTTTCACCGACAGTTGTTGAACCATATCTGTCATGGCCAAAATGGTGCGATCAGAATCATTTGTGCTCCTTCTACCTGTAATTTCAATAGAACTCTCTGCATTAGTGGAAGTGAAGGGAAGGCGCACATGAACCTCCCCTTCCAGCATAGAGACAGCATGTCTCGTCAGAAAACACCACGCCCTGGAGCGAGCGAGCAGAAAGCTGGTAGTTTTGCGCTGGATGGGGATGCAAACAGATCCAGGTCTGGCCTTACCCATCTTACAAAGATGTTATCTACCACTGACTGTCTCAGTTCCCACTCATGGGTCCTGGCCCAAGTGCGACAGAGTACATCCGCTGGTACGTTTTGTACTCCTGAAACGTGCACCGCCATAAGGTGAAGACAGTGTTGCACTGCCCAGTACCATACTCTCATTGCTTCTCGACAAAGGGGGTATGAGCGAGTTCTTCCTTGTCTGTTTATGTACCAGACGACACACATATTGTCTGTCTGGATCATGACCGGCCCCGACTGAACTAGGTGCTGGAAAGCCTGTAGGGCATTCAGCACTGCTCTCATCTCCAGTACGTTGAAGTGGAGCGAGAGTTCGCTGGAGGACCAAGAGCCTTGGGTCCTGTGAACCTCCAGGTGCGCTCCCCAGCCCATCCCAGAGGCACCTGTCATTAGGGTCTGGGTGGGGAGATCCAAGCAGAATGGTACACCCCGTTGGAGGTTGTCCGGGTCCTGCCACCACAACAGGCCCCAAACCATTGGGTTTGAGACTAGAATCTTGTGATTTAAATCATCGGATATCTCTGGTCCCACTGTACTCTGAAGGTCCATTGTGTGATTCTCATATGAAGTCTGGCCAGGGGCACTGTAGGGATGGCCGCTGCCATAAGGCTGAGAAGCCGGAGGATCATTCTGGCCAAGGTCCTTCTCCGAGAGGCCAGAAAGTGCACTTATTGCTGAAGAGTCGCCATCCTATCAGATGGTAGGAAGGCTCTCCCCTGGACTGTGTCCAACACTGCCCCAATAAATTGTAGGTGTTGGGTAGGAGCAAGGTGGGACTTGGGGTAGTTGACCGTAATGCCCACCCGTCTGAAAAGGTCCAGGATCACAGCAAGAGCTTGGGCTAGGCTGTCCCTCAATGGGGCCAAAAGGAGCCAATCGTCGAGGTAAGGGAACACCTGCACCCCCTGCCTGCGTAAAGTTGCTGCCACCACCGCTAGGCACTTCATGAACACTCTTGGTGCTGACAATAGGCCAAAGGGTAGAGCTTTGAACTGAAAATGCACTCCTTGAAAACAGAATCTGAGGAACCTACAGTGGGGCGGGAAAACTGGGATGTGCAGGTAAGCATCCTGCATGTCCAATGCATACAACCAGTGGTCCTTCTGCAAGAGTGGAATCACACCTGGAAGGGATAGCATTCTGAACCTCTTGTATTCCACAAAGAGTGCTTAGGTCCAGTATTGGTCTGAGGCTGCCCATCTTCTTGGGAACCAGGAAGAAGTGCGAGTAGAATCCCCTTCCTATTTGATCCAGAGGAACCAGCTCTATTGCTGCTTTTGCCAGCAGAGAGTTTATTTCCTCTCTTACTAGAGGGACATGACTTGCGGGATAGTAAGAGTGACCTGGAGGGTTTGCTGGAGGTCGCTCTGCAAACTCTATTGTGTGGTCTTGGGCCACCAGCTGGAGTACCCATGAGTCTGTGGTTACTGCCTCCCATCCTGGCAGGTGGCTGATAAATCTGCCTCCTGCCGGTTCCCCTAGGACTCGCTCTAGAGGAGGGAGGGATTCCAGTGGGTCAGGAGGCGGTGGGGAGGGTGGAGGGAGCAGATCCCGAGGCTCTATGCAATTTCACCGGGGGAGCTGTTCCTGCTGAAGGGGTCCGACGTTTGTTCCAACGTTGGTTCTGCTGCTGCCTCTGTTGGTGGCGTTGCTGCTGATGAAAGGGCTGCTTGGGCTTTTGTGGAGGCTTGTATATTAACTGGACAGAGCGCAAGGCTTTGCCCTTGTCCTGTAAGTCTGTAATGAAGTCTTTGACATCTCCTTCAAACAAGACCGGACCTCTAAAAGGAGCATCTTGGATTGCTGTCTGTACCTCAGGTGCAAGGCCTGAAATCCTCAGCCATGTGTGTCTCCTGAGGCTGATTGCAATGGCTGTTCCCTTCGCTGAGGCATCCACAGGATCATAAGTGGCCCTTAGAGTGTCTCAGCTAGCTGATCTAGCCAATCTGACCATACCTGCCATTTCTTCTTTCAACTCGGAGTCAGAGAGTTTATCTATCTTGGACTCCAGTTGACATAAAATGGATTTCTGGTAGACCACCATGTGAGCAGTATAATTCAGCACCCTGATAGCCAAGGTTGAAGAACAGTAGACCTTAGATTCCTTGACCAGAGGAGAGGTGTTAAGGTGCTTAGGTTTTGCTGAACAGTCGTGGGCAGCACTGATGACCACTGAATCTTCTTTAGGGTTAACAGTGAGGTGGTCTTTACTTTCAGGCATCCGCTTATCTGGCCACAGGTGCCAGTGAAGCTGGTTGTTTCCAGACTGTGGAAGCCAAATTCTCATGTGGCCCTATCTAGGGCAGTATGAGTGTAGGCGACAAATCCAAGAGTTCCAGATGTTCTGCGAATCTCTGGCATTGGGGATCTTGATCCACAGTATGCCAGTCATATGCAGCCTGGATTTTCCTGAGGAGCTCTGTAAAAGAGGGATCTTCGAGAGGAGAGGTTGGAGACTCCCTAGGCTTTAGATCATCTGGAATAGGTGACATACAGTCCGATGAGTGAGCTGAGTCACTATCCAAATCAGACGTAGGGGTACTGTCGGGTGTGCTTAGTTTCGATAGAATGATCTCCATGAGTCTCGAGAGGTCTGTGGGCTCGCAAACTCTGTGGGCCGCTGGGGTTGTGGAAGTGGCTCCACTGTCCTGCCCATTGATGGCCTAGGGCCTGATGATGGGGGTGTCTGATTTATGGTTCTCTAGTGGCCGGCGTCCGGTCTGGCGGAGGCTGACACTTTTCCAACTTTAACGTGAGTTGCGATTTTGCCTCGTCCCACCAGGAGCGCAACATCGCCTGTAAGTCCACCTGAGGTTGAGGTGGAGGAGAGGCAGAAGTGGCTGATGCTCATATCCTGGCATCGGATACCCTGTAAAGTAGGGAGGAGGATACCCTGGCATGGGAATACCCGGCGTCCAGTAAGACAATCCCAGTGTCAGATACCCAGCTGTGGAGTACCCAGGCGAAGAGTACCCCGGCGGAGGGTTATGCGGCGCCTGATACCACGGAGGGCATTGCATTGTCTGACAGCCTGGTGTCGTATCTCAGTAGAATGTCCAAGGGACCCAGTGTCTGCCTGGAAGACGGGGCTGATGGCTCTAGCATCTGCCCAGACAGTGGGGCCACAGGCCCAGTTATAGGCCTCGACGGATGCACAGAATGCCCTGGAGGATTCAGAGTTGTGGGGCCTTGAGGGACAGGCGCAGTTTTCGTCAGGTCCAGCAAAACCTCAGGCATGGGTGGCTTCAGTGTCGGGACGGGCAGTGTCCTGGATGTTGGGCACTCTCCCCCCCTCCATGTCCCTGGGAGGCAGGGACACCAGAGGGACCACCTCCATGGACGGACGGGGAGAAACCGGAGGGGACTCCGGTGTCCACTGTGGCTCAGACATCAGTTGATCGGCTCCTCAACGTCAGGCCTGTTATCAAGGCCTGCCACAGGAGTCGGGGTTGCACGCTCAGAGGAGCCGATGGGCAGCTTACCAGCTGGTTCCCTGCGAGCACCAGAGGAGCTGATGTTCGTCTTACTGGACCCACCACTCTTACTAGACCTCTTAATCTTGAGGGACCTAGGGGTAGTGGGTGCCTCCTTTGTCCCGGAGGCTCCCGTCGGGGCCAACCCGAACCAGACAGCTGCTCTGTAGCCACAGAGACGGCCATGGAAGAGGCAACTTTTCCCAGAGGGGAAAAGTACCTCCTTGGCCGCGGCGCCCGGGCTTGAAGGAGACAGTTCCTGGTCCTGATGTCCTCCTTCTTCTTACGAGGGACTTCAGGGGAAGAAGATGTGCTCCAGAGTTTCTTCAGCTCCTTCCTTATGGATGCTTTTTTTAGTTTTAAAAGGTGGGCTTCCAGGGACTGCTGACGGCACTTTCATGTGGCCTAGTTAAAGCCTTGGTAGACTCACACTCCTGAATCTTATGGTCTGGGCCCAGACAAAAAAGGCAGCAGGAATGGCCATCCTTGTGAGGGGGCCGAGCACCACAGGAGTCGCACTTATTTTTATGCGAATTGGAAGATGTCGGAGACGACACACGCGATTTAGTTGTACAGAACACAAAATGTGAGAAAATTACTGTTTTCAATGAAAATATAAATGACATATACTCATCCAAGATGGCGTAGACAGAAGCAACATTCTCCACGAGGTCCGACATGCGAAGGTCAATGGTGGGAAAGAACTGGAGGACAGACATGGGGACCGCTCACTATAAAGTGCCACGTGATGCTGGGTGGGCGGTTCCCCGCCAGACATTGCTAGCTAAAAGGTTTTCATGTGGTCCTGGCACCTGACAGCTTCAGTCCTACCTGTCAGTACCTATTGCAAGAGCCCTCTCAAAGTAAGATCTAGGTTTTTTTTTCTTATTCTTTTCTCCTCCCAGTCCCACTTTGGATCTCCCTGTTCCCCAGCCCTGAATTTGGGGATGTGTTGGTTGTACCATTCACCCAGATGGTTGAGCAGCTGTCGTCACATCTGATGCTAATCCCCTTACATGATTGGTCAGCAGGGAGTGAGTGACTGCAGGACAGCGGAGGCTAGGTGGTACGACAGTGAGAACACAACAATAGGGGCACTGACACAGGCACCTGTAATGTGTACGTGCATCAGCATGCACATCACTGTATGCAACTCAACTCTCGGGAAGGAATAAAAAGCAGGAGGAAAATCGCCCTAACCAGTAGGATGACAGCATGACCTCACAGGCCTCGATCAGCAGGATGACAGCGCGACGTCACAGGCCCCACTCTACTGACTAAGGCACTAAACCAGCCATACTGGTTCTGGCAAGACAGGGGGTTATGTCCTGGGAAAGGGATGTGATGGGCCTGGGTGCTGCAATTTGACGGGGACCAGCAAGGGAGCAAAGAAGTACAAACAGAACATTAATTAATTTATAAAAAGGTATGATTTGCAGTTTCAAAACTGGAATATGTTTAAGTAGCCATGATTCTCATCATGTTAGGGATCAACATCAGAAAAAGAGAGAGACAGATGGCATACGGTCAGGCACCCTCATAGTGAGAGACTACTTTACCAGTAGCTGGTCTGATATTGTGCTGGAACCATTCTAAGAGCAGCAATAAAAAGCAGGGGGTGCAGCAAAAACAGGGAGGACCCCCAGCCTGCTGGTGTAGCGGTAGCGCTACCACTTGCAATGTCGGCAACCCGAGTTCAAGAATGGGCTCAGGCCGGCCGGGAGCAGAGACTTGAGCATCCAGGGGACTGTTCCTCTCCTCCAGGGCGGGACAGACTCGGTGCACGCCTGGACTCTGGCAGTGGCCGGAGGAACAACTTGTCTGGGAGTCTGATGGGGGAGGCGTGACCGACGCCGGCTTATGCCTGGTGTCAGCACAAATCATGCCTCTGGGGGGAGCATACATGAAAAAATACTTGGCCCGGCACAACATCGATGAGAGGGTGGATACAAGTCCTCACGCACTGCCGGTAGCTAGAAAGGATGTAACCATGCGACATTTGTAAGTACGGCTACAGGGTAGGGGGTGAAGGTCTCGGTGCTCTTCCCACTCAGCCCCCGCCTAGGGGTAAACCAAGGTCCGTGATGCCGGAGGGTCAGTTGGGTGACAGTGCTGGTGTTGAGGAGGCTTCAGAAATAGAAATTTCAAAAAATAAAAAAAAAAAACAGGGAGGACTATGGGATTTTGCCGTAGAAGGATTCCCAGAACCTACAGCACTGTGCATAAGGCAGAGGGAATGTTACAGGGTCAAAGGTCAGCAGCCATATGATAAAATAATTTAGTTTAATTTTTAGTATCTTTGTTAATCAGTGGTAAAATACTGCACAATATCGCAGTGTATTGGGGGCATCACAAAATGATCCCACGGACCCCTTGTTTCTGCTTTTATTAAATAATACTGCCAAAAATATGCCAACAATGTTATTTCTAAAAGCAGCTGTCCTTTCAGCATTATTGGAACACTCCAGGCACCTTGCGCTCTCAAATTTTTTTTTCAGTGCTATACAGTACTTACATGGATGTAGATGCTTCCACCTCTTAACTCCCTTACACCAAAAGCCTTAAGGTTGGCCGTACAGAGCTGTGTTACCTCCATTATTGAGTATGGATTGATAATCTATTGATTTTCCACTGAAACTACCCTCCGGCACATTTCCATTGCTCTAAACAAGGCGTATCACCTCATCTCAGGAGCCCACCGTCTCACCCACTCTTGCAAACTCTATGCCCAAATTGGTTGGCTCCAACTCAAAGAACACATCAAATATCAAACATGCCTGATGGCCAAGAAAATAACCCTAGGCCTCCTACCACCTGGAATTCAAGGTCTTCTAAGACCCTCTCTTAATACCCGTGGCTCTGAATCCCAGCTCTTTCTGGTCCCTCACTGCCGTACCTCCCAGGGACAAAGATCGTTCACCTACAGAGCTCCTCTTTGGATGAATGCCCTCAACTGTGACATCTCCGAAGGAATCCATATTGGGCCCTTTTAAATCCAAGCTACAGTGACTACTCTCTGCTACTTGCTCCTGTGACTGTTTCCATTAAACCCTCTTTGGCAATCTAAAACCCTCGCACTTAATTACTGTTAAATCTCTGTAGCACCATCTCTGACATCCCTTCCCCCTGCTACCCTACCCCCTTCACCTTTCCTCCCCTCTACCCAATGCCCCCCCCACAGTCTGTCCTGACAAGGCCTGTTGGCTGATTTCAACTTACCTTATGATTTTACCAGTAACTGACAAAGCTTGTTTTGGCTGATTTTCAATTTACTGTATGCATTCCTGTGCATGAAACTGCTTAGCATTACTCGTTTCTATTCTTTACTTCACTGTGAATGTCAACTACTGCTTCTTTCCTTATTTACAATTATTTTACCATACATTGTTTAGTCTGTAAACCAGTTGATCTCCTTTCTCTATGTATACTTTTTTGCCATACTTTTTGTTCTGTTAACCTGTTGTATTATTTTATGTACCAAAACAATCAGAGAATCGAAGACCACCTTCTTCAAATCCGAACTCGACTCTGCCACAAAGAGCCCAATCAAGCTCTGGAACACAATCAGTGATCTGCTAGGCCACTCCCCAGGAAATTCACTCCCGACCAAGATTACCTCTGGCAACTTGACTATAACCGAAAAGATGGATATACTTAGCGCATTCAATAACCACTTTGTTACTGCAGGCATGGCTTTTGTATAACTCCTGCAAACATGCCGGCTCCCAGACTGCCAGCCAACTGCCTGAAACTCCGATAGCGCTTCGCCTCCTTTCTCACTTCAACCTGCCACACTGAAAGAGGTAGAGGACCTCTTGCTTCAGTTGGATACTAGAAAAGTGCTGGGGCCGACTCCCTGACCTTACTCCTAAAAATTGCCCACCAATGCACTAGCCGATACCAGTCACCCACCTTTTAACTTATCCCTGTCTCAGGGCACCTGTCCACCTATATGGAAGACAGACATGTCATACCACTGTTCAAATCAGGTGACCGTGGCGATCTCAATAACTACAGGCCAATTTCCTCCTTCCGGTCCTGTCCAAGCTCCTAGAGAAAATTGTAATGCACAGCTGAGGACTCACCTTGAGTCTAGGGAACTGCTAAATCCTATGCAGTCCAGTTCAGAGCTAAACATAGCACTATCTCAGCCCTCGCCAAAGTTACTAATGACTGGCAGCGTAATCTTGAGAGCAAAAACTTTATTTGTGCTTGTTTTCCTTGATCAAAGCAAGGCTTTAGACACCGTCGACCATAGTCTGCTCCTCTCCACCTTCAAACCATAGGTGTGGGACCCCTCCTCTCTCGTTGGTTCACTGACTATCTTACAGGGCGCCTTCAACAAGTTAAAGCCGGAGGAGGCCTGTCCTCTAAAAACTCTGCAAAGAGGGGCACCGCAAGGTCTCTATATTAGGGCCCTTACTTTTGCAATTTACATTAATAACATCGACTACTGTATAAAAGAAGCAAACATCCATCTGTTTGCAGATGATACAGTTCTCTACATGAGTCGCCCAACACCTGAAGCTGCCTGCAATGACCTACAGTCAGAATTCAACCTTTACAAAGCCAACTCCTCCAAAAAAGCTACTCCTTAATGCCAAAAAACTAAAGCGATGGTCCTCTCTCTTTTATCCTGCACAGCTAACCCTGTGTCCAGTGGGACAGTTCCCCAAATTACCACAGTTCTAGGTGAAAACTAAAATTTGTTACAAAATTCAAGTATCTGGGAGTTTGGATAGACCAAAGACTCTCCTTCATTGACCATATCGAGGGACTTGCTAAAACCGACTTGACAAGGCTTGGACTGTTTTCAGAATCAGCCAATTTCTCACCAGAGATGCCAAGAAACAACTGGTCCAATCCATTTTCCTATCATTGGTTGATTACGCTGACTTCCTCTACAGCCAATGCCCCAACTCTTACATGGCTAAACTGGACACACTCTACCATCGAGCACTGAGGTTTATAACGGGACTCCCTCGACACACATCACTGCACCCTATATGCGGCAGTGGGATGGACATCACTAAAGTTCAGGCACCACAGAAGCGCCGCTCTCTGGACCTATAGAGCCATCTCTAATAAGCTGCCTTACTATATCTCCTGCTGTCTTCCCCTGAGTATAATTGGGAAATACGCGTTAAGAAGTTACTCAGCTATTACACTTAAAGTACCCAAAGCAAAATCCCGCTTCGGCAGGGCAGCCATAAGCTTCATGCTACCTACCTTATGGAACGATCTACAAAAAACCCTCAAATTAAGCACTCTAATCAGTATAAATGCTTTCAAGATGCTTTATTTCCATACAATCAGAGAAGTATGTAACTGCTTCACCCACTCAGACCCAGTACTGGTATAAAGCCACGCCTAGACCCAATTTTAAGTACTGACCCCCCCAGCTTGCTCCCTCACCAGCCTAATTGTTCTCTCTTATTCCCTGTCTTATCAACACTAGGCCCATCCATCATCCCTTATTCTTCCTTTCCCAACCTCGGATAGGAGCTCACTACCCTGAGTTGTGACATCCTACCATGCCCGTGCTATAGCATTCAATCCGGGGCTCACATACTCCTTTTCTCCATCCACCTTCTCTACATCCAGCTTTACCAACTCCTTTCTGTGCACCATGCCCTCCTAGCCTTTCTCCCCTACTTCCCTCCCTCTTCCCTACCTTCACCTCTACCTGGTGTATATTTTATTTTTTATTTTTCTTCCGTTCTTCCTCCTGCAACCTTAGATAACCTGCTTTATCTTCCTATAGACACTTCTATGTATGTAAATACCGTGTAATCTGTACAATATCTGTATAATTCTATGTA
Organism: Neoceratodus forsteri; assembly: GCA_016271365.2. Lineage (NCBI taxonomy): Eukaryota > Metazoa > Chordata > Ceratodontiformes > Ceratodontidae > Neoceratodus > Neoceratodus forsteri. The sequence goes on along the minus strand of CM028130.1, from coordinate 537,331,308 downwards.
CATATGAACTTCTTTTTCTTCCTCTCTGTAAAGAGTATTATCTGTATTGCCTTGTAAATACCTGTGTTGACCTGTATATACAATTGTTCATGCTCCACCCAGGTCCATCTTGCAAATGAGCTTCTGCTCAACGATGAACGCCTGGTTAAATAAAGACTTGATTGATTGATTATGCTGCTGACGTGGAACCTTTGTAAAAGAGCTCTAAGCTCAAAGATATTTGTAATCCGAGACCTAAATAAAAAATATATATATATATATATATATATATATATATATATATAAATAAGCACTGCAATGCACTGTATTCACCACCAAAAGAAGTACACCATGACTTCCGGTGACGTCAACAGACTAATGGATGCCTAGCCCTGAGGCTCTTACCCTGCCACGACGAATACCTACTTGCATCGCTGTTAATGACAATGCCTTCACCAGCTAAAACCACAAGAATGAAGGCTGGGAGACCTCCAGGCACTCCGGTGCAAAAATTGAGAGAGCTCCTGCACGTGGAACAGGAGGAGGAGGTGGAAGACTGCAAGGCTGCGGAGGGCCTGCAGTCAACGGTGCAACATGGCGCGAGTCCCACTGGATCTACCCTCCACAATAATGCAGACGGCGCTGTCAAGAAAATTGATCAAAACCTGTCAGACCTTTGCTCTGATTTCAACAAGATCGACCACAAAACCGAACAACTCGATTTATGCCTGTCACAAACCTCCGAATAGACGGACAGGCATGGCAGACTGGTGCTCTACCTCCTGGCCAGAGACAGAGTAAACCCATCGCCTAGATGACCTAGAAGGTAGGAGCAGGCATCAGAACATCTGTGCCTATGGTGTGCCTGAGGGCTTGGAGGACAAGCATAACGACACCACTACCTTCCTGCAAGACCTGCTACGACATTTACTGTCCCTCCCGGCTGAGCCTGACATCTCCATGGATAGAGCGCACAGATCCCTGGAGCCAAGACCTCGTAACCCAGACACCAGACCCAGATCCCTGATTGCTCGCTTCACCCTACATAGATCGAAGTAAGAGGTGCTGCGACGTGCCTGGCAGAAAGGGCCCTTACGACATCAGAGTCAGTGGATCACCATTGATAATGGCCACACGTCCTCGTTCGAGGAAGACAAAGAGTTCTGTGGCCGATAGTAAAACAGCTTAAAACTAAAACCATCAAGACAAAAGTACTTTTTCCTGCTCGGCTGAAGGTGTAAACAGAGAAGGGCCACAAAATATTCCCTGACCTGCTAGCTGCTTCTCAAGTCCTGGAAAATCAAGGTATTCCTGTCCCCCACCCCTCACCCCTGCTAAATAAAGAGAAACTGGAGCAGGACTTACTTCTCTCCGCGTGGTTGGTGGCTCAGAAGGGCACGACTAGCCCAGGAACTTCACAGAAGCTGCCTCACTCCAACTTGAGAGTGGACATCTCAGTGCTCCTTCGCAGATACAGGGACCCCCTCAGCTGTCAACAAAAGAGTTCAACACTTGCGTGAGGATTCTGAAGACCTCTGCGATACTGTCCCAAGCCAATCCACCACTTTGACAACATGAGGAAGATCTGCAGACAGGCAGACGGCTTTTCGTTTCCACTTTTGGCCCCCGGCATACTAGGGCCTAGTTTCCTTTTTGTTGCCACGGCGCGCCTCATTGGATCCCCCAGCCTGACCAAGACTGTTAAATACAACTCTGTTGTGGCCAGGCTGCTGCCCCGAAGAACTCTTTCCCCTTGCGCCAGACTTTTCTTAAATTGTTCTGTGGTGCTTCTCTGAACTTCTCCTTCCCTCTGGTTATCAGAGGTATGACTCTGGGGGGGGGAGCGCAGATCAGAAATGAAAATTTCTACAGTTCACTGGAGGGGCGGTTTCTGAGCTCGAGCAACCAAGACCATGAGGCTGGGGTCTTTATGGACATACTTGTGAGTATCATGGCTAACATTCTTACCTTGAGAGGAGGAACACGGAGTGAGGGGCTGGAGGCTAGGACCATCCCACCATCTATGTTTCACATGTGTGGTGCTGATGGTGAGGTCCCTGGTCCTCTCTTCCCGTTTATGCTTCCTCTTCGCCCCCATCAGGTTGGGCAGACTGTCTACTTGCTGCCTTGGTGGGTGGGGAAGGTACATGTTTCTCTCAGGTTGAAGCCTTACTGGCTGGAGGTGCCCTTGTGACAACCCCCTTGTTGTGGGGCTGCACTGGGCTCTAGTTCATGGGAGCAGGGGTTTGCTGCGATGAGGGAGACCTCCCCTGTTCATTGAAGATACCCAGGAGAACGTGGGCCAGGAATCTGTACTAGCCCCGGAGAAGAGACCCTTGCAAGGTCTTCAACTACATTTGCTGAGGTGCCTGAGTCCACGAGCCCAGGGAATGTGTCCATTATGTTCTTATGTCTGGGGAAGGGCTGGCTAAGTAATGACAATAATTATATTACCTAAAGCGATGATAGTCAGAGGGTTTAATACCAGGAGGAGGAGGAGTAGCTCTTTAAATAAGGGAAGGAATCAAAGCAACAGAACATAAGGGTAAACAGGGAGGAGAAGAAGAAGCACTGTGGGTAAATTTGGAGACAGGCAATGGCACCACAATCCGCACAGGAGTTGTAGACAGACTCCCTTCTCAGGGGGAGGAAATGGACAAGGAAATGATAGAAAGTATACGTAGAATGGCAGAAAAAGGGGAGATATTGCTGATGGGTGATCTGAATATGTCAGATGTTAACTAGAGTGCAGCTGCAGCAGCCACTTCGAAGAGTGGGGTTATTCCAGATGCCCTATAGGGGGCATGCCTTAGACAACTAGTATTGGAGCCCACTCGAGAGGGAGCAATCTTAGACCTGGTTCTCTCAAATGGAGATGGAGAGAGGATCACAGATGTAGAAGTGGGTAGCCATCTGGGAACTAGCGACCATCGAACAGTATGGTTCACAATAAACACAGCAATAGAGTCAAGCCATACAAAGGCAAAAGTACTGGACTTTAGGAGAGCTGACTCTGCCAAAATGGGTGAGTGCCTAAGGAATGCACTAGCAAATGGGCAGGAAGGAGGGGTGGAAGAACAATGGGGAATAATAAAAACTGCCATCACAGAGGTAACAAGCCTTTGTGTGAAGCAAATAAACAAAACAAAACGATGTAAGAAACCACTATGATTCTCAAAGGAAAAGGCAGTGAAGGTTCAAGAGAAAAAGAAAGCATTCAGGAAGTACAAGGAATCACAGAAGAAGCAGGACAGAGAACTGTATCAGTTAAAGCAAAGGAAGCTGGGAAGGCAGTCAGAACAGCAAAGGCCCAAACGAGGAAAGATAGCCAACTCAGTTAAGAAGGGGATAAAACCTTTATAGGTACATCAGGGAGCAAAGGAAGACCAAGGAGGAGATAGTGAGGCTTAATAAAGGGAGGGAGGGTGGGCAGAGGGTGACTGTGAAAAGGCAGAGATACTAAACAAATATTGTTGCTCAGTATTTACAAATGAAGAGGGCAGGTACCTAAAACAAACAGAAACACTCTGGATACAGAAGTTGATACCAGCCCATTTACAGAAGAAAGGGTTCTGAAAGAACTCTTAAAACTGAAGGTGGACAAAGCAATGGGGCCTGATGGGATTCATCCCAGAATTCTAAAAGAACTAAGGGTAGAACTAATGACACCACGGACTACCCTTTTTAACAAATCATGGGAGGATGGGGTGGTACCCGAGGACTGGAGGAGAGCAGATGTGATTCCCCTTCACAAAAGTGGGAGCAAGGCAGAAGCAGGAAACTACAGACCTGTTAGTTTAACCTCAGTGATAAGGAAAATGATGGAATCACTTCTGAAGGAAAGAACTGTCAAGTATCTAGAGGCCAGAGGGGCACAGGACCCAAGGCAGCATGGATTCACAGCGGGAAGGTCATGCCAGACGAATCTGATAGATTTCTTTGACTGGGTGACCAAAGTAGTAGATCAGGGAAGGGCTATGGACATGCCTACCTAGACTTTAGCAAGGCATTTGACACAGTCCCACACAAAAGATTAATATACAAGTTATCCAGCCTTGGAGTGGGTCCCAGGATGACAGCCTGGGTAAAGAATTGGCTGGAGAATAGGACACAGAGAGTAATAGTAAATGGAGTCCACTCTGAAGAAAAGGGGGTTACTAGTGGGGTACCACAGGGTTCAGTATTAGGACCGGTCCTCTTCAATGTCTTTATAAGCAACATTACAGAGGGACCAGAAGGAAAAGTATGTCTTTTTGCAGATGACACAAAGATCTGCAACAGAGTTAATGCACAAGGTGGGGTGGAAAGGATGAGAAGGGACTTGGCAAGGTTAGAGGAATGGTCAAATGTATGGCAGCTTAGATTCAATGCTAAGAAGTGCAAGGTAATGCACCTGAGAGACAAAAACCCAGAGGAAGAGTACACAATGGGGGGTGAGATACTAACAACAACAAAAATGGAAAGGGACCTGGGGGTAGTCATATCAGATGACCTAAAGGTGGGCAAGCAATCTGAGAGGGCAGCAAGAAGGGCTGGGGGGATACTGGGATGCATAGGGAGAGGCATCACCTGTAGAAAACAGGAAGTTATTATCCCTCTGTACAGACAGCTGGTCAGACCCCATCTGGAGTACTGCGTGCAGTTCTGGAGACCCAATCTCCGCAAAGACACAGACAGGATGGAAGCTGTCCAGAGGAGGGGAACTAAAATGGTGCAGGGTCTGCACCGGAAGAAATGTGAAGAGAGACTTAAGGAGCTTAATATGTATAGCCTCGAGGAAAGGAGGGAGAGGGGAGTCATGATAGAAACTTTCAAGTACCTCAAGGGAATCAACAAAGTCCAAGAGGGTAGCATCTTTCAAAAAAAGAGGTGTGCAAGAACAAGGGGGCACAATTTGAAGATGGGCGGCTCGGAGGTAATTTAAGGAAGTATTTTTTCACAGAGAGGGTTGTGGATGCATGGAACGGCCTTCCGGAGGAGGTTGTGGAGTCAAAAACAGTGGTGGAATTCAAGCATGCATGGGACAGTCATAAGGCAATTCTAGGGGGTGGGGTAGGAAGAAGTAGGCTGCTGGTTAACTAGGATCTGCAGCTTATCCATTAGGTAGGGAAATGGGCAGACTGGGTTGGCCAAGCGGTCCTTATCTGCTGTCAAATTCTATGTTTCTATGTAATGTCATAATGTCGCTTGGGGGGATGGGGGGAGGGTCTATATATGATTTATCATTTACATATTTATCACATCTGTTGATGTCAAAGGGCTCGGCCCTTCTGGGAAATTTCCACTGGGTTAACGGGGGCGCCTCTTTTTTTTTTTTGAGCTCCCTATTCCCTATCGCCTTTGCGACAGCCCGTAAGTTGGATATTCCAGCTTAACCATGGAAGTCGAAATTCCTCTACAAGGCCTGGCTGGCCATGGGCTTACTTGCTCTTGGCTCACCAGAGCCTCATGAGCTTGCTCCTTGCTCCCTGAGTGGAAGAGGGCAGCATGTTTATGTCTCGTTCGGGACAATTCAGGTTCAGTTCTCTTGTTTAAAGTTAATAGCTAATTGTTTACTTGGGTACAACATTGCAGTTAAACAATTAAATATTAGATTGTCCTGTAGTCAGAACTATGAGCAACAAGAGTTAATGTGTTATTTTATATGTTACAAAAAATGGCTAGTCAATATTTTAAGGTTCTCTCTTACAATATAAATGGAGTACCAATCCGGTGAAGAGGAAGCAGATTTTAAGATTTTTGTGATCCCAGAAAAGTGATGTCAACTTCCTACAGGAGACACATTTGTCTCCCACTGAAACACTAAAGTTGAGGTTGAGGAGTTTTCCACAGGTGTTCCACTCTTCTCTGCCGACAGGCAAGAAGAGGCAGGTAGCCATCTTAGTTGCGGCCTCCTTCCCTTTTGAGGCTGAGGAGGTGGTGGAGGACCCAGGAGCAAGGTACATTTTGGTAGTGGGAAGGGTCCAGGACACCCAAATCACTTTGGCCAATGTCTATGCCCCACCGGGTTCCCCACTCTCCTTCCATACTTCCCTTGCTCAACTAGGTGCTGAGAAGGCAAGGGGGGGGTCTAGATAATGGGAGGGGACTGGAACCTAATATTTAACAGAGCCCTGCACACCACTTCTCAGATTCCAAATCCTAAATCCTGATCACAGAAAGGCACACAAGCTCAAGAGGGTTTTTGAGCAGGTGGGGCTAGTGGATGTTTGGCGGGAGAGGTACTCCAGGGCTAGAGACTATGCTTACTACTCTCCCCGATTTAAAATATTCTCTAGATTGGACACCTTTTTTATCTTCTCTGGGGACCTCTCTCACTTTCCCTCCATGTGGGTGGGGACCTCTACACACTGTCAGATCATAATCCCAACCTCTTAGAAATGGATCTTAATCTCCCACAGCGAAACACACACACACTGGAGACTTAATTGTTCCCTCCTCGGCGACCTGGCCACAGTTAAAGAAATTAAGCAGCACATCACTAGAACTTTAGAAGAGAATACTACGGAGGGGATCTCTCCACAGATCTTGTGGGACACTCTCAAGGCCTCGGTCAGGGGAAAACTTATTGCTATTGTTGCTTCTAAAAAGAAAGCAGCAAAGACAGCAAGAGCTCACTGCACAGATCAAGACCCTTGAGGATGCTCAAAAAGTTAAGATGGCAGGGGGCTCGGGACTCAGAGCTTAAAGGCTGCTGGGACAGCTTAAGAGAACTTCAAAAAGCAGAGAATGAGAAGGCTGTTTTCTTCCTCAAGCAAAAATATTATGAGAGAGGCCCAAGAGGGTCCAGATTAATAGCCTTCCACTTAAGGCAACATGCGGCCAAAGCCGCCATTACCAAAATAGTTTCCTCAGCCACTGGTGCCTCAATTACTAAACTGAATCAGATTTCTTAGGCCTTTGTTTTCTATTACTCCAGCTTATATAATTCCCAATCTGAAACAACATTAGAAGCAAAAGCGAACTTTCTGGCTTCCCTCTCATTCCCCACTCTCTCCCTAGAGAAGAGGCAATCCTTAAACAAACCAATCACACACACTGAAATTTTGGATACAATTAAAAACTTGAAAACTGCTAAATGTCCCAGCCCAGATGGCTTCAGTGCTGAGTTTTACAAGACCTTTAGAGAGAAGGTGGTTCCCCTTCTCTCGGAGGTCTTTACAGAGGTCTGGAGGGATGGGAATCTGGTGCCCCCTTCTTGGCAATACGCCACTATCTCTTTAATACATAAAGAACATACAGATCCTTCCCACTGTGAGTCTTATAGACCTATCTCCCTACTTAATTCAGACTATAAAATCTTCACTTCTATTATAGCATCCCGGTTACATTCTCTTCTGCCGGAGTTGTTTAATCTAGACCAGATGGGCTTTGTCTCTGGCTGCCAGGCCCTGGACAGTGTCTGGACCACCCTCAATACTACTGACTCCATCCACTGCTCCCGTATTCCTGCCTGCCTGATGAGCCTGGACACGGAAAAGGCCTTTGATGAAGTTTTTTTTTTTCTCTCAATTGTTTAACCAGGAGTGGCACACTAAGCTGAAAGCTTGTTTACAGGTGTGACCTGGGAGCACAAAGGGAAGTTAAGTGACTTGCTCAAGGACACACAGTATGCAAGTAGGGACTGTGGGATTCAAACCCAGGTCTCCAGATTTGCAGCCCAGAGCCTTAAACCACTGCGCTATACTGCCTCCCCATGGAGCTTTCTATTCCTGGTCTTAGAGACCATGGCCTTTACGCAGACCATCGTAGATAGCATAAAGGCACTATATACTGCTCCATAAGCATATGTTAGGGTGAATGGGGGTATCTCGGAGAGATTTAGATTGAATAGAGGTACCCGGCAGGGCTGTCTCCTTTCCCCTCTTCTCTTCGCCCTGTATACTGACCCTTTGGGGGAGGCGATTCGCCAATCAGAAGAAATTTGGGGAGTTGAGGTGGGGGGACAGGAACGGAAGATCTTTCTGTACGTATTAGGGATACATTGGGGAGCGAAGAAAGACCAAAGGAGGGATACTGAGGCGTAATAAAGGGGAGGGAATATGGGTAGAGGGTGACAGTGAAAAAGCAGGGATACTGAACGAATATTTCTGCTCAGTATTCACAAAGGAAGAGGAGGGAGAGGTACCTAAACCAAACAAGAGAAACACTGTGAAGACGGGGGTTGATACCAGTCCATTTACAGAAGAAAGGATTCTGAAAGAACTAATAAAATTGAAGGTGGACAAAGCAATGGGGCCTGATGGGATTCACCCAAGAATTCTAAAAGAACTAAGGGTAGAACTAATGACACCGCTGACTACTCTCTTTACCAAATCATGGGAGGATGGGGTGGTACCTGAGGACTGGAGGAGGGCAGATGTGATTCCTCTTCACAAAAGTGGGAGCAGGACAGAGGTAGAAAACTACAGACCAGTTAGTTTGACCTCAGTGGTAGGTAAAATGATGGAATCACTTCTGAAGGAAAGAATTGTTGAGTACCTAGAGGCCAGTGGGGCACTGGGACCCAAGGCAGCATGGATTCAATGATGGGAAGGTCGTGTCAGACGAATCTAATAGATTTCTTTGACTGGGTGACCAAAGTAGTAGACCAGGGAGGGTCTGTGGACATGGCTTACCTAGATTTTAGCAAGGCATTTGATACAGTCCCACACAAAAGATTAATACACAAGTTAGCCAGCCTTGGAGTGGGACCCAATGTGGTAGCCTGGATAAAAAATTGGCTAGACAACAGGACACAAAGGGTAGTAGTAAATGGAGTCCACAGTGAAGAAAGGAGGGTTACTAGCGGGGTACCGCAGGGTTCAGTACAGGGACCGGTCTTTTTTAATGTCTTTATAAGTGACATTGCAGAGGAACTGGAAGGAAAAGTATGTCTCTTTGCAGATGACACAAAGATCTGCAACAGGGTTGATACACCAGATGGAGTGGAAAGGATGAGAAGGGACTTGGCAAGGTTGGAGGAATGGTCAAATGTATGGCAGCACAGATTCAATGCAAAGAAGTGCAAGATAACAAAAACCCAGGGCAAGAGTACACAATGGGGGGTGAGATACTGACAACAGTAAAATGGAAAGGGTAATTACCTGGGGTAATTATATCAGATGACCTGAGGTGGGCAAGCAATGGAGAAGGCAGTAAGGAAGGCTGGGGATACTGGGATGCATAGGGAGAGGCATCAATAGTAGAAAACAGGAAGTTGTTATCCTGTACAGACAGTTGGTGAGACCCCATCTGGAGTACTGTGTGCAGTTCTGGAGACCCCATCTCCGCAAAGACATAGACAAGATGGAAGCTGTCCAGTGGAGGGCAACCAAAATGGTGCAGGGTCTGCACCAGAAGACATACGAAGAAAGACTAAAGGAGCTTAATATGTATACCCTTGAGGAAAGGAGGGAGAGAAGGGACATGATAGAAACTTTCAAGTACCTCAAGGGAATCAACAAAGTCCAAGAGGGCGGCATCTTTCAGAAAAAGAGATGTGCAAGAACAAGGGGGCACAATTTGAAGATAGAGGGGGGACGGCTCAGAGGTAATGTGAGGAAGTATTTTTTCACAGAGAGGGTTGTGGATGCATGGAACAGCCTCCCTGAGGAGGTCGTGGAGTCAAGAATAGTGGGGGAATTCAAGATTGCATGGGACAGACATAAGGCAGTCCTAGTGGGGGGGTAGGAGGAAGTAAGCTGTTGGTTAATTAGGATCTGCAGCTTATCTGTTAGGTAGGAAAATGGGCAGACTAGGTGGGCCAAGCGGTCCTCATCTGCCGTCACAGTCTATGTTTCTATGTACGCAGATTATGTTCTTTTCTCCCTGTCTCAACCCGAGATGTCCATACCTCGGGTGTGGTCTCTCCTGGAGGAGTTTGGGAAACATGCAGGATACTCTCTTAATAGAACCAAGACGGAGGTCCTTGGTTTTTATTACACCCCCTCTCAGACAGTTTTGGACACCCTTCCCCTTGACTGGGCCTCCAAGAAGATGAAATACCTTGGTACTTATATTACAAAGCATTCATCCCAACTATTTAAAGTCAACTACAACCCCCTCATAAGCCAAGTGAAAAAAGACTGAGGTGGTCCCTAATAAATCTCCCTGTGTACTCCAGAATCCAAATAATTACTATGAATATTCTCCCCAGATTCCTATACTTGTTTCAGTGCCTCCCCCTTCTTATACGCAGATCACAGTTTCAGATCTGGCACAAAATTATTTCTAAGTTTGTCTGGAATAACAAAAGACCCAGGGTTAATCTTAATATTCTACAGGCACACAGAAGTAGGTGTGGAAGGTCTCTTCCAGACCTTGAAGATTATTACTTGGCAGCACAATTGAAAATGGCCCTGTGTTGGTCTGTCACAGCCTACTCCTCAAACTGGAAGGCAGTGGAGCTGAGGGAGGAGGAGGGGAAGGGGTTCCCCCCTGAACTCCAGAGTCATGGCCTCGAATAGGGATGGTGGTGGGCTTCCTTCCCCCCTCTCCGCAGTCAGGAACACTCTGGCTACAGTACAAACTAAAAGAATTCACTTTGACCCTTCTATAGGAGACCATGGACTCCCGACTTGCATCTAGCCCATCTAGACCCGACGTTTAGGTCCTGGGACAGACAGGGATTGACCTACCTTAGTCAATTTATGCAGGGGACTATAGTGCTGGACTTTGAAACCCTTAAAAGCACATATGCTTTTCGGAATTCTGATCATTTCCGATTTTTGCAGGTTCGGGCCTACATTAATAAATGTCAACGGTTGGATCATCACCCTAAGCGAGTCACTTCTTTCCTTAGCTGCCTCCTAACAATCCTGTCCGGCCAAATACAGAAGGGTCTTGTCTCATTAATTTATAAGTCACTAGCCGGACTAAAAAAGGCCCCACTAGATAAAATTACATCTAAATGGACGGGGGAGGTGGCCCCAGACCTGACAGAGCTGGACTGGGATAAGGCTTTCCATATCATCTCTAAAGCCACTAGCTCCCTGCATTGGCAGGAATTTGAGTGGGGAGTGAGGATATGCTACTTCCTCACCTCGCTGATTCTTAATAAAAGGGACCCCACTCGTTCCCCAGTGTGTTGGAGGCTGTGTGGTGAGGGGAGGGCGAGCCACCTGCACATTTTCTGGAAATGTTCTGAGATGAGGCCCTTCTGGGATGGGGTAAACTCTGTTCTGACAGACCTTTTCTTGCTAGACCAGATATTGGACTGGCTGAATGTCAATCTAGGTATAGCCCCCCAACCCCACTCCGGGGACTCAGAGGAGCGTACTCCTTTTACCTTTGGGCCATCATATTGGTGGCACCCCACAAAGGCTATAACACGGTCCTGGCTGAAACCCGACCCACCTAACCTCAAGACTTGTATCCGGATAATTCAAGACATCTCTGAACTTGAGAAGATAACTTTTAGAATCAACCAAAAGACGCATGTATATATTCTTAGATGGACAAGATGGTGGATGGTGGATGTGGCTAGATGCCAACAAGAGGTGCCAGCCTTGTGCATAGGAGGCTGGGGGAAGGGGGACGGGGAGGCTCAGGGTGCAGGATTGTGTGATCCTTGTCTGATGCTCCCTATTAAAGTATATTATACATGAACATCTGTAATTTCATGGTGCCAACACAGAAAGTATTTTTTTTTATACTTTATATTTATTGTTTTCAATGTACGCGTACATACAATACATTCCAAGCAGAGACTTTTCAAATGATATTTACATTCTGGAAACATTGAGGATGCCACCCCTCTAAAATTCCTACACATTACTTATTCTACTGCTTTAAGACAAGTCCTTGAGGAATGCTAAATTAATATCATTAACAGTTTTTATTACCAAATTGCTAGGAATTAAGCCCAAGAGCGGCATGGAAATTTACTAAATCCATATTTGGGAAGTTTGATGTTTATAGGAACTGAGAATTAATTTACTAAGACTGCAAGAATGTATTAAGTTTGAATGGATGTGATTTTATACTGTTTATGTATGTACCTATTTAATGTTAATAAACTTGACTAAAAAAAGAGTACACCACAACGAAATCAAAATAAAGGAAATATTTATTGCCATTAACAGCAAGTTTTCAGACAGCAGCAACAGGAGTGAAAAGTACAGTTACGTAAGAACTTACCGTAAAAGTAGATCTTCGAGAGAGGCTCTTGCGGTAGGCAATTACATATTGGACCGACGCCGGCAGGTGGCAGGACCCCACAGAAACATTTTCTAGCTAGCAGTCCCTGGCGAGGGACCGCCCCCACGTCAGGTGACCGGCGTCAGGAGAAGTCGGTATAAAGGGGCGGTCCCGGACGCCCGCCTTCCAGTTCTTTCCTGCCACAGGCTGAAAGAGGCCGGACGAGAGAGGAGCGGATATTTCTCTATATGGAAAAGGAGCTGAAAAAGCCTAGCGGGATAGAGGGTGGGAAGGTATTACCTACTGGAAGAGCCTCTCTCGAAGATCTACTGTTACGGTAAGTTCTTACGTAACTGTACTATCTTACTTCGAGAGGGCTCTTGCAGTAGGTAATTACCTATAGGTCTGAATCCCAAGCAGTCTGGAACAAAGAAAGGAACTGGGAGGAGGAAAACTACTCCAAGAAGTAGCTCTAGCTGTGCAAGCCTCAAGACAGGAGGCCTTGCAAAACAGCTAGCCCGAAGCCTGCTCTACAGCGAGAGGCAATATCCAAACTGTAGTGTTTCGTAAAGGTATGGACGAAAGTCCAGGTGGCGGCAGTGCATATGTCTGCTGCAGACACATTCTTGAAACAAGCTGCAGAGGCAGCTACTCCTCTTGTGGAGTGGCCTCTGACTTGACCCGTGAGGGTCTTGTGGTATTTGTCATAACAGAAAGTGATGCAATGAGCCAACCACTTAGACAGGCATTGCTTGGAACCTGCATTGCCTTCCCTTTTGTGAGCAAAAGAGACGAACAACTGATCAGCCTTTCTGAGATCCTTCGTCCTGTTGGTGTAGTATCTCAGAATCCGGTGAACATCCATAGCATGGAGTAAATATTCCCCTTGATTAGAGTACTGCATAAGAAAGGCAGGTAGCTCTATGGACTGATTTAAGGTAGACTCTGCTACTACTTTAGGTAGAAACTTAGGATTCGTGTGAAGAGCAACTCATTCCTTGTGAAAAATCAAGTAGGGGATTTTACACATCAGGGCCTGGAGCTTGGAGATTCTTCGAAATAAGTAATGGCCACCAAGAAGAACGCCTTCCACGAAAGAAACTTCAAATCAGCAGAAGCTGCAGGTTCGAAGGGAGGAAGGGTAAGTTTCTCGAGAACAAAATTCAAGTCCCAAGGGGGGGCAGGAGTACGGATGGGGGGCCTTAGATGGAGAACCCCTCTGAGAAAGGTCATGGAGACCTCCAGTTGAGCAAATGCCTTGTTTGCGAAGGGAACATGATAGGCCGAGATGGCCGCCATGTGTACCTTCAAAGAGGAATGGCTGAGACTCAGGTTGAACAGATGACGTAAATACTCCAGCAGAAGCCCCGCTGAACAGGAGAAAGGTTCCACGTTCTTGGAGGTAGCCCAAATAGTGAATCTTTTCCACTTCATGGCATAAGTGGATCTGGTGGAGGGTTTTCTGGCCTCCACTAAAATCTCCGCCACTTTGGGAGACACTCCAAAACGGGATTGAGCCAAGTCTGCAGGAGCTATGCATGCAGTTGAAGAGATTTGAGGCCTGGATGGACCAGGATCCCCTGATCCTGGGTCAACCAACGTCGAGATAGAGGAAGAGGAAGAGGAGGATCCTCTGAGTATTACTGTAGAAGAGAGAACCAGATTTGCCTGGGCCAGAAAGGAGCGATCAGAATCATTCTCGCTCCTTCTGAAGCTAGTTTCGGCAAGACTCGTGGGATAAGAGGAATTGGGGGAAAGGCATAGATGAATCTGTCCTTCCAGTTTAGAGACAGAGCATCATTCCAGAAAGCAACTCGCTCTGGAACGAGCGAGCACAAGGTGGGAAGTTTTGCGTTTTGAGGAGGGCAACTAAAATGGTGCAGGGTCTGCACCAGAAGACATATGAAGAGAGACTTAAGGAGCTTAATATGTATAGCCTCGAGGAAAGGAGGGAGAGGGGGGACATGATAGAAACTTTCAAGTACTTCAAGGGAATCAACAAAGTCCAAGACGGTAGCATCTTTCAAAAAAAGAGGTGTGCAAGAACAAGAGGGCACAATCTGAAGATAGAGAGGGGCGGCTCAGAGGTAATTTAAGGAAGTATTTTTTCACAGAGAGGGTTGTGGATGCATGGAACGGCCTTCCGGAGGAGGTTGTAGAGTCAAAAACAGTGGTGGAATTCAAGCATGTTGGGATAGTCAGCAAGGCAATTCTAGGAGGTGGGGGTAGGAAGAAGTAGGCTGCTGGTTAACTAGGATCTGCAGCTTATCCATTAGGTAGGGAAATGGGCAGACTGGGTGGGCCAAGCGGTCCTTATCTGCCATCAAATTCTATGTTTCTATGTTTCTATGAGAACAGGTCGACCTGTGGTGTTCCCCAAAGTTGGAAGGTATTGTCTAGGACCCCTTAGTCCAGTTCTCACTCGTGAGTCAGAGCAGAAGAGCGACTTAGCTTGACTGCCAGGGTGTTGTCGACACCTGGAACATGAATCGCCGTGAGGTGAAGGTCGTGTTGTGTTGCCCAATCCCAAACCCTCATTGCCTCCCTGCATAGAGGGTAGGACCGAGCTCCTCCTTGCTTGTTGACGTACCACACTACACACATGTTGTCCGTCTGGATGGCTAGGTGGCCGGGAAGGATGTATTGGTGAAGGGCTTGGAGAGCGTACAACACTGCCTGAAGCTCGAGCACACTGATGTGGAGAGCTTGTTCTAGCCTGGACCAGGGAGCCCTGGGTCCGATGAGGGCCTAGATGGGCTCCCCAACCTTCGCCTGAGGTGTCTGTGGTTAGAGTCTGGGAGGGGGGGAGGATGAAAGAAAGGAACCCCCCAAAACAGGTTCTCTCGAACCATCCACCATTGTAAGTCTCGCATCATTGGCGATGAGATCAGAACTGAGTGATCTAGGTCATCCACTAGTTGATCCCACTGAGAGCGTAGAGTCCACTGAGAGATCCTCGTGTGGAGCCGCGAGCGAGGGACTGTCAGGATAGCAGCCGCCATGAGCCCGAGAAGGCAAAGGACCGACCTCACCGAGACCATCCTGCGGTCGGATAACAAACTTATCTGGGTCTGAAGGGAGGTCGCCCTGTCCAGAGGCAGGAAGGCCTTGCCCATGGTTGTATTGAGGATCGCCCCAATAAACTGTAGCCTCTGGGAAGGGTCAGGATGAGACTTGGAATGGTTGATGGTAATACCCAGGCAGGCAAAAACCTGCTGGGAGAAGGAGAGGAAACACAGGAGTTCCTCCCTGGGAGAGGCCGCCAGGAGCCAGTTGTCCAGGTAAGGGAACACCTGTACTCCCTTGGTACGCAGGCGGGCCGCCACCACTGCCAGACATTTGGTAAATACTTGGGGGGCCGAGGATAGACCAAACGGGAGCGCCTTGAACTGGTAGTGGTCCCCCTGGAACGCAAAACGAAGGTATTTGCGATGAGATGGGTGAATGGGAATGTGCAGATAAGCATCCTGCATATCCAGGACACAAAGCCATTGACCCGGCCGGAGGAGGGGCAGAAGGCTCTGCAGAGAGAGCATCCTGAACCTTTTGTACTCTACATAAAGATTCAGGGAACTGAGATCTAAAATCGGTCTGAGTTCTCCGTCTTCTTTGGGACCAGGAAGAAATGAATAGTAACCCATCCCTGAGGATGAAGGGACGGGCTCTATCGCTTGCTTCAGCAGAAGAGCAGAGATTTCCTCCTGGACCAAAGGAAGGTGTTCCCGTGAATACGACAACTTCGGGGGGGGGCCGGGTGGTTTCTGAAGAAACTCTATGGAGTGTTCTTCTGTTATAGCTGGAGCACCCAAGAATCCGTGGTTATCCTCTCCCATCCCGGAAGCTGGAGGGAAAATCTCCTTCCTACCGGTTCCTCTGGGGAGTCCGGAGGCAGTGGGAGAGGCAAGGAGTCAGGTGGTGTGGGGCAGCGCCGCAGCTGAAGCACCCGCTGCTTTTTTGGGTGGGGGGGACTTAGCAGCTGCAGGGGCCCGTTTTGTGGCCCGCCTTCCCTGGGGTTTCGCCTTTGGCCAATTCCGTCTGCTAAAGGGACGGCGCTGCTGCTGATGGGGATGGTACATGGAATCAACGATTTAGGCCCTTCTCTTGCAATCGGTAATGATGTCCTTGACATCACCCGAAGCACCGACCCCGGAAAGGTGCTTCCTGGATAGCAGATTGCACCTCCGGGACCAGACCTGACCACGCAGAGCCAAGCATGGCCGTGAGCTCACGTGAACTAAGCTCCACCCAGCAGTGTCCACTGCATTGTATGTCGCGCGTAGCATGTGGCGACTGGCTGAACGAGCAGAGCGGACGAGATCAGCCAACTCCTGTTTGACTTGGGAGTCAGGCAAGGAGTCCAGCTTGGCTTCCACCTGAGTAAGGATGGCCTTCTGGTAGTCCCCCATGTGGCCGACATAGTTCAGGGCCCTAATCCCCAGTGTGGAGGAAGCGTACATCTTTCTCCCGTACTGGTCCAGAAGGCGAGATTCCTTATCAGGAGGTGACGAGCTAAGATGTTTTGAGTTCGCCTACCGGCCATGAGCAGCGCTAATCACAACCGAGTCGGCACGAGGGTGAGAATCCAGGAAATCAACACCCTCTGGAGCCTGATATAGCCTGTTCGACTTCCTATGAAGTGGGGCTAAGGCCGACATCTGTTTCCATATCGTGGTAACAAGGTCAGCGTGAGGCTCTATCCAGGGTGGCACTAATGTAGGAGCTGTCACGGGCAGATCCAGATGTTCAGTGAGTTTCAGATGCTGAGGATCTGGTTCCAAAGAGCGCCACTGATGAACCTCCTGGATTTTTCTAAGCAACTCCGTCAAAGGAGGATCCTCTGGAGGAGACTTCGGAGGAGTCCTTGGCCGGGGCTTCGACGGAGAGCGAGGCTCATCGTCTCTCTCGGAGCAGCCGTCGGAAGAGTCTGAGAGTGAAGAGTAGGATGAAGAAGAGTAATACTCCCTTTCCCGACCCGTGGGATGAATGGGTCCCTTAGGGAGTCCCCAGGGACGCGTGTCCTGCCCCTCTCTGGATCCAGACAGAGTCCGGAGGTGGTGAGGGAGTGTGCCGCCTGGGGCGTACGGGAACCTGGGACGGCACTGTCGCCGGAGGGTGGCTCTCGACCTCTTTGGTGAGCTGAGCCTTGGCCTCAGCCCACCAGGAGGCCAAAGTCTCCTGCAGGTCCACCGGCGGCCGCGAGGGCGGTGGAGGAGGCGGGGGATAAGAATATGGGTTATACCCATATGGAGCATATCCAAAACCCGGCTGCAGGTAACCCAGCGTCGGGTATTGAGGCGTCGAGTACTGCGGCTTTGGGAAGCCCGGCATCGGGTACTGCGGCACCGGATAGTGCGTTCCTGGGTACACCGGCATCAAATAAGATGGCGGATACCCGGAAGCTGGGGGGGCTGCATGAGCAGACTGCCCAGCCGGGAACCTCATGGGCGGGTCCGTAGCGGAGAGCCCGGAGGGTGGAGGGCCCGATGGGAGCAGAAGATCTCCTTGAGTCGGCAGGGCCGATGGTGGAGGCCCTGACGCCGGAGGTACCTACATTGGAGGGGCCGGCGTCCGGGGAGCCGATGTCAGGTCCATCGCTCCAGATGGAGGAAGGAATGGCGGAGGCAGAAAATCCCCAGCTTCGCCCGGGAACGGAGGGGAAAAGTCCCCCGGTTCAGGTTGGGGGGACTCTGGCTCCCCAGACGGCAGCGAAGGCTGCGGTGAACTGGAAACGACGGACGTTGGGGGGTCCATCGTCAGTTCCCTCGCCGGCCGGACGTCGGACAAGCCGACGTGAGGCGTAGAGGCGAGCTCTCGGCGGGCACCGGAAGAGCTGACGTCCGACTTACGAGAGCCATCACCGGAGACAGGTCGAGAGGTGGGGTCGGCCTGGTCAGGTGGGGGAGGAAGCCGAGCGTCTCCCCGGAGGGTCGGATGTCTTACCAGCCCTCTCCGGGCGGACGTCAGAGGAGCAGACGCCCGGCTTACCGGAGTCGCCCACAATGGTAGGCTGCAAGCCTGCGGCCGAACCAGGGGCGGAGGCCTCCAACTGCCCGGAGGCGCCTGCAAGGCCCGAGCACGAGCCAGATGGGCAGGCCGACGCTGCCTCAGAAACCTCCAAGGCGGCCGTCGAGGAGCGATCCCCCGGAGGGGATGTTACATGCGTGCCCACGACTCCCGAGGGAGACGCGGTGGAGGAGCCTTTGTCCCGGTGCCTCTCCTTGTCCCTCTTCTTTCGATGGCCTTCGGGGGAAGTGGACGCCTGCCTCAGCTTTTTAATCTCCTTCGCCACAGAGCTCATTTTCTTCTTAAGAATATGGGCCTCCAGGGATTACTGCCGTTTTTTTTTCGGGTAGCCACGTTAAAACTGAGGCAATGCTGGCACTTCTCGACCTGATGTTCAGGGCCTAAGCAGAATAGGCACAGGGAGTGGCAGTCCTTGTGCGGTAGTTGGGCGCTGCACAAATCGCACTTATTCTTGTGCTCAGATGGTGTAGGGGATGACATACACCGACGTTAGTACTGACATTAGAAAAATAAAGTTTTTTCGGTAAAACAAAAACAAAGAAGGAAGGGCTGATGAAGCACGAACTTCTCCATGAAGCGCTGCACGAGCTAACAGCGGAAAGAACTGGAAGGCGGGCGTCGGGACCGCCCCTTTATACCGACGTCTCCTGACGCGGTCACCTGCGGGGGCGGTCCTCAGGACTGCTAGCTAGAAAATTTTTTCCAGGTCCCAGCGCCTGCCGGCGTCGGTCCAGTATGTAATTACCTACTGCAAGAGCCCTCTTGAAGTAAGATCTGGTGTTACCGGAGCACTCTGGGCCCTGCACAGTTTTTATCTTTATTTTTTATCTTTCTTTTTCAGTTGGGGGGGCTCTGCGCCCCATTCTAGCTTCATACTTCATAATTCCCATTATTACTCTAGCATTGAGATACAGGTTATAATGCAGACAGCAGTGATAGTCTACTTTAAATGTGTGTGTTTTTTATTTGTTTGCATGCCGTCCATTGAGGGGTGCTCTGCCTTAGCCCCTGTTCTCGAGTACTGTATTAATAATAAAGTTGTTTCAGTGTTCATAAGCTGTTCACTTTAAACATGTGTGTTTTTCATCTGTTTGCATGCTTTCCATGGGGCGCCCCAAACCACCCCGGTGCTCAGTGTACTCTATTAATAATAAAGTTGTTTTGCCATTCGGAAGCTGTTATACATTTATTTTTGTTATGTTACCTTTATTTATTCTCTTGATATTCCCCGTATTATTGAAAATTGTTATTTAAACTCTCCGTTGATCGGATCAGATTCATCAATGCGCTTTGTAGTGATATCAGTGTGCCGTTACTACCCTAAGTCAGAAATTAAGCGCACTGGGGGCACGAAGTGCTCCGCTATCACCATTCTTTCTTTCTTTCTATAGCTGCAGCATTCTTCTTTTTCCTTATGCCAACTGAAGATCACCTTCTGGTTTCATGTGTAGAACCATACTCTACCTGGAAGCTGACATTATCTCCTAAAAATTTACTCTGGAGGAAGGCACAATCTTGCCTGTGGTCTCAGGGGAAGGTGTGCCTTACTTTTACATTTACACTTGTCTATGCTTGTTTTAATCAAGAAGGAGTTTGCAGTACTGCATATCCATTTGTAGGTTGCTACTTTATATCCAGAGGAGTTGAAATACTGCTAAAATTGCTTTTTTTTGTGGACTGCTGGCTTATTGTAGTTTGCTAGTATTTTGGTGACATTTTGCAACAAACATTTAGGTTTTCACTGGTGGCTTAGGACTGCTTTCATTTTAATTTCTGTGGTTTAGTGGAGTTGTTTGTGTACTCAACCCAAAAACTGAAGAGGTTTCAATTAGACTGCTCCAACTGCCTTCACAGCACAGACCAGATGGATTTTTCCAAACTCACCCTCCAGCTCACCTAGCTTTATGGAGTTAGCCAGGAAGGTGCGACAACTTCCTGCTCAGACACAAAACAAGGTGGGTGTGCCACAGAAGGAAACCAGGCAGTTCTGCACAAGATGGAAGGATACAGCCTTGAGACTACTACTGTGTAATAAAGAAAATAAAAAGTAAAAAAAAACACTGGTGGGTCCTGTTACATAGTCCCTAGGAAATGGGTTACAATACTAAAGGGAAGTGAGGTTCCCCAACAGCAAGCTGGGCAGACAGAAGCAGAGAAGGTGGAACTCGTGAAGGGAGTGGTGCAGTGCAATGGATGCGGAGCAGCAGTCATCAGAAGGACATTCTGGGAACTGCAGTGTTGCCCCATCTGCAGGCACCTCTCTGGGATGAGTGCAGAGATTGCCAGCCTCCAGGCTGAGTTGGCTAGGTTGCAGAGAATCTCGTCTCCCACCCAGGGGCCACAAAGTCTACACCCACTTCCTCAAAGGAGAACCAGCAAAAGAAGCGTGTGGACTACAGTTGGCTCAGGGAAGTTGAGGCGGGTGGATCAAAAGCGAATCCCCTACCCAGTGCAACTAAGGAACTCCTACACAGGTTTGGAGGAGTGGTAAGATCCCACTGTGACACCCGAAGTCATGACCTTGTGGACGAGCAGGTTCTACAAAAGAGAATCCCACAGGCGGGTGGAAGAGGACCCCAAAGGAAGAAGAAGCAGCCTCTCTTAATGGGGGACTCCATAGTCCAGGGAGTGGAATTAGGGAAGAAACGGGGGAAGGAAAGGTGTATACCAAGAAGCACAGCTCAGAGGGACGGGGAGAGGATCCAGGGAATTGCTAAAGCAGTAGCAAGGCAGGGGAAGCTTGATGCCATTGTCCATCTGGGGACAAATAACCTGGCTGGATACAAGGCAGGGCTAGCAAGAGTGCAGGAGGAGTTCAGGAAGTTGGGGAAGGGCCTTGTGCAGGTAGCAAGCTCTGTGACCTTCTCGGGGGTGCTACCTGTCCATGGCAAGGGGAGGTTAGGAACCTCTGCACCAAGGAATTCAGCACTTAGCTGGAGAGCTGGTACAGAGAAAAGGGTTTTGGTTTCATTGGGAACTGGGGACCCACCTGGAGGAATGCAATCCTGTAGAAGGGGGATAGCCTACACCTGTCCAGTGAGGGGACCACTGTCCTCAGTGAACAGTTTAAATGCTTCATTGACAAGCATTTAAACTAGCAAGGGGAGGTGGCAGAAGGATGTAGGGCGAAGCAAACTGCCCACTGCCACAGGATAGGGAAGTCAACATGGAGGACCATAACGTTATGGTATTACCAGAGGAAATGGAACCAGAGGACAGGATGAAGGGGGCTGAATACAGAAAGGACATACAGAGGAGGCAAAAAGCAGGTGGGGGGGTGATAAAAGGACAAATGGCAGGACATGGAAGGCCATGTATACCAATGCCCACAGCCTAGGGAATAAAATCCCAGACCTGATGACCTTGATAACAGAGGCTGACCTGGACATTGTAGCTATTACTGAAACATGGTATACTGGAAACCATGACTGGGATGTAGCAGTACCAGGTTATACTCCGTTTAAAAGAGATGGGGTGGGGGTTAAAAGGTGAGGGGGAGTAAAAAGAGAGGGCGGGGTGGCTCTTTACGTCAAGGAGGGTATTGGAGCGACTGAGGTACAGGGAATGCAGGGGGGAGCGGAGGTACTTTGGGTCACCCCTAAGATGGGCAGAGGCACTGCTATTCGCACAGCCGTGATAAACAAACCTCCAGCACAGGGGGGAGGTGGTGGACAGGTTTCTAGTGGATTCCATCCACATGATGGCAGCTAAAGGGTAGGTGGTACTGGTAGGTGATTTCAACCTGCCAGATGTGGATTGGAGCATCCCAGCTGCTGCCTCAGCCAGGAGCAGGGACATCCTGTACTCTGAACAAGGGACAAGCCTCAGGCAGCTAGTGCTAGAGCCCACCAGGGAGGGTGCAATTTTGAACCTGGTACTCACCAATGGGGACAGAATTGAGGAAGTCAGGGTGGGTGGACACCTGGGATCCAGTGATCATTGCGCAGTGTGGTTCAGCTTGATGACAGTGGCAGAGTCAAGCCACACAAAGGCTAAGGTCCTGGATTTCAGGAAGGCGGACTTTACTAAGATGGGGATATGTCTCAAGCATGCCCTGGCATGGAGGGACAAGGGGGGGGTGGAGGAGTAGTGGGCCCATCTAAAAGGAGCCATAGTGGAGGCGATAAACCTTTGCATTAGGCAAGTAAATAAGGGCAAGAGAAAGCCACTATGGTTCTCAAAGGTAGTGGCCAGGAAGGTAAGGGCGAAAAAGATGGCTTTCAAGAAATACAAGGAAACACAGCTGGAGGAGGACAGGGTAGTGTACCTTGATAAACAGAGGGAGGCAGAGAAAGCAGTCAGGAGCGCAAAGGCACAAACGGAGGGAAAAAAAAAAAAAAAAAACAACAGAGGATATAAAGAAAGGAGACAAGACTTATTATAGGTACATTAGTGAAAGAAGAAAAAATGGGTGGGACAGTAAAGCTTAAAGGGGAATAATGTCAGTATGTGGAAGGGGACCTGGAAAAAGCATTAATACTGAACAACATTTTTGTTCTGTATTCACAGAAGAAGGTGAGGGACCACAGTTAGGCAACATGAACAAATATGGGAGGGAGATGGACACCAGTCCATTTACAGAAGAGAGAGTCCTATAGGAACTCACAAAACTTAAGACAGGACAACGGGACCAGATGGGATAAATCCTAGAATATTACGGGAACTACAGGAGGTGCTGGCGCCACCACTGGCGGCACTATTCAACAAGTCACTCGATACAGGAGTGGTTCTGGAGGATTGGAGGAGGGCAGATGTAGTCCCTCTTCACAAAAGTGGCAGTAGGGAGGAGGCAGGAAACTACAGACCAGTCAGCCTCGCCTCAATGGTGGGGAAGATTATGGAATCACTGCTTAAACAAAGGACTGTGGAACATCTTGAAGCCAGCGGAGCACAGGATCTGAGACAGGATGAATTCAAAGTGGGACGGTCATGTCAAACAAATCTAACTGATTTCTTTGACTGGGTGATTAAGGTCATGGACCAGAGTGGAGCGGTGGATGTCGCCTACCTGGATTTCAGTAAGGCCTTCAATACCGTTCCACATAGAAGACTTGTGAACAAGCTGGGCAGCCTTGGAGTGAGTCACAAGGTGGTAAACTGGGTTAGGAACTGGCTGAGTGATAGAAGACAGAGGATCGTGGTAAATGGTGCTCAGTCTGAGGAAAGGAGGGTGACCAGCGGGGTGCCACAGGGATCAGTCCTGGTCCTGGTCCTGTTTAATGTCTTCATAAGTGATATTGCGGAGGGGCTGGAGGGGAAGGTATGCCTATTTGGAGATGACACTAAGGTCTGCAACAGGGTGGACACTCCAGAAGGGGTAGCAAATATGAGGAGGGACCTAGATAAACTGGAGGAATGGTCCAGAGCATGGCAACTGAGATTCAATGCAAAAAAGTGCAAAATCATGCATTTGGGGCGCAATAACCGAGGCGAGGATTACATGTTGGGGGTGAGGTGGGGGAGAAACCGGTGGTCACCAAACAGGAAAGGGATTTCGGAGTAATTATATTTGATAACCTAAAGGTGGCCAAACAATGTGCCAAGGCTGTGGGGAGAGCCAGTGGGATGCTGGGGTGCTTAGGGAGCGGTATCACCAGCAGAAGGAAGGAGGTGGTGATGCCACTGTACAGATCATTAGTGAGACTTCATTTGGAATATTGTGTCCAATTCTGGAGGCCGCATCTCTGTACGGACATAGACAAGGTGGAGGCAGTTCAAAGAAGTGCAACAAAGATGGTGCAAGGCCTGCACCAAAAGTCTTATGAGAGACTGGGAGACGTCAATATGTATACCCTGGAGGAGAGAAGAGACAAGGAAGATATGATAGAAACCTACAAATATCTAAAAGGCATAAACAGGGTACAGGAGGGTAGCATCTTTCAGAAAAGGAGATGTCCAGGAAAGAGGGGGCATGGCATGAGCTTGGAAGGGGGTAGACTAAGGGGTAGCGTGAGGAAGTATTTCTTCACATAAAGGGGGGTGGATGCATGGAACAGACTCCCAGCGGAGGTGGCAGGGGCACACACAGTAGGGGCATTCAAGCATGTATGTGACAGGCATAGGGGAACCCTAGCAGTGGGAACGAGGAGGTAAAGTCAGAAATCAAGGAGGGTCTATGGCTTTTACAGGAGGCAGGGAAATCGGGCAGACTAGATGGGCCTAGCGGTCCTTATCTGCAGTCAGTTTCTATGTTTCTACTGTTCTCCCTCCTCATACATCAGCGCTCTGACCACACTCACTGTGACGTCACAGTTGCCCTCAATCTGCTAGAAGGTGAGCGGTTCTTCTTGGCCAGAAGCAGTGTCAATCAGTTTGGTCACCATGCTGGGAGATGGCAAAACAGTTTTCATGAACAAATGATAAATGGGGATCAAAGCTTTTTTTTTTTTTTTTTTTAAGTTGCTCTTTATTCCTCCCCTACCCACGGCTGCCATCTGCCTTGTTTAGCAACCACCCAGCTCAGTTGCCTCCCCTGTCCCTCAGAGGTCCCTCTTACCTCCTCCATGGTTTACCCTCATAGTAAGGCCTTCAGGGACTAATCCTCTCCAGACTCGGAATTCGTTGTAGGGAGGTCCTGTTGTGCTGAGTGGACAGGGGGCATGGGACGTGAGAGTGCAAAGACACCATCCTGTCAAGCTGGGAGGCAATCTCTCTCCTATTTTCTCGAGATGCCAGCTGTTAATCCACATGACACATGCACGCAACAGGTGAGAGCAGCATGCTTAAGCTTTCTGCATCTGCTCACCCCATGATGTTCGAGACTGCCTGGTTACACCGTGGGCCCCCCCAAGTGACACTCCTGCATTAGGGATTGGTTGGCCTCCCACCCTGAGGAGGAAAATGTCCTGTGGGACACTCAACGCCACCCCCCAACCCTCCAGTGCTGCAGGCTCATTCCTAAATCCAGGTTGTCAGTGTTGCGAGCAGTAGCCCTGTCACTGTGCAGAAGTCCTGGCATAGGGATCCAATGCTTTTTGTTAAGAGGTTGCCGCTGATCCTTAACTGATAAAATCTAGTTGCTATGTAGTGCCCCAATCAAGATGAAAAACGCAGGCTTTTGTTCTGGACATCAAACACACCATTAGTAATCCAAGGCAGCAGGCGGCTGCAGCACAACTTAGATTGGTGCAAAAAGCACAATAACATGTAGCACCTTTATTTATTTATAAGTTTTACCAGGAGGGCACACTGAGCAGAATACTGCTCGATTCCAGGTGCATCCTGGGGGAGGGGGACAGAGGAAAATAAACCATACATTATAAACAATGTACAACAGTGCAACAATGAACATACAGGGGTATCTAATTCAAGCAACATAGCAAATATAGAAGTACATAACAACTCATGAGGAACAGTAACATAGCGAGAACAGCAAACATTAAAAATCACGTCAGTAACAGTTCCAGTACTAGACTAAGCCATATGCACATTTGCAGACACATCTTAGCCACATGTTATCCACATGCACAAGTTGAGAAGAAATGCGCATTAATGGGGGACCGGAGGTGCTGAGATGGGGGAGTCTGCTGGGTGCCTGCAGGGAGGGAGTTCCGTAATTTGGGCACACGATGTCTGAATGTTTCTTGGCCAACCAAGGAGGACATGTGTAGTACGGCTAGGACGCATGTGTCTGAGTTCCTGAGGGAGTATACAGGTGGAGTAGGGGCAGCCAACACAGAGGCGAGATACAGAGGCAGGAACTGGGACCAGTACTTGGCCGTGAGCTTGGCGCAGTGAGACTGTCGACAGTCCTGGAGCGAGGGAACAGCTTGAGTCCAGTAGGGCTCACAGTAGTGAGTGGAGGGTGGGCAATCCAGCACGAATTGGCAGAAAGAATGGAAAAGGGGGTCCAGTCTGGCTAGGGTGGATACTGTAGACTACATCTCTGTAGTCAAATATAGGGAGAATCACTTTCTGTACTAGTGCACGGCGGGCTGGCAGCAGGATGCAGCCACAATTGCAATAGAGGGCACCCAGTTTTGGGTGGGTCTTTTTGTGGATGGCATTGACATGTACAGAAAAGTCGTGGAGTTGGTCAAGCAAGATCCCCGAGGACAGACAAGGGAGGTGCAAGCCTCCAGAGCAGTCCCATCCAGGGTGTGGAAGGAGGGTGTGACGGGGAGCCGAGAGAGCCTCTACCGCATGCTGAAGTTCAAGGAGACTGTCTTTTTGGCATTGAGAAAAAACTGGTTTGCATGAAAACAGAGCTGGACAACAATGAAGTCCTGCTGTACTCTAGTCGCAACAACAACGACTGAAGGGTCTGATGCTTATAGAACCATGTCATCTGCATACATGTGTATGGATATGTGTGGGCAGGTTGTTTAGGAAGATGGAGAACAGGAGCGGCCTGAGGACAGAGTCTTGCGGGACTCCTGAGGTAACTGGAAGGGAAGAAGAGGTGGGGCCTCCGATTCTAACAGGCTGATATTGGCCTCCCAGGTAGGAGTGGAACCAGCTGGTGACCATGGTAGTGAGCCCTGCAGTGACAGCTTGTGAAGGAGGACAGCATGGGTGACTGTATCAAATGCCATAGCCAAGTCAACAAAAATAGCAGCAGTGATATGGCCTTTGTCCATGCCATCAAGGATGGAGTCTGTGAGCCTTAGAAGTGAGGTGGCTGTGGCGTGGAACTTCCTGAAGCCAGACTGGTAGGGTGAAAAGAAGGAAGAGGAGTTGAGAAAGGAGGAAAGTTGTAAGAGGACTAGGTGCTCCTGAAGCTTTGCCAGAATGGGAAGGAGGGAAATAGGACAGAAGTTACCGGGGGCAGAGGTGTCACCACCCTTTGGGAGCAGGATAACGGTTGTGTGCTTCCACTCCATGGGTGTGGATGCTTGAGAGAAAGAGATATTGAATAGTGCAGTCAGAGGGGCAGCGATAGCAGGAGCAGCCAGGTGGAGCATCTTGGGAGTCCAGCCCGAATGGGCATTTGCCTTTATTTGGGTTTAGGGAGAACAAGGCAATGTAAACTTCCAAAGGGGTGACCTAACGGAAAGAGAAGGAGGGGGGGCAGAAGAAGTACCTTCTCCAAGAGCTTGGCTCCACAATAAACACAAAACATGTGTAGTAGGATAAATGTTATTCTGAAAATAAAAACAGCAGTAAGATATTGGATGCACCTACCCAGGTGCCTCCAAAAATTTTCGCCCGACTCTCAGACTTTGTCAAAGGAGCAGGATTAAACACACTATTACCTAGGCTGAACCACTGCATGAGTAGTAGGGGTGTCGATTATCAAGCTGGCAACACCCAGTAATTCCTCGGGGTTTGACAGAGGATCACAGACAGCAAGCAGGCAACCTCTTCAGCAGCATGAAATAAGGGGCACAGATTAAATAAAGGAAGATCCATCTACTTCATGGGGTCTAGAATGTGTAAGCACTCCCTCCCCCGGGACTAATGGAACCCCCCCGCATCCACGCTGGTTAATGCAATAATAATCCAATTTTTAAAAAAAATGAAAACATATGTTTATGCAGCTCCACAGAGCAACGTCACTCTGAAATTATGTTGCATTTGGGAGTGACAACACATCACAGCATCTGAGGTACAAATGGCCTCGGCATAGTGTCACACAGGTGTTCCTTAAGATTCAATTCATCTTTAAATCTCACTGTAAGCTGGGCAAGCATTCCACCCATGTGCTGGGCTGCAGTGTGGGGACACAGCTCAGTAAGGGACTGTAGAACATTTGCTCTCTGGGCCGTCAGAGAGGGAGGATGGGCTGAGCCAGATATTTATCTACTGTTAACATATTTCACCAGGAAATTCTGATTGGATAAAACTGGTATTTTGAAATGTTTCCATAAATTGGAAACTATCAAAATATTTGTGGCAGGCTAGCCCGTGATGCAGCAGTGATATGGACTACCTGGGTTTGGGAACATGCCCAGAATAGTCAGATGGCCAATCAGGTGGGGGGGGGGGGGTATAGGATGAGCCTCCAATGGATTGTTGGGTGGAGGGTGGGTGGTGGAGCGTGGTATAAGTGTGACTCCCAGAGAAGGCCGGGAGAATAGCATCAGCACAGGACCACGTTGATGGGGCGGAGATGATGGTGGAAGTCAGTAGGGCGCGTGTGGGAGCACACACACCCCATGCTGCTATCACTGCATGTTTTCGTCTCCAGAGGCAACCTAAGGAGAAGAACCCCTGTGGCAGCAGCATCATGATGCCAGGGCCCTTGCCAGCGCCACCTCAGCCCCACTCTAGGGGGTGCCGGGGGCCAGATTAGCTTCTCGGTCCTTCCCTTGGGCTGGGGGGGGTCCCATCGTGGGTGGGGCAAGCCATGGTCTCCTAGATCCCCCAGTAGATCCCTGGAGCTGGCATAGCATGGGGCAAGCCTGAAAAGGGTTCAACTGGTAGATATGTGGTATATCCCCGGTCTCCTACAGGGGCATAAATAGAAATGCAGAAAAAAATATATACATGTGTGTGTATTGGATGATCAAAAATGTTTATGACGTTAAAAAAAAAAAAAACCACACTATTGTCTATGTACTGTTAACCACAATTGGTATGAACTTTGTAATGACTTCTTAAAGGGACACTGCCAACCCCCTTAGGCTTCTGTTTCTCTAGTTAAAAAAAAAAAAATTAAAAAAAAATCACAATTTATAAATTTGCTGATGCCGCTGGTCAGTTTGATTAAGATTCTTTTTATCACTTTAAAAGTGAAACAAGCATTTGTCAATGCCGGATGTTCGCCACTGGTATAGAAGGCCTAGGGTATTAGATGCATTGTGATGCACGATGCAAGTTCTGTATTACTAAAGTTAGGAGCCTGTGTTCATAAATTTCAATGCAGGCTCATAATTTTGTTATTTTTTTATGTTTTTGCCCCAAACTATCATTATAGCCTTGTTATGACCCAACCTCATGAACAAATGCAGAGAAAATTTTCAACTCCTGCCCGACAGGTGATTTCACGCAGGAACTTTAAAATCACTTTTCGGGAATCAAAAATACATTTTGGACAGGATTTGAAAAATGACAGATGTCTCATTCATGAGGTGCTGTAAAGAAATGGCCATGTTGAAAATGTGGGGTAAAAGCATTGAAAATGACCACAGTTATGAGCCTGCCTTCGCAAAATTCAACGTCAATGCATAACTTTGTTGTTTAATATTTTTACACCACATTTTCAACACAACATTCTTATGACCCCACCTCATGAAAAAGGGCAAAGAAAATGTTCGACTCCTGTCCGAAAGGTGATTTTGCACAAGGACCGTGAAATCACCTTTCAGAACAGATTTGCCTAATTTCACTGCAATTGTTCGTGAGGTGGGGTCCCAAAAAAGGTATGTGGAAAATGTGGGGCAAAAATATACAAAAATGGTCAAATTATGCTACTAAGTTCAAAACCCCATTGAAAAATGCATTGAACCGCATACCTTATTTCTTCAGTTCACGTCCCGGCTTTAAAGAGTGAAGATTTGTCTGTGGTCCACAGAAGATTACGGCGTTAGACCCCCGGTTGGTAAGTAAGGGTTGGGAGGATGTGGGGTGGTTGGTACTGAGTGGGAGGGTCGGATGGAGGGACAATAAGAGCTGCAACAGACATCAAAATCCAAAAGTTCCATTTCGGATTGTGACAGGGTTGAATAAGGCCCTTCCCTATTTGTTAAGTAGAAGGAGTTTAAACACAAGGGTCTGTTCTTTCCACTCCATTTCTGTCTCTTGTCTGTCTGGCCGCGAAACCAAATTTTCTTGTGAGACCTAGGAACTGATCACTCCAACGGTTTCACAATTCTCCGCCTCTCGCTATCTCTCTGCCTTCCCTTGCTATTTCTATCTTTTCTTCCCCCTTGCATATCTGCTGCAGTTTAAAAAAATGTGAATTTCTGTGTAAAACTGTATGTGAAACTGGGATCCCTTTGTTTAAAACTGTATAGTTACACTGTTGAAATGATTGCAAAAAGCTATTTGGAACTCAAGGGGTTAACCTGAGATGCAGTTTTTAAGCCTTTTGCAGAGCTGTAAGCAAGAAGTCAGTTCTGGGTCACTATGTACTGTTTTGCAGCAGCAGCAAGGCATGAAACTTACAAGAACATTCTGTAAACTTACAAGAACATTCTGTGAGAAGCAGGCTCTCTTAACGAGTTTCCAGACAAAGACTTATTAAAAGATCAGTAATGTTTTTGCTAGAGCGACAAGGAGAGTGAGAGACAGACTGAAACTTGGAATTATGAGATACCCTCAGAAGGACTTTGTTTTTTCTGTTTGTACTGCCTCTGTAAATAGTTATACTGAACACATTTTTATTTTTTATTTCGCTGTTATTGAGAAAAATAAAACGCTATTTGCAGTAGGTGCCAGTAAAAAAAGGCAGCTAGCCTGTGATAGACACTCAGTTCAAAAAGCACTACCGCACAAAAAATACACTGTCGAAGTGGGAACTACGAAACAAGTAAGGCTTTATTGCAGTGAGTCCTACATTGGAATTCTAGCCAAACTGTTCACCTTAGCTGTGTGATAGTACTTTTTGAACTAGAACAGACTTCGGTTGAGGTTTTTTTTTTTTTTTTTTTTTTTTTTTTTAACAGGGTTTAGTAATAATAATAAAAAAAAAATCTATGAGGAAAGGTTTTCTTTATTTCGGGTCAGACACTGGGGGACTGGGCACCCTCAGTGTCAGTGTTATGTTTGGAGGGGGTGTGTGGTGGTCGGTGCTGAGAAGGAGGGTCAGGTGGGCAGGACAGGGCAGCAACAGAGAGAGACAGTGACAGGGGGATTGAGCACCCCCAGTATCAGTGTTATGTTTGTGGGGGGTGTGGGGTGGTGGGTGCTGAGAGGGAGGGAGGATTGGGTGGACAGGACAGTTACAGGGGCAGCAGCAACAGAGATCAAGGGATGGCTAATGAAACAAATGGATAGAAATTGGGGTACTTTAACTCACGCTGAGATACGGGGCATGTGTGAATACATATGCATATTCCCGGAATACGCATATGCATTCGTGCATGCCCCATATCGCGAATTGAGTTTAAAACCCCAATTTATATATCTTTGAGCCCTCGTTTCATGTCGGTTTGCACTTTCCCAGAATTCAGCTTCCTTAATACTTTAAGTAATAATACTTAATCTGTTTAGCCGAACTCGGGTGTGATGAGCCATGAACAAGCCTTCTGGCGCTTCGGCACCAATTAAAGATGTGACCATGTATCGGAAGTGGCACGGTAGCAGACCACGGGGTTTTGCTTCAGAGGTGGTGACACAGGGTGATTGGGCACCCCAGTGTCAGTTTTATGTTTGTGGATATGTGTGGGGTGGTGGGTGCTGAGAGGGAAGGAGGGCAGTTACAGGGGCGCCAGCAACAGACATCACTGGATTTTTTTGTTACAGCTAGCATCTGCAACAATGGGGCTATTCCTGGATGTTTCAAATTCCTCAGCAGGCTGTCACGACAGTCAGCTTGTTGGGCTGCATAGATCAAAGGGAATAGCCGACCCATGATTAGGTCAGCTTTTCCTTTTCAAGTACATGACGTCCTCGCCCAGCAAGCAAAAACTCAGTCATGATCAGCCTGGCTGATGATTGGTGTGGCACTCTTAAACACTACTCTGCATTAGATGGACAGTGTCACACCCCTCAAAAGGCACTATCATAACGTGCATGGCGAACACAAAAACAGACTGCCCACAATACTGGTGTTACTAAACAAAAATGTGATTGTTTACAGACCTTTATCAATCCCCACTGTATCTTACCTGGACTTGGGGACACCCCAACACAGTCTATCCACTCATGATGCAGTGGGAGAGGAGACTATTGCATCATTAGTGGTTGCACTGTTTGAGGGTATTCCTACTTTTCACAAAGTATGCAAGAAGAGTAGATCAAGGATTTGAAACAAAGCAAGGATGGGTATACCTACACCACTGACATGCATTTCAGTTCTGCTAAGAAAGGAAGCAGATAAAACAAACAGCAACATCCACACATTTTAGAGAAGGTAAGAAATCATAAAATGTGGGTTCTCAACTAGAAATACTATGATGCAAAAAAGGTTGACAGTGTCCTTGAAATCAAACAATAAAATAAACTTACCTCCTTTACAATGGTATTGGGGGGGGGGGGGGCAGCCAAGGACATCAGCTCCAACAAAAATTATTTACAAAAAGCTGGACTGTAGGTGCAACAGTGAGGTTACCGCTTGCAACACTAGTGGAGGGGGAAGGTTTGAGAATTTCATAAGATGCCTGTCTCCTCAGAGAGGGCATCTGTCTGCTCCCACTGCAAGGTCGCCATACAATGCATAGGGGAAACGCCAGACCTCACCCAACAACTAACACACCAAAATATGGCCAATGAAAAATCATGTACATAAATGCTCACAGTCTGAGAAACACAATCCCAGACCTGCAGGCAGTAATGACAGAGGCTAAACTGGACATAGTAGTAATTAGCAAGACGTGGTTTACCAGTAACCACTCTTGGGAGACTTCAGTACCTGGCTATGTACTGTTCAGAAGGGACAGAGGTGCAAAAAAAGGGGGGGGTGGTACTGTATGTCAATGAAAATATCAAAGCTACAGAAATTCAGAATACACATAAGGAGCCAGAAGAACTGTGGGTCACCCTGGAAACAGGAAATGGGACAGCCATACGAACTGGGGTTGTCTACAGGCCTCCAGACCAGGGGGAGGACACAGACACATTACTGTTAGAAGATATACAAAACATGACAGCTAAAGGGGAGGTTCTGATAATGGGAGACTTCAACATGCCAGACACAGACTGGTCAATACCAGCAGGAACATCTGCCAGAACTACACAAATGGTAGATTCCCTGCAGGGGGAGGGCCTCAAACACCTGGTACAACAACCCACAAGAGACAGGGCTACCCTAGATCTAGTACTAACAGGGAAAGGATCACAGATCTCCAGGCAGAAGGTCACCTGGGAGCCAGTGACCATCACATGGTATGGTTCAATTTGGCCGCTAGAGCTAAATCATCCCAATCCAAGGCAAAAATATGGGACTTCAAAGGAGCTGACTTTGATAAGATGGCCAACAGAGTTAAGCTAGCCCTGGCAAAAAGAAATACAGGTGAGGGGGTACAGGTAAAGTGGCATGCATTAAGGATGCAACACTTGAAACAACATCCCATTGTGTTAAGACAGAAAAGGAAGTGCAAAAGAAGAAGGAAACCACTTTGGTTCTCAAAAACAGTAGCAGAAAAGGTCAGAGCCAAAAGGCTGGCCTTCAGGAAATACAAGGGAATGCAGCAAGATGAAGATAGGGAGGCATACCAAACTTCCCTAAGCAAAGCAGGGAAGGCAGTAAGGCAGGCAAAGGCCCAAACCAAGGAAACATTAGCATAAACAATAAAAGAAGGTGACAAGACTTTCTATAGATACATTACTAAAAGGAGAAAGTCCAGAGCGGGTATTGCTAAGATCAAAGGGGATAAGGGAGCGTGTCAGGAGGAGTACCATGTAAATGTATGTATCCTAAATAGATACTTCTGCTCAGTATTTACTGAACTGAAGGTAGGGCAGGGCCCACAGCTCAGCACCATGGACACAGGGGGGAGGGAGGTGTGCACTAGTCCCTTCACAAAAGAAAGAGTCCAACAAGAGCTCGATAAGCTCAGGGAGGGCAAGGCAATGGGACCTGAAGGCATACATCCCAGGGTACTGAAGAAGCTAAGGGTGGAACTGGCAGAGCCATTATCAGAACTATTTAGTGAGTCTCTGAGCACAGGAGAGGTCCCAGAAAACTGGAGAAGGGCTCATGTGATCCCGCTCCACAAGAGTGGTAGCAGGGTGGAGGCAGGGAACTACAGACCAGTCGGTCTTACCTCAGTAGTGGGCAAGATTATGGAGACACTCCTTAAGGAAAGGATAGTGCAATACCTAGAATCCATAGGGGCACAGGATCCAAGACAGCATGGGTGTACAAAAAGGAAGGTCCTGTCAAACTAATCTCATAGATTTCTTTGACTGGGTAACCAAAGTGGTGGACCAAGAGGGAGCAGTTGATGTCACCTACCTTGACTTCAGCAAAGCTTTCGATACTGTTTCACATAGAAGATTGATTAATAAGCTGGGTAGACTCGGGGTGAGTCAGAAGTTGGTCAACTGGGTGGCAAACTGCTTGACGGGCAGAAAACAGAGAGTGGTGGTAAACGGTATACATTCAGAAGAGATGCATGTCACAAGTGGGGTACCTCAGGGATCAGTTCTGGGGCCAGTCCTCTTCAATATCTTCATCAGTCACATTGCAGAACGACTGGAGGGTAAGGTTTGTCTGTTTGCAGATGACACCAAGATCTGCAACAGAGTAGACGATCCAGATGGGGTGGGCAGAATGAGAAGAGAGCTGGATAAACTGGTAAAATGGTCGGAAGAGTGGCAATTGGGGTTTAATGCAAAGAAGTGTAAGATCAGGCACATAGGGAAGAGAAACCCTGAAGCCACCTACAGGATGGGAGGGGAGTTGCTGGCAGTCACAAGTGAAGAAAGAGACGTGGGCATCATCATCACCAATGACCTGAAATCATCCAAGCAGACCACTAAAGGAGTAGGTATGGTTAGGGGGATGTTGGGGTGTATTAATAGGGGTATCAAGTCGGAAGAGGGAGGTAATAATCCCTCTTTACAAGACACTGGTTAAGCCCTATCTGGAGTACTGTGTGCAGTACTGGAGGCCACACCTTCACTAGGACATTAACCAAATTGAGGCAGTCCAGAGAAGGGCAACCAAAATGGTGCAGGGACTGCATCAGAAAACATATGAGGACAGATTAAAGGAGCTCAGTATGTATACCCTAGAGCAAAGGAGGGAGAGAGGTGATATGATCAAAACATCCAAACACCTTAAGGGCATTAACAAGGTGAAAGAGTCTAACATGCTTCAATAAAAGAAAAATAGCAGGACAAGAGGACACAGCATGGGATTAGAGGGAGGCTGATTAAGGGGTAATGTGAGGAAGTTCTTTATCACAGAAAGAGTGGTGGATGCATGGAACGGCCTACCTCAGGAAGCAGTGGATATGAATACAGTGCAGGGCTTCAAACAGGCATGGGATAGGCATAAGGGAGCAATACAGATGAGTATGAGTAGATAGGCCATTGATAGAGCAAAGGCCGATGGCACATTCAAAGTTAAAAAAAGAAATGGGCAGACTGGATGGGCCTTCCAGTCCTTATCTGTCGTCAACTTCTATGTTTCTATGTTTCAGTCAGTATTGCCTGGGATGGGGAAATGCTCTTCCTCAGCACATCATGTACTCATTGTGTACTTGTGACCTGCATGTGAACCACCCACATCTCAGGTGTGGGGGAAAAAGAAAGAAACATACCCTAACTCAACAGAGTGAAGCAGTGGTACTTCAGGGCCTACAGTGCCTTTCCACCTAGCAGGAGGGGCATCTGCCACCAACTGCAGAGTGCTCTGGAGAGGGATATGTCCCCCTAACAGCCCTACTGCAGAGGAAACCAATGGGGCTGGACAGCTGATGGGGGCTCTTGCTGTCATAGTGGGAGCAAAAATATTTAAAAGAAAATGACATACATTCATACATACATACACTATATATGTTTTATTTTATTCTCTTATTTCTTCCATTTTCCCTGTTCTTTCTCTAAACCTCCACACTGCTGCGGCTCTCCTGTACGGTTCACTGCAGCATTTGCCCTCTTTCATCCACCACACAGTGGTTTGCCCTCCTGAGCCTTCAACCAACCCAAGGTTGACTATCCTGTGTGATGGGCTTCCTCTAGGAAGCAGTTGTCCTAGAGGTGAGAACAGGCTTTGTAAGCAAGGGCAATCGTAGGGGATAAATCCTCAATACACCCATGGTGTGTGGTGTCCATGAAGGGTGCACATCAATGAAGTGTCGATGCACTGCACATCTAGAAGCCTTGGAGGTGCAGTCCTGTCTTGCAAGGCTTCCACCTATCATTTGTATTGTTCTAAGATGTTCCATCAAGCCACATTCATAAGCAAGGAATAAAAGTTCTTAAAACTATGTAGATTGCTTGCCTGCCCTTGTTATGAAGGCTGTTAATGCACTGCATGTCTCATAGGAGGCCCAGATTCCTATCCTGAATCCAACTCCCCCATCATGGGACAGAGGGGTCAGAAGCACAATCCGGAAGCATGACGTCCTGCCCAGGGGAACGGAGCATCCAACCCTGCAAGCACCTCCTGGGGTGGGAAGGGG
This sequence comes from Neoceratodus forsteri, assembly GCA_016271365.2. NCBI lineage: Eukaryota > Metazoa > Chordata > Ceratodontiformes > Ceratodontidae > Neoceratodus > Neoceratodus forsteri. The sequence goes on along the minus strand of CM028130.1, from coordinate 537,295,009 downwards.
GAGGCACTGACGCTACATGGGAGACTATGCTGCATCGGCCTCCATCTATAGGATGCCACTGGCAGATGCCACATGTGGGAAGGCCAAAACAAAACTGGGGGGACCACCTCAGTTTGCAGTGAGTGACAGAGCCAGTGCTACCATCCCATATGCTGTAACCTCTGGATGCTCACCACTCCTTGGAGCATACTACAGTACTACACTGATGCCCAGTATCAAGGTAACAGGCCAGTGACTGGGGCCCTGTCGAGAGGGGCAAGCCTAGGAGAAACTGATATGTAGGGGATAATAGCCGTGCATGTACTCAAATACAGTATGCATCAAGTTTACATTGCAAAACTGAAGCTAATAATAAATACCTAAAAAAACCAAAGAACAACTACGAAGACTGCAAGGTTTCTTGATCGCCTGCAGTTGCCTATTCCATTCAGGTGATCATCAAAAATGCAGTTACAAAAGCTAGACCTAACCATGGGAGTTGCAAGGTTCAGCCTGTGTGGAAACCTGATCAGTCAGGCAAAAACAGTCATACTCTATTTATCCACCACGTAACTAAGGTCCTGCCCTTACAAGCATTTGTAAATAATTGCCAGCAAGTGGAAGCACATTCTTTTATAAGAAGAAAGCCAAACAAACACAGTTTACTGTACGACATGTTCTGTTTAAGCTGGCAGTAAGCATATACCAGTGTTTTGCCAAGTATTTCTGTACCTTACTGCAATACCATTATTCAAATTGCTAAGCTGCTACTGTACTTACTGATTTTTATGTTAGCCTGCACGCATGTGCAAGAAACAGTGCCATACCAGAGTTTTCAAAGGTGTGTCAGCCCTCTTCCAATTCAGTCAGTGTGTTTGCAGGCGCAGCCGCAGTTCTCCAATGCCTGCTGGAGCTGTCTATGACAGCTCCAAAATGCAGTGGAGTACAGTTGATAGGGGGAGCTACGCTTCAGTGAACAGCGATCAGATATCGCCTGCTCATGCGCACTCCCCCTACACACACACACACAGTCACATGCTGCGTGCTGCCGCCCCCCGCACACACTGTATAGCCGGCGGGGATTGCAGCGCCCCAAAAAACACAGTTCCATGTGCCACGCTGGGTGCCCACCCCAGCGTGCCTACTAGTATAGCCGATGGGGTGCCCAATCCCTGTCAGCTCCACTGTCTACCCCGAGTACAGGGTGCCACACTGGGAGCCCACCCCAGCGTGGCAACAGATGCTATGGCAACGGAGTGCCAATCCCCGCCGGGCTCCACGCCCCATCCAGCAGTCTTTCTGCCACGCTGGGAGCCCACCCCAGCGTGGCAAACGTCCCTGTTGTCTCAAAAAAAAAAAACTGAAAATCAAAAGCGGTCACTGCTGTGTCTTCCCCACCCGCCCACCACTGCGCACCCTGCCTCCCCGCCCCCTCACCCCATACTTACCTCCAGACTCCGGTCGCGATGATCTTCGTGGACTGGGAACACATCTGCACTCTTCAAAGCCGACCGCGAACTGAGGAAATGCTGGTAAGCTGTATAATGGGATAGATAGGGTTTCTTCAACTTTTGCATATCTCAGGCATTTTTGGGAATTTTGGGCCTAATTTTAACATGGGGTTTTGGGACCCCTCCTCGTGAGTGTGCACTGTCATGGCGTTATTCGGTCCCGAAGATGATTTCGCACTCACTGTGCGAAATCACCTTCGGACTCAATATGAAACAACACAGCCACTGTGTTCATAAGGTGGGCTCTCAAAAGCCTATGTTGAATTTTGGTGGAAAAATTCCTAAAAATGACTGTTTTACGAGCGTGCATTGCGCAGTTCCTATGCACGCTTGTAAGTTCGCGGATTTTCAATATTTTCACTCCAGATTTTCCACATTGCCATTTTACCACACCTCCTTATGAGCAGTACAGCTGTCATTTTTCACATCTTGCTCAGAACGTGTTTCCGCCCATGTAGCGCACAATGGCGCAGTCGGCGTGTGAAATCAATGTATGGGACACATTAAGAAAATCACAGTGACACTGTTCATGAGCAGAGGTCTTAAAATGGATATGTTGAAAATTTGGTGAAAAAATTCCTAAAAATGACTTCTTTACGGCGTGCATAGCGCAGTTCCTCATAGCTTATAAGTTTTGAATTTTCTATATTTTCACTCCAGATTTTCCACATTGCCATTTTATTACACTTCCTTATGAACAGTACAGCTGCCATTTTTCACATGTCGCCCAAAATGTGTTTCCGCACATGTAGCGCACAATGGTGCTGTCGGTGTGCGAAAGCAATGTTTGGGACAGATTAAGAAAATCACAGTTACACTGTTCATGAGCAGAGGTCTTAAAATGGCTATGTTGAAAATTTGGTGACAAAAGTCCATAAAATGCCTGTGTTACGAGTCAGCATTGCGCAGTTTCCACGCACCCTCGTAAGTTCATGACTTTGTAATATTTTCCGTCCAGATTTTCACCAGTTGCATTTTTCCACACTTCCTTATGAACAGTACAGCTGTAATTTTTCACAACATGGCGAAATGTGTTTTCACACTTTCAGCGCCAGAGATCTGGTGGTCGCTGTGGGAAATCATTGTTCAGGACAGATAAAGAAAATCACAGTGACACTGTTCATGATCGGAGGTCCCAAAATGCCCGAGTTGACAATCTGCTGTAAAATCACACTAATTACATTACAGGTGTCGTTGCACAGTTCTCTCTACGCTCATGACTTCACCAGTTTTTAATATTTTCTGCAGATTTGCAACATTGCCATTTTCCACCTCCCATGAACAGTACAGCTGTCATTTTGACATCCTGTTGAATGTGTTTTCACCTGTGGTGCTAAATGCCGTAGTCGCTGTGCATAAGCAGCTTTATGCTAACAAACTGGTATTGCCACTGGTCATGAGGTGGGGTCTCAAAAAAACATGTTGAAAATTTGGGTGAAAATACCAACAAATGCCTGAGCTGTTAGGGTTTCCAACCATAACGCCCCACCCTGTAGAGAATGACAGGCATCAGGGGTGTGACTTGGGATTCTTGCCTGTAATGCTCATACCATTCCACACCCTGCAGCCAGTGAGAGGCATCAGGTATGCCTTGGACTCTTCGCCCCAAAGTTCACCCCATTCTCCTATACGCACCCATCTCACCATATTTCCTGATGGAATGGGGTGCGCATAAAACCAAGACCCCAAGGCACACCGTGACACTTGTCAGTGTCTGCAGGGTAGGGTGTGGTGAAATGGCGTGGCCGGTATGCCTGACGACCCAAAGGCACACCCCAGTGCCTGTCACTCTCTGCAGGGTGGTGGTGGGGCTGGCTTCAGTTTAATACTTCACTGCCATTCCTATTATGTAGCTCTGTAACTTCTGCACTACCAATGCCAGCAAGCAAATATTCAGCATTGACAAATGCTTGTTTTTTTTGTATTTCCATTTGGCTAAAATGATTGAGTGATTAGACAAAATGCCATGTGGGTTTATTTTTTTCAGTTAAACACTGGATATGCGATGATGTATATCCTTTAGCTGGAGAATCAACCTTGAGATATCAACACTGGTGACCATAAAGGTGGGGTGGGGGCGTAACCAACAGCCGGGTGAACAGACGAGTTTCACTTCTGCTCCTACCACGTGGCTGACTAATGTGAATTTATCAAAACTGCTCTCATTGCTAACTTAGCATTCAGACTTCCTACTACAGTACCTGGAGGTGGCTACTGTGAGCTTTTGGTGGATCTGAAGACACAGGAAAACTCAAGACTCAAGCAAGTTCATCTCAGAACTTCTTTAAATCAAAGACTGGATGCTGAGAAGCTAGGAAAGCATAGGATGACTCTGGTCCTGTTGGAGGGACAATAAGCTTAGACATTACAAGCCAATATGCCCCCCAAAAAAGAAGTGAAACTGGTTAACAGAAAATTTGACAATTTCTCCCATTAGTACAGAGGCAGCTGAAGAATCTTTGACAGCAGACCAAGCGCTTGCAGAGACGACAGGCATAATCAAAGAGAATGGCATATTAAGAGAGTAGTATGAGCATGCTGAAAATCAGCTGAGAGAACAAAATGTTTATGTTAATGGCCTGCCTGAGGGCTTTCAAGGACTGTCTGCTAAGGCAGCAATTTTTACTTAGCTACAAGAAGCCCTTGTTTGCTGTGAACATGCTGTTGTTGGGTGAGGGCATAAGGTGGTACGGTGTTCAGTTTCACTGCTGTGCAGATGATACTCCACTATATTTGTCCTGTTTACCTGTTGGGAGTAATGTGGTCTGTGTGTTAGGGTAGTATCTTTGGAAGATCAACAACTGGATGGCCTTCAACTGGCTGAGTCTCAACCCTGGCAAGACCAAGGCGAAGACTGTCTAACCGGGTCCCCGTGTGTCAGCAATGAGAAGTGTAGATGCAGCACCGCCATCCTTGAATGGCAACACACTTCAAACTGTGTATGCAGTGAGGAGTCTGTGGGTCACTGCAGACTGCAAGCTGACACTGAAACACCTGGTGCCCGCTGTAGTCAACAGGGTTTTTTTTTCACCTTTGTAATATCACCTGGATCAAACCACATCTTGCGCAAGGGCACCTGGTGAAGATGGTCTAAGTTTCTGCTACATCGAGACTGGATTACTGCAGTGCTCTTTACTTAGGGTTATCTCGAGGTCTGATGCATCACCTGCAGCTGGTACAGAGTACAGCAGCCTGGCTGGTGGCTGAAGCATCTTGCAATGAGCACATTATACCAGTTCTGCACATTCAGCACTGGCTGCCGATTTGGTAACGCATCAAATTCAAGATCCGCTTGTTGTTGCAGGAACCAGTGGCGGCGGGGGGGGGGACACAAATCCATTTTCAGAAAAAAAAAAGTCTGGAAGGAACTTGAAGCTCTAATGATGGACAACAGTATGGGACTGGACAGGATACATCAAAAGGTTCTAAAAGGAACTCAGGGAGTTGCTAGCTGCCCCACTGACAGCCTTGTTTAACAGCTCACTGGAAACAGGCACAGTTCCTCAGGACTTCAGAAGAGCTGATGTGGTCCCTCTACATAAGAACGCAAGTCAAGTCAACTTTATTTTCTATAGCGCCCAATTCCCAGAAGCTCTGGGCACTTTACATAGCGGTGGAAAGAAAAACAGTTTACATACAACACTTCAAAACAGGGTCAGTAGTTACAAAACATACAATAAATAATAACCATTTAAATAATATTAATCTTTAAAACTCAATCAACTTTAGTTAAAAATTAGTGGACATCAAATGTCAAATTAGAAAGATGTGCTTTAATGCCCCACTTGAACGCTTCCATGGAGGAAGCCTCCCTTAATGATCTCGACAGAGAATTCCACATTACTGGTCCTGGAACTTCAAAGGCGCGATCCTTCAAGGTCTTTAACTGCACCACAGGTATGCCCTCCACGGAGGAACGTAGTGAGCGCACTGAGTTGTCAGGAGGTCTGACAGGTAGCCAGGACCCGAGCCATATAGGGCCTTATATGTGAGCAAGCCCACCTTGAAAGCAATCCTCCATCTGGCCAGCAGTCAACGCAGTTCGTGCAAAACTGGAGTTATGTGAGCGGACCTCGGAAGGCCCATCAGTAACCTGGCTGCAGCGTTCTGCACCAGCTGCAGTCAGCTGAGGTTGCCTCCACTGACCCTGAAGTATAGAGCGTTACAGTAATCGTGCCTCGATGTAACAAAAGCTTGAGGGCAAGTCATCAGGCGGGATTAAAGGGTTAATCTGGGCGACATTCCTTAAGTGGTAAAAACCACTCCCAACGATGGCAGACACCTGAGCTTCAAGTGTCAAGTCACTGTCAAGGATGTTGCCCAGATTTCGCACCTTTCTGGCCGCCACTAGTGCGGTGGTTCCCAGGAACAATCCTGTTCCTGCTCCAGTGGCAGCCAGATCCTGCCAATGACCAGGCTCAATCATTAGTACCTCCACTCGTCTAATCTGGGTTAAACCTCAGCCAGTTAGAGGTCATCCAGTCTTGGATCTCAGGCAGTTATTTAGCACCTCCACAGCGTGTGATGTTCCATGAGCAAAGAACATATATAGCTCGGTATCATCTGCATAGCAGTGAAAACCCAGACCTTAACGTCTAATGATGTCACCCAGGGGCAGCATGTACACCGCTAATAACATGGGCAACAAGATCGAACCTTGAGGCACTCCACAGATCAGGAACTTTGAGCAGAAGAAATTCCCCATCACTACCCACTGCAACCTGCCTGTCAAGTATTCAAACCAGCCGATTACCTTGCCAGCGAGTCCACAGAGCTCTCTCAGGAGATCAAGCAGCACCATGTGGTCTACGGTGTCAAATGCCGAGGAGAGATCCAAAAGAATGAGAATTGACCGTTCTCTGTCTCTCACCCTTAGGAGATCATAGTGCCCCAACCGATGCTGTTTCAGTGATATGCTTTCTCCAAACCCAGACTGGAGTGGCTCGTAGAAGTCAAAAGCCATCAAGTGGGCTTCGAGCTGCAAAGCCACCACTTTCTCCACTACCTTCCCCAAGAATGGAAGATTGAAAACATGTTGTTAAATTGCTAAGATGTCAGGGTCGAACAATGGTTTCTTTAGCAGGGGCCTCACAAACACCTCCTTCAAGGCATCAGGAAATCCCCCCCCCACCGAGGCCAACACCTGACAATCTCAGCGAAAACTGGACCAACGGACTCCACACATCCCACTAGGAGACGGGTCGGGCCTGGGTCCAGTTCACAAAAAGTGGGTCACAGCTTCAAGATTACCTCGATGACCTCAACCACCCCCACCGTCCGAAACTTATCCCACACAGGCAGAGTGCCTCTGTCACTACCAGGTTCTATACTGCGGGACAGATCTTACTCCAGTGGCAAGATCCCAGACCTAATGGAGGACACCCTGTCAGAAAAGAACTGAGCAAACTCTTCGCACTGTGCAACTGAAACTGCTCTTTTCGGCTGCAGACAGGCTGAAGTAGCCTGTCTACAGTCCCAAAGAGCAGAGCTGGTCTGTTCCTTCCTGCAGCAATCTCCCTGGACAGGAACTCTGCCTTCTTACGGTTGATTGCCATTTGATATTCACAATAGTGAATTCTCAAAGACAGTTTGTCATCCAAGGCCCCGGTCTTCCTCCAGCAACGATCCAACTTCCAAATCCTGGTCTTCATATCTTTGAGAGCCCCATCAAACCATGGGGATCTCAAGTGAGAAGACCTGGGTTGTATCCGGATCGGTACAATGGCGTTAAAAGCCTTTTTTTTTTCCTAAAATTTCTTTACTCCTGGTCACTGGACACCAGGGCCCCTTCAGGCGAGACCCACTCGACAGTCGCTACCACCCTGCCTGAATCCTACCCGGCAAAGAATCGGGGACAGAGTCCTCACCTCCGAGGCCCCAGAGAGAGTAGAGGATCTGGGAGCATCGACTGGGTAAGGACCAGCAGTGGACATGTACGTCTGGCCCTGGAGACCGCCGTCTACCTCCTGGTGCCGGGGTTTTCCACCTTGGATGGTTGCTCTCGAGAGGGTGGATGTGCAACGACGTCAACGTGGTGAGGGAACAGACCGAAAAGAAAGGTCATTACTTGTCATTGCCAACCCAGACTGCCATGGTTCAATGACCATAGCCCCATCTTCCCTGGGTTGAGATGCAGCCAGCTGGATGCCATCCAGTCATTGATTTCTTGAAGGCACTGTCTGAGCACCGACACCGCACTGATCTGGTCAGGGGTGCAAGACAGATACAGCTGACTGTCATCTGCACAAGTGAAACACAACCCCATGCCGCCTTATGATCTTACCCAAGGGCTACATATACACAGCGAATAACATGGGTGCTAGAATCGAGCCTTGAGGAACACTGCAGGTGACCACCCTGGGTTCAGAAATAAAATTACCCAAGGCAACCTGCTGAGATCTTCCAGTGATATAGGACTTAAACTAAGCAGCCTGGGGTGGGATCCAAAGTGGTGAATTGGCTTAGGAACTGGTTAACAGATAGGAGACAGAGAGGGTTGGTAAAATGGCACTCACTGGAATGATGAAGGAGAGATCAGCAGGGTGCCACAGGCTCAGTACTGGACCGGTCCTCTTCAACATCTTCGTAACTGGCATTGCTAAGGAACTGGAAGGAAAGGTATGCCTTTTTTCAGATGATACCAAAATCTGCAATAGGATGGACACTCAGGAGGGGGGTGTAGAGAGCGAGGAGGGACCTGTGGAAACTTGAGGAGTGGTCTAAAGCATGGCAGTTGGGGTTCAATGCCAAAAAGTGCAAAATCATGCACCTAAGGCATACAAACCCAAGTGGTAAGTATAAGATTGGGGGGTACTGACAGTCACTAAACAGGAAAGGGACCCTGGAGTTATCCTGCAAGTCAGTCACCCGAAATTTTACTTTAGGACCATCTCCAAAAGGGAAACTAAAATATATCAAAAAAGTGTTGGGGGGGAAAAAACAGGGTAGACGGTGACACTGTTGCTGTCCCTGGTTCTGAATGAACCAACATATCCCATCACAAAGATAAGAGTGGCAACAGAACAAACCTAGCCAACTACAGGCCAATCTCCATCCTTTCTCCACTGTCCAGGTGTCTGAAAAGGTAGTTACTAACCAACGTATCTCTTACCTAGGTAATCACGCCATCCAAAGCATTCAACAACACAGGTTCAGGAAATTACATAGTAGCAATACAGCTTTGGTAGAATACACTAACTTTCTTCACGAGGCACTGGACAGTAGCAACATGGTTGTGGCGACTGACAGTGACCTAACAAAGGCAACTGGATCTCAACCATAAACTCATGCATCACAGACTGTTGAATTTGGGTCTGTCTATTAACCATGTATCTTGGTCTGAGAGTTATTTAACTATTACAATGCAAAAGGTTAAAATTGAGGGTCTAACCTCTGTGGATAGGACAGAATCTGTTGAGGTGCCTCAAGGCTCTATTTGGACCCTTTACTATTTGGTCTGTTCATAAGTTAATTGCCTAAAGCTGTCAGTCTGCCAAAGTCCTTTCGAATGTAATGACACCGTAGTTTTTGCAAGACATCACAGCAAAGTCAGTCTATCTCGTCCTGCAAGGTTACTTAAAATCTGTGGAAAAATGGTTCTCTAATAGTAGCCTGGTACTTAACTATATTATAAGGAAACAAAGATCTGCTTTTCAGCTGCGCACACCTGAAGAAAAATGCCTCCCCTCAGGATATCTACAATGCCATAGACTCACTATTAGAGCAAACATAAGTCTTTAAAGAGCAACAATGGACCCAATGGTTGCATTAGTCCCAAAGCCCCCACCCCACTCCCACTGATAGCGAACCTGGCTACAAGGGACTTAAAGCAGCAGTGCAATGAAAAATGTTCTTCAAAAAAATCTAGCTTCAGCTACAGTTAGATAACATATTAGCATTCCTGTCAAAAGTGTCTAGCTAACTTCTGTGCTGCCTACTATGAATCTTTTTTTTGTTTTTCAATCCTAACCCTTGCCAAATGCTATGTCTATGCTAAATGTGGCTGTCTTTTTTTTTCTTGAGAAAAAATTATATTAAAACATTCATAAAATCCTCACATTTTAGTGGAATTAGAAAATGTTACCATCAAATAAAACTGGACGATGGCTAGAATCCTTTAAAGTGAAAAAAGGTAGGGTCAAATTTTTTGCCTAATTTCATTGCACTGCTGTTTTAAACAGTTCTTGTTTCCTAATTTTTGTCTCAATTGTTTTTTTGTTTTTAAGGGGAAAGGATCGTAAATCCTTATATCAAGGAGCTTGCAGTCAGATCCTTTCCCCTTCCTGGTACACTGAAATTAAAGCTCCACCCTCGTGCTACCCCTGCACTCATACATTTTGTGACATATGAGTTTATAATAACTGGCTCTCGCCCTTCCTCCCCCCAAGGGAAACCCGGTTTGTAATTTGCCATTATAAAGGAGTGTTCTTAACAGCAAACAAGCAGCGGGTTTCCCTTGCTCTGCCCATGCACCTACCACCACTATTCCCTCTCTTATCACTGGATGACACGGCTTACCGTCAGACACTACACCATCACTCAGACTCAGTGGTAAGTCCACTGGAAACAAACAAAAAAAAAAAAGTCGCTGGGCTAAAAATGCTAAAACTGGGCTACTTAAAAAAATGGGAAAAAAGATAACTAAATGTTTCTTTCAGCAAGCACATTCGACTGCAGGCCCCACTGAAACCCAATCGGACCACAGCTGCAGAGACATCTTATTTTATATAACTGCCATGGTAAAAAAATGATACTAAGCAATTATATAAAATAAAAAATGGGGTTGTGTGCTTAACCAAAATTTTTTACACACACCTCAGTGTTGGATGCTTAAATAGACGCCGCGAGCTTCACTCTCGGGATTTATGTAGCATCCAGCACCTCAGCTGTGTGTAAAAGTCTCGTTAAGTACACAGTCCCATGTATTATTCAATATTTAGTGCGCAGGGGCACGCTGTATTGAATTCAATGGGGCAGATTCTGAATGGCATATTTATATATTTCAGAGTGCCACTGGGCTATTGCTTAGGCGAGCTCTGCGCAAAAATACATTTAGGCTTAACATTTCCCTGTTAAAAAGACCCTGGAGATCCAGAAACAGATACCTCAGATCATCAAGCAAGCAGTCAGGGATAATGCCGCTCAAGATGTTAACCCTCTGGTTACGGAAACCTAAACAGAGGCAGTTGGAGGTGCAGATTCAGGCATTGGAGGCATTACAGCAGTTACACTTAAAGGAAAACTGTCATAATCTGAGGGTCCTCCCCACAAAAAAAAAAGCCTTGCCCCATGATTAGGCTTTTCACAAAGCAAACACTATTTTTTACATATTCAAACTTACATTTTTTTAAAAGTTGTAAAGGCTGGGATTCTGCAAAACGGCAGATGCTGCACAGTTCCATTTCACGGGAAAGCGCGGCGCCACACTGCTCACTTCAATACACTTGTTATCTGAAGCAAGCGGTGCAGCACCGCACTTTCCTGTGAAATGGAACCACGCAGCATCCACCATTTTGCAAAATCCCTGACTTTATAACATTAAAAAAACTAAGTTACAATACGTGAAAAATTGTGTTTGCCCTGCGAAAAGTCTAATCGTGGGGCAGGGATTTAACATTATCAAAGTTTTCCTTAAACAGAGGGGAAAAGAGCTTGTTAAAAAGAAGTGGGAGTTAAACCAACTGTTAGATTTCAAAGTAGAACAAAAATCTAAAATTCCTTAGCTAATTAGATAGAGATATTACAAGGGGGAAGGGCAGGACTCAAATTGTTGTCCTGACTGCTTTGGGCTCAATGGGCGAGGGCACAGATTACTAAAATTGTCCACCCAGACCTTGGGCATAGGGTTACAGGGATCCAAGAGATGTCAGATGGCTTTCAATCTTATTAAGTTGCCCTGTATGGGGCAAAACCTGGGAAACCACAACAGGTGTAAGATTATTTTCCTCCACTTCATTTGCCTCACGTTACATATGAAAAGATTCAGGCTCCATGTGCCCCGATCTCAGATGTGGAAATTGAGTAAGCAACTGCGCAGAGTAAGAGGGGCAAATGCCTGGAGTCAGATGGGTATGGATCCAAATTTTATAAACAATTTAGGGAAGGCCAGCCCAGTGGTGCAGAGGGTTGAGGCACTATGCTTTACCCCATGCTGCGCTGGCCACCCGGGTTCGGGAATGACCTCAGGTCGTCCAGAGTGCCTACACGGGGGAAGAGGGTGCGGCATGGGGGAGCACGATCAAGCAGCCTTACGTAGCTCTTCTCTCCTGGGGAGGTATTCACCTCCCCCATAGTTCCACTGCCACCGGGTGGAGGTCCAGTGGCTGAGTAGGCGGGAGGGGACAGCAAGTTGTGAGGTCTTGGGACACAACGTGTGCGTGCCTCCATACACGCACTAGAGCCCAAGAATGGGGATGGAGCATAAACGGGGACAAAAAACAATTAAAAAAAAATAAAATTTAGGGAAGTAATTATCCAACTGTTGCATCAGGCTTACACTGCTGCCTGGCCCTTCTCTGAGGGGGGTTCATTTAGAACCTTCTTGGAAACAAGTTGTGCTATCTGTCATTCCCAAGCCCAGCAAGGAACTCTCCCTCTGCCCCTCCCATGAACCCATCTCCATTTCAGATTAGACTACAAATACCTGCTGTCTATACCAGCCCAGAAATTGGAAATGGTAATACTGAGACTGGCACATTTAGAACAGATGGCATTTGTAGTGGGCAGATAAGCACCTGATAACGTGCGTAGGATGCTCCATATTACCGACTATCTTAAAGTAATGCAACAGCCAGCAATTATCATAAGTATGGAAACAGAGAAAGCATTTGATCAGGTCAACTGGAAATATCTTCATGGGGTCCTTGCTGAGTTTGTCTTCTCACCCTCTTTTTTTGAGGTACATCCGTACGTTATACACAGCTCCCACATGGAAACATAGAAAAACGATGGCAGGACACCCAGTGCCATTGAGTCTGCCCATGAGATGCCCAGGACTTAGCAATTATGCTGGTGATAATGGTCATCTCTTAGTTGGCTTTAAGTCGCGCAGAGGCACTCACCAGGGCTGTCCTCGTTCCTCAATTTTTTTTGTTTTATATACTGAGCTGCTGGCTAAAAAAAAATAAATCAAGTTGTCTGGGGAGGTGGGGAATGTGGTGATGGGCAACACTGAACAGCGTATCGCTTTATATGTGGATGATGTCCGGTCATATTTGACTCACCCCCCCCCCCCAAAACACTTCTAACACAGGTCATGTCATTGGTGGGGAAGTTCTCTGAATACTTGGGAGTACATTCCCAATACTCCAAAGACTAAGGTCCTGATTTTTAATTTTTCTCCTCCTCCTCCTGACCTATGGCATACATTCCCAATGAAGTGGTCCCCTCTAAGCTGAAATATTTGGAGTGGATGGTCTCTCCCATCGCTGGAGAAATACCGGATGGTGGTGCAGGTCAGGTTTGCCCTTTTATGGGATCACGAAGGATACCAATCCCATTTGAAAACTATGTAGTTGGAAGTCAGAGAAGCAATCCCTCTTCCAGCTCTGTTGTGTGAAGCCCCCCATCTCAGGAGTATGGACCCCCTCCACTGGTGCATGTAGCAGCTACTTTGGAGGCATGAGATCGTGTACCAGATAACCTAGAATCAGACGGGATATACGGAAATGTAAATGACTGGGGTGGGACTCAATTCATTCCACAGTCTGTGTGATATTTAGTTCAGAGGACAGGCGCACCTTAAATACTTGTTTATTTAATTTGGTTGACCGGGTAGGCCCACTGAGCCTAGAAGTCCCTTCTTCAGGGGCAATTCGGGGGGTGGGGGGATACAGACGGTAACCAACTGAAATTGAACCACAGTAAGCTGTCGGTGGTATTTCTAGTGAATAGGGGAAATTTGGCCAGGACACCAGGGAAATTTGCCTACTCTTTTCGAGAAGTGCCATGGGATCTTTAACGTCCACCTGAACAACCAACAGAAGAGGCAAACGGGACCTCGGGTTAATGTCTCACCCGCAAGACAGACAAATGTTAGATGCGGACACTGTCAATTTGGGATTTTATAAATATATATTTAAGCTGGCGTGCAGCCACAGTGGTAGCGCTACTGCTGCCAATGAGGACGGGGGGGGATCTGCTACTCTGCTGCCACCAGGGTGACCACAGGTAGCAGTGCACGGGATAGCTTCAGACTGGAACGTTACAGCAAGCACTGTGATCATGTGGGAGTGAAGGCAGACTGGCACCCAGTGACAAGGCATGCTCCCGGGGGAGGGTGGGACTAAAAAAAAAAAAGGGGGAAAATTGGGAAACTCATTGGGCAGATGAAATCCCTGCCTGCCCACCAAGCTCACTGCTGGACTCTAACAACCTGGCAAGGGGAACCTCCAGGATCTTCACCTCTGCTGCTGGTGGTGGTGAAATGGATTGTGGAAAGTAACGCCAAAGTGGCTATAGGCATGTATGTCCCAGAGGGGTCAGCCGGGGCAGCACAGCAGTGAGACGCGGGTAGACCTCTGAGGCCTGGCAGGTACATGTGGAGTAGTTTCTGGCAAGTGGCATCAGGGCTTCACTAGGTGATGGAAGGAGGTCCCAACTGAGCACCCGTGGAATAAAATAATTAATATGTTAAACAAAAAAAACCCTAAATAAACATTTACAGACACAGGAGGGGGCTCCCTCAGAATACAACAGATGGGCTATCTTTTATCTATGATTTCTTCCCTGAGCATTCAGAGTACTATCGTGCAGATATATGGCGTTTTGCAATTTGATAAACAGGAGGTAGCAACTTACATAGTCCAGAAATGGGATGGGGAAACACAGGTAAGACTAACAGATGGGTCAACACTTCTCGCACCTCCTCCTCACCAATGTGGCATGGGTTTGTGTGGAAGATGAGGTCCAGATTTTTTCTCACCCCCGTTATACAAAGTAAATGGGATGCCGACCCACTGGCACAGTGGTAATGCTACTACTTGTGAAGCTGATGACCAGGGTTCAGGAATTAGCAGTGAGCATCAGAGGGCTGGCCAGGGGGAGGTAGTAAGAGTTTTCAATGGACTGCTGTCCTCCCTTGGGGAGGGTGGGATGCAGCACCTGGATGACTCCTAGCAGAAAGTAGAACAGTGGGCAGAGACCACTAGATCAGGGGCAAAGGTGAGCATGGGTGCGTGGGAGCATGCATGGCTGTGCTCCTGGCCTCAGTGCACTACCAGCACCTCCTTGAGGGAACCAAAAGAAGAAAACATCCTCTGGAGCAGAGGAGCATGAAGCCCAGAATGGAGCCACAAGCCACTCAGTTGAATGATACTCAACATAAATCTTGGCCGGGATAAGGACAGGTAGATTACGGGCTCTCCCTTCAGGGAACCCCTCTTCCAGGGGTAAGCTGCTAACCTCCTGGACTGGGTGGGGTGCGTGGCTTCCAAGAGGGCTGACAAGAAGCACATCCACACCTGAGCCAGAGAGCCAGAAACAGAGTGTATATATATATATATATATATATATATATATATATAAAAGGAAATGGGATACAACTAGCAAGCCCCGCCCCCCAGTGATTGTGGGAAACTTAGGACTACTCATATTCATATTTTCTGGTTTTGTCCCAACCTCCAGGACTATGGGCGGGAAGTTTCAGAAGTAATTCATTGGGTGTTTTCCATCAACAGTTACTATTCCAACAGCTGGGGCTTAGACTGCAAGGGGTTCAGGAAAAGTAGACCTTATATTTATGGTACTGTGGCAGACTGGTCTATTTCCAGACTCAGCCTTTCAGGGTTACCAGCTTTCTCAAACCCTTCAGATGCCCACAAGAGTAACCAGTAGCTGCTAACACTCAATGTAGACACTCTCTTTGAGTATCTCTAGGTCTGAATCCCTTCAGAGACACTGCTCACAGAGCACAGCACTCCTTACTCAAGAGCAACTGACCCACTCCTCTCTGACACAGCTGAGAACTCCTTACTTTGGAAACAGAATATGGTAAACAGTAGCCTTCCAATGATAGCCTTCTCTGCAGAGGTGGAAATACAGTTCTTGTCAGTTATAAATCAGTCAGCTGTACCTCAAAGGACTCAGCCACAGAAACAAAGTATACAGTAAATAATCTGCTTAATACTTCAAGATATTTACACATATGTAACCCCCCTGCAAATGGGGGTTCCCAAAAGACTTCCAGGAGCTTGCTTGAATGCTCCAAGCCTGAATGGTGTTTGGCGTTTAAGCCATTTATCAGTGAGTGTTTTTAGAGCCTCTGGTACTGTCTCTTTAAGAGCTGTCTGCTTGCAGACATAATTAGTTTGTTTGGGGGGACTGTGTGCTTCTCTGTTTGAGTACCACTCGAACTGCTGCCAATTCACTCCATTTTGCAGTCACTAGGAGTGCAAGGGAGCCTATCTGAAAGATGTAACTGTTTGCCAGAAATCATTTACAGTAATAATGAAATTACAGTTTGTCTAACCTGCTTTCTTTGCAGTCAGAACAGTGTCTGCCTAGTTCCCATTCTGGTTTGAACTGCTGAACTGGACCAATCAGTGTGGGGTAAGCTAGCTCTAAAATGGTGCCTTGGACGAATCAGAACTTGGACTCATAATCTGAGCCAGCCACAAGAGGATTGTATGGGCAGTGACTCTGGGAGATGTAGTTTAGACTTCAGTGCCTTTTGGACCAACAGCAGCAGTCTGTGAGTGACAGCCAATCCAGTCAAGAACTGGGAGGAACTCAAAGGAGGTGCCCGTTTTGTCGGTTGGAGTTTCATTTGAGCTTTGGCAGTGAAGAAGGAAGGAGCCCTGTGCTTTTTCAGTGTGCAGTTTTAGTCAAAAAACGTGTGTAAGGCCCAGAGTTCCGGTCTGCAGCTTGTGTAACTGCTTGTTAGGACTGAATCCGTCCTGTAAAAAGAATCAAAGGATCTCTGAAGAGTAGAAACCTGGCTCACCCTGTAGAAGACTGGAGAAATTTTGAATTGCACTCGGTCTGTCAGGAACTGAATCTGCTGTGTGTTCTCCCGGGTATTGTGCAGTAATTGCGATCGGGATAGAGAGGCAGCCTGCCTGGTATAGTACTTTTTTTTTTTACCATATAAATGTGTGAAGAGTCGCTTGGAGCTCAAGAGTAGCCCTGCTGATATTGAAGGACCCTAATCTTATTTGGAGGTCTGAGTACTAATTCAGGGTCTGCCCTGTTGAATTGCCACATTAAATCCAAATGGAATTACTGTACTGCTGACTGTTTAATTTTCCTTTTCTCTGTGTGAAAGGGCCCTACCAGCTGCGCAGGTTTGGACTAGCCACTAGGGCTTGGGTACCCAGGGACAGTAACTGATAGGGATAGGCCTGTGCACAGAGCCATAGGTAGATCATTAGAGTGATAAGCTAATTAACCTGATTTCCCTGTCCTTGTTATATCCCCTAAATAAATCAGAGCTGCTTGTTTCAGCAAAGTTATACTGCCTGAGGTATTTGTCTATGTTAAAGTACTGTACTGTGATTGTTGCACTGTATCTCATTTCACAGGAGGCCCAGTGCGGAACCAGTCCTGGGGGTAAGTGTATACTGTGAAGGTAATTCTGATATATTGTGTGGGCCACTAGTGGGAAGAAAGGAGTTGCAGTGTCCCAGAGGGCTGTGACCAAGTTAGTTTAACTATTGCAAACCCTGACCTCTGGGTGGAGGCACCCGCCATTGGATCCAGGCCCCTCAACCTGTTAGTGGCAAATCAGGCAGGGGTAGTAGCCCCTGGGATAGCGCCATCTAGGGGTTACATCTTGGAGGCTCACCGCTGGGACTGTGTGTCCTCTAGTGGCCATATTTATGAACCACTGTTAAGAAAAAAATGGGTACCCCGACAGAAGTGGCTGTGCACCGGCTGGTGGAGTGGTGTACTGGGGAGGAGATCGACC
This sequence comes from Neoceratodus forsteri, assembly GCA_016271365.2. Classification (NCBI taxonomy): domain Eukaryota; kingdom Metazoa; phylum Chordata; order Ceratodontiformes; family Ceratodontidae; genus Neoceratodus; species Neoceratodus forsteri. The sequence continues at coordinate 537,277,615 of CM028130.1, read as the reverse complement.
CCAAAATGCTATGCTTATCCTGGACATCCCCTGGGTATCAATACGACACTGTGCAGGGAGTACTTTCCAAGGTGGAAGGTTTACAAAACCCTGTGGTGGTGGGTCGGCATGCTAATCTGCTCACCCACACTTTCCTGGCCCTAGTAGAGTTTAAGGATCCCATAGATAGCTCCAAAGTGCCACAGACCATTACCCCAGAGGAGCCCTCACTGCTTGGAGAGTGATAACTAAGGACAGTAAAGACCAGGGGAATCAGCCCCACCACTATCTGAAACTTTTGAGGAGAAATTTGCTAAATGGTTGCTGAGAGAAGGAAAACTGTGGAGGACTTGAAGAAACTATTCTTGCCACCTGGGGTGTTCCTCCCCAACACCCTCTCCTGCTCCAGTGCCCGTAATGGTGGCTGAACCAATGCAGACTCCTATTTCTGCACCTGCCATTAGTCACGACTCTCACCAAGGTTGAGGTTTTCTCTGGCACCTCCCACCCCCAAGGGCAGGATGACTGGGAGACCTGGATAGACTATGTTGCCCCCAAGTGCTAGAATAGCAATGCTCGGAGCTAAAAGCGAAGAGGGTTAGTGAGAGCCTCAGAGGTCCTGCCCTGGCTACCATCCTGCTAAACGGGCCAGTAACCCTGAAGCGACTGCACAGGCCTATCTTGAGGCCTTGGAGAATGTGTATGGGAGCCCAGATTCTGATGAGGACCTATGGTGGAGAGTAAGAAATGCACAACAGTACCAAGGGGAGTTGTTGTCTGTGTATCTCTCGCTGGAAAAATTGTTGCAAGAATGCCTCAGAAAGGGTAGTTTGCCAGTGATTGAACTGGACCGAACCAGACTGGACAGGATCCTAAGTCTGCCCCTTCTCAGAACTGCTGTTGCTTCAGTTACGCCTGGCAAATCGACTAGAATCCCACCCTCCTATGATGAGTTAATGAGAGAAATTCGAGGAGTTGAGAAAAGGCGACCTCGGGAGGGACCTGCACCAACAGCTGTGGCTACGACCGAGTGACTGAGGGTGACCCATCAAGTGAAGTTCAGGGCAGAGGTTGACAGTCAATGAGTGCTCTGACAAGGAAAAGATATACCACAATGGGAGAACTGTTGAGAGAGATCCGAATTCAAAAACAGTCCCTTTATGAAGGCCACTGCAAGAACTGGGCCCTGACCTATATCCGACTGCATCTGCTATGGGGGTGGTGGTACCACCCATGTATCTCCTGCTGATAACAGCTCCAAACTCAATTCCTTGACCATGGAAGTGGAGAAACTGACGAGATGTCTCCAAATGCTTATCACGCCGCAGACAGAGATGGCACCCAGGTTTCCAGTTAGTAATACCCCGCCCTGGCTCCAGTGTGGCGCCCGGCCAGCTCAAACTCCAGAAAGTACGCTTTGCTATAATTGTGGGAAGATGGCACATGAAAAGGGAATGCCAGTCCCAAAAGACACTGACAAAGTTGCATATAGGCTACAAGGAGAGCTTGGAGAACAAATCAGTGGTTAAGAGGTGCCGACATGATCCCAGTGAGGGCACCAAAATGCTAATTCACGTCCTTTTGTGGCAAGGTCAGTTGCCCAGGCCCCCACTACCGCCTCTCAGACTGGTCCAGAATAGTGGGTCCCTCCATGGAGACCACTGTAAAAGTGAATGGAGTGTCTACAAGAGCTGTATTAGACAGTAGGCTCCCAAGTGACAATTATGTTCCAGGATTGGTATCAGAAGCATTTGTCAGATGTACCCTTACAACCATTAGAAGGACTGCATGTATGGGGGTTAAGTGAGAAGGCCTACCTATTCGGGTATATCCGAATTTGGCTGTCTTTCCCCACCTCCGTGGCTGGGTGAACAAGTAGAGACCCTAGCCTTAGTGTGTCCCCACTGGACTGTATGATGGTGTCCCTTTGTTGATTGGAACAAATGCTCATTGTTCGGAAGGCTGGCACAGTTGTGTTATGAAAAACAGGGTCAAAGACTAGTAGAGCTTTAAGAGTTCCGGCTTTAATTAAGAAGGCCTATGAGGCACAGAGAGATGCTGAAAAACAGAACCAGAGGAACGGTCGGAATTGTATGGAAGAAGGATCCTGAGTCTCTGATCCTGGCGCCAAATGCCCAGTGTACCTTACAGGAGAGGTCCGTATCAGAAAGGATGTTAAGAATAAAATATTAATGTTGGATGCACCAGGCGATGGAAAATTGCCAGAGGGACTGCTGGTCAAGCTAGTATTTTGCCCGCTAGAGCCCATGCTTATGCCAGAAGGGTAATGGTCCAAGTTCATAATGTGTCTGAAAGAGACATTCGAGTAAACAGAGGTTGCATCCTGGCTAATGTGCATTGTGCAGACACTGCAGTGCTACCCAGCAGCAAGGTTCAAGGAAGAATGACAGAGTAACGCCTGACTTGTTTGATTTCGGCGACTCCCTGCCAGCTGAATGGAAAGTGAGGATCAGTGAGAAGCTTCCCCAGAGAGACCAGGTGTTTTCTTTAAAGGAATGGGATGTGATGCGTGCAAGGAGCTGAGCACAATATCCAGCTGCATGACAAAGACCATTTCGTGAGAGGTCTCGGCGCCTGGCACCTGCTGACATAGATGATGTGAGACGGCATCTGCAAGAGATGTTAGCTGCTGGTGTAATACAAGAATCCAGAAGCCCTTATGCTTCCCCATTGTGGTAGTGAGGAAAAGAATGGAACAGTAGGGTGTGTGGATTATCGCTTCTAAACCGTCGGACTATCCTGATCAGTACACGATGCCCCGCATTCAGGATGCTTGGACTGCCTAAAGGGAGCAAGTGGTTCTCTGTGCTGGATCTCCGCAGTGGGTACTACCAGATCCCGATGGCCCCAGAGGACCGTGAGAAGACGGCCTTTATATGTCCGCTTCGTCTATGAATTCATGAGGATGCCTCAAAGAGTTTCAGGTGCCCCAGCCACTTTTCAACGATTGATGGGCGTGCAGTGGGGACATGAACTTACTAGAGTGCCTGGTATACCTAGATGATGTTATTGTGTTTGGCAGCTCACTGGAGGAACATGAGAGCAGATTATTTAAGGTACTGGACCCGACTGGAGGACTTTGGCCTTAAACTGTCCATTGATAAGTGTCAATTCTTTCAAACATCAGTAAAGTATGTGGGACACATAGTATCCACAGGGAATAGACCGACCAAGTAAAGTTGAGGCCTTGACCACCTGGCCTGGCCAAAAATCTAAAAGAACTGTAAAGATTCCTGGGATTCTGTGGTTATTATCGGCGCTTCATCATGGACTATTCAAGAGTGATCCGCCTCTTTACTTAACCTTACTCAAGGGTATCCCCAACCCACAAAAATACCAAAAGTCAGCGTCCTCAAGACTGAAAGAGTGTATTTTCATCCAGTGAAGTATTTGGGGCCCGCTGGACTCTGATTGTGAGACTGCTTTTCATGAGATCATATATCAACTTACCCATGCTCCAGTGCTGGCCTATGCCGATCCAAGAAAACCACGTCCTGCACACTGATGCTAGCTTGCAAGGGTTGGGGCTGTGTTGTACCAAGAGCACAGAATGGCCTGAGACCAGTGGCCTTTGCCAGTAGAAGCCTGACCCCATCCGAAAAGAACTATCCTGTACATAAGTTAGAGTTCCTAGCTTTGAAGTGGGCTATTGTTGACCAATTCCATGAGTACTTGTATGGGGCTAAAATACTAGTAAAACTGACAATAATCCTTTGACCTATGTGCAGACCTCAGCTAAGTTGGATGCCACTGGCCATAGGTAGCTTTCTGCATTATCTACATATGACTATGCTCTCGACCGGGCAGGTCTGAACCACATAGATGCTGATGCTCTCTCCCGAGGCCTGTTCCCCAGAATGATTGGGTCCGATTGACAGAACCTGACATTCGGGCACTCTGCCGGAAGTTTGACAGGGAGGAACAAATGTCCCACGGATGCAGTGGACTGCATGGTGGATTGCTTGGGACCCTCTGAGAATTGCATACCTGCTGCTGTGCCACTTTTCTGCAATAGACATTGGTGCACTGCCTCAGCTGGACAATGACAGTATTCGGAGGCTCAATCCGCGATCCCATGATCAAAGCAGCTTTAGAAGCCCTCTATGCAGGAAAAGATGTGTCAAATTACGCTCCACTGATTTGAGAACTGCACTGTTATACAAAGAAGGTCCTAAGTTGAAACTGATCAATAACTGTTATACAGAGAAACAGTAGACAGAGGGGACAAGTAGACAAACAACAACTAGTGCTGCCCACTGCCTTCGAGACTCAGTACTGAGGTCCTTGCACAACCACATGGGGCACCTTGGTATAGACAGAACACTTGACTTGGTGAGATCCAGATTCTATTGGCCTAAGATGGGGGCTGATGTGGAGCAACACATTCGAACTTGTAGTCGCTGCTTACAGAGGAAAGCTTTGCCCCAGAGGGCTGCCCCCTTGTTAACATCACCACCAGTGCACCCATGGAGCTGGTCTGTATTGATTTTCTGAGTTTGGAGTCAGATCAAAGAAATATCAGTATGTGCTGGTGGTCACTGACCATTTCACAGATATGCCCAAGCTTTCCCACCAAAGACCAGAAAGCATCCACTGTGGCCAAAGTACTTGTAGAAAACATTTTTGTTCACTATGGGGTCCACAAAGAATCCATTCTGATCAAGGAGAGACTTTGAGAGTCGTCTGATCAAAAGATGCTTTCTCTGTGGAGGAGAAGTCCAGAACCACTCCTTACCACCCCAGAGGACCCACAGCCCGAACGTTTCAACCGCACTTTGCTAGATATGCTAGGCACCCTGCACCCAAAGGACAAGCCTAGATGGAGCCAACAAATTAGCACCCTGGTACATGCTTATAACTGCACCAAAGTGATGCCACTGGATTCTCCCCTACGCCTGATGTTTGGAAGAAGCTAGAGCTACCAGTAGATGTGTGTTTTGGGGTCTCTCTGATGGGGTTCAAGCTGACAACTATTTACAGTATGTGCAAAGTTAAAGGCCCAGCTAACTCATGCGTACCAACTGGCTCAAACCATGGCTGCCAAAAGAAATCTGGCCAACAAAGAAAGGTATGATAAAGGTGAAAGCACAGGAACTCCAGGAGGAGATCGGTATTGCTAAGAAATCTGGGACTGCATGGCAAGCACAAGATTGCTGACAGATGGCACCATCTCCTCACATTGTAGTGGGCAAACTAGATGATCTGCCAGTGTACAAAGTAAGGCCTGAGAATAATTCAAAAGATGTAAAACAATGCATAGAAATCATTTACTGCCCACTGGACAAATCTTAATTGAGTCTGAGCCCTAGAAGATGCCCCTCTGGACCAGTGACTAGAGCTGCTGCTAAGAAAAGATCAAGAAAGTCTGCACCTACAGAAGCAAAGTTAAAGTGTTCCCTCCACAAGTCCCAGTTGAGCATGGCTGTCAGTCCATATCGGAAGAAAGGGAGAGTGACTTTGAATACTATCCTTCTTACGAACTGAGTCAATTGTTTGGGGCAATCCCTAGTCAACACTGGAGATGAAGCTGGGCCTTCTGGACTGTCCAAGCCCCCAGTATTCCCTGGAGCCAATGCTCCCAGAAAGTGAAGTGCAAAGCATCAGATCAGATGAAATGGAATCATTGTGCATGGTTGAACTGTTTGAGCTTTCAGGGAGGAAAATGATAGACTGGGGCAGACTGGTGATACACCGAACAAGAAGAGTATTTTGAGTGCCCTGACAGTCCACTGCCAGTGTCGAAGCTCCATGCAGCCAAATGTTGTGGACTCGAAACTGTAACTCCTGGAGCTGAAGTGCCCCAAGTTCTGCCTCTCTACCCCATGGAGACTCACAAGTGAGGACAATGCTGAAAATGAGGCTCAGAGTGCAGAGACTATAACAGTTCCCCTAGAAAGACTGGTCGAGCTGTAAAGCCTGTGTGCACCTCAGTTATGATTCCCTTGGGAGGCCTGTGGATTGCCTCTCAATGTTGTCCATAAAGGAGTGTATGTGTCCCGAGCTCTGTCCCAAACTGGAGCGCCAGTGCTAACTCCAAGTTACTTGTGTTGCCCCAAGTATGGTGCCCTTGTCCCGTCCAGCCCAAGGTAACTGATAGGAAGGGCCCCTCTTTCAGGTTTCATGTACAAGAGGTAATAACTTGAGTTATGGTACAATGTGTGTGTAATACTGTGTAAAGAGGACGTGCTGCAATGTTTCAGAAATGTGTTCTTGGTAAAATGATATATTGACTGATGATTACATGTGTGAGCCTAATGCAAATGTATATGGTGCAGTTAAAGCTTATGGGGTACTTGCTGACGGACGTCAAGCTCCCAGGCTCAGGAAGGTGTAACCCCCTGCAAATGGGGTTCCCAAAGACTTCAAGGAGCTTGCTTAATTCTCCAAGCCTAGATAAGTGTTTGGCGTTTAAGCCATTTATCAGTGAGTGTTTTTAGAGCCTCTGGTACTGTCTCTTTAGAGCTGTCTGCTTGCAGACATAATTAATTTGTTTGGGGGACTGTGTGCTTCTCTGTTTGAGTACCACTCGAACTGCTGCAATTCACTCCATTTTGCAGTCACTAGAGTGCAAAGGAGCCTATCTGAAAGATGTAACTGTTTGCCAGAAATCATTTACAGTAATAATGAAATTACAGTTTGTCTAACCTGCTTTCTTTGCAGTCAGAACAGTGTCTGCCTAGTTCCCCATTCTGGTTTTGAACTGCTGAACTGGACCAATCAGTGTGGGGGTAAGCTAGCTCTAAAATGGTGCCTTGGACGAATCAGAACTTGGACTCATAATCTGAGCCAGCCACAAGAGGATTGTATGGGGCAGTGACTCTGGGAGATGTAGTTTAGACTTCAGTGCCTTTTGGACCAACAGCAGCAGTCTATTGTGAGTGACAGCCAATCCAGTCAAGAACTGGGAGGAACTCAAAGGAGGTGCCGGTTTTGTCGGTTGGAGTTTCATTTGAGCTTTGGCAGTGAAGAAGGAAGGAGCCTGTGCTTTTTCAGTGTGCAGTTTTAGTCAAAAACGTGTAAGGCCCAGAGTTCCAGTCTGCAGCTGTGTAACTGCTTGTTAGGACTGAACGGCCCTGTGAAAAGAATCAAAGGATCTCTGAAGAGTAGAAACCAGGCTCACCCTGTAGAGACTGGAGAAATTTTGAATTGCACTCGGTCTGTCAGGAACTGAATCTGCTGTGTGTTCTCCGGGTATTGTGCAGTAGTGCGATCGGGATAGAGAAGCAGCCTGCCTGGTATAGTACTTTTTTTTTACCATATAAATGTGTGAAGAGTCTCTTGGAGCTCAAGAGTAGCCCTGCTGATATTGAAGGACCCTATCTTATTTGGAGGTCGTGAAGTACTAATTCAGGTGTAGCTCCTGTTGAATTGCCACATTAAATCCAAATGGAATTACTGTACTGCTGACTGTTTAATTTTCCTTTTCTCTGTGTGAAGGGCCCCTACCAGCTGCCACGGTTTGGACTAGCCACTAGGGCTTGGGTACCCAGGGACAGTAACTGATAGGGATAGGCCTGCACAGAGCCATAGGTAGATTATTAGAGTGATAAGCTAATTAACCTGATTTCCCCTGTCCTTGTTATATCCCCTAAATAAATCAGAGCTGCTTGTTTCAGTAAAGTTATACTGCCTGAGGTATTTGTCTATGTTAAAGTACTGTACTGTGATTGTTGCACTGTATCTCATTTCACAGGAGGTCCCAGTGCCGGAACCAGACCTGGGGGTAAGTGTATACTGTGAAGGTAATTCTGATATATTGTGTGGGCCAATAGTGGGAAGAAAGGGGGGTTGCAGTGTCCCAGAGGGCTGTGACCAAGTTAGTTTAACTATTGCAAACCCTGACCTCTGGGTGGAGGCACCCGCCATTGGATCCAGGCCCCTCAACCTGTTAGTGGCAAATCAGGCAGGGGTAGTAGCCCCTGGGATAGCGCCATCTAGGGGTTACACATATATATAGAATATTACAGCAAAATTATGGGGGAAAACAGTAATTCTACGGAAAAGAAAAGAAAGTGCACACAGCAGACAGAAAACACACAGGGAAATCTTAACTACACTTTCTAATTTTCCCACAGTATAGAGGCTTACCCACGCAGGGCCCCCTGGTGAATCAGGGCAGATTTGAACCTTAGATGTTAACCATTTGGAATCCCAGCCTGAATGACTCTTTCAGGCTCTGCCAGACTAAGAGCCTTCAGCTGCCCCACCCATGACACATCATCCAGTATGTCACTCTGATGTCATAGATTCAACATTATTTGTGTCTGGAGAGCTGGGTCCTCATTTAAAAAAAAAAAAGGTCTGATCTGGACTTCAGACTTCAGGTATACAAAGCCATCTGTTTTTTGTTTTTTTTTACCCAAGTTTTGTCTAGCACAGCATGAGTGACTCCTTCATAAAACATGAAAGGCTTGTTTATGCGTCCAGTTACTTGGCCAAAGAGAATGTAACCACCCTCTGGAGACAGCTGGTCGGTTTTAGCAGAGACGCTGATAAAAACACTTGGACCTTTCCATGCTGCTGCTAAATTCTGACTGAAAACCTATACAGAAAGAATTAAATAAAAACAAATATAGCAACAAGTATATATAGCAAAATGTTGCATCAGTTGTTACAGGTACGTTTTGGTTGCCGCTGCAACCAAGGCCATAACACATCAGTGACTTCAGCAGACTCCTCAGACTCTATAGGACTGGAGTGATGTGGTTCAACAAATAGCTGTGATGGAAAGGCTTACCTTCATTTTTTTTTTATTTGATAACTAGGTTAGGTACACTGGTCCGAGGGACCATTTTCAGGTACGACCTGGACCTTTATGGCAAGGTGTAAAATCCCAGACTACATTGACAGATGGATAAGGTGGGAGACGGTAAGGGAGGAAGGGGAGTTTTGGTACTGGGGAGGGTGGAATCAGAAAAGGAATACAGTTGTCTTTGGGGGGGAGGGGCTGACCAGTTAAGTGTCCTGTTTGGACAGTGATCACCAAAGCCCAATGCTTGAAGCGGTTGAGGGTGTTCCCTACCTATAGTCCCTTTGAGTATTCCTGACTGTCTTGCTTTTAATCTTGGGGGCAAGGTCTGATTGACTGCACCCCCTTTGAACCACCTTCCACCTCGGTACCATACTGCTATAGCATCTGATCATTAAATTCTTCAGTGAGTTTGTTAATGGATCCTAGTTTTGGTTTTTACTACACGTGTATTTTACAATTTTTGATAGTACCATGAAAGAGACTGTAACGCAGACTTGTCCCTCTCCTTGAAATCACATATTGTATGCAACATCATAAAGGGAACTGAATTTGGATGGGGTGCTTACAGATAAGCCATGATAAAAACAAAACAATCTAGCACTGACAGGGCGCTCGGGGACGTGGGCCCCCGTGTCCTTTATGCACATTTTGTGCTTCGGGATGCTCGCCCGCCAGTCCAGAGAGTCCCAGAGACACTCAAGCAGTACAGAACCGGGAGTCCTGAGCGGGCCGTGTACTGCTCATGCACAAAATGCACAATTTTATTTTTTTCCCCTCTTCCCTCCCCTTTGCTGCCTGGTGGTTTCGGCACCTTGGAGAGTGGTGCACACCACCATGTGAGGTGGGCAGAGGGAAATGAGGAAGAAGGGCTGTATTCATGGTGCCGGGAGAATGATCAGTTCCCCCCTTGCAGCCGCCTTGGTGCATTCGGGGACGTAAGCTGGAGGACCGAGTCAGGCTCTCAGAAGCCATTTTGTAGAGGCGTCGATGGAGAAACGTGGCAGGTGAGAGAAAGAGCAAACAAAAGAAAAAAAGTGTTTAAATTTAAAAACAAACAAACACGTGGTCTGACAGTCTGCCCCAGTCGCCCAAGGAAAAGAAGGAGGCGCGGGTGTATTTGTGCACCCAGTAGGCTGCACACATTTGCTGGAGGCACCAGTGTTTTCTTATCACGGAAACAAGGGTAATTTTTCAAATTACAATTTTAGGCAGTTAGGGCATCGCAACTATTTCTGACCAACGGTTTATGAGCTTAAGGTTTACTGTTTCTTTTTGTGCTTTTGTGCAGGGCCAACTCAGTGGAGAGTATTGCAGCCAGGAGAGGAGGAGGAGAAGAGTGAAGAAGCTGGGCAGGGGAAGCCTCATGAGCGGCACAAAACATGTCTCAACAAAGCCTTACTGATTATTTTGGTGGAAGAGAATCCTCCACACCAAAGGATAAGGAATAAGCATCAACCTCTGAGTGTGACTTAAGCATATCTCAGGAGACAGCTGACACTGTGAATGTTGAAACTGAAAATGATCAATCTGAACAGACTGCATCTGCTAAAAGCAGCAAGAAATTAAGGTTGTGGAGGGACAGCTGGACAAAGATATTTCCATGTCTTATAAAGGAGGAAGTAGAGGGGAATATTGTCGGAAAGTGCAGTTGGTGTAAAAAACGTGGCAAAAACAATCAATTTGCCAGAACTGGCACAACCGATCTGCAAGTGTCTGCTTTCTACAGCCATGAAAGAAACAGAGAACATTTGCTGGTGCACACTGGAAAGAAAACAGCAGAAAAACGGTCTCTGCCAGTGGCATTTGAGAAGCAGATCTCGGGTCCTGAGGCAAAGAATGACAGTAAAGTTGCTCAGTTAATGACAATGTACTACCTTACCAAACAAGGGCAATCACTCAACCAGTTTGAAACACCTATAGCTCTACAGGTGAGGAATGGAATCTTTCGGGCTGGGGCACAGGACGGCTGTTAATTGTAGACTGACACTAATGGTGGTGTTTTACATCCACAGAAACTAAATGTCTGTCCAGCCTTGCAAGACAGTGGCACAATCTACTGTGGTTGAGATGCAAGACATGACATGCTCGACTCCATAAATTAAGTCCTACAGAAAGAAATCAAAGTTCACTTAGCAGGTTCTCAGTTCCTTGGGGTAATAATGGATGAAACCATTGATGTAACCATTCACAAAAAGCTGAACATTTATATGAAGTACGTACACAATGCACAGGCCAAAATTCATTTAATTCACTGAATTTGCAATACCTGATGGGAGGGAAGACACAATTGTGGGAGAACTGTTAAGTGTGTGTTCTGCTAATGCAGTTGACCCTATCAAGATCACCACACTAGCAAGTGACGTTGCCAGCATCATGACTGGAATGCACAATGGGTGGGTGCAAAGTTAAGACAGCAAGTTAACCCAAGGCTAATTCAGACCCATTGTGTTGCCCACAGACTGGCACTGGCAGCAGGTCAAGCATGTCGCGACAACCATGTATTCAATGAATATCAAGTAATCATCAAAAATGAGCACAGATACTACAGCAACTCTGCAGTACGGTACAATGCCTTGCGTTCCATCCAGGAAGCACTCAATGATGACAATATCAGATATCTGTCCCTAAAATAACCTGCAAGTTTTCAGTGGCTGTCATTGCATACTGCAGTTCAAGCAATTCACAGATCATACCCTGCACTTTTACAAGCCTTAGAGCACGATGCTGCAGCAAAAGGTGCAGCAGAAGCAAAGGACCTTCACACAAAACTGAAATCAGTCTGCTTTATCTTATGCACTTCTTTTTTCATAGATGTCTTAGATGTGGGGAATAAACTCTCTTTAGTCATGCAAAGGGACAGCGTTGACATTTCAGTAGCCAGCAGCATGATAGAAGCCACAGTTACTAGACAGCAATAGTTTAAAGAGCAGAATGGGGTAGAGCTACAAAAGACATTTCAGGAACTTGACCAACGTCCTGGCATGTGGCAGGATCAAAAAGTGAATGACAAGCCAGCACTGCGAATGCAGTTCCAGACGGTACCTCAGGAATGTGGAAGGCAGTATAGCGCAGTGGTTTAAGGCTCTGAGCAGCAAATCTGGAGACCTGGGTTTGAATCCCACAGCCCCCACTTGCTTACTGTGTGACCCTGAGCAAGTCACTTAACTTCCTGTGCTCCCAGGTCGCACCTGTAAACAAGCTTTCAGCTTAGTGTTTCCACCTAGTTAAACAATTGAAAAAAAAATATACATACATACATATATATATATATATATATATATATATATATACACACACACACATACACACACACAGTATATATATTTGACGCAACTCAATGAAAACATTCACACAAGATCTGAGACAACTTCAATGCAGCTGCTGCATAACTTAAAATGCTCCTCTAAATCCAAAGTGTCTCCCAGATGACTCCAACATAATGGACCATGGACTGCAGGAACTCAAGGATGTTTGCACTTTTTCCAAGAAACAACCTTCAAAGAAGAAACACTGCCAGCACTTATAGACCACAACAGGGCTGAGAAAGATTACGGACAATTCAAACTTGTTCTGAAATCTAAAAAAGAACTGACTTTTCTCAGTAGTGTCTGCCAAGATTTAATTGAGAACTATTCAGATGTATTCCCAGACTTTGTCACAATGGCCAAGATTTTACTTGTGTCACCTGTTACATCAGTGGCATGTGAAAGAGGGTTTTCTGTACAAAACAAAATAAAAACGAAAGGTAGATGTTCCCTAAAGGCTAACACTGTGAGCAAACTCACGCGGATTGCCCAGAAAGGAGCGGAACTTGAAGACTATGACCCTCATCCAGCACTTAAGAAATTTAAGGCCATAAGACTGCGAAGAAAATAATTATTTTACATTTTAAAATGTTTCAATACTTGTCTTTAATTGTGTTTTTTTTAGTTTCAGACAATTCTCAGATGACTGACAATGACCCAGAGACAGGACGATGGAGGAACTTGGGCACAGGAGTAGAATAAGATAGAATCAAAATGTTTTGTTCCAACTGGAGGGATACAATTTTCAGCCCCAACTTTAGCTCAATGCTACTTTTGGTGGGGGTCCCGTCCGGGAGAACAGATCAAGATTTCAATTTCCCAGGGGGTTGGGGGAGGTGGGTAGGTGGCCATTAATATCACCATTCTGCTAAATTTAATATGTTTTGTTTTTTGGTGGGGGAGGATCACAGTCTAACAAGTTCAGATGATCGAGTGGGGGGGGGTGTAATCTATAAATATGGCCCCAATGCAGTGCAGTCCCTGTGTTTTTTTTTTGTTTGTTTTTTAGTGGGGGGACAGTAGAGATTATTGTCAATGTAGTGACCTAACCCAGTCTGCTCTTTCCACAGTCTGTCTGCAACAATGGCTTCTATTGTCATCAAAAGTACACACATAAAACAGTTAAGAAATGTGCAGGAGGGAGAGCTTGGAGATTAAGTTATTGGAGAAGTTATGGGCAGAGGGGTGTTAGGAGAAGATGTTATCACAGAAAACATGGCATGCCATGGAAAAAGAAGTTCAAACAGAAAAACCAGACTGGCAGTGGTGATGCACATAATTCATGCCAAGACACCACCTGACTGTGCCACGCACCAGACAGATTTGGGAGACCTGCTGAGCCAAGGCAAGTTGCGGGTTGGGGGACGGGGGGTGCTTTTCAGTCACCCCCCTGTGCTATCCAGTCATGAACACTGGCACTAGTCCTCCTTTAGCTGCCACGCACACAATTAAGAAATGTGCAGGAGAGTATTTAGGAGAAGTTATAGGCAGGAGGTGTTAGGAAATTGCCACAGAAAAAATGGCAATCAGATGCCATGAAAAAAGAAGTTCAGAGAAAAGCAGACTGTGCAGATTTCATACCGCCAACCAGACTAGACTGTGCCACTGTCTTAAACCGGACAGATATGGGAGACCTGCTGAGCCAAGGTAGGTTGTGGGTGGGATGGGTAAGAAATGTGCAGGAGGAGAGCTGGAGAAATTATGGGCAGGAGAGTTGTGTTAGAAGTTAATGGGCAGCAGCAGTGTTAGAAGAACTTGCCAGCAGAGAAATATGCCATGAGAAGTACACACAGAAAGCAGACGCACTGCAGACTGAGTTGTTCCATATCCACCAGATTGTGCCACTGTCTTCTTAACAGCAGACTCTGTGACAGCTGTCAAGCCTAAAAAGGGTGTGGGTGGGACGTGGGGAGCTTTTTAGTCACCCCAGTCAAATCCATATCTCTGGTACAGACAGATATTCTTACAACTTCAAGAAGATTTTGTGCAGGAGTGTAGCAGGGAGACGTTTTGGGCAGGAGGGTGTCTGGGAGAAGTTGTGGGCAGGAGGGTGTAAGAGAAGCAATAATCACTTTTATGCCAGGTCAAGACATAAAACGGCAATTATTTACCACACAGATGGCACGCACCGCCATCAGACTGTGCTAGGAATGGATGCAACAAGTTTGGGCAGGAGGTGATGTTAGGAGCCAGTCTGGTTTAGCCAGGTTAAAAAGACAACTTAAGCAAATTGCACTAAGGGACAGAGCAACCACACAATCACGTTAGATTGTGTCATCTATCCAAGCCTGAGTCATCATTGGTGGGTGGGAGCTGGGAGGAAGGATTCTGCAATGTTTTATTAGAATTGGGTGGTGGGTGGGCACTGGGAGTCTGAAACAAGGGGGCTGTCTGACATTTTAGTTGCAATCATAATCTATGTGCTGGAGAGAATGAAGGAGAAGTATTTTGGGCAGGAGGTGACTGGGAAACATAGGTAACTATCAGCAATGACTGTTAGTCATAAAAAAATGTTTACGTCTAATGACTATACCTAATCTAATGGCAAAATTTGTTTGTAGCAGTTTGGCAAATAAATAAATTGAGCCACTGCACTCAACTGCAGTAGCAGAATTCCCAATTCAATCAATGTACCAGAACTGTAAAACTGTAAATACATTTTTCTCATAATTGTTAAATTGTGACAGTGAACAAATGAATGAACAACAGTTAACAGTCATCACAGGTGAATTCTTTATTTGTAATTATGTGATCATTCACTGCTGTGGTTTTTAGCCATCTGGTATTTTTGTATAAGGAATGCAAAACAACACTGCTGGGAAAAAAAAAAAGAAACTTTTTGGCATTATTAGCGAAATAATGACTCAGGAATATAAAAAATACATGGGTATATTAAAAAGCAACACTGAAATGCACTTTCCAGACTCATTCCACTAATTTCAATGGGGGCCCCCAAAAATTTCACAAGGACTCCCAGCTTTTCGGTCCGGACCCCCATTTTTTTCCCCCAAGTCCAGGACTCAACAAAAAAATCCTACCAAGAGCCCTGACTAACCACCTCCACATTAAAATAGAACTGCAGCTCTGTTAAAAGTGCAAAAAAGATTTTGAGAAAGGTACTTACTCCAAAACTCGTCAAAGTGCTTTTTGTATGTCTGCTGCCACACAATAAAGATTTCTGCACTTTAAAAAGAACTGTGTTTCTATTTTAATGTGGAGAAGTGCTAGATTTGTTGTTCTTATTAATCACGTCGTATCTGCATTCTGTACTATATAGACTGCAATTGACTCGTGCCTTCCAATTCACCTGGGGCGTGCATTAATTCTCTAGAACTGCATATCCTGTTGCAGGTTATTGCTCACACACACACACACACACACACGGTTGGGATGGTTACTATTTTTGCACCTGTAGGTCAGTCAGCCATTTTGCTGTATAGACTGCTTCCTGGTTCCGGCCCCTGGGGCTTTCCTTTTTTTTTTTGTTTAAGTAAACTTTATTGAAAAGTTAGGAATACAAACAGCAACTGTGAGAGGCAAACAGCATAAATAACAAATGTAAAAGATCCCGGACCGCCCTGCCTCCCCCCACCCCCATAAACCAGGCCCTGGAACAGTTAGTGGCGGTTACGGTCATACAGGTAGATCGAGGAACAGAAACACTGGAAATAAGATTAGTGCCCTAGGGTGGGTAGCCAGGCATCCGGGGGGGTTGGGGCCAGCATCTAACATACAACTGAAAGCAGTGTTGCATGGATGCCAGAGTGCAATCGAATGACTCGTAGCACATCCAACATTTCTTTGTGCCATTCAGTAAAAGATGGAACAGTCTGGTCCATCCAGTGTCTAAGGATGAGTTTTTTAATCACCATAGTGATAAGTGCAAAGTGGCAGCATCTGGCACCCAAACTAAAATTTTACCTGCAGCAACAAACCACTTGTGTTTTTAGGTTGAAATGTATTGTATGCTGTTTATTGTTCGTATAACTTGTTAAGTATTATATGTATTTAATGTACTATCATCTAAGCCGCAGATGATGTGGCTCCGGGTCGTTCCTGAAAATGGGCCTTCATCCAGTGTGCTTACCTGGTAAACAAAATGATAAATAAATAAACAAACAAACAAAACAAACAAACAAACACCTGCATGTCCAACCTCAAAAGGCACAGTTCCTTGGTGAAAACATCAGAAAGACCTAGAGTTGGGTCCAATGCCTCCTGTATGTGTTGCCAAACAGGTCAGGCTTTAGGGCAATCCCAGAGAATATGCAAAAAGGTGCCTTCCCCACTGTTGTACCATGTGCATAGCAAAGAACTCAACAGCCCCCATTTGTGCAAATTCTGAGGAGTATTATAAATGGCATACACAATTTTAAATCTGAATAAAGCAGTGACCATAATATTTAAGATAACCTTGCATGTTTTCCCAAATTTCGTGCCATTGACAGATGTCTGGTCACCAATCTAGGGTCTGGGGCCAATACTTTGCAGGGGAATCATATCTATAAGGCCAGGCCTGCTGAACGCCCTGATAAATTGTAGAAATGGCATGCGATCAATGCCGAGACACCCAAGCTCGACCACAGTAAGGTCAGACTGGTCTGAGGGTGGGAGGCACCTTTTTTCTTCCACAATAAGTGGCTAACTTGGCAATAAAAAAAAATCGTCCTTGGGGTCCAACTTGTAAGTTTGGTGAAGGGTGGCAAACGAGATCCAATTTCAACCTTGGCAAAGATGGGAAACCTAGGTTATGCCCTTATGTTGCCAAGTGTCTTTACGATGAGGTTTTCCCAGGATCATGAGACTGGGGTTCAATCACACAGGCTGATCTAAGGGGCTGCACAACCTAAATTTTAAAAGCAGTTTTAGTTGAGTACAAACCATGGCAGAGGTACCTATGGGGGTGTCCTGGAAAGGAGTGGGTAGAGATGCATAAGTGATATAAGGGAGCGCATGCAGGCAGCTTCCCGGATGACAACATAAGTTGTCTTCAATAGTCCACTACTGAGGGACAAATGGAGAAGAACGTTCTGCTTGTGGAGAGAGCCACCAAAAATATCTGGCATCCTGGGCAGCGTGACAGTAATTTTTCTAATGTTCTGTGGGAAACGGTGCATCTCAAAGATGTGCTGTCAGCTTCCCTGAGGTGCTTCATATATCCTTTTTAATGACTCATGGTAGAGATGCTTTGTAACTTCTCAAATAACTGGATTCCATGCTCCTCATGTATATTTCTTTGAGTTTTATTTATAACCCCTAACGTTTCACTCAATATCTTTAGCTTTTTCAAGAGAATTTTGTAACTGTTTTCACAGAAATTTTTTTCAATAAGTATATTTTACTATAGTCCAATAAAAAATACATTTGTATAACACATAACTTAAAGTTATTGATCCAGTATCTTCTTCTCAGATGCTTGCTTTCTTGTATTAACATTTCAATTAAGTCAAACAAGCCCGAGAGGAATAGGGAAGAAACAGCATTTGGTTCAGTCAAGACGCCATTACAAGAACGGGTAGCACAGATTTAAAAGAAAAAAGTTCACAGAAATAGTATTTGAATGGGACAATTGAGAACTCCAGTAAGACTTGTATTGACCTTGACTGAAATAGAGACTTAAGGGAGCATGTTTGCTCATTACAGGACACTTTGCGGTCTTGGTATAGCATACACAGAAGTGTACTGAAGGATACTCTCAAATTTAAAATGAGAAGATTTTATGGTAGGTTTCCACATCGATATGAGGTGGTCAAATGCTTTTAGCGCTGGTGACTTAAAACTGCACTGAGGGGTGGCAGTGGCACCACAGCTCTGTAAAAAGTTTATAACTGCATTTTACTGAGGACTAATCCACATTTAAAATTTTCTTTTACAGCTAGCACAACATCGGTGAATTACTTAGACATTAAAATTAATAAAGGTATAACAGGTAACATCAGTACTGAAATGTATAGAAAAGAAAATGCTAAAAATACGATTTTGCAGGCATCTAGTTGTCATCCAAGACATACTGTTAGAAACATACCTAAGGGACAGTTAAGGACACGTAGAAACTGTAGTGAAGAACAAAGTTTTCAAAAAGCATCTTTAGATATGAGAAACAGATTTCTGGATAGGGGCTATAATTACTTGGATATTGAAAATGCATATGAAGCCTCGTGTAAGCAGGATAGAAATGATTTATTACAAAATCAAAAGTTAAATGTAACTAAAACTGAGAGGTTTACTATTGTTACATCTTTTTCAGCTCATGCAACATACGTCGAGAAGATTTTAAAAGATAAGTGGCATATTTTGAAAGGAGATCCAGGTTTGATAAAAGTTTCCAGTGATGTACCACAGATTACATACAGGAGAGCTAGTATGTTGAAAGATACATTGGTGCATAGCTTTCAGAAACCGAATCTGTCAGATTATACCTGGCTAACGAATAGAGTTGTGGGTTGTTTTACTTATAAAAAATGTCCTTTTTGCAAATATGTATCAGTGGGTGCAAGTTTTGTTAATCCACACAATGATAAGAAGTTTGAGATTCATCATTCATAATATGTGAAAGTATAGGAATTATCTAAGTGGCGATGTACTCCTGTGGTGTTTTTTACATTGGGAAAACTAAAAGAAAGTTTAAAAATCAGATTGCTGAGCACTGTAGAGCAATAAAAAATTCTGATTTGAAGTATGCAACTGCTTTGCATGTTAATGGTTCTGTAAACCCTCTAACACATTGTTTCTCTTTTAGAGCAATAGACAAAGTGTGTATGACTCCAAGAGGTGGGAATTTTGATAATTTGATTAAAAAGAGAGAGGGTTTTTGGATTTATACGTTGCAGGCTTGTAAACATCCTGGTCTGAATGGGATGTTTGATGTTATGCCATATCTGAAGTAAACAGTTAATGATGTTTTAAATATATTATACTGTTATATGTTTTTTTTATTTTGCAGAGAACAAATGTGCTTTTCTCCTCAGTGACATACACGTTGGCGTGATCAGAACAAGATTTCTAAGAAGTGAAATGAAAGGAAGCTTTGGATTGCTTTATTTAACATTTGTGCAATATTTTACTTAATTTATTAAGTGATATTAAATTGTGTTTATGTATTTTGTTTCCTATGTATTAAAATAAATATATTTTTAAATATTTTGTATTGAACACATATGGATGCATTGTTATGATGTCATTTCGTGTATGTGTATATAAGGCGACCTGTTTGTAACATTGTTAGCCTTTTGACAAAGGATTGAGATCCGAAACACGTCAAGGTGTTGTGTGTGGCACTAAATAAATATTTTGGGCATTTAAAATAATTCTCAGAGAGCAGTGTCTTACATTATATGTGGTGGTGAGTGCTTGACTATTCTTGAAGTAATATCGGATGGTAGTTAGAAACTTTAGTGGGGTCCAGGCCAGATTTTGGAAGAGCTGAGATGAAGGCCTCCTGGAAGGATGCCTTCAGCTCACCCTCTTTGTAGGCTTCTTGGTAGACATGTAACAAACGAGGAAGAAGCTCCTCAGAAAAAAGTTTTATAGAAGGAAGCTGAAAAACCATCCTAACTGGGAGCCTTGTCGGGTACCAAGTTTTTTAAAGTAGTCTGGAGTTCTAAGAGCAAAAGGGGCCACTCTAAAAAGGCCTGAACGTCCTCCAACAGCAAGGTCAATGGGACCAGAGCGAGGTAGTCATCGATGGCCGTTAAGATTAATGCCTGCGATCCCCTGAGCATAGAGTGTGCTGTAATGAAGTTTGAATTCTTTAGCTATCCGACGTGATTGGGTTAAGACTTACTGTCTTTCTGATTTACATTAGTATTCAATGGAGCAAGCCACCTCCTGCTGTTTAAGTTGCAGGACCAACAATTTCCCAGCCCATTCCCTGGAGGAAATGTAAGAAACCTTAGGCTTAAACAGAGCCAGCTCGACGTGGGCCCTGTTCAATTCACGACATTTATCTCTAGCAAAAGTAAGCTGCAACAGAACTTGATCGGAGACGGAAGAAAAAATTACTCACCTTAGTAATGTTGTTTCTTCTAATGGAGTCTTGTTGTATTCTGACATATGCAGTTAGGGCCTGCCTTTCAACTGCCTCAAAGAACAAACAGTTAACTTTTATATGCCTAGCATAGAATGTTCATCACGAGCTCGGTTGTAGCCCGTCTGCTGCTGTTTAAACTGCAACCGTCAGATCTTTACAAGCAAAGACTCACTAGGTGTTCTGTGTGGAAACTGTAAAATTCTTACTAGCCAACTGGCAAATATATAAAAAGTTTTTTGGTTTCAAAGGAAGACTCAAGTCAGGAAACCCAAAAACAAAAACACATCCAAAATACAACCTCTCACCCAAACAAAAAAGAGGGTGTAAAAAGGACACCCCTAGGGTGCCAACACTGCTCCTGCCCACCCACATCCTAAAACCAGGTTCTGAGAGGGGAAGCGGGGGGAGGCGGGAGGTCAGAATACAGCAAGACTCCATTAGAAGAAACAACATTACTAAGATGAGTAATTTTCTCTTCAAACAACATGAAGTATTGCTGTATTCTGACATATGCAGATTACCAAGCAGTACCTCCATGGAGGAGGGGCAGAACCTACTTTAGGAACAGGCTCTGAAGTACTGCTGTGCCAAACCGAGCATCACTCCTAGCCTGGATATCCAAAGAGTAATGCTTGGTGAAAGTATGGACTGTTTTCCAGGTGGCTGCTTGACAAATTTCTAAAAGAGGAATATCCCTGGCAGCAGCCAGGGAAGCAGCTGTACCTCTTGTGGAACAAGCCCTCAGGCCTGAGGGTGGAGTTCTACCCAGTTTTTCGTAGCAGAATTGTATACAAGAAACAATCCACCTGGCAATAGATTTCTTAGTGGCAGATTTGCCTTTACCAACTTCTCCATTAGTAAGGAACAACTGGAGGGATTCAAACCTGTGACCCTTAGTACACTATGTAGTAGCTAAGGGCTCTTTTAACATCCAAGCAGTGTAGACTCCTTCCCGAGAAGGAATGGTCAGTGAAGAAAAAGGGAGAGATATAGACTGGTTGAGGTGGAAATCTGAAACCACTTTAGGCAAGAACTTTCTGTTAGTTCTAAGAACCACTTTATCTCTGTGAAAAGATATGAACTCGGATTCCACTGACAGGGCTTGCAATTCACTGATATGTCTGGCAGAAGTAATGGCTACCAAAAACACCAGTTTTCAAGTCAAAATTGCCCATCTCTGCTGAGGACAAAGGTTCAAAGGAGGTTGCATAAGCTGAGCAATGAAAACATTAAGGTCCCAAGCAGGAGCAGGATCCCTAAAGGGGGGGATTGGTGTGAAGCACTCCCTTGAAAAACTTACAGAATACAGGATGGGATGACAGAGAGGAAGACTTGCCTACTGACAGGAAAGTAGAAACAGCCGCCAAGTGTACTTTGAGGGTAGCTGGTCTGAGGCCTAGGCCATTAAGATGGACCATATAATCCAGAACCGTAGGCAATCCAGCAGTGTCTGGAGAAATATTCTTCTTAGAACACCAAATGCTGAATCTTTTCCATTTGGAGTTATAAGTCTTCCTGGTGGAAGGCTTTTGAGAAGCCTTAAGGATATCCAAAACCCCCTGGGAAAGATGCAGATCTGCAAACTCTAACCCCTCAAGAGCCAAGCCTTGAGATTGAGAGACTGAAGATTCAGGTACCAAATCCTCCCCTGAGAGGGTGTTAACAGGTTGTAATTCCTGGGAAGAGACAGAGGAAGGTGAACTGTTAGGGACAGCAACAAGGGATACCATGGCTGTCTGACCCAGTCTGGAGCAATCAGAATCACCTTGCATGGTTGTGACCTTGTCTTGACTAGCACCCTGAACAGGAGTGGGAAGAGGGGAAAAGCATACAGAAATTTCCCTTCCCAGCTCAGAATCAGAGCATCCAGGGGGACTGAGCCCAAGATTGGGGGTCTGCAACAAAAGAGAGGAGAGTTGGTGATTGTCTGGGGCTGCAAAAAGATCCATCTCTGGAGTGCCCCATCTTGAGAAAATCACTTTCAAAACTAGAGGATCCAGGGCCCATTCGTGATGGACCTGGGATATTCTGTTCAGTGCATCTGCTAGGACATTGTCCTTCCCTGGAAGGTGAACTGCTATCAGAGAGGTTTGCAGGGAATAGGCCAGAGACCACAACTTCATTGCTTCTGTGCACAAGGCCGTAGACCGAGTGCCTCCTTGCTTGTTGATGTACCACATGGTGGTGGTGTTGTCTGTTCTGACCTGAACCACCTTGTTCTGTACAGATTTGGAAAAAGCTTACAGTGCCAGAAACACTGCTCTGAGTTCCAAGAGACTGATGTGAAGCAGAGATTCCTGAGGTGACCGCAGACCTTGGGTGGTAAGATCCCCCAAATGGGCTCCCCAGCCCAGCAGGGAAGCATCTGTGGCGAGTACCACTGAATGAGACTGAGTGACAAATGGAACCCCTTGTCTCAAATTGTCCTGATCCTGCCACCATTGCAAGGCTTGGATCAGGGTTCGAGTCACTGGGATTAGTTTGGTAAGGGAATCCTTTCTTTGGGACCAAAGGTTCTTAAATGGAACTGAATGTCCCTCATTAGAATCTTGCTCCTGGACCACTGCTGTGGAAGCTGCCATGTGGCCCAGTAGCTGAAGGAAATGCCTTGCTGGTCGAGACACCTGAAGGGTGAATGAAGAGGCCAGTTCCATAAGGGTCCCTGCCCTTTCCAGGGGAAGGAAGGCTCTCGCCTTTACTGTATCCAGTTCTGCACCTGTAAAGGTGAGGAGCAGCACTGGTTCAAGAACTGACTTTAATAGGTTGAGAAGGAATCCTAAAGAAGTGAGCACTTGCTGGGTCACTTGCAGATGTGACTTGACTTGGTCTGGAGACTGACCTACTATGAGCCAGTTGTCCAAGTATAGGAAGATGGAGATCTTTTGTCTTCTCAGGAAGGCAACAACTACTGCCAGACACTTTGTGAAAACCCTTGGGGCTGATGTTAGGCCAAAGGGCATTGCTCTGAATTGACAGTGGCCTGAGGGCAACTCGAACCTGAGGTACTTTCTGTGGGAGCACCTGATGGGAATGTGAAAGTAGGCATCTTTGAGGTCCAGGGAGGCTAGCCAGTCCCCTGGCCTTAGAGAGGGAAGGATAATTCCCAGAGTTACCATTCTGAACTTTGGTTATAAAAGATGTTTGTTCAGATATCTTAGGTCCAGGATGGGCCACCATTCTCTTGTCTTTTTGGAGGTTAGAAAGTACCTGGAGTACAATCCTTTGCCCCTGTGTAGGGTGGGAACTCTCTCTCTATAGCTTTTAGAGCTAGGAGAGAATAAACCTCTGCCTCTAGGGCAAGGGTCTCTGAGATTCGCAGGTGAAAAAGATCTGGCTCTCATCTTGGGAAATTTTTTGAAGCTGAGAACTAGTCCCTGGTTTACTACTTCCAGGACCCACTTGTCTGATGTAAGAGACATCCAGTCCTGGAGAAAGTAAGCCAGCCTGCCCCCTACTAGTATGGGAGAATTGACCCAGGCAGACCCATCAGGGTGTCTGCTTGGCAGGGGCTTTAGGCTGCGGGGTGGATGCAGGCCTGCTCATCCCCCTTCTGCCTCTCCCTCTAAAGAACCCCCTCTGCGAAAAGGAAGAAGAGGAGGCCTGAGCTTGGTAAAAAGGCCTTTGGAAAGGCCTGCCCCTGCCCCTGGACTGCTGCCTTTGAGGAGTTGCTTGCCTTTCTCTGGCCTGAGCACTCCTGTAAGTGATCCTGTACTCATCCATCTTCTTCATGAAATTCTCTGTCTGCTCCCCAAACAGAGAATTACGAATTACAGGAAAAGCCATGGCCTTAGCCTGGGTATCCTGTGAGAGGCTAGTACATCTGAGCCAAGCCATCCTCCGAAGAGCCACAGATGTAGCCATGACTCTTGAAACATCATTGGAGTCCACAGCAGCATGAAATTGCACCTTGGATGCCTCAATCTCATCTGCAGCCACCTGCTCCAGCTCCTTGGCAAGCTGGTCAGGGGCCTGTTTAGCCACAGCCAGTACAGTGTCCCACCTGGACTTCTGGTACCTGGCTGTATAGGCCATATATAGTTAGCCTGCCTGAGTCCCAAAGATGCTGCCATGTATTGTTTCTTTGCCATGGCATCAATTCCTGAGTCCTTGTCTGGGGGTGTGATGCCAAAGAATGCTTGCCTTATCACAGGCAGCAGCCTGCACAACAAACATGGCTGCATTGCTGAAAAAGGAACTCCGTGTCTGAGCCTGAGAGAGTGTACCTCTTGTCCATTCGTCTGTCCACAGGAGGTATAGAATTAGGAGACTTAAGAATTTTTTGTGTCTGTTTCCTAAAGGATTTGTGGAGGGGAATAGACATTCTCCTGGACTCTGGGATGTCCATCATCTCAACATAATCAGACTCTTCCCGATCCTCAACTGCTTCCTCCACAGGAAGCTGGAGGGTATCAGCCACTTTTTTGTAGAACATGTAGTGTGAAGAGGACTCAGAAAGCCTAGGAGAAACACCTGAAGGTCTGTCTGGGGAGACAGTGGTAATGGGGGAACCTCAAACAGACTGGGGGACTATGACGTCACCAGTGGCCAAAGAGCAGAGGCTGCTGGATGTCTTCCAGGATGCGTTTCTGACACGACAGGTGGGTGAGACAACTAGGGAGGCCTGCACATGGTACTGGCGGACAGTGATCAGATTAGGGGCCTAAAGATGAGGGACCTTTTGGCGGGGAGTGATCACGCCACAGTTTGGTTCTTCCTGGATCGGGGGGTGGGGAAGCTGAACAAGGACGGTAGTGACCGACTTTAGGGGTGCAGACTTTGGAGAGATGGGAAGGATCCTTAAAGATCATCTGGCCAGGATAAGGCTGGATATTGATGCTGACAGCAGGTGGGGCATCATTAGGAGGGGAATACAGGAGGTTACCAGATCCTGCGCAAGGGAAAGGCGCAAGTTCGATAAGGCCAGAAAATCCCGCTGGTGGACCCGGGAGGTACAGGAGGTGCTGATGGAAAAGAAGGCGGCCTATAGGCACTTCAAGTGCTCAAGGAGTGAAAGAGATCAGGAGGAATATGAGCTGACAGCCAAGAGAGTCACCAGGGTGGTGAAAGCAGCTAAAGCAAAAAAAAGAGCAGTCACTGGCCAGTGGGATTCGGAGGGGGGACAAGGGGTTCTTTAGATACAGAGAGGAAAAAAAGAAAGTAAAGGGGAAGATCAAGATAAGGGTATGGGGTGGTTGGGCACAGGAGGTGGGGGAACAGGCAGAAGTCCTAAATGAGTACTTTGCCTCAGTGTTTACCAGGGGGGATGGAGGAGCTATGTCTTGCGAGGGAAGCAGGGGTAAACCGGAGGAAGGGGTGGGACCGGTAAAGACCAGGGGCCCTGACAGGTCTGGGGAAAGGGAGTGGCCACCACAAACAGGTGGAGGGCAGCAGTACAGGGTCAAAAGGGGGAAGACGTGGAGGCTGACATCCCGGTATAGAGAGTAAAGGAATCCCTCAAGTCCCGGACAGAGAAAGCACCTGGGCCAGATAAGATACATCCCAGGGTGCTGAGGGAATTGGCAGATGTCCTGGCAGTCCCTCTAGCGGAGCTTTTCAACATCTCTCTGAGGATTGGGTGGGTGCCCCAAGACTGGAGGGTGGCCCATATTGTCCCGATCCACAAGGGGGATCTTGTGAGGGCTCTGCAAGCTCTCCCCCCACAGCCCAGCAGGAGCTGAAAACTCTCCCCAGCTGTCCCCGAAGACATCGGAGGTCGTGAGGGCTCTGCAAGCTCTCCCCCACAGCCCAGCAGGAGCCGAAAACTCTCCCAGAGTACGGTGATCCTATGGTCTGCACTGCTACTGAATGCTGCAACCGTTGCTACACGCACTCACACTGATGGAGTGAGTATCGCCCTGCTGCCCCCAACACCACCATTGATCGGATCCCCATATACAGGATCATCTGATCACGCGACAAAATTTACTTAACAGCCCACTTCTCCAGCAGCAGCTTATACCAGCTCACCACTAGTGGCCTCTCCTTTTATTCAAACCTCCCCTATAACATAATGTTCCCACTATTAGTGATGCCTGTCCTCTTTGCCTCTATGATCCCCCACCTAGCTCTCTTACCTCCCCGTGGTACAGCCGCAACACGGCTGTTAAACTACCAACCACACCATAATTACCCGGTTTGACCTTATCTTGCTCAATTTGCCTACACACATGCCCCCTCACCCCAAGTTACATGCCCCCTCGTGAGCCTACTCCATCCCAGCCCTTATAACCTGTCCCCATGCGCACAACTCACGCTGCATAACTACTCTGATACCCCTCAAACTTCAGTCCCCCTACCCTCCAGATAGCATTCATCCAGGTACCCTCCATCTATCACCTTGATAACCCACCTCATATGCACCCTCCCAATCCCTACCACACACATTAGAAAACCCACTATTTCCCAGACTAACCGGGCCACTCCAAAAATGCTCAGGCCAGCCCTTCTATGTCACACTCTCATCCTCCTATTGCTTTCAAGTAATATACACCCCAACCCTGGACCACCTCACTCTATTGTCTCGCCAAACCACCACCATGGCAGCCTCCTACTGGCAACTCTTAATATTGCAGCTTCCCAAGAAAACTCATCCCTCTCCAAGACTGGATAGCCCAACACTCACCCGATGTCATAGCTCTACCTGAGACCTAACTTTCGGATAAGATACCCAACGGGGTGGTCACCCTCTGACTACACCCTCTACCGAGCAGACAGGGTTAGCAAAAGGGGAGACAGCTGTGCCATCTATGTAAAATCCTCCTTTCGATCCCTTGAGGTCCACACACCACCGCATATGCATGGAGCCCAGACCCTGACAGTCAAGCTCAGTCTGGGCAACCCGGGTAAAACCCTTTACATTATGGTGGTATACATTCCCCCTAGCAACCAAAAGCTCGCTTTTGAATCAGTTCTGGACACTATCTCCCACCTCCCTTCTAGGAGTGAAGACATCTTGCTAGGAGACTTCAATGTCAACTGACTGGCATCCACTTCATCCCCCAGCAAGGATGCTGCCCTTGCCTGTGACCTCACCCAGGTCATCAACTCCCTGACCAGATGAGACACTAGAACTGGGACCTCAACCCTAATACACCTCATCTTCACTAACAGACCTAATAACATCTCCCAAGTCACTGTGTTTCCTGACTCAATTAGTGACCACTCATCTGTTACCTGGCTATGGTCCGCCAAAATCCCCCCCCGGCCCGTGTCACTGAACACATACATCTAAAAAAAAGGTGCCCTACCTTGTTTCAAAGTTACCTAGCCTCCCGCGACTGGTCCACTATATATACTGCGCAATCTGTGGATGCAGCTCTCACCTATTTCATTGCTACCTTCAATGCAGCCTGTGATATATTCGCACCCTTCACTAAACAAGTAGTCCAAAAAAGAAACACGCCGTGGATCTCCCAATCGCTGCTTGATCTAATGCAGCACAAAGATAACCTATGGCATAAGGCCCTTGCTTCTCAGCTCTTGCATGACAGGCAACTGTAAAGAGAGGCTCGTACCAAATGCACTCGGGCCATCAGGCAAGCCAAAGCTGCATACTATAAACGCACCCTCACTGCCACCTGGGGCTCTGGGAAAATTTCTGGAGCAAAATCAAGGAGCTCTGTGGGAAACCCATCTCCCCTGCCCCTACCCAGCTTACAGTAAATGGGGTTACTACCCAGGACCCCACAGCTATCTCTGAAGCCCTCAACACCTCCTTCTCTGACCTCTCACATATCCTCCCAACCTAACTTCTTTAACCCTACCTCCCACCACCCCTCAGTCACCCTGGCCATCAACACACCTACATCCTTTAGGCTAAGAGTAATCTCCTGTAATGAGGCAAAGCACTACCTCACCTAAGCTCTGGCGAATTCTCGCTGCAGCTCGGACACGCTGGATCTCAAACTTATAAAATTGTCCCTGGATGTGACTCTGTCTCATCTCACCAAAATCCTCAACCTGTCCATATGCCTCATCAAATTCCCCTCGGCTTGGAAGGGAGCAGTAATAACACTTATCCTAAAGGGCGGGGACCCCATGGCAGCTACTAACTATAGACCAATTTCAATCTTACCACCCCTCTCTAAGGCTCTTGAAAAAACAGTTTCGGATCAGCTTACCGACCACCTATCCAAATATGACCTACTCTGCCACAAACAGCACGGTTTCCGCAGGGGCCACAGCACCTTCACCACCCTCACTGAATTCACTACCTTTATTCATGAGGCCCTAGAACAAGGATCTGTTGCAGGGGCTGTCTACTGTATGTTGATCTGACCAAAGCGTTTGATACTGTCAGCCACGGACTATTACTCCATACCCTCCCCTCCCTTAACATTACCTCAGAGGTCACCGCCTGGTTCAATGATTATGTCTCACATCGGTCGCAGCAAGTCAAAATTAACACAACTATCTCCACACGCAAGCCAGATCATGCTGGAGTACCGCAGGGATCAATACTAGGCCCCTGCTATTCATCCTCTTCCTTAACTCCCTCCCTAAATCCTACAGTGGTCACTTACTGCTCTATGCTGATGATGCAGTAGTTTACTGGAAACTCCCACATCCCAATTCTCTTCAACTAGCCCTGCATGGTTACTTTAGGGAGCTAGAAACCTGGTTTTCTGATCACCGCCTTATTATCAACTACACCAAAATGAAGTCCATGATCTTCGCACACTGCCAAAGCCCCAACTGTCACGCACCCCTAGTCATAACAAACACCCATGGCTCTGTCATGGAGCAGGTCTCTTGTTTTAAATATCTCAGAGTCACTTTAGACACCCCACTATCCTTCCACACCCATATACAACAGGTCTCCTCCTCTATCAACATGAGACTCGGGATCCTTTTCAGACACAAGCACTGCCTACCCTCCCAACCATGCACCTAGATGTATCCTCCTCTGTCCTATCCTTGGTAGACTATGGGATAGTCATTTACGGGTCAGCAGATCAAACTGCCCTGCGCAGCATCAACCTCGCCCTTAATAAAGCCTGCCTGTTAGTCTCGGGCTGTGACAAGTTAACCCATACCTGTGAGCTCTATGAACATACTGGATGGCTAAACTTCCAAGGCAGACTTAAATACTTCACCTGCCTTATGGCCAAAAAGATAGAAACATAGAAACATAGAATTTGACAGCAGATAAGGACCGCTTGGCCCACCTAGTCTGCCCATTTTCCTACCCAACAGAAAAGCTGCAGATCCTAGTTAACCAACAGCTTACTTCCTCCTACCCACACTAGGACTGCCTTATGTCTGTCCCATTCATTCTTGAATTCCCCCACTGTTCTCGACTCCATGACCTCCTCAGGGAGGCTGTTCCATGCTTCCACAACCCTCTCCGTGAAAATACTTCCTCACATTACCTCTGAGCCGTCCCCCCTCTATCTTCAAATTGTGCCCCCTTGTTCTTGCACATCTCTTTTTCTGAATACAACTAAAACTAGCCCCTATTGGCCACCAACCAATTTTACGCATATCCCACCATAGGCAGACACAACGGCACGCAGCTAACTCCAACCTGCTAATCCCCCACTGTAGAACATCTCTCGGACAAAGATCCTTCCGCTACCGGGCCCCTCTTTGGCTAAACAGCCTCCCGTCCCCCATCTCTTTGACCCATAGTCTCAACCAATTTAAGTCAGGTCTCAAAACCCTACTCCTCAACTCCACAACTTGTGTCGGTAATTAATCCCCCACCCCCACATCCCTATCATTCCCTCCCACCACCTCCTGAGTCAGTTTAGCTAGGAACCTACTTGATCGCAGTTACCCCCCTTCTCATTTAGTCGATTGGTGCAAGCCTCCCTCCCAAGGCTCCCAATCTTTACCTATCCCATTATACAGGTATTATGACTCTGGGTACCTTATGACCCTAAGAAATAGTTTCCTGTTTAAACTTTGTTCCCGGGGACTCCCCCATGCTCCCAGTTGATGCATCATGCTATGTTAACGGAAGCCAAGATTGTCTAACCTGCATTTTTATACTACTACTGTACATGTATCTGTATTGTGTCTTGCTTTGTACTTTATTTTACCTGAAGTGGAGCATTTGCAAAAGAGTCTATGACAAAGGATTGTAATTCTGATTATTTCAAATAAATAAATAACTAAATAAATAAGAGAGGAGGCAGGAAATTACAGGCCCATTAGCCTGACATCGGTAGTCAGCAAGGTGATGGAGGCTATTGTCAAGGAAAGACTAGGGGGGTTACTGGAGCAAACTGGGTACTTGGACAACAGGCAGCATGGCTTTGTCACGGGAAGATTCTGCCTGACAAACCTTGTTGAGTTCTAAGACTGGGTGACGAGGGCCCTGGACCAGGGTAGGCCAGTGGATGTCCTCTTTCTGGATTTTAGCAAGGCATCTGATTCAGTACCACACAGTGGCCTGCTGGCTAAGCTGAAGGAAATGGAGGTAGGGAGACAGTTGTTAAGATGGATAGGAAACTGGCTCTCTGGGCATACTCAGAAGGTGGTGGTTGGAGGGTTAGCCTCATCCCCAAGGTGGGTTACTAGTGGGGTTCCCCAGGGGTCAGTGCTGGGGTCACTCCTGTTCAATGTCTATGTCTCAGACATCAGAAGGGGGATCAGGAGTGAGAGGAGTCTCTCTGCAGATGACTCAAAGCTGTGTACAGTGGTGGATGAGGAGGAGGGCAGGGTGGCCTTGCAGAAGGACCTGGAGGCTCTGGAAAGGTGGTCGGGGAATATGGAAACTAAAATTCAATGTGGGGAAGTGCAAGGTTCTGCACCTGGGAGTCAGAAATCCAGGCCAGGGGTATACCCTGGGAGAAGACATGATTCAAGTCACAGAGGGTGAGAGGGACCTGGGAGTAGTGGTAGATGTCAAAATGAACAACTCAGAGACCTGTAGGAGGGCAGCGGCAAGGGCAAATAGGATGCTGGGATGCATCGCCAGGGGGATTACCTCCAGAAAGGCGGAAGTAATCTTTCCATTGTACAATTGCTTGGTTAGGCCACACCTTGAGTACTGTGTGCAGTTTTTGAGACCACATTTAAAAAGGGACATTACACTCCTAGAGAGGGTCCAAAGGAGGGCAACCAAAATGATTTCGGGGAGAGGACCTATGAGGAGAGGGAGCTTGACATGTACACCCTGGAGGAGAGGAGGGACGGGGGGACATGATAGAGGTCTTTAAGTACATGAAAGGGATCAATAAAGTAGGCCCAGTCAGGGTGCTCCAAAGGAAGGAGGGTGGGGCAACGAGAGGTCACGGGTGTAAGCTGGAAGGGTCAGGCTCAGAGGGGAGAAAAGGAGATGTTATTTCACCGAAAGGGTGGTGGAGCCA
The DNA here is from genome assembly GCA_016271365.2 of Neoceratodus forsteri. Classification (NCBI taxonomy): domain Eukaryota; kingdom Metazoa; phylum Chordata; order Ceratodontiformes; family Ceratodontidae; genus Neoceratodus; species Neoceratodus forsteri. Next base: position 537,246,214 of record CM028130.1, on the reverse strand, counting down.
TGGAATGCACTGCTCAGGGAGCTGGTAGAGGTAGAGACTGTGGGCGGGTTTAAATGGGGATGGTATAGGTACAGAGGGAGAGTAAATCTGACCAGGTCCAGTACAGATGGAAGATCTGGGACTGGGGACAGTATAACCCAAGGGGGAGGGGGACACCAAAACTGACCCTCAATGCAGGTACTGAAAATCGAGCAGACTCGACAGACCATTAGGCCTATTCTGCTGGCATTTTAGTATGTTAGTATTATTACAGACCTCCAGGAGATGAAAAGAGACTTTCAAGAGTTTCGTGCAGATCGTGATCTCCTTAGAGCAGATATCTCAACCCATCAGATGTAAGTCTCCTCGCTTGAACAAAAGAGCACCAATCAAGCATTAAAAATCTCTCCGACTCAGTCCACTTTATCCCAGCTCCTTCAGTATGCTAAAGCCCTGGGGGAGAGGCAGAAGGACGCTGAGAATCGCCAAAGATGGAAAAACATAAGAATTTACGGGATACCAGAAGACAGTGAGGGAAAAGATATTAGAGGTTTTATTGAGAATGTTATAAAATCCACACTATCCTTGGGCACAGGAGTTTATCTCGAAATAGAAAGGGCACATTGAGCCTTAGGCCCCAAGCCATCTAGGGCAGAGATCAGACCTCGCTCAATAGTAATTCGATTTCAGAGTTATTATACAAAAGAGAATATTGCAGAAAGCCTGGTCCATGAGAAAGGTATTTTTTGAAAACAAGAGCATTTTTTTTGACAACAACTACGCTCGAGCTACTATGCAACGAAGAAGAGAATATATCCCTCTTTTTCTGATTCTCCATCTAAAATTTAAATTTCGTACACCATATCCAGCGAAGTTAATTATTCAGTATTCGAGTGGGCAAAAAGTATACGAGTCGATTCAGACAGTGGTGGAAGATCTGAGAAAGTAAGGTTTTGAATTACCAACAAAATTACCAGGCCAGAGACGGGATGGAGAATCTGAGACCAGCATGAACCAGAGAACAGGGAAGAATTTACAACAAGAGACCCTTGAGAAAATTAAAAAACTTTTGGGACAATTCACTTCTGAACAAAGGGACACATCTTCAAATGTCTGAGTAAGCTAAAATGGGGCATAATTTTTTTTTTCTCTCTATGCAGAGGAGGGGGGAGAGAGGAACAGATAAAAAGACACAGGAGAGGGGACGGAGGGAGGGGGCGTCCTTTTCCTTTCCCCTGATCTCGGAGTGGGGGGGGGAAAGAGTTCTGAGGTCTACCTTGGGTGACCTATCCAGGGTGATCCCTCTAATTGGGAACCGGGGGGAGTCTCACCTCTAATTCCTAAAATTTCCCTACTAAGGAAGGACTGGATCAATGTGGGGCTCTTTGCCGTCGATCTTCCATGGCACCACTAGATGGGGCACTTAGCAAGATGCTGTTAATTTGAGCAGAGCTTAATGGACGTGGGAAGAGGAGCTGAGAAGTTGGCTTATTCTCTCTGTATCCTAAATATTGAACACTATAAAAATAACTAATATGTGCTCATGGAGGAAGAGAAAATGAAAGGTGCATATAAATATGGAGAGATGGCTTGGGAATTCCCATAATAGATGGGGAAGAGAGTTGATATGAGTCCCCGAGAGACTATGGGTTTAATTTGGGAGAGATCTCTGAGGGGTCGCTCTGGGGTGAATCGGGGAGCTCTCCATTCTGCTCGGGGGCGGGGGGGAAGATGGGTGCTCTCTAACTAAAGTCCCACTCCTACAGAGAACGGTCTGTGAGAGACCCAAAAGAGACCAAAAGACAGAGGAAACAGACCAGAGGGGAGAGACAGAGGAGAAATAATACCATGCTACAAAGAAGGTCAATGGTCAAAAAAGGTTTTTCTGTGTTATGAGCTCGTGTACTCAAGTCATGTAAACAATGACACAATATTATTCTTGGGCTTTCTGACTTTGGCTGAGACTGAACTGAGATATTTGAAAGATTTCATCAAAATAAGTTTGGGACTTATAAACCAAACTAAGGAAGAAATGACATTGCGGAGAAGGACACTGTATAAAATTGCATACGTATAATGTAGAGGGAAAGAGATCATACAATAATTTTTAAAGGTCCATACACAATGGTCAAAGCATAGATGGATATAAATATATATCGGAAGAGTACAGGAGCTCCTAAAGGTGGAGAATGCTTATGCTAGGCACCTTTATATATTTTATTTTGCCTTTTTTTTTTTTTTTTTTTAAATACAGATATTTTATTGAATTTTTTTGGTTATCTTTTTCTACAACCTGACCTAGGGGTGACTCAAGTAGAGGATCCCTGGGAGAAAGGAGGTAGATTTAATTTCCATTTTGGGGGGTTATTTTTCCCCAGAGGGCAGGACTATATAGACAGACAAGAAGCCCTAACTCGACTAAATATTTTGTCCAAATCAGAAGTATCTCTGAGTCTGGAAGTACACATGTACATAGTTGCCTGTTGGAGCTGGTTATTTCAACGGGAGGGGGGTTTAACAGTGGAGGGGGAGCCCGGAAGTGCATTAGATTAAAAGAAGAATTATGAGATGGTTTGATAGAAAGGACTCCTTTGGTGAGTCGACAAGGGAAATGTATGTTACAACTTACAGAAAAGAGATGGGAAGAAAAGATGAGAGGGGGACAGAATATACAATATAAATGACACAGAATAAAAAAAATCCTCATGATGATCTCTCAAAATGTTAACGGCCTGAGTAGCCCAATGAAAAGGACTAAGGTCATTTCACATTTACAAAAAGAACATCCCCAACTTATTCTATTACAGGAAACCCATGTCTCCATTAGTGAACATCAGAAACTACTTGGACGAGGGATATCCCAGGTGACTGCCAGTTCATATGCGAGGGGACATAAGAGGTGGGTAGCAATACTAATACCTGAATCATCCACTTTCCAGGCTCAGGAATCATATCAAGACGGGGAAGGGAGATTAGCAATGATCAGGAGAGTATGGGAGGGCCAGCTACTTACAGTGGCCAACCTTTATGTACCTCCAGGATCTGGTAGTAAAATACACCAATTTTTATTAAACAATAGCTTTTAAACAAGGCTTGCTCCTAATGGGGGAGTTAGATATGCTTTCTGACCCTGCAAAGGACAATTCAAACCCAAAACCTACTAGAGCTACTGAAGAACAAAAGCATGCTAAGAGATTGATTAGGGATTTATCGTTGATAGACACTTGGAGGCATACCCATCCGACTTCAAGAAAGTATACCTATTATTCATGCGTTCATAACACCTACTCTCGTATAGATTCTTTTCTGTTAGCCAGTGAATTCTTAGATAAGATCCACAGAGTGGAAATTAACCCCATCTATATTTCTGATCATGCACTAATTCTGATAGAGCTAGACATGGGACAGGAATTTGTACAGAGACAATGGAGATTCAATAATATGCTACTGAAAGAACCAAAATTTAAAGACAAAATTAAGGCTTGGATACCCCGCATAATACAAGAAAATTCATCACTGGAGATATCAGACTTCTATAGGATACATTGAAATCAGTTATGAGAGAGGAGATTATTTCCTACACATCATGCAAAAACAAACAAAGAAAACAGAAACAACAGGATCTAGAGAGGGAACTAGGGAGGATACAGCAACTACATTCAGCTGGGGACAATACACTGATTTCACAGATTAACAAAATAAAGAAACAACTTCAAGATATATTAAATCAAAAAACAGAACAAGCCTTGATGTATATCAGGCAAAAATATTACGAGGGTGGAAATAGAGCAGCCAAAATATTAGCTTATAGAATAAGGAAACTTCAAGCTATGTCAACTATAATGAAAATCAAACAACTCTATCAACATCAGTTTCTATAGAAAACAAAGGATATATTAGAAGGATGTAGGGATTTTTATTCTACACTGTACAATCAGCCTGGAGAACCTGAAGAAGGAAAATAAGGCATTTTTTAATCGCATTAGCCTCCCCCAAATGCCTGAAGAAAAACAAAATAGGTTGATCAGACGAATTTCCCTCCAAGAAATTTACCTTGTCATACGTAACTCCAAACTGAACAAAAGCCCAGACCCTGATGGATACAAGGTAGAATTTTATAAAACTTTTAAAACTGAGTTGCTTCACCCTCTCACACAACTTTTTAATGGAATACAAGAGGAGTCTTCTCCTCCCCCAGATAGTTGGAATTACGCTAACATATCAGCAATTTTAAAACCAAAGAAGGACCTCTCTAACTGCGAATCATATCGCCCTATTTCAATCCTCAATCAGGACTATAAATACTTGACGGCAATCTTAGCAAAAAGAATAGAAAACCTGCTCCCCGAGTTAATTAGAAAAGATCAATCCGGATTTATAGTTAAATGCCAAACGACAGATAATATCAAAATGTATAATATATCTCTTAGAAAAAGTACAAAAGATCATATCCCTACACTAATGCTGAGCATGGATGCCCAAAAAAGCTTTCAATCAAGTTTACTGGAAATTCTTGAAGCACACCTTAGAAAAATTCTATTTCCCTAAGGCCTTCCTAACAGTTATAAACCAGCTATATTCTGGATCTTTTTCATTGACCCGAGGCACTAGATAGGGCTGCTCCATATCCCCCTTCTGTTCGCCCTATATGCCGAACCCCTAGCACAAGCAATTCGGGAAAACCCTGCAATCTCAGGAATAAGATTACAAGAAAATAATCACACATTGGCTTCTTTTGCTGATAATTTGTTCATCTATTTTACAAATCCAGAGACTTCTCTGCCAAATTTACTTATGGTCCTACAGGAGATTGAAAACCTTTCAGGATATAAATTAAACACCAGCAAGACCAAAGTCCTGACCATAAATTATCATCCCAGCACTGAATTACAGCAAAGTTCCCCCTAAAATGGACAACCACAGACCTCAGATACCTAGGTATAATTATACACAAAAGACACTTCAAAATCAAAATTATAAGACATTAATTATATACCACTGATAAAGGGGATACAAGATGACCTGCAGAGATGGATGCTTTTACCCATCTCTTTGATCCAAAGAATACATACCATTAGGATGAATGTCCTCCCAAGGCTACTTTATCTTTTTCAGTCCTTACCAATCTAGCCAACCAAAAAAGACTTTAAACAATGGAGCAAGATGATTTCAGAATTCATTTGACAAAAGAAAAGACCTAGAATAAAATTAGAAATACTTCAACTCCCAAACCGAAATGGGGAACTTGCACTCCCAAACCTAGAAAAATATGCTCAAGCAGCAATGACTGCACATGTCCTACAGTGGGTAGACAGAAATTCAAATCCCTTCTGGAAGGAAATAGAGATGGAGGATTTGAGGGATGGGATAGAGAAATATTTATTTACCCCGACCTTATCCAAATCTATTAGAAAAGGATATTAAATCCCAATATACGAGACAACTAATTATAATCTGGAGGAAAATAATTCTAAATACAAAGGACAAAACTGTGCAGCTTTTTCTAAAAATTACAGAGGACTCTAGATTTATCCCAGGAAGTCTAGATAATACATTCAAGAGATGGATGGATCGAGGCCTTGTGACCTTTTTCCAGTGCTGTAGAGGAGGGACCTTTCTTCAGTTTACAGATATCGAGAGACTCTTTGGTCTGAAAAGAAGTGATTTCTTTAGATTCTTAAAAATAAGAAATCACTGTAGAGAAATGGTAGGGCTAAGCTGGGACCCCGAAAAGATAAATCCTTTATCCAAAGTCTTAATGAAAACAATAGAGACGGGTATCCCAGAACATACAATATCATATACTTATCAAGCCTTAATCTATAATAAGGACAAAGGGACAAGAACTCGGCCAAAAAGATGGGAGCAAGAGATGGGTTTATTAAGACAAGATGAAGAATGGGAATCAATATACTTGATACTACATCAGGCTACTAGATCATGGTCATGGAGAGAGCTTGGTTGGAAATGTGAGATTAGATTTTTTAGAACCCCACAGATCACTGGGAAATTTGGTGGGGAATCTGGATCGGAGCGTTGGAGAACCTGTGGCGAGCCACTGGCAACACATACACACATCTTTCGGGAGGGTGAAGTTTTATCCCAATATTGAAAAGAGACAGAGAATGCCGTAAGAAAGATATTTCCAGAAATACAGAATTTAAAACCTGAACAGATACTTTTATTAGATACCCCCCAAGAGATTAGGGTAGATAAAACTATATTTTTACTAGCTATTCTTGTTCTGGCAGCCAACAAGGCAGTCACAAGAAAGTGGCTGCAGAAGGTCTCTCTGATGGTCCGGGAATGGAAAGATATAACATACCAAATATATAACATGGAGATGTTAACAGCTGGTATTAACCTTAGAGTCCAGAAATGTATTACCTTCTGGTCCAGGTGGTGGATGTGGGTTATAGACCATAGAACAGATTTGATCCCATGATGTGAACTAAATTTAGACATTAAAATGTCAGGTAGACCCTTCCTGGGTGAACTAATTACAAAACCTGTATATTGGAGGCACTTTGGAGTACAGCAGTATACCACCTAGAGTATTTGGACAATTTATTATATCTGTTAAAGATGAAAATACATTGTATTTAAGACATCTCTATGACAAAATTGTATAATGCTATGAAATGTCTTGGGCTCACCCTTCCTGTAAAGAAAAAAACTAAGAAATATGAAAAAAAAATAAAAAAGAAGAGGCTGAAGAGTAGGGGTCCCAGTATTGATCCTTGGGGTACCCCTAATGATACCTCTCCTGCGCTGGATACTGTCTGCCCAATTTCGACATAGTGATTTCTCCGTATCAGGTAGCCTTGGAACCAGCAAAGGGCATTGGGTGCCACACTCATGTTTTGCATTTGGGTCAGTAACAGGGGGTGGTTGACTGTATCGAAGGCTTTGGTGAGGTTAATAAAGACAGACCCCACCAGTTTGCCTTCATCCATGGCCTTTTGTGCATAGTCCGCATAGTCCAGCAAGGCAGTGGTGGTACTGTGATTTTGTCTGAAGCCACGGTGGGTGAGGCATAGCAGATTATACTTATTGAAGCAGTCAATGAGTTGACCAGCCACAATCTTTTCCAGGGCTTTGGACAGGGGGGGAGTGGACTGAGATGAGTCTGTAATTGGCTGCCAGAGACTTGTCACCTCCTTTATGCACTGGCGTAACTAGGGCCTGCTTCCAAACCGCCGGGAATTGGGCAAGGGCCAGGGACTTATTGTACAGCATGGTAATGGGCACTATAAGAATGTCCAGGGTGAGGGATAGACGTCTTATGTCTATCCCGTCACTGCCCAGTCTGGCCTTACCTAGTACTTTCTTGACCATAGTTAGGGCCTCCTTCACCATCACCCGTTTAAAGTAAAAGGCCAGGTGAGAACACTCAGTAGATACGTTGTTGGAATGGTTCAAACCAGGCAGAAAATAGGCAGGTGGTGGCACTGGGGTAAGATCGGTCAAGGCCTTATTGAATGCTTCTGCAATAGCTATAGGGTCTGTAGTGGGCTGTCACAATTACACTGCGACTTGGCTACATCAGACACACTGCTTCTAGGAACTAATGGAATGTAAATTTATTTTATATCCATTAAACAACCCTGTGTTATATAGCCAGAACAGAATGCATAGTTTTGATGACAGAGAACCGAAATCTGTAACACAGACAAGGTAAGTTCTCACAGACATTCATTTATACCACTTCAGCTCAGCACCAAATCCCAAATGATCAACTGTTTATGAGAACAGAATGATTTTAAGCTAATCTCTCTAAACACAAACCAGATGGATTAGTAATAGAGAGATTATTCTCCACAATAAACTTTGAGTGAAAACAATTAGCTCTACAGACTGCTCCAGGGTTTTAAATAATTGATTAGCAGTTTTTTTCTTGGGACAATACTAACTGTACAGAAAGTATTTATATAGGTTTTCTAGAAGTGTTATGTTTTTTAAACACAGTGAGGCAAGTGCTATGCATTTTCACAATGTTTTAGCACTTTCATGAGCAAAACGCTAAACAATTTTTAGAGTTAAATAAAACCCTGTGCTCTAACTGGGAACTGCAACAGCTTATTCAGTCAGTCAGTGGCTTAACTGGTGAAGCAGCAGGCTGGACCGGTATGATATCATTGCTCACTGACAGGGACAGAGACATCTTCATTGTTTCTTCAGTTTTCAGATACTTCAGAGCACTTTAACAGATGCTGATTTAAAGAAAACCACAAAACCAAACGGCATGCTACAGGGATGTGAATTCAAGCTTTTTATGAAGTAAGTGCATTTGATCTTTAAAGCAATGAGGAATGGGACAGAGATTTTGAATTCTCACTTTTTTTAACACTCCAGGATCGAGCCAGCAACAGGAAGGGTATGATTTCAGGACTGTTTGTGTTAAACAATTGTAATGCTGTGTGGTAACCTTTAAAGGGAAACTAAATAGGATGTCCTGGGACAATCAAGACTATAAAAACTGAAAACACAGGGCTTTAGTCTAAGCCCTTACCTGCCATATGATGTGCTTCGTTTTGTGCATAAAGTAGTTTTAACACTGTTTCGTCACATTTGAAAAATTTTAAACAAATCAGCAACTCATGTAAAATGCCTGTTCCAGTAGCAGTCTCAGATGGACGCGGCCTGCTTGCCTCATGATGTCGGTGAAGTGAGAGTGGGATTTGTATTGGGGTCTGTTAAATATACTGTAGTTCTTTTAACACCCTTGGACTGCATATATGGGAAAAATCCTTTACTGTGCATGCGTGAATGCACAGTTAAGGATTTTACTCACATATGCAGTCCAAGGGTGTCAAAAGAACTATATTTAAACAGACCCCTATACACATCCCACTCTCGCTCCATTGACATCATCATGCAAGCACTTTGCAGCCATCTTAGACTGCTACCGGACAGGCGTTTTGAATGAGTTGCCAATTTGTTTACATTTTTTCAAACACGAAGAAACAGCACAAAATGAAGCACATCACATGGCAGATATGGGCTTAGACCACAGCCCTATGTTTTTGGTTTTTGCTGTCTTGATTTTCCCAGGACACCCTATTTAGTTGTCCTTTAATTTCTATCTTTTTCTTTACTCTTGCAGTTTATTCTAAGTAAAATCTGCTTAATTGAAAAGTTCATGTCTCAGTGTCTTGCTTGTGTCCATGGTGTTCAATGAGTTAATGTTTAACCATGTGGGGACAAAAGTCACATCTTTGTGACTTTTTACTGTAAAAATTAGCCTTACAACTGCAAAGGGGGTAATCTTACCTACAATATGAACGCCTTGGGTGCACTGTGAAGCACAAGACCACAGGCCAAGTGCGTTCAACTATCCAAGGTATGCTATAGTAATCCTTGCACATGCTGCACTGTATCTGCGATACTGGAACTGCTGACTTGCTCACTCACATTTATTGAGTCGGTAGCTGCACGTTCAAATGCAGGAACAGTTATATTTCTTTTAGTATTTAAAAAAAAAAAAACATACTGACATTCCTCACTAACTCTTTTAAAGACAACTCTCCTGCTTGGTCATGCCACTAAAAAAGGGTAGGGAGGATGAGGGAAGTGGGGAGGGAAGGCGAGCAGGTACATTAGCTCAAGCTGTAGACCCTGCAATACGAGCAGACTTGATAGACCAAATGGCCTTCCTCATATGTTCGTATACAGAACAAGCCAGAACAGTGAGGGACAGGGGGAAATCGCAGGATCAAGCAGATAACTGAAATGAATGAAAAAAAAAAAAAAGACTTACTGGGGTTTTTCTGTAATACAGAAAAACATTTTGTCCCCCCCCCTTTTTTTTTGTTAGTTAGATGAACTTTATCACCTGTAAGGGTACAAGTTCGAACTTGTCCAGGTTGACCAGCAGCCCAACTCTCAGCACATATGGAAAGCCAGATCTCTGGATCTCTCAGCCTCTTTGGACAGTCTGACCAGCAGCTAGTCCTCCAGATAGAAATACATCCTGACACCGTGACACCTCAGGAAGGCTGCCACCACTGCAATGAACTCTGTGAAGACCCTGGGCACCAAGGACAGACCAAAGGGCATGACCTGGAACTGGTAAAGAACTCCTTCTGCATAAAACCGGAGGTACTAGTGGAGAAATGGACGGATGGACTGGGATGTGCAAAAACACATCCTGGAGGTACAGGTAGCAAAATCACTTGTTTTGCTCCAGAGACAGAATGATATGATTCACAGTGACCACCCAGAACTTGTATTTCCACCTGAAATGGTTCGGATCGTGCAGATCCAGTATGAGGCGCCAGCCCCCCCTTCTGTTTCAGAACCAGAAGTAGCTGGACATATAACCCTAACTGACCAGGGCATCCGGGAAAAGGGCTATGGCTCCTTTTGTGAGGAGCTGAGCAATGTCCTCCCAGAAGGTGGACAGCATGTCCTGCAACACCGTCAACTCCCATGGAGTTGGTACGGCGGGAGGGTCTCGAAGTCCAGAGGCAGCCCTCTGCCTACCACTTCTAGCACCCACTTGTCCGTTGTGAAAACAGACCAACATGGCAAAAACTGACTCAACCAACCCCTGACAGGGAGCACAGATAGGGGCAAGACAGGTGAAAGGAGGACATCCCCAAACCTGTCACTGTGCAGCTTTTGCAGGGGCATCAGCTGATGAAGCCAGAAGGGCACCACTACCCTTGTCCCTACCTTTCTTGCAGCCTTGGCTACCGAACTTGGATTTCAGACACCAGGCCTGATACTGCCCCAGCTGGGACTGCTGCTGAAAGGGCTGGTACTGAAAAGCCACCTTCTTAGGCTTTTGCATCTGGGACAAAGCCAGACAGTCAAGGGTGGCACTGGACTTCTCTAAACAGGTGAGATGCCCTTCCACCACAGGGCCAAATCTGTTGGTGCCCAAAAAGGGGACATCAGCCAGTATGTGCTGCGTGTCCGCCCTGAAGGTAGACATATGCAGTCAGGCCATGTATGGCAACTACTGCTGCCATGGTATGGGCACAGGAGTCATCCATGCTTAAGTCTGTCTGGAGCTGGTGAGTAGCCAGAGACCGACCCTGGTCACAAACCAACTTTGCCAGAAAATGCTGGTCAGCAGGGAGGTGAGGGAGGATCTCATCAAACACTCCCAACAGAAAGTAACCCACCTGACAGAGACCTAGGGACGCCAAAACTTTTTGGTGGTGTGGTCAGTATTTCTGGACTCCTTGTCTGAAGGCTTGTCCACATCACCTTGGCCCCTAGTTTTGCAGAAGGACAAGTCAGAAACCAGCCCCTCAGCTGAAGGGTGGTCTAATAACCCAGAAAGGAACCCAGGGGAGGGGACCGCGTACTTGTGGACAATATAGGTGGAAGGTGCCAGGCAGGATGCTGAACACTGCCAAAACTCTAGTGCCAGTCCCAATATGGCTTCAGCCATGGGAATGGCAAACCCCAGGGATTTGACCTGTCCAAAATGTCTGTGAAAGGGTACTTGACCCTTTTCTGGATAGGCTCTAGAGGGACATTCATGGATTCCGATATCGATCAGGTGAGAACCCCAAAAGACAGCGGCCCATAGTCGGTGGTCAATTCCTTGACCAAGTCCCGGTCTAGAAGGTGAGCACCAGAGGAAGTCATACAAGAAAGATCAGAGTTGTCTGAGGACTCCTCAAAAAAAAATGGCCTGGTATCATTTCTTGCCACAGACCACTTGAGTATTTTCAGAGTGGATGATCTCCACTGACAACCGGCCTGGCAAGCCAGTGGACAATCGAGCTTCCTTGGTTGGAGCACCCACCGTTTAGCTCTACTCTTCGGGGTGGGGAAGCAGTTGCAAGGAGCACCTATGTTGTGTTGACTGGTGAGGGCGTCACGCACGGCGGCCAGGAGGCCAAAGACCCAGAGGGTAGAGCCCTATCCCAGCCCGCAATGGCCCACTGTTGCCAGAGAAGCTCCTTATAGTACTAACACATTTTCCGTCAGTGCCTCTCCTCATCCAAGAATGAGGAGGTCAAGGAGTGTCAGCAGCAACGCCTCCCAGTCGAGTGTGACTGAAAGTGACGGTGCCTCAACTGACACCTCGGACCAGATGGTCGACACAGAGGAGAGTCTTCTGGCTGGTTATGGTAGCTCACATGCCTGGCAACATTAAGGATAACAGGCTTGGATGACTACCACCGGTGGAGGTCATTTCCAAGGTGAACCAGCTGAGAAGCACCGGGGTCTGGGAGAGCAACTCTTCTATCTCGTCTAACAACCGGTCAACAGGCTCGTAGTAGATTTCCATGGCCTGCTCGACCAGCGTTCAGGTCAACAAACCTAACAGGGATACCAATGAGCTCTCTACCTCCCCCACGACCAAAGGGGTCTTGGTCAGAGCAGAGCAGTTGGGAGAGTCAACGGACCAGGAGGACCTTGATTTCTCCCAGTCCCATGACCGGCACCAGCAGCGTTTATGTTTCTTGCCACAGTGGGCAGGGCTCTCCCCCAAGGTCTGGAGTGCTATGCACATTTCATGGAATCCTTCCTGTATGACCCTCCCAGATTGGCCCAAGTCAGAAGCAGCGCCAAGATTGAGGAAGTGCCCACCACAGCAGCCGACACTTCCTCCTCAAGGGCTACAAGCTGCAGTACAGACCCGACAGTTGCTGAGGCCTTCTTGTGGCCCTTAGGGTGGTCTTTAGGATCCTGCTCTGAAGGCCGACCAAGGGTAAACTGATGCTTCCAATCCTCTAGGGACTTCAGAAGCACTGAGAGACACAGACCACACCCGGCCATGTCATGCTACCCACCCAGGCAGTACAGGCATGTGTCGCGTGGGTCAGTGACCGACATCTTCTGCCAGCACCGAATGCAGAACTTGATCCCAGTCTTCCATTGCTCCATTATCAATCACACTGAGGAGTAGACTGGACCAACAAAATAAATCAAAATACAGTAGTTCAAAAAATTCCGAAAGTAAAGGTTTGCCTATGGTGCACTAAATCTTAAGTGAAAGCTGCGAAGGAGGTGACCTATGTAGGGACTAGCCCTCTTAAACATCAAACTGTGCCTTGCTATGTGTTGTCTGAAATATGGAATGTATGTTCAGGTATTCAGAATATGTACAGTAGGTCTGTTGCTGCAGTGGAGACTCCAACCAAGACATTAAGGACTAAGGTCCGAGCACTATCAAGCCTGTCTTACAAGACATGCTTATGTGTGTGAAAGCCTGGACTGGGATCTTAATGAGTTATCTCAGGTTTCACTAGCTAGAACTAAGGTCAGAGACAAAACTCAGCCTAAAGAAATGAATTCCCATGAGGACTTCTTATTAAAAGGGATATGTTTTAGTACTGTTTTTGTTCGGTGTCAGATATGCTTTTAGGTCCCGCTTCTCTGTTCTGGTGGGTGGGATTGGGCCCTATAGTAGCAAGATTTTCAGACCACTATGAGGGAGCAGGGTTGGTCAGAAAGACACAATAAAGATGAGACCCTAAGACAACATGGGGGGAGAAGGGTTCCTGAGAGACTGCGATGACTTGCTTACATGGCCAGTTGGCATACTGGTGAACAGAAGCTAGGAAGCTTACAAGCCATCTCAAGAGACCAATAGGCTCGATACCTGAATTCTTGCAGTGGGATTTGCATATATAGCAAATCAGAGGCATTTTGTAGTTGCCTATCAGTTTATCCTAGAGTACGAACCTGTAACTAGAGAAGCCAGAGTAGACTCCAACCGTGAGCAGAACCACGAAGTAGGGGTGTGACCTGTGCAAGTCTTCCTACCAGTGTGCAGCACCAAAGCCAGGATTGGAAAGCTACTTTAAAATTATGAACTCTGATATAACCTCAGATTGTTTTGAACCCAGGAGTTAAGTGGACAACCTACACGTGCCGGAGACCAGAGACTGTTTGTGATATCCAGGAGGAGAAACCTTGACTCACCAGACCTCACTGACAGCTGCTCGCAGTTCAAGCTCCAAGGACTTGGTCCCTCACACTTGAACAGATATGGTGAAGAGCAAAGGGGTATAATCCAGACTATAATGTGTGTTAAATGCTGTGTGATTATTTGAATTCTATGCTTTTATTCTGAATAAATTAGCATTTGACGGAGTTACATGTCTCCATGGTCACATCTGTATTCACTGGTGTAATGAACTACCTGTTTGTCACTGAGGTAGTCAACACTGGCAAAACACCCACGTAAAAGTACCTGTTAGGGGGTCTACCCTAATACAGTAACCCCTTGCTATAACGAATGCTCTGGGAGCCATGTCCACTGTTCGTAATAGCACTTTCTTCATTACAGTGAGAGACGCTAACCAGCTGACAGCCTCCACCAGAAAAGAAAAAAATACTCACCATGGTAATGTTGTTTCTTCTAATGGAGTCTTGCTGTATTCAGACATAATGCAGTTAGCCCCAGCACTTGAACTGCCCCAGAGAGGAAAGAGTTAACTCTATGCAGAAGCATAGAACATTGAGCTCGAGCTCGGTTTTCAAACCTGTCTGTGGTACTTCCCAGTGTAACCGTCAGATTCTTACGAGCTAACTAACTACTAAGTAAAGTATGGAAATTGTTCAAATATAGCCAAAGGGCAAAATATATCTTCTTGGGCCCCAAAAGACTCAAGTCAAGAACCCAAGAAGGAAAGGTAGTGACAATATTTAGTAAAACACCAGAAAAAACCACCACTACCACCACCACCAACATCGTCATCTACCCCTCCCCCCTGAGGTGTAACACTGTACTTGCTAGCCCACTTCCCAAAACCAGGTTCTGAGAGGGGGGGGGTCTGAATATAGCAAGACTCCATTAGAAGAAACAACATTACTATGGGGAGTAATTTTTTCTTCAAACAACATGAAGTCTTGCTGTATTCAGACATAATGCAGACTACCAAGCAGTTCCCTATGGAGAAGAGATTGCAGAATCTACTCTGGGAAGAGGCTCTGCAGTACTGCTGTACCAAACCTAGCATCACTCCTAGCCTGGATGTCCAGGGAGTAATGCTTGGTGCAAGTATGTACTGTTTTCCAGGTGGCTGCTTTACAGATCTCTAACAAAGGTATATCTCTGGCTGCAGCTACAGAAGCAGCTGTACCCCTGGTCGAGTGAGCCCTCAGGCCTGAAGGGGGCGTCCTACCCAACTTGCATAACAAAATTGTATACGAGAAACAATCCACCTGGCAATAGTTCTCTTAGTGGCAGGCTTACCCTTCCCACTTCACCATAAGTGAGAAACAACTGAAGACAGTCATTTCTATGTGCCTTAGTATGCTCAATGTAGTAGCTAAGGTCCCTCTTAACGTCCAGACTGTATAACCTTCTTTCACCTGAAGAAGAATGGTCAGCGAAAAACACAGGGAGAGATACAGACTGGTTCAGATGAAAATCTGAAACCACTTTGGGCAAGAACCTCCTATTGGTTCTGAGGACTACTTTGTTCCTATGGAAGGAGATGAAGTCAGGTTCCACTGACAGAGCCTGTAACTCACTAATCCACCTGGCAGAAGTAACAGCTACCAGGAACACAGTTTTCCAGGTCAAGTACTTAAATTTGGCCAAAGCCAGAGGTTCAAAGGGTTGCTGCATTAGCTGAGCTATGCAGACATTAAGATCCCAAGGCGGAGTGGGCTCCCTAAAGGGAGGGTTTATGTGAACCAGACCTTTGAAAAACTTTCTGAAAACAGGATGAGATGCCAGGGAAAAGCCCTTCCCTGCTGAGAGGAATGCAGAGACAGCTGCTAGATGAGCCTTCAGAGTGGCAAGCCTAAGGTCTAAACCATTGAGATGAACTAGATAGTCTAAGGTTGTGGAAATGTCTGCAGAATCAGGCAAGATGCCTTTCTGAGAGCACCAAATACTGAACCTTTTCCATTTGGAGTTGTAAGTTTTTCTAGTGGAAGGTTTCCTATAGACCTTCAGAATATCCAGAACTCCCTGAGAAAGATGTAGAGCTCCATATTCTAACTCTTCAAGAGCCAGGCCTTGAGATGGAGAGACTGGAGATTGGGGTACCAGATCCACCCCTGGGAGGAGGACAGGAGATTGTATGTCCTGGGCAGAGACAGGGGACGTGACACTGACAAGGACAGCAGTAGAGGATACCAAGGCTGTCTGACTCAATCTGGAGCTACCAGTATCACTGTGCAGGGTTGAGTCCTGATCTTGATCAGAACTCTGAACAGCAGAGGGAAGGGAAGGAAGGCATAGAGAAACCTGCCCTTCCAGTCCAAAAAGAGAGCATCCTGAGGAACCGTCCCCAGGACTGGAGGCCTACAACAAAACAGAGGAAGATGATGATTGTCCGGTGCTGCAAAGAGATTTCTCTCTGGAGTGCCCCACCTGGAGAGGACGACCTTCAGTATGTGAGGATCCAGGGACCATTCATGATGTCCCTGTGAAATTCTGCACAGAGCATCTGCTAGTATGTTGTCCTTCCCTGGAAGGTGAGCTGCTACCAGAGAAGTCTGAAGAGAATAGGCCAGAGACCACAGCTTCATGGCTTCTGTGCACAAAGCCAAGGACAGAGTGCCTCCCTGCTTGTTGATGTACCACATTGTGGTGGTGCTGTCCGTTCTGACTTGGACCACCTTGCCCTTGACTGAATCCAAGAAGCTCTGCAGGGCTAGGAAAACTGCCCTGAGTTCCAGGAGATTGATATGAAGGAGAGACTCCTGCGGAGACCAGAGCCCTTGAGCTGTCAGGGCTCCCCGGTGGGCTCCCCACCCTAGGAGAGAAGCATCCGTAATTAAAACTACGATGGGACTTGAGGGAGAAATGGAACCCCTTGTCTGAGGTTGTCCTGGTCCACCCACCACTGGAGAGCTTGGGCCAGAGTCTGAGTCACTGGAATCAGTTTGGTAAGTTTTTTTGAGACCAGAAAGACCTCAGATGAAACTGAAGGTCCCTCATCTGGAACCTTGCTCCCTGCACCACTGCCGTGGAAGCTGCCATGTGGCCCAGGAGCTGGAGGAACGGTCTTGCTGGGCGGGAGACCGGAGGTCGAAAGGAGGAAGCGAGATCCACTTAGGGCCTATACCCTTGCCAGGGGAAGGAAGGCTTTTGCTTGTGCAGTGTCCAACTCTATGCCTATAAAGGTGAGAAGTTGAACTGGTTTGAGTACAGACTTTGGAAGACTGAGAAGAAAATCCAAGGAGCTGAGTAGGTCCTGGGTAGTTTGAAGAGCTGACTTGACCTGTAAATGAGACTGACCCACTAACAGCCAGTGGTCCAGATACGGAAAGATGGCGATACCCTGTCTTCTGGGGTAAGCCACCACTACTGCAAGGCACTTTGTGAACACCCTTGGAGCTGATGTTAGACCAAATGGCTTGGCTCTGAATTGGTAATGGCCTGAAGGCAACTCAAACCCGAGGTATTTTCTGTGGGAGCACCTGATAGGAATATGGAAGTAGACATCCTTGAGGTCCAGAGATGCTAGCCAATCCCCTGGCCTTAGAGAGAGAAGGATTATTCCCAGAGTTACCATTTTGAATTTGGGCTTTAAAATGTGTTTGTTCAGATACCTTAGGTCTAGGATAGGTCGCCACTCCCCTGTTTTCTTTGGGGTAAGGAAGTACCTGGAACACAGTCCTTTTCCTTTGTGCTGAGTAGGAACCTTTTCTATAGCTCTGAGAGCTAGAAGAGAGGAAACCTCTGCCTCTAGGGCAAGGGTTTCTGAGACTGATCCAGGTGGAAAAGACTTGGCCCTTCTTTCTGGAAAGTTTTTGAAGTTGAGGGCCAGTCCCTGGCTTACTATTTCCAGGACCCACTTGTCTGAGGTCACAGACTTCCAGGCCAAGTAGTAAGCCAGCCTGCCTCCTACTGGAAATGGGGAGTCGACCCGGGCTGACATATCAGGATGTCTGCTTGGCAGGAGCCTTAGACTGAGAGGAGGAGGGAGCAGCCCTGCTCATCCCCCTCCTACCCCTCCCCCTGAAGAACCCCCTCTATGGGAAGGGAGAGGAGGCCTGGGCTTGGTAAAAAGGCCTTTGAAAGGGCCTGCCCCTAGACTGCTGCTTGTGCAAAGTGGCCTACCTTTCCTTGGCCTGTGCACTACTGTATGTGGTCCTATAGTCATCCATTTTCTTCATGTAAGCTTCTGTCTGCCTCCCAAACAGAGAGTTACCTACTACAGGAAAATCCATAGCCTTAGTCTGGGTATCCTGTGAAAGGCTAGTACATCTGAACCAAGTATGTCTTTTGAGAGACACAGATGTAGCCATGACTCTAGATGCCACATCACTAGAGTCCACAGCAGCATGAAACTGCATTTTGGATGCCTCAATTCCATCAGCAGCCACCAACTCCAGCTCCTTGGCTAGCTGGGAAAGAGGCCTGTTTAGCCAGTTCCAGAACAGTGTCCCATCTGGATTTCTGGTACCTGGCTGTGTAGGCCATATAAGTAGCCTGCCTGAGTCCCAAATAGGATACCAAATACTGTGTTTTGGCCATGGCATCCACTTTCCTGGAGTCCTTATCCAGGGGGTGTGAAGCCAAAAGAATGTTAGCCCTGTCACAGGCTGCAGCCTGCACTATCCCAACATGGCTGCAATGACTATAAAGGAACTCCGCAGTTGAGCCTGATAACGAAAACCTCCTGTCCATTCTCTTATCCACAGGAGATACTGAATTAGGCGTTTGTAAAACTGTGGGTGTGTCCGTTTCCCCAAAGATTTATGAAGAAGGATAGACAGCTTTTTGGACTCTGGGATGTCCATCATTTCCACAAAATCAGGCTCTTCATTCTCTTCTGCTGCTTCAACCAAGGGAAGCTGCAGGGTTTGTGCCACATTTTTGTAGAACAAAAAGTGTTAAGGGGACTCGGAGCGCCTGGGAGGAGAGACACCTGAGGGCCTGTCTGGGGAGATGTCCAGTTCAATCCAGACCCCCTTCATAGTCATCATCATCGTCACCACCAGGATAGTCTCAGTCTCCCTCCCACTCTCATAATTCAGAGGACACAGATCTGACCGAACCGAGCGCCGAACTGGCGGTATCGGTTCAGACAGAACCGGTCTAAGCGACTGAACAATACTAATCGCTTTGGCTATTTCATCTGCAGTTGGAGAGTGGGATACAGGATCTGAACTGGCAGATTTGCGCTTTTTCTTTCACGGAACCGACCCCTCGTGGTCGACTCTCCTTTTGCCAGAGGAGGTATCACCTAGGTCAGCAGGCACCTCCTCAGGTTCGACCACAGCCAAACCGGGCTGGCCATCCGGATCTACGGACTTCTCGGCTTCCCTTTTCTTCAGCCTACTCAGTCTTTTATCTAGAGTGGTTTTAGGAATGTTCTTACAGATTTGGCAGTCTGACTTGAGGTAGTCAAACCCCAGACAATAAACACAGATGAGGTGGGGGTCGGCCTTAGCAAAGGCCTCCCCACACTCAGAACAGTGTTGAAACCCATTGGGACCGGTTTTCTTCTTGGGTTTCTCAGACATGGCCAACCTAACAAATTACCCTATAGAAGCTTTCAAGCCAGGTAATAAAGCAACTGATCAGTTACAAACCGTGTCATGGGCTTTTTAGAAGAACCAACAAAAGTCCGGTTCTTTTGAAACCGATCGGTACCGGAACACCACACTAGCCCCAGAAAGAGAAAAAAATTTTAGAAAGTCCGTTCCAAACTGGACCGACCGGAAAGAAACCGAAGAAAGACAATTTCCACTCTTTTTAGCAAAATAAAACACAGTCACTACCTATCTACATACTACCTGTACCGTAGACAGAGGCTGGAAATCCGAAAATAACAAAAATATGCAGTTTAAACCGAAAGCTTTATTTTTCCTTTACCGAACCGAGCAGAGGAAATCTCCGGAGTGACTTCACTGTAGGCAGAGTAAAGAATCTGACGGTTACACTGGGAAGTACCACAGACAGAGGTTTGAAAACCGAGCTCGAGCTCAATGTTCTATGCTTCTGCATAGAGTTAACTCTTTCCTCTCCAGGGCAGTTCAAGTGCTAGGGCTAACTGTATTAGGTCTGAATACAGCAAGACTTCATGTTGTTTGAAGCAGCAGAGCTGCAAGCAAACAGAACCACAGGTCAGGGGTTGATCAGCTGAGAGCCACAGAAGTACTGTGCAGAGAAAAATGAAGCTTACATGCAGAGTTTCTTCCTGGTGCCTTTTATCTTAACACTGCACCTCTGGACCACGCTACAGCTCCGTCACATAACCCTGTACTGCACTGAAAAGTAGGACACTGCTGCCTCCCCTAAGGATCCACTTGCCAACCCATGTTACAAACTATTTTTAAGACACACAGTAGGATTCCCGGTTCCTTTCCCTGTCCCCCACCCCCGCCGACTAGCAGCTGTTTCGGAGAGCCTCTCCATAGTGTAAGACGTACAAGTAAGATTCCTGGTTCCTTCATTGTCCGCCCCCCACCCCCACTGACGAGCAACTGTTTTGGACAGCCTCCCCATAGTGTAAAAGACAGCAGTGCTGAGAGGGAGAGACAGAGACTGGGACAAGTGGCTGTCACAGCGGCACTGTGTTTTGCTCACAACTGGAGACACCAAGGTGACCAACAGAAGGGTGCACACAATTCTGACATTACATGTGTCCAGGGTTTTAAATAAGGATTTTTGATTGATTAGCACTTTTGCGCGGAAAAGTGCTATTCAATGTAGCCGATGTGTAGCAAAGGGATCAAACTGACTAGCAAAATAAAAAAGTTGTCGTGCTGCATGGCTGCAAACTGAAGCTGCTGGACTAGGTACATTGGGGAATTTGGATAGCAGCAGACAACAAAATGGAGTGCCCCCCCCCCCACTCTGGCAGCATGACCACAGCCAGCCCACAGCTTCCCCCCTACAACCAGACGAGCCTCATTTGTAAAAGGGTAGCCTAGTTAGACTGCACAACCTCTGCTCTCAGCTCAAAACAGAAAACTATATTTTTTTCTAACTCGGCTGCAGTAAACAAACTTCCTTCATTGCCCATACAAAATCTAAGCAGCACTGAACTATTCAAAATGAGTTCACCAGCATATCCATGATCCATTAGGTCGCACCAGTCCATACTCACTCAGCAGCATGATTTATGGGTTTATGTGCACAGAGAACACCAGGTAACTTGCAAGGCACTTTTTTGTTGGCAATTTTTAACCATGATAGAAACAATCCACTTTAGGTAAACATAAGGTATGTGAAGCCCCCCCCCCCCAATGTAAGCACAACTGTTCTCTTGCAGTAATGAATCAGCACTGCAGTATTAAATACCTTCCAAGTTTTTTTAACTTGAAAATGTTATAATTTGAATAAAGCTGATTCCAGAGATTGGATCTGTCTGCATTTTAACATGGTGTGCAAACAGTAACAGAAACTACTACAGAGCACAGAAGAGTTCCATTGAGAAATAGGGATGACCAGGCTGGTGACCAATCACTTTGCTTTGCCACTGGCAGTAACCTGAAATAATTCTCAGTTCTTTGTTTTGTGCTGCCGCCACTGTCCCAGACCACAATCTCCTGCTGCCAGCTACATGCTTGTTCACTTTCCACGATGCGCATGCCATTCCCGCGCTATCTATAACTCACAGCGCCGACCACCTAACCAGTAATTGGTACTCTCCATGCAAGTTGCATGCTGGATGTGGGGGACAGCACAAGCGCGGGAAAGGCAGGACTGATGTGCAGCAGATTTACTGAGCCGGGTTCTCCAATCAAAACAAAGGACGTGCACTTACAGGAGGACATAGGCAAGTGGGGCGGGGGCAGTCTTTTACCCAAGGACAAAAAAAGAAAGAGGAACTCCTTGTTAAACATAATCTCGGGGGACAAAAACATTGTTGCACGCCAAGTCCTGCCACTTATTGTGTACCTAGTACGAATTAAAATGAATGGGCTCAGAATGCCCTTTTTTGATGTTTCAGGGCTGAACGTAGTTTGCAGGACTGCACGTTGACATAATAAAAATGAATGCACAGAAACATGGATCGCACTGTTTTGCGATCCATTCCTTGTTTTGACTAGCGTGACCAGCCAGTTTGCATCGCAAACTGCTATGCGATACTGGCTATTTAAAACCCTGTGTGTCTGTAAATTTCTGTAATTGCAAGGGGCCGGGTGGTGGGGCTGCGACTGATCAATGCTTGCTTCACTTGTGGGGAGGGAGAGAGAGACGCACATAATGTATTTTTTAAGAAAGAACAGTAAGATTCTCCAGTGGCAGCGCTCAGCTTGTTAGCTTCGCAAAATACAACTTGAAACTTCCAAGAGCCAAAGGAGGCATTAGTTACAACTGGGATTTCATTATTGCGGGGTTTGCTATAGCAAGGGATTACTGTATTTGCTCTACCTAACTTAATAATCTTGCTGCCTAACACCTATTCTTTCAGTGGAAAGAAAGATCCGACATCACTGGCAGAGTTGGGGCAACACCTACTGGGTCACTATCTCATATGCTGTGCAGAGCACAGAAAAACCGTGCAACAGGAACAGCGTGGTAGGGAAGAGCGAGACAGTGCAAAACTGTGAAAGCGTGTATGTATGTGCGGTAGTGCACCCTCTCACTCTTCCCAGGCAGAGGATGAGAACTCTGCTGGGATGAGGGGCCAGCGAGTAGCTGCCAAGGCTCGACGGGATGAGTCACAGGCAGCAAGGGAGGCAGTGCATCTATAGACCAGGTTTCGATTCCCAGGCCCAGATGCATGGATTTTTATTTTTATTTTTCGCAGTTTGTGTGAATTTCAGTGTTAACCCCCCCTCGGAGTTTGTTATTTAGTTGGGGGGGGTGGGGGCGTATCACCCCCAGCAAAACACAGACATATGCCACTGGCAATATACCGCACTGTACTGGCAGCGTGGTATATTGCTGCGGCATAACGTCTTGCAACATTATGACCCCATGCCAGGGGAACATACCGACTGGGTGCCAGGAGGAGCTTAGCTTCAAGTTGTCTGCCAAATCAGCATTTCCAGTGGAACAGCCAACGTGTGGACAGTGGATTGTATCCATGTCCCTAGAATTCATGACATACAGATTTGGTCTATGTCATATTGGTCCTTGTAAGAATGATCCAGAAGCAAATGATTTGATACCTTTTACTGGCGCGAAGTTTGGACTGTGCGACTGGGCTATAAAACCATTAGCCCAGTACGCCTGCAATCAGGAGAGCTGCCTTGTCCCACACCACCGACCCTGCCCGGACCTCTATTAAATGGTCAGTGGGGGTGGAGCCTTGGAGAGGGGTAAGCTGTGAATGGGTGATCTGGATTGTTGCTGATTGGGGGGAAAAAGGAACCGTACGCTGTGCCTGCTTGACTACTTGTTACGTTGGAGAGGGGCAAGCTGAGAGTGGGTGATCTGGATTGTTGCTGATTGAGGGAAAAGGGAACTGTAGGCTGTGCCTGGTTGGGCACCACTGACTACCTGCTAGCTACAGCTGAGGGATATGACAACTGTGAACTGATTAACACCTCGGCTGGTGAACTGGTTACAGCTGATGGGGGGACAAGGGTCCTGTACATTGGGTTGCATGGCCAATATTGTCTACTGCTATCAGAGGGGGCATATTATAGCAGACTGTATAGTTGTGTATGCTGTCGACAGTTGTGGGAGTAGGCAAACTTTGTGAACTGTTTATTGCTACTGATAACTGTTGGGGTACGCAAAATTTCTGCTTGAGACCTCGGGCTGAAAAAACTGGCTGTTGTAGGGAAAGAGGGAGAAATGTGGTAATCAGAGTTCTACTTGGGAGAGGAGACAAACAGCTATGGTCATTGTGTGCTACTGCCTAAATTGGTTCTGCAAGAGGGTTGTACTGCTCACACCAAAATGAGGGTGGACTTTGGGCTGGCAAGAGTGGGCATCTTCGGTAGGGTGATTGGGTGCAGGGCAGCAATAATCTTAAATTGGGCATGGAGGTTCGAAGAGTGTCCAGTGTGTTTTCAGCTGACAGGACTTAGAGAGGAGGTTGAGGGGATCAGAAGAAAGTTGGAGGGCATGAGGGGGGAGGAAAGGAGTGGAAAAGGCCTCACGAGAGTAGGCGAGGCCACTATGGTATAACCCAGGGAACAGATGGACATGGATCTTATGGGTACTCCAGAGGAGTAGGGCACGATACAAGCAACAGACAGAAAACACTTCGTAGGAGGGGGGGTTGGAGAAAGCAAGTTGGGAGCAAGCATCACACTTAGTAATAGATTCACCCTGCTGCATCCAGGAGAGGAGGTGGAAGAGGCTGGCGGTGGGGGAGAGAACAGGCAGACAGAGAGAGTTTGGCCAGCAAGCCGGGGCGGGTAGGGAGGTGGCACATCCACAAGAGGGGAGGGAGGGAGGAGGGACATGAGCCAAGGTTGGAGGGAGGAAAGGGGATGGAGGAGCACAGGACGAGGCCATGGGGGATGGGGAGAAATGGGGTCGGCAGGCGCTCAGGCTGGGGAAGTCAGTCAAGGAGAGGGGTAGTAGGGGTACTCTAGAAAGGCCAGCGCAGCGGGAGGAATCTGATGAAGTGGGGGGAGGAAGGGAGGATAGGAGAAATATGCCAGATGGGGTGGGGAAGACAAGACCGGGGGTTAAGGCAAGGAGGAAGCAGTAGAAGGGTGTCTGGGTGGGGACCTGTGAATTCTGGCCCAGAAATGGAGCCCGGAGACATTTTTTGGGGAAATCAGTGCCATCCATGAGGTTGGGGGAGAAGTAAACTGGGAGCCGCAGGCAAAGAAAGAGCATGGTAGGGCACGACAGACTAGTGATCCCTAGACTGAAGGGGTGGGAGGAGTAAGCTGGGGTCAAGAAAGGAGGAAGAGCCTGGAAGGGACTGCAGGGCCAGTAAGTTGTGGGGGTGAAGGTGATCCTGCTGGGCAACCCATGACCAGGGGCATCCAGTGGGGGAAGCAGCCCAGTCAAGGCTAAATGTATCCCAGGCCTAGCCGACACCAGGCCAAATTCCAGCTATACTTATTAGCATTGGAATGCGGGGGATCCCCAGATTTCCTACTTCATCTGGGCACAAACAACTTGGAGGGGAATAGTGAACTGGAAATTCAGGCGAGGTTTCGGGAACTGGCCAGGGTCTGCCACTCTATAGAAGCTCAGTCTCCTTCTCGGAGATTCTACCAGTACCTAGGGTGCCCGGGGAGACCAAGCACAGAGGGGTTAACCAGTGTCTCAGGGACTGGTGCAAGGCAGAAGGGCATGGGCTGGTGGGACACATGGGAGGACAAGGGGTTATATGCCAGGGATAGGATATATTTTAACTCAGAGGGGAGGGAGATCTTGAAACTAAAATGCACTGGATTCATAGTCGAGAAGTGAGGTTTAAACTTGTAAAGGGGGAGGGATAAGTGAAGGAATGGAACCAGGAGGGCTGCTCGAGGTTCCAGGTCTAGGGCGTGAAAAGAGGACATGTGACAGCAAAGTAAATACAGCCAGAGCTGTGCAGGAAAGAGCGAAAAGGGAGTGCGCATGACCGAGACAATTGGAGAAGGGAAGGGGGATGGGGTGGAGGACGGTCATGATCAACGCCAGGAGCATGGGCAACAAAATGCCTGAGCTCCAGATGATGCTGGCTGAGGGATCAGCGGATGTGGCGGCGATTACTGAGACATGGGCCACCCAGAAGAATGATTGGGACCTAAACTTGGAGGGATACACAATATTCGGGAGGGACAGAGAAGAGGGTAGAGGAGGGGGTATAGTGCTGATAGTCAAAAATGGCATAGTGGTTAGTGAAGTGGAGAATGCTGATGGGGGGGTGGAAGCGATTTGGGTAACCCTGCAAATGAGGGGAGGCAAAAGACTGAAATTAGGGGTGGTGTACAGACCCCCCCCCATGATGGATGAGGCCCTGGAGGAAAAATTAGTTGAGAACATCAAGGGGCACTGCGACCGTGGAAAGGGTATGGTGGTGGTCATGGGGACCTTAATATGCCGGGGGCAGACTGGGACATTATGACATCAGCGATGGTCAGGGAGCAGAGACTGATAGATGTGTTTCAGGATGCCTTCCTGGTCCAGCAGGTGGGGGAACCTACCAGAGAAAGGAGAGGAGAGGATACTGGATGTTGCCCTTGCAGACAGTGACCAGATAAGGGGTCTGGAGGTGTGTAGCCCGCTGGCAGGTGGAGACCATGCCATGGTCTGGTTTCTGCTGTGTCTGGAGGGGGGGGGGAGGGTACCCGCTCTAACACAGTAGTAGTGGACTTCAGGGAAGCGGACTTCATGGGCCTGGGCAGGATTTTACAGGGGAGTTTGAACAAGATTAGGCCAGACATGGATGCTGACAGCTTGTGGGAGACCATTAAGAAAGGGGTGCAGGAGGCTACTAGCTCATGTACAAGGGTAAGGAGTAAGAATGGTAGAGCCAACAGGCCGTGCTGGTGGACCAGGGAGGTGCAAGAGGCGGTGAGGGATAAAAAGGCTGCCTATGCATGTTTTAAGTGCTCCAGGGGGTTAAGGGAGAGAGACGACTACGAGCTGACAGCAAGGAGGGTCACCAGAGTGGTGAGGGGAGCCAAGGCGAGGATGGAGCAAAACCTGGCTAGGGATATCCAGAGGGGAAGAAAGGGATTCTATAGATACATAGGGGAGAAGAGAAAAGGGAGAGCACAGACCTCCAGGAGGGAGGGGAAGGATGGGCTCAGGAGACGGGGGACCAGGCAGAGGTGCTAAATGAGTACTTTGCCTCGATATTTATGGAGGAAGACAGGGAATCCATTCAGCCTGAAGGGAGGGTGGGGAGACAGCTGAGCGGAGTGGTCAGACGGAGTCGAGAGGACCGGAAGAGGCTGGGGCACCGGGTGGGCCATGCCTAGAAGGGAATTGGTGTTTAATTGAGGGGGTGGATTGGGAGGGAGAAATCACAGAGGACAGGGTGAAGGAGGCTCTTCGGGCACTCAGTTTTATTTATTTATTTGTACAATCGGATTTGCAACTTTTGAGCCAGAGGCTCGTTTACAAAGGTACCTCGTCAGAGAGGACAGCAATGTTACAACATTATAGTAGGTTGACATACAGATTTTACACAGTAGTATACAGCCATTGTTACATATATTTTGTACATTTCATAAAACAGTAGTTACATGGCAGGGGGGAATGAAGGAAACCAGATGGGAAGAGGGTGGGAGGGAGTCCGGAGGACTTAATCGAAGTGCACTTAGTGATATGCGGGCAGCCTGTAAGTGACAGGAACAGCAGCAATTATGAGTGCAGTTCATGAAAAACAAACCCCACTCGGATTGTCATAATTGTAAATTAAAAATAAGCCACAGAAATTATAACTACTAAAAATATACATGGCATACAAAGGGTTTAAAGCAAAGTTTACCTAATGTGAGCAATAGCTGGAAACATTACCCAACTATACTCTCAAACTAGTTATTATGCTCCACAAACCTAATTTCTTAAGCGTTGTAACAGGAGTTTATACATGATAATACAAATTAGCAGTATAACAGTCAAACAAAAAGCTGCTTGTCAAAGACCACCAAGAAGCTAAGACCATGCAATCTGATGTGTACAGATTTCAACTTGATGTACTAAAAATGTCAAAGGAATCTGAATAAGAAATCATAGGACTGAAATTCCCCCCAGATAACTAGTTGTGAGGAGACAGACAGACAGACAGACAGACAGACAGACAGACAGACAGACAGACAGACAGACAGACACACACACACACACACACACACACACACACACACACACTACCATCATTCACATCAATTCAAATGTTATCCAAAGGAATTAAACTCGTCCTGAACCTCCAAGTAGAAGAGCTGTACAGAGTTCAAAAATGCAAACAACCTCC
Source organism: Neoceratodus forsteri (assembly GCA_016271365.2). Taxonomy (NCBI): domain Eukaryota; kingdom Metazoa; phylum Chordata; order Ceratodontiformes; family Ceratodontidae; genus Neoceratodus; species Neoceratodus forsteri. The sequence continues at coordinate 537,218,519 of CM028130.1, read as the reverse complement.
ACCCTCCCCAGGGTAGATAACTAGTTAGAAGTGAATGTACACTATATGTATGTGAGACACGAGTCCTAACATTTCCACAGATTACTACAATATTAGCCCAGTGTAATTTATTCTGTCCAGGACCCTCATGCAAATGAGGTCCTGCACTACAATATGTTCAAAGTACAAAAAAAGTGACAGTGTATAATAAAACTATTAAATAAAGAGTAAACAGGCAAGGAATCTGAATAAGACCCAATGAAATTAACCCTACCCCCACCCCCCCGGGGAAGATGGCTTTTAAAGGAAATAATATTCATTACGGGTGTAAACCAAGAGTCATTACATACTGTAACATCATTATGTCATGTACCTGAATACAAGACCACCTCAATGTAACAGCAACCCTCACACCCACCACACACACACACCCCCGAACCCAAGGAGACGCTGAAGTACTACAATATGTCTATCCTTTCAAGAAAAAGTCTGTGTATGTTTAAGTCCTATAATGTGCTATAAATCCCAAATCTGTGTTCATGCCATCATTTACCATATTAAGAAGTAATGTAAGTTTGATCTCAAAAGCCTGTCTCTGTTGTGTACTTTTGAGATTTCCTTTAAATACCATTACTGACATATCTGAGATTGAGTGGTCCAGCCAAGAAAAGTGTTGCCCCACTGTTTTTTCAGTCATTTTGAGATTAATATTATGTCTGTGCGAGTTAATTCTAGTGCGGAGCGGTTGACTTGTCTCTCAACATAACCTGTTTGTGGACATCTCTTGCATTGAATGAAATAAACAACATGTCGTGATGCACATGTATAATTCCCCTGTACCCTGAATTGTCTGTTTTGTGATGTAACCAAACAATCCGAAGTGGAAATGAGCTCACAAGCCTTACATCCTAGTTGATTACAAGGTCGTGTACCATTAAGTGTCATGGCATTCTGTTCTGGTGAAAGTTTACTCCTAATAATTAGTTTGGCTAAGTTTGGTGGTTGTTTAAAAGATAGTAGTGGTAGTTCCTTAAAAATACAATTAAGGGTCTCATCCTCACTAAATATTGGGTGGAGGTCCTTAATAATCTTGTGCAGAAGTTCAAGGTCAGGATGATAAGTGATTACTAAGAGTATTCTGTTGGTGGCTGTCCTTTCCTTACACTGAAGTAGCTGTTGCCTTGGTACTTGTGTTGCACGTTCTAGTGTCCTGTCAATTTCTCTGGAAGAGTGTCCCTGCTTAATAAAGGTGGTTTATTGAGCATAATAACCAGTCTGAGAGTATAGTTGGGTAATGTTTCCAACTATTGTTCACATTAGGTAAACTTTACTTTAAACCCTTTGTATGCCATGTATATTTATTTTTTGTAGTTCTAATTTCTGTGCCTTATTTTTAACTTACAATTATGACAATCCGAGTGGGGTTTGTTTTTCATGAACTGCACTCATATTTGAGCTATACATATCTATGCTCCAGAGGTCCTTATCTTACTCTGAAGGTATCGCTAAGTCACTTTAATTTATGTGTAGCACTCCTTGCATGACACTAGGCTCTAAGCATATCTGACCTTTAACCTTTTTCGGCTGAAGCTGAACTGGTATTCTCAGCTTCTCTGATGAGTCTTGCGTTGTTTTTTAGATGAGTATTTTAAATCAATGGGAATTTTTTCTGTTTTTTCTGCATGATCTGGGTGTTAAACGTTTGGGATTTTCTAAATAACTGTCATTATGCTTCTGAGGAAGGACTGGGTTGGTCCGAAAGCTAAAGCACTTTGTTCTTTTTGTTATATCTATGTTGGTCCAATAAAATGCATCAAATCATTTGCTTCTGGACCTAGAATTCATGTAATTTATTCAATCATCATCGCAAGGTAAAAAAAAGACTCAAACAAGTGCAAAAAGAAGTGCAGACTGTGAGAAGCTATGCAAAGCAATGCTGAACAAACTTGACCTTTCACCCAGTCTTAGATGAGCTTCCTCAAAGTACTCTGGCAAGACAATGCTTACATTAGAGTAACGCAAACCTTGCATTGCATGATCGTCCAAACCCCAAAGAACACCACACTACTGATTTGCCAAGGTTCCTCCCTACTTTGTAGGCAGTGTATTTCAACCCTAACAGATGCATTAGCATACATTTTTGCAGTAAATGTCATTATAGTCTCGTAAAGACAGCTTTAAAGCAGCTTCACAGTGGTGCTCAGTGTGCTAGACCAGAAGCTTGCTTCACAAGTTACCCTGCCGATGACTCATGAAGCAGTTGCAGGTGACGCTCACCATGGCAGACCTGTAGCTTGACTGGTGAGTGGCTCAGCAGGTGACTCACTAAGCACCTGCACAGTGAGTTTCTGTGCGACAGACCAGTAACCTTCTGGCCAGTGACTCTGCCGGCCAGACACAAAGCATTGTACAGTGACACGTATTGGGCCTTATCTGTAACTGCTTTGGGCAGGGCCCTGCATGCGATATGTGAAGCTGCAGTCCCAGACAAGGGACCCTACTTGTAGCTTGCCTGCATCATGTAGAGCCCGCACAGCACACCTGTCAGGCATTGCCCAGGACTTATAGCTTGCTACGTGCAGGGCCCTGCAGGCCCCATGTAAAGCAGCACATCTGTCGGGCAAGCGTGAAACTTGCTAAATGGGTATTCTAATGAGAGGTATGAAGTACCCCATCCATCAAATTTAGTGGAAAAAAAAAAAACTAAAATTGTGTTATCCTAAGTCCTTGCAAATACTTAAATAGTTTGCACGTGATTAATTCCCCCTGCCTATCAAAGCTAATTTTTTTTTTTTTTTTATCTACTGTATACAGTTTTGCCTTACAATAGTTAGGATTATGCTCATTTGATGTACTGTATTGCTGTATATGACTATTATTTTTGTAATGCTATAAATTTCTATTTTTCTCTTCTCTTACTATCGTCCATACCCCTCACTCCCCCAGGATGCATCTGTGAATCAGCTGTTCTCAACTCAGTATGTCTTGTCTGTTGAAACTTTTGAAATAAACATGCACAGTATGTATTTCATAAAATGTAGATTTTTAGGGGTCATATTTTCCTAACACCGATATTTTTTTTTTTTTAACACACACACACACACACACACACACACACACACACACACTATATATATATATATTTTGTAATCAAACATGATGGTTGCAGTTCTTACCAACCCTCTCACAAACACACAACTAGCAATGTTCTCCACTGTCCCTAAGAGCCTATTTTTGGACACACACACACACACACACACACACACACACACCCTTTTCTAAGTTACTAACTTATTTATTTACCTTAAGGAATCTAAGTCCTAGTTTTGGAACATAGGGTTTACTTTTTTTCTTACTGCACAAAGAGGAGAGCGTTGAGGGACAGCTAAGGAACGCACTGTGGGACATGGAGGAATTGTGCTGTGGGACTTTGATGACTCAAATGGGAGACCCATGATCGTGGGCACCAGTGGGGGAAGGAGAACAGCACAGCTACTAGAAGGTGGGCAAGGGTGTTGTTTATTTAATTTTATTTGTTTTTGATAACCAGATAGGTACACTAGACATAGAAATACCTATATTCAGACATGGCCAGGAAGTGTACAAGTCAAACTATAAAACAACAACAATGGTCAAAGTACAGGTCAGATTGGAATAAAACAGACAATGGGGAAAAAACAGGAACATTGCACATATTTACGCATATTCACATAAAAGCAATTGTCACAGGCAATGGAAACAGCACAACAGACAAATGGAATGCAATATTACATGGGATAGCTAGGTAAACGAGGGTGGGAAGCAGATATTTTTTATTTTTATTACATGGGATAGCTAGGTAGACGAGGGGGTAGCGGGTTTTTTTTTTTTATTACATGGGATAGCTAGGTAGACAAGGGGCTAGCGTTTTTGTTTTGTTTTTTAATTTTTACTACATGGGATAGCTAGGTAGACAAGGGGGTAGTGGGTGTTTTTTAATTTTTATTACATGAGATAGGTGGGCAGAAGAGGGTGGGGAGTGAGCGCCAGGGGGGGATTTCTGCGGCAGGGCTGGACACCAGCCACCGACTTTTTCAAGTTCCAGCAGGTGGGGGTTCCCATGAAAGGACTAGGCACCTGCTGCTGGTTCTGATACACTTTGGCCAGGTGGAAGAGGGTACCAGCGGTAGGACTGGGCACGTACCGCCAGCTCCATAACACTTAAAGTGGGCGGGAGGGGGTACTTGCTGTGGGGTTGGACACCTGCCACCGGTTCAGTTACAGTTCAGGACAGGTGAGTGGGGTTACCAGCAGCAGGGTTGGGCACCCACAGCCAGGTCTGCTACACTTCGTGTAGGCAGGAGGGGATATCTGGTCGTGGGGCGGGACAACTGTTGCCAGTTCTGTTACCCCCTTCCACCTGGCCAAAGTGCATCAGTGGCAGGAGTTGGACAGCTGCATGTCAGGTCTGTTACACTTTGGGAAGGCACGAGGGGGGGATACTGGTGATGGGGTTGGATAACTGTTGCCAGTTTTGTTATACTTCAACTAGGTGGGAAGGGGTTCCAGAGGTGGGATTGGACACCCACAGTCAGGTATGTTACACTTCAGGTAGGAGGGGGTGGGGATACTGGCAGTGGGGAGGGACTCCTGACCACTGAAAAACTTGGGAGAGTGAGGTGATACCAGTGACAAGGATGGGCTCCCGACTGCCAGCAATCTAATGAAAGAGAGGGCCACTTTCATGGCTTGAAAATATGCAAAAATGGCAGTTTCGAGTCACGAAAATGAACACACACACACACACACACACACAACTGGGACATATTAGTTTTGCCAATATCCTGTTAACTTTAGAACGTTAAAAAAAGTTCCATTCATGTGAAAATGGAACTAAAGAATTTCACCATTTCCACAAAGTACATAGCAGTGCTCAAAACAATAATATTTGAGTTAGTGATTCAAAAAACATAATTCCACAGTGACGAACAGCTGTAACCCTGTTAACTGTACTTAAAACAAACTCATGTTACCAAACCATCTCTAGAATTGATTTAAAGGAGCTTGTTTACATGTTTTAACAAATTATAGGCATACCTTTGTACTGTGTAGTTAAAATAAAAAGGCTCAGATTTTAATAAAATCATGCATTTTTTTAACTAACCCTTGAGTGTTTTTGCCATTTATTTCTGCTTGTGCCTTCAGATATCCATAAGTGACATACTCGACGGTCAGCTTTGTTTAAAAGCACTGGTTACTGCCTACGATTTTAATTTCTACTTTTTTTTTTTTTTTTTGACTCAGTAGTAGTTTTTATCATATTGATCCAGTATTGAGACTGAGGTAATAACTATTCTCCCCCCCCCCCAAAGACATGTTCACATAAAAGATCCATGCTGGTCTCTCAAACTGCTGTCGATCATATTACAGTTCAGTCTGTCATTATTTTGTACTGTCTATGCTAACTGGTAGCCTGATTTAACATTAAACATATTAGCCACTCTCTGCAGCTCTCAACGTCTTGATCTCCCATGAGCCGTCATTCAGCTCCCCATGGCACCCCCTTCCCCTGTCTCAGTGAACTATCCCGCTGTGGAAACTGTGGTGGACCAGCAGCCAGGTCAACAGTGTCAAGATACAGCTAGCCTTGGTGCTAATTGTGGGAGTTTCTGCAAAGCGGCACTCTGTGCCATTTATATTGACCAGTTCTGTATTTCTTTTATCCTGATGTATAGGTACAAGGTCTGTAGGAATTGGGGCACAGGAAAAAAGGAGCGCTCTCTTGAATGATCTTTTGAAACAGAAGTTTGTTTCATTACCCCTCCAACCACTCTCACTACCCAGACACTCAGACATGTAGATTGTAATGCTGGAAATACCAGAGTTTAGCAAAGGGCTGCGCACATTATGTATTAAACATAAAAAAAGGATGTTAACATTCTATTAGGTAAACGGTAATAAAAGTGTGACTTGGTGATGTAACATTGTGACGAGCGCTGCAGCTCTCAGATAAAATTCATGCATATTCCCTGTCTGCTTGCAGTGCAAGTTCAGGTGACAGCGAGCATGTGCTACCACTATTAAGATCACTCTCTCCATAATGATAAACATTAGCACAAACACACATTATGTAAACTATTTGAGGTCATGTACTGTTAATCTAAATTGCAGTGGTCTTTTGAAGCAAACATCCATTTCATTCACCTCTCCCCAGCCACTACCACTACCCAGGCCTTCAGACATGTAGAATGCAATGCTAGAAGTCCTTGAGTTTAGTGAATGGCTGCCCAAGTTATACATAACGTCTTTTTTAACATACTATTAAATGTGTGACTTAGTAAGGAAGCATCGTGATCAGTGCTACAGCTTTCATATAAAATTCATGCACATTCTTAACACAGACCCATAGAAACAGATTTTTTTTGGCAGAAAAGAACCTTTAGGCCCACCCAATCTGCCCCTTGTCACCATCAATTCCATCACCACTGACCCTAAGTGGTCACAGGTGCCACTATCTCCCCCCATTCCTCTACCTAATATGCCCCATGCCTACCCCACGCATGCTTGAAGCTCCTCAGTCTTTGCCTCCACTACCTCTTTTGGCAGGCTGTTGTTCCATTCATCTACCACCCATTCTGTAAAAAAAGTATTTCTGCACCTCTCTCCTAAACTTCCCTCTCTTAGCTTCAATTTGTATGCCACCTTATTCTAGTTACTTCCTTTCTCTGAAAGAGACCCTCCACTTGCACCTTGTTCACTCTTGTGAGGCACTTGTGGGTTTCAATCATGTCCCCTCTAGCTCTCCTCTCTTCTGGGGAGTACACCTTGAGGTCTTGCAGCCTTTCCTCATATGGCTTCTTGTGCAACACCCTCACCACTTTGGTTGCCCTCCTCTGTACCACCTCCACCCTTTCAATGTCCTTGCAGAAGTGCAGCTTCCAGAACTGGACACAGTACTCAGGTGGGGCCTCACCAGTGAGCGATACAACAGCAGCAGCAACACCTCTCTCCTCCTGCTAGAAACCCCTCTTCCAATGTACCCCAGCATCCTGCTAGCCTTTCGCACTGCTTTGTCACACTGCCCAGCTAACTTGAGAGGTCATTAAATATGAAGACCCCTAGGTTTCTTTATTACTTGGTGACTATAAACTCCACATACCCCATCTTATACACAGTCCCTGGGTTCCGCAACCCTAAGTGCATAATCTTGCACTTTTTGGCACTGAAACCTAACTGCCACCCCCAGACCATTCCTCCAGTTTCCTCAGATCCCTCTGCATCATCTCCACCCCTTCCTGAGTGTCAACCCTATTGCATATTTTTGTAACATCCACAAAGAAACACAACGTACCCTCAAGCTCCTTTGCAAGGCTGCTTATGCAGACATTGAAGAAAACCAGTGCCAGCACCAAACCCAGTGGTATCTCACTAGTCACTCTCCTATTACCCAAGTGGCTTCCGCTAACCACCACCCTTTGCCTCCTATCCCTTAACCAGTTTGGTACCCAGCTTGTCACTTTCTCCCCCAACCCCTGAATGCTTAGCTTCTTAACTAGCCTCCTGTGCAGGAGAGTGTCGAAAGTGTTGCTGAAGTCCAGACAGGCCACCTCCACTGCTCTCCCTTGATACAGGGCTGGCTTTAGGGTTTGGGGGGCCCCCAGAAGGTTAATGAAGTCATGGGGCCCCACTACTTCGCCATTACCCCATATGTTTATCTGTAACCAATAAATTTTATTGCATTTTCAGTACTAGTGGCATCTTAAAAAAATTTAAAGGGAGACCACAGTGTCAGTGCATACTGTTCCTTCTCTCACATCCATTGTTACCCATCTGCCTCTTATTGCCTGGGTCATAGCTTAGTAAGGCTTTTCATGAAATCATGATCCCACATCAAAATCTGCACAGTCCTTTGTTGCTGTTTTAAGTAGATACTAACATACTATTTGCCAGCAGATTAGGCCTTACGGTCTATCGAGTCTGCTCGAACCTCAGATCCCTAGTTGGGTGCTGAGGCCCTCCCCTCCCTTGTGTTCCAGAAACCCCTATCATCCATCCCCACCCCGCCTGGGACAGGCCATCATCTGATACATCCACTTTCTGTGTCTGTCCCACCCTCTCTTGAAGCCCTCCACTGTGGATCTCTGAACCAGCTCGCCAGGCAGTACATTCCAAGGGTCCACCACCCTCTCAGTGAAAAACCTCCTCCTCTTTTCCCCCCTCACCCTTCCACCTTCCAACTTCAAACCATGCCCTCTGGTGATACCTCCTTGCTTTAGTCTAAAGATCCCCTCCATGTTTACCCTATTTATTCCGTTGAGGTACTTGAAGACCTCAATCATGTCCCCTCCCATCTCTCCTCTCCTCCAACGAAAACAGGCAGAGCTCCTCAAGTCTGTCCTCATACGTCAAATCCCCTAGCCCTCGTATCATCTTAGTTGCCCTCCTCTGTACCCTCTCCAGGAGCTGTATGTCCCTCTCCAAGTGTGGTCTCCAGTACTGCACACAGTACTCAAGGTGTGGTCTAACCAGTCCATTGTACAGCAGCAGAATCACTTCCTTGCTCCTAGAGGTGATCCCCTTACGATACATCCCAACATCCTGTTTGCCTTGCTAGCCACTCTCCTGCACTGCTCAGAGTTATTCATACATGCATTCACCATGACCCCTAGGTCTTTTTCCCCTATTGAGGCCTCCAGAGCTTCCCCTCCCAGGGTGTACCTGTGTTTAGGGTTTCCCCGCCCAAGATGCAACACCTTGCACTTGGTGATAATGAAATTTAATTTCCATGTGTGAGCCCAGCTTTCCAGGGTGTCCAGGTCCCCTTGCAGGGCCAACCTCCCCTTTCTCCCTCAACTACTGCTCCCATCTTGCAGTCATCAGCAAGAGACTCATTTCACACCCTATACCCTCCCTGATGTCCGAATGTATGCATTAAACAGGATCGGACCCAGGACCGACCTCATGGTACCCACTATCAACCTCTCTAGGGTTCGAGAGCTCCCCACAGACCACTACTCTGGGTGCGTCCAGCTAGCCAGTTTTCAATCCATCTGACCATCAAAGGACCTACTCCTAACCCCATCAGTTTCTCCACCAGACCATTGTAGGGCACAGAGTCAAACGCCTTGCTGAAGTACAAGAATAATACATCCAGATAATAAAAAAAATATTTAAAATAATTAAGGTAAACTGTTTTAGTTGGGGGCCCCCCCATAAGCAGGGGGTCACCAGCGATTGCAGGGTTTGCTGGTGCCTAAAACTGGCCATGGTTGATACACCCCCTGGCAACCCAGTCACAGAAATCTATGAGATTAGTTTGATCTCCCCTCTGTGAAACCATGCTGCAGCCCTTTTGCCTCCAGGTGCTCCATAAGCCTCTCCTTCAGTAGTGTCTCCGTTAACTTCCCCAAAACTGATGTGAGACTGACTGGCCTGTAATTGCTACCATCATTCCTACTGCTGCTTGTGTGCAGTGGGACATCAGCCCTCCTCCAGTTCTCTCGAACTTCCTCCATCTCAACTGGGAGGCAGCCAGCACTGTGCTCAGTTCCTTTAGAACCCTTGGATGAATCCCATCTGGTCTCATCGCCTTATTCTCCTTTAAGGCTCCCAATCCCTTCTGGACCCTCTCCACCAAGAATGTATTTGTGTCTGTTCTCCCCCTTTCCTGTTGCTTACTGCAGCATGCTGGTCTGTTTCCTACCACCACCACGAGACCAAGCAGAAGTAACTGTTTAGTATTTCTGCTTTCTCTTTATCGTCCTCCACACAGTCCCCCAAATGCCCTCCTGATTCTCACTATCCCTCCCCGTCTTCCTCTTTCTATCCACATACCTGAAAGTCTTGTCTCCTTTTTGACCTCTTTAGCTATCCTCTCCTCTGTTAGTGCTCTAACTACTCTCACCAACCTTCCTGTTTCCCTTTGTTTTGCAGATGCACCTCCCTGTCTTCATCCTTCTGGGTCTCCTTGTACTTTCTAAATGCTGTTTTCTTCTCCTTCTCTGCCTTTGCAACCTCGTTAGAGAACCACAGCGGCCTCTTCCTCCTTTTTCCCTTGTTCAATTCCTTCAAACAGCATGCCGGTACCAAGGCTATACCCTCCTTAATTTTTCTCCACTAATCCTCCACCCCCCTTTGAAGTTTTCTCTGAGACAGTTTCCTGTTTCTTTACATTTCTTTTTTTTTTTTTTGCATTATTTACTGTATATTTTGCAAGTCAAAACTTACAAAAACACTACATTCACAGGAGAATAGCAATAAAGAGTGAAGCGACATAGTCATACATAACTAACTTATAGGACACCTCTCCTAGAGTTACAACATAGGAGGGAAAACCCACACATAACCAAATATTCCCACAGCATGCAGCTAAGGAAGGGCAAAGGGGAATCAGTCATCCAAACTATATACCCACAGATATAAGTTAATGACCAGGTTAAAAGCAAGGTCAAAACGATTCCCCCCCCCCAACATAAACTCATAAGGGCCATACAACCAGAAAGTTCCCACTCCCCCAAGTATAACAGGAAACAATAAGTAACATTTCCCATACAGCTCGGCAGCAAAAACAGCAGATAGAACATAGCAGCACAAAGTTAACAGTGCCACAGTGAACTCAGTCCAGTCTTCCTATGTAGCCCACAAGTCCATATGGTTAAAAAAAAAAAAACACAGAATTTGAAGAAGCAGTGGGCAAATATTTAACTTGGGTCAGGAGGAACACTTCGGAAGTCGTTACTGTTCTTAGAACACTCATCCCCGTGACAAAAGCAGGAAAGGAATACAGACTACCAAGGAATTAGAAGCACTTCTTTAATGCATTGTCAGAGCAACATACACCCCTGCACCCGGCCCAATTTTAAACTTGCAGTTCAATGAGAGTCCCAGTAACATTAGTCCTCATCAGATGATGTGTCCCCTTCAGCCACAACCTCCAGCTCCTACTCAAGATACGGAATCATTTTATCTGCATCTTTCGGGTCATTAAACTGATATTGCTTCTCTTTTGCATGTTAAGCGCAATCTGGCAGGGAGCAGTAGCTGGTCCTGGATCTTCCAACATTGAAAACTTCTTTGGATACCATCAAATGGAAGCAATATGTAATTGCCAAAGTGTAAATATCTGTGTTGTTAGCTGTTATGTTCAGTTTTCGCTGCTTGTGTTCATTCCAAAACGGACCTGCAGTATGTTATTACCAAAGTGGATATAGCTATCTTGTTAGCTGTTATATACTGTTAGTTTTATATTTCTGTACGTTTTATGATTTATCCCCTACCTGCTGTATGTTACTTTTTTTATTACTGTAACATAATTTCCTTTTTGTTTTTGCACTGTACTGTATTGTGTGTTGCTGCACTCCCAGGTTAACCCTGAAAAAGGGACTGTAATTGTCTCAGTGGACTTACCCGGTTGCCAAAACTCAATAAATAAAAAAAAATAAAAAAAAAAGAATTCCGCCTCTGTCTGGTACTGTATGACAGGTCCGGAAAAAGCTGTAAAGTGTCCTCCCCATATTTAAGGGCCCTCTGGCTTCTGGCCAAAGCGAGCACCCGGTCCCAGTCACCTACGCCAGTAGAGACAATCATTAGTGTTCGAGGAGTCACCGAATCCACTGCAGCACATCTCAGAGTAACCCAGTAGGTTTTCTCTATTTATATGGGGGTGTCATCCTAAAACAAGCCCAGTATAGTTGGCAAAAGGGATCTGACAAAAATGAGGCAATCCTCCCCATCAGAAGATTCAGAAAGTCAGAGCACTCACACATTCCTCTCCCTGGCTTGATTCTCAACCATTTCCAACGGCTGACATAGCAACAAGTTTTCTTTTATTAGTTAAGTGGTCGCATCATAAGCCTTCATAACAGAAGTTTCAGATCTCTGGACCATCTGTTAGCAGCGGTCTATTCTGGCTTCTAAACTCAAAACTACAGACGTCAAGAAATCCAATTTCTTATCAATAACCTGGACCGCCTTGACTAACTGATTAGCGTAGTCTGAATGGAAAGTAGGGACGCACCCCCTGTGGACGAGTTACTTGATGTCACGGCTTCTCCAGAAAGTACAGGCTGCTCCTCTCGCTGCTGCTCAATTTTTTAGGGGCAACAAAAGTCCAAAGATGAGGCAGCAGCTCCCAGATTTTTCCCCATACTTGTGTTCTTGAACCCACCACACACTTCTTCCGACCCTTTGTGCTCAGGAAATTCACTATTAAATCAAATTTTAATCAATAATTCCTGTGAGCTCAGGGAAATTGATGCTTCCTAGAAGCTGCTCAGCAGCACACACCCCTTTTTTTACATTTCTGATGGAGTAATGTAAAATTTCACAGTAAGAGATAAAACTAACTCTTTAATAGTTTAGTGTGTGGTCATATGAAGATTGCAATTGTACATAACATGTGCATCACTTTTCTAAATTCAAGGATTTTCAGAATTACAATCTAACTGCTCTAGTGTCTGGATAGTGATACTGCAATGCAACAGACGTCTGCCTCAAAGACCACTGCAATTTAGATTAACAGTATGTGACCTCAAATAGTTCACAAAATGTGTTTTTGTGATAACAAATGTTTGTTATTAGGGAGAGAGTGATTTTACAGCAGCAACACAGGATCGCTGACCACTGTCAATTGAGCTCACACAGCAAGCAGACAGGGAATGTACATGGATAGTATCAGACAGCTGCAGCACTGATCACAATGTTTCATCACCAGGTCACACTTTTATTACAGCTTATCTAACAGTATGTTAAAAAGGGTGTTATGTTTAGCACATAACATGTGCAGCCCTTTGCTAAACTCAAGGATTTCCAGCGTCGAAATCTACATGTCTGAGTGTGGGGCTAGTCAGAGTGTGAGAGGGTGGGGGGTTGTGGTATTCGAATAGAACAGACGCTGATTTCAAAATGCCATTTCAAATTACAATACCAGTACAAGATCTTCAAGCATTTCACAAATAACAGTTTCAATGACAGCACTGAACATATATTTAAACAAATTATTGGTATTACAATGTTTTTATGACGGCCGTATTACAACAACTAGTTGCTGGCAATTAAAAAGTACAAACTTTCTCTGTACTTTGTTTTTAAAAATCAAAATGGTGTTCACTTGGTTCACATGGTACTTGATTTATATTTAGTTATATACAATTAAATTCATACAGTTATGATATTACAAAGAAAAAAAAAAACTTCAAGCAACCTGAAGTTTTCCTGGAGTAACTGTCCGATGTAAAAACTCCAACCATCAAATTTGGTAACAAAAATGTCTCATAAAAACATAAATGTATGCTTTATTTGCAAGATACATAACATTACAACAGTCAAACGTCAACAAACCTTGTAAGCTCAGTATAAGAAGTAAGTAAAACTTTATTTTTATAGTGCCTTTCCAAAACCAAGGCGCTGAACAGGTTTAAATAGGAACAATTCCCTTTAATACAGAAATAACAAAACATTGACCCAATACAGATTTAATACCCACTGAAGTAGGCTCTTAGGATATTATATGTGGTAAACTACCAAAAACCAAATTAAGTCTCTGTAATAAAGGCCATAAAGAATATTTAATTCATAGTTTATCCAATTGCCTTGGTATGAGAAAATCAGATACATATCACTGGGACCTACGTGAACGTGGATAGCCTCATGTGTTACCGCTTTGCTGTATCTATCACTACCTGTTGGACTATGCGTTTGATACTTTGCATAACTGTAATGTAATATTTTTAATTACTGTTGCACTGTTTGTTGGATTAGTGTTTGTTGCATATTTTGATGATGATCTTGTAAATCCTGCTTTTCCCAACTTGTAAAGCACTATACTCTATCCCCTGTACTTGTATATACCCATTATTGGATGGACAAACCTTGTAAATGTCTGTCTGATCCTGGGTCACCCATGAAAAAGAGACTGCATTTTCTCAGTGGGCCCACCCAGTTACCAAAATTCTAATACATAAACCTCCAGGAAGACAAAAAATAATGGTCATCATCTTACAGAATTCTTACAAGTACGGTGTAATATTTATGATTGGCTCCTACTTTAGACACGTAAATAAAATAAGGAAAATTAAAACTGACCAAGTGAAGGCTATACAGGTGGGTTGAAAGATACATTTGTTTACTCGTACATTATGGTTCTTGTACTAACAGAATATCTAATGAGGGGTTGAAAAAGTATGCATTGACAATGAACAAAATGCTGTGGACTAAAGTTCTGCACAAAACATGAAATGGTTTGCACAAAACACCATTTTTTTAATAAAACATACGAGACCTTTTATATAAACTTTGTAATGTGCCACGTTTTGCAATGTCTTAAAGACAAATAAAACTTTACTTGCTAACACAGTAACCTTTCTCCCCAGTTTAAAGTTACTTTTTAACTAAAACTGAACTTGACTGTACAGGCGAGGCAGAGTGAGGGGGTGGGGACAATTCTACTGCCTTGCCCCTCCATCATAAACCTGACTTTTGTCACTGCAAATGATACAGCACTTTGCTCCTCATACTATGAGATAATGCCAGGGCTTCCCAGACGAGACCCTGCTTTCTCCTTCTGTTAACACTCAACGCTTTGTACTCAGCAGGAGTACTCCTGTCTTCAGGCAGATGTCAAGAAAAGAACCTGCAAGTCAAACAAGTTTAACTTGCTCCGACCTTGAGATAGATCTAACAGGTCTGATGTGTTGACACTACAAACGCTATAATTTTTCTTGGTTTCTTGGTTGGGGTGGGATTAACATTATACATATATATTCATTGTAAAACTTTAATGCAACCCAGGTTGAGTAAAAAAAGAAGGAATACGAAAGAGTGTCCCAGCCCAAAAACCCCACTCCCACTGCAGCAGGAATAGTACAGGGAACCAAGCCTCCCAACTCACACTCCAACCTCCTCGCCTCCAACCTTACTACCTGCCCCCATGTAGGAAGAACAGGTGTCTTGGTGTTCTGAACCTAATGCTCACCCCATTTCAAGACTAAGTAAGGTAGATGGGTAAAGAATAAGAGAATGGGGTGAGCATTAGGGTTCGAAGCATGAAGCACCTGTTCCTGCATGCAGGGTGGGGGTATGAGGGTTGGAAACAGGGAGGGGTGAGAATGTGGAAATGTTGGGAACCTCAAGTTCCCCATGCACAGTGCGAGTGGGGTCTTAGGCTTAGGAACCCTAAGGTCGTACTTCCCTACTTTTGACACTTTAACCCTAATGGTGCATTAACAACGTTTTTTGCAATGAATTTCCTTACTTTTTCAGATAGTTTATTTATATCCTTATCCCTTCCTCCATAATTGTCCTTATGTCATAGCAGGGACACAAGAACATTCAGGCCCTGCACTCCCATGGTTTGTCATGTTCCTTACTGTAGTGTGGCAGCGGAGAGTCCTTCAGACCCTGCACACCCATCCATCCATAGATGCGTGACCAAATTAACAGCATTGCCATTTTATTACCCCAGCACATGTAGCCGGTAAACAACATTTTCAAATCCAAGCCAAAACATAATTCTGTGGAACTAGAACACCATCCCGTGCCACAGGTGCAAACACACATTTTGGACCGACAGCTGTGACATACACAAGCTCGGGTAACAGGAAAACTTTGTTGAAAATCTGGGGTCAAAATATTTAAGATTTCAGCAGTTACGAGCACGCATATCGAAATTGCAAAGAATGTGCATAACTGTCATTTTTTCATATTCTAACCCCAAATTTTGCACACAGTCTTCTTATCACCCCAACTCATGAATCCAATAGGTGAAAATGTTCAAATCAGTGGGAAAATGCCATTCTGTGCCACAGGTGTGAAAACACATTTCGGGCAGAATGTAAAAAGTGACAGCTGTACTGTTCATTAGGTGGTGTGATAAAATGGTTATATTGAAAATCTGGACTGAAGATACTACCATACTAAAATGCCAGCAGAATAGGCATAACGATCTCTCGAGTCTGCTCTATTTTCAGCACCTGCACTGAGGGTCAATTTTGGTGTCCCCACCCCTCCCCCTAAGGTTATACTGTCCCCAGTCCCAGATGTTCCACCTGTATTGGGCCTGGTTAGATTTACCCTCCTCCCCCTGTACCTGTCCAATCCCCTCTTAAACCCACCAACAGCCTCCACTTCTACCAGCTCCCTGGGCAGTGCATTCCATGGCTCCACCACCCTTTCAGTGAAATAACATCTCCTCCTCTCCCCTCTGAGCCTGCTCCTTCCATCTTACACTCTTGACCTCTTGTTGCCCCACCCACCTTCCTTTGGAGCACCCTGACTGGGCCTCCTTTATTGATCCCTTTCATGTACTTAAAGACCTCTATCATGTCCCCCCTGTCCCTCCTCTCCTCCAGAGTGTACATGTCAAGCTCCTTGAGCCTCTCTTCATAGGTCCTCTCCCCCAGGGCCCAGATCATTTTGGTTGGCTTTCTTTGGACCTTCTCTAGGAGTGTAATGTGCCTCTTTAAATGTGGTCTCCAAAACTGCACAGAATACTCGAGGTGTGGCCTAACCAAGCAGTTGTCGAGTGGAAGGATCACTTCCGCCTTTCTGGAGGTCATCCCCCTGACAATGCATCCCAGTATCCTACTTGCCCTTGCCCTCCTACAGGTTTCTGAGTTGTTCATTTTGACATCTACCACTACCCCCAAAATGACCAAAGTTACATGCGTGTGTAGAAAATTGTCAACAACTGTGTGTAATTCGGCCATGTTTATGAGGTTTTTTTCATCAAATTTTCAACATGGCCTTTATGGGACCCCACCTCATGAACACTGTTACTTTCGTTTCATTCATTCATCCACTGATCCCAAAAAGTGATTTTGCACAGCAACCGAGCCATTCATGCCACAGGTGCAAAAACACGTTTCGGGCAAGATGTGAAGAATGACAGGTGTACTGTTCATGAGGTGGAGTGAAAAAATGACAATGTTGAAAATTTGAAGTGAAAATATTAAAAAATGCTGAAGTTACAAACATGCGTATAAAAAATGTCAACAACCGCGAGTAACTCAGGCGGTTTTTGGTATTTTTGCACCAAATGTTCAATATGGGCTTTTTGGAACCCTACCTCATGAACACTGGCACTGTCATTTCATTAACTGGCCCAGTATGATGACTGCGCACGATGACTGTGAAATCACCTTATGGGTCTAATTAAATTATTTTGCACAGTGACTGCGAAATCTCCTTATGGGTCCGATTAATGAAACAGTGACAGTGTTCATGAGGTGGGGTCCCAAGAAGCCCATGTTGAAAATTTGGTGAAAAAAATATTGAAAAGTGGCCAAGATATCAACATAGCTTGAAAACGCCACTGACGGCCATTATATGGCACTTGCCTCGATTCTTCAGTTTGTGGTTCGGCTCTGAAGAGTGCAGATGTGTTGGTCCACAGAAGATCATAGCACACGACCTCTGGAGGCAAGTTCAGGGTAAAGGGGGTGGTGGATGCTCAGTGGGAGGGTTCGGATGGGAGAGGGGGACAATGTGGGACAGTCTTCTTTCTTTCAGGGTAAAAAAATAAAATCAGGGGAGAGTTTTCTTCTTTAAAGGAATGTAATAAATATTTGGGGACACTGGGAGTGGGCTCCCCAGTGTCCCACAGTACAAGAGGGGCATACATATGTTAGGACACTGGGAGTGGGCTCCCCATTGTCCCACGACATGGGACTTTTTTTTTTTTTTTTTTTTTTTTTTTAAACACCTTAAAAAAATACATCAGTGGACTGATTTCAGGACACCAGGAGTGGGCTCCCCAGTGTCCCAATTTTACAACAAAAACCATGTGGTGCGGAGGACAAGGACAGGAATGGGACACTCGGGGTCCTGTGTTCCAGGTCAGACTATTTATTTTTACCTGCTTTTTAAGAGGCAAAATAGAAAGAGTCTGGTCTCGAACCCAGGACCATGGATGCCCCATCTCTGTGCTCTGTACTCTGCATCATGAAAGCAGCACAGTTACATCTGTGCTTTTTCAGTATTTATCAATGATGTTGGCTGCAACTGAATGGTTGATGTTTCGCACATACCATATTTGCAAAACCAATGTTGCTTTCATGCAAGACAGTTAACTTTTCACATAGAAAATGGGAAAATTAAAACTTTTATAACTTTTGAACAGATTAATATTTTTTCACCAAACCTTCATACACACATAGAAACACAGATTTTGACAGCAGATAAGGAATGCTTGGCCCACCTAGTCTGCCCATTTCCCTACCTACTGGATAAGCTGCAGATCCTAGTTAACCAACAGCCTATTTCTTCCTACCCCCCCACAAGAATTGCCTTATGTCTGTCCCATGCATTCTTGAATTCTCCCACAGTTTTAGACCCCACAACCTCCTCAGGAAGGCTGTTCCATGTGTCCACCACCCTCTCTGTGAAAAAAAATCCTTCTTCACATTGCCCCTGAGCCATCCCCCCCCCCATCTTCAAATTGTGTCCCCTTGTTCTTGCACATCTCTTTTTCTGAAAGAAGCTACCCTGTTGTACTTTGTTGATTCCACTGAGGAACTCAAAAGTTTCTATCATGTCGACCCCATCCCTCCTTTCCTCAAGGGTATACATATTAAGCTCTTTTAGTCTCTCCTCGTACGGCTTCTCTTGCATACCCTGCACCATTTTAGTTGCCCTCCTCTGGACTGCCTCCATCCTATGATCTTGCACAGATGGGGTCTCCATAACTAGATGCAGTACTCCAGATGGGGTCTCACCAACTGTATGTACAGAGGGATAACAACTTCCTGTTTTCTGCTGGTGCTGCCTCTCCCTATACATCCCAGTATCCCCCAGTCCTCTCTGCTGCCTTCTCACATTGTTTGCCAACCTTAAGGTCATCTGATATGATCACCCCCGGGTCCCTATTCATTTATTTTTTTGCAACTATTTCTTCTCCGCCCAACCGGAACTCTCTCGGGCTACCTCACTCACCGTTGTCGCTCTACCACCCACTGTGTTCTCCGCCATCTTCAAGGACGTTACAACTCCCCGGGGACTCAGGGGGGCTACTTCCCCAGGGAGATCAAAGGGGCAGTGGTGGAGAACCAGCGTTGGGCGTGTGGCAGCAATGGCACTGGAGGAGCCATCGCCTATCCGGCGGAAGGGGCTTTTTCCCCTTAGTGTATGTGCTCCTCCTCCCTCCCTTTGCGTGGTGCACGTCCCAATCGGCACACGGCAACCCTGCTGACATTGGGCCACACCAACTTAAGTGCTTGTCCAGTGCTCGGCAGTGCCCCTCGTCTCCATCAGGGGCTGCTGGCTCACCGGACACCCCAGAGCCCTCCCCCAGGATAGGAGGGCAGCCCAGCAGGCACTCAATCTGATCCCGCCCCTGCTGACCCCCGGCATCTGAACCCAGGTCGCCGGCGTGGCGTGAGGTGTGGCGTCCAATGCCTCAACCCTCAGCACCATCGGGCCGGCCCTCCCTATCCATTTTTGTTGTTGTTACTACCTCCCCCCATTGTGTACTCTTCCCCTGGGTTTTTGTTTCCCAGGTGCATTATTTGCTCTTCTCTGCATTGAATCAAGCTGCCATACTTCTGACCATTTCTCCAACCTTGCCAAGTCCCTTCTCATCCTTTCCACGCTCCTTGTGTATCAACCCTGTTGCAGATCTTTGTGCCATCTGCAAAGAGGTATACTTTTCCTTCCAGTCTCTCTGTAATGTCACTTATAAAGACATTAAAAAGGACTGGACCCAGTACTGAACCCTACAGTATCCGACTAGTAACCCCCCCTTTCTTCAGAGTGAACTCCGTTTACTATTACCTTCTTTGTCCTGTTGCCCAACCAATGTTTTACCAAGGCTATCACCCTGGGACCCACTCCCAGGCTCGCTAATCTGTTTATTAATCTTTTGTGTGGGACTGTGTCAAATGCCTTGCTAATGTCTAGGTAGGCCACGTACACAGCCCCTCCCTGGTCTGCTACTTTGGTCACCAAGTCAAAGAAATCAATTAGATTCATCTCACATGAACTTCCCACTGTGAACCCATGCTGCCTTGGGTCCTGCGCCCCACTGGCTTCTAGGTACTCAACAATTCTTTCCTTCAGAAATGATTCCATCACTTTCCCTACCACTGAGGTCAAACTGACAGGTCTGTAGTTTCCTGCCTCTGTCTTGCTACCACTTTTGTGAAGAGGAATCACATCTGCCCTCCTCCAGTCCGCAGGTACCGCACCATCCTCCCATGATTTGTTAAAAAGGGTAGTCAGTGGTGTTACTAGTTCTCCCCTTAATTCTTTTAGAATTCTAGGGTGAATCCAGTCAGGTCCCATTGCTTTGTTCACCTTCAGTTTTAGGAGTTCTTTCAGTACCATTTCTTCTGTGAAAGGACTGGGATCGAACCCCTATCCAGATTGCTTCTGTTAATTGCATTAAGTACCTCCCCTCCTCCTCTTTTGTGAGTACTGAGCAGAAGTATTCATTCAGTATCTCTGCTTTTTCACTGTCCCTCTCTGCCCACCCACCATCCATTCTATTCAGCCTCACTATCCCTCCCTTTGTCTTTCTAAGCTCCCTGATGTACCTATAAAAGGTTTTATCCCCATCTTAACAGAGTTGGCTATCTTTTCCTCAGTTTGGGCCTTTGCTATTTTGACTGCCTTCCCTGCTTCTTTCTGCCCTAACTGGTACAGTTCTCTGTCCTGCTCCTTCTGTGTTTCCTTATACTTCCTAAATGCTTTTTCTCCCTAACCTTCCCTGCCACCTCTTGAGAACCATAATGGCTTTTTCTTTCATTTTGATTTGTTTATTTGCTTCACACAAAGGCTTGTGTGTTCAAAACGCACATCAATGACCCAAGGGCTTTCTACTCTGAAATTTTCAGACCACTACATAAAGCCATGTTGGAGATATGCCTGACGGGGAAAAAAAAAACAACACACAAAAAACTGGTACATTTAGGATTTTTTTGCCACTCCATCTCTCAAAAATGTCAAAACGGATTTACACGAAACGTGGCACATCAAGAGACCTACCCCTAGAAAGAGTATGCATACTAAATTCTGTGCAAATCCATTGAATGGTTCCAAAGTTATTAAGGTTCAAACATTTGGGTTTAACATAGAAGTTTGCACTCAACCCTAAAATTGCACCAGTATAAGATATATAGACAGATATATAGATTATACATGATATGAGGGGCCCCTGTGGGATAAGCAAGTCATTTGCATGGTTGCCTGTGACCTAGCGTAACCTCACGAGTGGCAAAGCCACAAGTGAGGGTTCATGAAAGTCTGAGCAACTAAACTAACTTGTTTATCCCACAAGTTCAATATATTTGATTAATGCAACAGGTATTTTGGTTTTATTTTATTTATAAAAGTAGCTCAGTTTGTGGGTTTATTTTGTAAAAAGATGGGACTCTGTCATTTCCCCATCTTGGTTGGTAGGGGTATCGCTATAGATATGGCATGGTGACATCAGGTTAGCTTGCTGATTGGTTCTGTGTTGGAGTCTGGTGGAAAAAAAAAAAAAAAAAGGAAAATGGCAGCATGTCTATGCGGGTTTGTGATGGATAACATGCGGTTAGCGAATCTGTGAGGGAGAATGGAACACTGTTTAAGAATGTGTTAGGCTGTCCCCCTCCCCCCCGGCTCAAAAATGTATTTTACTTGTATGGCTCTACAACCAGAGTTCGGAGGAGGGCAAGGGAAGATGGCAGGCAGAGAGAAAACGACAGCGCTTGGTGTGCAGATGTGGGACAAACTTGCAAAGTCATCATGTTTAAAACTGGTAATTTTATTTCCCCATCGTGAAATGCTGCACTGGAGAAAGGTGGCGTTGGATGGCAGGAGTGAGTGGGAAAGGTCCAATGAGGATGAATTTGGCAATTGTGTTTTTGGAACAGCATCAAAACTGAAAGTGGGTGGAAGCAGTACCGGGGGTGGGGTAATGACATAGTCACTGTGTGGATAAATGCGGTATGATGTAATCACTATTGGGAGTAACAAAGTTATTCCCATAGTGATTACGTCATACTCCATTTATCCTCACAGTGTCTTGGATAACTGCATTTATGCGCCACTTTTTAATCCTGACATCTGTTGCATAATATACCTGCCCAGTAGGGCAGATATAGTTAGAGCTGCACGGCCACTTCTATGTTAAATCCAGTATTTTGAACTTTAATAACTTTAGCAATATAGACACAGACTGTGATGGCAGATAAGGACCACTTGGCCCACCCAGTCTGCCCATTTCCTTACCTACTGGATAAGCTGCAGATTCTAGTTAACCAACAGCCTACTTTCTCCTACACCCCACTATAATTGCCTTATGTCTGTTCCATGCATTCTTGAATTCTCCCACTGTTTTTGACCCCACAACCTCCTCAGGAAGGAGGTTCCATGTGTCCATCACACTTCGTGAAAAAATACTTCCTCACGTTGCCCTTGAGCCATCCCCCCTCTTTCTTCAAGTTATGCCCCCTTACTCTTGCACATCTCTTTTTCTGAAAGATGCTACCCTCTTGGACTTTGATGATTCCCTTGAGGTGCTTGAAAGTTTCTATCATGTCCCACATGTCGGGGACAGCCCAGGTTCCAGTTATCTCAGTGGCGCAGCTGGTTAGTGCAATCGGAATGGTATTCCAGGCAGCCTGGGTTCAAGTCACAGTTGAGGCACTTAATTCTTTCTCACCTCTGTTTGTACAGGTTCTCTAGAGAGGTAGCGGAAAAAATAAGAGGAAAAAAACTAGCCTTCAGAAACTACAAAAGAACACAGAAGGAAGAAGATGGGGAGAGTTACCAGGAGAAACAAAGAGAGGCAGGAAGACAGGAGCACAAAAGTGAAAACAGAGGAAAATATAGCCAAATCAGTAAATGGGGGGGGGGATAAAACATTTTAGATACACTAGTGAAAAGAGGAAGTCCAAAGGTGGAATAATAAGACTGAACTAGGAAGGGAAGGAGGGAGCTGTAGAACAGGACCACCAAAAAACTGACATATTTAACAAATACTTCTGTTCAGTATTCAGGGAAGAAGAGGTAGGAAATTGGCCTTTGTTACAAGACATGGGCATAAGGGGTAGGGAGGTGGACACCAGCCCTTTCACAGCAGAAAGAGTCCTAAGGGAGCTTTCAAAGCTAAATGTAGACAAGGCAATGGGTCCAGATGTGGTGTACCCCAGGTTGCTGAGGGAGCTCGGGGAGGAGCTGGCTACGGTACACCTCTGACAGCCCTGTCCAACCGGTCACTAGAAACTGAGGAGGTGCCGGTGGACTGGAGATGGGTAGATGTAATACCACTCCACAAAAGCAGAAAAAGGGATGAGGCGGGAAATTACAGCCGGTCAGCCTGACTTTGGTAGAGGGCAAAGTAATGGAATCACTACTGAAGCAAAAGATTGGAGAATACCTTGTTACCAGGGGTCTACATGATCCAAGGCAACATGGATTCACCGGGGGTAGGTCCATCCAGACAAACCTGATAGAATTCTTCGACTGGGTAACAAAGGAAGTGGACCAGAGAGGGGGTTGACATGGCCAATCTGGATTTCAGCAAGGCCTTTAACACTGTTCCACACAGAAGGCTGGTAAACAAACTGAGTAGCCTAGGAGTAGGTCCTAAAACAGTAAAATAGGTGTAGAGGTGGCTTAGTGATGAGGGCCAAAGTGTGGTGATAAATGGAGTACACTCTGGGGAGGGCAAGGTGATTAGCGGGGTGCCGCAGGGGTCAGTATTAGGCCCGATCCTCTTCAATGTCTTTATTAGTGACACTGCAAAAGGACTGAAGGAAAGAGTGTTCCTATTCACGGATGACACAAAAATCTGCAACAGAGTAGACACCAGGGAAGTCAGAAGAATGGACACAAGTTTGGCAGCCAAGATTCAACACAAAAAAGTACAAAATCATGCACTTGGGGCTCAAAAACCCGGCACTAAGTATCAACCGGGGAGTATTAGCAGTCACAAACAGAAACGGAGGTGATCATCTTTTTTTTTTTAACTTTATTTAAAAGTTTGAAGATACAGTACAATGTATTAAAAAAAATAACTAAGTGCCACAAAATCCATTAAGAACAAAAGCAATTAAGCACAAAGGTAAAACTGTCTGGAAATGCTGTGCGATAGTACATTACAATGGATTAACATTTTGGCAAATCAAAACAAGGACATAAAAAAAAAAAAAAAAAAAAAAATCAGTATATCTTACAATTGGGTTACCATAGCATAGTGAGCGATTCTTCAATCATATGGAATTATCATGGTACAAAGTCTTGTTCCCAAGGGGAAATATACATAATCCATCTCCTCCAGGTAGCTCAAACTGAATTTGGCTTTTGTTTAATATTGCAGTCAGGCATTCCATGTGATAAATGTTTATCATTAAATCATGCCGGAGGTCTAGTTTCACCGTTTGTGGTGTAAGCCAATTCTTGGTTATTGCCTTTTGGGCTGCTAGGATGGATAGTCTTAATAATTTGCCTGAGGAAAGGTTTCTAAGGGCTTTAGGGAAATCCATAAGAAAGTAAAGATTTGGTGTCAAGATTAGATCTGATGAGAAAATCTCTTGTAGGGCTTTTTGCAGATCTCGAAAAAAGGGGAATAGTACTGGACATGTCAGCATTACATGTCCTAAGGCAGCTGGGGAATGACCGCACCCCCTCCAACATATAGAGGACCTTCCTAGCTGAAATTTGCATTGCACTGCAGGGGTCCTGAAATACCTAACAAAGCAGGCATACTCTTTCCAGCTTGTATCTGATTCCCCATTGTATTTTACTAAGATATCTAGCCCATACGTCGTCTGGGATCTGAAGCCCCAAATCCCTGGACCAGGCATTTCGAATGATCTGGGGAAGAGCCCCCACCTCCTGAGACTATAGCCCTATAAATATATGAGATCATGTGTTCTAGTGATGCCTTTCTGTCTAATGCAGATTTCAATATTCCATAGATCTGAGGGGTGGGGTCTCCCGCCAAAGGTTTCCAGAAAGAGATTTAATATAACCACGGGCTTGAAAATATCTAAACCTGCCTGTCCATTTCCACTTATATCGGTCTACTAGGTCTATAAAGGAACAAATCTCCCCTTCTTGGACAAAATGCCAGATTAGGTGTAGCCCTCCTTTTTCCCACCTCTTAAAAGGGGGTGATCATTTGTGATGATCTGAAGGTAACTAAACAGTGTGACAAGGCAGTGAGAAAGGATAGCAGAATGCCTCGGATGCACAGTGAGGGCCATCACCAGCAGAAAGAGGGAGGCAATAATATCCCTGTATAGATCTCTGGTGAGACCTCACCTAGAGTACTGTATACAGTCCTGGAGGCCCCATCTCCGAAAGGATACAGATAGGGTGGAGGCAGTACAAAGGAGGGCAACCAAAATGGTGCAGGGACTGCATCAGGAGCCCTACCAAGAAAGGCTTAAGGATTTAAATATGCAAGGGTCGAAATTAAATTTTGCAGCCACTAGCCAGCAGGGCTAATGACTGGGAAAATCCACTAGCCCCACAGACTTTTCCACTGACCCAGCTGGTGTACTTATTGAAATGTTACCTTCTCCAGCACAAGTCCGCAGGTCAGGGATCGACAAATTTCAAAATGGCATGCTAGTCCAGGACTAGTCAAAAGCGGTAGTCCCAGAGTTCAGTGGTAGTCCAGTACATTTAAATAAAATGTTAAATCAACTTATGTAGAAATAAATTACATGAGTGCGCCGGGGTCGTACTGTAGTATTATGTCATAGGATGGATGTAGATGTAGAAGAACTGTGTAAATCAGAAAAAAAAAAAAACAACAATATGTTTCAGCCAATTCCTATACTTTCTTTTCTGACTAATACAGCAGGACCAGAGTGTGTGTGGCTATGGGCAAGCTGAAGTCTGTTTTAGAGAGATTGGATATATGATTCAGAATTAGTTTGAACAGAAGGCCATCAACAAGCCGTCTGTGAATGCAGCATGACTGTCATCAAGGGCAGACTGACTAGACGGAGGACAGGAAGATGATGATGATGGAGCAGGAGTACTTGCATCAGGATCACGGAAGAAGCTGCAGAAGCAACTGCACCAGCAGCAGATTTAGCAGCAGCAAGAGCATGCCCATGAATATGTCTAGTTCCTGGGCTGGAGAGCAGCCAGTGGTTAATTGCAGGATCAAGATTAAATTCATGCAGTTCCGAACCTTCTACTGCTATCTGCAGGAGAGACTGTAGTGTGTCATCAGCAATCCGTGTCCTTATTTTTGTTCTGATAAGGTTCTGAATAGAAAAAAACTCTTTCACACTTTGCAGTTGAGACACTCATAGTTATTAGTATTTTATCTAAGTCAAGAATAATGTGCCCAATCTGTGGTGGTTTTTCTTTTAGCAATCTTGCATAGACCTGAAAACAGGGCTAGTCAATTGAAAGACAAAGAACCTCTGTGCGCAAACACTGAGGCAAGGGTTACCCCAAAGGGCATTTGGCTGGGAAGCCAAGTTTCAAGAAAATACAAAATCACACATGCCCACACAATGCAAAGCATCATGGGCAGATTGCATCATATGCAGCCATGATGCTTTGCATTGTGTGGGCATGTGTGATTTGTATTTCTGCTTCTCCCAACTAAGCTTCTGCTAACACCGTGCCTCTGTTTGCTATCAGAGGTTCTTTGTCTTTAAATAGTTTTTTATTTTAATGGACTACCACAATATAACCCAGACAAACCGTCTTAGGTAGCTGGGTTCATTCCACTGGGTGTCAAACAGACGAGGCAAAACTGATGAGTCCTGGTAGACTAAACACGTGTCTATGTCATCTGTTTGCACCCTTTGGAAACTGTGTGAGAAGGCCTTTCGGCACCATGCAATTCTGCTTAAAGTTGAACCAGCATAACATTCTGTGGTGATTTGCATATGCAGCCCATGATGCTTTGCATTGTGTGGGCATGTGTGTCAACTGAAGATTTAAGCAGTGTTTTAAATGCAGCATACTCAGAATTTATATGTTCCTGCTGCTCTTCCATGAAAAAAATCAAAGTATTCAACCAGGTTTGCCAGTTCAGAGGACCCAAACACTGCTAGTCGGTCTCTTGGCAGATCGAACTGCTTGAAATCTAAACAGCTGAACCATTTGAGAGGCACCTCTGAGAAACTTTTAAACCTCTCAACTATGTACGTTATCGCTGTATCTATTAAATTCTGCAGTTGTATATATCTTACAAAAACTGACTTCTGGGCAGTTGCTTCTGAATGGGAAAGGAACAGTCCTCTCCTCCCCTCTCCTGTTTGACACAACATACTCCATACATTTCTCTTCAGGTTTGTAATGGCTAAGGAAAGCTGCCATGTATTTTCCTGGTGATGTTTTCAGCCATCTCACTGGTTTTAAAGCACTAAAGTGAGAAAGATCAGTATCCAAGACATTAACAATTTCTTTTAGCTCTCATTTTTTTGGGAACTGTAATGACAAAACTTAAATATTCCCTTGAGAGTACTTTCAAGCTTTGATACAAATTATTTATTTATTTTTTTTTAAAAAAGCACATCAAGAACTGCCAGCTCTAACTTATGGGCAACGCAGTGCATCGCAATTAGTTGAGGACAGTGTTCCTGCAACTTTGCTATGGTTCCTCCTCTTTCGCTCATCATTACACTGGCCCCATCAAAATTTGCAGAAACAAGGAGTGGCCCTGGATGGTGAACATTTTGTAGGTTACTTAGAGGAAGATTTACTGACTCCAATGCAGTTGATATTGCATGAAATACACCTTCTGCATGTGCATGCTCCAGTGGCACAGCTTGGATAAGCAATGTACGCACCTGTTTTGAGTTTGGGTCAACAAACCATATGAAAACATTTCCCACTCGGTTATACTAGAATCTGTACTACCGCCAGCAAGAACTGTCACATATTTAACATCAGTAAGAGTCTGCATCTGGGTTTGGGATATACAACTGTTGATATAGCATCATAAAAGACCCTGGCTCGTGCATCATTGGTGTAATTACAACCCAGAGTTATCCCATTTTTTCCTGCAGTTCACAGACCCACTACATGTCTGAGAAAGGGTGCAGATTTTTGGCAATGTGGTATGCTGTGCTGAACAGGCGTCGCACCTTGACCTTAGTGCCCTCATCCAACTGTGTAAATGCTCGATACAGTGGGGACTCCGTGATATCAAAATGTACCGCACGCTGACCACTGTCTGCAGTATGCTGATTCATACACAGCACATATGGATTGGACTTGTCATGTACGCGTGGGACTCAATCCGAAAATTATTTGAACCAGTGGCAAACACATTAGGTTTTGAAAAGGTTGGTACTGCAATAGTTGGATATTTTTCCACACACAGTACAATACATCAGTTCTTTTTTTCCATCATATCTCAACCACTTATAAATGGTTAACCAGCGCCTTTGAAACAATCTGGCCCTTTTCTCCTGATCATATTTCTCATCTTTATTTGCCCTCTCTGGCCTCTCATCCTGCTCATCGAGCACTAAAGTATGTTTCTTAGGGAGTGGATGTGAACTTTCAGTGAAGGCTTCATTGCTTAATTCAACACACTTATCAGCAGCTATATCCCCTGACACAGATAAAGGCTCATTTTCATTATTATTACCCTTATCTGCACTAGACACAGAGGTGGATCATGTTTCTGTTTCAGGTGGTGTCTTGCTACTGATGGAGGCTGCTGGTACTCGTGGGCTACTGACCAGAGAGAGAAAAAAAAAAAAAAGAGTCTGCTGTTTACCACTCTTCTGCATATTGTTGCACTTGATAAAATATATTTTACCAGGTGTGTGGTGTGTGAGTTTCTTGAGGTGCCAGGGTTTGGTGGAGACTGGATGAGGTCAATCCAGACTGAGTCGTAATAGTAATTGAGATGCTATTTGCTTAGCCTTTTCAATAAACTGTAGCTCTTTATCTGAAATGTCTTCAAAGTTCTGATTGTGCAAACAAGGGAAGGCAGTCAACTAAGCACACAACTACACTCAAGACTAGGGCGGTGAGTGAGGGGGGATGACAGAGAGCTCTGAAAAACTGTCAGTCGTACCACACTTACACTATACAACTAGCAGTTAAATGAGGTCTCGTCATCACAGGTCACCTCTTTATTCTGATTTTTGTTTTGTTTTACAACAATCCTGACCTTATGCTGTTTTTCTGCCTTCTTAATTATTTTCCTTTTGCTCACTAGTAGCAATAATTGCTCAAATAGTACACAGAATTATTAACACACACAGGTCGGCCCACAATGCAGGTGCAGTCCAACAGTGCAATGTGTGGAATACTTTCCTTGGCACTTCTTGTTTTCTTGACTTTAACTATTTTCTCTCTTCTCCCCGTCGTGGCCAAAGAAACATACAGGCCTTTACCTCGAAGGCTGCCTGCCCGTCTCGCTCCCTCAGGTAGCTGACTGGCAGATGATAGTTCTTGGTCCTCAGTTTTTATTTATTCGCCAATTAGGTACACTTGTCTTCTGCTGTTTTATTTTCTACTTGGTGGCAATAACAATTCCCAAACCACTAGTAAGTCTTGCTCTCGACTTCTTCTCTTTTCATTTTTCTTACTATCCTATTCTTTTAGTTATTTCTTTTTTTTTATTTGGACAAGTAACTGTTACACTAGCAGTCACTTGTGTCCTTGTAATTGCTCTGATGCTCTCAGGTTCTTTTACTGCAGCTTGAACTTCTGTTCTTATTTATTTCCTTTTATTCATTTGGGCAAATAGGGGCAATTGGCAATTAGTTACACAGGCACACCTGCCCTTTACTTTCTGCCAGGTGGTAAAACAGCAAGTTTGGCAACACAGAGGGTGGGATATTCAAAAGGGTTGCACATGATGTGCCCGGCGCGATATTCAATGGGGCAGGCTGCACTGCACAACTCCCGATGCGTCGGGGTGCAACAGTAATGTATGCAGCGCAAGTGCAGGGGGCGTGCCCATGCATATGCGGTACATCCACATATTCAGCCCAGGATGTGCGGCGCATATGCTGGCATATACCCGGGAGGGCGCAAAGTTGAGTCTGGCGAAACCAGGAACAAATCCTGGCCATCCACAGGCGAGCTGCCATATTGCAAAGCGCAACACTGCAGCCGCCTGCTGTGGGTGCCCACCTGACACGGTCCACATGCCCCCTGCCCAGGGGGTGTCATGCCCCCACTCGCCCGTTCGTGGGCCTCTGCTACATACATCCCTGGTGGTCCAGTGGACCGATCCCCATTGCATGAACGTGGGCATACGTAACTAAACCCTGGTGGTCCAGTGGTAACCCCCCCTGTGCCCGATCACGGGTGGAATGATCAAAGGACACCTTGGTGGCCAGTGGTACCCCCCTTCCCCGCCCACTGAGGCCCCCTACCCTGCACCCCCAGTCAGTGGTGGGTGGCAGCACCTCACCCACAGCTGCCCGGCCGCCTGCCTACTGACAGCATAAAGTAGGGGTCTGTGTGCCTATTGGTCACTGCGTGGGCCAGTAGGCGTGCGAACCATACTGTACTACACTGGCCAAAATGTGAACAGTTCATTCACAAGTCGGGTTTGTGTAGTACAGTATGGTTCGCATGCCCATTGGCCCATGCAGTGGACCAATAGATGTACAGACCCTACTGTCACTGTCAGTCAGCAGGCTGGGTGCTGCCACCCACCGCTGACTGGGGGGTGCAGGGTGGTGGGGCCTCCAGTGGAAGCGGGAGGTACCACTGGACCACCAGGGTGTCCTTGATCATTCCGCCCGCGATCGGGCGCTTGGGGGGCGTTACCACTGGACCACCAGGGATTTGTAACTTATGCCGTGATCAGGCGATGGGGATTGGTCCAATGGACCACCAGGGAGATAATTATCTTATGCCTGCCATCGGGCGATGGGGTTCGGTCCACTGGAGCACCAGGGCTTAATATAACATATGCCCGTGATCGGGCGAACGGGAGCAGAGCCCACTGAGGGGCAGAAGAGCGTTGGTCCCCGATGGCTGCAGCCTGGCAGGGCGCCAGGCACAAGTCACCGGTGATCAACACACCGCATGCAAATGGGGCCATAATGATATGCAAATGGCCCAATTTGCACCTTGCACACATAATGGCCTCATTTTCATGCCCAGTGCTGAATATTGTGGTTGATCAGCGCAACCGCACTTGTGCTGTCACATCCTCCTGCTCCCCTCCTACCACTTGCGCTGGCGCAGTACCAATGCGCCGTGCGCTGTGCATGCCCCCTCAGTGCCATATTCAATGGTGCTGAGCCATGGCGCAGCACCGTTGAATATCGCCTGGTCCCTACCCTGGCGCAGCCCAGTTGTGCTGCACCCAGGCTTGCGCCCCTGCCTGGTGCAGTCTGAATATCCCACCCTCAAACTTTAGCCCAATAGCCTCTATTACTGCTCAGTGCTAGCTACTGTCCACCTTTCGTAGTTTCTGATGTATGCTTCAACCAGTAACAATTGCCCAATACTTTCTCTTTCTGGGCAACAAGTTTAGCCTTCTCCTTGCTTATTTATATTTAGCTCCATTGCTTTCTTCCTCTTTACAATTTTCTTTAGGCAGCTAATCACACTTCTAGTTCAGTTATCTCACTGTACAGCACTGCACCCACACAATCCCACAATGAGAATCTCCAGCCAGTCTCAGCAAACAAACTGCTCTGAAATTAAATACCAATTGTTCACACTAAAGTACTACCTGCATTAGTTTGCTTTTTGCCCTGTTTAAATCAGTGAAATCGTTGCTGTTTTTTAATTTTAATTCAAATAGGTTGGGTCCAGATCATTCACTTCACTGACAATTACCCCTCCATTTCAGTGAATGCAGTTGGTTCGTTTGCCCACCCTGCACTACCTAAACGGCAAGGCAATTAGGCAAACTAGTACTGTAATCTTTTTTTTTTTTTTTTTTTTTAACTTTTTTTTTTTTTAGTACTGTGTCCCCAAAATGCAGTGATCTCACTCTCTCCCAAGTTTCTGAGACAGCAGACCATGTCCGACTCAACCATCCCAGTGGGCAACCCCCAACGCAGTTGCACTGCAGCAAGCAACCCCCAAAAAAACTCCTTTTATTTATTTTAATATTCCCCTTTAGTTTGTTTGTTCATTTGCACAAGAATGGTGAAATAATGTAGATAGACTACGAAGCACATGCACTTTCATTCCTTCACTCAGTCAGTACACATAGACCATCCACTCCAACACACAAGGCGAAATGGCGTTTCAGCTAATTTCTCCCTCTGTCCCTGAGAAACCTCCACCCCTGCCATCGCTGCGACCAGTTACCAGGACTGGGGTACTCTCCCATATTGGATTCAATAACTCACCTGCCCATCCTGGATCTCTGAAAGCTTCATCTGCTGCTGATGGGGGAGAAGAGACACAGAGAGAGAGAGACAGAGAGAGAGAGAGACTGGGGACGTCCGGGAGGAGGGTCCTGCCTGATACAGCGCACCCCCGCTATGCTGAGTGCTGTCGCTCTTGGACCGTGGGCACGCCGGGCACCCATGTGATTGCAGTCTCAGCAAACATGTGATTCAGCCTGCTGGAGAAAGAATGATTGGCAGCGCTGGCAGCACCTAGTGGTCGGGACAACACACAGCATCAGGCAGCAGAAAAAAAGGTAAACAAACACTTTTGGGCACTTTTCTGGCACTTTTGAGTTGGTTGTCCAGTGGGCAAGTAGCAAATGAGATTCTGCTTGTCCTACCTAAAATTTTGGTAGCCCAGGACGTTGGGCTATGAGATTTGTCAATCCCTGCTGCAGGGCTAGTTAAAGGAAAATCTTGCTAGCCCAATACAAAATCTACCAGCATTTGGTCAGTGGGCCAATGCCAGTTTCGATCCTTGAATATGTACTCCCTAGAATACAGGAGGGAATGGGGAGATACGATAGAGACATTCAAGTATCTAACAGGAATAAACAAGGACAGAAGCATTTTTCAAAAGAAAAGATGCTCAAGGTCAGAGGGTCACAATACGAAGCTGGGGGAGGAAACGTGAGGAAGTACATCTTCATGGAGAGGGTAGTGGACACTTGGAACAGCCTCCCAGGTGAAGTGGTGGGGGCTAGAATGGTCACAGGATTTAAGAATGCATGGGATAGACACAAGGGAATCTTTGAAGCAAGAGGGGAATCATTGAAATACTGGTAAGTCCTCATTATATATGATGTCCCTAATGCGATTGTCCGAAAACCATGGATGTCTTTTATGGATGAACACATGTGTATACGTAAGTATTGAAATGTAAACAGTTACTGTAAGTGTACGTTGTAATTGTGTGAAATTCATTTATTTATGTTCTCTGTAATACTGTAAGTGTACAATTTATGGAATGAGTCTCTGTAATTTCACCACTATCTGTAATTAATTCTAGGTCACCCCTGAAAATGGGACTGTCATTGTCTCAGTGGGTCTATCCAGTTACCAAAATAAAATAAAATAAATAAATAAAGCAGGGTCCCCAATTGCACAATAGATAGGGAATTTAGGACAGACTAGGTGGGCCAAGTCAAGTGGTCTTTATCTGCCAACAACTTCTATGTTTCTACCCTCCCCCCACTGTGTCCTTAGAGAAATAGGTGGACACCATTCTGTCCCTTAAAAGTGTCTCCGCAAAACTAAGGGCCCTGCAATTTACTCTGATGAGCTCCCCACCATCTGCAAGTCCCAGGGAGGCCTGGCAGAGTGAAATAGACCCCTCTATTTCACAGGAGGAACTGGATTCCGTCTGGCCCCGTACCTACAAATCCTCACAAGATATCCAAATCAAAACTTTACAGCATAAAATCCTCCAGAGGGCATATAGGACCCTTTTATGGTTGTACAAAGCTGGCCTTTTCTCTCACAGTGACTGCTGGAAGATGCTCCTCCCCTCAGGCATCCCTCTCCCACATTCTCTGGTACTGTCCCTCTTTGGATCACTACTGGGACAGAATCTGGGCATACTGTAGAGAGATTGCCCCTACAAGGCAAAGACCTCCCTTTCACACACACAATTCCGGGTGACAGGAGCCCTGGCTGCAGGGCAAGAGAGTAATCTTGTGTCACTGAGGGACCCAGGCCTCCACACACACACACACAGAATGGGTAAACTCATCTCTCTCAACGTACAATATATAAAAGGTAGCTCATCTCACAGTGGCAAACTTCCCATATATGACAAACTCTGTGGCCTCTTCCTGCTTCTGAAACAAGCAACTCCACAAATGCTTCCTCCACATAGGTGTATGAACAGCGCAGAACAGCCCCACTCTACAATAATTAGACCCTCTATGTTCACACTTACTACTTTGACAGATCTATACTGTACCTCCTGACTCCTCTGCAGATGACAGTGTGCGGACTTGTTCTCTTGCCCCCCCACCCTCACGTATAGCTAATGATTGACTCATGACTCATCAAATCTGTACACTCTCCCAGTACAACTGTTTTTTCCCCAGATGTTAGCATTGCAACCTTCCACTCCAGCCCACCTAGTAGCAGACAATATCTGGCGCCACAAGGACAACCAAGGGACTTAGGCTATTCATTATCAGTTACTCTTACTGCAGTACTCAGAAAGTCCAGTGATAATCATCCCAGTGGTCACAGTAAGGGATTTGAACAATGTACTTTACTGTGTTTTGTAACCTTGAGCCTCTTCAATGCCATCAAAAGTTAGTAAATTCCTTGATCAATTTAACATTGCATCTACCTTACTATGCAGAGCCTTTACGCTGGTTTATGTGCAGCAGAACTGTACTTTACCATACTGCATAATCAATGCCATGTATGGGTTTAAAAACTTAAAATCAATAAAAACCTTTATTTAAAAAATTAAAAAAAACTAGATTAAGGATCCAATTCAAAATCGTAAATGTTAAGAGTAGGTCCCCAATTTTGTGGTTCACCTTGTCCTCTGGTGGTTGGGCTCAATTCATATTTACGTCTTAAATCTGATAACCAAGTAACCAACACCTTTAAAAATCATGATGTGAAAGAAAAAGTAAGAAAGAAAATATATCTGAAAGGATTGCCATGGGGGATGTGCACCTGTAACACCTCTAGAAAATAAGAGTTTATAAGATAACGTGATTAAAACTGAATGAAAGGGAGAGGGGTGCTGTGGAGTCCAAGCACAATGACCGCTTGGGAATAGAACTCTGTGATTGACTGCAGCAAGCAGAGAATAAATCCAGCTTTTTGGCACTAAAACTCTTACCAAAGACTGCATGAGCTGTTGGAAAACCTGCTCTTCAAAATGGGAAATTCCAGAAAACACAAGCTTCAGTCTGATGAGAGAAGAAGTAAACCTACTTCCGGACTCCCCACCATGCGGTCTAGCCCAGCTCATGCTGTAGTAATACTGGAGGATGAAGGACAGGAAACACTCCAGAGTAAGACCCATTAGGGCTACACTGCCCAATTTTCAAGGCTGTCCTGGGTGTGATCTTTAAAAATCAGGGAGTTGCTTTTCTGGCCTGATTGTTTCCAGCGTTCAAGCCTGGCGCCACGTGGCGTACACAAGATGGCGACCACTCTGTAGTCACTGAAGCCCACCTTTGGACACAAACGCAGCTCGAGCCTGTGGTCTTACTCCACACTAATGCTGTACGCTGTGTGAGGTACCACAATCTAGCCCAATAGGGGATATTCTGTTTTTAAATAATCCTGTACACTTGTCTTGAAATGTTTTGAATTACCATGTTCTCTAGTCTGGAAATGTTATGTGCCTGGGTATGCCGTACTGTAGCAGGAGAACATGCTGCGTAGTTCTGTACTCCTTAATACTGATTATGTAGCCAATTGGGAGGGAATGAAGGTAACGTAATTGCTGTCTGAGCCAGACTCCAAACCTAGTATAGTTGAACGGGCACTGTGGGAAGCAGATCGGAACTGTTTATGGAGTATTATGCTTATCACTAAGCAAACTGTGATGCTTATGCTGTAGGAACCCTTAATCCAAATTCTCTGTTGTAGCCGTTTTAAATCCTGTGCTAAACAGGCTACAATGTACTGTTGTGTAAATCCGAACTCGAATCAACATTGACATTGTAGTGCTGAGAAAAGCATTTGTCTGCTGGTCTGCGTCAGTTGGGTCTGTTGTGTGGGATACTGCACTGGACTTTGTTACCCATACCAGTTCCCCTGCTCGCCACTGTGAGTGTCAGTGCTCAGAACCTGTGGGCAAGTCACAGCAAGGCTTATTCTAAATCACTCCCCCCCCCCATTTCAGGGCCACCCACAATTTCCACCAGCAGTAGTTCTGCCAAAGAAAGAGTTGGGAACAGGGAACAGGGAACAGGGAACAGGGAACAGGGAACCCCCGCTCTACCTGCACCATAGAAGTCCTTGCAGGTGAGTTACTTTACTAGCCTGATTGTTTCCAGCACTCAAGCCAGGCGCCACACAATAAAGGAATAATCCTACACCCCACTCAGCCACCCTGGGAGGTCACCTTTTTATACCTTCTCATTTGCTCGTCTTCTTCCCAAATGAGCTGCACCTGGTTAAATCTCGAACAGGTAAATCAGCCTGGCGTACACACTCCAGCTCAGGTCGCCCCTCCTGCCTAGTTGTGATTTACAACTCCCATTCAGGTAAATTAGCCAATAGTGAACTTTTCCAGCTCCAATTCAGCCCCTCCTGCCTAGTGTGGTTTACAGCTACCTCCCCATTCTACCTAAGTAGCTCTGCTCTACTCCTGGCTTGTTCTTCCTTGGTCCCACTTGGTTCCTTAGTTGTTTAAACCTGTACCTTTTATCGAACTTCCCTCTCCTCATTAAGTCTACCTCCTTTTCTCCCAATCTATCTCCTTCTCCTGCTCTTCTCTACCACTTCCCTGCCTATTCCTCTACCCACTCCCCACAGAAGCCCCGCTTTGTCTCCCTACTTCTACCCTCCATCCCTCCCCTTGTGTACTGTCTCCACCCTTCTCTCCTCCTCACTGTTCACCCTTGCTTATCTCTCTTCCCCTCCCTCTACGCACTCATCACCCTTCTCAGCCTCCACCCATCTCTCTACTCTTCTTATCCACCCCCACTGCTCCCCTCTCGACTCCTAAATCTTGAGGCCCTGCTTCACTGCACCTAACCCCTCCGCTCCACCTTCCTCTCAACTCCAGAAGGTGCAAGTACCCTCCTCACCGGTCCTTTTTCTCTCCTCCTGCTACTCTCCGGCGATGTCCAACCCAACCCTGGCCTCCTGCACCCCTCCTCCTCCAGACCCAACTTACCCAGGCACTCCCCCTAACTCTACACCCCCTCTCCTGCCTATGGGGCTTTGCATTTATCACCTAAATGCCAGAAGCCTCCTCCCCAGAATGAATGCTATTAAAAGTATGGACAAACCAGCATCCCCCTGACATTCTCTGTGTTACCGAAGCATGGCTATCCACCAGAATTCCTGACTATGCTGTCTCTATCCCCAAACTTCAATCTATCCTATCAAGATCGTGGCAAGCACGGTGGTGGTGTAACCTTGTACACCACAGTCTCTCAGTCTCTCCTGCTCCATCACTATTAAACAATCTTGTCCCTCCTCCCGTGAACTTATCACTGCCCTTCTGTCCCTCCCTTCCTCGACTCCATTCTTCACTGGTACACTCTATGCTCCACCTAAAACTTCATCCAACACCTTAATCACCACCATCTCTTCGATCTCCTCTCATGCAGCGACTGGATAACTCTTGCTTCTAGGTGACTTAAACCTAGACTGGCTCTCCTCCTCCTCCTCAAAGCCTACCCTCAGGATCGAGGTGGGGTAACCTCATTCAGCTGATCCTCAAACCCACCTGTATTAACCCTCGCTCCCTAAACCACTCCCTGCTTGACTGAGTGTTATCCTCCCACCCCCACTGCATCACTGCAGCAGGCATCCTATCAGATGCTCTCAGTGATCACAGTGCATCACATACTGCGTACAAAAGATACCCTCCCCCCATGCTGTCCCTAAATACATCTGATCACACCCTCTCCATGCTCTTGACATAACAGCCCCGCTACAAGATCTTTTCTAGACAGATTGGCAACCAATATACTCAGCCCATGATGTTGACTCTGCTCTATCCATCTTCACTAGCATACTTATCCACATTTGGAACCACCATGCCCCTTTTACAGAAAGCTAGAGTAAAACATCACCATCAACCCTGGATTACTGCAGAACTGCTGACCAAATGCAGAGACAGGAACTGAGTCTGGAGTCACTATAAGGGGTCCTTAACCCAGGCTGGCTTACAAAGCACTCAGAAATAACTGCACCAAATCCATCCACCTCTCTAAGGCTAAATATTTCAGGCCCCACCTGCAACATGGTGAAACTCACCGCATTGTTCTGGAAAGTGCTACACTCCGTCCTAGGTCTCCACAGTCCTCAAAATGGATGAATCCCCATCTCTGACCCCTCTACAGTAGCTGAGATTTTCAATAATACTTTGCCACTTGTGTAATCCCGATAACCCTCTCCTATCCCACCATACTCGTCTTTCATTCCTCCTCCTCACTCTCTCCACTTACCAAGTTCCTCTTCCTTTGTTCTCCCCCACAGAAGTCTATAAGGCTCTCCTGCCCTCAACCCTGCCCAAATCAGCCCTGATGGTCTCCACCCTAGGCTTCTCCATATCTCCGCCTTAGCTAGCTGCCCCTCTTGCTCACATCCTAAACCTCTCCCTCTCAACCTCCACCGTTCCTAAAGCCTGGAAATTTGCAAAGGTGTTACTTCTACATAAGGGTGGAGAGTGGCGACCCTTCTACATCACGGAACTACCGGCCCATCTCACTTCTCCATCCCTTGCCAAACTCCAGGAGTCACTCATTCATACCAGGCAGGCTGTCCGAGTACCTTGCCACTAACAACTCTCTCTCGCCTGTGCAGGCAGGGTTTAGGAAACAGCACTCTACCATATCCTCCTTGTTGCGAGTTACTAACTCCATTCTCTCAGCAATGGATCAGTCATATTACAGCCTCCATCTTCATAGACCTGGCAAAGGTGTTAGATTCAGTCTCCCACCCCCTTCTGTTTCACAAACATAAATCTGCTAGCCTCGCAGATCCAACTGTCAACTGGTTCTGCTCCCATCTACACAAAAGGCTGCAATCTGTCCAGATAGATGATGCACTTTCTTCCCCTCTTCCTATCCTTACTGGGGTTCCTCAAGGCTCTATCCTTGGCCCCACCCTAACTTCTCCAACATTCATATGTATGCAGACGACACTGTCTTTTTTACCTCCAGTCCCTCCTTTGTCAGCGTGCAATCCCCTCTCCAGGAAGACTTCAGAGTGCAGTCATGGTTTCAGTCAAACCAACTGAAACTCAACACACACACAAAAAACAAACAAAGAAAAAAAACACTGCATGATGTTCGGCTCTAGACAGAAACTGGCCACCCTCCACTCTCCCCAAGTCTTCTCTACTTTGGACGGCTCCCCTTTAGAGAGGGTCCCAACTTTTAAATATCTAAGGGTATGGATGGATAACCACCTTGATTTCACAACCCATATAATAGAATTTTAGTTTGTGTTTAAGCTACTGCCTATATAAATTGTATTACTGAATTGTCTGTGCAGCACCCAGACTCCATGGAAATGGGCACTTTATAAATAATATATATCACTCCATCAGCTCCAAACTCCGACCTAAGCTTGCCATCCTCTATTGTCACAAAGATAACCTCCCTCTCTCTACTCGTTGGGAGTTGGTATCTAAAATGATTCTACCGGTCTTTGATTATGCCGACATGGTCTATGGCACAGCTCCAGCCACGTCCTTCTCCATATTGGACACACTTCTAAACTCTTTATGCCATTTTGCTACTGCCTCCCCTCACATACCACTGTATTCTCTACTCTGCTCTCTCTCCAGTACCTCTGTCTCACATGGGATGGTTCACTGCGCCTCCCTTGTTGCTAAGTTCTGGTTCAGGACTCCCCCCACTTCCACCACCACTCCTCTCACCTCTCCCAAACAACTTCTTCAACGTACTCCCTTCGCCAAAGAGACCCTTGCACCTTCTCTACCCCTTGCCCCCATCACTGGCCAGTCTGCCTTCTCCTAACATTTCCCACTACTCTGCAACAAACTTCCCTCTGTTCTCCACCTATCCTCCTCCTTAAAAAGCCTCCTCAGACTTTTCCCCTCCCCACAGTGATCTCTGTGCTCTCAACCCCCCCAATACCTGAGCTGCCTCCCCCCATAGATGTTAGAGCTATGTAGCGTACCTCTCTCAACTCCCCCACGCCCCTGAGCAGGACTGAGTACTCTGTCCTGCTAAAATTGCAATCTTATTTATTATTTGTCTGTCTTACTCCTGAATTTGTTCTTGCAATCCTTATTTGTATCGTGAATATTTTTTCCTGAATAATGACGTACCTTACTGTAACTGGACTTGTATACGGTGAACCTTTCATTGTTTTGTATTACTGTCTACTCGTACAATACCCTTACCCCGGGTCGCACCTGGAAACGAGTCTCAGCTCAGTGTGCCTTTCCCAGTTACTAAATTTTAAATAAAAAAAAAAATAAATAAAGTTTGGCTCTGCCCTCTCATAGAACAGCTAGTCTGAGCAGGCTGAAGGAGCATGCCACCTTAGGGGGAGTCATCTTCTCATTCTGTACCTTCGGTGTGTGAGTGCTGTACTGTTTTGCACTCATCCAATGTGTCTGGATCGATGGACGAGATATCCTCTAAGAGGATAGGCTTATTGCTTGCCAGTAACAATAGATCTTTGACAGAATCTCCTCCACAGAACCACACAACTTTCCTCCCTTTGTCCCCCCATGAGAACTGCTGTGTTTACAGGTCACTGCACGATCACCCTTTTAGTTGCCCACTTGTTTTCATGAGTGCAGAAACAGACAATGATGGCAGAAAGTGACCAGTGGTCCATTCAGTCTGCCCATAGTACCCTATTATACCCAGAGACCTTTTGTCAATGCAGGGTTTTTGTCTACACTTTCCACCCTCAGGGTAACTACAGTACTAAGCCGCTAACTCTGTCCCAACTGTGTTGGAAGCCATTAATGGTTTTGGCACCCACCACCTCCGCTGGCAGACTGTTCCGTGGCTTAGTAAAAAAAAAAAAAAAACCCTCACACATCCCTCCTTAATCTCCCCCCTGCCAGCTACCACTCGTGGTCTCCTGTTCTAGATTCACTACTCAGTTTACCTTGTTCATTCATTTCAGGAAATTGAGGATATCCGTCATTAACAGCAGACTACACTAATGCATTTTCCCTGCCTCTCCTGTTTAATTAGTAAATGTTGGAAATCGGTTTCTAGATGGTGGGAACTGAAGTGGATGGGGTTGCCCATGTTATACAGGAGGCGCTGAGACATCTGAGATCATATGTGGAGAAGTATGGTGACATGGGGGGGGGGGCCCCAGTTCTGAAAAGTCTCCTGCAAGGTGCTAATGTTACTGGTTTACAGTTCAATGTGTGTGTGTGTGGCCCTATGGAGGAGATTCTCTAAAAGCTCTGTGGTTACTGGTAAGTAACAAACCTTTCACAACTCTCATCTAACCACTCCGACACAGTCTAATACAGATGGCAATAGTAGTAAATAATTTAGTTTATGTGCACTTCAGCATTTACTGAATTTTATTTATTTGAAAAATTGGTGACCAGGAAATGCACACAGAGCCAAGGCACACTGGCTTGTTTTTAGGTGCAACCCAGGGGCGGGGGAAGGGGCAGCAAACACACAGCATAGACACAGTACACAGTTAAATGCAACTGCATACCATTGACACAGTTCGTAGTTACAATAAAGTGGAATAAGGTGCATGATTAAAAACAGTAGTAAATACAATAAGAGCAAGCACCACAAATCAGGCAGTTCAGTCACACCTACACCAGGGTAGGAGGCAAACGTAAGGGGGAAGTCAGGTAGGGGAAGAATGGAGCAAATATAGTTGTGATGCCTTAATGCCAGCATATATTTATAAAATGGGACAAGATGGGTGTCACAAATACTGCTCTCTGATTGGACAAACCAGGTCACCTGCCATGCCTATTTGTATTCATGAACACAGTGCTGCTTTCACAGCTTTGTCTATGCCAATTTTTAGAATTCTAGGCCATTTTATAAATGCAGTGACACATTCCAGGGAGATGCATGCACTGCGGGGTGTGCTGAGGAGCACTCAGCCTGCATCGTGTGCTTCAGTATGCACCTGAGGAATGCAGATCTCTCCAAATGAATGCACACCTTGTTGTGTGTATCACCTCTTATGTAAGTACAGTAACTGTCAAGCTGTCAGCTCGATGCACATTACAATGACGTGTCCATCAAGACATAGGTGAGTATCTTCAGCTGTGACCAGACCTTATTACTGAGGCTCATTTTACACTAAAGTGTAGCCCCTCCCTTCCACAGAATGAGAGCTTCCCCGGTCCTTGGAACCTGACTGTCACTGCTGTCAGCTACCTGCACTCTTGGCTCCCCAAAGAACTTGGGACTCTGTGTCTGTGACTGGAGGAGAGCTACAAGACAAGTGAAGACCAAATTCTTCAGTGTCTCCAGTGCTAGTGTGAGACATGACTAGCACTGCACATCAGGAGTCGACCAAATCCTATTGCCCGGCGTCCCGGGCTACAAGTTTTCATTCAAGGACAAGTATTTTGACAAGACTGCTTGTCCGCGGGCAATATGCCTTTAAACAAAATGACCTGCTCTTCAGCCTTTTCAGCAGGGTGCCTCTTTTGAGTCTGACTACTTCCTATGGTCATCTGACCCACAGGAGTGTCACTCATGTGATGCTGACAAAGGCGCCGAGCATAGCGGGAGCGAGCAGTGACTCATCAGCTATCGGGAGGAGCCAGTCAGGATTGGCATGCAAAGCAGCAAATCATCGTATGCAACCCCTATGGTAGGCACATCCATTGGTGGCAGTGATGACTTGGCAGGGCGTGGGGACAATCGCAGTAACGCTTGCTCACTTTCTCTATAGCTGAGCAAGAAAGGACGTGCGTGCTGCTACTGTGGAAAGTTTTGATTTCAATGAGCTGCGAACTAGGAGGGAGGGACTTCAGTAGTGTAGTGTGTGATCGGATGTGAGAGCAGGCCAGGTGACAGTTAGCGAGGCGGCTGCAGCAGCAATGTGCTGTGTGTGTGTTGAGAGGGGAATAGAGTTGCCAAGAATCGTGAGCACAGTCGCGGTGTTTACTGTGCTGTTGCTGCTAGCTGCCCAGTGCCCACTTT
The DNA here is from genome assembly GCA_016271365.2 of Neoceratodus forsteri. Lineage (NCBI taxonomy): Eukaryota > Metazoa > Chordata > Ceratodontiformes > Ceratodontidae > Neoceratodus > Neoceratodus forsteri. The sequence goes on along the minus strand of CM028130.1, from coordinate 537,175,459 downwards.
GCCCAGTACCTCTCTGTTTAGCTTCCTTTTAAAAATAAATACAAAGGCAAAGGCATACAGGGAGTGTTGGTGTTGTGTGTGACCAAGTGGAGGGGGGGGGAAGGGAAGAGACAATCTCCCTGCCAGTTGCTACTGAAAGTATAATTCATTTTGACAGTGACAAATACTGATTATTATTAAAAGGGGAGTGTGTCTGTCAGTGTGTGGCAGTCTGGCAGAAGTGAAGCAGTTGAGTTGTGCTCCCTAAAGACAAATCAGAGGAGGAAAGAAAAGCCATAAGCATTAAAAAAGCTGAAGAAGGGTACCTCATCTCTCATTTAAGTCAGCTGGGGGGGAGGGAGTGGGACTGTGTGGAGTGTTAAAAAGTAAGGAAAAGGGTTGTGTTGTTGCCCATAGTAGCAAGTCTGAATAACTGCCTAAGGAAAACATAAAAAAACATAATAAAAACAGCTAATAAAGGAAGAGTTTAACAAAGAAAGATAAGAGGAGCCTTGGGCAGCTTTTGGGAGAAAGGAGATTGTGTGGGTGTACAAAAAGAAAAAGATATTAAAAAAAAAAGAAAAAAAGTGTTGCAGTTGCAGCTGTTTGAGATACTAAAAAGAAAGAAACTGTAATTTAGCTGCAGCACTATATCTGTGTGAGACACTGTTTCAGTGTTTAGCTGAGGGAGAGAGGGGGACAGAGGGCATAAATTGAAACTGAAAAGGGAACAAGTGTGGTGGTGGGGTGTTGTGTTGTGGTTTATTTACATTGAACCAGTACACAGAAAAATATAAAATATAAGAAAGTATAGCAGTGAATGTACTGAAGTAGTGTATGACTACGCTATAGTGTTTCAATTTCTATTTTACCCAGGCACCCAAAGCGCGTCTAGTACCTTAACTACCCCCATCCCCGGCTTCCACCCAGTCAAAACGGACTCTCTCACACAGATATTGTAGAATATATTCTATTTGCTGCAGAGTAAGCAAGTTAAAAAAGTTAACACAACAAACAAAAATATGGCTATGCAAAAGAATAAAAAAACAAAAGACTCTTTTTCGATGTGGTCAGCAGCAGCAGCCACTGGGCCTAGTAGCCAAACACAAATACAGTCTTCTCAAGATAAGAGACACTGCTGTGGTAATGGATATAACAGCAGCTGATGCTGATGTTCATCAGTCAATTGAATTAAACCGTGAAGCGGAAGCATCCGTTTCCTCTTCCTGTCCTAGTAAGAAACGAACTTTGCTGGATCAGCAACAACAAGGAGACATGATCTCTAAAGACAAAAAATATGATCAGGAAAAAAGGGCCAGAATGTTTCAATCTCACTGGTTGAACAATTATAAATGGCTGCGATACGATGAAAAAAAGGGACTGATGTATTGCACAGTTTGCTAAAAGTATCCCTCTTTTGCAATACCAGCCTTTTCAAAAAAACCGAATGTGTTTGCCACAGGCTCTAACAATTTTAGAATTGAGTCACTACATGCACATGAAAAATCTAATCCGCATGTGCTGTGCCAGAACCAACATATTCTGGAAAGGGGCCAGCGTGCAGTTCAGTGTGATATTACTGAGTCACCACTTTATCAAGCCTTTGCAGTGTTGGAAGAGCCCACAAAGGAGAAAGTGAGACGTCTGTTCAACACAGCGTACTCCATTGCAAAAAATCTGCGTCCTTTTTCCGACATGGATTGGCTATGTGAATTGCAAGAGAAAAATGGTATTAAGCTTGGTACCAACTACACAAATGATAAGCGACCAGAGTTTTGCAGAGCTATATCTGCTGTTCTGTCCAAAACCCACATACAGACTCTTAAAAACACAAAATATGAATTCTTGCTGATGGCAACGGATACGGCTCTAGTTGAATGGAAAAATGTCTTTCTGCGTTTTGTAGATCCTAACACAAAAGATGTATGTACATATCTGATCCAGGCTGTGCCTTTGGAATTCGTACATGCTGAAGGTGTTTTTAATGCAATAAGAACTGCATTAGATTCACTGTGTCTTCCTCTCACTGACTTATCAAATGTGAGCAGTCCGGGGCCCGTTTTGATTTCTGCCAATTTTGATGGTGCAAGTGTAATGATGGGTGAAAGGAGTGGAACCATCACAAAGTTATGGGAGCACTGTCCTCGCATCATTGCCAAGCACTGTGTTGCCCATAAGCTGGAGTTGGCAGTTCTCGATGTAATGAAAACAAACCCCTTCATATCAAAGCTTGAAAATACTCTAAAGGGTATATTTAAATTCTACCACTATAGTCCAAAAAATATGAGACAGCTACAAGAAATTGCACAAGTAATAGATAGTGATCTGGCACACTTCAGTGCAATTAAACAGGTGAGATGGCTGGCCAGCAGATCACGGTCAGTTCATGCAGTTCAGGTGAATCTACCTACAGTTGCTCAGCACTTGCAACAAAGTGCATCTTCTGCTGATGGTTCAAAAGCAAAGGTGCTGTTAAGATAGGTACAGTCTGTTCACTTTGTCAAATCTCTTTATATCCTCCAAGATTTTTGCCCATACTTAGAAATCTTTCACTGCAGTTTCAAAGAGATGACTTAATAATTCTTGAAGTACCAAATCTCATCGAGACCTGCCTTCTCCAGCTGATGGAATGGAAATCAAAGCCAGGGAAATACATGACAGCTTTCCTAGCTCATTACAAACCTCAATACAGATGCATGGACTATGTCATTTCACAGAAGGGAGTTGAGAAGACCGTGCCCTTCACATTCAAAGGCAACTGTCCTGAAATAAATTTTGGGACTGATACACAACTGCAGACTTTAGTTGATGCAGCAATAGATTATATTGATGTAAGATTTCAAAATTTATCAGAGGTGCCTCTGAAATGGTTTAAATGTTTGGATTTTAAACAGTTTGATCTATCAAGAGAACAACTTGCGGACTTGGGACCAATGAAGTAGCCAATTTGGCAGCATACTTTAATTTTTCAATGATGAGCAGCAGGAAAATATTAGATCAGAATATGCTGCATTTAAGGCCATGCTGAAATCTGCAGTTCACAAACCCTATCTGCAGGTGTATACAAGATTGCTGAAAGAAAAAATGCCCCAGATTGCTCACATTCTAGAGTTAGTGGAAATACTACTGGCAATGAGTTTGTCAACTGCAAAGTGCAAGCAGTGTTCTCCATTCAAAACCTGATAGACAAAAATAGAAGTGTCTGGCAGAGTACACACTACAGTCACTTCTTCAAATAGCAGTAGAGGGTCCAGATCTATGTGACTTGACCCAGATCCAGTAATAAACCACTGGCTGCCGTCTGGTCCAGGCACTCGACATGTTTATGGGCATGCTACTACTGAATCTGATGCTTCTGTGTCTCATGCTAGCACTGCTGCTTCTCCATCATCACTTGATGTTGTTGACAGTTCTGAATCCGAGTTCTAATTATGCTGTGCTAATTATTCTCTGAGAAAGCATTTAATGGATTAGGCCATCACAACAGGATTTACAGATACTCCTTGTGTGTTAAAAAGGGCATTTGGAGTTGGGATTATAGCTGAAAATATAGCACTGGAGTTTTTTTTTTTTCCTCTTCAGAGGTATGTGGTAAATCTGGAATCCCACGTTAAGGACATGGAAGACATCCTTAGAAAATTGGACAACACTGAATGGCAGGATAATTTTGTATGCTTGGGAATAGAGGTGGGCGGAGTGGAAAAAATTTGCAAAGTTAGTGAAACTGGCAAAGAGCCGACTTTGCAAAGTTTTTGCAAAGCGAAGTTGCCATTTTCCTAGACGAACTGATTTAAATTTGCCCAACTTCACCTAACTTCGACAGAACTTCACCAGTGAAGTAAAACTTTACAACATCTCTACTTGAGAACAGACGTGGAGGCAATATACACCTCTGTTCATCATGAACGGGGAATTACAGTGTGTAAATTTGGAAATGGATTCAAACACCTCTCAGTCACCAAGCTCATTCATCCTTAAAGCAACAGACTATATTCTAAACACATAATGCTATTGAATTCGGGGGCAGGTACTTTTTACAGATATGTGGGACAGCAATGGGGGCGGCTATGAATCCCAGTTATGCCAATTTGTTTCTGGGTATCCGGGAGGAGACTGCTGTTTTCAATCAGAACCCCAATCCCTATAAGAACAGGATTAGGTAATGGTTCAGATTTACTGATTATATAAAATTTGCATAAAGGAAGGTGACACTGAGGAGATTCATGGAATGGTTAAACAACAACAATCTAAATCTAAAATTTACCGACACTGCTAGTAAGGAATCCTTAAATTTCTTGGATGTTACCCTATTTTCAAAGAATAAGAATGATAAAAAGATTCACACCACCCGTTACAGAAAACCCACAGCCACAAATGCTGTGCTCAATGTCAATAGTGCACATCCACTTACATAAAACATACAGTCCCCTACCGTGAGTGCCTAAGATTCCATAGGAACTGTAGTACTCCAGACTCCCTTGAAATCCAGGCTGACAAACTTGAGAATTACTTTAGGACCAAAAATATGACAGTAACTTATTGAAGAATTCAAGAGATAGGGCAAGGAATGTGCACAGGAATGATCTAGTAAAACAAAAAAACTTTACACAGTTGGAAAAACAGATGTAATTTGGGCCCAGCACCTTTGTCACTGAAGAGTTTTGCTAAGATTGTTTCTAGGCCTGCCTGCTAGTTCCAGTAGTATCAAATGCATATTTATTCTCCTGCCAACTGTTTTTAAGTACAGCTGCATAATTACAGCCTACTAGTGCTTAGACTGTGCTTAATTTTGTGCATGCCTGTTAAACTGCATACCTCAGCTACATGGCAGAAAGCATTGTGACCCTCAGTCTGTCTGCTTTCCTTTTTACCGTCTTCTTGACTACACTCAGTCTGCCCTCCTTCTGGTCTACCTAACCTCGCTTCTCTCTGCCTGTTCTCGGTACCCTACTACCAGCAAATTCCTCTCTTCTTACTGCACCTTTACTGGAGCTATTGTTTCTCCCACTTGACTAGCGCCAAAAGCCTGCTCGAACTTGAACTCACCCCCACTGCTCTAATCTTCTCTCTGCCACTATCTTTCCCTCCTTTGTCTCGACGCAGCCTAACCCCTGCCTAGTTAATCTGCAAATCGTTTGTCTCCTGCATTCACCTCTACCCCTCACTGTCTGCTGCCACTCTCCCACCCCTTCCATTTCTATCACTCTGTGTGTTAGGCTTTATTACCCTACCTCTCCTTGCTTCCTTAGGTTGCTCTATGCGACCAGCTGCGCTTCTAAACGAAAGGCGCGCGCCTCCTCAGCCACTGCCAGGACTCTACATCTCCTGCCTGCCCCTGTGGAAGCAGTCCCCGGACCAGCTCTCAAGGTACAGCCACTGTTTTTAATCTCACTCCAGCAGTGCTCCAATTGGCTGCTGCTCGTCACAACCAGCACCTGATTGGTCGGCCAGTCAGCACGGCTCACCCGATTGCTGCGCCCTTTCTATCAGCTCTTGCTATATTGAGGAACTTGGAACTTTTAATCCACCACTGAAGGGTTTTTGTCCCCACCCCCGGCCTCCTTTTAAGTACACGTTTGCTCCTCCTCCTCCCTCGTACTGCCCTTACCTCATTAGCTCCCTCAGACCATGCTTCATCAAACGTCTTCGCATGTCTGAACATTAAAGTTAAATCTGCTTTGCCATTTTTTTTTTCCTTTTGTTTTCACTGCCCATTATTGTCCTCCCACAAACGAGCCCTCCCTGCCTTACAGCACTCCTGTGTTCTCAGGATTATTTACTGGCCCCATCTCTCACAACCCTATTACTCGGTTATAACTTTTGAGGCTTTGTAATTTCTCCTCCTCCCCCCATAAATATGATGCCTCCCACTCTATACCTCGTCCTTTTGGTGTTCTCCGCTCTCTCTCTCTCTCTCCCCTGTCCCCTACTCCCTCGCCTGCACCGCAGAGCCACTATGCCTTCCTTCTTCCTCCTTTCAATCAGGCTACCTCCCCTTCTCCCACTCCTCTATCCTGGTCTCACTCTTCCATTCGTCCCTGCACCTCTCTTGTCCAGATGCCCATGTACTATACTCTAATACTCATACTTAGCTTCAGGCCCCCTTCAGCTATCAGTAAAAGCAACAACCCCCGACTGTCATGCACCCACTCTTGGTTCAAGAGTGCCACGTTACATTATATTATCATTGCCCTCCTACTCTTATCAGCTGGAGACATAACCCCTAACCCTGGCCCAGCACAATCAGGAATGGTCCCTCAACCACCTCCAACTTTTACTCCTGAGTCCCAACACAACTCTCCCTCACGGCCTAAAATTCCTACATATTAATATCACTGTCTCCTCCCCAAAGTGGACTTGCTCCAGCCCCTGGTGGCTACGCTCACCCCTGATATAATTATCCTATCAGAAGCATGGCTAAATAACAAGATTTGCAACTCGTCTCTCACACTCCCTGGCTTTACAATATCACGGCAAGACCATCTAGGTAGAGGTGGAGGATTAGCAATCTACGTCTTTTCGTTCATCCAATTTACCTCAGTCTTTTCCAGCTCTGTACCGGAAGCAAACGAGGCCCTGATGTTGCAAATCTCTCTCCCCTTCTCCAAACCCATCTTCATAGCAGGCGCCTACTGCCACCCTGGTTTACAGTCCAATATCACCACTGACCTCATAGCTACCCACTCTTCAGCCAGTGAATTATATATATCATTGGAGATTTCAACTTAAATTGGTTGACCTCCATACCTAATAAAGTGCATAATGCTATATACACGCTCAGCTTAACTCAACTTATCCACGATCCGACTAAACCACAAGACGGGAAACCACTCCTTCATCGACTGGGCCCTTACCTCACACACTCACAGGGTCATTAAATCTGGTACTCTAGCAGATGCCTTCAGTGACCACTGCATAACCTTCTTGGTACGTAGAGTACACAAAGTCAAAGCCCCCCATAAAACACTACAAATACAATCGTACAAATCCCTGAACATTGTCCCTGTGCTGCATGATTTGACCATCACAAACTGGGCACCTATATCCGAAGCCTGTAACCTAGATGAAGCAGCAAACTACTTCAGAGACCTATTCTTTTAAGTCTGGAATCAACATGCACCTTTACGCTATGTCCAAGACCGAGGTAACCACTTCCCCTCTATCTCTCCAGAGTTCATCGACTAACAAAGAGCGTGTGACTTAGCCTGGAAGCTCCATAAAGGCACAAAGCTTCTCAAAGACTATGAAGCATACTAGGCCCTCAGAAACAAATGCACGAAAGCCACTCGTTTGGCTAAGGCTGAGTACTTCAGCTCTACTTTCAACTCCAACTCCAACATAAATAACCCATCCAAATTCTGGAAAGTAATCCGCTCACTTTTCTCCCCCAGGCTCCTCCTCCTTCCCCCCTCCTTAAAATAAACAATACAGTCATCTCTGACCACTCAAGTGCAGCTGCAGCGTTCAACTCGCACTTCAACTCATGCGCTTCTGCTCTACTAGGCTCCCTTCCAACCAAAAAAGTCAGTCGTCTACTGCCTCTACAAGCAGCCTACCTGCTTCACCACACAATTTCACCTTCTCCAAAATCCGGTCACTAGATATGCTCGCTGCTTTAGAAGACCTTAACCCAGGCAAAGGTAGCTCCCCTGACGGGCTGGATCCTAAGCTACTAAACCTGTCTGCTGCATCCATTGCTCCTCCACTGACTGCCTTCTCAAACTCTCTTTTCAACTGGCCGAAATACCATAAGGTTGGAAACATGCAATCATCCTCCACTTCCAAGAGTGGTGATACCTCCTCCTGGGAACTACACCCATCTCACTCCTCCCAACGTCAGCCAAACTGCAAGAACATCTAGTCCTAGCTCAATTGTCTTCATACCTCTCCGACATAAACTTTTTCACCAGATATCAATCTGGGTTCCATAAACACCACTCTATTTCTACTTCAGATCACAGACTCGATCCTGACTGGGATGGATTGCAGACACATCACTACTGCCATCTTTATTGATCTTGCTAAAGCAATTGACATGGTTTCTCATTCTCTCCTACTCTGCGCCCTGTCATCCACCGGCCTGTCTGAACACACCATAAAATGGTTCAGTGGTTACTTAAACGGCCACACACAAGCGGTAAAAATCTCCGACTCCATCTCCCCTCCTCTACCTATGTGCACTGGTGTCCCTAAGGGGTCTATACTGGGTCCGATCCTTTTCTTAATTTATCTGAACAATGTTCCATCCACCTGTACATTATCTTCTATACATATGTATACTGATGATATGGTTCTTTTCTCCTCAGGGCCATCGCCCTTGGATGTTGCCTCCAGGCTCCAACAGGATTTCAATAATGTCCAGGGGTGGTTTCAATCTCACCAACTCTTCCTAAAGGCTAAGAAAACAGTGGCCATGACGTTCGGCACCAGACAGAGACTGTCAAGGCTACCATCCCTCCCCACACTCACTACCCTCGATGGGACAACTATTGAGGCCACGGCGTCTTTCACGTATCTGGGCGTTTGGCTGCATTAACATCTCATTTTCCCCGGACCAAATAGATGCAATAATGAAAAAGCTTCAACCTAAACTCGGTGCCTTATATAGAAACCGCTCCTGTCTCCCACTCCAGGCAAGGCGCGAACTGGTCCAAAAGATGATTCTCCCGATCATGGACTACTGTGATGTCATCTGCTCCCGCCACCTATTTAGCTAAACTGGATACCCTTTTCAACTCCTTCTGCCGCTCTGCCCTTGATGCACCTCCCCAACCCATCACCGTCACTTTTACCGCACTTTAGCTTTCCCATCTCTAGCTAAGAGGCAGCTGCATCACTGTGCTAAGCTCATCTCCAACTACTGGCTTGGTACCCTCCTTCTTACCTCCTCCCTTTCCCTCCACCCACTCTCTCGCCTCCTCAGATCCATGACCACAGAACCCTGTCAGTTCCCCGGAGATCCACCTTAATTGGCCAGTCCTCTTTTTCCTACCATTTCCCAATTTTGTGGAACTCTCTGCCTACACAAATCCGACTTTCCGCCTCACACGGCTCACTAAATAAAGCACTACATAATTTCCTTTCTGTTAATTGTGTACCTGAACCTAATTTTTCCCCACCCCTCCTAGTCTAACACCTTGTCTGCTGACCCGCATGTCTAAGCATGACCTAACACCTTGTCTGCTGACCAGCGTGTCTAAGCATGACCTACTTGTAGCCCTTTTATATTTTCAAAGCACTTAATCTTGTTCTTCATTTTTATGGTGTTGCAATCTGGTTTCTGTTGTCTGTCTCTGCCTTGGAGCCTGAGTGTCTTGCCAGGATCTATTATCCTGCTCTGCTCCTCTGCTATTCTCCCTGCATAGAATTGTTACTTTTGCATGTAGGCCTTAGTGTTCTCCACTCATGATACACCTTTCCCACTCTGCTGCTAATTATGCTGTGTTAATTCCTAAGTTGTATTTGTCCCTTAAATACTTACATACTGTTACAGCTAAAGTGTTAACTGTCCTATCTGTATACTACATCCATGTATGCTTTAGGAGCAATTTGTACTCACTATATACTATAGATCATCCTTAAGATCAGCGCATATGTTGAAACTAGCTACTTTATAAACTATGCCTTATACGTTGTGTGTGAATTGCTTGTACAATTTTCTATGTTTGAAACTCCCCACTCCCTCTCCCCAGGTCGTACCATGAGACGAGCAACTTTGTTGTTCGTGTACCTTACCTAGTGAAACTTTTCAATAAATAAATGTAATAATCTGGCAGAAAGAACTGGAAATATAATACTTACAACACTGGCCTATACTCCTTAGTGACAATGAGGTTAGCCTAGCTGTAGGCCTTAAACCTAGAGTGACATTCCACAGGGGTACTAACCGAAGGAAAAAACTAGTGCATAATAATCTGGAAAAGGGAAAACAAACTAGTTACCACAAAGACCAAAAGGTTTTTTGTTTTGTTTTGTTTTTTTAAGTGTGCTAGATGCAATATCTGTAAATCTGCATAACATGGTGGCAATTTTAGACATCCAGCCAACACTAATACTAGGGTGGATATTGTCATAAGCACTCAGCAGGTCAAGCCCTCTGCTCCCACAGTGCCAACCTCCGAGCGCAGTATGGTGAACAGGTAACGGAACAGGGTAACCCTCCTGTCTGCTTGTGGGTCCAAATCACCTTTAGTCTCAAGTTCTGGGGGGATTCAAACTGTGAACCTTATGTTAGCGTACCCAAATGTACAGGCTCAGGTAATCTGCTCTTCAGGGGGATGTCAGATATCTTTCACCTAAGGGCACCTAACCAGGTATCCAAAATGAACCCTTAAAAACTCTATGAAAGACCTTGGGTATATTCTTACCTTTTCCCAGTTTGGTAACACCATTCAAGCTTATTAACAGTTTTGTCAATCTTAACCCTCCATACATCACATGCAAAAGAACTAACTTCGAAGACACACCAGGCAGTCTTTGGAATAAAGGGTTTACTTAAAAAAATAGATAAAAATATGTAAAATGTAAACACAGCACTATATCACAAAGCATACAATCACTTAAAAGAAAGCAAAGAAAATTCCACACAAACTCCCAACAACATACAGTTAGACTTTTTCTATCTAATGTATACCTCTACCAGTGCCTTAGTTAGATCCAAGATCTTGTTTCTACAGAGTCCAAAAAGAAATGTCTCTTCAAACACTGAATACAGTTTAAAAGTCTGGGTTTCCACACCCCTGCTATGATGTCATCTAGCTCCTCCTTGTTAAATATAAAATATTTGCAGACTGGATGTCCTATCAGGAGGTATATTATATAAGGTGACATCAGCAAAAACTCATTTCCCCAATGCGACTCCTTAATTAACATTCCCTCTGATCTAGAGCATTTCCTCTTCCCATGGCACATCTAAGGATTTTTATGACTTTTCACACCATGGTATAAAAATGATTTTTCCTCTAAAATGTCATAAAAGTTTACAATCCCTATATCCTGGCAGCTGGACAGCTCCAATTAAGTCAGATAAACTGGAGACCCTTAATTAAGGCTCTCTGGTCTTTTTAGTTACCTCCTGGTTTCAGGTTAATATATCCTGTTATCTCCACTAAAACCTGACCCAGGACACAGCTGCTTATGGAGACAATCACACATTACAGTTTTATATTACAAATATCAAAGAACAATCATAATCAGCTGCCCAAGCATCACAGTCATCAGGAGTTGACAACGTGATGCACATTTGTGGTGTGAATACTTTGGTGTAGCTGTTACTTAGTATACGTAGGACACACTACACACTAACCTAAAAAAAAAAAAAGGATAAAGGAGCATGTGCGTTCCATTCCGAGTGGCAAACAAGATACCCCGGTGGGTATACATTTTTTTCCAAAATCCTAATTCCAATCCAGAGGAACTTAAATGTATGGGCCTGGAATGGGTACCAATCCCCTCCAGAGGAGGTGACAGACAATCTCTTTTTGAGGAAAGAAAGTTGGTGAATTTACAAACTGTCAAACACCAAACCGATGAGACTGAATAAGCAACGGGACACCAAACCCTATTTGCAGTGAACATTATTCAGAATCCAGTCCACTTTAAGTGGCCTTAATAATTAATTTTCAGAATGCATTTTTTTTTTTTTTTACATTTTTATAATGTGATACTAATCTTGATCTCTCTCTTCTTTCTTTTTCTAAGTTCTGTCCTCTACCCTGACTGGATTTTGTTACTTGGTGGATTCCCCCTCCCCCCCCCAAAAAAAAAATGCACGGACACACAGTACATCCTGTTACCAGTCCAGTTGTGGAAAGTAGTGAATTAAGAAGGATCACGAGGTAGTGATCGTAGTAACTGTCAGAGTTCTCTCTCTCTCTCTCTGCTCACACACACGCTTTCACCTAGACATTGGTCTGGTAAAGTAAAACTAACCGAGCTGGCACGGCGGTAGCGCTACTGCCTGCAGCGCTGACGAACCATGTTTGGGAATCAGCACAGTGCATCAGAGGGTCAGCAGGGGGGGAGGTAGGATAAATGGGAGGGAGGGGTGTGGCTTCCCGGCATGCCAGCGATACCCAGCAGAAGCTGAGTGTGCAACAGCCTGGACCACTCGTCAGTGGGCAGAGGCGATGGTGGACATCTGTATGTCGGATGCATTCCCGCACCCAATCCACACTGACGTCATTGCACATCTGTGCCTCTGGGGAACTGATGAAGAAAAAACAAAAAACATTAGACCAGCTGCTTCATGAGCTCCCTGACCTACACCCAACAAAACCCCCAAGAATAAGCCTTGGCTGGGGCCTCAGGTGAATCTTGATCTCTTCCTCGGGGAGCCCGCCGCAGTGGGCAAGCTGCGAGCTTCCCAATCCAGGCAGCCGGGGAGATGTGTGTGCCAAGTCTGAGGTCCAGATGCTGTGAGAGGTATATCCCCTGCCCAGAACCAGGAGGGAAAAATAACCCTGACTGAATTACGTGTATTAAAATGTGATATTTTTACAATGGTTGTTTCATACTGTATATAGGTGTTATTTGCACTTTGCACTGGTTTTAGCACTTTGAGTATATTTGCATTTCCTGGAACTACTAGCCAGTTTGCAATTTCCATAGCCAATGTAGGTACACACCACTATTTTCTGGAGAGGAAATAAATGAATTTAGCGCATGTAATTGCAGCTTTCATTAGCCAGTTTGGGTGACCGAGTGACATTGATAAGAAATACAACTTAACTGCATTAAAACTTTTGTGACGGAGACATGAATACGTATGAGATGGCCGTATAAATATGAAAATTACATACCTACCGTAATTCTTGATCTTCTCTTGTATCTTCACCATTCATTACTGCTTGGGTTAGTGCCAGAGGCACGCACCCGCTATGGGAGTTTTTTTTTTTTTTTGAGTGGCTCCAACGGCTGCCTCAGAGCGACGCACTACGTCATGCGCAAGGGGCCGCCATTAGGTGCCGTAGACTCCTCCTCTATCTCAGTTCTGGTAGCCAGAGAGGCAAAAACAAAGGGTAAGGAAAAAAGGAAAGCAAGGCAAGAGAGCTGAGGGACAGAAAAAGGAAAGGATATAAACTGAAAAAGGCATAAGCCGGTAGAGAATAGACAGAGGAGAGAGAATTCCTACCCTAAGGGACCGCAGGGCTTCCTTTCCAGGGCGGCTCTAGGGGAGGAACAGAGAGAGGGAAAGAGAGAAGAAGAAAGAGAAGAAAAGGAAGCATGTTGAGAGGGAGAACAGTGCTCATCGAGCATTGGTTGAGAGGCTTATAAGCTCGAGACTAAAACAAAGGAGCAAGAATCCCTGTTGATAGGACTGAGAGAAGGTTCAACTGAACCACCTGCACAGATCAGATACAAGGGCAGATTCTCTGATCTCTCAACATGCCAAGTCCCTACATCGTAGCTGAGAGCTCACAGACTGCCCGGGCAGAAATCTGTTCCTGAGAGAGTGCCCACCCAGGAAGGGGACTATGCCCCATAGCACCCTGTTAAGTGCTAACAAAGAAGTGTATCGGGAAAGTTTATGCCTTACTGAAAGCAGCTTTGTATGAAAGGATAGAGTAGGAACTCAATCAGACTCCCTAAGGCAAGGCAAGAGCAGTCGCGCAAGGCTAAAAAGTGCAATGCACCATCTAGAATGAGCTTAATGATAATACCTGCCAGGGGGAATTTAAATTTTTGTTGAGGCCAAGTCAGGGCACGGTCTCTTAAGCTGTGAACTGCGTAACATGATCAAGGTATCCAGAAGTCGCACCCTAGGGGCAGTCAGAAAGAGTTCCCTCAGAATAAGTGATAAACACAGACCGTGCTCGTTCCTCTTTACCTTGAGGAAAAAAGGATCCATTCACCAAGAATGGAAAACAGAAAGGTTTGTTTTTTTTTTTTTTGGCATAAAGGCCAAAGGAAGGGAGAGGAACAAGACGGGAGGAGAAGCCACAGTAGGAGGCCACTGAGGGAAGGTGGTGGGTATCAGTAATGAATGGTGAAGATACAAGAAAAGATCAAGAATTACGGTAGATACTTAATTTTCATATCTTCCCTTGTCAATCTTCACCATTCATTCCTGCTTGGGTGAGTACTAAGCCCCCAAGAAGGGGGTAGAAACCTGAGGTAACAAGACCCCCAGCCTCCTGTTGGTGAGAAACAGAAGGAAATACCTGGGCTAATCCGAAGAGAAGCCTATGGGGAGAAAGAGCTAGGAGGTGCCCCGAGGACAGGGAGATGGAGGAAGCCCTGCAGTAGTCTCCTAGCTCTGGAGGAAAAGAGACGGGTTCCCCAGAAAGCGGAGCAAATCACCCTATGCCGGGCCAGGGGTGACAACCTTGATAGACGAAGCCATGCCATCCATCTAATGCAGATCGCTGTCCCCTCAAGCCTGGAAGCCACCTCACTGGCATCATAAGATGCCCTTGCTTGGTGTCTTGCCAGCTCCAGGCCTATAGCAGAGAGAGCAATAGCTTGTCTGGTTTGCTCCGTAGTAGGCACTGATGCTAAGATTTGAGAAAGCATCGACCACAAATGCCTACTGTAGGCAGCGTGATGGGCCTAATGAGATGCAATGCAAGACATCGCATGAGAGGAAGAGAACACTCTTCGCCCCCACTGGCCGAATTGTAGGGAATCCGAGTCCGTGGACGGTCAAGCCGATGGGCGCCCCAGAGGAGTCTCTCAAGGTATGCCAAACCCGGGAGGGTGGGTTGGGGAGAGTACCCAGAGATTCAAGGGGCACAATACCCACGGGCCGGCAGTCTGCCGGGGTTGGAGAAAGGGCAGCTGGCGACTGCCAGGAACGGATAGGCTTCCTGAAGGGAACAGGCCAGGATAGTACCACCAGGTGCTGGGCACTGAATCCTGCCAAGGAATTCACCCGCCTCCTGCTCAGTATTGTCTCGCCTAACGAGGGAAATTAAGATCCCTCACCATCCTCGGAAGGAATCGCTGATATTCAGTGAAATCAGCATCGGAGGAGAGATGAGCAAGGGTCCTCTCCTCAGAGGAGAGACGAGGATGATGGAGAGCTTGGAGTGTCCAGAGGACTCTTGTGGCAGTGGGGATAGGCGAAAACCCGCCATTCATGCACCTGACATATGAGGGAAGGCCGCCGCAGGAGAATCCTCTGAACGCCTCCACGATAATGGGCCCGTGGACCGACATGGCCTGGGAGAGCGGGGGTGGCTGCAGAAGAATGGGAGATGGGCACCTACGGAGAGGCAACTGTCCTCTGCTAGGACTCTGGAATCCGGGGAACGGAGCCCGAGCTGGCGGGATCCCGGACAACAGACCAGGTCGCAAAACGGAACCCTAGGGATGCGAAGCATGGAAGAGCCCAGAAGGGGATCCTCCCCTGTGACGAACCTGGGACTGCATGGATCCAGAAGGGCAGCCCACAGCAACGCCACCAGAGGGGACCCCGGGGTCCAAAAGGGAAAGGCGGGGCCCACCGCTATGGCTCCTAGCCACACCCCGAGGGGTGGCAGACAGAGACCGAGATGACTGAACCCTGCCCCTCGACCCCTCGGACTCCGAGAACGCCCTCCTCCTCGACCCCAGCGACCTCCCACCCCGAGGGGGTGCAGCAGCACCAGGGTCGGTAGCTGCCACAAGCCCCCCAGGAGGGAGAGCCCCTTCCTCCACCCCTGCTCCATTGCCCCCCAGGGACCCCAGACCACCCCTAGCCTGGGGGGCCTCAGGGGAGGACGGCAGCGGGGACAGAGGAATAAGACTGCTGGGCCGCCTGGCACCTCGTGCCACCGGGGACCCTGACTCCGAAGAATCAGGTTGCCAGGACGGGTCCACGTCTGAATCATCAGCCTCCGAAGAGGAAGAGATCAGCTGGACCACAATACTAGCAACCCCAGGGGTCCCCAGTGAAATGGTGCCACAAGAGTCGCCGGTGCCGGAGGCGGCACCGGATGACCTCTGCCCCCCCGTGCCAGCTAAGCCCGGCCCCAGCTCCCCACCAGTGCCGGCCAGGCACATGGCACCGCCATCGGCGCCGGGAACCAACCCAGCGCCGCCAGGAGAGCGAACCAGGCCCATGGCACCACGAGTGGCGCAGAAGGCAAGAACGGCGCCGCTAGCAGCGCCGTCTCGATCACCGGCACCACTTGTGGCACCGGGATCCGAAATGGCACCAGAAGGCAGCGTCGAGGGTCCACCAATGCCGGGCTCAGCAGGCGTGGGCCTCGACACTGGGGGAGCCTGCACCTCCGAGGAGGTGACTGCCAAGGCGGTGTCTCCGCCACGGCCCCGGAAGGAACCTCGACATTCCTCCAACACCGCAAAAGAAGCTTCCTTTTTGGCAAGAGAAGATGAGGAAGCCTCCTCCTCTACGGACCTTATAGGCCCAAGAGGGGACCCAGAGGAAGGGCCTAGAGACCTTACCTGGGAATCCCTGGAGCGACGCCGTCCCCCGAAAGTCGGCGGGGCCTTGCTGATCTTGAACGCGCGGACTTCGAGGACACGACGGTCCATGGAGAAACAGGCATCGTACGCATTCATATCGTGATTGGGTCCCAGGCAACGAAGACAAACATCATGCCGATCCGGGACGGAAAAATGCCGGCCACAGGAGCACCGACGCATACGGGCACGGCCCGCCTTCGACTTACATTTTGCGCCTGAACCTGACATGATGTGAACAAAATGAGACTAAAATTAGCAAAAAAGCACTCAGCGCCGTTGACAGAAGAAATAAACAAACGGTCTTGCAGGAGGCGGCGTCGAGAATACGAAGAGTCTGGCTTGAGTGGCGCAGAAGGCCAGTTCAACTACCGTGCAGCAGGTGCAGCCTTGATGGCGGGAGAAACAGAACTGAGATGGGGAGGAGTCTCGGCACCTAACAGCCGCCCCTCGCATGGCGCGTCGGCTCGCTCCGAGGGTAGGCGCCATTGGAGCCGACTCAAAAAAAAAACTCCCAGACCAGCGCGCACCGCACTAACCCAAGCAGTAATGAATGGTGAAGACTGACAAGGGAAGATGTTTAGCAATGCTCTGCTTTGACAATGCCTCTGAGGAAGACTCAAGTGAGTCCAAGCACTGGGGCAAGTGGGTGGCAGCATTACTTGCACCTGTATGGACTGTGAAGGGTCAAGAAAAATGTTATAATAATGTTTGGAATAATTTAAATTAAAACATTCTGCCACTGGCTCTCTGGTCTGGCCGATACTTTCACTCTTCTACACAAGTACTACAGAGTCTTCTTGAAGTCTGCATTCTCACCAACCTGCTTCTTTTCCCTGACTGGCTACCCAGTAAAACCCAGGGGCTTCTTAGTTAGAACTATGGTGTTTACACAGGTACCAGTGAGGAGAAGGTAGCATTCCATTACAGGCTGACAGAAAAGCAAAAAGTACCGTATATGAATGGTTTAGAGGTGGGCTATTATCATACTTGAGGTCGAGCTTTGACGGGCACCATGCCATGCTGCTTCACTGCTTAATCCCCAAATTTGTGTAAACCCCCCAATTTATACCTAATTTCAGTGCAAAATATGAGGAGTTGTACTCAATTGGGGGGATAGATTTTAAGATTTTGTAAAATGGTATTGCTCATTTTTGAAAGGAGGAAATATCAGTGGTCCTATATAAAATAGCTCCTGTTGCGTCATCAAAAATGACTTCTACAAATACCCCCTCTCCACTATCTACTGTATATGTACATTTATCTGCAAGGCAAGGAAATAATGCCATTGAGGGGGGCTAAGGTGAAACAATTCATGAGCTCTTTAGCATCCCGAGATGGCATCATTTTCATGAGTACAACACTTTTCTGGCATTTGCTTTATATAAGCCATTTGGTGAGTTAAAACAGTATTACTATAATTGTGTTTGGTGATTTGAAAAACTTAACAGCAGCACAAGAGTTAATCTTAACCTTGTGAACAACAAAGTGATTATGTGCACCAGACTGTGAAGGATGCAGCCACCATTAGTCATCTGACTTGCAGATCACATGGCTGTGAGCCAGAGGAACATGGCTACCAAAAATCACTGTCATATGCGTCACTGCGCTGCATTCCTTAGCAATGTGCGTTTCTTTGTCTGGAAACAGTTTGAAAAACCCAGCAGTTGTACAACAAGTTTATGATGCTTGTTAGATGGGTTTAAATGTTTTATTTTATAATGTTGCTTGTAAAAGTGCCTTTAAGATGTTTTAAGAAAAATCAGTTGCTTGTAAAATGTGCTTGCAGATACATGAACCCAAACTGTGCATAAAGTTGTTTTATGAAATGCTTTTAAAATGTGCTTGTGTGGTTGGTGGGGGAAGGCGACTCAATCTGTTTCAAAATCTTTTTTTTTTTTTTTTTTATGTACTTGTTGGGAGGACTTAAACTGATGAGAAACCCTTTTTTTATGAAAGTCTGGTTTTGAGGTTGAGTTTATAAATGTAAACAAGTTGTCAGTTGGTGATGTCATAATTGATTAATTACGAACATAAAAAATTTGCCAGCAGATAAAGGCCTAGAGGTCTATCAAGTCTGCTCGAATGTGCAGCTAGCACCCCTTATTCTGCAGCTGCCCCTCCCTTCCACCCTTCCCCTTCATTAACCCTCTCCCTTGTCCTGTCCCATCCTCGTTTGAAGCAGTACACTGTTCTACTGCATACCACTTCAGCAGGTAACGATTCCACCCAGCCACCACCTCTCTGTGAAAAGTGTCTCTCATCTCCTCCTGAACCCTTCCTCGCCCAGTCTCATATCATGGCCCTGGTGGCCCTCCCTCCTTACTTTGAACAGCCCTCTGTACCAGTCTTGTTTATTCCTTTCATGTATTTAAAGGTTTCAATCATGTCACCCTGTCTCTCCTCTCTCCAGTGAGTACATGTTCAACTCCTTCAACCTCCTCTCGTATGATAAGTCCCCAGCCCCTTGATCATCTTTGTCGCTCACGCTGCACCCCTCCAGTAACTTAATGTCCCTCTTCAGATACGGACGCCAGTACTGCATGCAGTACTCAGGTGTGGTCTAACTAATGACCTATACAGTGGCAGAATCACCTCCTCCTCCTCGAGGATATACCCTTGTCACACGACCCAGCATTTTGTTGGCCTTTGTAGCTGCCTTCCTACATTGTGCTGAGTTGTTCATTGACCCTGTAATGAGCACACCCAGATCCTTCTCCTCCCGTCTGGGCTAGCTGCACTCCCCCTAGCTGGTAACTCCTCCTTGGGTTCTTCATCCCAAAATGCAGCACCTTGCACATTTTGGCATTAAACCCCAGTTGCCAGGTGTCTGACCAGGTTTCAAGCTTTGCCAGATCATCCTGCAACCCCTGCCATCCCCCTAGGTCATCCACCACCGCGCCTACCTTGGTATCATCAGCAAACAGACTGATCTTGCTCTTGATGTCCCATGATATGTCTGCAATGAATATCCCAAACACTGGTCCCAGCACTGAGCCCTGTGGAACACCGCTCATCACTGCCCTTGGGTGTGAGAGCTCCCCACCCACCACCACCACCCTCTGTTGCCTTCTCTGCAGCCAGTTTCCTACCCATCTCACCAGCTTTGCACCCGCCCCTGTGCCGATTATCTTCCTTCCCAGCCTTCCATGTGGCACTGAGTCGAATGCCTTACTGAAGTCCAGATACAAGACATCCACTGCATGGCCCCTGTCCAGTTGCCTAGTTACCCAGTCATAGAACTCGACCAGGTTGGTTTGGCAGGATCTGCCACGTATGAAGCCATACGGTCTGCTGTTCTGTAGTCCTTTGGCCTCTAGGAGGGCCACCAGCCTCTCCTTCAGGATAGTCTCCATTAGCTTACCCACGATGGATGTGAGGCTCACTGGTCTGTAGTTTCCCGGTTCATCCTTGGGGCTACTCTTGTGGAGGGGCACCACATGAGTCATCCTCCAGTCCTGAGGTACACACCCTGAATGTAATAATTAGTATACTGATGTCACAAATGACTAAATGGCACGTGATGCAGACTTACTTGGTGTTATGGAAATATAAACATGCAGTTTTCCTACGGACGAAAAGGCCTAATCAGATAGATAGATATTTATTTACTGAAATTTGTTGACCGGGTAGGCCCACTGAGACAGCAGCAGGGTCCCTTTTTCAGGGGCGACTCAGAATTAGTTACATTGAATAGAGACATGGGCCCAGATATTCAAAAGAGTTGAGCCATGCGCAATAGGGTTGCGCCTGCACAAGTCCGAAAATGCGCCATTCTGCGATATTCAACAGGAGGCAGTTGCGCCCCCCAAATCACGCTGAGCAACAGCGCAACGATAATGAAGGCATGCGCAACTGAAGGGGGAGGAACCATGCATAAATGGCGCAGTGCAATATTCAACAACTTGCGCCATGCGCAATAGAGGAGCAAGCAGAAGTTGCGCCATAGCAGAAATGAGCCAAAATAAAAGGGAGCAAGGGAGAGGTGCAAGAATGCTACAGGGAAACCACATAAGAGAGCAAAACACGGCAGGACACACTGGGCAGCAGGGACACACAGGGCCAGGCAGGAAAGGCACCTGGAAGCAATAGCCACAGAGGAAGGTGTGGGAGACATTGCACAAGGGAGGTACACCACACAGCAGTGAGGCAAGCATAGGCAGGTGTTCGGTGCAGGGAAGTAGCAGTGAGGACAGCGGGGGACTACAGTAACAGCTGCCAGGGGGGTGAACACAAGCTAGGGACATGGCCAGTGCCACCTTCCAGATGGAGGCCGTTATGAGGGGAGTGAGAAGGCGGGCAGCAGGGGGGCATGGCCGTGGAAGGACCCATAGGCGGTATGCCCCCAACAGGCAGTACCAAGCCCGCACCAGCTTCGAGCTGTACAGTGATACCGAGATTGTGGGCCGGTACCGCCTGAATCAGGCAATTCTGAGGTGGCTCTGTGAGCTGTGCAGTGATGTGATGCAGGCACCCACACGACAGAGCCATGCCCCGTCAGTGGAGACCAAAGTGACAGCTTGCATGTGCTTGCTCACCACGGGTACCTTCCAGAGACCAACTGGGGACACCACAGGCATAACCCAGTCGGCCACGTCACACCATCTCACCCAATTCCTCAGTGCACTGCTGCCACATGCTGCGGAGTACATCCATTTCCCCAGCACACCGGCGGAGTGCACAGCAAACATACAGGAGTTCCACAGGGTAGCACGTATGCCTGGCGTGCTAGGGGCAACAGACTGCACCCATGTGGCCATCTGCACACCACCTGGCCCCGAGGGGGCCGCATACATCAATCACAAGGGCTATGCCAGCATCAACTGCCAGGTGGTGTGCGACGCCAGGGGGCGCATAATCAATGTCTGTGCCATGCACCCTGGGGGAGCACACGATGCCTTCTTCTGGCACCAGCTGGCACTGTGCCACAGATTCGAGAGTGGGGATATCCCCACTGGACACCTAGTCAGTGAGTATGCAAACCATATGGACAATCATAGGGCCTGGGGGGGGGGCATGGTCAGAGGTGACATGGGTAGTGGCCTACATGGCCCGGGGCAGGCTGATGCTGATCACCAAACTAACCTCCACCTCTACTCACAGGTGACAGTGGATACCACTCCATCCCTGGCTGCTCACACTACCGGCGGTCCACGACCCCATCGCAGCAACGCTACAATGAGGCACACGCCACCACCGTAATGTCATCAGCGGGTGTTCGGGATGCTGAAGGCACGTTTCCGTTGCCTGGACACCTCGCGGTGCCCTACAGTACAGCCCCTCAGAGCGTGGGCTATTCCTGGCCTGTTGCATCCTGCACAACATGGCCAATGAATGTGGGATAGCTGTACAGGTGAAGAGGGGACAGCAATGAGGACGCTGGAGACGATGGTGATGGGCAGCCCCCTTGGCCGATCGGGACCCCGACTGCTCCGGCTGGCACAGCTGCACGGGACACCATCACGGAGGAGCACTTCAGCCAACCCAGGTAAGTCATGGGGCCATGTAAACCACCAGTGGCTAAAGCGCAACCCAAATCACGCATAGGACACACCAGGGTGGCATGTCAAGGAAAGTGGCGGGCATGGAACCACACACACAACCAGGGATGGGTGAGGTCTAACATGCCCGCGGATGGACACACACACACACACACACACACACAACGCACCAAACTTGCACAAAGGGTAGGAGGCACACCGACCCAGAATGCCACCCCTAGCCACAAACATGTCCACAGACCACCATGCCCACTGCCTGTCCATGTGTGTGTGTCAGATGCTGTGCACCACTGCACATTGGTGTACAGCGCAATGCAGGCATCATCATGCACACGCAACTGCAGACAGCAGCCGGGAGGGTGTGCAGATGGACTGTGTGTCCACGTGCAGGGCCGGGTATCCACCCGTGCACTGCCCACTGAAAAAGACAATGCACACAGGGCAGCAGACAGTAGCCGCATTGGGAGACAGGTCAGTCACGCGACACGTGCCCGCCACCACAGATGCATGGGTGGCCCGCTGAGACTCCGCCAGCACTGACAGGCTGACCACTGGCCTCATGGGGTGGCACCGATGGTCCTCCAGGGGTTCCACTGTGTGAACGTGACCATGCTCGTGCAGGGGTCTGCAGCACACCGAACATGCCTGCGCCAGGTGTGCTCGGGATGCCCACAGCTGAACCCGGTGTCGACAGGGAGGGTGTCGCATGACGCCGGGAATGGGGGGTGGACAGTGCACTGCGTGGTGTCCGTGATGCATGGGCACATGACTGTGTGCCCACTGTGGCCATGACAGCACTGAATGCCTGTGCATGCCTGTCAATGACAGCGGTCACATCCTCCCGCAAACGGTCCATCCCTGCCAGGATCAGAGAGGTGTCTCTGCTGCGACGCTCCTCTGCCCGCTCCAGAGCCACAAGCAGTACATCCACCAATGTCGCAAGCCACATCTGCTGCTGGACTGATACTTGCAGTAGGCAGGTGTGCTCGTCCAAGAGGTCATCTGCCTCCTCGGCATCCTGTCCCTCAGGGTGTGCACGGCCCTGATGCTCAGCACCCCTTGAGGGTGGGCGCTGCACACCAGGATCAGGTCTGGGCATGTCCACAGGCGGTGCACAGACGCCACCGCTGGACCCTGTACCCCAAGCCCATTGGCCGACCGCTGATGCTGCCCGGACTGAAGGAAAGAGTGTTCCTATTCACGGATGACACAAAAATCTGCAACAGAGTAGACACCAGGAAGTCAGAAGAATGGACACAAGTTTGGCAGCCAAGATTCAACACAAAAAGTACAAAATCATGCACTTGGGCTCAAAAACCCGGCACTAAGTATCAACCTGGGAGTATTAGCAGTCACAAAACAGAAACGGAGGTGATCATCTTTTTTTTAACTTTATTTAAAAGTTTGAAGATACAGTACAATGTATTAAAAATAACTAAGTGCCACAAAATCCATTAAGAACAAAAAGCAATTAAGCACAAAGGTAAAACTGTCTGGAAATGCTGTGCGATAGTACATTACAATGGATTAACATTTGGCAAATCAAAACAAGGACATAAAAAAAAAAAAAAAAAAAAAAATCAGTATATCTTACAATTGGTTACCATAGCATAGTGGCGATTCTTCAATCATATGGAATTATCATGGTACAAAGTCTTGTTCCCAAGGGGAAATATACATAATCCATCTCCTCCAGGTAGCTCAAACTGAATTTGGCTTTTGTTTAATATTGCAGTCAGGCATTCCATGTGATAAATGTTTATCATTAAATCATGCCGGAGGTCTAGTTTCACCGTTTGTGGTGTAAGCCAATTCTTGGTTATTGCCTTTTGGGCTGCTAGGATGGATAGTCTTAATAATTTGCCTGAGGAAAGGTTTCTAAGGGCTTTAGGAAATCCATAAGAAAGTAAAGATTTGGTGTCAAGATTAGATCTGATGAGAAAATCTCTTGTAGGGCTTTTGCAGATCTCTGAAAAAGGAATAGTACTGGACATGTCAGCATTACATGTCCTAAGGCAGCTGGGAATGACCGCACCCCTCCAACATATAGAGGACCTTCCTAGCTGAAATTTGCATTGCACTGCAGGGGTCCTGAAATACCTAACAAAGCAGGCATACTCTTTCCAGCTTGTATCTGATTCCCCATTGTATTTTACTAAGATATCTAGCCCATACGTCGTCTGGGATCTGAAGCCCCAAATCCCTGGACCAGGCATTTCGAATGATCTGGGGAAGAGCCCCCACCTCCTGAGACTATAGCCCTATAAATATATGAGATCATGTGTTCTAGTGATGCCTTTCTGTCTAATGCAGATTTCAATATTCCATAGATCTGAGGGGTGGGTCTCCCCGCAAAGGTTTCCAGAAAGAGATTTAATATAACCACGGGCTTGAAAATATCTAAACCTGCCTGTCCCATTTCCACTTATATCGGTCTACTAGGTCTATAAAGGAACAAATCTCCCCTTCTTGGACAAAATGCCAGATTAGGTGTAGCCCTCCTTTTTCCCACCTCTTAAAAGGGGGTGATCATTTGTGATGATCTGAAGGTAACTAAACAGTGTGACAAGGCAGTGAGAAAGGATAGCAGAATGCTCGGATGCACAGTGAGGGCCATCACCAGCAGAAAGAGGGAGGCAATAATATCCCTGTATAGATCTCTGGTGAGACCTCACCTAGAGTACTGTATACAGTCCTGGAGGCCCCATCTCCGAAAGGATACAGATAGGGTGGAGGCAGTACAAAGGAGGGCAACCAAAATGGTGCAGGGACTGCATCAGGAGCCCTACCAAGAAAGGCTTAAGGATTTAAATATGCAAGGGTCGAAATTAAATTTTGCAGCCACTAGCCAGCAGGGCTAATGACTGGGAAAATCCACTAGCCCCACAGACTTTTCCACTGACCCAGCTGGTGTACTTATTGAAATGTTACCTTCTCCAGCACAAGTCCGCAGGTCAGGGATCGACAAATTTCAAAATGGCATGCTAGTCCAGGACTAGTCAAAAGCGGTAGTCCCAGAGTTCCGAGTGGTAGTCCAGTACATTTAAATAAAAATGTTAAATCAACTTATGTAGAAATAAATTACATGGTGCGCCCGGGGTCGTACTGTAGTATTATGTCATAGGATGGATGTAGATGTAGAAGAACTGTGTAAATCAGAAAAAAAAAAAACAACAATATGTTTCCAGCCAATTCCTATACTTTCTTTTCTGACTAATACAGCAGGACCAGGGTGTGTGTGGCTGTGGGCAAGCTGAAGTCTGTTTTAGAAGAGATTGGATATATGATTCAGAATTAGTTTGAACAGAAGGCCATCAACAAGCCGTCTGTGAATGCAGCATGACTGTCATCAAGGGGCAGACTGACTAGACGGAGGACAGGAAGATGATGATGATGGAGCAGGAGTACTTGCATCAGGATCATCGGAAGAAGCTGCAGAAGCAACTGCACCAGCAGCAGATTTAGCAGCAGCAAGAGCATGCCCATGAATATGTCTAGTTCCTGGGCTGGAGAGCAGCCAGTGGTTAATTGCAGGATCAAGATTAAATTCATGCAGTTCCGAACCTTCTACTGCTATCTGCAGGAGAGACTGTAGTGTGTCATCAGCAATCCGTGTCCTTATTTTTGTTCTGATAAGGTTCTGAATAGAAAAAAACTCTTTCACACTTTGCAGTTGAGACACTCATAGTTATTAGTATTTTATCTAAGTCAAGAATAATGTGCCCAATCTGTGGTGGTTTTTCTTTTAGCAATCTTGCATAGACCTGAAAACAGGGCTAGTCAATTGAAAGACAAAGAACCTCTGTCCGCAAACACTGAGGCAAGGGTTACCCCAAAGGGCATTTGGCTGGGAAGCCAAGTTTCAAGAAAATACAAAATCACATATGCCCACACAATGCAAAGCATCATGGGCAGATTTGCATGTGCAGCCCATGATGCTTTGCATTGTGTGGGCATGTGTGATTTTGTATTTTCTTGAAACTGACTTCCCAGCCAAATGCCCTTTGGGTAACTCCTTGGCCTCAGTGTTTGCTATTTGAGGTTCTTTTGTCTTTTAAATAGTTTTTATTTTAATGGATCTACTCACAATATAACCCAGACAAACCGTCTTAGGGTAGCTGGTTCATTCCACTGGGGTGTCAAACAGACGAGGCAAACTGATGAGTCCTGGTAGGACGAAACACGTGTCTATGTCATCTGTTTGCACCCTTTGCAAACTGTGTGAGAGGCCTTTCGGCACCATGCAATTCTGCTTAAAGTTGAACCAGCATAACATTCTGTGGTGATTTGCATATGCAGCCCATGATGCTTTGCATTGTGTGGGCATGTGTGTCAACTGAAGATTTAAGCAGTGTTTTAAATGCAGCATACTCAGAATTTATATGTTCCTGCTGCTCTTCCATGAAAAAAATCAAAGTATTCAACCAGGTTTGCCAGTTCAGAGGACCCAAACACTGCTAGTCGGTCTCTTGGCAGATCGAACTGCTTGAAATCTAAACAGCTGAACCATTTGAGAGGCACCTCTGAGAAACTTTTAAACCTCTCAACTATATACGTTATCGCTGTATCTATTAAATTCTGCAGTTGTATATATCTTACAAAGCTGACTTCTGGGCGATTGCTTCTGAATAGAAAGGAACAGTCCTCTCCTCCCCTCTCCTGTTTGACACAAATACTCCATACATTTCTCTTCAGGTTTGTAATGGCTAAGGAAAGCTGCCATGTATTTTCCTGGTGATGTTTTCAGCCATCTCACTGGTTTTAAAGCACTAAAGTGAGAAAGATCAGTATCCAAGACATTAACAATTTCTTTTAGCTCTCATTTTTTGGGAACTGTAATGACAAAACTTAAATATTCCCTTGAGAGTACTTTCAAGCTTTGATACAAATTATTTATTTATTTTTTTTAAAAAGCACATCAAGAACTGCCAGCTCTAACTTATAGGCAGCATGATGCATCGCAGTGTTGAGGACAGTGTTCCTGCAACTTTGCTATGGTTCCTCCTCTTTCGCTCATCATTACACTGGCCCCATCAAAATTTGCAGAAACAAGGAGTAGCCCTGGATGGTGAACATTTTGTAGGTTACTTAGAGGAAGATTTACTGACTCCAATGCAGTTGATATTGCATGAAATACACCTTCTGCATGTGCATGCTCCAGTGGCACAGCTTGGATAAGCAATGTACGCACCTGTTTTGAGTTTGGGTCAACAAACCATATGAAAACATTTCCCACTCGGTTATACTAGAATCTGTACTACCGCCAGCAAGAACTGTCACATATTTAACATCAGTAAGAGTCTGCATCTGGGTTTGGGATATACAACTGTTGATATAGCATCATAAAAGACCCTGGCTCGTGCATCATTGGTGTAATTACAACCCAGAGTTATCCCATTTTTTCCTGCAGTTCACAGACCCACTACATGTCTGAGAAAGGGTGCAGATTTTTGGCAATGTGGTATGCTGTGCTGAACAGGCGTCGCACCTTGACCTTAGTGCCCTCATCCAACTGTGTAAATGCTCGATACAGTGGGGACTCCGTGATATCAAAATGTACCGCACGCTGACCACTGTCTGCAGTATGCTGATTCATACACAGCACATATGGATTGGACTTGTCATGTGCACGTAGGGACTCAATCCGAAAATTATTTGAACCAGTGGCAAACACATTAGGTTTTTTGAAAAGGTTGGTACTGCAATAGTTGGATATTTTTCCACACACAGTACAATACATCAGTTCTTTTTTTTCCATCATATCTCAACCACTTATAAATGGTTAACCAACGCCTTTGAAACAATCTGGCCCTTTTCTCCTGATCATATTTCTCATCTTTATTTGCCCTCTCTGGCCTCTCATCCTGCTCATCGAGCACTAAAGTATGTTTCTTAGGGAGTGGATGTGAACTTTCAGTGAAGGCTTCATTGCTTAATTCAACACACTTATCAGCAGCTATATCCCTGACACAGATAAAGGCTCATTTTCATTATTATTACCCTTATCTGCACTAGACACAGAAGGTGGATCATGTTTCTGTTTCAGGTGGTGTCTTGCTACTGATGGAGCTGCCTGGTACTAAGTGGGCTACTGACCAGAGAGAGAAAAAAAAAAAAAAAGAGTCTGCTGTTTACCACTCTTCTGCATATTGTTGCACTTGATAAAATATATTTTACCAGGTGTGTGGTGTGTGAGTTTCTTGAGGTGCCAGGGTTTGGTGGAGACTGGATGAGGTCAATCCAGACTGAGTCGTAATAGTAATTGAGATGCTATTTGCTTAGCCTTTTCAATAAACTGTAGCTCTTTATCTGAAATGTCTTCAAAGTTCTGATTGTGCAAACAAGGGAAGGCAGTCAACTAAGCACACAACTACACTCAAGACTAGGGCGGTGAGTGAGGGGGGATGACAGAGAGCTCTGAAAAACTGTCAGTACGTACCACACTTACACTATACAACTAGCAGTTAAATGAGGTCTCGCACATCACAGGTCACCCTTCTTTATTCTGATTTTTTTGTTTTGTTTTACAACAATCCTGACCTTATGCTGTTTTTTTCTGCCTTCTTAATTATTTTCCTTTTTGCTCACTAGTAGCAATAATTGCTCAAATGTACACAGAATTATTAACACACACAGGTCGGCCCACAATGCAGGTGCAGTCCAACAGTGCAATGTGTGGAATACTTTTCCCCTTGGCACTTCTTGTTTTTCTTGACTTTAACTATTTTCTCTCTTCTCCCCGTCGTGGCCAAGGAAACATACAGGCCTTTACCTCGAAGGCTGCCTGCCCGTCTAAACTCCCTCAGGTAGCTGACTGGCAGATGATAGTTCTTGGTCCTCAGTTTTATTTATTCGCCAATTAGGTACACTTGTCTTCTGCTGTTTTATTTTCTACTTGGTGGCAATAACAATTCCCAAACCACTAGTAAGTCTTGCTCTCGACTTCTTCTCTTTTCATTTTCTTACTATCCTATTCTTTTAGTTATTTCTTTTTTTATTTGGACAAGTAACTTTATTCACTAGCAGTCACTTGTGTCCTTGTAATTGCTCTGATGCTCTCAGGTTCTTTTACTGCAGCTTGAACTTCTGTTCTTATTTATTTCCTTTTATTCATTTGGGCAAATAGGGGCAATTGGCAATTAGTTACACAGGCACACCTGCCCTTTACTTTCTGCCAGGTGGTAAAACAGCAAGTTTGGCAACACAGAGGGTGGGATATTCAAAAGGGTTGCACATGATGTGCCCGGCGCGATATTCAATGGGGCAGGCTGCACTGCACAACTCCCGATGCGTCGAGGGTGCAACAATAATGTATGCAGCGCATAGTGCAGGGGCGTGCCCATGCATATCTGCGGTACATCCACATATTCAGCCAGGATGTGCGGCGCGCATGCTGGCATATACCGGGAGGGCGAAAGTTGAGTCTGGCGAAACCAGGAACAAATCTGGCCATCCACAGGCGAGCTGCCATATTGCAAAGCGCAACACTGCAGCCGCCTGCTGTGGTGCCCACCTGACACGGTCCACATGCCCCTGCCCAGGGGTGTCATGCCCCACTACGCCCGTTAGTGGGCCTCTGCTACATACATCCCTGGTGGTCCAGTGGACTGATCCCATTGCATGAGCGTGGGCATACGTAACTAAACCCTGGTGGTCCAGTGGTAACCCCCTGTGCCCGATCACGGGTTGGAATGATCAAAGGACACCTTGGTGGCCAGTGGTCCCCTTCCCCGCCCACTGGGGCCCCATCACCCTGCACCCCAGTCAGTGGTGGGTGGCAGCACCTCACCCACAAGCTGCCCGGCCGCCTGCCTACTGACAGCATAAAGTAGGGTCTGTGTGCCTATTGGTCCACTCGTGGGCCAATAGGCGTGCGAACCATACTGTACCACTAGCCCCAAAATGTGAACAGTTCATTCACTGAAGTCGGGCTCTGTGTATCAGATATAGTCTGCATGCCCATGGCCCATGCAGTGGACCAATAGATGTACAGACCCTACTGTCACTGTCAGTCAGCAGGCTGGGTGCTGCCACCCACCGCTGACTGGGGGGTGCAGGGTGGTGGGGCCTCCAGTGGAAGCGGGGAGGGGTACCACTGGGCCACCAGGGTGTCCATGATCATCCGCCAGCGATCGGCGGCGGGGCGCTACCACTGGACCACCGGGATTTGTAACTTATGCCGTGATCAGGCGATGGGGATTGGTCCAATGGACCACCAGGAGATAATTATCTTATGCCTGCCATCGGGCGTGGGGTTCGGTCCACTGGAGCACCAGGGCTTAATATAACATATGCCCGTGATCGGGCGAACGGGAGCAGAGCCCACTGAGGGGCAGAAGAGCGTTGGTCCCCGATGGCTGCAGCCTGGCAGGGCGCCAGGCACAAGTCACCGGTGATCAACACACCGCATGCAAATGGGGCCATAATGATATGCAAATGGCCCAATTTGCACCTTGCACACATAATGGCCTCATTTTCATGCCCAGTGCTGAATATTGTGGTTGATGCGCCTAGCGCAACCGCACTTGTGCTGTCACATCCTCCTGCTCCCCTCCTACACTTGCGCTGGCGCGTACGCAATCTTGCCGATGCAGCTGTGCATGCCCCTCAGTGCCATATTCAATGGTGCTGAGCCATGCGCAGCACCGCTGAATATCGCCTGGTCCCTACCCTGGCGAGCCCAGCTGTGCTGCACCCGGCTTGCGCCCTGCCTGGTGCAGTCTGAATATCCCACCCTCAAACTTTAGCCCAATAGCCTCTATTACTGCTCAGTGCTAGCTACTGTCCACCTTCGTAGTTTCTGATGTATGCTTCAACCAGTAACAATTGCCCAATACTTTCTCTTTCTGGGCAACAAGTTTAGCCTTCTCCTTGCTTATTTATATTTAGCTCCATTGCTTTCTTCCTCTTTACAATTTTCTTTAGGCAGCTAATCACACTTCTAGTTCAGTTATCTCACTGTACAGCACTGCACCCACACAATCCCACAATGAGAATCTCCAGCCAGTCTCAGCAAACAAACTGCTCTGAAATTAAATACCAATTGTTCACACTAAAGTACTACCTGCATTAGTTTGCTTTTTGCCCTGTTTAAATCAGTGAAATCGTTGCTTTTTAATTTTTAATTCAAATAGGTTGGGTCCAGATCATTCACTTCACTGACAATTACCCCTCCATTTCAGTGAATGCAGTTGGTTCGTTTGCCCACCCTGCACTACCTAAACGGCAAGGCAATTAGGCAAACTAGTACTGTAATCTTTTTTTTTTTTTTTTTTTTAACTTTCTTTTTTTTTTTTCGTACTGTGTCCCCCAAAATGCAGTCGTCTCACTCTCTCCCAAGTTTCTGAGACAGCAGACCATGTCCGACTCCAACCATCCCAGTGGGCAACCCCCCCCCCCAACGCAGTTGCACTGCAGCAAGCAACCCCCCCAAAAAAAACTCCTTTTATTTATTTTAATATTCCCCTTTAGTTTGTTTGTTCATTTGCACAAGAATGGTGAAATAATGTAGATAGACTACGAAGCACATGCACTTTCGAATTCCTTCACTCAGTCAGTACACACTAGACCATCCACTCCAACACACAAGGCCGAAATGGCGTTTTCAGCTAATTTCTCCCACTCTGTCCCTGAGAAAACCTCCCACCCCTGCCATCGCTGCGACCAGTTACCAGGACTGACAGGTACTCTCCCATATTGGATTCAATAACTCACCTGCCCATCCTGGATCTCTGAAAGCTTCATCTGCTGCTGATGGGAGAGGAAGAGACAGAGAGAGAGAGAGAGAGAGAGACTGGGGAGTCCGGGAGGGGGTCCTGCCTGATACAGCGCACTCGCCTATGCTGAGTGCTGTCGCCTGGACGCGTAGGCACGCGGGCACCCATGTGATTGCAGTCTCAGCAAACATGTGATTCAGCCTGCTGGAGAAAGAATGATTGGCAGCGCTGGCAGCACCTAGTGGTGGGACAACACACAGCATCAGGCAGCAGAAAAAAGGTAAACAAACACTTTTGGGCACTTTTCTGGCACTTTTGAGTTGGTTGTCCAGTGGGCAAGTAGCAAATGAGATTCTTTGTCCTACCTAAAATTTTAGTAGCCTGGGGCGTTGGGCTATGAGATTTGTCAATCCCTGCTGCAGGGCTAGTTAAGGAAAATCTTGCTAGCCCAATACAAAATCTACCAGCATTTGGTCAGTGGGCCAATGCCAGTTTGATCTTGAATATGTACTCCCTAGAATACAGGAGGGAATGGGGAGATCCGATAGAGAACATTCAAGTATCTAACAGGAATAAACAAGGACAGAAGCATTTTCAAAGAAAAGATGCTCAAGGTCAGAGGGTCTGTCTGAAGCTGGGGGAGGAAGCGTGAGGAAGTACATCTTCATGGAGAGGTAGTGGACACTTGGAACAGCCTCCCAGGTGAAGTGGTGGGGGCTAGAATGGTCACAGGATTTAAGAATGCATGGGATAGACACAAGGGAATCTTTGAAGCAAGAGGGGAATCATTGAAATACTGGTAAGTCCTCATTATATATGATGTCCCTAGTACGATTGTCCGAAACCATGGATGTCTTTTATGGATGAACACATGTGTATACGTAAGTATTGAAATGTAAACAGTTACTGTAAGTGTACGTTGTAATTGTGTGAAATTCATTTATTTATGTTCTCTGTAATACTGTAAGTGTACAATTTATGGAATGAGTCTCTGTAATTTCACCACTATCTGTAATTAATTCTAGGTCACCCCTGAAAATGGGACTGTCATTGTCTCAGTGGGTCTATCCAGTTACCAAAATAAAATAAAATAAATAAATAAAGCAAGGGTCCCCAATTGCACAATAGATAGGAATTTAGGACAGACTAGGTGGGCCAAGTCAAGTGGTCTTTATCTGCCAACAACTTCTATGTTTCTACCCTCCCCCTGTGTCCTTAGAAATAGGTGGACACCATTCTGTCCCATAAAAGTGTCTCCATAAAACTAAGGGCCACAATTTACTCTGTGAGCTCCCCACCATCTGCAAGTCCCAGGAGGCCTGGCAGAGTGAAATGAACCCTCTATTTCACAGGAGGAACTGAATTCCGTCTGGCCCGTACCTACAAATCTCACAAGATATCCAAATCAAAACTTTACAGCATAAAATCCTCCAGAGGGCATATAGGACCCTTTTATGGTTGTACAAAGCTGGCCTTTTCTCTCACAGTGACTGCTGGAAGATGCTCCTCCCCTCAGGCATCCCTCTCCCACATTCTCTGGTACTGTCCCTCTTTGGATCACTACTGGGACAGAATCTGGGCATACTGTAGAGAGATTGCCCCCCTACCCAAGGCAAAAGACCTCCCTTTCACACACACAAATTCCGTGGGTGACAGGAGCCCTGGCTGCAGGCAAGAGAGTAATCTTGTGTCACTGGAGGGACCCAGGCCCCCCCCCCCCACACACACACACAGAATGGGTAAACTCATCTCTCTCAACGTACAATATAAAGGTAGCTCATCTCACAGTGGCAAACTTCCCATATATGACAAACTCTGTGGCCTCTTCCTGCTTCTGAAACAAGCAACTCCACAAATGCTTCCTCCACATAGGTGTATGAACAGCGCAGAACAGCCCCACTCTACAATAATTAGACCCTCTATGTTCACACTTACTACTTTGACAGATCTATACTGTACCTCCTGACTCCTCTGCAGATGACAGTGTGCGGACTTGTTCTCTTGCCCCCCCACCCTCACGTGATAGCTAATGATTGACTCATGACTCATCAAATCTGTACACTCTCCCAGTACAAACTTGTTTTTCCCCAGATGTTAGCATTGCAACCTTCCACTCCAGCCCACCTAGTAGCAGACAATATCAGCGCCACAAGGACAACCAAGGGACTTAGGCTATTCATTATCAGTTACTCTTACTGCAGTACTCAGAAAGTCCAGTGATAATCATCCCAGTGGTCACAGTAAGGGATTTGAACAATGTACTTTACTGTGTTTTGTAACCTTGCGCCTCTTCAATGCCATCAAAAGTTAGTAAATTCCTTGATCAATTTAACATTGCATCTACCTTACTATGCAGAGCCTTTACGCTGGTTTATGTGCAGCAGAACTGTACTTTACCATACTGCATAATCAATGCCATGTATGGGTTTAAAACTTAAAATCAATAAAACCTTTATTTAAAAAATTAAAAAAAACTAGATTAAGGATCCAATTCAAAATCGTAAATGTTAAGAGTAGGTCCCCAATTTTGTGGTTCACCTTGTCCTCTGGTGGTTGGGCTCAATTCATATTTCGTCTTAAATCTGATAACCAAGTAACCAACACCCTTTAAAAATCATGATGTGAAAGAAAAAGTAAGAAAGAAAATATATCTGAAAGGATTGCCATGGGGGATGTGCACCTGTAACACCTCTAGAAAATAAGAGTTTATAAGATAACGTGATTAAAACTGAATGAAAGGGAGAGGGGTGCTGTGGAGTCCAAGCACAATGACCGCTTGGGAATAGAACTCTGTGATTGACTGCAGCAAGCAGAGAATAAATCCAGCTTTTTGGCACTAAAACTCTTACCAAAGACTGCATGAGCTGTTGGAAAACCTGCTCTTCAAAATGGGAAATTCCAGAAAACACAAGCTTCAGTCTGATGAGAGAAGAAGTAAACCTACTTCCGGACTCCCCACCATGCGGTCTAGCCCAGCTCATGCTGTAGTAATACTGGAGGATGAAGGACAGGAAACACTCAGAGTAAGACCCATTAGGCTACACTGCCCAATTTCAAAGGCTGTCCTGGGTGTGATCTTTAAAAATCAGGAGTTGCTTTTCTGGCCTGATTGTTTCCAGCGTTCAAGCCTGGCGCCATGAAGCGTACACAAGATGGCGACCACTCTGTAGTCACTGAAGCCCACCTTTGGACTAGAAAGCATGGCTCGAGCCTGTGGTCTTACCACACTAATGCTATGCGCTGTGTGAGTACCACAATCTAGCCCAATAGGATATTCTGTTTTTAAATAATCCTGTACACTTGTCTTGAAATGTTTTGAATTACCATGTTCTCTAGTCTGCAAATGTTATGTGCCTGGGTATGCCGTACTGTAGCAGGAGAACATGCTGCGTAGTTCTGTACTCCTTAATACTGATTATGTAGCCAATTGGGAGGGAATGAAGGTAACGTAATTGCTGTCTGAGCCAGACTCCAAACCTAGTATAGTTGAACGGGCACTGTGGGAAGCAGATCGGAACTGTTTATGGAGTATTATGCTTATCACTAAGCAAACTGTGATGCTTATGCTGTAGGAACCCTTAATCCAAATTCTCTGTTGTAACCGTTTAAATCCTGTGCTAAACAGGCTACAATGTACTGTTGTGTAAATCCGAACTCGAATCAAGCATTGACATTGTAGTGCTGAGAAAAGCATTTGTCTGCTGGTCTGCGTCAGTTGGGTCTGTTGTGTGGGATACTGCACTGGACTTTGTTACCCACACCAGTTCCCCTGCTCGCCACTGTGAGTGTCAGTGCTCAGAACCTGTGGGCAAGTCACAGCAAGGCTTATTCTAAATCACTCCCCCCCCCCATTTCAGGGCCACCCACAATTTCCACCAGCAGTAGTTCTGCCAAAGAAAGAGTTGGGAACAGGGAACAGGGAACAGGGAACAGGGAACAGGGACCCCCCGCTCTACCTGCACCATAGAGAGTCCTTGCAGGTAGTTACTTTACTGGCCTGATTGTTTCCAGCACTCAAGCCAGGCGCCACACAATAAAGGAATAATCCTACACCCCACTCAGCCACCCTGGGAGGTCACCTTTTTATACCTTCTCACATTTGCTCGTCTTCTTCCCAAATGAGCTGCACCTGGTTAAAGTCTCGAACAGGTAAATCAGCCTGACGTACACACTCCAGCTCCAGGTCGCCCCTCCTGCCTAGTTGTGATTTACAACTCCCATTCAGGTAAATTAGCCAATAGTGAACTTTCCAGCTCCAATTCAGCCCCTCCTGCCTAGTGTGGTTTACAGCTACCTCCCCATTCTACCTAAGTAGCTCTGCTCTACTCCTGGCTTGTTCTTCCTTGGTCCACCTTGGTTCCTTAGTTGTTTAAACCTGTACCTTTTTATCGAACTTCCTCTCCCTCATTAAGTCTACCTCCTTTTCTCCCAATCTATCTCCTTCTCCTGCTCTTCTCTACCACTTCCCTGCCTATTCCTCTACCCACTCCCCACAGAAGCCCCGCTTTGTCTCCCTACTTCTACCCCTCCATCCCCTCCCCCCTTGTGTACTGTCTCCACCCTTCTCTCCTCCTCACTGTTCACCCTTGCTTATCTCTCTTCCCCCTCCCCTCTACGCACTCATCACCCTTCTCAGCCTCCACCCATCTCTCTACTACTCTTCTTATCCACCCCACACTGCTCCCCCTCTCGACTCCTAAATCTTGAGGCCCTGCTTCACTGCACTAACCCCTCCGCTCCACCTTCCTCTCAACTCCAGAAGGTGCAAGTACCCTCCTCACCGGTCCCTTTTTCTACTCCTCCTGCTACTCTCCGGCGATGTCCAACCCAACCCTGGCCCTCCCACAATCCCCTCCTCCTCAGACCCAACTTACCCAGGCACTCCCCCTAACTCTACACCCCCTCTCCTGCCTATGGGGCTTTGCATTTATCACCTAAATGCCAGAAGCCTCCTCCCCAGAATGAATGCTATTAAAAGTATGGACAAACCAGCATCCCCCTGACATTCTCTGTGTTACCGAAGCATGGCTATCCACCAGAATTCCTGACTATGCTGTCTCTATCCCCAAACTTCAATCTATCCTATCAAGATCGTGGCAAGCACGGTGGTGGTGTAACCTTGTACACCACAGTCTCTCAGTCTCTCCTGCTCCATCACTATTAAACAATCTTGTCCCTCCTCCCGTGAACTTATCACTGCCCTTCTGTCCCTCCCTTCCTCGACTCCATTCTTCACTGGTACACTCTATGCTCCACCTAAAACTTCATCCAACACCTTAATCACCACCATCTCTTCGATCTCCTCTCATGCAGCGACTGGATAACTCTTGCTTCTAGGTGACTTAAACCTAGACTGGCTCTCCTCCTCCTCCTCAAAGCCTACCCTCAGGATCGAGGTGGGGTAACCTCATTCAGCTGATCCTCAAACCCACCTGTATTAACCCTCGCTCCCTAAACCACTCCCTGCTTGACTGAGTGTTATCCTCCCACCCCCACTGCATCACTGCAGCAGGCATCCTATCAGATGCTCTCAGTGATCACAGTGCATCACATACTGCGTACCAAAGATACACCTCCCCATGCTGTCCTAAATACATCTGATCCGCCTCTCCATGCTCTTGACACTAACAGCCCTGCTACAAGATCTCTTCTAGACAGATTGGCAACCAATATACTCAGCCCATGATGTTGACTCTGCTCTATCCATCTTCACTAGCATACTTATCCACATTTGGAACCACCATGCCCTTTTACAGAAGCTAGGTAAACATCACCATCAACCCTGGATTACTGCAGAACTGCTGACCAAATGCAGAGACAGGAACTGAGTCTGGAGTCACTATAAGGGGTCCTTAACCCAGGCTGGCTTACAAAGCACTCAGAAATAACTGCACCAAATCCATCCACCTCTCTAAGGCTAAATATTTCAGGCCCCACCTGCAACATGGTCGAAACTCACCCGCATTGTTCTGGAAAGTGCTACACTCCGTCCTAGGTCTCCACAGTCCTCAAAAATGGATGAATCCCCCATCTCTGACCCCTCTACAGTAGCTGAGATTTTCAATAAATACTTTGCCACTTGTGTAATCCCCGATAACCCCTCTCCTATCCCACCATACTCGTCTTTCATTCCTCCTCACTCACTCTCTCTCCACTTACCAAGTTCCTCTTCCCTTTGTTCTCCCCCCACGAAGTCTATAAGGCTCTCACTGCCCTCAACCCTGCCCAAATCAGCCCTGATGGTCTCCACCCTAGGCTTCTCCATATCTCCGCCCTTGCTATAGCTGCCCCTCTTGCTCACATCCTAAACCTCTCCCTCTCAACCTCCACCGTTCCTAAAGCCTGGAAATTTGCAAAGGTGTTACTTCTACATAAGGGTGGAGAGTGGCGACCCTTCTTCATACGGAACCACCGCCCATCTCACTTCTCCATCCCTTGCCAAACTCCAGGAGTCAATCATTCATACCAGGCATGTCCGAGTACCTGCTACTAACAACTCTCTCTCGCCTGTGCAGGCAGGGTTTAGGAAACAGCACTCTACCATATCCTCCTTGTTGCGAGTTACTAACTCCATTCTCTCAGCAATGGATCAGTCATATATACAGCCTCCATCTTCATAGACCTGGCAAAGGTGTTAGATTCAGTCTCCCACCCCTTCTGTTTCACAAACATAAATCTGCTAGCCTCCATGATCCAACTGTCAACTGGTTCTGCTCCCATCTACAAAAGGCTGCAATCTGTCCAGATAGATGATGCACTTTCTTCCCTCTTCCTATCCTTACTGGGGTTCCTCAAGGCTCTATCCTTGGCCCACCCTAACTTCTCCAACATTCATATGTATGCAGACGACACTGTCTTTTTTACCTCCAGTCCCTCCTTTGTCAGCGTGCAATCCCCTCTCCAGGAAGACTTCAGAGTGCAGTCATGGTTTCAGTCAAACCAACTGAAACTCAACACACACACAAAAAACAAACAAAGAAAAAAAAAACACTGCATGATGTTCGGCTCTAGACAGAAACTGGCCACCCTCCACTCTCCCCAAGTCTTCTCTACTTTGGACGGCTCCCCTTTAGAGAGGGTCCCAACTTTTAAATATCTAAGGGTATGGATGGATAACCACCTTGATTTCATAACCCATATAATAGAATTTTAGTTTGTGTTTAAGCTACTGCCTATATAAATTGTATTACTGAATTGTCTGTGCAGCACCCAGACTCCATGGAAATGGGCACTTTATAAATAATATATATCACTCCATCAGCTCCAAACTCCGACCTAAGCTTGCCATCCTCTATTGTCACAAAGATAACCTCCCTCTCTCTACTCGTTGGGAGTTGGTATCTAAAATGATTCTACCGGTCTTTGATTATGCCGACATGGTCTATGGCACAGCTCCAGCCACGTCCTTCTCCATATTGGACACACTTCTAAACTCTTTATGCCATTTTGCTACTGCCTCCTTACACACTGTATTCTCTACTCTGCTCTCTCTCCAGTACCTCTGTCTCACATGGGATGGTTCACTGCGCCTCCCTTGTTGCTAAGTTCTGTTCAGGACTCCCCACTTCCACCACCACTCCTCTCACCTCTCCCAAACAACTTCTTCAACGTGATTCTCTCGCCAAAGAGACCCTTGCACCTTCTCTACCCCTTGCCCCCATCACTGGCCAGTCTGCCTTCTCCTAACATTTCCCACTACTCTGCAACAAACTTCCTCTGTTCTCCACCTATCCTCCTCCTTAAAAAGCCTCCTCAGACTTTTCCCCTCCCACAGTGATCTCTGTGCTCAACCCCCAATACCTGAGCTGCCTCCCCCCATAGATGTTAGAGCTATGTAGCGTGCCTCTCTCAACTCCCCCACGCCCCTGAGCAGGACTGAGTACTCTGTCCTGCTAAAATTGCAATCTTATTTATTATTTGTCTGTCTTACTCCTGAATTTGTTCTTGCAATCCTTATTTGTATCGTGAATATTTTTTCCTGAATAATGACGTACCTTACTGTAACTGGACTTGTATACGGTGAACCTTTCATTGTTTTGTATTACTGTCTACTCGTACAATACCCTTACCCGGTCGCACCTGGAAACGAGTCTCAGCTCAGTGTGCCTTTCCCAGTTACTAAATTTTAAATAAAAAAAATAAATAAAGTTTGGCTCTGCCCTCTCATAGAACAGCTAGTCTGAGCAGGCTGAAGGAGCATGCCACCTTAGGGAGTCATCTTCTCATTCTGTACCTTCGGTGTGTAGTGCTGTACTGTTTTGCACTCATCCAATGTGTCTGGATCGATGGAGCAGGATATCCTCTAAGAGGATAGGCTTATTGCTTGCCAGTAACAATAGATCTTTGACAGAATCTCCTCCACAGAACCACACAACTTTCTCCCTTTGTCCCCCATGAGAACTGCTGTGTTTACAGGTCACTGCACGATCACCCTTTTAGTTGCCCACTTGTTTTCATGAGTGCAAAACAGACAATGATGGCAGAAAGTGACCAGTGGTCCATTCAGTCTGCCCATAGTACCCTATTATACCCAGAGACCTTTTGTCAATGCAGGGTTTTGTCTACACTTTCCACCCTCAGGGTAACTACAGTACTAAGCCGCTAACTCTGTCCCAACTGTGTTGGAAGCCATTAATGGTTTTGGCACCCACCACCTCCGCTGGCAGACTGTTCCGTGGCTTAGTAAAAAAAAAAAAAACTCACACATCCCTCCTTAATCTCCCCCCTGCCAGCTACCACTCGTGGTCTCCTGTTCTAGATTCACTACTCAGTTTACCTTGTTCATTCATTTCAGGAAATTGAGGATATCCGTCATTAACAGCAGACTACACTAATGCATTTTCCCTGCCTCTCCTGTTTAATTAGTAAATGTTGGAAATCGGTTTCTAGATGGTGGGAACTGAAGTGGATGGGTTGCCATGTTATACAGGGCGCTGAGACATCTGAGATCATATGTGGAAGTATGGTGACATGGGGGGCCCCAGTTCTGAAAAGTCTCCTGCAAGGTGCTAATGTTACTGGTTTACAGTTCAATGTGTGTGTGTGTGGCCCTATGGAGGAGATTCTCTAAAAGCTCTGTGGTTACTGGTAAGTAACAAACCTTTCACAACTCTCATCTAACCACTCCGCCACAGTCTAATACAGATGGCAATAGTAGTAAATAATTTAGTTTATGTGCACTTCAGCATTTACTGAATTTTATTTATTTGAAAAATTGGTGACCAGGAAATGCACACAGAGCCAAGGCACACTGGCTTGTTTTTAGGTGCAACCCAGGGGCGGGGGAAGGGGCAGCAAACACACAGCATAGACACAGTACACAGTTAAATGCAACTGCATACCATTGACACAGTTCGTAGTTACAATAAAGTGGAATAAGGTGCATGATTAAAAACAGTAGTAAATACAATAAGAGCAAGCACCACAAATCAGGCAGTTCAGTCACACCTACACCAGGGTAGGAGGCAAACGTAAGGGAAGTCAGGTAGGGAAGAATGGAGCAAATATAGTTGTGATGCCTTAATGCCAGCATATATTTATAAAATGGGACAAGATGGGTGTCACAAATACTGCTCTCTGATTGGACAAACCAGGTCACCTGCCATGCCTATTTGTATTCATGAACACAGTGCTGCTTTCACAGCTTTGTCTATGCCAATTTTAGAATTCTAGGCCATTTTATAAATGCAGTGACACATTCCAGGGAGATGCATGCACTGCGGGGTGTGCTGAGGAGCACTCAGCCTGCATCGTGTGCTTCAGTATGCACCTGAGGAATGCAGATCTCTCCAAATGAATGCACACCTTGTTGTGTGTATCACCTCTTATGTAAGCTATAGCAACTGTCAAGCTGTCAGCTCGATGCACATTACAATGACGTGTCCATCAAGACATAGGTGAGTATCTTCAGCTGTGACCAGACCTTATTACACAGGCTCATTTTTACACTAAAGTGTAGCCCCCTCCCTTCCACAGAATGAGAGCTTCCCTGGCTCCTTGGAACCCTGACTGTCACTGCTGTCAGCTACCTGCACTCTTCGGCTCCCCCCAAAGAACTTGGGACTCTGTGTCTGTGACTGGAGGAGAGCTACAAGACAAGTGAAGACCAAATTCTTCAGTGTCTCCAGTGCTAGTGTGAACGCAGCTAGCACTGCACATCAGGGGTCGACAAATCCTATTGCCCGACGTCCCGGGCTACAAGTTTTCATTCAAGGACAAGTATTTTGACAAGACTGCTTGTCCGCGGGCAAGTATGCCTTTAAACAAAAATGACCTGCTGTACCAGCCTTTTCCAGCAGGGTGCCTCTTTTGAGTCTGACTACTTCCTATGGTCATCTGACCCACAGGAGTGTCACTCATGTGATGCTGACAAAGGCGCGAGCATAGCGGGAGCGAGCAGTGACTCATCAGCTATCGGGAGGAGCCAGTCAGGATTGGCATGCAAAGCAGCAAATCATCGTATGCAACCCCTATGGTAGGCACATCCATTGGTGGCAGTGATGACTTGGCAGGACGTGGGGGACAATCGCAGCAACGCTTGCTCACTTTCTCTATAGCTGAGCAAGAGAAAGGACGTGCGTGCTGCTACTGTGGAAAGTTTTGATTTCAATGAGCTGCGAACTAGGAGGGGAGGGAATCTTCAGTAGTGTAGTGTGTGATCGGATGTGAGAGCAGGCCAGGTGACAGTTAGCGAGGAGCGGCTGCAGCAGCAATGTGCTGTGTGTGTGTTGAGAGGGGAATAGAGTTGCCAAGAATCGTGAGCACAGTCGGAGGTGTTTACTGTGCTGTTGCTGCTAGCTGCCCAGTGCCCACTTTGCCCAGTACCTCTCTGTTTAGCTTCCTTTTAAAAATAAATACAAAGGCAAAGGCATACAGGGAGTGTTGGTGTTGTGTGTGACCAAGTGGAGGGGGGGGGAAGGGAAGAGACAATCTCCCTGCCAGTTGCTACTGAAAGTATAATTCATTTTGACAGTGACAAATACTGATTATTATTAAAAGGGGAGTGTGTCTGTCAGTGTGTGGCAGTCTGGCAGAAGTGAAGCAGTTGAGTTGTGCTCCCTAAAGACAAATCAGAGGAGGAAAGAAAAGCCATAAGCATTAAAAAAGCTGAAGAAGGGTACCTCATCTCTCATTTAAGTCAGCTGGGGGGGAGGGAGTGGGACTGTGTGGAGTGTTAAAAAAGTAAGGAAAAGGGTTGTGTTGTTGCCCATGAGTAGCAAGTCTGAATAACTGCCTAAGGAAAACATAAAAAAAACATAATAAAAAACAGCTAATAAAGGAAGAGTTTAACAAAGAAAAGATAAGAGGAGCCTTGGGCAGCTTTTTGGGAGAAAGGAGATTGTGTGGGTGTACAAAAAGAAAAAGATATTAAAAAAAAAAGAAAAAAAGTGTTGCAGTTGCAGCTGTTTGAGATACTAAAAAGAAAGAAACTGTAATTTAGCTGCAGCACTATATCTGTGTGAGACACTGTTTCAGTGTTTAGCTGAGGGAGAGAGGGGGGGACAGAGAGGCATAAATTGAAACTGAAAAGGGAACAAGTGTGGTGGTGGGGTGTTGTGTTGTGGTTTATTTACATTGAACCAGTACACAGAAAAATATAAAATATAAGAAAGTATAGCAGTGAATGTACTGAAGTAGTGTATGACTACGCTATAGTGTTTCCAATTTCTATTTTTACCCAGGCACCCAAGCACGTCTAGTACACTTAACTACCCCCATCCCCCGGCTTCCACCCAGTCAAAAACGGACTCTCTCACACAGATATTGTAGAATATATTCTATTTGCTGCAGAGTAAGCAAGTTAAAAAAGTTAACACAACAAACAAAAATATGGCTATGCAAAAGAATAAAAAAACAAAAGACTCTTTTTCGATGTGGTCAGCAGCAGCAGCCACTGGGCCTAGTAGCCAAACACAAATACAGTCTTCTCAAGATAAGAGACACTGCTGTGGTAATGGATATAACAGCAGCTGATGCTGATGTTCATCAGTCAATTGAATTAAACCGTAAGCGGAAGCATCCGTTTCCTCTTCCTGTCCTAGTAAAAGCGAACTTTGCTGGATCAGCAACAACAAGGAGACATGATCTCTAAAGACAAAAAATATGATCAGGAAAAAAGGGCCAGAATGTTTCAATCTCACTGGTTGAACAATTATAAATGGCTGCGATACGATGAAAAAAGGACTGATGTATTGCACAGTTTGATAAAAGTATCCCTCTTTTGCAATACCAGCCTTTTCAAAAAAACCGAATGTGTTTGCCA
Source organism: Neoceratodus forsteri (assembly GCA_016271365.2). NCBI lineage: Eukaryota > Metazoa > Chordata > Ceratodontiformes > Ceratodontidae > Neoceratodus > Neoceratodus forsteri. The sequence goes on along the minus strand of CM028130.1, from coordinate 537,131,594 downwards.
CAGGCTCTAACAATTTTAGAATTGAGTCACTACATGCACATGAAAAATCTAATCCGCATGTGCTGTGCCAGAACCAACATATTCTGGAAAGGGGCCAGCGTGCAGTTCAGTGTGATATTACTGAGTCACCACTTTATCAAGCCTTTGCAGTGTTGGAAGAGGCCACAAAGGAGAAAGTGAGACGTCTGTTCAACACAGCGTACTCCATTGCAAAAAATCTGCGTCCTTTTCCGACATGGATTGGCTATGTGAATTGCAAGAGAAAAATGGTATTAAGCTTGGTACCAACTACACAAATGATAAGCGAGCCAGGGATTTTTGCAGAGCTATATCTGCTGTTCTGTCCAAAACCCACATACAGACTCTTAAAAACACAAAATATGTGAATTCTTGCTGATGGCAGCACGGATACGGCTCTAGTTGAATGGAAAAATGTCTTTCTGCGTTTTGTAGATCCTAACACAAAAGATGTATGTACATATCTGATCCAGGCTGTGCCTTTGGAATTCGTACATGCTGAAGGTGTTTTTAATGCAATAAGAACTGCATTAGATTCACTGTGTCTTCCTCTCACTGACTTATCAAATGTGAGCAGTCCGGGGCCCGTTTGATTTCTGCCAATTTTGATGGTGCAAGTGTAATGATGGGTGAAAAGTGGAACCATCACAAAGTTATGGGAGCACTGTCCTCGCATCATTGCCAAGCACTGTGTTGCCCATAAGCTGGAGTTGGCAGTTCTCGATGTAATGAAAACAAACCCCTTCATATCAAAGCTTGAAAATACTCTAAAGGGTATATTTAAATTCTACCACTATAGTCCAAAAAATATGAGACAGCTACAAGAAATTGCACAAGTAATAGATAGTGATCTGGCACACTTCAGTGCAATTAAACAGGTGAGATGGCTGGCCAGCAGATCACGGTCAGTTCATGCAGTTCAGGTGAATCTACCTACAGTTGCTCAGCACTTGCAACAAAGTGCATCTTCTGCTGATGGTTCAAAAGCAAAGGTGCTGTTAAGATAGGTACAGTCTGTTCACTTTGTCAAATCTCTTTATATCCTCCAAGATTTTTTGCCCATACTTAGAAATCTTTCACTGCAGTTTCAAAGAGATGACTTAATAATTCTTGAAGTACCAAATCTCATCGAGACCTGCCTTCTCCAGCTGATGGAATGGAAATCAAAGCCAGGGAAATACATGACAGCTTTCCTAGCTCATTACAAACCTCAATACAGATGCATGGACTATGTCATTTCACAGAAGGGAGTTGAGAAGACCGTGCCCTTCACATTCAAAGGCAACTGTCCTGAAATAAATTTTGGGACTGATACACAACTGCAGACTTTAGTTGATGCAGCAATAGATTATATTGATGTAAGATTTCAAAATTTATCAGAGGTGCCTCTGAAATGGTTTAAATGTTTGGATTTTAAACAGTTTGATCTATCAAGAGAACAACTGCGGACTGGGACCAATGAAGTAGCCAATTTGGCAGCATACTTTAATTTTTTCAATGATGAGCAGCAGGAAAATATTAGATCAGAATATGCTGCATTTAAGGCCATGCTGAAATCTGCAGTTCACAAACCCTATCTGCAGGTGTATACAAGATTGCTGAAAGAAAAAATGCCCCAGATTGCTCACATTCTAGAGTTAGTGGAAATACTACTGGCAATGAGTTTGTCAACTGCAAAGTGCAAACGAGTGTTCTCCATTCAAAACCTGATAGACAAAAATAGAAGTGTCTGGCAGAGTACACACTACAGTCACTTCTTCAAATAGCAGTAGAGGGTCCAGATCTATGTGACTTCGACCCAGATCCAGTAATAAACCACTGGCTGCCGTCTGGTCCAGGCACTCGACATGTTTATGGGCATGCTACTACTGAATCTGATGCTTCTGTGTCTCATGCTAGCACTGCTGCTTCTCCATCATCACTTGATGTTGTTGACAGTTCTGAATCCGAGTTCTAATTATGCTGTGCTAATTATTCTCTGAGAAAGCATTTAATGGATTAGGCCATCACAACAGGATTTACAGATACTCCTTGTGTGTTAAAAAGGGCATTTGGAGTTGGGATTATAGCTGAAAATATAGCACTGGAGTTTTTTTTCCTCTTCAGAGGTATGTGGTAAATCTGGAATCCACGTTAAGGACATGGAAGACATCCTTAGAAAATTGGACAACACTGAATGGCAGGATAATTTTGTATGCTTGGGAATAGAGGTGGGCGATGGTGAAAAATTTGCAAAGTTAGTGAAACTGGCAAGAAGCCGACTTTGCAAAGTTTTTGCAAAGCGAGATTGCCATTTTCCTAGACGAACTGATTTAAATTTGCCCAACTTCACCTAACTCTCGACAGAACTTCACCAGTGAAGTAAAACTTACAACATCTCTACTTGAGAACAGGCGTGGAGGCAATATACACCTCTGTTCATCATGAACGGGAATTACAGTGTGTAAATTTGGAAATGGATTCAAACACCTCTCAGTCACCAAGCTCATTCATCCTTAAAGCAACAGACTATATTCTAAACACATAATGCTATTGAATTCGGGGGCAGGTACTTTTTACAGATATGTGGGACAGCAATGGGGGCAGCTATGAATCCCAGTTATGCCAATTTGTTTCTGGGTATCCGGGAGGAGACTGCTGTTTTCAATCAGAACCCCAATCCCTATAAGAACAGGATTAGGTAATGGTTCAGATTTACTGATTATATAAAATTTGCATAAAGGAAGGTGACACTGAGGAGATTCATGGAATGGTTAAACAACAACAACAATCTAAATCTAAAATTTACCGACACTGCTAGTAAGGAATCCTTAAATTTCTTGGATGTTACCCTATTTTCAAAGAATAAGAATGATAAAAAGATTCACACCACCCGTTACAGAAAACCCACAGCCACAAATGCTGTGCTCAATGTCAATAGTGCACATCCACTTACATAAAACATACAGTCCCCTACATTGGAGTGCCTAAGATTCCATAGGAACTGTAGTACTCAGACTCCATAAATCCAGGCTGACAAACTTGAGAATTACTTTAGGACCAAAAATATGACAGTAACTTATTGAAGAATTCAAGAGATAGGGCAAGGAATGTGCACAGGAATGATCTAGTAAAACAAAAAACTTTACACAGTTGGAAAAACAGATGTAATTTGGGCCCAGCACCTTTGTCACTGAAGAGTTTTGCTAAGATTGTTTCTAGGCCTGCCTGCTAGTTCCAGTAGTATCAAATGCATATTTATTCTCCTGCCAACTGTTTTTAAGTACAGCTGCATAATTACAGCCTACTAGTGCTTAGACTGTGCTTAATTTTGTGCATGCCTGTTAAACTGCATACCTCAGCTACATAGCCGAAAGCATTGTGACCCTCAGTCTGTCTGCTTTCCTTTTTTACCCGTCTTCTTGACTACACTCAGTCTGCCCTCCTTCTGGTCTACCTAACCTCGCTACTCTCTGCCTGTTCTCGGTACCCTACTACCAGCAAATTCCTCTCTTCTTCACTGCACCTTTACTGGAGCTATTGTTTCTCCCACTTGACTAGCGCCAAAAGCCTGCTCGAACTTGAACTCACCCCCACTGCTCTAATCTTCTCTCTGCCACTATCTTTCCCTCCTTTGTCTCGACGGAGCCTAACCCCTGCCTAGTTAATCTGCAAATCGTTTGTCTCCTGCATTCACCTCTACCCCTCACTGTCTGCTGCCACTCTCCCACCCCTTCCATTTCTATCACTCTGTGTGTTAGGCTTTAGTTACCCTACCCTCTCCTTGCTTCCTTAGATTTGCTCTGCGCCCCGAGCTGCGCTTCTAAACGGAAAGGCGGCGCCTCCTCAGCCACTGCCAGGACTCTACATCTCCTGCCTGCCCCTGTGGAAGCAGTCCCCGGACCAGCTCTCAAGGTACAGCCACTGTTTTTAATCTCACTCCAGCAGTGCTCCAATTGGCTGCTGCTCGTCACAACCAGCACCTGATTGGTCGGCCAGTCAGCATGGCTCACCCGATTGTGCGCCCTTTCTATCAGCTCTTGCTATATTGAGGAACTTGGAACTTTTAATCCAACACAGAGGTTTTGTCCTCCCCACCCCCGGCCTCCTTTTAAGTACACGTTTGCTCCTCCTCCTCCCTCGTACTGCCCTTACCTCATTAGCTCCCTCAGACCATGCTTCATCAAACGTCTTCGCATGTCTGAACATTAAAGTTAAATCTGCTTTGCCATTTTTTTTTTCCTTTTGTTTTCACTGCCCATTATTGTCCTCCCACAAACGAGCCCTCCCTGCCTTACAGCACTCCTGTGTTCTCAGGATTATTTACTGGCCCCATCTCTCACAACCCTATTACTCGGTTATAACTTTTGAGGCTTTGTAATTTCTCCTCCTCCCCCCATAAATATGATGCCTCCCACTCTATACCTCGTCCTTTTGGTGTTCTCCGCTCTCTCTCTCTCTCTCCCCTGTCCCCTACTCCCTCGCCTGCACCGCAGAGCCACTATGCCTTCCTTCTTCCTCCTTTCAATCAGGCTACCTCCCCTTCTCCCACTCCTCTATCCTGGTCTCACTCTTCCATTCGTCCCTGCACCTCTCTTGTCCAGATGCCCATGTACTATACTCTAATACTCATACTTAGCTTCAGGCCCCCTTCAGCTATCAGTAAAAGCAACAACCCCCGACTGTCATGCACCCACTCTTGGTTCAAGAGTGCCACGTTACATTATATTATCATTGCCCTCCTACTCTTATCAGCTGGAGACATAACCCCTAACCCTGGCCCAGCACAATCAGGAATGGTCCCTCAACCACCTCCAACTTTTACTCCTGAGTCCCAACTTACAACTCTCCCTCACGGCCTAAAATTCCTACATATTAATATACGCAGTCTCCTCCCCAAAGTGGACTTGCTCCAGCCCCTGGTGGCTACGCTCACCCCTGATATAATTATCCTATCAGAAGCATGGCTAAATAACAAGATTTGCAACTCGTCTCTCACACTCCCTGGCTTTACAATATCACGGCAAGACCATCTAGGTAGAGGTGGAGGATTAGCAATCTACGTCTTTTCGTTCATCCAATTTACCTCAGTCTTTTCCAGCTCTGTACCAGAAAGCATACAAGGCACTGATGTTGCAAATCTTTCTCCCCTTCTCCAAACCTATCATCATAGCAGGCACCTACTGCCACTCTGGTTTACAGTCCAATATCACCACTGACCTCATAGCTACCCACTCTTCAGCCAGTGAATTATATATCATTGGAGATTTCAACTTAAATTGGTTGACCTCCATACCTAATAAAGTGCATAATGCTATATACACGCTCAACTTAACTCAACTTATCCACGACCCAATTGGCTAAACCACAAGACAGGAAACCACTCCCTCATCGACTGGGCCCTTACCTCACACACTCACAGGGTCATTAAATCTGGTACTCTAGCAGATGCCTTCAGTGACCACTGCATAGCCTTCTTGAGTACGTAGAGTACACAAAGTCAAAGCCCCCATAAAACACTACAAATACATCGTACAAATCCTGAACATTGTCCCTGTGCTGCATGATTTGACCATCACAAACTGGGCACCTATATCCAAGCCTGTAACCTAGATGAAGCAGCAAACTACTTCAGAGACCTATTCTTTTAAGTCTGGAATCAACATGCACCTTTACGCTATGTCCAAGACCGAGGTAACCACTTCCCCTCTATCTCTCCAGAGTTCATCGACTAACAAAGAGCGTGTGACTTAGCCTGGAAGCTCCATAAAGGCACAAAGCTTCTCAAAGACTATGAAGCATACTAGGCCCTCAGAAACAAATGCACGAAAGCCACTCGTTTGGCTAAGGCTGAGTACTTCAGCTCTACTTTCAACTCCAACTCCAACATAAATAACCCATCCAAATTCTGGAAAGTAATCCGCTCACTTTTCTCCCCCAGGCTCCTCCTCCTTCCCCCCTCCTTAAAATAAACAATACAGTCATCTCTGACCACTCAAGTGCAGCTGCAGCGTTCAACTCGCACTTCAACTCATGCGCTTCTGCTCTACTAGGCTCCCTTCCAACCAAAAAGTCAGTGTCTACTGCCTCTACAAGCAGCCTACCTGCTTCACCACACAATTTCACCTTCTCCAAAATCCGGTCACTAGATATGCTCGCTGCTTTAGAAGACCTTAACCCAGGCAAAGGTAGCTCCCCTGACGGGCTGGATCCTAAGCTACTAAACCTGTCTGCTGCATCCATTGCTCCTCCACTGACTGCCTTCTCAAACTCTCTTTTCAACTGGCCGAAATACCATAAGGTTGGAAACATGCAATCATCCTCCCACTTCCAAAGAGTGGTGATACCTCCTCCTCTGGGAACTACCGCCCCATCTCACTCCTCCCAACGTCAGCCAAACTGCAAGAACATCTAGTCCTAGCTCAATTGTCTTCATACCTCTCCGACATAAACTTTTTCACCAGATATCAATCTGGGTTCCATAAACACCACTCTATTTCTACTTCAGATCACAGACTCGATCCTGACTGGGATGGATTGCAGACACATCACTACTGCCATCTTTATTGATCTTGCTAAAGCAATTGACATGGTTTCTCATTCTCTCCTACTCTGCGCCCTGTCATCCACGGCCTGTCTGAACACACCATAAAATGGTTCAGTGGTTTTAGCGGCCACACACAGCGGTAAAATCTCCGACTCCATCTCCCTCCTCTACCTATGTGCACTGGTGTCCCTAAGGGGTCTATACTGGGTCCGATCCTTTTCTTAATTTATCTGAACAATGTTCCATCCACCTGTACATTATCTTCTATACATATGTATACTGATGATATGGTTCTTTTCTCCTCAGGGCCATCGCCCTTGGATGTTGCCTCAGGCTCCAACAGGATTTCAATAATGTCCAGGGGTGGTTTCAATCTCACCAACTCTTCCTAAAGGCTAAGAAAACAGTGGCCATGGCGTTCGGCACCAGACAGAGACTGTCAAAGCTACCATCCCTCCCACACTCACTACCCTCGATGGGACAACTAGCCAGAGGCCACGGCGTCTTTTCACGTATCTGGGCGTTTGGCTGCATTAACATCTCATTTTCCCCGGACCAAATAGATGCAATAATGAAAAGCTTCAACCTAAACTCGGTGCCTTATATGAAACCGCTCCTGTCTCCCACTCCAGGCAAGGCGCGAACTGGTCCAAAGATGATTCTCGATCATGGACTACTGTGATGTCATCTGCTCCCGCCACCTATTTAGCTAAACTGGATACCCTTTTCAACTCCTTCTGCCGCTCTGCCCTTGATGCACCTCCCCAACCCATCACCGTCACTTTTACCGCACTTTAGCTTTCCCATCTCTAGCTAAGAGGCAGCTGCATCACTGTGCTAAGCTCATCTCCAACTACTGGCTTGGTACCCTCCCTTCTTACCTCCTCCCTTTCCCCTCCACCCACACTCTCTCGCCTCCTCAGATCCCATGACCACAGAACCCTGTCAGTTCCCCGGAGATCCACCTTAATTGGCCAGTCCTCTTTTTCCTACCATTTCCCAATTTTGTGGAACTCTCTGCCTACACAAATCCGACTTTCCGCCTCACACGGCTCACTAAATAAAGCACTACATAATTTCCTTTCTGTTAATTGTGTACCTGAACCTAATTTTTCCCCACCCCTCCTAGTCTAACACCTTGTCTGCTGACCCGCATGTCTAAGCATGACCTAACACCTTGTCTGCTGACCCGCGTGTCTAAGCATGACCTACTTGTAGCCCTTTTATATTTTCAAGCACTTAATCTTGTTCTTCATTTTATGGTGTTGCAATCTGGTTTCTGTTGTCTGTCTCTGCCTTGGAGCCTGAGTGTCTTGCCAGGATCTATTATCCTGCTCTGCTCCTCTGCTATTCTCCCTGCAAGAATTGTTACTTTTGCATGTAGGCCTTAGTGTTCTCCACTCATGATACACCTTTCCCACTCTGCTGCTAATTATGCTGTGTTAATTCCTAAGTTGTATTTGTCCCTTAAATACTTACATACTGTTACAGCTAAAGTGTTAACTGTCCTATCTGTATACTACATCCATGTATGCTTTAGGAGCAATTTGTACTCACTATATACTATAGATCATCCTTAAGATCAGCGCATATGTTGAAACTAGCTACTTTATAAACTATGCCTTATACGTTGTGTGTGAATTGCTTGTACAATTTTCTATGTTTTGAAACTCCCACTCCCTCTCCCCCAGGTCGTACCATGAGACGAGCAACTTGTTGTTCGGTGTACCTTACCTAGTGAAACTTTTCAATAAATAAATGTAATAATCTGGCAGAAAGAACTGGAAATATAATACTTACAACACTGGCCTATACTCCTTAGTGACAATGAGGTTAGCCTAGCTGTAGGCCTTAAACCTAGAGTGACATTCCACAGGGGTACTAACCGAAGGAAAAAACTAGTGCATAATAATCTGGAAAAGGGAAAACAAACTAGTTACCACAAAGACCAAAAGGTTTTTTGTTTTGTTTTGTTTTTTTAAGTGTGCTAGATGCAATATCTGTAAATCTGCATAACATGGTGGCAATTTTAGACATCCAGCCAACACTAATACTAGGGTGGATATTGTCATAAACGCACTCAGCAGGTCAAGCCCTCTGCTCCCACAGTGCCAACCTCCGAGCGCAGTATGGTGAACAGGTAACGGAACAGGGTAACCCTCCTGTCTTTGTGGGTCCAAATCACCTTTAGTCTCAAGTTCGGGGATTCAAACTGTGAACCTTATGTTAGAAGGCATCTAAATGTACAGGCTCAGGTAATCTGCTCTTCAGGGGATGTCAGATATCTTTCACCTAAGGGCACCTAACCAGGTATCCAAAATGAACCCTTAAAAACTCTATGAAAGACCTTGGGTATATTCTTACCTTTTCCCAGTTTGGTAACACCATTCAAGCTTATTAACAGTTTTGTCAATCTTAACCTCCATACATCACATGCAAAAGAACTAACGAAGACACACCAGGCAGTCTTTGGAATAAAGGGTTTACTTAAAAAATAGATAAAAATATGTAAAATGTAAACACAGCACTATATCACAAAGCATACAATCACTTAAAAGAAAGCAAAGAAAATTCACACAAACTCCCAACAACATACAGTTAGACTTTTTCTATCTAATGTATACCTCTACCAGTGCCTTAGTTAGATCCAAGATCTTGTTTCTACAGAGTCCAAAAGAAATGTCTCTTCAAACACTGAATACAGTTTAAAAGTCTGGTTTCCACCCCTGCTATGATGTCATCTAGCTCCTCCTTGTTAAATATAAAATATTTGCAGACTGGATGTCCTATCAGGAGGTATATTATATAAGGTGACATCAGCAAAAACTCATTTCCCCAATGCGACTCCTTAATTAACATTCCCTCTGATCTAGAGCATTTCCTCTTCCCATGGCACATCTAAGGATTTTTATGACTTTTCACACCATGGTATAAAAATGATTTTTCCTCTAAAATGTCATAAAAGTTTACAATCCCTATATCCTGGCAGCTGGACAGCTCCAATTAAGTCAGATAAACTGGAGACCCTTAATTAAGGCTCTCTGGTCTTTTTAGTTACCTCCTGGTTTCAGGTTAATATATCCTGTTATCTCCACTAAAACCTGACCCAGGACACAGCTGCCTTATGGAGACAATCACACATTACAGTTTTATATTACAAATATCAAAGAACAATCATAATCAGCTGCCCAAGCATCACAGTCATCAGGGAGTTGACAACGTGATGCCACATTTGTGGTGTGAATACTTTGGTGTAGCTGTTACTTAGTATACGTAGGACACACTACACACTAACCTAAAAAAAAAAAAAGGATAAAGGAGCATGTGCGTTCCATTCCGAGTGGCAAACAAGATACCCGGTGGGTATACATTTTTTCAAAATCCTAATTCCAATCCAGAGGAACTTAAATGTATGGGCCTGAATGGTACCAATCCCCTCAGAGGAGGTGACAGACAATCTCTTTTTGAGGAAAGAAAGTTGGTGAATTTACAAACTGTCAAACACCAAACCGATGAGACTGAATAAGCAACGGGACACCAAACCCCTATTTGCAGTGAACATTATTCAGAATCCAGTCCACTTTAAGTGGCCTTAATAATTAATTTTCAGAATGCATTTTTTTTTTTTTTACATTTTTATAATGTGATACTAATCTTGATCTCTCTCTTCTTTCTTTTTCTAAGTTCTGTCCTCTACCCTGACTGGATTTTGTTACTTGGTGGATTCCCCTCCCCCAAAAAAAAATGCGGACACACAGTACATCCTGTTACCAGTCCAGTTGTGGAAAGTAGTGAATTAAGAAGGATCACGAGGTAGTGATCGTAGTAACTGTCAGAGTTCTCTCTCTCTCTCTCGCTCACACACACGCTTTCACCTAGACATTGGTCTGGTAAAGTAAAACTAACCGAGCTGGCACGGCGGTAAGCGCTAGCCTGCAGCGCTGACGAACCATGTTTGGGAATCAGCACAGTGCATCAGAGGGTCAGCAGGGGAGGTAGGATAAATGGGAGGGAGGTGTGGCTTCCCGGCATGCCAGCGATACCCAGCAGAAGCTGAGTGTGCAACAGCCTGGACCACTCGTCAGTGGGCAGAGGCGATGGTGGACATCTGTATGTCGGATGCATTCCCGCACCCAATCCACACTGACGTCATTGCACATCTGTGCCTCTGGGGGAACTGATGAAGAAAAAAAACCAAAAAACATTAGACCAGCTGCTTCATGAAGCTCCCTGACCTACACCCAACAAAACCCCCAAGAATAAGCCTTGGCTGGGGCCTCAGGTGAATCTTGATCTCTTCCCTCGGGGAGCCCCGCCACAGTGGGCAAGCTGCGAGCTTCCCAATCCAGGCAGCCGGGGGGGGGTGTGTGTGCCAGGTGCGAGGTCCAGATGCTGTAGAGAGGGTATATCCCCCTGCCCAGAACCAGGAGGGAAAAAATAACCCTGACTGAATTACGTGTATTAAAAATGTGATATTTTTACAATGGTTGTTTCATACTGTATATAGGTGTTATTTGCACTTTGCACTGGTTTTAGCACTTTGAGTATATTTGCATTTCCTGGAACTACTAGCCAGTTTGCAATTTCCATAGCCATGTAGGTACACCCACTATTTTCTGGAGAGGAAATAAATGAATTTAGCGCATGTAATTGCAGCTTTCATTAGCCCCGAGTTTGGGTGACCGAGTGACATTGATAAGAAATACAACTTAACTGCATTAAAACTTTTGTGACGGAGACATGAATACGTATGAGATGGCCGTATAAATATGAAAATTACATACCTACCGTAATTCTTGATCTTCTCTTGTATCTTCACCATTCATTACTGCTTGGGTTAGTGCCAGAGGCACGCACCATGCATGGGAGTTTTTTTTTTTTTTTGAGTGGCTCCAACGGCTGTTCCTCAGAGCGACGACCAAGGCCATGCGCAAGGGCGCCATTAGGTGCGTGTAGACTCCTCCTCTATCTCAGTTCTGGTAGCCAGAGAGGCAAAAATAAAGGGTAAGGAAAAAAGGAAAGCGAGGCAAGAGAGCCGAGGGACAGAAAAAGGAAAGGATATAAACTGAAAAAGGCATAAGCCGGTAGAGAATAGACAGAGGAGAGAGAATTCCTACCCTAAGGGACCGCAGGGCCTCCTTTCCGGGGCGGCTCTAGGGGAGGAACAGAGAGAGGGAAAGAGAAAGAAGAAAGAGAAGAAAAGGAAGCATGTTGAGAGGGAGAACAGTGCTCATCGAGCATTGGTTGAGAGGCTTATAAGCTCGAGACTAAAACAAAGGAGCAAGAATCCCTGTTGATAGGACTGAGAGAAGGTTCAACTGAACCACCTGCACAGATCAGATACAAGGGCAGATTCTCTGATCTCTCAACATGCCAAGTCCCTACATCGTAGCTGAGAGCTCACAGACTGCCCGGGCAGAAATCTGTTCCTGAGAGAGTGCCCACCCAGGAAGGGGACTATGCCCCATAGCACCCTGTTAAGTGCTAACAAAGAAGTGTATCGGGAAAGTTTATGCCTTACTGAAAGCAGCTTTGTATGAAAGGATAGAGTAGGAACTCAATCAGACTCCCTAAGGCAAGGCAAGAGCAGTCGCCAAGGCTAAAAGTGCAATGCACCATCTAGAATGAGCTTAATGATAATACCTGCCAGGGGAATTTAAATTTTGTTGAGGCCAAGTCAGGCACGGTCTCTAAGCTGTGAACTGCGTAACATGATCAAGGTATCCAGAAGTCGCACCCTAGGGGCAGTCAGAAAGAGTTCCTCAGAATAAGTGATAAACACAGACCGTGCTCGTTCTCTTTACCTTGAGGAAAAAGGATCCATTCACCAAGAATGGAAAACAGAAAGGTTTGTTTTTTTTTTTTTTGGCATAAAGGCCAAAGGAAGGGAGAGGAACAAGACGGGAGGGGGAGAAGCCACAGTAGGAGGCCACTGAGGGGAAGGTGGGTGGGTATCAGTAATGAATGGTGAAGATACAAGAAAAGATCAAGAATTACGGTAGATACTTAATTTTCATATCTTCCCTTGTCAATCTTCACCATTCATTCCTGCTTGGGTGAGTACCAAGCCCCCCCCCCCCAAGAAGGGGGGGTAGAAACCCTGAGGTAACAAGACCCCCAGCCTCCTGTTGGTGAGAAACAGAAGGGAAATACCCTGGGCTAATCCGAAGAGAAGCCTATGGGGGAGAAGAGCTAGGAGGTGCCCCCCCGAGGACAGGGAGATGGAGGAAGCCCCTGCAGTAGTCTCCTAGCTCTGGAGGAAAAGAGACGGGTTCCCCAGAAAGCGGAGCAAATCACCCTATGCCGGGCCAGGGGTGACAACCTTGATAGACGAAGCCATGCCATCCATCTAATGCAGATCGCTGTCCCCTCAAGCCTGGAAGCCACCTCACTGGCATCATAAGATGCCCTTGCTTGGTGTCTTGCCAGCTCCAGGCCTATAGCAGAGAGAGCAATAGCTTGTCTGGTTTGCTCCGTATTGAGCACTGATGCTAAGATTTGAGAAAGCATCGACCACAAATGCCTACTGTGAGGCAGCGTGATGGGCCTAATGAGATGCAATGCAAGACATCGCATGAGAGAGAGAACACTCTTCTCGCCCCCACTGGTCACTCATTGTAGGGAATCCGAGTCCGTGGACGGTCAAGCACCAGGCGGCCGCGCCCAGAGGGAGTCTCAAGGTATGCCAAACCCGAGGGTGGGTTGGGGAGAGTACCCAGAGATTCCGAAGGGGCACAATACCTACGTCGGCAGTCTGCCGGGGTTGGAGAAAGGGCAGCTGGCGACTGCCAGGAACGGATAGACGCCTCCTGGAAGGGAACAGGCCAGGATAGTACCACCAGGTGCTGGGCACTGAATTCGCCAAGGAATTCACCCGTCTCCCGTTCAGTATTGTCTCGCCTAACGTAGGAAATTCGAAGATCCCTCACCATCCTCGAAAGGAATCGCTGATATTCAGTGAAATCAGCATCGGAGGAGAGATGAGCAAGGGTTCCTCTCCCTCAGAGGAGGGAGACGAGGATGATGGAGAGCTTGAGTGTCCAGAGGACTCTTGTGGCAGTGGGGATAGGCGAAAAACCCGCTCATTCATGCACCTGACATATGAGGGGAAGGCCGCCGCAGAACCTCTGAACGCCTCCCACGATAATGGGCCCGTGGGACCGACATGGCCTGGGAGAGCGGGGGGTGGCTGCAGAAGAATGGGAGATGGGCACCTACGGAGAGGCAACTGTCCTCTGCTAGGACTCTGGAATCCGGGGAACGGAGCCCGAGCTGGCGGGATCCCGGACAACAGACCAGGTCGCAAAACGGAACCCTAGGGATGCGAAGCATGGAAGAGCCCAGAAGGGGATCCTCCCCTGTGACGAACCTGGGACTGCATGGATCCAGAAGGGCAGCCCACAGCAACGCCACCAGAGGGGACCCCGGGGTCCAAAAGGGAAAGGCGGGCCCAGCGCTATGGCTCCTAGCCACACCCCGAGGGGTGGCAGACAGAGACCGAGATGCCTGAACCCTGCCCCTCGACCCCTCGGACTCCGAGAACGCCCTCCTCCTCGACCCCAGCGACCTCCCACCCCGAGGGGGTGCAGCAGCACCAGGGTCGGTAGCTGCCACGAGCCCCCCAGGAGGGAGAGCCCCTTCCTCCACCCCTGCTCCATTGCCCCCCAGGGACCCCAGACCACCCCTAGCCTGGGGGGCCTCAGGGAGGACGGCAGCGGGACAGAGGAATAAGACTGCTGGGTCACTGGCACTCCGTGCCACCGGGGACCCTGACTCAAGAATCAGGTTGCCAGGACGGGTCCACGCCTGAATCATCAGCCTCCGAAGAGGAAGAGATCAGCTGGACCACAATACTAGCAACCCCAGGGGTCCCCAGTGAAATGGTGCCACAGAGTCGCGGTGCGGAGGCGGCACCGGATGACTCTGCCCCCGTGCCAGCTAAGCCCGGCCCCAGCTCCCCCACCAGTGCCGGCCAGGCACATGGCACGCCATGTCGGCCGGAACCAACCCAGCGCCGCCAGGAGAGCGAACCAGGCCCATGGCACCACGAGTGGCGCAGAAGGCAAGAACGGCGCCGCTAGCAGCGCCGTCTCGATCACCGCACCACTTCAGGCACCGGATCCGAAATGGCACCAGAAGGCAGCGTCGAGGGTCCACCAATGCCGGGCTCAGCAGGCGTGGGCCTCGACACTGGGGGAGCCTGCACCTCCGAGGAGGTGACTGCCAAGGCGGTGTCTCCGCCACGGCCCCGGAAGGAACCTCGACATTCCTCCAACACCGCAAAAGAAGCTTCCTTTTGGCAAGAGAAGATGAGGAAGCCTCCTCCTCTACGGACCTTATAGGCCCAAGAGGGGACCCAGAGGAAGGGCCTAGAGACCTTACCTGGGAATCCCTGGAGCGACGCCGTCCCCCGAAAGTCGGCGGGGCCTTGCTGATCTTGAACGCGCGGACTTCGAGGACACGACGGTCCATGGAGAAACAGGCATCGCATTTAGATTCATATCGTGTGATTGGGTCCCAGGCAACGAAGACAAACATCATGCCGATCCGGGACGGAAAAATGCCGGCCACAGGAGCACCGACGCATACGGGCACGGCCCGCCTTCGACTTACATTTTGCGCCTGAACCTGACATGATGTGAACAAAATGAGACTAAAATTAGCAAAAAAGCACTCAGCGCCGTTGACAGAAGAAATAAACAGAACGGTCTTAGCGGGAGACGGCGTCGAGAGAAATACGAGAAGGAGTCTGGCTTGAGTGACGCAGAAGGCCCAGTTCAACTACCGTGCAGCAGGTGCAGCCTTGATGGCGGGAGAAACAGAACTGAGATAGAGGAGGAGTCTACGGCACCTAACAGCCGCCCCTCGCGCATGACGCAGTGGGTCGCTCTCGAGGGTGGCGCCATTGGAGCCGACTCAAAAAAAAAACTCCCGTACCGGGTTCGCGCCTCCGGCACTAACCCAAGCAGTAATGAATGGTGAAGACTGACAAGGGAAGATGTTTAGCAATGCTCTGCTTTGACAATGCCCTCTGAGGAAGACTCAAGTGAGTCCAAGCACTGGGGCAAGTGGGGTGGCAGCATTACTTGCACCTGTATGGACTGTGAAGGGTCAAGAAAAATGTTATAATAATGTTTGGAATAATTTAAATTAAAACATTCTGCCACTGGCTCTCTGGTCTGGCCGATACTTTCACTCTTCTACACAAGTACTACAGAGTCTTCTTGAAGTCTGCATTCTCACCAACCTGCTTCTTTTCCCTGACTGGCTACCCAGTAAAACCCAGGGGGCTTCTTAGTTAGAACTATGGTGTTTTACACAGGTACCAGTGAGGAGAAGGTAGCATTCCATTACAGGCTGACAGAAAAGCAAAAAGTACCGTATATGAATGGTTTAGAGGTGGGCTATTATCATACTTGAGGTCGAGCTTTGACGGGCACCATGCCATGCTGCTTCACTGCTTAATCCCCAAATTTGTGTAAACCCCCCAATTTATACCTAATTTCAGTGCAAAATATGAGGAGTTGTACTCAATTGGGGGGATAGATTTTAAGATTTTGTAAAATGGTATTGCTCATTTTTGAAAGGAGGAAATATCAGTGGTCCTATATAAAATAGCTCCTGTTGCGTCATCAAAAATGACTTCTACAAATACCCCCTCTCCACTATCTACTGTATATGTACATTTATCTGCAAAGCAAGAAATAATGCCATTGAGGGGGCTAAGGTGAAACAATTCATGAGCTCTTTAGCATCCGAGATGGCATCATTTCATAAGTACAACACTTTTCTGGCATTTGCTTTATATAAGCCATTTGGTGAGTTAAAACAGTATTACTATAATTGTGTTTGGTGATTTGAAAACTTAACAGCAGCACAAGAGTTAATCTTAACCTTGTGAACAACAAAGTGATTATGTGCACCAGACTGTGAAGGATGCAGCCACCATTAGTCATCTGACTTGCAGATCACATGGCTGTGAGCCAGAGGAACATGGCTACCAAAAATCACTGTCATATGCGTCACTGCGCTGCATTCCTTAGCAATGTGCGTTTCTTTGTCTGGAAACAGTTTGAAAAACCCAGCAGTTGTACAACAAGTTTATGATGCTTGTTAGATGGGTTTAAATGTTTTATTTTATAATGTTGCTTGTAAAAAGTGCCTTTGCCCAAAGATGTTTTAAGAAAAATCAGTTGCTTGTAAAATGTGCTTGCAGATACATGAACCCAAACTGTGCATAAAGTTGTTTTATGAAATGCTTTTAAAATGTGCTTGTGTGGTTGGTGGGGGGAAGGCGACTCAATCTTTCAAAATCTTTTTTTTTTTTTTTTTTTATGTACTTGTTGGGAGGACTTAAACTGATGAGAAACCCTTTTTATGAAAGTCTGGTTTTGAGGTTGAGTTTATAAATGTAAACAAGTTGTCAGTTGGTGATGTCATAATTGATTAATTACGAACATAAAAATTTGCCAGCAGATAAAGGCCTAGAGGTCTATCAAGTCTGCTTTCGAATGTGCAGCTTCTTCCCTATTCTGCAGCTGCCCCTCCCTTCCACCTTCCCCTTCATTAACCCTCTCCCTTGTCCTGTCCCATCCTCGCTTGAAGCAGTACACTGTTCTACTGCATACCACTTCAGCAGGTAACGATTCCACCCAGCCACCACCCTCTCTGTGAAAAGTGTCTCTCATCTCCTCCTGAACCTTCTCGCTCCAGTCTCATATCATGGCCCTGGTGGCCCTCCCTCCTTACTTTGAACAGCCTCTGTACCAGTCTTGTTTATTCCTTTCATGTATTTAAAGGTTTCAATCATGTCACCCCTGTCTCTCCTCTCCTCCAGTGAGTACATGTTCAACTCCTTCAACCTCCTCTCGTATGATAAGTCCCCCAGCCCCTTGATCATCTTTGTCGTCTCGCTGCACCCCCTCCAGTAACCTAATGTCCCTCTTCAGATACGGACGCCAGTACTGCACGCAGTACTCCAGGTGTGGTCTAACTAATGACCTATACAGTGGCAGAATCACCTCCTCCTCCTCGAGGATATACCCTTGCACACGACCCAGCATTTTGTTGGCCTTTGTAGCTGCCTTCCTACATTGTGCTGAGTTGTTCATTGACCTGTAATGAGCACACCCAGATCCTTCTCTCCTCCGTCTGGACTAGCTGCACTCCCCTAGCTGGTAACTCCTCCTTGGTTCTTCATCCCAAAATGCAGCACCTTGCACATTTTGGCATTAAACCCAGTTGCCAGGTGTCTGACCAGGTTTCAAGCTTTGCCAGATCATCCTGCAACCCCTGCCATCCCCCTAGGTCATCCACACGCGCCTACCTTGGTATCATCAGCAAACAGACTGATCTTGCTCTTGATGTCCCATGATATGTCTGCAATGAATATCCCAAACACTGGTCCCAGCACTGAGCCCTGTGGAACACCGCTCATCACTGCCCTTGGGTGTGAGCTCCCCCACCCTACCACCACCCTCTGTTGCCTTCTCTGCAGCCAGTTTCCACCATCTCACCAGCTTTGCACCCGCCCCTGTGCCGATTATCTTCCTTCCCAGCCTTCCATGTGGCACTGAGTCGAATGCCTTACTGAGTCCAGATACAAGACATCCACTGCATGGCCCCTGTCCAGTTGCCTAGTTACCCAGTCATAGAACTCGACCAGGTTGGTTTGGCAGGATCTGCCACGTGAAACCATCACGGTCTGCTGTTCCTGTAGTCCTTTGGCCTCTAGGAGGGCCACCAGCCTCTCCTTCAGGATAGTCTCCATTAGCTTACCCACGATGGATGTGAGGCTCACTGGTCTGTAGTTTCCGGTTCATCCTTGGGGCTACTCTTGTGGAGGGGCACCACATGAGTCATCCTCCAGTCCTGAGGTACACACCCTGAATGTAATAATTAGTATACTGATGTCACAAATGACTAAATGTGCGTGATGCAGACTTACTTGGTGTTATGGAAATATAAACATGCAGTTTTCCTACTGGACGAAAAGGCCTAATCAGATAGATAGATATTTATTTACTGAAATTTGTTGACGGGTAGGCCCACTGAGACAGCAGCAGGGTCCCTTTTTCAGGGGCGACTCAGAATTAGTTACATTGAATAGAGACATGGGCCCAGATATTCAAAAGAGTTGAGCCATGCGCAATAGGGTTGCGCCTGCAAGTCCGATGCGCCATTCTGCGATATTCAACAGGAGAGCGTTGCGCCCCCAAATCACGCTGAGCAACAGGCGCAGCGATAATGAAGGCATGCGCCAACTGAAGGGGAGGAACCATGCATAAATGGCGCAGTGCAATATTCAACAACTTGCGCCATGCGCAATAGAGGAGCAAGCAGAAGTTGCGCCATAGCAGAAATGAGCCAAAATAAAAGGGAGCAAGGGAGAGGTGCAAGAATGCTACAGGGAAACCACATAAGAGAGCAAAACACGGCAGGACACACTGGGCAGCAGGGACACACAGGGCCAGGCAGGAAAGGGCACCTGGAAGCAATAGCCACAGAGGAAGGTGTGGGGAGACATTGCACAAGGGGGAGGTACACCACACAGCAGTGAGGCAAGCATAGGCAGGTGTTCCCGGTGCAGGGGAAGTAGCAGTGAGGACAGCGGGGGGACTACAGTAACAGCTGCCAGGGGGGTGAACACAAGCTAGGGACATGGCCAGTGCCACCTTCCAGATGGAGGCCGTTATGAGGGGAGTGAGAAGGCGGGCAGCAGGGGGGCATGGCCGTGGAAGGACCCATAGGCGGTATGCCCCCAACAGGCAGTACCAAGCCCGCACCAGCTCCGAGCTGTACAGTGATACCGAGATTGTGGGCCGGTACCGCCTGAATCAGGCAATTCTGAGGTGGCTCTGTGAGCTGTGCAGTGATGTGATGCAGGCACCCACCGACAGAGCCATGCCCGTCAGTGGAGACCAAAGTGACAGCTTGCATGTGCTTGCTCACCACGGGTACCTTCCAGAGACCAACTGGGGACACCACAGGCAACCCAGTCGCCACGTCCACACCATCTCACCCAATTCCTCAGTGCACTGCTGCCACATGCTGCGGAGTACATCCATTTCCCCAACACACGGTAGTGCACAGCAAACATACAGGGTTCACAGGGTAGCACGTATGCCTGGCGTGCTAGGGGCAACAGAACTGCACCCATGTGGCCATCTGCACACCACCTGGCCGAGGGGCGCAGCACATCAATCACAAGGGCTATGCCAGCATCAACTGCCAGGTGGTGTGCGGCCAGGGGCGCATAATCAATGTCTGTGCCATGCACCCTGGGGAGCACACGATGCCTTTCTGGCACCAGCTGGCACTGTGCCACAGATTCGAGAGTGGGGATATCCCCACTGGACACCTAGTCAGTGAGTATGCAAACCATATGGACAATCATAGGGCCTGGGGGGGCATGGTCAGAGGTGACATGGGTAGTGGCCTACATGGCCCGGGGCAGGCTGATGCTGATCACCAAACTAACCTCCACCCTCTACTCACAGGTGACAGTGGATACCCACTCCATCCCTGGCTGCTCACACACTACCGGCGGTCCACGACCCCATCGCAGCAACGCTACAATGAGGCACACGCCACCACACGTAATGTCATCGAGCGGGTGTTCGGGATGCTGAAGGCACGTTTCCGTTGCCTGGACACCTCCGGCGGTGCCCTACAGTACAGCCCCTCAGAGGCTTGTGGGCTATTCCTGGCCTGTTGCATCCTGCACAACATGGCCAATGAATGTGGGATAGCTGTACAGGTCGAAGAGGGGGACAGCAATGAGGACGCTGGTGACGATGGTGATGGGCAGCCCCCCCCTTGGCCGACGGGACCCCCGACTGCTCCGGCTGGCACAGCTGCACCGGGACACCATCACGGAGGAGCACTTCAGCCAACCCAGGTAAGTCATGGGGCCATGTGTAACCACCAGTGGCTAAAGCGCAACCCACAACCACGCATGGGCACACACCAGGGGTGCATGGCGTCAAGGAAAGTGGCCGGGCATGGAACCACACACACAACCAGGGATGGGTGAGGTCTAACATGCCACGCGGATGGACACACACACACACACACACACACAACGCACCAAACTTGCACAAAGGGTAGGAGGCACACCGACCCAGAATGCCACCCCTAGCCACAAACATGTCCACAGACCACCATGCCCACTGCCTGTCCATGTGTGTGTGTCAGATGCTGTGCACCACTGCACATTGGTGTACAGCGCAATGCAGGCATCATCATGCACACGCAACTGCAGACAGCAGCCGGGAAGGTGTGCAGATGGACTGTGTGTCCACGTGCAGGGCCGGGTATCCAACCGTGCACTGCCCACTGAAAAAGACAATGCACACAGGGCAGCAGACAGTAGCCGCATTGGGAGACAGGTCAGTCACGCGACACAGTGCCCCGGCCACCACAGATGCATGGGTGGCCCCGCTGAGACCCGCCAGCACTGACAGGCTGACCACTGGCCTCATGGGGTGGCACCGATGGTCCTCCAGGGGTTCCACTGTGTGAACGTGACCATGCTCGTGCAGGGGTCTGCAGCACACCGAACATGCCTGCGCCAGGTGTGCTCGGGATGCCCACAGCTGAACCCGGTGTCGACAGGGAGGGTGTCGCATGACGCCGGGAATGGGGTGGACAGTGCACTGCGTGGTGTCCGTGATGCATGGGCACATGACTGTGTGCCCACTGTGGCCATGACAGCACTGAATGCCTGTGCATGCCTGTCAATGACAGCGGTCACATCCTCCCGCAACCGGTCCATCCCTGCCAGGATCAGAGAGGTGTCTCTGCTGCGACGCTCCTCTGCCCGCTCCAGAGCCACAAGCAGTACATCCACCAATGTCGCAAGCCACATCTGCTGCTGGACTGATACTTGCAGTAGGCAGGTGTGCTCGTCCAAGAGGTCATCTGCCTCCTCGGCATCCTGTCCCTCAGGGTGTGCACGGCCCTGATGCTCAGCACCCCTTGAGGGTGGGCGCTGCACACCAGGATCAGGTCTGGGCATGTCCACAGGCGGTGCACAGACGCCACCGCTGGACCCTGTACCCCCAAGCCCATTGGCCGACCGCTGATGCTGCCCCTCCGGCTGCCGCTCCCCAGGGCTCAGTGGTGCCGCCGCAGTGGCCGCAACAGTCCCACTGTCCTGAACAAACACCAGTGCTGCCCCACTGGCGCTAACAGGCACAGGCTAGGACTGTGCTGACATGCAGGCCTCCATGGCAGCACTACCCACAGCCATGGCCGCAATGTTACCTGATGTGTGGCCATCCCGTGGCACACACGTATCACTACCCATACCGTTAGCAACATCATCATCGGTGACAGACTCGGCACCGGACCGTGTCACAGTATGCTGGCATCCATGGATGCTGTCATGCTGGGACACGGGCAGGGCTTCCTCCGCACCTGTTACAACAACATCACTGTGGACAGCCAGGTGGGCCCACTGTCGCACTGAGCCACGTATGCCTGTGGAGGTGGATGGGCCCTCCTCCATCTCCAGCTGACTGTCCTCAGTGGACAGGCCCACCACCGCTGACCCATGCAGACGCTCAGGATCTGTAAGGGAAAACAAAGTCGCATTACTGCATGTGACCTACCCTGGCCCCCCATAGACAGACCATGACTTACCATGCAGTGATGGGCCACCACCCGTCTGGAAGCCACCACGCTGCATGCTTCCAGCAATCCTCTCCTCCTGTGGGGTCAGGTGTACCACCTCTGGCTGTCCCCTACCTGTCGCAGCTCGTGCTGCCCTGATGGCAGCCACCTTCTCCTTTATCCTCCTCCTGTCTGTGCCCATCTTCTTCTTGCACTCCTGCACGGAGCGCTGGTGGCTGCCATGCAGGTTCACAGCACGTGCCACCTCCTCCCATGCAGCAGCATGGGCCTGAGGTGTTCCCTGCCGTCTGCTGAGCGGCTCCCTGATCCAGGTAGGCCTCAAACAGGGCTTCGGTCTCGGCCTTGGTAAAATTAGGCCTCCTCCTCCCACCACTGTGTTCCTCCTCCCACAACTTGCTTGGTCATTATTTAGCCTGTAAGAATGGCAGTTGTTACCTGTGACTGTGCAGTCCCATGCATGTCCCTAAATCCACAGTCCACACTCCCAAACAGCATGCAACTCACCAACAGACTGCAGTAACCGACTATGGCCACTGCAGCCCAATGTCGCACTTTTATAGCGCAACCCATGCAAATGAGGCGAGGCGCAACTTTAAGTGGATGCAAATTGCAGTGCTGCGCCATTGCATGGCTGATTAGCTGTTCTGAATAGGATGGCTGAATATCGCGCTGTTGCGCTTTGCGCAATTGTGTTGAACGTGCTGAGCCAATGGCGCAGTTCTGTGGCATGCGTAGTACACAACTCACTGCGCTGCCGGGTTGCTGACGCAGGCGTCTGCCGCGCTGCTGACGTGCTTTGCATGGGAAGCAATGCAGGGCATAGCCACCATTGTGCCAGTGGCGCTATAGCGATGTTCACCTACATGGCGCTGTGGCACTGGGCCATCATAGGCGCACTGGGGCAACAGCGTGGTAGACCGCTACTGGCGGTAGCACACAGGCAGCCAATCACGCTACATGCATTGGGTTCCATTGGCACTGTGCGTGTCCATGTGCCAGAGACCCTTGACCCTGTGCCTGACCTTTGCCCCCTAGGCACCATGCGTCAGGCATGGGTACACCACTATCGCGCTGTTCGGTGACAGCGCGATAGAGAATGGCAGTGCTGTACCGCGCAGCATCTGCACGTGGGGAGCCACGCTGCAGAGCACCATATTTGCAGACTAAGCAGAGAGAATGGCGCGCAGGAGGACTGCTCAGTGGACACAGTTGGAACTGGCCAACCTAGTGGCCATAGTGGAGCCACACCATGGACCACTGTTTGGGGAGGCACCCCTGGACAGGTCCAGGAGCCAGGTGTGGGAGGAGGTGGCCACTGCACTGGAGGAGGCCACTGGATGGGGGAGAAGTGCTGAGCAGTGCCGCCATAGGTATGGGGACCTGCGGCAGAGGGCGGAGCTGCTAGCCCGCCTGTGGGGACGTGCCAGGAGGGGCATGGTGCCACGGCCAGGTAGGTGTTACATCAACACACTTATCTTACACATGGGTATCACAGTTGTATGTGTCCAGCACATAGGGGAGGGACCGTCCGGTGTTGGCTGTGGTGGTGTTATCAGGGTGTGGGGTGGGTGGGTCTGGCTGGGTGGGAGGGCACACACCTGGGGGCAGGAGGACTTTGCTACGGGACTGTACGATGTTCCTCTCTCCATGTTTGCACCACAGACCCAGAGGAACGGCGCCTGGCCCGTGAGCTGTGGCGCAATGAAGAGGAGAGGGAGGCCAGGCGGGGCAAGGGTCCATAGCGCCCAAGGGACCGGCCCAATGATGGTGAGTGCCATACCTCCATGATTACTATTGCATGCTGTGTAACAGGGTGGGCAGCAGGGCATGGCCACCATCCATCGACACCACTGCCATGCACGCAACTTGTTACGGTCAGCACTGTCCAGTGGCAATGCATGTCTGGGAGTGCATCGATGGTGGTTCATGCATGCACCAGGTACATGGCTGTGCCACTGCCTTTGCACCACATAGCCATGTCACTAAATGGCCACAGTGGTGCTGTGCGTGACTTGGCCGGTGGGTGTGTGCAGCGTTCCGCATGGCTGTATGCGCCTGGGCGGGCAGGTCATGTGGACGTGATCAATGTGGGTGGTCACACACCATCACAGAGATATGTCCCAAGGCCGTATGCCATGCACAGTGGGTGGGCTGTATGGGGCGGTGCATTCACACCTACTGACTGTGCTCCCTTGTCCTAGGTACACGACAGCTCCATGACATCCGGGACGCACTGCGGGAGATCCTGCAGGTGGTGAGGGCGTCCCTAGATATCCTTCGCTAGATAGACGAGACCAGGGTCCTGAGGAGGCACAGGCAGCGAAGGAGCCAGAGCGGGAGCGGCGCTCCCGTTAAAAGTCCCTCTGCCCCCGATATCCCCTACCTCCCTGGACTCACCCTCACACCCCTCCTTTCCTGTCCCATTTGTCCATCCTGCCCTTACCCACCCACACCTTGTTTGTGGCCCTCCCCCCACCTTGTATATATTGTTGTAAATAGTTAACTTTTATATGTTGTTTTAATACAGTTATTTTGATATGAATACTGTGGTGGTCTGTGATTTGCAGCGGGCTATAGGTGCTCAGTTGCAGTGGTGTGCATGGCGTCAGGGGTGGTGAAGTCATGGGTATGTGTGTGTACACGTGTGGAGGTGACTATGGTGTGGGGGTAGCTATCAGTCAGTGTCTGTGGTGTGTGTGTTGTGCCCTGTGCACTGGATGACTGTGTGCAGTGGTCCATGGTGCATGCTCTGTGTCCATGGTGCCCCTATCAGCCCATCCATGGCCTGTGCAGCTGACACCCATGCATGTCTGTGACCTGCACGGTCTGCTGGCATGTCAGTGGTGGCAGTCCATGCAGGGCAGCCACTGTACCCGTCACACTGCTGGGGTGCATGTCTGCCTCGGGTGACACTGTGGCCTCCACAGTTGTTGACCCACCTCCATGCTGTGGCTTCTGTGTGTTGCAGGGGATGTGCACCACTGTCTGTGACTTGTGCTCCGGGAAAATGCTGGTGGTGTACAGGTCCACAGTGCCTGCGCAGGGTGGCAGGCACTCCAGTGCCATGGAGGACTGCGGGTTGTGTGTACACAGTTTACATGGGCCCACGCTGGGGGCTTGGTTGCCCCGCCACTGCGTCCCTGTGTTGTTGTGCCCTTGGGTATGGGTGGGTGTCTGTCCATGCACTGTGTGGCATCCAGTGTGGTGCATGCTTCCACGCACTACTGTGGGTGTCTGTGCTGGCTGTTGTGGCCAGTGCTGGGTCGGGTGTGTCATTGGGAGAGTGTGCAGGGTGCTGTACCACTGGTGGTGGTGTCCAGGGTATGCCCTGTCCCATGTGGGGTACCTCATGTGCCGATGCATGGTTGGTCTCTCAGCAGTACCTCGGGGGAGCTGTGCGTGGTGGCACTGTGTACACCGTTGTTGCAGTGCTGTGTGCTGCCACCCACTGATGGGTGCTCGTGGTAGGGCTGCCTTGCATGGTTCTGTGGTGCACAGGGTTGCAGTGTCACAGTGGGGTGGTGGCATGCATGGGGTTTCCTGCAGTGGTGGGCGCTGCTCCTGGGCAGGGTGTCTGGAGTCACGGTGCAGGGTGTGCTCTGCATTGGGGATGGTGTGGCACAGGGTGGTCAGCCCTCCTTGTGTGCCAGTCACAGCTTGCCGGGGGGTGTGATGGGGCAACATGGCCCAGCTGTGGGTTGGTTGCTGGTCTCCATGGGCCGGTGGTTATTCCAGCCCTCCCCAGTTGTGCAGTGCATGGGGTGTGGGGGCGATGTCTGTTCTGCTGTGTTTCTGTGCCCATCTGTGGCATGGCGGTGGGCCCTACCTCCCTGGTTGTGCAGTTGCATTGCCCTGCTGCTGGGCGTCCTGGTTGCGCTATGGCGCCTCTGGACTGCTCAGCTGCACATCTCTTGTTGCACTATGGCGCATCTGATCTGCTCAGCTTCCCTCCCTAGTTGCGCTATGGGCGCGGGTGGTGCGATATTCAGTGCGTCGGCTGTAGGCGCAGTTTGGCGGCTCAGTTTTTGAATATAACTCTTCTTTTATGGACGCAATGGACTTGCACTTGCTCCTGCTATTGCGCACTTTTTGGGTGCAGTTTGAATATCTGGGCCATGGTTTGCATATAGCAGACTAATAGCAGAACAGGCAACAGTAACGATACACAGTTAGAATATACAAGGATAAAGCAACAAATCAGTTTATACAAGACATTTCACAAACAGTAACAGGAGAAATACGAGCGATTCTAAGATAGGCAGACACAGACAGAAAATGGATGTATACAAATAATTCTGGCTGCTTGTTGTCTGACACAGGCTGGCACCTGCTGTTTTACCTCGGCCTAACTTACAGGGGAAAAAAGTACCAGTGCCAGCCTGCCTACCTATCCAATTACAGTACAATACATTAGTGGGCACATCTGTGTAGGTTTACTTTCGTAGAAAATGTGTTTAACATTTCCTCCATTCTGATTGGCCTAGACCCTTGGCAAGGCAGGCATTTATGAGACAACAATGCCAACCTAAAACAAGTCCCAGTGCCTATTGCCTATTTACCTGGCCAAATGTGCCAGCATAAGAATTTTAAAAAGCTGCCCTTTCTTTTCCCTCACTTACCATGCAAGCTACCCAGCTGGTGGCCACCCTCCCTCTCCCCCAAACACTGTATTATGTTTGTCTAATCAAGTTGAATTAAAATAAAAACTGCTCGCATCCCCATCCTACAGCCACCCACTCACTTTCTCTTCTGTTGTAAGCCAGCAGTACATCTCCATCTACAGGAGCCGAAAGCAGGAAAGTACCACTGGTCTTATCCTTGAGTTAGTGCTATCCTCTCGCAGACCACGTGTACTATAATCCTGACCAACAGCACTCAAATGTGTATTGCGCATTTTGAAGAATGCCAGGTAAGCAAGATTACAAACAATTCTCCACACTGATCAAACAGATTAGTTTACACTAAAATGCCACCTGTGTGGGGGAAGAGAGAGGTTGCCAAAAAGCAAAGAAATGCTCTATCAAACAGCAGTATAGGCTGTGCAGCGCAGTGGTTTAAGGCTCTGAGCTGTAAATCTGGAGACCTGGGTTTGAATCCCACAGCCCCCACTTGCATACTGTGTGACCCTGAGCAAGTCACTTAACTTCTCTGTGCCCCCAGGTTGCACATGTAAACAAGTTTTCAGCTTAGTGAAAACAGCAGAACCCTCTACTGGTAATTCTACCTGTCGAGGGACTACTTTACATGAAAACACAGTTTTAAATTCATTTATACCTCTTTTTTTTTTTTAAACCATTTATCAAATGTTTTTAAAAATACCTGTTTTCTAAGTGCAATTATACCATCCAACCTGTCGGGTATTATTGCTTGCATATTTGGAAAGCTCTTTTTTTACCCATATAGAGTAACATTTAAATAAAACACTGAATTACCTACTATTTTGTAGTCTGTATACGATTGTTTTTTTAACCACAAAGTTTATTTTATATGCACAATAAGACATTCCAGAGCGCGCTTTAGGCCGAGTTAACCACACTTCTAGGGACTGTAAGGTGCTGCATCAATGGGATTCTGTAAGGTTCTCTCATCATAATGCACACAATGTTGCGTCTTATAGCATACTCATACCATGGAAGGGATGCATAACAAGGCTGAATAAAAGTGGTTATCTAGTCCCGTTATTCACCTCCAGGGTGAATAACACGTTATTCTCCTTGTAACTAGAGCTATTAATCTCTGGGGGTGGGGTTTATAAAAAGAGGGCAAAACTGGAATAGCTATAGTGTGGTGAAAATGTTACAGGTGAACAATACAGGTAATTTAGATAAATCAAACATCGTGTACAGGGAGGACGTCAAAACAAGCTGGAAATGTGCAAGCATTGTGCCAGTACCAAAGAACCCTCATGTTCCTTTGGTTGAAGATTTCAGGTCTATTTCTCTTTTAAATGCTATTAGTAAGTTGTCAGAGAAAATTATTGCTGAACAGTGAATTGCTATTTGGAAAACTATTATGCTTTTATCCTCAACAGCATGGGTTTCTTCAGGGCCACAGTACAAAAACTGCCTTGGTCAGGTTCAAGATTGCAGTTGTCAGTGGTGTTGATGACAGGATGGATCTATGACTGGGGCCATGTTCGTGAACCTGTCCAATGCTTTCAACCTTGTTGGCCATAAACTGCTTTGTAATAAACTCCGGTCTCTAGGTTTTTCTGTGAGTGCCATCTCCTGGGTTAAAGATTAAACGATCGTACCCAATTTGTTGGGTTGGGTTTTTTTCCCTCTAAATTCTTGTAATGTGGGAAGGGGATACCCCAGAGGTCCATATTAGGCTCCCTGATGTTTTTGTTATTTTTGAATTTGCTTCCATCAGTATGTAAATCCTGCATCGTGTTACTTTGCACAGCCTATTTGATTATGTCTTCCACTGCTGAAACCTTGACTGACATTCCCATGGACCTCGATTCAGATTTATTCTATGCATGCCAACTGGTTTTACAGCAGTTCACTTACACTAAATTCACAAAAGATGAAATAAATGTTACTTGCTTACTGAGTCTATGCTGAGTGGGAGCCATTTTCTAAGGTTACAAGATGGCTCGGGTAATGACACAGAACAACTTTTTCAGTTAAAACACTTGGATGCCGTTTTGAACCTTGGGCTAACCTTTGCCACTCATATTAGACTGGTCAGTTATAACATTAATCAAAAGCCTGGGGTTCTTTATAAATTAAAAAAAAAAAAAAAAAACTTTTTTTTCTCTTCTGACACCCGTAAAACAATTGCTGTTGGTTTTGACACCTGCAAAGCAACTGCTGTTGGTTCACTCGTACCTACTTAATGTTTCCTGACTTTTTTTTTTTAGTTAGGTGTTAAGGAACATAATATTCTCTCAGTTTCTTATAACAACATTTATTGTGTTGTTTGCTCCCAACTGAACTCGCTGCCATTCCGAACAGTCTCAACTAAGCTGGTAATGTCCACTATCATGAATAGAGTAATTTTTTTTTTTTTTGGTTGTCAAATATTTAAAACTGTTTTTCCTCTACTCCATAGGCTCTTTCTAATTTAGCATCAGTAAGGACAGTGTCAGTAAATTTGAAATCAGCTGATGGAGTTTTACTTCCATCTAAACTTAATAAATCTAAAACTGGCTGTCATGCTTTTCCAGCTGCTGCCCCTTGTTACTGTAACAAGTTACCTAAACCTTTGTGTTTTTCATGTTCGTTCCCTGTTTTTTTAACAAGAACGTCAGACAATATCTGCTTAACCAAGCTACTCATGACTGTGTTTGCACTGATGATATATTTAGGCACTGTATTGTTTATTCTTGTAACGTACTATATTCTGGGCTGAGCCTGAAAAAGGAACTCAGTCCAGTGTGCTCTTAACCAGTCAAGAGATCAATAAATAAAAAACCAAGCTGTCCTGGCAGCTCATCTACGTGCCTAGAACTCCTCCAGTCGGCACTTCATTTGTGTCTGGTCCTCCAGGAGTAAGTTCAGTGGTTCTTCTCCTCATTCATTAGCTCCCCTAGTTTGGCCACACTGTTCCAGCTCCCAGTCAGCAGCAAGGACAGCAGCAGCAAATCTACCACCTGGCTCCACACACACTGGGCAGCGTTAAAATACTGAAAGTCATGCCTCCTGGTGCACAAAGAACATAGCCCATGCCACGCAGGTCAGGGCATCTCAGGCCCTAGTGTAGTTCCACCCAGGAGGTGGGGGTTGGGCAGGAGCCTCAATAATAGTACTGCACATAGGGTGGAGATTCTTGTGCTCCCTCCAGGAGCAGGATAAAAGGGGCACGCAGGCCACATCCACAGTACCGCCCACAGGGCAGAGTATAAACTCCATAGGAGCACTGCTTGGGGCAAGCCAGGCCCTAAAACAAAGACCGCCCATAAGGCGAAGTAAAAGAAGCCTCCACTAGGGAGTACACCTAAGGGGGGGGCACACCTTGGCATCAGAACCACCCATAAGGTGGAGTATCCCAGGATCCCTCAAGCAGCATTACTGGGGCAGGCAGGACTGTACCCTACAACAGGATAGATTTGAAAAGATATTACCCACCTATTATAACTGCACTTTCCTGATCAACTGCTTATGTGAATTTTGCCTGTCCTGAACTACCTTGCTGCTCACATTTTAGATCTGTTGCCCAGTTCTGGTGGGGGCCAAACCAAGTACAGCAGCCAGGCCTTGTTGATAGGGGCCAAGCATCGCTGGCTCTGTGTATTTCCCCTTTTCCAGGTCCAGCACTAGAGGCATGGAGAGCCAGTGCCAAAGGTCTGTAGGCCAAGCACCAAGGGACACAAGGTCAAGACTGAATCATCAGGGGTGATCAGAAGTGGACTGTAGCAGATTGCACCATCACAGATATCCCGTACCACAGGATCAGAGGTAGTCGCCTCCAGATGACCAAGAAGGGCCAACATCTTAGCCACGGCCCTTCAGGACCCACCCAGTACCTCTTGGATTTTGACCATTTCCTCTTTATTAGATCCAGCATTGCTCAAGTCATACACTTAGAATTTACTTATTTTTTGTTGACCAGGTGAGTGCACTAGACAAATTGGGGAGGGGGATACAGATGAATGCCAACTGTCCTTGAACCATTTTAAACTGTTGGTGGTATTTTTAGTGAATGGGGGTAAAATTTGGCCAACGCACCCAGGGAAAGTCCCCTACTCTATTCATGAAGTGCCATGCGATCTTAACATCCACCTGAACTACCACCGGAACAGGCAGATGGGACCTTGGTTTAGCATCTCATCCAAAAGACAGCACCTCAGGAGTGCAGCACCCCCTCCTGCTGCATGACAGTGTCAGTATTGGGATTTTACCCAAGTGCCTGGTGTGGGGTTAGAACCCATGGCCTTCTGATCTCCCGTCCTCAGAGGCATGTGCACTACCTGCTGAGCCACCGACAGTCAGTTAGATCCCCACCCCATATATTTGCCTCCTCCTTTTATTCTACATAAATCTGTTTTAGTTGATTCCTCTGGGTCCATCTCTTCTTGCTGATCAACCAGTGGCACTCATCTTAGGGGAAACTGCCTCAATTTTCCCAGTTGCCGGGGATGGTTCATCTCCTTGAGGGCCAATTAACCCGTTGTTAGGTCCAAAAACCCAACAAGGCCCTCCTCCCCTTAGCTAATAGGCCCGAGGAGCCGGTTACAATATGTCTATGAAGCAGGAGCAAAAATACTGCGAAAAAAAAAAAAAAAATCAAACTTCGACATGGATGCATGTGTCATCAAGTATACACACAATGAATGTGGGGATACAGGCATGGAAATCAAATCATACCTTGCCTGGAGTGGAAGTAAAAGTCATCTCACACCTCTCATGGAAGCTAAAAATTGTATCACTACTTATAATCCAAAATAAGACCTGTCAATTACAGCAATAAACCATATCAGCTTTGTTCCAGAGTATTCCACTGCAAACATGCCTGCAAAATGTAGACTATTTCACAACACCAATACAAACACAGAGGATTGTTTGTAAAACAACTAAAATAATGCCCTCCACCAGGGCTGCAGCTATGAATTTTGGGGCCCAGGACAAGTCACTTGAAATGGGCCAGTTTCAAACCAGCTAATGCCAGGGTAATGCCAGCTCCTCCCTGCCCCCCTATATACACACACATAAACATATTTTTTACATTTGGGCTGAAACCTTGGCCACAATAGCAAACAGCCACATTAAGTATGCTCCTAAGGGAGGGGGGCGGGGGGCAGGAAGGGTAATCAAATGGAGAAAAGCACTTCCACTACCTGCAGTGCCACCACCAAGCCTCACCCAGGGCAGATCCCAGAGTCCTAATGGTTGCCAGGGACTGGAAACAGTGAGTGAAAAGAAGATTTTACATATCAATAAATAATTTACCAAGGAATAATGTATTACTTTTTTATTCAGTCTCCACAAGCCAGTGGCACATGTACAGGACCCCCTCCCTTCCCTCTCACTCCTTCGCCCCAAACTGAGCACAAAGATAAAAACAGTAATCTGTCAGACGAAATCAAGTAAAACTCTCTTACCTTAGGTCTGCTAAGCAGCTTTCTCATCAGGGACTGTAGCATTTCAGTGTTCTGCAGACAGACAGGCCCAGAATCGCCCCTCTGCTGTCACCTAGCTTTCTCTTTGGGTCTCCGTTTCTCTTCACTTTTGTAGAAGTTTTTTATCTTTTGCCTTCCTCTCCATAGCCTCTTTTCAGTATTTCTTACTCCCTTCCTGCTTAACGCGTTCCTTTTGTCTCTCTTTCTCCTGCATTGACATTCCCCGATCCAGCAACTTTTTCTTCACTTCCCGATCTCTTTCACTCCCTTCTCTGCTCCATCGCCTCACTCGTGTGCGTCAGAGTGCAGTTTGGGGCAGGCAGGTACCCAAACTCTCCCACCTCTGTCCTTTCCTCTTTCTGGCTCTCTCACCCCGTCCTGTCTCGCGCGCTTCCGGTTTTCTCTCTGTCGTTCTACTCGGCGCTCGCACTCAGCTTACCTGCCTGACTCACCTGAACTGCCTCGAGGCTGGGGCGGGCCCTTCGTATTCAAATGACCAATTCCTGTCGAAATGTCACTCGCAGCGCGCGTCCTCCTTCAGCGGGGCCGGGTCATAAAAGATCGTCTATGACACGAAAACTAGATGGGCGGAGTCTCGTATGGGGGCGGGGCTACCTCAGATGTTTACCGGTGGGTGGGACTAACTCTCCCCCACGTCTTGGTTGATGATTACTTTTTTTTTTAATGATTTTTATTGATTTTATCATTTGAAACACATAAGTGCAAAAAAGTCCCTGATGGGGTCCGCGCATAGTGCTACATTAGCCCTCTTTGAGCCTGCACAACCATCTAAATGCACAAGGAGTGCCTCCAGGGCTTCCATAACTGTTCCCTTCAAACAAACCACCCTTGGCCAAAGATCCCTCTCCTACTGTGGGTCTAAATAGCTCAATGATCTTCCTGCAGACCTTGCCCACTCCCCTAGACTTGGACACTTTATGGGCTGTGATCTCTTCTTTCCAGCAAATCTGACTGCTAGTGTTTCTGTTAACCCAGGGCCTCTGACAGCGGTTCTCGCACCCCTCAAACACTACCCTCTTTCACTCCCACCCTCCTGATCCACAACTGCCCACTTCCCCACCACTTACTACCTCCCCTGATAAAGTCTCACCTTGGCTGCTAAAACTGCATTTCTGCAGACTGGGAGCACCTCATCTGAACTGTAACATGATTGTTAAATACTGTACTGCACTTAATTAGTGCTGCATTAATATGTTTCTCTGCAAGTGTGGTCCTGTTTCTCCTTACTTCTTGTACCCTGCTTAATGTTGTAACTGCATACTAATACCGCTTGTTAGTTGATGTCTTTCTGTTCTGCAATGTTTCATCACCTGTAAATTTCTTGTATTCCTTGATGACTTGGAGCCTTTGTAAATGAGCCCCTGGCTCAAAGGTATTAATCCAAATTTGAAATAAATAAGTAGGCAGCATTTCATTCTCTTTAGATCAGCAGACTTTCTGTTTTTTTTCTTTTGTTTTGAAATACAGTACATAACCTTTACATAGATAAAGACAGGTTATAAACTTGTTGTGTATATGTCCCCATGCTGTCTTCATCTTTAACATATACAATATTCAGTCTTCATCAACTTCTATTTCCACTTCTGTTTCTTCCCCTCATCCCCGTTCCCCCCAGGTCTTATCAAAAACAGAATTCTGGATCAATCTCTGTCTGGTGGAAAGTCCACCTCTGCCATTTCGTTATAAATGTCTGTGACTGTTTTTTAAGATTGGCAATCAAACTATACATATGATAGATATTTTTCATAATCCTTTTCTAGTCATTTATTATAGGTATATTTGGCAACATCCATTTCCTGGTTATAGGTTTTTTGCAGCTAGCAGATGTAACCCCTAGGTGGCGCTATCTCAAGGGCTACTACCCCTGCCTGCTTAGCTAGTAGCAGGTTAAGAGGCCTGAGTTCTGAAACGGGTGCCTCCACCTAGAAGTCAGGGTTGGTAGTGGTAAAGCTAACCTGGGCACAGCCCTCCAGGATACTGTAACCCCCTCTTTCCTTACTAGTGGCAGGAGCAATACACAATAATCACTTTCACAATACCCCTGATACACCACACAAGTACCCATACTGTTTGCACTTACCACCAGGGCTTTCCTCTGGCCCAGCCCTGGGGACCCCCTGTAAAACAAGGTTATACACAGCAAATAACAGCAGTTCAGTACTCTTGCACAAACTGGAACCACAGTCAGGGTAAATGCAAAAAAGAGTTAGATCTGATTTATTTAAGGGGCTTGAACAAGAGAGGGGTGTAATCAGGTTAATTTGCTTAAAGGCTCTATCAATCAAACAGGTATGCATGCACTTCAGGGTCCATAAACAGTCACACACTCTGGGTACCCAGAGGGAGAATGGTGGGCTAGCCAGGAACGTTGCTGCTGGTTGGGGCCCTGTGATGGAACAAAACAACCTGCACAACACACACTATTTGTAATCTGGAGCCGGAGGGCTCAGTTCATGAAAAGAAAACAACAAGACAATCATATGACACACCTTTAGATTAGGCTGTTGTTGCAGGGAGCTACCCTGATGATTACTCATGATACCCAAGACTGGACACAGGCTGGATGAAAATCGAGACAGCAGGTGGTTAATCTGGAGTGCCAAGAGAAGCAGGGCCCATACGATTCGCAGAGATGTCGTTCCTGTTCAAGTGTGGAGCAGGGGGCTGATCCCCAGGCAGGACTCTCGTCAGTGGCTTTCTCTGTGCAGTGGGGTAGTCTGGCAGGGCCAGCATGGCATGGCCCAGGCCGAATGGAGATGAACGCGGATTCAGTCCAGTTAGGCTGGATAAAGCTTCCAGCAAGCAGAACATAGTTCACATAGTGAGGAACCAAATCACGACCCACTTTCAATACACAGCACATTTAAATGTAAAGGATTCTACGGTACCAGCAAGCAGAACACAGTTCACACAGTGGGGAACCAAATCACGACCCACTTTCAATACACAGCACATTTACATGAAAGGAAATTCTACTGTACCAGGCAAACCGCTCTCCGGTCATGATCGCAAAGTCTCTGCACAAACCGAGGATTCAAAAGCAGCTGGAAATACTGACAGGCCGATTGCATTCGGCAAAATCTTCTGTCTCCTTCAGGTATGAGCCTGGTAAAAAATCAGTGGCTTACTTCATTCTCACAAACTTGGATTTAGTCCAAAATAATTCCCTTCTCTCCCTCTCAGGGGCAGCAGGCAGACATGCAGGCCACAATTCAGGCCTTTCCACAGTTCTCCCATGTGAAACTACTCAGACGGCTGCTTGACTGTCTCAAGCATGTTACTTCTTCAACTCCCAACTTAGAACTGACTCAACTGCCAGCAAGCCAGGGACTTTTCCCAGAATCCAAAAAATTTTGGTTGACTGATCTGTCTGTCAGTCACAACAAAGGCTCCCCTTCAGGTGCAAAAAGGCGACAAAATCCCCAAAGTACAATTCCTACAGATTTTGACTCCAGACAGCTCCTGTAGTCTGGCTTCATTTTAGGTCCCATCAGAACTAATTGGTCCAATTCGCAGTCCAGGATCAAGATAGTGGAGATAGACAAAACAATCTTTGTTGCAATATAGGCAGGTTAGACAAACTACATTATCTTTATCACTCTAAATGATTTTCAGCAAATAGTTACGTCTTTCAACAGAGCTCCCTCTCAGATTACTTATGACTGCAATCCAGGCAGCTCTTAAAGAGACAGTACACAAAGGCTATACAGGCACTCTCATGCAATCACATTTAAACTGCTAAAATGCAGGACACCAGCCTGGCAGTGAGCATTTAGACAAGCTCAAGGCAGATTTTTCGGGAACCCCAATTTGTAGGGAGGTTACACAGGTATATAGGTAGTAAAGTTTTAGCAGCATGGGGGAGTGGGAATGATCCAGATAGATGGCCAGGAGAAGTATTTCCACGGTGAGTCTGATTGTCTCACCCAAACAAAACAAAAGTTCATCTTGTAAAGTGATCCAATAAGGCAAGAGCATTGCCACATGACAAGGGCTAGGTCGGCCAGGAGACAACCACAGCTCCTCCAACAGTAGCCATATCTTTCTGGCAAGTATTTTGCCAGTACCGCCGGAGAACGGAAATATCTGGATCTGCATTTCCAGGAGAATTCTCTCCAAATATGGGAAGAGGTGATCTTCACCGCTCAAAGTGCTGTGTCTGACCACTGGTCTTTTGGAATTTCCATATCTAGGTCCCTGTTCCAGCTATCTAACATTGCTTCAGTGGACTCTTTGGCTAGATCGCTTAAGTTTTTATAAAGTGATCCAATGAGATGATTCCCCTGGATATGATCTATGAATATTTTTAAAAGGGGAGGGACAGGGAGTGGCATCTTGGCTTGTATTGTTTGGTTTCTTAGAATGTGGTTTCTAACTTGAAAGTATCTATTGAAGTCAGTTTTCTAAAGATTGTATCTTCTCATAAGCTCTTCAAACATTAGGACCCCGACTGCCTCAAGAAGTGAAAGACATGTTCCAAACCAATGAGTCTCCATCTGGAAAAAGTCAGATCTGTCTGGGATGGGAAGAAGAGTTAAACTTCTGATATTAGTTTGCAGTACTCAGAAATTGATTTAAAGTCATCCTTCTTCCTCATTCCAAACCACACATTTAGCACACGTGATGTGGTATTTGTAAAATCTTTTAAAGGCAGAGTTTTACCGTCTGAGGAAAACAGGACTTTTTTTATGTCATACATATCGTTCAGGTGGATTTCTAATGTTTTCCGAGGGGATTTGTAGTTAACTGATAGCCATAGGAGGAGAATGTGAAGGAAAGCTGCTTTGGCATATAACTTTAGGTTTGAGAGGTTTGATCTCCCCTAAGACAGGGACAGTTTTAGAACTGACAGCCGTATTCTGGGGCAATTATTTCCCCATAAAAAATTAGAAATCATGTTATCCCAAGATCTGAAAAAGTAAGGGGAAGAGAAGAAGGGAACGTTTTAAAATAGATATAGGAGTTGTGGTAATATGTTCATACGGATAATCTCTATCCGCTGAAAAAATGTGAAAGGAAGTTTTTGCTATTTATCTAGGTCAAATTGTATGGAGATTGACAGTGGCTCATAGTTTACAAGTGTAATCCCCCTACAAATGGGGGTTCCCGAAAAGTCTTCCTTGAGCTTGCTTAAATGCTCACTTCAAGGCTTGTGTCCTGTGTTTTAGCAGTTTAAATGTATTGCCAGAGTTCCTGTATAGCCTCTGTGTACTCTCTCTGTCTCTTTAATTGCTGTTATAGTTAATCTGAGAGGGAGCTCTGTTAGAAGATGTACTTGTTTGCTGATCATTTGTTAGAGTAGTAATAATATTGCAGTTTGTTCTAACTTGCCTGGTTTGCAGCATGGACAGTTCTGTTAATTTCCATCATCTCGGTCCTGGACTGCTGAAATGGGCCAATCAGTACCTTTGGGAACTCTAAAATGTAGCCTGTCCCCAGGGGCTTTGTGGGAGCAAAATTCTGTAGGAATTGTAGTTTTTGCATTTTGGAGCCAAGACAGACCTGGAGGGGGAGCCCTTGTTGTGACTGACAGACAGATCAGCCAACCAAACCTTTTGGATCCCGGGGAAAGTCCCAGG
Source organism: Neoceratodus forsteri (assembly GCA_016271365.2). Lineage (NCBI taxonomy): Eukaryota > Metazoa > Chordata > Ceratodontiformes > Ceratodontidae > Neoceratodus > Neoceratodus forsteri. The sequence continues at coordinate 537,093,751 of CM028130.1, read as the reverse complement.
CTGTTTTGCAGTTCAGTCAGTGAAACATGGCTAAATGCTAATAAGCTCATCCTCAACACAAAAAAGACCCAAACCATGCTATTTGGCACTGCCCCTGAACTCAGGGCCTGTAAGAAACCCCTCCTAGTCCATGACTCTGGGGGTCTCTCATCGACTGTGTCACATCCTTCAAATACCTGGGAGTCCTCCTTGATAAATCCCTTGATTTCAGTCTGCACATCCAGTCAACCTGTAAAGCAACAAATGCCAAACTTGGAATCGCCTATAAGACTTCTCACCTGCTAACACCATCTGCCAAATTGGCAATTGCCAAGGGTATTCTGCTTCCAGTGCTGACATATGGTGTATCCACTTTTGCTAATGCCCATAAGACTGCTCTCCATAAATGGGATGTCGCGTATAACAACATATGTCAGTATGCCTCCTCTTCCCATCACCTCAAGCACCACTGCACACTGTATAGCGACCTAGGCTGGGACCCTCACAGACTCTGTAATCCGTAACCAAACCCCCACCTCCCTTGCAGCTCTACTTGTACCACAGACACCTGCCCACGGACTACGCTCGGCAAACAAATTTCTACTCGCCATACCCAGATGTCTTACTTCAAAAGGCTCTAGAGCATTTCACTGCACCGCCCCAGCCACCTGGAGCTCCCGCCCTCCTGCCCTAAGGCAGGCTAACTCCCAGCCAATCTTCAAAAAAGAACTATATCACCACCTGTCCCGGGACCCCTGCACATGCTTTGATCCCACTTAATGCCTCACAGCTAACCACCCTATTTCACCCAAGACACTTCTGCACTTCTAAACAAGCTTTGCTATAAAATGTCTTTATAGCTGCCACTTAGCCCACTTTCAGTTATTTGCATGTACTAATGTCACTTCTGTCATCTCTGCATAGTTATATGTATTATCTTGAGTACTGTCTGACTTGATCTGTATTCTAACCTACCTGTACTATATACTATGTACCTGTACTACATACTATGTATTGTATAATGTCCTCTCATTTTATGTATGTATTCTCCCGGGTTGTGCCTGAAAATAGTCAACTTTGGCTAGTGCACCTAACCCGGTTAACAAAAACTAAATAAAAAAAATAAAGTGGTAACAGTTTGAGTGATTCAAGCAGCAGCCCTTGTGTAATTCGTGCAGTAGAACTGTGAAAGGGCTGAGTTTTGGCCTGCCTGTCTGCCTGCTGTCCCTGAGAGGGAAAACAGAGCTTATTCGGACTGAATCCAAATTGTGAGAGTGAGATAAGCAACAGAACTGTGACTAGGCTTTAACCTGAACAAGACTGAAGATTTGCTGAATGCGATCAGCCTGTCAGGATTTCCAGTCACCTTTGAACTCCTAGTTTGTGCAGAGACTCTGTAATTGTGACCGGATAGCAATCTACCTGGTACAGTAGAATTTCTTACATATAAATGTGCTGTTAGTGGGTCCTGATTTGGTTCCCCACTGTGTGCTGAACTGTGTTCTGCTTGCTGGAGGCTGCATCCAGCTCCCACAGACTGAATCCGTATTCATCTCCATCGGGCCTGGGCTTTGCCACACTGGCACAGCCAGACTACCCGCTGCACAGAGAAAGCCATCGATGAGAGACCTGCCTGGGGATCAGCCCCCTGCTCACGCTTTGAACAGGAATGACACCTCGGTGATTCGTGTGGGCCCTGCTTCTCCTGGCACTCCAGTTAAACAACCTGCTATCTCAATTTCATCCTGCCTGAGTCCTGTATTGGGTATCGTGAGTAAACATCAGGGTAGCTCCCTGCAACAACAGCTAAATCTAAAGTGTTGTCATCTGATTGCTTTGATGTCTTTTCTGTCATGAACTGAGCCTTCCGGCTCCAGATTACAAATAGTGTGTATTGTGCATGTTGCTTTCTTCCATCACAGGGCCCCACCCAGCTGCGACGCCGGCCTACCGTGGGCAATGTTCCTGGCTAGCCCACCATTTTGTACCTGGTTACCCGGAGTGTGTGACTGTGTAGGGAATCTGAAGTGCATGCATAACTGTCTGATTGATATAGCCTTTAAGCAAGTCAACCTGATTATGCCCCTCGCTTGTTTAAGTCCCCTGAATAAATCAGATCTAACTCTTTTTGCATTTAATCTGACTGTGGTTCCAGTTTCTGCCAAGAGTACTGTACTGTTGCTATTTGCTGTGTATAACCTTGTTTTACAGGGGGTCTCCAGGATCGAGCTAGAGGAAGCAGCCCTGGTGGTAAGTGCAGTGTGGATAATTACATGGTGAATAAGGGTAATTGCAAAAGTGATTATTGTCTATTGTTCAGGCCACTAGAAGGGAAAAGGGGGGGGGTTACAGTGTCCCAGAGGGCTGTGCCCAGGTTAGCTTGACCACTAACAACCCTTACCTCCGGGTGGAGGCCCTTGTTTCAGTACCCAGGCCCCTTAACCTGCTACTAGCCAAGCAGGCAGGGGTAGTAGCCCTTGGGATAGCACCACCTAGGGGTTACACAAGCTCCATTACACTTGGGTTAAGGGGGATGTGGCTACCCAGGTATTTCATTTTAGTAGTTCGCCATTTGAGTGGGCTTGTTTGTCTAAGGAATCTGGGAGCTGTGTAATTGAATATTAGGACTTCTGTCTTTGTAATATTTAGTTTGAAATCTGCTATTTTTTTTGAATTGTGTTAATATATTCCATACTTCCGGGATCGAAGGGGTGGAGGATAGAAGGCGCTAGAGAATATCATCTGTGAATAGACTGACTTTGTATTTACTTTGGTTCAAAAGGATGCCCTCACTTTCTGGGGCTGCTCTTAAGGCTAGGGGCTCAATATAGAGAGCTAAAAGTAGAGGGGACAGCGGGCAACCTTGGTGGGTTCTTTGTTGTAGTGGGATTGGGGATGACAAACCACCATTAATTCGAACATAGGCCCTCGGGGAAGTGTAGAGATGTCTGAGCCAGGATAAGAAAGATTCAGGGAATCGGTATTCCAACAGGGTATCCCATGGGAAGGACCAGGACACTAGATCGAAAGCCTTTTCTGCGTCTAAACTGAGAAAGGCTGCCGGGAGTTTTTGAGTTTGAATCTGTTCTATTAGAATAAGAGTTTTATGGATGTTATCTGTCGTACTCCTCTGTCTTATGAAACCTGCTTGATCTGGATGTATTATAGAGTGGAGGATGTTTTCCAATCTTGTTGTCCAGATGGCTGTATAGATTTTGTAATCTGTGTTTAGAATAGAGATTGGACAATAGGATGATGGGTCAGTGATGTCTCTATTAGGTGTGGGGAGTGCTGCTAGAATAGCATAATTCCAGGATGGAGGGGGAGAATTTCCTTCTGCCACTTCTTTGTATAGGGAGTGCAATTTGGGAGATAGTTCATTTTGAAATTTTTGTACCACTCTGCTAGAAAACCATCTGGGCCTTGACAGCGACCAGGAGATTTTTAATAGCCATTTGTATCCCTTCTATTCTGATTGGGGCTTCCAATTTTTTTATTTGTAATTCTGTTAATTTTGGAAAGTTAATTTTTTTTTAGAAAGTCTTGTCTCATAGAAACATAGACTGTGATGGCAGATAAGGACCGCTTGGCCCACCTAGTCTGCTCATTTCCTTACCTAGAGGATAAGCTGCAGATCCTATTTAACCAACAGCCTATTTCTTCCTACCCCCCCCCCACAAAAATCGCCTTATGTCTGTCCCATGCATTCTTGGTTTCTCCCACAGTTTTAGACCCCACAACCTCCTCAGGAAGGCTGCTCCATGCATCCACCACCCTCTCTGTGAAAAAATACTTCCTCACATTGCCCCTGAGCCGTCCCCCTCTATCTTCAAATTGTGTCCCCTTGTTCTTGCACATCTCTTTTTCTGAAAGATGCTACCCTCTTGGACTTTGTTGATTCCACTGAGGTACTTAAACATTTCTAACATGTCCCCCCTCTCCCTCCTTTCCTCAAGGGTATACATATTAAGCTCCTTTAGCCTCTTCTCGTATAGCTTCTCTTGCAGACCCTGCACCATTTTAGTTGCCCTTCTCTGAACTGCCTCCATCCTGTCTATGTCCTTGCGGAGATGGGGTCTCCAGAACTGGCTGCAGTACTCCAGATTAGGTCTCACCAACTGTCTGTACAGGGGGATAACAACTTTCTGTTTTCTGCTGGTGATGCCTCTCCCTATAATCCCAGTATCCCCCCAGCCCTCCCTACCACCTTATCATATTGCTTGCCAACCTTAAGGTCATCTGATATGATTACCCCCAGGTCCCTTTCCATTTTTGTTGTTGTTACTACCCCCCATTGTGTAATCTTCCCCTGGGGTTTATGTTTCCCAGGTGCATTACTGCGCTTCTTTGCATTTAATCTAAGCTGCCATACTTCTGACCATTCCTCCAACCTTGCCAAGTCCCTTCTCATCCTTTCCACGCCTCCTTGTGTATCAACCCTGTTGCAGATCTTTGTGTCATCTGCAAAGAGGCATACTTTTCCTTCCAGTCCCTCTGCAATGTCACTTATAAAGACATTAAAAAGGACTGGACCCAGTACTGAACCCTGCGGTACCCCACTAGTAACCCCTCTTTCTTCAGAGTGGACTCCATTTGCAATTACCTTCTGTGTCCTGTTGTTCAGCCAATGTTTTACCCAGGCTACCACCCTGGGACCACTCCAAGGCTGGTTAATTTGACTACTAATCTTTTGTGTGGGACTGTGTCAAATGCCTTGCTAAAGTCTAGGTAGGCCATGTCCATAGCCCTCCCTGGTCTACTACTTTTGTCACCAGTCAAAGAAATCAATTAGATTAGTCTGACATGACCTTACCACTGTGAACCCATGCTGCCTTGGGTCCTGTGCCACACTGGCCTCTAGGTACTCAACAATTCTTTCCTTCAGAAGTGATTCCATCCTTTCCCTACCACAGAGGTCAAACTGACAGGTCTGTAGTTTCTGACTCTGTCTTGCTCCCACTTTGTGAAGGGAATCACATCAGCTTCTTCCAGTCCTCAGGTACCACACCATCCTCCCATGATTTGTTATAAGGGTAGTCAGTGGTGTCACTAGTTCTCTGCTTCATTCTTTTAGAATTCTGGGGTGAATTCCATCTTGCCCTTTGCTTTGTCCACCTTCAGTTTTAGGGGTTCTTTCAGAACCCTTTCTTCTGTGAAAGGACTGGGATCGACCCCCTCTCCGAGTGCTTCTGTTAATTGGATTAGGCACCTCCCCACTTTTTTTGTGAATATTGAACAGAAGTATTCATTCAGTATCCCTGCTTTTTCACTGTCACTCTCTGCCCTCCCACCATCCATTCTATTCAGCCTCATTATCCCTCCCTTTGTTTTTCTATGCTCCCTGATATACCTATAAAAGGTTTTATCCCCCTTCTTAACTGAGTTGGCTATCTTTTCCTCAGATTGTACCTTTGCTATTCTGACTACCCTCCCTGCTTCCTTCTGCCTTAATTGGTACAGTTCTCTGTCCTGCTCCTTCTGTGTTTCCTTATACTTCCTAAATGCTATATTTTTCTCCCTAACCTTCACTGCCACTTCTTTTGAGATTCTTTATGTTTGCAGATTCTTTATGTTTATATAAGTTTTGATAGTATTCTGCAAAGGCCTGTCTTATTTCAGTCTCCTTCTGAGTCGTCTGGCCTATTTTGGGTTTTTTAATTTAAAGTATTGTCCCTATGCTTTTACGGGCTCTCAGCCATTGGACCAACCTGCGAGTCCCCCTTCATCCCCCTTCATAATTGGCTTGTTTTAGGTATATTAGGGATTGCTGGATTGTATTATTGATTATTTTTTGTAGTGCTGCCTTAGTTTCCCTGATTTTCTTTTGGAGTTCTTTATCTCCTTCTTTGTAGAGCAGTTGATAATTTTGCAGATGATTCATACGTTTTTGATATTTAGCTTCTCTTTCTTTTTTTTTCCTGGAGGCATAGGCTATTACTTCTCCTCTGAGAGTCACCTTCATGGCATCCCAGAGCATGGCCTCAGTAATGGCAGGGGAAGAGTTTTCAGAGATAAATTGGGGGATTCTCTGTTTTACCCAGTCAAGAAGTTCTCTATCTTGTAGGAGTAAAGAGTTTAGTCTCCAGAGAGTATGTTTAGCCTTTTTACCTAGGTCTAATTTAAGTAATAGGGGCTGGTGATCTGATAGCATTTTTGGACCAATTGTAATATCCATTGCCGTGGAGAAATTTTCACAAATGGTGAGAAAATAATCCAACCTTGAGTAGGAGTGGAATCTACCAGAGTAGAATGTAAACCCGGATGAATACGGGAACGTTTTCCGCCAAATGTCGACAATTCCGAATTGGTCAAGCTGGGTCTTGAAATTGTTAACCATACTAGTTTGACGGTATAGTTTCAGGTTCGAAGAGTCGAGGTTGGTTTGCATTGTCATGTTGAGGTCGCCTCCAAGAATTAATTGACCTTGAAGGATTTCAAGTACCTAAGCCATAAAGAATCGGACCACTGGCATTTTGGTTTGCAGGTGGAGATGGTTGATCATTACTTTGAATGCCTAATTGGTGCCGGTTGGGACATAGTTGTACAAAATGCCTCTGCAGTGTGGTAGCTGTTATATGGTTCCATACCTTTTCCTAGAAGATAAATTCAAGAGACAGGTAAGATACTAACTGAATGCTATTAGTGTTTAGTGCCCTGCCACAACCCAGGGCATACCTTTCCCACTCACTGGTGGATGGCTTGATGTGATTACAGCCTAGGCAACACTGCACTAATACCAACTACCCAGCCAGGTTCACATGAAGAAAGAACAGGGAGTGGTAAACAACCTTGTCTCCAGATGATGTGTGGACATCTACAAATTACCACTGGCTACCCAACTGACATTTTAGCAGTCAACAAGCAAGGGCATAAGAGGGTAATTAACAAATTAATTGTAATGTTAAAGCAGGAAAGAGCTACTGACTGAGATTTGTAGTAGTAACACGGCTTCTGTAAACATCACTCCACCACATCTGCCCATGCCCTGTTTACCAATCATATTCTTAGGAACGTTTACCTTGGAAGGGCAACAGGTGCCATCTTTGTCGACCTGTCTAAAGCTTTCAACCTGGTCGACCACAGCCTGTTACTCTCCTCCCTCCGCACCCTTGGCTGCTCCACTGAGACCATGCGGTGGTTCCAAAGTTACCTTTCAGATAGATCCCAGTCGGTATGTGTAGGACCTTCCACATCCCCACCCTCCCAGTCACTACTGGTGTACCCCAGGGCTCCATCCTGGGCCCACTCTTATTCTCCTTGTTTATAAACTCTCTCCTCTCTGACTGTCTCACTTGTGATGCCCTATTTTACACATATGACCTTGTCCTTTTCACTAGTGACAAGGCTCTTGAGAATATATCCAGGACTTTATCCAGTAACTACTCTGCGGTGCACACCTGGTTCCAGTCACATCGCCTAATTGTTAATGCTAAAAAAACTAAATCCATGCTATTGGGATTTAAACCCTTCCTATCTAAGGTCACCAAGGCTGGTTCCACCCTCTCAGTAGTCTCACCAGACAACACTGTACTTGAAAATGTACTAATTTTCAAATATCTGGGAGTTATCTTGGAGCCGTCCTCTCCTTTTCCGATCAGATCTCCTCTGTTATCTGACGTATTAATCAGAAACTTGGTGCGGCTTATCAGATAAAATCACTCCTGACCAGGGAAGCCCGTTTAGCCATTGCCAAGGCAACCTGCTACCCTTGGTTGACTATTGCTCTCCTATTTACTCAAACACATCCTCAGCCTTGCATGCGTACCTCTGCTCCACGTACAGCAACATATGCCATTTCAGTCTCCTGGCACCTTATTCCACTCACCACTGCCACCTCTACCAGACTCTTGGCTGGCTCCCACTACACTGCAGATTTGATTATGGGCTTGGCTGCCTCCTGGACAGCGCCATCAGGCATGGTGAGGCCTCCCCTTATACATCTCTCTTCAAGACCAGAACTCCCTCGAGGTGTCTGCATGCATCCTCAGTCCTCCCCATGGATATCCCGAAAGTCTCCATGGCTATGGGTAGCAGAGCATTATCTGTAGCTGCTCCCACTCTGTGGAACAGAATCCCCATGCCCATCCGCTCTCTGGGCTCCCACGCCACTTTCAGGACACATCTCAAATCCTGGCTGCTTGACGAGGCCACATGTCATTGCTAGCTTGGATAACCCTCTCCCCTGCCTTTCTGACTTTTCCCTCTTGGGCTGCTTTGGCCTCCCCTGCCCTCTTTCCTTTCTTTGGACTCCTGTCTTACATCCCTCACTGCCTGCTTCTTGGGCTCTCCCACTTGGCTATTGTCTTTTATGTTTGTTTTCTTTGTTTGTTTGTTTTATATCATGCACTAATTTGCACTGGCCACTTATGCTTAGTAAATAATTGTATAATAATTGTTGCTTATCATGATGTACTGATTGTTTTTTTCAGCCTCTCATTAATTTTACTTTTCTATGTCACTTTCTTTGTTCACCAATGATGTATGTATATCCATTTTGTTCACCAATGATGTTTGTATATCCACGTTGCTTGTACTCATTATATAACTTGTCACTGCCTCTATAACTGCTGCCTGTGTGGCCCGGGTCATGCCTGAAAATGGTCCCCTGGATCAGTGCACTTACCTGGTTACCAAAGACTTAAATTAAATTAAATCTTGTCTCCAGGAGCATCCTGGGATAAAGGGTAGCTTTGAAACAGCATTCTGATATGTCAATCACCTATAGTCACAGGTTAGATCCTTAGTTTTAACACCGCAATTTAAAGTCAAAAGGGACTTAAATCCATGTAGCCTGCTCTTTTCATAGAAAGCCCACCTAACCTACAACCTAGGGTATTCCCTTGGTCAGTCAGCATTTGTCCAGGTTTATGGTGAAGACCTGCACTGTCTTCCTAGATATATAGGTAGTATAGGACAGGAAAACACTAAATGGGGGTCTGGGTTCAAAAGTGATTGATGCAGACTTGAATGTATTTTCTGCCTTTGTCTGCAGCTGCTGGATAGCACCAAAACTCAGGGAGCCTATTTTCAAAGGGTGTTCAGTTTTTGGGACAGTTTACACAACTTGTGGCAGCATAGAATGACACCTGCATCACAAGAAATGGCACATGTATCAAAAAAATGGTACGTGCATTATAAAACAATAGCACAAGCATCATAAAAATGGTACATGCGTCCAAAAAAGTAATTTCTCCAATGCAAACTGCACGTTTTTTGTCCAAACTGCTAGACCACCTGATGGTCTAACAGTGCAGGCAGAAGTCCAATAAAATTACAAGTGGACAGATCTGGTCTCAAAATCCTGCTCTAAAAAATCCATCCACACACCAGTCCATCAGCACAACAGTAGAGCTACCACTCACAATGCTGGCGACCTGGGATGAGGAGCGATTTCTGGTCATGGGGGCTTGGAGGAGGAGGAGGAGTGAGACTCCCAGGATGCGCTCCTTCTCTGGGAAGAGTGGGTGGTGGTTTCTTCCACTGCCAGTTGGGTGACCACAGGTGGTAGTGAGGCTGGAGGAACACAACAAGGTAGAAGCAGAGATGGATGTCAGTGTGCTAACGTGCATGGTTCACTCACACTATGACGTCACTCACACATGCCGCTTTGGGATGGGAGGGACACAACAGGGATAATGGGACCTGGCACCGAGAACTAAGTAACCATGGTATATCCAGCAACCCACCCTCAAGCCAGTTGTCCCAGAAATAGGTATCCACGAACGCAGATCCTGTTGTGGGGTCTCACACTCTCGACCCCACTTGGGGGGCAATCCAAAGCCACTTGAAGGTTCCAGGGAAAGTCAATACTAACTGGAAATTGGGAGGTCCAGATGCCAGCCTAGAAAAGGGCAAAAGCCGTGGATATAGGGGTTCAGATGCCAGTGCAGGAGGGGACATAAACAGTGGCAAAGACGGGTCCAAATACCAGTGTAGGAAGAAATAGATAGATAGACAGATAGATAGGTAGTTAGATAGATAGATATTATTATTTGTAAAGCACCCAATTCCTGGGACCCTGAGCGCTGTACAGTAAAACAATAATACAATAATAATATAGTTGTTTAAAATCATGCAAGAAAAACACTCAAATATAAATATAAAATAAAACAAAATCTAATAGGCCTATCTTATAATACCAAACTAAAATTCAATCAATAAAGGCAGACATCTTTTTAATCCTTTTTTTGAAGGTCTCTACCGAGGGGACCACCCTTAGGTAACCTGGCAAGGATTTCCACAGGGTAGGTGCAACCACTGCAAACGCCTTATCTCCTGAGTGCTGCGGTCTAACCCTGGAAACTCCAAGGTGGCACCCCTTGGCAGAACGGAGTGTCCAGGTTGGCCAGTAAGGAACAAGAAGATCTTGTGCCTCATCTTGAAGACAATCCTCCACCTGACCGACAGCCAGTGCAGTTCGCGGAGGACCAGGGTGATATGCTTGGATCTCCTCACCCCAGTCAGCAGTCTCGCTGCTGCGTTCTGCATCAGCTGCAGCTGGCAGAGGTTGCCTCCAGATAACCCAAGGTACAGAGCATTACAGCAGTCCAGCCTGGAAGTGATGAAAGCATGCACCAGTGTGGTCAGGTCCTCCGGAGGAATCAGGGCTTGAATTCAGGCAATGTTCCTAAGATGGTAAAAGTCACTTTTGACCATGGCCGACACCTGAGCATCAAGTGTCAGGCCATCATCTAGGATCATGCCCAAATCCTTCACTAGTCTAGAGGGGACAAGGGGAACACCCCCCAACACCAGGCAGAGGGGTGATCCCCCTCTCTCCCCAATGACTTAGATCCGCAACCAGTACCTCGGTCTTGTCTGGGTTAAGCTTAAGCCAGTTGTGAGTCATGCATGACTGAATTTCCTCGAGGCAGCAGTTAAAAACGGAATCCAGCAACTGATTATCAGGTGCACAGGACAGGTACAGCTGGGTATCATCTGCCTAGCAGTGAAAACCCAGCCCATACCACCTGATAATGTCCTCAGTGGGAGCAAGTACACCATGAACAACAAGGGCGACAAGACCAAACCCTGTGAAACCCCACAGCACAGAGGCTTTGGGTTCGATGAAATTAGTTCCGTTTTCACCCATTTCTCTTTGTCAGGTATGACCTGAAGCAGTGGATGACAATACCGGACAGGCCACACCAAGCAGCACCTCATGGTCCTCAGTGTCAAATGCCACAGAGAGGTCCAGGAGAACCAAGATGGTATGGGCTCTACTGTCCCTCGCCATCAGGAGATCATTTAGCACCCTTACCAGTGCCATCTCCATACTATGCTCTGCCCGGAACCCAGACTGGAAAGGCTCATAGGCAGAGGAAGAGGCAAGATGTCTCTCAAGCTGCATGGCCACCACCTTTTTTATAACCTTCCCTAAAAACGTCAGGTTCAAGGCTGGCCTGTAGTTGACAAGGCAGTCCGGGTCCAAAGAGGGCTTCTTCAAAAGGGGCCTAACTAATGCCTCTTTCAAGGACACTGGAAAAACCCCGCTCCTCAAAGAACTCCAGACAACCGCAGCAACCACAGATCTAATCAGGTCCAGACATCCATCCAAAAGATGTGTCAGACCTGGGTCTAGATCACACTATGTAGGCCGCAGCTTTGAGATTATCCCCACCACTTCTTCTACCTCAGACTCATCCCTTTTGAGAGATACTTCAGGAGACCTCAGCCCTGATAGAGGACACCTTGTCGGCAAAGAACAGAGCCAGCTCCTCACACCTAGTGCTAGAAACTGCTCCTCTAACACAGAGACAGGCAAGATGTAAGATCCTAAGTACCATGCGGAGGGGCTAGTCTGGTCTGCTCCTCACCACAGTAATCTCCCTAGATAGAAATTCCATCTTCTTTCAGGAGATTGCCCCCCTGATAATCAGCATAATGTGACCTCAGGGCCAATTTGTCCTCCATCAAGCCGGTTCTCCTCCAGCACCTCTCTAACCTCCGCCCCTTAGTCTTTAAATTCCAGAGATCCTCATCAAACCAAGGAGGTTTCCGGCAAATAGACAGAGGGCAGACACGAATGGATGTGACTGAGTCAAAGGCTGCAGCAACAGCCCTATTATGGGCTGCTACTGCTTCCTCTGGCCCAGCCACACAAGCCGCCTCAACACCCGATTGGTCCAGCACCACCAATAGTCCCATAGAGGAAACTCCTCTTAACAGACAGTACTGGGCCATCTCCACAGAGGCAGGACCATCGGGGGGAGGCCCTAAATGTGAATCCCATGGTGCTGTGATCCAACCAAACCACCGAATCAACACTGAGGTTTGTAATGTTTAAACCCACAGAAAAAAACAAGTCCAGTGTGTGGCCACCCCAGTGCATCGCAGATGTTACATTTATGTCTGGCCCAGGGCCTCCATGCTCCTGAGGAGGTCGTTCCCAAATCTTGAGAGCCCGCCGTCAACCCAAGCATTGAAGTCTCCTAGGATCAACCACCTGGGGGACTCCAACATCAGGCCAACGACGAGCTCCTTGACCTCCCCCACAAAGTCCCCATCTATTCTCGTGGGACGATAGAGCAGGAGAACTCTAAAGACCGCACCGACACCACCTCGGGCTGCCACACACTCAAAGGACTGTGTGGGACCTACAGTTAGCACCATGAGGTTCAGGCTAGATTTTAAACAAATGGCCACCCTGCCCTGTGATCCTCCCTCTGTGTGTATCCACGGAGTACCTGGGCCAGCACTGCCATCTCCAGAATAGGAGCGGCATTTTCATCCAGCCAGGTCTCTGTGATGCAAGCCAGGTCGACTGCGGATATCAAGTCTGCTATTATAGCAGTCTTGTTCATTTCATTTCATTTTTGTTTTATACTGAAAGATTTGTCAGTTAATAACCTATTTTTACAGATGTCCAGTGTTACAATACATACATTAGGCACATACAATAAACACTGCCCTTATCAGACTCTCAACTGACATAATAAGTGCTTTGGACAAGGGCACCCCCACCAGGGCTGTTTTTATAGACCTGACCAAGGCCTTTGACTTAGTAGATCAAGACCTCCTGCTAAGCAAACTGGGTAACCTTGGGCTTGACCAGCACTTACTAACCAGGCTTGGTAGCTACCTGACGGAATGCTCCCAACAAGTCAAGTGGAGATGTGCTATATCCGAACCACTCATTCTCAAGGAAGGGGTACCCCAGAGATCCATACTGGACCCCCTCTTATTCATGCTATTTGTCAATGACCTGAATAAACACTGTGGAGGATGCTCACTGGTCTAGTATGCAACTGATGCAATGATCTATCGATCTTCAAGTAGCACTGCGGATATTGAGGCCCACCTCCAATTGGACTTTGCATCACTAGAATCCTGGCTGGCAGAAAACAGGCTAATCCTAAATGCCACAAAAACAAAGGCCATGGTCTTTGGCCCTAGAACTCTTGGGCAGGACCGAAACTCTTTACTCTCCCTAGTCTCTGCTACAGGTACTACTACTGAGGTAGTGAAATCCCTAAAATACCTGGGTTAGAAATTGGACCAAGGCCTTACCCTGAAGCCTCATTTTGATCAGGTAAACAAAACCCTGCACCACAAACTTGGCCTGCTCTACTGCCTGAATGCTCAGCTAGTTCCTGAGTCCAGGATCACAATAGCCAACAGCATCCTGCTACCAACTTTGACTTATGCCGCCTCTGTCATTCAGGGCCTGTGAAAATAGGAGCACATTAGAATGCAGGTACTATACAATAAGGTGGTCTGCTTCACCACATCATCTCACAAAAGGAGACACCACTGCGAGGCACTGGCCTTCCTTAAGTGGCCATCTCTTACTAGCCGCCTGCAGTACCCGTTGTTATGTAATGAATTTCAGTTACTCAACAGCCCCCCAGACAGCCTGACTGGGCTGCTGGTCCCCAAGAGAACAGGCAGGCAGTTCCAAACCACTGGAAGAAATCACCTTGAAATACTCAGGGTACACACCACAGCAGACGGGAATAAGCTCCCACAACAATTGCAGGACGTGACCTCCTTGGGACTCTTCCAATCCGGGCTATGAGCACACCACTTAAGAAACAGCACTTGTACATGTGCAAGAACACTGAGCCAGAGAGACTAATTCACAACCTACACTGGTCCAGGCCAGTCCAGGCCAATCCTCTACCAGGCGGAGTCAGGTATACTGCCCATTGCTCTGTTTGTCTGATAAGTCCACTCCCTATACTAATTCCATTTATTCTTAATGTATGAATGCTTAAACCATGCCGTGTACTAAGACTTGAACCCCGTACTGTGACGACCAGATTGTAACCTGAAATGGTCAAACGCTCCTACTTGGTTTGTATTTTCTCTGTATATGAAATGTTCTACTGTGTAACTAATTCCGGGTCGCCCCTGAAAAAGGGTCCTTCAGGGCTCAGCAGACTTACCCAGTTATCAAAATTGAATAAACAAATAAATAATAAAAAGAACTGCATCATCTGTGTATCAAATAAGTTCAGTATGTTTGAATAAACTGGAAAGTAAATTAACAAAGAGAAAAAAAAGCAGGGTCCAAGTATGGAGCCCTGCAGGGCTCTACAACTCATTGTAGCCTCATTAGATGTTACTCCACCAATAGAAGTTCTCTGGCTCCATTTCCGAACCAGGTGACCACACCATCTGAGAAATGGAAGCAGAAAATGATTTTAATAACTCAGCATGGTCAGCCAGATCGATTACCTCGGTGAGGTCCACGAAGGCCGAGGCGACAAGCTTTCCTTCATCAATTGCCTTAACAATCTGGCCCATGAACCTCACCAAGGCAGTCTCCGTGTTGTGTTTAGAATTAAATCCAAGCTAAGAATCTGTCCACAGACCATATTTCTCTAGCTGCTTGGTCACCTGGTCAGAAACAACCCTCTCCAACACTTTTGGCAGTGGTGCCAAAATGAAATAGGGCGAAAATTATTCAAATTACCCTTGTTACCAGATTTAAAAATGGGCTTTACTAAAGCACATTTCCACTTACTGGGGAAATCACCATGACCTTTGAGAAAGGATGTAATTTTCATCCGAAACGCGTCAGGTCTTTTGGCATATGTTAATAAAAGTTTAATTTATATTTAGACTGGTGCCCTTGTCATAAGAGGTGTGTGTGCTCTACTTTTTGTGTTTTGGAAATCACCATGACGCAGTGAAAAATTAAAAAGTTTAGTAAGTAAGAGAGCAATTTGATATCCAACTCTGTTTAGAATCCTATCATCTAAGTTATCTGGACCAAGATTAGGTCTGGGATTAATTTTGTGAATATACTTAAGAACATTACTAAGGGTAAGATAATGAAAATAAAAGCTGGGAATAATGTTAACTACTCTAGTCAAAATGTGACCACTGCCGGTGGAAGTAGCTCCATTTGCTGCCTCACCACCTGGTCTAAACCTATTGAGGTTAGAGAAATGATTATTAAAAGCTTCAGCAATCTTTACGGGGTCAGAAATTGCCAAACCGTCCACCTCAATAGTACTGCTATCTACACCCCTTGTTTTACCCATGATTTCATTTAAAATATTCCAAGTGGCTTTTGAGTTACCATTAACTTTATTAAGTTTTTCCTTATAGAACTCAGATTTACCTGCATGAATTGCTATTTGACACTTATTTCGTAACTCTTTATATTTTTGTTGGTGATATGGCTGTTTAGTTTTTCTATACAGCTTCCAAGTTTTATTGCGTGATCTAATTAGAGCACGCAATTTAGGGGTAATCCAGACCTTATTATCACTTCTGATTCTAACTGTTTTGGTAAGAAGAAGTTTGCCACAGATCAAAATAATTTTTTTACAGACGGTGTCATAAGCCACATCAACATTACGGATTTTATCTAAAAAAGACCAATCGGTTGTTGAAATTTAATTAAAAAATTTTTGCTCATCCAAGTCTTTCAATTGTCTAAATGTAATGGTTTTATGTGATGTCTTAAAGTATTTAGCAGACCAATCACAGTGCACGGCACAATGATCACTGATTCCATCCGGAAGAACTCCTGAGTTGACAATATGCTGTGGCTAGTTAGTAATTATCCAGTCTACTAGAGACTCAGAACCAGTGTTATAGTTAATCTAGGTGGAAACTGAGATCAATTGCTCCCATCCCATGTCCATAACAATATTTTTAGTGTCTAGAGCTTTACGTGCTGTCCAATCAACATTAAAATCACATAGGATAATGACCTCCCCTTTGATTTGTGTGACTGAAAGTCTGTTAAAAAACAGGGGTGTACCAACATTGAAGGTATCAGGGGGAACATAAGCTGCACATATTGTTACATTTTTAAAAGAACCAAATTTAACTAATATAATTAATGATTCATAATAAATGTAATCGGAAATAAGGGAAAGATCAATAACATTTAAATGGTCAGAAACATACAAAAGACAACTCCCTCCCCTCTTGCCCACCCTATCCTTCCTGAAGATGGTATAACCTTGGATTTGAATTTCTTGATTAGAAACTTTTCAGTTAACCAGGTCTCAGTAAAGGCCAAGACATTAATGTTATGTTCATCATTGACCTGGCATTGCATAACACAACCCGAGTAGGATGAGGTGAGGCAGCCGGTCCAGTTTTCTGCCCACAAGAGGTGGAGCCCTTGGGTATGGGAACTAAGCATGGCACCCCCCTCTCAAGTTCCCATTTCGCCCCAGGGTGTCTCCTTGACCTCACCACCTGAATCCCTAAGACCCAGACAGCCACTTGGGAGCCATTTCCTTCAGACCACTCCTCCGAGCTATCCCCAAAGCCCTACACCTCCTATAGGTCTCAACCGGAAGTGCCAGAAGCTTGAACGGATGAAAGTCCCAGAGGTAGCCCCCCAAGTAGCTGTGCCTTTACGGCTTCTGTCCCAAACACATTCCTCAACTAACCTCTCACTAAAATAAACAGTCCTCAAATTACCCACACTAACAACCCAAACAAACCTCAAATCAATCCACAACTTTAAAAACAACCCTCACAATAACAACCCTCACCCTCCCAACCACCACACAAAATGTTAACAACCACACCCCACTCACCCACACACTCACACTCCAAACACTCTCCAAACACACAAACAAAATATTATAATTAAACAAACTAAAACACAGCTAGCAACAGTTAAAGTCCTGTATACTTCATGTATAGTATTGAATTTTGAGCAGTTCACTGCCCAACATGATCCCAGTGAATAATTACACAGTTTTAATTGAAGAAGCACACCAGAAGCTCCACCATAAGTTCACATGTTAGCGGGTGAGCTCTCACCACTACCCCCACAGTTTGTTTCGGTAGCACTCTCACTGTCCCACAACATTATTTAAAATATGCATCAAATACAACTTAAGGCACTCTCACTGCCTTGCCAGTTAAGTTAATCAATTCAGTACCAGCTATAGACTCCAGTGTAATCTTCAAAAGTTTCCCAACAGATACAACCTGAAGCCCTGAAAGAGGCATAAGCAGTGGCAAAAGGGGTTCCAGGTGCAGTGTAGGAAGGGGCATAAATGGTGGCATCGGTGTCCAGGTGCCAGCTTAGAGGTAAGCAATAACCCACGACAGGGCATGGAGTTATTGGGGATTAATCCAGGACTGGATGAGGGCAGCTAGCTGAAGCTGAATCCGGATAAAACTGAGGTGCTGCTGGTGGACCCAGGTCACCAAGGTTTAGGTTCAGTGGCTGGTCAAACATCTGGAATTAGTCTTGATGGGACCCAGCTACTTGCCTCAGATCAAGTGTGAAACCTTGATGTTATTATCAATAGTGGCCTGACTCTAAAGTCTCAGGTATCTGCCATTGTGAAAACCTCTTTTTACCATCTGAGGAATATCGCCCGGGTTAAGCACCTGGTCCCACCTGATGACCTTCCTGTACTGGTCCATGCCTTTGTAACCTTCTGCCTTGACTACTGCAATGCCCTTTACCTAGGGCTGCCAGGGTTGATATCTGCCGACTGCAGCTGGTTCAGAATGTGGCAGCCAGACTGCTGACTGGCTTACCTAGATCTTGTCACATCATGCCTGTGCTTTGCAGCCTGCACTGGCTGCCAGTCTATTGGTGGATCACCTTCAAGGTCGGACTTCTGACCTATAAAGCCCTACACGGCCAGGGACTGAGCTACCTGCAAGATCTCCTTCACCCTTACCACCCCCTCCAGTCCATCCGTTCCTCCAACGAGAGATTGCTAGAGGTTCCCAGGGTTAGGCTTAAGACATCTGATGATCACTGTTTTGCGTTTGCAGCCCCTACCCTGTGGAACTCTCTACCTCATCAAGTAAGGCAGTGCCTGACTGTTGAGAGTTTTAAATCTGCCCTACAAGCTTATTTATTTAGCCTAGCTTTTTCAGATTTGGAGTAGTTAAAGCTATATCCAGTATTTATTAGACTCATGGTATTTGTGTTGTTATTTATCTTTCATTAATTTATAATCTGTTTTTACTGTACAAGCACTTTGATCTTAATTGGAATTGCACTGGGGTGTTGATTAATCTCTAATAACCCTGCTGGTCTCCAAAATCTGAAAGTTTCCCACACCCAGCAGAAATCCTATTGCTATAATGCTACTTCATTTAAGTTTTGTTTGCTGTTTGTCGTTTCAATTTAGTCATTGATGTATCATCAGACGAAAATAATTAATGTAATGTTATCTGTTTCTGTTTGTCATCACTGATAATGACTGTACCTGGCTGTATACTGTTCAAATGTTTGTTCTCACCTCATGCTGCATCATGAAATACTCTTTAATGTTGACTCTGGTCTCCCCTGTCTGTACTCTCCCGGGTCGTTGTTGTCTAGTGTACTTACCTGGTAAACAAAAACCAAATAAATAAACCCCATACCCTGTCATGGGTTATTGCACTTGTAACCCTCTTTCCCTGCTGGTTATGTTGTAAAAAGTAATTCACTGAGATATAACACCTTATAGTCTCTGGACTCAGTCGCTACTGCCTGGGGGGATTTGGATCGGTCACTAGCAGGCAGCAGGCTCTCAGCTCTCAGTCACAGGAGGTATTTCTACAAGGAGGCCACCCCCTCTTCCTCCCCTATCTGGGGGTTTGGTTGTTACTGTCTCTGGGAAAGGGGAGGGGTACCCGCAAGACTGAACAGCAAATTAACAGGGAAACATAGTACCTTATTTTTTTTGTAGAAAGGATTCCTCCATGATGGCATGAACTCCGTCGGGGTGCAGACAGATGACACTTCCCTTCCATAGCTGGTCTCTCCAGTCACAGCTGGAAATTCTGTGGAGACATTAGTTAGGCACAGCACACTAACACACACTTGAAGGACTCCAATGATTCTGGCCCAGACTGAATTAAGTGCAAACAGCAGTTTTATTTTTTTTTTCACTCAAAACTCAAGCAAAAACAGAACTCCATGGAGGGTGCACAATTCATTTTGTTACAGTCCACACATTTTCTACAATAAAACACCATGGCACAGTACTTCGGGAGAACCGGGTTCAATCCTAGCTCCTGACAACTTTTCCCTTTTCTCTTTGGAGCCATTTGGGGCGCTTATTCCCTCTGTCAGAACACAGGCAGCATTCTGACCAGTCTCTTGTTCTTCTGCGAATTTCCCCACCAGTGGGAGTGGGTGCTTTACTCATATTTTACTGACCTCTTAATGGAGGGGTGCGGTTCTGCTCCCTAGGGCCAAGTCCTGTAATCCACTCTTTGGGCAAACTGTCCGCTGATCCCTAGCAAGGATCATATATAATTGCTGCCCCTCACTCTACATTCTCCAGGGAACTCCATCAGCCTCCCCACACTGTGCCTGGGTGGACACAGAGGGTAGGGTCTGCTTCTACCCGAACAGCCCCTCCGATGCTTTACTGCCACCTCAGCATCAGTCCCACTTGTGGCAGCCACCTCTCTCTCTTTCTCTGTACAAGCAGAGCCGATTGGGCTCCCAATAAGCCTTCTCTCACTCTTTCTCTGGAGCTGTGGCTTCCCCCTTCTTTCACACATCGATGGACTGTATGGAAAGCTGAGGGCCAGGGGGACAATCTCCTCACCCTGGGCCTATGCGGCCCTGATTGGAGGCCCTCCCTCAGGCCTATGCCCACACCTCACTCCTCCTCGATCAACTCCCTCTCGAATGTTCCTCTAACTGTCGCGCTGTTGGCACTTCAAAACCCTCAGGCGCTGCCCAAGCCCCACCCCCACAGCAAGCCTGTCAGCGTAAACTCTTCCCGATGCCAAAAGGGCATCATTTCATAACCTCCCTAAATTCGGCATGGGGGTTACACACTTGTAATATGGGTTATGTTCAAAACAAGGAGAAAACACCATAAAAGGGGTTTTCTCCCTGTTTAAAGACCAAAAAAGTGACTGCATCCTGCCACCTGGAAAAAAAACAGTCCCCAACAAATCATCCATATGTGACTGCTTGGCAGTTACCTGGTATTTAGTTGTATGTGTTCATAATCACCATGGCCTATGGTGTTCGTTCTGCATGGATCTGTGAGCATGTTAATCTTTTATTACTACTTCATATTTACCATGGTTTCTACTATTTGTTTTGCTAGACTGTGATGGTATTTTCTTTTTTATTAGCATTTTGTAATCACCATGGCCTGCAGTGTTTCTTTATTTCACAGATTGGAGCCCTAGACCTGGAGAGCCAAGCTGAGCTGGCGTTGGTTTGCAGGTGTGCTCAACAGGGTAGCATCTAACAAAAAAGGTACTTGCTCTCCCGGTCACCGTCTCCGCCATTTCTTCTGATGCTGTCTGTGGAAATATCCCGCTGTCACTGTGTGTCACCCGCTCTGTCACTCAGCTCTCGCTCGGTCTCTGTCTTTCTCCCCAGCCCAGTGCGGTACTCCCTTGATGCTCACAGTGGCACCCCCCCAACCACATATGTCTCGCAGCCGCACTAAAACCCCAGTGACAGGGACAGGTAGAGATGAACCAGTAAGGTGGCTAACGTATCCAGCCATGACTCACTCTCTTAAAATGCCCGTCTCTCTCCTTCTCTCTCACTCAACTGCACGGCACAGAAAACAAACGACACACAACTCAAAGCAAGCAATAATACCTGACAGGGTGGGCAGTATTGAGCAATATCAGACCTCCCGGGGCGTAATGAGGCCCAATGCTGCTGCTTATTCCCCTCCTTGTATGTGTAAGAGGAGTTGGAATTACTCCGTTAAGGAGATGGAAGTTTCATCCCTGCAGTTTGTTGCCATCCTGCATCCAACAGGTTTTTTTTCTCTTGCAGGTGGGTAGATGTGAGTGTTAGGTGCATGCCTGTGTTTCCTTGAACCAGGAAGTAAAGAGCCACAAGTACAGTGTAGGATGGCAGCAATCTAAATTGTTATTATTTTTTTCTAGGTTTGACCAGCACTGCACTGAACTTAAGCAGGAGCTCCATTATGAGAGGAGTCAGACCGGTTTGAGTGGCTCAGCCGTGGAGCGAGAATCAGACGCGTGAGAGTGGGACACTACAGGGCTTTGAAATGTCTAGTGCGCCATGCGGTTTTTGGATTACATCCTTCTCAAGGTAAAAAAAAAAGTAGCATGCTGTACTGTTGAATAGAAGGCTCTGTACATTTCACAGGAGGCAGTACGTTTGTCGGGTACTGAATAATGCTTCCATGTCTCTGGGGGTCGGACGGAATCGGCATATTTGTGATCGAAGTGTAGTTGCGTTCTGGAACAGAAGCATGGTTGGAAATGTGAGAGGAATGTGGCGTCTTTTTTCCACAGTAGCAAGTCTTTTATGATTAAAGAGTTTGAAGTTAGACACCATGTAAAAACAAGTAGCAGGTGTGGCAACACCGTCACTTGTAACTTGCCACTAAGTGAGAGAAAAAAAAAATGGCGGCACATTAACTTTGAAAATTGTGGCACCATAATACCAGTGATGAGGTTGGCACCCCTGGTACTTGTTTTTTACAGGGCTCTATCTGCTAGTTAATGTACCCTCCAGGCAAGCCTGCCAGCCAGTCGCATTACTTATATTTTTAAGCCCATTTTCTAAAGATGCAATAACAGAGAGGACATTGCAGGATTTCTAATCTCGCTGTCAGTGTCTCTCTCATTCTCTCTCTTATGTAGGGGCGGGGGACGGCTGGCCACTGTGTCACAATAAATTGTAGACCTGCGGGACACTCTCTGCTGCCCTGCCACTCTTCTGTCAACACAGGGACTTCACCACTTGTTCTCTGTCTCTCTGCCTGTCACTCTCTTTGTCACCGCTGATCTCTTCCTCTCACCACCGCATTTCCCGATGCAACCTGTCACTGTGTCACTTGCTCTCACCTTCTAACTCTGTATCCAGTGCTCCCATTTGGTCTCTCTCTCTGTCTCTCCCCCCCCCCCCGTCTTCCTCTGTGTCTGCATATCTGTACCTTGGGGGACACTGTGAGGCCAAAAACATATTTAACCACCTATGTATTGCACTACAAGCAACAAGACATATGCTGCACTCCCATTCACTCATTCAGCAGTTTAAATGGCTGCCACTCAACGTTCTTTTCTTCTCTACATAAGGAGACCCAGCGGCGCATCTCCTGAGTCACTCCGCGGAACTGTGTATTAATGCTAACTTAATCCACTGGCACACAGAGCACAATGCTGGTTTTGCTGAAACCATGTTATAAAGGGGCATAAACAGTGGCAATAGTGGTCCAGATGCCAAGGTAGGAAGGGGCATAAACAGTGGCATTGGGCTCCAGATGGCACCACAGTAAAGGACATAAACAGAGGCAACGAGGGGTCCAGATGGCACAGTAGTAAGGGACAAAACAATGTAATGGGGGTCCATATGCCAGGGTAGGAAGGGGCATAAATAGTGGCAATGAGGGGTCCAGATGCCAGCGTAGGAAGGAGCATAAATGGTGGCAATGAGGGGAGAAGATTCCAAGGTAGAAAGAGGCATAAACAGTGGCAATAGGGGTCCAGATTCCAGGGTGGAAAGGGGCATAAACAGTGGCAATAGGAGGGTCCAGATGCAGTGTAAGAAGGGGCATAAACGGTAACAATAGGGGTCCGGATGGCACCGTAATAAGGGACATAAACAGTGGCAATGGGGTCTAGATGGCACCATAATAAGGAACATAAACAGTGGCAATGGGGGTCCAGATGCTAGCGTAGTAAGGGGGATAAACAGTGGCAATGGGAGGGTCTAGTTAGTACCGTAATAAGGGACATAAACAGTGGCAATGGGAGGGTCTAGATAGTACCGTACTAAGGGACATAAACAGTGGCAATGGAAGGGTCTAGATAGTACCGTAATAAGGGACATAAACAGTGGCAATGGGGATCCAGATGCCAGCACAGGAAGGGCCATAAGCAGTGGCAATGGGGATCCATATGGCAGTGTAGGAAAGGGCATAAACAATGGCAATGGGGGTCCAGCTGCAGAGTGGGAAGGGGCATAAATGGTTGCAATGGGGGTCCAGATGTCATGGTAGGAAGGGGCATAAACAATGGCAGTGGGAGTCCAGATGCAGGGTAGGAATGGGCATAAACAGTGGCAGTGGGAGGTCCAGATGCACGGTAGGAAGGGGCATAATCAGAAGCAAGTGGGGTCCAGATGCAATGTAGGACAGGGCATATAAAAAGGCAATGGGGGGTCTAGATGCAGAGTAGGAAGGGGCATTAACAGTTACAATGGGGGTCCTGATGCCAAGGTAGGAAGGGGCATAAACAGTGGCAGTGGGGTTCCAGTTACAGTGTAGGAAGGGGCATAAACAGTGGCAGTGGGGTTCCAGTTACAGTTTAGGAAGGGGCATAAACAGTGGCAGTGGGGTTCCAGTTACAGTGTAGGAAGGGGCATAAACAGTGGCAATGGGGGGTCCAGATACAGGATATGAAGGGGCATAAACAGTTGCAATGGGGGTCCAGATGCCAAGGTAGGAATGGGCAGAAACAGTGGAAATGGGGTCCAGATGCAGTGTAGGAAGGGACATAAACAGTAGCAATAGGGGTTCCAGATGGCACTGTAGTAAAGGACATAAACAGTGGCAATGGGGTCCAGATGCAGTGTATGAAGGGGCATAAACAGTGGCAATGGGGGTTCCAGATGGCACCGTAGTAAGGGACATAAACAGTGGCAGTGGGGGGTTCAGATGCCAGCACTGGAAGGGGCATAAACAGTAACAATGGGGGTTCAGATGCCAAGTTAGAAAGGGGAAAAACAATGGCAATATGGGTTCCAGGTGGCATCGTAGTAAGGGACATAAATGGTGGCAATGGGGGTTCTAGATGCCAGGGTAGGAAGAGGCATAAACAGTGGCAATGGGAGGTTCTGATACCAGCATAGGAAGGAGCATAAACACTGGAAATGGACGGTTCAAATACCAGTGTAGTAAACTATGGGACTGCTTTGTTTTTGCAGGGTGGCTGTGACCCCCACACCCCCAGACTTTAAATAACCAACTCCAGGGGGTTGTGGACTTTGGGGATGGGGTGAAAATCGAGGGGGGGGGGAGTTATGTTTTTGCCAAAATAAAAATGTTTCAGCAGGAGACCTAGCTGGATTTGAACCACAGTCCTAGGTCTCCTGCTTCGCTGTGTGCTGGTGCCCTAGGCACTCCACCAAAGGAGCATCTCGGCCAGATGCCCCAGCACATGGCAACTTGATCCCTCACAGCTGAAGCATAGAACGACAGGGGGAGCGGTAATTCCCTACCGCTATTATTTCCCTGTCACTCTAAAGCTTTTTGCGCTTTGCACAGTGTGATTGTTGAAGTGCTCTACTTGGTGCGCAGTTATGACCCGGTACCCATAGGAACACAGAAAACTGACGGCAGATAAGGACCTCTAGGCCCATCCAGTCTGCCCGTATTCCTCACCTGCATCAGTGGCCGCTGACCCTACTTGGTCATCAGCTTTATTTTTATTTATTTATTTATTTGTTTACCGGGTGGGTGCACTGATCCCAGGGACCGTTTTCAGGCATGGCCCAAGCTGTAAAGATGGCACAGTGGTGATACATGCAGTACAAAATACAGATACAGAAAGGAGGTAGATGCATGGAATACATTTTGTATAGCTGATACTGGCAAGTACAAGAAACACAATTGGTCTAAACAGGATACAATGGGTACAGGAATACACTGGTTACAATGGTAATAATAGATACAATCAATATAAAAGTGAAAGTGCAATATAATAGTGGTACAGGCAAATAAATGCTAGGTACAAAGGGATACTCTCCTTCCCACCTCTAGGGTTCCTTTATGCCTATCCCATGCATATCTGAATACCTTCACTCTGCTAGCTCCCACCACCTCCTGGGGTAGGCTATTCCATGCATCCACCACTCTTCCCATGAAGAAAAAGTCCTCACATTCCCCTTTATCCTGCCCCCCCAATCTCATATCGTGCCCCTCATCCTTGTACATCTCCTATACTGTAAGATGTCACCCACTTGCACTTTGTTTATGCCCTTAATATACTTGAAGGTTTTTATCATATCTCCCCATTCCCACCTCTCTTCCAGTGTATACATGTTGAGGTCTTTTAATCTCTCTCATATGTCTTCTGGTGCAAGCCCTGCACCATCTTAGTTGCCCTTCTCTGAACCGCCTCCACCTTGTCCATATCCTTACAAAGATGTAACCTCCAGAACTGTACTCCATACTCCAGACGAGGTCTCACAAGTGTTTTGTACAGTGGTATCATCACCTCCCTTTTTCTGCTAGTGATACCCCTCCCTATGCACCCCAACATGCCAGTGGCCTTCCCCACAGCCTTTGTACACTATTTGGCCACCTCTAGGTCATCTGAGGCGATTATCCCTAAATTATTTTCTTCCCTGGTGACCATCAGCAACCCCCCCCCCCAATCCTGTAACTCTCTGCAGGGTTTCTGCACCCCAGGTGCATGATTTTGCATTTCTTTGCATTAAATTTCAGTTGCCTTACTGTGGACTATTTTTCCAGCTTTCCCAGGTCCCTCCTCATTTTTTTGACCCCATCTGGAGTGTCTACCCTGTTGCAGATCTTGAAGTCATCTGCAAATAGGCAAACATTCCCTTCCAGCCCTTAAGCAATGTCACTAATTCAGACATTAAAAAGGACTGGCCCCAGGACTGATCCCTGAGGCACCCCACTGGTCACCCCCCTTTCCTCAGATTGGATCCCATTAACCACCTCTCTCTGCTTTCTGTCCCTCAACCAGTTTCTAACCCAGTTCCCCACCTTGTGGCCCACACCCAGGCTACCCAACTTGTTAACCAGTTTTTTATGTGGAACAGTGTTGAAGGCCTTGCTGAAATCAAGGTAGGTGACACCCACCACTCCCCCCAATCCACCTCTTTCATCACCCAGTCGAAAAAGTCTATCAGATTTGTTTGACATGAACTTCCTGCTGTGAATTCATGCTGTCTCGGATCCTGTGCTCCGTTGGATCCCAAGTGTTCCACAATCTTTTCCTTAAGCTGCACCTCCATAATCTTACCCACTACTGAGGTGAGGCTGACTGGCCTATAGTTTCCTGCTTCCTCCCTGCTTCCACTCTCGTGAAGAAGGACTACATGTGCCCTCCTCCAGTCCTCTGAAACCACTCCTGTATTGAGTGACTCACTAAACATGACTGCCAGCAGTGCTGCTAGCACCATCTGTAGTCCCTTTAATATCCTAGGGTGTATACCATCTGGTCCCACTGCTTTGCCCACCCTCAGTTTTGTGAGTTTCTCTATGACTCTCTCTTCTGTAAATGGACAGGTGTTCCCCTCCCTCTCCCCTTTGTTTCTGATGCCTAGTTGTGGTCCCTGTCCCTCCCCCTTTTCAGTGAACACTAAACAGAAGTATTTATTCAGCATTGATGCTTTTTCTAGGTCTCCCTCCATATTCTACCCTTCATCCCCTCTGAACCTTACAATCCCACCCCTGGCCTTCCTTCTTTCACTAATGTATGTATAGAATGTCTTGTCCCTTTCTTTACTATCTGTGCTAATCTTTCCTCTGTTTGCACTTTTGTGCTCCTAACTGCTTTCCCTGCTTCCCTCTGTCTATGTAGGTACCCCACCCTGTCCTCCTCCTTCTGTGTCTCCTTGTATTTTCTAAAAACCACCTATTTGGCCTTACTTTCTCTGCCGCCTCCTTTGAGAACCATAATGGTTTATTCCTTCTCTTGCCCTTGTTTCTCAACCTAATGCACTGATTTGTCACCTCCACTATTGCTCCTTTTAGGTGTGCCCATTGCTCCTCAACCCCCCCCCCCCCCCCCGCATCCTTCCTCACCAGGGCTTCTTTGATACATATCCCCATCCTAGCAAAATCTGCCCTCCTGAAATCCAAGACCCTCGCCTTTGTGTGCCTCGACTGTGACATTGTACCCATGTTAACCACACTGTGTGGTGGTCACTGGACTCTAGGTGACCATCCATCCAGACTTCCGTGATTCTGTCTTCATTGGTCAGTACTAGGTCCAGAATCACCTTGTCCCTGCTGGGCTCTAGCACTAACAGCCTGAGGCCTGCCCCCCCTGCAACATAGAAACATAGAAACATCGAATTTGGTGGCAGATAAGGACCACTTGACCCACCCAGTCTGCCCATTTCCCTACCTAATGGATAAGCTGCAGATCCTAGTTAACCAGCAGCCTACGTCTTCCTACCCCCACTCCCTAGAATTGCCTTATGACTGCCCCAGGCATGCTTGAATTCCACCACTGTTTTTGACTCCACAACCTCCTCCGGAAGGCTGTTCCATGCATCCACAACCCTCTCTGTGAAAAAATACTTCCTTAAATTACCTCTGAGCCACCCCCCATCTTCAAATTGTGCCCCTTGTTCTTGCACACCTCTTTTTTTGAAAGATGCTACCCTCTTGGACTTTGTTGGGTCCCTTGAGGTACTTGAAAGTTTCTATCATGTCCCCCCTCTCCCTCCTTTCCTCAAGGCTATACATATTAAGCTCCTTAAGTCTCTCTTCATATGTCTTCCGGTGCAGACCCTGCACCATTTTAGTTGCCCTCCTTTGGACAGCTTCCATCCTGTCTATGTCTTGCAGAGATTGGGTCTCCAGAACTGCACGCAGTACTCCAGATGGGGTCTCACCAGCTGTCTGTACAGAGGGATAATAACTTCCTGTTTTCTACTGGTGATGCCTCTCCCTATGCATCCCAGTATCCCCCCAGCCCTCCTTGCTGCCCTCTCACACTGCAAGGATTCCATGATGTCTTGGCTCCTGGCAGAGGCAGCCCCCGAGATGGTCCAATTAACAGCTGGCATATTAAAATCGCTCAGAAGCAGTACCTCTCCTTTTGCTGCCATCCTAGGTATTTCTTCCACTAGCACTCTATCCACCTCCTCCCCCAGTGCTGGAGGCCTGTAGATCACTCCTGTGTGAATTGCTGTGCCATTGCCTGACTCAAGGGTGACAGACAGTGCCTCAGCCTCTCCCTGCCTACCCTGTACTGCCGTTGCTTTAATACCTTTCCTGACGTAAAGGCCCCCTCCTTTTTTACCCTCCATATCCCCCCCGAATAGAGCATAATTTGGTACGCTTTCCTCCCAGTCATGGTTTCCAGTGTACCATGTCTCGGTATTTGCCACTTTGTCCAGGTCAGCCTCTACCATCAAGGCCACCAGGTCTGGGATTTTATTTCCCAGACTGTGGGCATTTGTATACATGGCTTTCCATGTTTCAGTGCCTGTCCACCTTTTATTCCTGCTTCTGCCTTCTTGTCCCCTCTTCCAACGCCATTTTTTTTCCCTTTTGCTGCCTCCCTTCCTCTGCCATACCCCTTATTATGAGTTCAGGTATCTCTATCAACAACCTATCCTCCTGATCTTCTCTGCTGGCTTCTCTAACCTGTGGGAGTAGGTTGCTTGAGTCTCCCTGTGCCCATGCACCTTCCCGGCTAGTTTAAATGCTTGTCAAGGAAACATTTAAACTGTTCATTGAGGACCACAGTCCCCTCCCTGGACGGATAAAGGCCATCGTCTTGTACAAGCCCATACCACACCAGGTGGTTCCCCAGTCTCCAATAGAGCCAAAATCCTTTTCTCTGCACCAACCCTCCAGCCAAATGTTGAACATTCTGATGCAGAGATTCCTAGCCCCCCTCCCCGTTGTGGACTGGCAGCACCTCGAAGAGATGTCATGGAGCCTGCTACCTCCCCAAGGCGCCTTCCTAACACCCTGAAGTCCTTCTGCACCTGCTCTTTGCTTGCCTCTTCCCTAGCTAGGTCATTTGTCCACAGAGGGACAATGACCTCCAGCTCCCCACTCCTTGCTACCACTGTAGCGATCCTCTGGATCTTCCCCTTCCCTCTGAGCTGTGCCTCCTGGAAGGCACTTAACCTCCTTCTTCACCCCGCTACCTATGCCCGGATCCATTCCCCGGACTATTGAGTCCCACACCAGGAGTAGCTTTCTCTTTCTCTGGGTTCCTCTACCTCCTGCCACTGGGTCTCCCCCCCCCACCGGAGGACCTGCTCATCCTCCCTGGTCACAACCTCAGGTTCCCTTGTGGGACTCTCCTGCTCCTCCAGGACAGCGTAGGAGTTTCTAAGTTGGACTGTATGGGGGATGTGCCTCTGACACCCTCCCCCTCAACCTCCCTGAGCCCACTGTGGTCCAGTCAGCCCTCTGCCTGGACAACCATTGTGGTAGTGGCTGCAGACATGGTGGCCTCTGAGTGGGAGCAAAGGTTGCCAGTACTCCAGCTAGCTCAGCCCAGAGACTGGCAAATTCCGCCCTCAGCCTAGAGAAGTGCTTGCATTTGGGGCAGCACTACAGTACCTAGAACATCCTCCTGAAGACTGCTGCCCCGCACCCACTGCACTGCACCACTCCGGTATCTTCCTCTTCTGTTCTGTCAATGTCCCCTCTTTAAATCCTATTTAAACCTTCCTGCTGCTACAGTATGATTCCTGTTTGTTTTGTTTTTTTATACTCCTTCTTCTCTTTCTTCCAGTGGGGGGGGGGTTCAGATGTCAAGGTAGAAAGGGGCATAAACAGTGGCAGTGGGGTCCAGATGGCACCATAGTAAGGGACACAAACAATGGCAATGGGGGGTTCAGATGGCACCACAGTAAGGGACACATATAGTGGCAATGGGGGTCCAGATGCCAGCATAGGAAGGGGCATAAACAGTGGCAGTGGAAGTCCAGATGGCACCATAGTAAGGGACATAAACAGTGGCTGTGGGGGTCCAGATGTCAGGGTAGGAAGGGGCATAAATAGTGGCAATGGAGGTACAGATGGCACCGCAGTAAGGGACAAAAACAGTGGCAGTGGGGGGGTCCAGATGCCAGGGGAAGATGCAGCATAAAAAGTGGCAATAGAGGTCCATATGCCAGTGTAGGAAGGGGCACAAACAGTGGCAATGGGGGGTCTAGATGCCGAGTAGGAAGGGGCACAAACAGTGGCAATGGGGGTCTAGATGCCAGGGTAGGAAGGGGCACAAACAGTGACAATGGGGGTCTAGATGCCAGGATAGGAAGGGGCATAAACAATGGCAATGGGGGTTCTGGATGCCAGGGTAGGAAGGGGCATACACAGTGGCATTGGCGGCTTGGATGCCAGCATAGGAAGGGGCATAAACAGTGGCAGTGGGAGGTCCAGATGCAGTGTACGAAGGGGCATAAACAGTGGCAATTAGGGATCCAGATACTAGCATAGGAAAAGGCATTTTTGTTTCCTTGCCCTTGCCCCAGATTGCACCTGGAAACGAGGCTTGACTCAGTGTGCCACTTCCGGTTACCAACTTATAAATAAATAAAAAAACAGAATGAAATAAAATCCGTCCTGTTGGCCGTGTTCCCACCTTTTGACACTACCAGAGCCCACCCTCCCTTTTTCTTCTGTTTAACCTCTTTGTACATATCCCATTGGGTTTTGAACCCTGAGATAGTTCAGGCATTAATCGTATTACTGGATATATTTTTCCGCCAGTTCACCCCTATCTCTGTGAAGAAATGTGATGGATTCCAGGATGAGGCATGCCGGGGCTGTGTAAATTACCCAGTTACCAAAAGCTAATAAATGAATAAATAAACTAGCAGATAAGTTGGGGCAGTCCAGTACCACTGGACCTGGGTGAGTGCTGGGAGCACTTAGAATCAACCGAGCCACAAGGCCTCAGCTATTGGCGGGCTCAGTAAGGAAACCACTGTTTACTTCACTAGACTTGGGAGTCCAATAATCAGATAAGTTTAACAAAAGTACACAGCTTTATTAACAAAAAGAAGCCTGGAAATGAAATGGTTAGTGCAGCCTTAAAACTGTTGAAGACCGGGTTAGGTGCCCTTCCAGGCAGACCAGCCTCAACTCTCTCCCATCTGGTACCAGGATTTACCTTGACCCCTATGGGAGCTCCCTTTTTTTCACAGTTCCTGGGTACTCAGATGCAGAAGCAGTGCAGGCCAAGTGAATTTGTCACTGGTTGAATAACGATGGAGCACTTTGCATAACTAGAAAGCAGCTTATTCAACTGTTATCCAAAGGCCATGCAACTGCTTAAATGTCAAGGCAGAACCAACAAAATGGGGTATTTGTAATTCGGCTAGATGGACAACTTGAAAACATTATCAAACAACAGGTGAACTTTCCCGGAAGCAGGGCTGACCTGCTGCATATGCACAGTTCCCTGGTACAGATGGTTCCTCCTGATGCAGCAGGAACTGCAAGTCTCTCCTCTCCTAGGAAGCCTCCAAAGCAGAATGGCACTCTCTTCGGATTTCTTTCTTCCCATACTTCTGCAGTCCTGGACTCTTGTTTCTGAGGTGAGCTCCTCCACTATGTACTGTTTCCCCATTGTCGCCATTTCTGAAGGCTAGCACATGGATACTGCTCTGCTCCTTATCAGGATCAGCAACTGTCTTTGCAGTTCATCCACTAAAACTCCAAGCCTGGGATGATGCAGTTTGCACCCACCCCCAGGACAGTGGATCTTTCTTGATAACACAAGAATGCATGATTTTTGTAATGGCGCCCTGGGCCTCCAGGGAAGGGCGCCAACAATAAATAAAGCTACCACTATTCCTACTACTACTATTACAATATCTCTTAAAGATCATAAAGCCTTCAGCACAGTCCCCTTCAAATAACCACATTTCGAGGTCCATTCCCACTGGTGCACAGGGCTGTCACTCCACACACTCAACAGACCATAGGTCCATAAAAGGCTTGTCAGAATCCCAGATCCCCACCCCCCAAGATGCCTCCAGGAGCTACAGCTGTTGAGGGGGAGCGGATGCTGGAGCGGCATGCCAGTGCTGGTTCAATGCAGAAATATTTCCATATACATACAGAAAAATGTGCACAGGGACGGTGGTGCTCTCAAAAAGTCAATATGAATCCACACTGAAGAATTGGGCACTCACCACCACTTCCTGAAGTAGACATCACAGTAGAACTGTTCAAATTAATTTTGTTTGTTTTTTTGTTTATTTTTGTTTTTAACCACCCATGCTGAGTCAAGAAACACACAGTAAAATGCACTGTGCCCATCTAATGCATTTCAGACATACTGTCCTTTATCAAAAGCCTTTGATAAAGGACGGTATGTCTGAAACACATAAGGTGGGCACAGTGTGTTTTACTGTGTGTTTCTTCCGGAGGTGTGCTGGTTTTTGTTGTTTACGCATTTCATTTTTTCCGAGCACCCTCATACAGCAGTGGAGCTGCTTTTGCCTCTCTGTGTTAATATGGACAGTACATCACTGTCATTGCTGAAGATTCAATATGTGCCGGCAACTTGTGCAGTCACGATCACTACCCCAGATGGTGTTGACACACACAGGCAATCCTGTTATCGTTTTCTGATATGATATGGCAACTATTGCCAGGCCTACCTCCACATACAGTGGTCTTGTTGACAGGGACTATCACTACAGCTACCCCATCAATGCCATATGTTGTGGAATAGACCTGCTCGACTGCCGCCAACATGACGATGAGTGACACTGTGGAGGTGCTCAATAAGTGTCTGACCGAGATCCAAGACTGGATGTCCTCTAGCTGGCTGAGACTCAACCCTGGCAAGACGAAGGTACTAGTGATTGAGCCTGGTTGCCGGCAGGATGTGGGTGCTGCTAGGGTGGGAACAGGGTTATTCCTGGGTCTTACCCCTCTGGCAGCCTACACTAAGGTGAAGAATCTGGGCATCATCCTTGACGATGGGTTGACACTTGAGGCTCAGGTGTCATCCGTTATCCGGAGTGGTTTCTACCACCTAAGGAATGTCGCCTGGATGAAAACCTTAATTCTGCCTGGTGAGCTGACCTCACTGGCACATGCCTGTGTAATGTTCAGGCTCGACTAAAGTAACATTGTATACTTCAGGGTCAGTGGAGGGGATTCTCCATCACCTACAGCTGGTGCAGAATGCGGAGACCAGGTTGCTGACAGCCTTCCAAGGTCTTGTCATGTGACCCCAGTCCTGTGTGACCTGCACCAGCTGCCAGTGAGATGGAGAATTACTTTCAAGGTGGGCTTGCTCACCTACAAGGCCCTATATGGCTTGGGTCCTGGCTATCTGAGTGACTTCCTGATGCTTGTCTGCCCAGGGTGCTCGTTCTGCTCTTTTTCTGAGGGCCTCCTAGCAGTTCCAAGGGCTCAGCTGAAGTCCTCTGGAGATCGGTCATGTGAGGTAGCCAGCCCAGCCCTGTGGAACTCTTTTCCAAGATCCTTGAGGGAGGCACTGTCGGTGGAGGCATTAAGTGGGGTCTGAAGGGGCGTCTGTTTAGAAAAGCATTCAAGAACCAGTTATGAGATGTAAGACTTTGCTGACTGCTGAATTGTTATTTTATTAAGATTTTAATTGAAATATTATTGTTTGGGTTTGCTGTCATTAACATATGTTTTATTGTTATTGCTATCTATTACTTTTGCCTATTTGTACAGTGTCTGGAGCCTCTGGGATCGGGCGCTTAAGAAATACAGTTCTACTTACTTTTTTGCAAAGAATATATATATATATATATAACATGGAGGTGCAGTTGTGCCCCTATAGTTAGGGTTGAGTAGGCACATCAATGTTAAACTAAAAATTTTGCAACTGATTAACTGCAACCGATCAACGGATTTGCATGCAAATTCGCATGCACCATCACCCAGGTTAGATCTCTGTATTTGGCAAGATAAGTTCCGGTCGGATGTGCGCTTTCCGAATTCCGGAGAGGTGAGAAAAAGCATTTTATTTGCTCATTGCTTTGCTGGGATTTTTCTTTGAACTTGCCTACTGCCCAGACCGTTTGCAATCTTGGTCTGAAATTTTCAGGGCAGAAAGGAACTAGACCACAGATGTGCCTTTTGCTAGTCTGGTGAAAAAAATAATAAGCTGTTTGTAAGTTACTACATTTTTAAAATTTGAAAAAATTGTTTCTGAGCATGCTCAGTAAACACTAAAAGATAGTTGTACGAAACGAAAAAGGAATCCTGTTTCGTATGGGAAAATTCCTTTTTCATTTGCCACCATCTTGTTTCTGTTTTTTCTTAAAAATGTTTTTCAAAAGCCACAAAACTGACATCCTCGAGAGATACCAACATACTTAGCTGGTTGATCAGGACCCTCTTAGGTGTAATCTGCACTTCACGGTTGCAGACATGCCCTGGAAATTAGATTTTTTTTCTTCTATGAATCCCTTTTTGTGACCATGTGATACAAAAAAAAAATTCCTTTTTCATATCACGAGTCACAAAAGGGATCCTTTTTCGTGACTCAAGAATCCTTTCTTATGTTTCTGATCACCATCCTCCGTACTGTAATGTTTTTCCCTGGTATCTAGTGGCACCCCCCACCCTCCAATACTTCTACCCCTTCATTTCCCTGGTGTGTAGTGGTCCCCGGCCTCCGATCACCCTCTCCATTGTTATTATTGTACCTGGTGTCTCTTGGTATTGTTCCACCACTGCGGTTTGACAGAAACTTGTGACTTGCCTTAGCAGTGGCGCCAATGCCGACAGTTAACGTGTGCCATTAGGATAGCTCTGCCACCGCACCCCGGACTTTAAAATAATCAACCCAGGTCAGAGTTGTTTCAGGGAGGGGGCTCAGGTCACAGAGACGCTATGTCGGTGTACCATGGACCATTACAGTTAACTGTCAATTTTGTTGCTGTAGTGGTCTTCGCAGTTTTAGTTTCGCAGTAACTTTGGTATACCCTAGTGGTACCCCCACCCTGCCATTCCCGTTACTTTGTTTTTTATTCACTGGTGTCTAGTGGCATCCCCCCCCAATCGCTGTCCCCCTTATCCCTCTTGTTTCCCTGCTACAGTCCCTTGATGTCTTTTTTTTTTTATAAATCTGAAAAAAGGGGGGCCAACCAGAGGGTAGTCACTTCTACCATAGTTATAAAGGGTAATGTGGTGTTTCATAGCACAGCCCTTTACTTTTAATTTTTTTCACTAGTTTATAATCAATCTTAATGTGCGCTAATCTGGAATCTAGCTCTTATAGCTGATCCAAGTAGCTCAAAGGTTATGTGAACCAAGAGGGGTGATCTCTGTTACATATGCCGGCTACCAAATAGAGTCCCCTGATTTGAAGTAACACTCCTGCACAGACAATCTAATTTTCTATGGATGTTCTGAGTGTTCATGTTAAAGATGCTCACTTCTTTTTTCTTCCCTACTACTTGTATTGTTATAGGGGATAAAGTTGCCATCACATCTGTTATAGCGAGTTAAAGATTTTATGAAACCTCAGTAGTGCAGCTTTCTGTAGGGGTGGATGCCAAGGCTCGGCAAGAGAAGCAGTAAAAAAACACAATAAGGATTAATTACAAGGGACAATGGTGGATCTGTTTCTTTCACTCTGTGCTGCTCCAGCTACACATACACTTGTATCAGACTGTCAGGTGTGACCCATGGATGGGTAGGCAAATTGATCACCAACAGTGGATGGCAGAGGACTGGTGTTAGGAAAAAGAAATCCAGTGAAAGGTGTTGCATGGTAGAATTAGAGAAAGATGTTTGTGCCATGTTCAATAAAATCCAGAGGGGTTGAAACAGACCTCCTGTCACACCACACCGATACCATCTCTAGATCGGGGGGATGGGGGTAACCAGGGTGAATAACGACAATTAAAGTTCAAAAGGGCAAGGGTGAAACAACTCAAATGCATGCTAAGGATAGGGCTGAATGCCCTTACTCTCCCCCTCACACATAGGGACCCAGTCAGATCACATGTCTCTCCACTACCCACTAGCCACAGATGTGGCTGTACTACTTTCTGTACATGCTGAAATAAAGAACACAGTCCCTTGATGTTTTGTTTTTTTTGTAATAAACCTGTAAAAAGAAAAAGGTCCTCGCAAACTGACCCCCCTCAAACTCCCACTCAGCAACCACCACTGCACCCCCACACCCCCACACACACTCATGCACCTGAACAGATCCCAGGTTCGAGATCCACTCTCCGATCAAAGACATGTGTTGCTTGCTACTGGAACCAGCAACTGCAATATGAGAAACTAAGGTAAATGCCATTTTTTGACATTTTGGCCCCAAATTTTCATCATGGCCTTTTGGGAACCCCACCTCATGAACAATGGGACTGTCATTACGCAATTTCCACCTGAAAGGTGGTTTCGCAGTCACTTGCTAATTCACCTTTTGGGTGGGATTTGCATAATGACAGTCATATTGTTTATAAGGTGGGGTCATAAGAAGGCTATGTTGAAAATTTCAGGTCAGAATGTATACAAATGGCAAAGTTATGACGATTTGTTGCAATTTTGATACACACACTTGTAACTTTGGAAATTTAAAAGACTTTGACCCCAAATTTTCAACATAGACTTCTTATTACCCCACCTCATGTATCTCACAGTTATAATTTTTTAAAATCCTGGCCAAAATGTGTTTTCGCACCTGTGACATGGAATGGCATTGTAGTTGCACGGAATTACGTTTTGGCGTGGATTTGAAAATTTTCCGTACCAGGTACATGAGATTGGGTAAAAAGATGGCTATGCTGGCAATTTGGTCACTGTTGTCCTATAACTTAGAAGTTCAGGGCCCTTCCACAGCGATGTACATATACGCATCTGTGGAAGAATGGTAGTGCAGAGCTCAAAGGGCACTGCACTCCCACAAGCAAATAAGGATACAATTACTCCATCTCAAAAACTGTAGATGGGTGGGAGCACAGAGCCCCCTCCCACAGAAAAATAAGGCTATGATTAAACTATCTCAAAAAGTAAGGAAATTCTTTGCAAAAAACTACGTTAATGCATCAGTCAGGGTTGATATCAAATTGTAAAAAGGAGGGACATTCAAATTTTGGGTTTTGAACCCTAACACTATACCCCCATCCTGCATACACCAACAGGCATTGGGAGGGTGCCTTGGGGTCATCAGCCATAACGCTCACCCCATTCCATAAGTAAATAAGCTGAGATTGGTACAGTATAGGAGAATGGGGTGAGTGTTATGGCTGATGACTCCAAGCACACCCCCGACACCTGTTGTCATGCGGGGGGGGGGGTGATTCACCCCCTGCACCCCCTGAAAAATAATATAATCACCTCCAGGTCGGAGGTGTATGGGTGAAACAGCTCAACACCCCTTGAGCAGCAAGATGGCGAGCACTGCAAAATCCCGATCAACAAAATGACCGTTGATCGGGTTGCAGCAACCACATTGCCATCAAGGCAAGGGTTTTGCTGTGCTGATGGCACACTGATGGATGAAATTAGGTGGCAGGCAGGAGCAAGAGAGAGTGAGAGCTTCCTGCAGAAGCCTAGTAGGGGGAAAAACAGAATATGTAAAAAAAATAAATGCATATTTGAAAACCCATAAAAATCATATCCCGAAGAGACACCAACAGATGTATCTTACTAAATGGAGCCCCATTAGCTGGGTTATGCAGTTTGCTTTTGAAAAAAGGCCCCAGACATGTGTTTCTAAAACATTTTAAAAATGATCTTTCATCAGATGATTTTCTTCTTTCGTTTGGCCTTACGAAAGAGGAATAGGGCCATGTGAAACAAGATTAGGTTCATATAAAAGAAGAATTTGGGCTTCGTTTTTTTCACATTCTTCTTTTGTATGAACCAGTCTTCTTTCATGTGAACATCGCAATCTTACAGTAGAGGACTGCTTCATATGAAAAAAGGATTTGGATGTAAGTTCTTTTTGCACATTCGAACTTTAACAAGCCATAAGCCTATTTGGAGTTAATGGACAATCTATATATCAAAAGAAAGGTCTTAATGGGTACTGCAACACTAATACATAATACCTTCCAAACAATTCAGGGGCAATATAAAAAAACGTAAAAATTAAAAAATGAAAATTGTTGTAGGATAACTTTACAAATTTAAGA
Source organism: Neoceratodus forsteri (assembly GCA_016271365.2). Lineage (NCBI taxonomy): Eukaryota > Metazoa > Chordata > Ceratodontiformes > Ceratodontidae > Neoceratodus > Neoceratodus forsteri. Next base: position 537,055,560 of record CM028130.1, on the reverse strand, counting down.
AGCCGTAACTTTGTCGATCTTTGGAGTTAAGGAACAATCTATATATCAAAAGAAAGGTCTCAACCAATAGTAGAAGAGTAAAACATAATAGCCCCCCAAAATTCATTGGGTATACACAGCATCCTGAAATTTTCTCCCAACTTCACCATGGTGCCAAATCCACAGTGAAGCTCCCATCATCGTCCAAAATGCACCAAGGATGTATCTCCTTGTGGACTACACACACATAGCAGTTTTCATACCAAAGAGACAAACATTTAACCAGTTATGGCTAAAAACAAACAAACACATTTTTAACCATATACAATCAACTGCCGGGAGTTAACTGCTGCAGTTCATATATTTTTTCTTTGAAGCAGTCCCCACAAAAAGAAATAATTACAACGAAACATATAAATTGCATTTCTGGAGGATCAGAAGTGCAGGACCCTGAGGGCCCTGCACTTCCACATCCAGATACACGTGTGCATCGATGGAGGCACGAGGGCGCTGTGCTTCTATAATCACATGGATGTGTTCATGCAAGTCCCAAAGGCACCTGCTTGAGTGAGGATATGATTCTACTATCTCAAAAAGGAAGGACATTCTTTGCAAAAAAACTGCATTAATGCACCAGTTAGGGTTCAGATTAAAGTGACAAAAATAGGGAAATGTGCTGTTAGGGTTTCCAACCCTAACTACCTACCCCAACCTCCTAAGCAGCATAAGGAAAAAAAATTACGGAGTTCACTGTCCTGAATCTAGGCAAATCAGGGGTGAGGTCTTTCTTGGGGTTGTCAACCCTAATGCTCACTCCATTCCATCACCAAATAAGGTCAGATGTGATCTGTTTTCTTCAGCTGAGGCCTACAGGTTGTTGGCAACATGTGGAGAGACACAGTTCTTTTTTTTTCTTTTCAGCAATACTGCCTTGCAGCTCAGCCCTTGCCAACCCCTGGTTCTCCTCTTCTACCCCGGGACTTACCTCCTTAACCCATGATACCCCCTGGATTGCCCCCCAGGGTTGAGCCACCTAACCAACGCAAGCCTGTGACAACAGAAGAAGGATGCAGGCAGGGTACCTACTGGCATTGTCTCCCTGGCTTGCCCCCCCAGGGTGGAGCGTGGGATTTTGGCCTGGTACAGTGGACAATGGGATAGGTCGTGGGTTGGGAGTGCCACGGTGGGTGATCGGGGTCATAGGAAGTGGGGCGTCATGGATGGTGGCCGCAATTTTTTACCATTTTTTCCCCCTGAAAGAGGCGCGGCATGCAGTAATGCCAGCGTCAGACATGCTTCCAAGTAGAATAGGCACCAGTCACAGCGAAACCCCCAGCCTCCGCCAGGGGTCTGACTTGCCCCGAACACACAACCCCCCCCAGCTGGAGAATGAGAGCCATCCTTGGGATACTCAATCCCTCTCCCCCAGCCAGCCCTCTGACTTCCTGGGTCCGTTCCCGAACCTGGGATGTTGGAGTCGCAGATGGATACCTTGCCACTGTGCTGGCGGGCCACCCAGGAGGATACAGTTCTAAATGTTTGAAGAGTATATCACAATGCAGTGAGCGTTTGGGTTGACAACCCCAAGGAAGACCCCCCCCACCACAATTTGCAAAGACTCAGGACAGTGAAAACTGTAATGTTTTTCCTTTTGCTGCTTTGGGGGTGGGGGGGGGAGTTAGGAAAACCCTAGCACCACATTTCCCTACTTTTGTAACTTTAGACCTTAGCCATATATATATTCACACATATGTATACCACTGGGGTGAGAGCTATTCCAGTGGAATAAACAGTGATATTTTCTCTGGAGTGAGGAGAAATCCTGATGACATCACTGGAGTGAGAATATCTGCACTGCAGATAGCATTGTAAAGGAAACTGCTTCAAAAATCAGTTTAACTTTTACCAGGAGAGAGAGAGAGACACACTAGGTGCAACCTGGGAGCACAAGAAATTTAAGTGGTTTGCTCAGCATCACACAGTATGTAAATGGAAACTGCGAGAGTCAAACCCAAATCTGGCGTACTAAATATCACCAGAGTTATAGCTGAGAGCCTTAAATCACCGTGCTACTGCCTCCCTAAGAGGAACTGTTTCAGGAAACAGTGTCTCTTTCTCACTGAAGCAGCAACTTACTCAATCAGCTTTCCAAAAGACTCTCACCTGTGTCCCATTTTGTTTCTAACATTCCTAGCCCATCACTGTGTTGATCTCAGCTTCAAAATAACCTGAATTCTAAATAAAACTATTTTACAAAGCACTTTTTCTCTGTCTCCCACTGCTATTTGCAGCAGTTTGCCTTTCTTAGTGAGCCTCTGACTCACTCAATTAGCTTTGCAAAATACTGTCAGCTGTGTCCCACTGAGTTTCTAGCTGTGCTGATCTCAGCCTGAAAACAACCTGAATTCTAAGGCCCCGTCCACACTACACCGCTCTGGCCCGGTAACGGATGCAATCCGTTATGGCCTGGGAGCGGTGCAGTGTGTCCACACCTCGGTGGTGTCCGTTACGGGACCGGCACTGCCAGTCCACACATAGGGAGCCGGGTGACCATTATGGCGGTGCCCGATCCCACAATGCAGCTTGCACTGCGCTTCCGTCCCTGTAGAGGACCGTTACCGCCCATCCACACTACCGCCGGTAACGTTACCACAGCGGGACCAGTTTCATAACCGTTGTTGAAACTACCTCATACATGGTTTCAACAACGGTTACAAAAACACCTCCTGTAACGTTACAGGTGTAAACACAAACCATTGTGGTAACGGTTTGGGCACTCTGTAATGTTACAGAGGCGTAGTGTGGACAGGGCCTAAATGACACATTTATAAAGCACTTTCTCTCTCTTACTGCTACCTGCAGCAGTTTGTATTTCTCAGTGAGCCTCTGAATCACTCAATTAGCTTTCCAAAACACACTCAGCTGTGTTTCTCACCCCCACTACATTCAGAACCCCCCCCCCCACACACACACAGAATGAGCAGAAAACACACAGAAACTGAAAAAATGTTCCTAAAGCTCTCACCCCAGTGGTATAAACCACACACATGATGTGCAGATCATGGGATATGGAAAACATCCTGACTCCTACATTGTGAGCTGTGCATTCTCACTCTGCAGGAGTCAAGATATTTTCCATATCCCACTCCTACCCATCATGTATCCCATATAAATATATATATATATAAAATGTACCATGAGCCCCCCCCCCCCGGAAATATCAATTTATTTGTCAATAATCTTTTATTCAATTTTAAATAGAGTGTAAATATAACAGTTACGTAAAGATAAATAACAAATGATACATGCATAACCACTATCTAAATAACAGCATTACCTAAAGCGTGAACCTTAAAGATCAACTCTCTTTTATAATAAAAAGTTAAAAACAAGATTTACACCAATTATCTGGGCGGTTCTAGGATTTACTGGGCCCTGGTGCAAGAACTGTGTAGTGCCCACCCTCCCCCACCCCCGCTTTTCTTGATCTCACAAAAACAAACCTACTAATACTTAACTAAACTAAATATATGACGGGAGAATAAGACTGACTGAGTAGAGTGGCAGTGAGATATATTATATTCCCATTTCCCTCCTTCTTCGGTCCGTCTGATGATGACACACTAACTCACAACGCATTTGTTTTCCTCAGCCTGCCTGATTTGCTGACTATAGTAACTGTAATTAAGTAATGTTCCTGACTTCCTGCAGACCCTGCCCAGTGCCCACAAAAACTTTAGGTTAAAAAAAAAAAAACAACTCCCTCCTCTCAGGCTGAAACTCAGTGTGTACGTACACACACACACACACACACACACACACACACAAAACACCCCCGAGGCCACCTGGGTAAGTTGGGCTGACTGGATCTCTTTTCTCCCGCCTCCCCCCGCTGGGGCCTAGGCTCCAACAGTCAAATCTGTCTTCACTCTCCCCTTCCCACCTCTTCTGACAGTTTTCCAGTTCCCTGAATCACCATGCACTAAGATTACATCTTTTTTTTTTAATTTGTTATTATGTTTTTGGCATGAGAAGTATGAAGTATTTGGTTGCACAGTGATAATATGTGCAGCAGCACAAAACAAGAGAAGTCCTTTCGATCCGACCGCTTGCTTAGTCTGCAGAGTAAGTGAGGAGTCTCACGAGATGCTCCTCCTGCGAGGTGGGCTTGCAACCAGTCACCCACCTGACCAACTAACAGATTGGTCAGGTGACTGTCTATGTTGGACTCGACTCGTGCAAGCGTGGCTTCAGGTGCTGCTCGCACCCACCCGCCCCATCTGTCTATCACAGCAGCAGCACAATTGCCAGCCCAGAAATTAATATTCATCAGCTACCCTTCAGCAAGCAAATCCGAGCAGTGGCAGCCGGCCAGGAGGGTGGGAGCAGGGTGGAGCATGAGTGGACTCACGGAATGGAAAGACCAATGGAGTCAAGCCCAAGCCGCTGTGGCAGGAAGGAGGAGGAGCCGAACACAGGACAGGCTGACTGTCTGCAGGTATGGAGTAAGCTGTGGTTTAAATGGATTTAAATGGCTCAGGGATGAGAGCTGAATGCAGGGCGGAGGAGGGCAGATGCCGGCCGAGCGGTGTGTGGGCATATTACTATAGGCTGCTGTGATGTTTGAGAGGTAGGTGAGAGCACAGCAAAGCACTAGCATTTTTGCTGACCGGGCCAGCATTACAAGTATTATTAATTTATTATTTTGACTTCAGGGGACCTGGGCCCGGGTGCAGTGGTATCCCTTGCACCCCCCCTGACGCCGGCCCTGCCAATTATGGTTTAAAGGGGACAGGAAATCTGTGCTAATTGGAAGCAATCAATAATTTTCCTAGCAACAGATATAAAAGACTCCTCCAACTGGGCCATATTTGACTGTACCTGAATAAACATTGATGCAAAAAAAAATATTTTTAACTGTTTTCTTTTTATGGGCAACATTCTGTACAGTTCTTTTCATGGAAGCAGTAATTTGGAGTTTTTACTATGTCATAGTTTGTGTACAAAATGTTAAGCGTGAGCTGTTGTCCTATGAGAACCGTGCTCTGAGTTCTGGGCACTAATAGTGACATAGTTAAAACTCCAGATCACTGGTTCTGTGAAGAGAACTGTAACAGAATGCTGCCATAAAAACAAAACAATGCAAAATACAGTTCTTCACATCACTTTTTTATTTAGTTACAGTTACATATAGATCATTTAGGCAAATGGGAACATTATAAGCAACTGCTGATTAGAACTCATTTCCTGTCCTCTTTAACATTATTGATTTCTAGTTATTTGCTATTTTTTCACTTTTCCCTGCTGTTGGTCCACTAAATATTGAAGATATAGAGAATACCATGCAGAACCAGTGTGTTCTGCCACAGAGGGGTCGGATTCCTTGTGACCTCGAGAGCAAAGCTCGAAAGGTCCTTGGGAATCAAGCCCCGAGGTAGCAGAACACACAATTCTGCATTGGGTTAACCATTCTGTATTTTTTTATAGCGTATGGTGCCCCTCAAAATATTTAAAAAGTCTTTTTTTCAGCTTTTAAACTGCATTTTTTGTTCATCTCCCGTTTGATAACATGGTGAGTTGTGTGGTTGCTAGGGACTGGGCGTCCCTACATTAGCAGTGCACACTCCCATTGGTTGCCATTCTTGTGTGGGTGGGATTTACAAAAAAAAAACACGGTGGCTGGACATCTTGTTAGCGAGAGAAAAAAACTCTTCATTTTTCGAAATTTGTGAGTAAAAAGCTTTTTACAGATTAAAAATGGTTGATTCTGCTTTTTAGTTTTTTAGTAATTCAACGATCCCTCGTCTGACAAACCATCGCATCCATTTTTTATGCGTTTGAGAAATATTGGTGTGTGGTGGTTTTCAGTTTCAGCTTTACAAAAAAACACTCAAACTTCGCAGTCTAAATGAATGGAATGCTGTTCTGCACATATGATCAGTACAGCATTCCACTCATTCTTTTGTGTGTGGATGAACAGCATTTATGTATCATGGAATTTCGAGTGAGAACAACATTCCACAATACACTATAATGCAGACATTAATACACTGAGTCTTTCAAAACATATCTGACTCTGCCCTGCTAACCACACAATTGCTGTTTGTGACATCATGGTCTGTTGTCATGGTAAAACCTATGATGTCATAAACAAAGGCAATGTGAGGTAAATAGGGTAGAGGCAAATGTTTTCAAATGTTTTCTATACAGGCTTCTTAGACAGGCTACCTAGATGTTCGGTAAATCCTCGAAAGAAACACTGACAATAAAAAAAGTATTTTCTAGTAAATGGTGACAGCAGAAACATTTGTGAAAGCACATGCTGAAGTGCATAGTTGCTATTTGAATATATAATTTTACTAAATAAATACATTCTACATAAAGAAGAAATACAATCTCTGTTAAATATCACATTTCTTACACTGTTTCCCCTTTTTCCTTTGTATATAGAAAAAAGATTAAGCTAGAGCCAAACAGAAATATAACTAAGATTTCAAAGATACAGAAGGACAATATAGAAAAGTAAAGAAAGACATGTTCAAGAGTTAACCTTGCGTGAATATAATCCAGTAATAACTTAGACTTTTTTTAGTGTGCATGGACCGAGTGGTTGTGATAGCTGATGCAGTTAACGCTGGTATGTATGTTTGCGGCAATGCATCAGAGTAGCATGGACACAAGTAGTGGGAGCAAATGGAGCATCACATTCAGGATAGGAGTGGCTGTGGCCTGAGTTGCAGCAGACCTGTAAGCACTCTTTGCCAGCCTGATTTGTGATTGACTGCCAGTGGGAGAAGGAGAGTACAGGCTGATGCTATGGAGAGGAGGTATGCTGTGGGGATCACAGATGGGAAGTGTAATTTCAGGTGGTATGGGGTAAAAAATTCTTCATATGTAAAAGAAGGTTTTTTTTCCCCCAGATTTTTATTTCATTTACTGTGAGGAATGTAGCATACAGTTTCCAGTCACTAAAACAAAACTAGTTTAGATGAGTACTAAAAATAGAACAGTACTGCTTGAGCTGCTGGCTGCAACCAACCGGAGTTTTATGTACAATTCTTTGGGGGGGGGGCATTTGTTTGGTGGAAAATAGAAAGAAATGGAATTTTCTGCCATTTTATGCTGATTATAAAAAAATTAAAAAGTATCTATAAAGGAAGCGCCACTCATTTTGTTGATATTTTTATGCTGAACAACATTTGTGCTCAAAGTACAGGTACCATGTTATAATACTTTGTTTTAAAGTTATTCGCATTTCTTCATTGCAAAAGTGAAAAAAATGAATTTTCTGCTGGTTTTTGCTGAACACTGTAAAAAATGTAAAATGTATGTATAAATGAAACACCACTTTCTTTGTAGATATTTTTGTGCTGAACAGCTTTCATGCTCACAGTACTGTGATATCATTTTCATTTTAAAGTTATTCACATTTGAATATGGTTAGTACTGCTACTGAGGCTGAAAATTCTAAACATGTGACGAGGTACAAGGAAAGATATCACTATGACATATTACATCAAGAACAGATATCAATATTTTTTCTTGATGCTTTATGTCATAGGGATATCTGTCCTTGTTCAGAGAGGTATCACTTTTTATCTGGCCAGTTATCTCAAAACACACATTGTATATTGCCAGCCCGATGGCGTGGAAGGCAGAGAAGCATCCATGCCTCACCTTCTGTCATGTCAGTGCCCCAGGTTCTGTGACAGACTTGGTTCACTAGGGACTGGCCAGGGAGAGCTGGATTGAGTATCCAGAAGATGGTTCTCTTCCTCTGGGGAGGAAAGGTTGTGGGAACTTGTCTGGCCTCTAGCAGAGGCTGTGGGACAGGCAGTTAGTTCAAGCACAATGGGGCTGGAAGGGATGGTAGCCATTAACATCCCATGTATGGTAGCGTGTATGTTTCATCTGGATTGCATTGCATGACCGTCCCTCCAAACTAGAAAAATTGGAAAAATGCCCAGGTGCAGTGCAGATGACACCGATCCCCTAGTATGCTCTGCACTGGGCTATAGGGCTCTCTCCCACACTGAATCCATCTTGTCGATGGTATGGTGCCTACTGTCAAACCCCACCACAGGGGGTAAGTTGAGGGGGAGTAGGTAAGTCCCTAGGATGCTGGGTAATGGAGCTGGGGGGTCAGTGGAGGGCTAAGCTGCACCATAGCAGGGAGAGAAACAGATTAACAAAAAAAATATGTGCATAATTATATTTATTATTCTAGGGATGTGGATATGTTGTTCTAGCCACACTTGATGGCAGTGTCCTTTCCCCTTTAATTCTTGCTGGAAGGTCTAAAAGCTGGCTCCTTCCACCCACCTACCCGGGTAGTATATCCCTCGTGACTAGGGGGGAGGTCCTGTCAGTGGCACACAGCTCACGTTCCCGAAAAAGGGAAAAAGAGTAGAGGGAGTCGAGAGAAAAGGAGAAGACTCGCAGTCATCATTCTTGGGATCAAGAATCGTCTCAGTCTCAGGAATCTCTGGTTGAAACTGAAGCCTTGGCCACTGACTTCACAGTGTCCCTGTCAGACCAGCTGGCAAAGACGTGGGACAATGACCCAGTCAAAATTGTCATCGACCCTGTCAACCCACTGTCACTCGATGAGGCCGACAAGTCTCTGTTTAGGATTCCGGACCTACCAGGACCTACCGATGAGGAGACCCAGCCCACTGGAAACCTCCTTACAGTCCCTGACTGTGACCTGGAGGAGCCGCGGATCTTCCCAGTTCCCTCTGAGTTTTCCCCTCAGTCCCCCTGGCAGTCAATGTTGAGGTCTCAGCCTTCTTTGGCAGTTAGGTTTCAATGCTAAGAAGTGCAAGATAATGCACCTAGGACACAGAAGCCCAAGAGAGGAATACAGGATGGGGGGGCAGGTTGTGCCCACCACAAGTCAGGAGAGAGACCTGCGGGTTATCATACCCGATGACCTGAAGTCAGCCAAACGATGCGAAAAAGCAGTGGGTAAGGAAAACAGAATGCTGGGGTACATAGGAAGGGGCATAACCAGTAGGAGGAGTGAAGTGGTGATGCCACTGTATAGATCACTGGTGAGGTCTCTTCTGGAATACTGTGTCCAATTCTGGAGACCGCAACTCAGGAAGCACATAGACAGAATGGAAGCAGTCCAGAGAAGAGCAACAAAAATGATACATGGACTGCACCACAAACCTCATGAGGAAAGATTCAAGGAACTAAATGGCTACTCACTGTAAGAGAGAAGGGAGAGAGGGGATATGATAGAGACTTTCAAATACCTTAGAGGAATAAACAGGGTACACGAGGGGAGCATATTTCAGAGACAAAAGTGCACAAGGACAAGGGGACATAACATGAGTCTGGAGGGAGGGTGGGAGGCTTAGGGGGAATGCTAGGAAGTATTTTTTCACAGAGAAGGTGGTGGATCCATGGAACAGCCTACCAGCAGAGGAGGTAGAATCAAAAACAGTACAGGAATTCAAAAGTGCATGGGATAAGCATAAAGGCACCCTGCTGTACAGCGGAGCAGGGGGAAAGGCAGTCCAGATAAGAGTAGGGATTGACAAACCAAGTAGGGAAATGGGCAGGCTAGGTGGGCTGTATGGACATTATCTGCTGACAGATTCTATGTTTCTTCATCCGAAAGGTCAAATAAATCCCATCGATGCCACTCTGGGTGTTACAAGAAGTGGTGGTGCCACTAATCGTCCTCGTCTTCCTCAGAAGAGAAGAGACTTTGGCACAAGTTGCACCATTGCTATGAGGACCTTATGTGGCCGGTCCAAAGCCAACCTCAGCTCCCACACCGGCCATCACATTGCTGTCACCTGTTAGGCCGACGCTGACATCTCCGGAGCCAGTCAACACCACCCCTATGCTTGTGGAGCCGGTGAAGGTCCTCCCAGCTCAGCCAAAGCCAGGCTCTCCACCGATAGTGGTGGAGTTGCCACCCAAACAGCCTCCTTCGGGCGCTCCAGTGAAGGAGTCTTGGCCCGCCAAGGGTCTTCCACACAGGCTGTCAGTCACTCTTACTCCCGACCATCCACGGGTGGTCAGCTGATCTATGTGGATTCTTCAGAGTCTGAGGACTCCTCGCTGCAGTCCCATCCCCTCGAAGAACAGTTGTTAGGGAGTCACTTGACGGAGGAGGTCCCACATGGGCATCCTCTGTCTCATCTCCAAATCCACGGGGATGCCTCTGGAGCCTATTCAAAAGCGGGCTCAATATACCCTTACAGATATCCTGGATAAAGAGGATTCTCCAATGGAGGCCTTCCCAGTGGCCAAAGGAATTGTTGGCCCGGCTCTGGAGCTTTGGCAGCACCCTGCCTCCTGCTCTGCACCATCTGCCTGGGTGGGTTGCAAATATGCAGTGCCCATCGGCTCCCTTTCAGGGTTCATGGAGCACCCCTCAGCTGAGGGGTTTGTGACCGACTCTGTGTTTCGGCGCTCAGGCAATTCGGGAGACTCTGATAGACCACTGAACAAGGAGTTCAAAAGATTGGACCACTCGGCCAAAAAGGTCTATGCTGCCTCTTTGCTCGGTCTCCACCAGGCAAGCTCAGCTGTCATCAGGGCACAATTCTCCCATGCCCTTTTGGGCTCTTTGGATGAAGTGCTTCCTCATCTCCCCATGGATCCCCAGACCATGGTCAAGCAGGTTCGGGATCAGGGTCGGGGTGTGGCCAAACAGCAACTCCAGATGGCTCTGGACATCGGGGACTCCTGTGCCCAATCAGTAGTGGCCACAGTCACCATGCGCTGCAGGGCTTAGTTGAGGGTCTCAACCTTTATGGCAGACACCCAGCACAAATTGGTGGATGTACTCTTCTTGGGCACCAACCTGTTTTGTTCCAGAGTAGAAGGCCACCTACAACACATTGAGAAATCCAATGCTACCTTAGACTCCATTGCTTCTGCCCAGAAGGAATCTAAAAGTTTCAAGCAGAAGTGCAAGCCTTTTCACCCTTCTGCCTCTGTGGCCAAGCCGGCCTAGTACCAGTCTAGGCAGCAGCATCAGGCTCAGTCTTGGCACCCTCGATCCAAGTTAGTGGCTTCGACGGTCCAAAAACCTGGAGGTAAGGGATATAACAGAAACATATATTGCAAATAATGGTTGGCAGATGGCTAGCATGCAACAGACTCTACCGGTGTTCTTCACTAAGCACACCTCAGAAGCCGGATACAGGCTCCATACTTTGGACCTGAGGTGAGAGCTTGCTTATTATAAAGAGCACACTGCTGGAGTTCGGGAAGAGGTTCACTAGCTGTTTGTCACCTATGCTTAAGCCCCACCTGGCAGACCTGCAGCCAAGTGAACAATTGGCAGGTGGCTCACATCCTGCACTGATCTCTGCTATAGGTTGATGGGTAGGGAGCCTCCTGGAGGGCTAAGGGTTTCTTCCACCTGCCATACCGCTGCGTCAGTGGCTGCTTCTAGGGATGTCCCTATCCAGGAAATCTGCAGGGCTGCTACCTGGAAGTCAGCACGCACCTTCATTTCCCATTACCACATTGACTTAGAGTCACTCCAGGATGCTGGTTTTGGGGCCTAAGTTCTCCAGTCTCTATTTCCAAAGTAGGGGGTGTGCGCCTTGCCTCCCTCCGTCTGGAGAACTGCTAGGAGTCTGCCTGCAAGTGTAGATAGAACAACATATCCATGTCCCTAGAAAAACAGGTTACTCACCTGTAACAGTAGTTCTAGAAGTGGTATATGTTGTTCATCCACATGGACCCACCCAACCTCTCTGGCTTCAGTGCACAACCTCAGCTTCCAGCAGGCAAGATCTGGCATCATGGGGTGGGGCCGAGGGATATACCACCTGGGTGGGTGGGAGGAGCCAGCTTTTAGACTTTCCGGCAAGAATTAAAGGGGAAAGGATACTGCCATCAAGTGTGGATAAACAACATCTACTACTCCTAGAACTACTGTTACAGGTGAGTAACCTGTTTTTCTGGTGCAGTAACGCCAGTATAGTTAGGTTTGAAAGAGGATTTCTATCATAAACCTCTAACTTTGCACCTTAATAGCTTTAGCAGCGCTTAACAAAATTGCCCCAAATTTAGCTTACATTGTCTGGGAGGCACAGTCTAAATATGTGGAATGTTTCTTGATGATCTGAGATCCACATATGTCGTTTTTACATTATCTAAATGTTTTCCAATACTTAATACACTTTTTGTTGCTCTCACCTACAGCCTAGATGGAACAGAATGTTTTTCTGAAACTTTCAGGGTAGAAGCAACCTGTACCAAGGTAGTGCCTTTGGAAGATTTCGTGAAAAAATATTAAATGGTTCCAGAGTTATAAAGAGTTAAATGTTTTTTTCTGAGCATGCACAGTAGGGTTTTTGGATAATCTTCTGATACAGCCTGAAACATCTGGGGTCATAAGAGCTTTTTGCTTTCTCATCACTTACTTCTCACAACCCAAAAAAACAGTTTTTGGGGTTGTGATGGCCGCCATCTTGTTTTTTTCCCAGAGTTAAAAGATGTGGAAAATACAGAAAACATATTTATTTTTAAAAAACAAATACCTGAACTTAGCTAAACAGGACTCATAGATTCTGGTGTTTGCTTTTATAAATTATGGCCAGAAATACCTTTTCTGGGCACCCCAAAATCTTTGGTGCCCAGCTTAGTGAGAGGAGCCATTCATCTGCATTTCCTGTATGAGAACAGCAGCAGTTTCTTGACATCTGCAGCTGCTGTTGGAGACATACTGTCAGCTTGTGTGCCAGCACTGACCCGATGAGCTCTCTCTGCATCTATCTATTTTGTTTATTAATATTAAATTCTCTCTCATCTATTTTGTTTATTAATATTAAGTTCCCCCCCTCCCAGCTCAGCCAGCCCCAGCCCTCCCTCATGTTTCCCTGATACTGTTTGTTATTTAGAAAAGCAGACTGGGGTGCCCACTGCCAGTACCACTTACCAATCCCCTCCCCTCCAGGTCACCCCCCCCCGAATAGGTGGTGACACCAGGTTGCCCATCCTCAGTGCTGCCATAGAGTTAAGCAACACAGGGATACCCAATCCCCAGTGTCAGATCCATAATAACCTGCAAAAAAACCCAAACTGTCCCTTAGTGTATTTTTTTAATAAAACTGTAAATAAGAAAACTGTTAGCGTTAGGGTTGACAGCCCCAATGAACACCCTAGCCTGATTTACGCGAAGACTCAGGAGAGGTCAAACTGTAATGGTTTTTCCTTTGCTGCCTGCAGGGTGGGGGTGGGGTATTAGGGTTGGGAACCCTAACACCACACTTCGCTACTTTTGTCAGTTTAATCCAAACCCTACAGTAACTGGTGCATTAACAACATTTTTTTTTGCACAGAATTTCCTTACTTTTTGAGATAGTATAATCATATCCTCATTCACGCAGGCCCTTTTGAGACCTGTGTGAACATATCCATTTGCCTATGGGAGTGCTGGGCCCAGAGGGCTCTGCACTTCATTTCTCCTAAAAAAACAGTTTATTCTCCTAAAAAAACAGTTTATTTGCTTGGTTGTTTGGCTTGTGAAACTTTCAATGTTATCCTGTGAAAATGTTGATTTTTAATTTTGATGTTTTTTAATATAGCCCCTAAGTTTTTTTGTGAGTATTAGATGTTAGTCTTGAAGTACTCATTGTGACGTAGACAGCCATATTCTGAGTGCTGTATCATTTTTATTTCTTAAAATAATGGAAATGTGGTATTGAAGTGCCTGTTAATAATGCCAGTGCCCTTGGGATAACCTCACTCACGCCTCCCACCCCCGATTTCAGCTGAAGGACAGATGCAAGCTAAGAGAAATGCTGACAGCATGTGTATCACACACACTCAGTTTTTAGATGCAACGTGTTACATAGCAGACCAGGAGCTAATTACAGAGTTGTTTAAGTTAACTTTGTTAAGAGGAAATCATAAAAAGGTTTATGATGTTGAAGCAAAAAACCCAGGTTATTACACAGAGGTGCGAGGTTGTAAATGTTCATATGAAGCCTGTGAGGAGGATGCAGCCTGGATCAAAAGAGATGTCATTTGAAACATGAGCCAAGCTGAAGGACTGCAAAATTGATACTTTGAACAGACTACTGTTTTTTTATTAGATATCTTTTTAAATATAATCTGACAGAGCCGATGAGGAGCTAGCTGACCTCACCAAAAAGGGGTTGGCCAATACAGTTGTTTAAGGAATAATTCTGTTTTACAGAGACACATTTTTACCTAGACTCTGACCAAGCAAGATCGGTGAGCACTTAAGCAAGTATTTAGAGACTAAGTACTGTAGTAGGAATTTGCACTGTTTAAACCTCGTTTCTTTTTAAAAGATTTGTATATCTTTTGATATAAGAGTTCTGTATTTTGTGTTTCACATATTTTTAACTATTTTAGTAAAATTCTTTTTAGAACTGACTTGGTCTGTCTTTGACTTCTTTTTATTTTGTAAGAAAAGTACATGGTTATTGCAGATACTAAACATAAGCTTGAATGGTGGTACCAAACTGGAAAGAGAAGCGTTAAATCTGAGGTCTTTATTAAAGTTTTAAAGGGTTCATCTCTGTACACCTGGTTAGGTGCCCATAGGCAAAGACATCTGGCCCCCCGAAGACAGATATATCTGAGCCTGTGCATTGGGTATGCTAACAAGAGGTCAACAGTTTGAATCCCTCCAAAACTGGAGACCAAAGGTTGATCCAAACTCACAAAAAAAGGGTTACCTTGTCTGTTACACTGTTCACAAGACTGCACTCAGAGGTTGGCACTTTGGGAGTAGAGGGCCTGACCTGCTGAGTGAGTTTGTGACAGATTGGTTGGTAGTGGTGGCATAATTTTGGTATCACAATCTTTATTGTTCTGTGTCAGCTGAGACCAAAGCTCTCTTACAAAGAAAGAAAAAGGCAGAGGTTTATTTTAAAAATGAACAAGAACTATATATCACTTGGCAAGCAGTCCAGTTCCTACCCATTCTATTGTTTTTTCTAAAGTGCAAGTCAGAATAGCAGTAGTGAGGGAAGAAGATGGCTTCCGACTACAGCAGACACACTGTAGATTACTTGAAGCAGTTGTGCAGGGACAGGGGAGTCCCGTTCGAGGCGACAGCCAAAAAGTAGAACCTCCTAGAGGCCCTGATGGTAGCAGATACCCAGAGCAGTGAGTCACTGACCGTGACTGAAAAGGACAGCAGGGCCACTGTCAGTGAAGGGCCACAGCAGCAGGGAATGACCACCAGTATCCTCAATCCAGAGGCACTCAAACTGCAAATTGAGTTGCGCAGGATGGAACTGGAGGCAGAGCGAAAACAGAGGGAGGCAGACCGTGAGGATCGTGAGCGCCAGCGAGATGCAGAGGAGAAGAGAGAACGAGAATGCCGAGACACAGACTGTGAGGAGCAGGAGTGCCAGAGGCAACACAAACTGGAGAAGATACAACTCCGACCAGCAGCACTAGAGCAGGTAAGTGGCTTGGGTTTAACTGGGACTGCAGGACTGGGTTACAAATTGAACTCCAACTTAACATCTGAGTTTAAGGAAGGGGATGATATGGATGCTTCTTTAAATTCTTCTGAAAAAGTTTTGTATTCAGGCTAAAATTCCTAGAGAGTACTGGAGCTTCCAGCTATCCCCGCTACTTACCGGGAGAGCTCAGGATGCATTGGGTCAAATGGACAATGAAGACAGCAATGATTACAGAAAGCTAAAAGCTGCAGTGTTAAAAAAATTTGAATTAACTGCTGAAACATACAGAGCTAAATTCTATAAGCTCAGGAGAGGCCCTGATATGACCTATGAGGAGCTAGCCACGAAACAACGTCAGTTTTTAAAATGGTATAAAGGAATTGAGGCAAATTCTGTTAATAAAATTAAAATGTGATTTTATTAGAAAAGTTTTATTAGGCATGCCCAGCAGAGCTAAAAACCTGGCTAAGGACCCAAATCCCAAAACAGTGCAAGAGGCTGCTGAACTCTCGGACCACTATGCCAAGAGCAGACCTGCTCTGAGAGTGAATGGGGCAGGCATGGCAGCACAGAAAGGGAAAAGCATGCCTTCAGGGCAGCTAAAACCCTCACTGCCTCCACCAAAACCAGTTAGCCCCAGGTTTCAACGAAAAGATTTATCTGAAGTAAGAAATGCATGTTGGCTGTGTAAGGAAACTGGGCATATTGCCAGACAGTGCCCCAAAAAGACAATCCGAAATACACAACAGGGTGCTAGAAAAGAAGTGGGTTGTTTGTGTGTCCCTGAGAGCATGCCAGTGAACATGAGGGAACACTTTCACCCAGTCATAGTAAATGGTGTACAGATGCAGGGGTTAAGGGACACAGGGGCATACCTGACATTGGTAAAGGGGGATCTGGTACAGCCTGGTCAGCTTATACCCAATAAATACGTAACTGTACAAGGCTTTACTAGTGAAGAGAAAACATTGCCACTCACTAGTGTTCTCCTGGACTGGGGTGAAACAGGGGGAACTGTGCAACAGGTGGCTGTAGCCAACACATTAGCAGTGGTTGTGATCCTGGGTAACAATCTCCAGCAGGGGATGGTATGTGCTGTTACCCATAGCCAAGCAGCAAGGGAAAATAGTAGTTCCCTGAACCCCACAGAAACCAGTGTGGAAACCACTGAGAGGCTGGTTCCCCAGCCTGTGTTTCCAGATGGGGAGACTGATAAAAGGGGTAGAAATTTCCCTGGTAGCAAGTAACCACACAGCCACAGAGGGTTACTCCATAGAGGGAGGAGTGACCCCTTGTCAGAGGGTTGGGATTGACAGTGATCCTGAGGGCCCTGACGCTAGTTCTAGGGACCCTAGTTTAGCGATGGAGGGGGACCTGTCCCATGCCTTGGGACTGTGTGAGGGGTTTGCAGCTGCTCAGAGGAGTGACCCTAGTTTAGAGAAGCTGAGGGCTTGGGCAGACTCAGAGGGCACACAGGGAGGTGACGGCAAACATAAGGTTAATTGGGAAAATGGACTTATGTATACACAGGCAGTACAGACAGAGGGAGGGATACTAGGCAGGCAGCTTATCAATCCCCAGGGATATCGTGAGCAGTTGCTCAAGGTTGCCCATGATATTCCCTTGTCTGGTCATCTGGGAATCACATGAACTATGCAGTGGTTAGCCCAGAATTTCTACTGGCTTAACTTCACCCAGCAGGTGAAGGAGTATTGCAGGTCTTGTCACCGGTGCCAAGAAATAGGGAAGGCAGGCAAGAAATCCCAAGCCACCCTGATCCCGTTGCCCATAGTGGAGGAGCCATTCCAGAGGGTGGGAATGGATATTGTGGGGCCTTTAAATACCTCCAGCTCCTCAGGGAAGAGATTCATCCTGGCTGTGGTGGATTATGCCACCCAGTACCCAGAGGCAGTCGCCCTATCCTCTCTGAGGACAGACAAAGTTGCAGATGCCTTACTTGGGATTTTCTCCCATGTTGGGTTTCCGCAGGAGGTAATCACCGATTGAGAGGGGTTCCTTCATGTTGGACCTGATGAAATGTTTATGGGAGAAGTATGCGGTGGTGCAGAGATGCACAACACCGTATCACCCATAAGCCAATGAACTTGTGGAACGATTCAATGGTACCCTAAAGTCAATGCTCTGGACGTCTGTTGAACAGCATGGGAGGGACTGGGAGAAATACCTTCCCCACCTGTTGTTTGCATACAGGGAAGTGCCCCAAGAGTCGACAGGATTTTCCCCCTTTGAACTCTTGTATGGACGCCGGGTACGTGGGCGCCTAGACTTGATCTGGGAGGACTGGGAAGGCAAGCACGCCACCCAGGGAACTCTCCTTGTGGATTACATCCTTAGGTTTAGGGAAAGGCTGAAGGAGCTTATGAGGACAGTCCAGAGCAACCTAGCAACTGCCCAACAGAAACAAAAGGTACGGTACGACCGCAGAGCCGGAGCTCGCTCGTACATGGTGGGTCAGGAAGTCATGGTCCTTATTCCGGTCTGGAAAGACAGCTGTAAGCTGAGTGGTCAGGACCGTACAAAGTGGTTAGGAAGGTAAATGACGTGAACTACATTGTGGAGTTACCTGACCATAGACAGACAGAAAGGATGTACCATGTCAACATGATGAAGCCATATGCAAATAGGGCTGACATGGCGTTCGCAGTGTCTAGTCATGGGGAGGGGACGGATGAAGGAGACTCTCTTCTGGATTTGCTGGAAGAAAGTAAGCGGGAGTCCTCTGTGGAGGCAGTAAAATTGTCTCCCCAGCTGGCCCTGGACCAGATACAGAAAGTGAGGGAGGTTTTGGCAGACTTTGCCCCCTTGTTTAGCGCCAAGCCTGGACTAACCCCCTTAGCAACACACTATGTGGAGACAGGGACACAGACACCCATACGGCGGACAGCATATCAGGTGTCAGAGGCTGTCCAAAAGGACATTAGGAGGGAAGTGGAGGAGATGCTGGATCTAGGGTAATCCAGAGATCCCACAGCCCCTGGGCCTCACCCGTAGTCCTTGTGCCCAAGCCAGATGGCTCTACTCATTTCTGTGTGGACTATCGTGGACTGAATGCAGTCACAAAGTCTGATCCCCACCTGATGCCCCGGACGGATGAACTCCTGGACAAGTTGGGAGGGGCGACCTACCTTACGACTATTGACCTGACCAAGGGGTATTGGCAGGTAGAATTGACAGACAGAGCTAGGGAGAGGTCGGCCTTCATCACTCCGATAGGCTTATTTGAGTTCAAAGTAATACCTTTCGGAATGAAGAACGCCCCAGCCACTTTCCAAAGGTTGGTGAACCAGGTGTTAAATGATGCTGAGGAGTACGCCATGGCGTACCTGGATGACATTGCCATCTTTAGTACCTGCTGGGAGGAACACCTATCCCACCTTAGGGAAGTGCTGGATGGGATACAGAGGGCCGGACTCACTGTCAAAGCCGAGAAGTGCCAGGTGGCCATGGGGGAAGCGGCATACCTTGGGCATGTGGTAGGCCGGGGACAGCTCCATCCTAACCAAATAAAGATAGAGGTGATCCAGGCATGGCCCTGACCAGAAACCCAGAAGCAGGTCAGAAGCTTTCTAGGGACAGTAGGGTACTACAGGAAATTTGTACCCAATTACAGTACCCTGGCTGCTCCCCTATCTGACCTGACAAAGAAAAAAATGCCAAAGAAAATTACCTGGGGCCCAGCCTGTGAGGAAGCCTTTACCAGACTGAAGGAGGCACTGTGCAGTGCTCCTGTTTTGACAAGTCCGGACTATAGCAAAACCTTTATAGTTCAGACGGACGTCTCAAGACATGGGCATTGGGGCAGTACTGAGCCAGATGTCTAGCCAAGGAACAGATCACCTAGTTGTGTACCTGAGCAGGAAGCTGCTTCCCAGGGAGCAAGCATACTCCATGGTGGAAAAGGAGTGTCTTGCCATAGTGTGGGCCCTAAACAAATTAGAGCCATATTTGTATGGCAGCATTTTGTGGTGCAGACTGACCACAACCCCCTGGTTTGGCTGACGCAGATGGGGAAGAACAATGGGAGTCTGCTAAGATGGAGTTTTGCTTTACAAGGGTATGATCTAAAAATTGTACATAGGGCTGGAGCGAATAATCAAAACTCAGATGGACTGTCTAGGGTCTATGAGGAGTGAACTGATTTGGGAAGCTCATCCCATGTAGGGGATAGATCCCCCAAATTCAGTCTAGATGGAGAGAAGTGTGATGTAGACAGCCATGTTCTGAGTGCTGTATCATTTTTATTTCTTAAAATAATGGAAATGTGGTATTGAAGTGCCTGTTAAAAATGCCAGTGCCCTTGGGATAACCTCCCCCCCGGTTTTAGCTGAAGGACAGATGCAAGCTAAGAGAAATGCTGACAGCATGTGTGTCATACACACTTAGTTTTTAGATGCAGTGTGTTACATAGCAAACCAGGAGCTAATAACAGAGTTGTTTAAGTTAACTTTGTTAAGAGGGAAATCATAAAAAAGGTTTATGATGTTGAAGAAAAAAACCCAGGTTATTACACAGAGGTGTGAGGTTGTAAATGCTCATATGAAGCCTGTGAGGAGGATGCAGCCTGGATCAAAAGAGATGTCATTTGAAACATGAGTCAAGCTGAAGGACTGCAAAACTGATACTTTGAACAGACTACTGTTTTTTTATTAGATATATTTTTAAATATAGTCTGACAGAGGAGGAGCTAGCTGACCTCACCAAAAAGGGGTTGGCCAAAACAGTTGTTTAAGGAATAATTCTGCTTTACAGAGACATATTTTTACCTAGACTCTGACCAAGCAAGATCGGTGAGCACTTAAGCAAGTATTTAGAGGCTAAATACTGTAGTAGGAATTTGCACTGTTTAAACCTCGTTTCTTTTTAAAAGATTTGTATGTCTTTTGATATGAGTTCTCAATTTTGTGTTTCACATACCTGTATTTTTAACTATTTTAGTAAAATTCTTTTTAGAACTGACTTGGTCTGTCTTTGACTTCTTATTTTGTAAGAAAAGTACATGGTTATTGCAGATACTAAACATAAGCTTGAATGGTGGTACCAAACTGGAAAGAGAAGCATTAAATCTGAGGTCTTTATTAAAGTTTTACAGGGTTCATCTCTTTACACCTGGTTAGGTGCCCATAGGCAAAGATATCTGGCCCCCCGAAGACAGATATATCTGAGCCTGTGCATTGGGTATGCTAACAAGAGGTTAACAGTTTGAATCCCTCCAGAACTGGAGACCAAAGGTTAATCAGAACTCACAAAAAAGGACAAGAGGGTTACCTTGTCTGTTACACTGTTCACAAGACTGCACTAAGAGGTTGGCACTTTGGGAGTAGAGGGCCTGACCTGCTGAGTGAGTTTGTGACACTCATTAATACCTGTGTTTTCATATATAGTTTGCCCCTTAAGTGCAAATATTGAGGGAGTTATGGCTTTTTGAAGTTGAAATGTCTAAAAAAACTAACTCCAAATTATTTTTTTGTGTGTGTTTTTTTTAAACCAGGAGAGGCACACTAAGCTGAAGCTTGTTTACAGGTGTGATCTGGCAGCACAAGGAAGTTAAGTGACTTGCTCAGGGTCACACAGTATGCAAGTGGGGGCTGTGGGATTCAAACCCAGGTCTCCAGGTTTGTAGCTCAGAGCCTTAAACCACTGTGCTATACTGCCTCAGGAACTGCCAATATGAACAGATCATTCTTTGTATGAATGAAATAACCTCATGAAAAAGGATCCCTTCTTATGAAAAAAGAATCTGAAAAAAACTTATTCCAAATTAGTCCAAGAAAGTACATTCGTAAGGTACTTGGAAAATCCAGGAAAAGTGGCGACACACTCAACCTCAAATTTATTTCCCTTGCCCTTGATGAAATCCTAGCTCTCATTACTAAACTGCTGAATTTATCCCTGCAGCTGGCTCAATTCTTCCCTGGTAACTCCGGTGCACAAGAATGGTGACCGGGCACTGCATGCCAATTACAGACCTATTTCTATCCTTCCACCACTGTCAAAAGCGCTGGAGCGCATAGAAACATAGATTTTGATGGCAGATAAGGACCACTTGGCCCACCCAGTCTGCCCATTTCCCTACCTACTGGATAAACTGCAGATTCTAGTTAACCAACAGCCTACTTACTGCAACCCCCCACTATAATTGCCTTATGTCTGTCCCATACATGTTTGAATTCTCCCACTGTTTTAGACCCAACAACCTCCTCAGGAAGGCGGTTCCATGTATCCACCACTCTCTCCATGAAAAAAAATTTCCTCACATTACCACTGAGCCGCCCCCTCTATCTTTAAATTGTGCCTCCTTGTTCTTACACATCTCTTTTTCTGAAAGATGCTACCCTCCTGGACTTTGTTGATTCCCTTGAGGTACTTGAAAGTTTCTATCATGTCCCCCCATCCCTCCTTTCATAAAGAGTATACATATTAAGCTCTCTCAGTCTCTCTTCATATGGTTTCTGCTGCAGGCCCTGTACCATTTTAGTAGCCCTCCTCTGGACTGCTTTCATCCTGTCTATGTCCTTGCGTAGATGAGGTCTCCAAAACTGTATGCAGTACTCCAGATGGGGTCTCACCAACTGTCTGTATAGAGGATAACCACTTCCTTTTCTACTTGTGATACCTCTTCCTATGCATCCCAGTATCCCCCTGGCTCTCCTTACTGACTTTTCACATTGCTTACCCACCTTTAGGTCATCTGATATGACTACCCCCAGGTCCCTTTCCATTTTGTTGTTGTTAGTACCTCCCCTGCTATTGTGTACTCTTCTCCTGGGTTTTTGTTTCCCAGGTGCATTACTTTACACTTCTTTGCATTGAATCTAAGTTGCCATATGTCTGACCATTCCTCCAACCTTGCCAAGTCCCTTCTCATCTTTTCTACCCCCTCTTGTGTATCAACTCTGTTACAGATCTTTGTGTCATCTGCAAAGAGGCATATCTTTCCCTTCAGACCCTCTGCAATGTCACTTGTAAAGATGTTAAAGAGGACTGGACCCAGTACTGAGCCCTGAGGTACTCCACTAGTAACCCCTTTCTTCGAATGTGTTCCATTCACTATACCTTCTGTGTCCTGTTGTGCAGCCAGTTTGCTACCAGGCTACCACCCTTGGACCCACTCCCAGGCTGGCTAACTTGATTATTAATCTTTTGTGGGACTGTGTCAAATGCCTTACTAAAGTCTAGGTAGGACATATCCACAGCCCCTCCCTGGTCTATTACTTTGGTCACCAGTCAAAGAAATCAATTAGATTCGTCTGGCATGACCTTCCTGCTGTAAATCCATGCTGCTTTGGGTCATGTGCCCTGCTGGCCTCTAGGTAGTCAACAGTTCTTTCTTTCAGAAGTGATTCCATCATTTTCCCTACCACTGAGGTCAAACTTACAGGTCTGTAGTTTCCTGCTTCTGCCTTGCTCCCACTTTTGTGAAGGGGAATCACATCTGCCCTCCTCCAGTCCTCAGGTACCACCCCATCCTGCCATGATTTGTTAAAAAGCATGGTCAGTGGTGTCACTAGGTCCTCCCTTAGTTCTTTTAGGATTCTGGGATGAATCCCGTCAGGCCCCATTGCTTTGTCCACCTTGAGTTTTAGGAGTTCTTTCAGGACTCTTTCTTCTGTGAATGGACTGGTGTCAACCCCCCTACCCAGAGTGCTTCTATTGTCTGGTTTAAGTAACTCCTCATCTTCTTTTGTGAATACTGAGCAAAAGTATTCATTCAGTATCTCTGCCTTTTCACTGTCTCCCTCTGCCCACCTCCCCTCTCCTTTATTAATCTTCACTATCCCTCCCTTAACCTTTCTATGCTCCCTAATGTACCTATAAAAGGTTTTATCCCCCTTCTTAACTGAGTTGGCTATTTTTTCCTCGGTTTGGGCCTTTGCTATTTTGACTGCCTTCCCCACTTCTTTCTGCTTTAATAGATACAGTTCCCTGTTGTGCTCCTTCTGTGATTCCTTATACTTTTTGAATGCAGCCTTTTTCTCCTTAACCTTCCCTGCCACCTCTTTTGAGAACCATAGTGGTTTTTTACTCCGCTTTGTTTTCTTTATTTGTTTCACACAAAGGCTTGTTGCCTCTATGATGGCAGTTTGGATTTTTCTCCATTATTCTTCCACCCCTCCTTTTTGGCCATTTGCTAGTGCATTCTTCAAGTATTCACTCATTTTGCCAAAGTCAGCCCTTCTAAAGTCCAGTATCCTTTTTTTTGTTTGGCTTATCTCCATGGTTGTGCTAATTGTGAAGCACACTATGCAGTGGTCACTTGTTCCCAGATGTCTACTGACTTCTAAATTTGTGATCCTCTCTCCATTTGAGAGTACCAGGTCTAGTATTGCTCCCTCCCGAGTGGTTCCAACACTAGCTGTCTAAGGCCTGCCCCCTGCAGGGCATCAAGAATGACCCTGCTCTTGGATGTGGCTGCAGTACATGTCATCCAGTTAACATCTGGCATATACAGGTCCCCCATCAACAGTATCTCCCCTTTTTCAGCCATTTTGAGAATGTCCTCTATCATTTTCTTGTCCATTTCCTCCCCTTGAGTTGGGGGTCTGTATACAACCCCTGTGCAGATTGCGATGCCATTCCCTGTCTCCAAGGTGACCCAGAGTGCCTCTTGTCCTCCCCCTTTACTTTTTAGTTCTGTAGCTTTGATGCCTTCTCTTATGTATAAAGCTACTCCACCTCCTCTTTTACGTTCCCTGTCCCTTCTGTAGATTGTGTATCCTGGTATGTAGACATCCCAGTCATGGTTCTCTGTGTACCATGTTTCTGTGACTACCACAATATCCAACTGCTCATCTTCCATCAGGGCTACTAGCTCAGGAAGCTTGTTTCCCAGACTACGAGCATTGGTACTCATTGCCCTCCATTTAATGTAGGGTTTATCCTTTTCCCCCATCCCTGCTCTTATTGCCCTTGTCTATTTTTCCATTTAACCCTGTCCTGCCCTGTGTTGAGCTCTGTACCTCAGTGTTTACCTTACTACCTACCATGTTTTGTGGGGGAGGCTTGAAATGTCCTGCCTTTTATCAGCACTTCCCTCTTGGCTAGTTTAAAAGCTTGCCAAGGAAGCATTTAAACCTGTCACCTAGGAGCTTGGTTCCCTTCATGGACAGATGCAGACCATCGTGCCAGTATAGACCTTCATCTCTCCAGGTGGACCCCCTGTCCCCAATGAAGCCAAAGCCCTGTGCTCTGCACCAGTTTTGCAACCATTCATTAAACTGCATGGTGTGCAGTACCCTAGCCTCACGCCTGTCATGTGCTGGCAGCACCTCTGAGAAGGTTACCATGCTTGCTACCCATCTGAGGCCCCTCCCCAACTCCACAAATTCATTCTGCACTGCACTGATCCCATGCCTAGCTAGGTCATTTGTCCCAAAGTGGACAATGATATCTAGTTCCCTCTCCTGTGATGCTGCTTCTGCAATCCTGAGGATTCGCTTCCTGTCCCTCCAAGCCATGGCACCAGGCAGGCACCTTACTTCCTTCTCCTCTCCCTTCTCCAGTTTTACCCCCCTAACAATTGAGTCCCCTATCAGAAGCTGTTTCCTTCCCCTGTGGTGTCCCTTGCCTCCCTTTTGTGGGTCTCCCTTGTGGATGTCCTCAGCATTCTTCTGGGTCTCCACTGAGGGTGCCATCACAGAGGAACCTTGCTCTGCCAGAATGGCATATGATTTGTGTAGAGGTACAACTAGGGGGCTTTGTCTCTGGTCCACAACCCACACCGTTCCAGAACCCACTGTGGTCCAACTGCTCTTCATACTTGGCAACCTCTGAGGCAGTGGTTGTGGCAGTGGTGCTCTTTGGGTGGGGGAGGCCTCCTTAGTCCTTGCTAGTTCAGCCTGGAGCTGGGCAACCTCCTCCCTCAGAGCTGACAGTTGCCTGCAAATAGGACAGCAATGCAGTTGCCAGAATGTCTCCTGGAAAACTGCTGCCCCACAGCCAGTGCATTGCATCACTCCCCACATGCCCCTCTCCCTTATAATATACAATATGTAATATATATATTTTTTATTATTACTTGTGGTGTGTACCTACCTTTTATGCACTGTGCTGGGTTATTAATATGACAATTCTGCCCCAAGACCTGTTGAGGAAGTGATGTCAGAACTGTGGCTATAAAGGAAATGCCTCACCTGGG